>OY288243.1:55813105-57119355 GCA_958450325.1 Agrostemma githago
CTGAGGCAGTCCCAAACATCACCGAGCTGGCAGTCGGGAAGGTCATCTGGAGAAACATCATAACCAGATTCGGCCTACCGAAAATGTTAGTATTTGATCATGGGAGGCTGTTTGATAATGACCCCCTAAGAGCCTGGCTAGAAGGGCATGGAATAACCGTCGCCTATTCTGCCGTCTGCCACCCGCAGACCAATGGGCAGGCCGAGGCCGCTAACAAACAAATCCTAAATGGGCTCAGAAAGATGGTGGATGATCTTAAAGGAAGGTGGGCGGACGAGCTACCAAGTATACTCTGGTCAATAAGGACCACCAGAAAAGAATCAACAGGGCAGACGCCATTTGGCCTGGTGTATGGGGCAGAAGCTTTACTACCCATCGAAGTGCGAATTCCTACCCTACGGTCTCAACAGTACAACAAAGCCGACAACGAGACAGCAATGGCCGAAGCCCTAGACCTGGTCCATGAAGTCAGGGAGGAGGCCAGCATCAACATAGCCGCCTATCAGCAAAGGATGAGAAAGGCGTACAACAAAAGGGTACATGAGAGAAGGTTCCAGGTAGGCGACCTAGTACTGAGGAAGACGCAGGCTGTAGGAAAATCTAGGGAGCATGGCAAACAAAGTGCCAACTGGGAAGGCCCATACCAGGTGACCCAGATTTTGGGAACAGGCACATACAAAATCGCCAACCCAGCAGGCCGAGAGCTGAGCGCACATTGGAACGCCGACACCCTGAAAAGATACTATGTTTAACCAAGTCTTAGGAAAATCTCGTCTTTAAGAAAAAGTACTGGCGGAGAACGATCAGAATTGAATGTCGACGGCTCCGACCACTCTTATGTTTTAACAAAGTTTTTATATATAACACTCACGAATTCATACTCGTTGTCTGCTTAAGCTTGCGCTCTCACACACAAACGAGCAGGGGGCAATAGGGGGAGGCCTCCCTGTTGCCAGAACCAAGGAAAATGGACCCCCCCAACAAAAATTCTAAAACCCTCTACCTACCTCTGGGCAGGCCCCCTGGACTCCAAGCAGAGGCCAGGGACAGGCCAGGCTACGCACAGCTAACAAGGACTGGGGGCAATTCCCCCAACCTTGTATAAAAAACGCAAAAGCCCTCCCTGCCTACCTCTGGGCAGGCAGGGGGCAGGCCCCCTGGACTCCAAGCAGAGGCCAGGGACAGGCCAGGCTACGCACAGCTAACAAGGACTGGGGGCAATTCCCCCAACCTTGTATAAAAAACGCAAAAGCCCTCCCTGCCTACCTCTGGGCAGGCAGGGGGCAGGCCTCCTGGACTCCAAGAAGAGGCCAGGGACAGGCGAGGCTACGCACAGCCAACAAGGACTGGGGGCAATTTCCCCAACCTTGTATAAAAAACGCAAAAACCCCTCCCTGCCTACCTCTGGGCAGGCAGAGGGCAGGCCCCCTGGACTCCAAGCAGAGGCCAGGGACAGGCCAGGGTACGTACAGTTAATAAGGACTGGGTGCAATCCCTCCAACCTTGTATAAAAAAACGCGAGTCCTCCCTGCCCACCTCCGGGCAGACAAGGGGCAGGCCCCCTGGACTCCGAGCAAAGGCCAGGGACAGGCCGGGATACGCACAGCTAACAAGGACTGGGGGCAATCCCCCCAACCTTGGATCAGGCCATACCATAAGGAAGAAAAAAAAGCAGACCGAAACAAGAAAAAGCATTCCATAACAAACCAATGAAGAATAAGAAGTTTTCACAAAGTGACAAAGGCAAAGATCCGAAAAGCTAAATATTACAAACAGCTGGCCATAGCAAGGCTCAGCACAGAAAACAGGGCTATTTCAAGAAAAAATAAACATTATGAAGCATCTTGGCTTGGACCGGCAGCCGCCTCAGGGGGTCTGGCCGCCCGAGCCTCGTTTTTAGCAGAGTAGAGACTTCGGAAGGCCTCTTCATCAAACACAGGGAACATCTCCCCAATCACCTCCATCACCAGCTCCAGGGAAGAGTTGGCCCCACTCACAAAACTTGCATCCACCGCAGCATCGGTCTCCTCCACAAGGGCATCCTTTTCTTTCTTTCACTCACTCTTGGCCTGCTCAAAGGTTGAGTCAGCTTTGGACAGACGTTCCTCCAAATCAGCTGCCTTCCTTTTTAGATGCTCCATCTCAGCCAGAGAAAGGGTAGCCTGCTCCATCGCCAAGCGACTCTCCTTCAGTTCGGCTTCAAACTTGGCTGCTTCCCTCACAGCTCTCTCTCCTTGAATCTTCCACTGGCCTGCCTGACTCCTCGCCTCCTCTAGCTCGCCTTCCTGCTTCGCCAGCTTATCTTTCAAATTATTTATCAAAGTTATGTCCCTTTCCACCATAGCCAGACGGTCAGGAGGGGGAGCCCCGGGCGTGACAGTCAGCTCTTCGTCGCTCAAGCGGCTAAGAGCCGCCAGCTCAGCAGATGCCAGCAACACCTTCGAGGTACGCTTGATATACTGAATCACTTGGTGAGAAGTCGAAGTTACAGACTTGGTAAGACGGTCGGCCAGAACAGCGCCAGAATCGGAGAGCAGGCCCGACACGTCCACACTGTCGCCAGCAGTATAGTGAAACTCCGTATTCTCCTCCTGAAAAAGGGCGCTCGGAATATCACGAGCAGGGCGTTTTGCCTCAAGAGTACAAGCGTCAGCCTCCAAATGCACCACAGGAGTAGTCCCTGAGGGCTCCCTATCCCTTTTCCTTCTCAGCTCCAGGGGAACGCTCTCCCCAGTCCCCTCAGAGTTTGCGGGACGCGATCCCTGGGTTTACGAGTCCCGGCTGGAGAATCACCTTGCCTACATCCAGGGGAAGGAGTTGCCCCTGAGGTAACTTCAGCCTCCCCATCCTGGATGCTGGGGGAAGGAGTCGCCGGCTTCGTCGACGGCAGACGTGGGGGAAGAGGCAGCCTCCGGCCAGCAGCGAGATCCTTGACGAGCCTCATTAAACTTTTCTCCCCTTTCTTGAAATTTGAAGGGAGGGAAGGACGCTTTGAAACGATGACAAACTCCTCACTCAAACCTAACCTCTTAACCTGCTTCCTTGTCCAACGACGAGAAGCGGAATCTGCAGAAAAAGAAGGGCAGTCAGCTAAAAAGCGAAAAAATAAAAAGTCTCAGAAAAATCGCGCTAGCAAAAGCCCCCTAGAACTACCTTCAAGGCTAGGGATCAGGCCCAATGGGAGCATGTATTCGTCTGTGGCTATGAGCTCTGCATGGGGGAGCCAGAAAGCAGGGCCAAAAACACCGGACTTATCCGCAACAATCTCAAACTTCTTGACTAATATCTCTTCTTTCGCACTCAGCTTTACCTCCAGGGCCTTCCCCCCCGACGCCTGGATGATACTCTTCGCGAGTCTCCATGCGAGTATGAACATGATTCCTAAAATGCCTAGGAATCCGCCACCCAGAAGCGCTATGTACATACAAGAAATTATTCTTCCAGTCTTTCAGGCTACTTAAAGCCGGCCAAACTAGAGCATATCTGGCTGCTACCCACACAGGAAGCACTCCGGAGGACCCATGACTCCAAAATGGAGGAGTCTATCCCTAGTCAAAAGCCAATTTTGTATACTCAACCAATTAATGAACCTATTCTTAGGGAATAAGTACCTGTTCCATACATATACATGTCAATTCTTCTTCTCTGAGTCAAGCATACCCCTTACTCACAGCGTACTCTCCACTCCTCAACTCATTGCCATCATATCCATCCCTGAAAAGATCACGAGTTTTGCAGATTTGTCTCCATGCCCAGCTAGAACTAGGAGACGACTTCTCTTTACTTTGTCGCATCTAACTACTAATAATTAATTTCTCGCGTACTAACTTTTACATTCCTGTATGCTAACATCATAACATTTAACTATCGCATTCACATTTTGCTATCCTTATACCACATATATTATTATATCAAAACTATTTTCTAAAACGATTCTAGCGAACGTCCCATGACGCTAATCAAATATCGTACGCTCATATAGTGAAATCACGATATCGAAAGGCGAGGACTTAATGTTGGCAAGGATGAATCATAGTTCGCTTAAGGCACGCATCCCATTCAAGACAAATTTATCATCAATGACCTTTGGTTAAAACATGATGTTGCTAATCCTAGGGATTTATAGACTGCCTTAGAAATCGGTTTCCAAAGCATTTGCCTTCGGCAGACGAATCTGCCATAAGTCCGCGTAATGGCCAAGCAGAACATGAGGGCTGTGGCGCCTTAGTATTTAGGCGTGCGACCCCCTACGCTAGAAATTAAGGGCACCTCATGTTGTGCGTCTGATCCCGTGGCTATAACGTGATCGTAGATTTGTTTGCTGCCTATTTTTTTTATAACCACGCATACTCCCTTTTGACTATTTCATATTGGCTCTATAACCGGACGTCAAATACAAAAGATCATCGAGGGTGGACTAAATACGAAACCTAATGACGCCAATCTAAGCATCATATGGCTAGCATGGCCACACAACGATGCCACAACGGGGAAGGTCCCGATATTCGTATTAGGTCGACATATAGATCCAAATCATAAAGCAAGACGATCTAAAGGACAAGTACCCGTTGAGGCTAAAACAAAACATCGTACACTACAAAAGTGGTTAAAAACAATGTATGTTTCACTTAGGGAATCATGCTCACGACGTAAGTCGATATTTCCAAGTCATGGCGTATTCTTTATGCGACGTTCCATTAAATAACTATGTTCAATCATGCTTTCTTTTATTCCATTTCACAACTTTGAGCTAAATGCCTTGAGATGTCAACACTAACAACTTTCTAGTCGGAAATGGTATTCGTCGAATATAGGACCTAGCTAGGACGAGTTGGGACTAGACCTCCTAAGGCCTCGGGATTACAACATCCGGGGGCTTACTCCAAGTAGGTCATCCGAATATACCGCACGATCAAACCTTCCTAAGACCAATATGGGAAAAACCTCAAGGCCTTATAAAGCCATATCCGATAAGGTAGGATCGTCACGAAAGAAATTTACCATGATCGACTCATCTTACACCGAGATTCTCAATCTCTTGATCGACTAGGGATTACTCTTGCCTATGGGTCCAACTTCGGATCCACAAATCAACAAACGACGCAAAATGTGGAGTCCTAGTACCTATTGCCTATTTCATCAGGGTAATGGACACGATACCGAGGCATGCATTGCATTAAAACACGTAATGGAAGACATGCTCGAGAAAGGGACATTTTCTCCCTTGAAACGACAAAAAGCAGACTTGACCTTCAGAAGCACCGAGGGAGAGATTTTAACATCAGTGGTTGTCACGAGTCGTTTCAAACCCTTCGACAGGCCATCGAAGAAAACAAGTCCAGAACACTAATCAAGGGTCACATCCCCGGAGGGTTACATAAGGATCTAAAGCCAAGAAGATGGTCACGATCCCGAGCCTAGGTCAACATCATAGTAGGGTCAAGTTATACTATTGTTATTTCCCTTATAGCGTCATTATTATGTTTAGAGTCCGAGGTACAGGGGGCTTGTCCCGACCTCATAAGTCATATTCACATATCATTTCTAGCTATTAATTAAAACACTTCTCTTGCGGCCTCGACATGCTCAACAAAAATCAAGCTTGATAACAATTACGCTTAACGACTCATCGCAATTAAAACACATTTCACACAATTATCGACTCCTCAAAATAATGAGGAATTACTAGAACCGAGATCACGTGTTCTCTATCCCCTAGAAAGAGTGTTAGAGAAACCTATGACGAATCTAGATAGTCTCTTAGCTTGTGATCAAATACGGAAGGCAAGCCCATTTCCCACAATAAACATCACTTAAATAAAGACCGACCAATTCCTACCATAGGTCAAAAAGGGGAACCTGCAAGGCCAAAAAGGGCCGAGACAAAAAAAACGAAGGCCAAAACAAACCGGCCATACTCAATGATACAAAATGACCGAGACCAAGATCAATGGTCACATCAAGTCGTCAAAATCAATTATCCCAATTTCAAGTACCAATCAAAAGAAAACGGGAAAAGAAAAGCAGGTCGGTCAGCTAGCACCAAATATTAGCCTTCCTACATTACAACCCTGAAGAACTTCCCGAGACACTTGTTCGTAGAGAATCCGGAATTTGAGGATTCAAGCACGATAGGATAATCCCAACCATTAGAGCTAGGCATGGAAATCAGATCCCACATAGTGTATATCCCGCCTGATTGAAGTTTGAGTCATTTTTACCCGACTTCCCTTTTCTTACCACACTATGAAACCGTAACCTCATAGCCTTAACTCCACAAAAATCAAATCCAAATTTTGGTCCATCGAAACCACTTATTACCTAACTCCACATTCCAAAACCATCCAAACCAGTTGGCGTAACCTAAACATGGTATGTATCTCGATAAGTGGAGTCACATCCTTTGTTTTGCTTTAATCCTTGATCAAAGTATAACCGCCCGATAACAGTTGTATCATAAAACAAATCGATAATTGGCATGATGAGTCTAAAGCACAAAATCACTCGCACTATACGAACTACGAACATGGTTTGATGTTGTCTAACCGCGGATACATAGGCAACCATCTCAAGGGTACAACCAAAACAACAAAATCGACTACGATCGATTCGTAGAAAAATCAGAACTTGTCATACGCTCCGATTAACAAAGTGATTATGATGACGAAGCACACTAAAAAAACAATGAGCTGAGGACGGAGTGAAAACCCGAAAGGGCGCTCCGGGCAAAATGAATAATTGAGTTGCGAGCATTCGAAAAAAAACCAAAAAAAGGTGAGCCGAGGACGGAGTGAAAACCCAAAAAGGCGCTTCGGCCAAATTGAAGAATCGAGTTGCGAGCCACCACAATAAACAAAATGTGTGATTCTCTTTAAATTCAATCAAATCAAGCAAAATCAAGCCTTTGTCGAGGCCCTTACATCAACATCCATCATCAGGATGCCCCAAAAGCTAGCAAAAGAAAACGTACTAATAAACTCCACAAAAAAAACTATAACTAATACGCCACATAATACTATGTAATATGACATAATACTAATAGCTAGGCCCTATTCCAACCTTTCTTTTTCCTTACCCTTCGGGTGAGCTTTCTTAGGCCTCTTCTCACGAGCCTCTCAAATATAGGAGGTCACTTTTTTAGCCATTTGTGGGCCAAGCCAATCCCATGCATCTTCTACATCTGTGTCTTTGATATGGGTCTTGTACCTCTTGGCCCGTTTTGACGAATTGACGGTACTAGAATCGATAACATTGTCTTCGGACGGGCGTTTAGCGACATTAGCCCGCATAGCTCCCTATTCTTTAGCTCCCAATCTCCACGGTCCTTAACTTCTCCCGCTCCGTCAAATCTTTGCAAACCTTCCATTGGGCATAAGAGCGAGATATCCATCGAGTGTTATACTTATGGAATGGGATGTATAGTCCTCCATCTTCAAGTCATTTTGAATTCCCCAAAGGTGTCCTTCCCCCAAGGATGGTAAGCAATGACGATAGTGTCAACCTTAAGAATGGTTTGTGCCTCGCCCATTTGGTGCATCAACCTGTCCGGATAAACATAGACACATGCACTCAAGAATAAAATCCGCATAGTGCAAGCTGACGATAAAATCGGAAGGCCGATGTATCTCTTAATGTGCCACCATGGGACAATCCATCTGATAATGGTCTCTCCATCAGCCCGTAGATGGGAAATCCATTCATTATTGTAGACACCCAAATTTGGACCTGGTGGCTGCAGGAGTGCCCAACAAATACCCGATGACGATCGGACTGAAACGCGACGCGGGTTCGCGATGTTTTAGATATTTTTTCTATAGAACGCATCAAATAAATTACTCGGAAAAATTAAACTAACATCTTGGCAGCCTTAGCCGTGTCATTACGGTCGCATAGACACTAATTATAGTCAATTCTGACACCGAGACCCCGAGTCGGTCCCGAAACTCGAACCGAGTCAACGCCGCGCCAAGTAAACCTCGGGATGCACACCCGAGGCCCACTAAACACCACGGCGCTAGGTCAAAACCGGGGAAGACTTAATCCCCAAGCTTCGTATTATACACCTGCCTCTCGGTTTCGGAAAGTATCAAAATCGTATCTTCAAAACTCCAAGCGCCTCACCTTGCACGCCTGTGTCTTCACGCGCCTAAACCCAGGCGCCTGGGTTCTGGTGTGCCTGGGCTCAGGCGCCTATTCGGGTGACGAGGACCGAAAAACACCTATAAATACCCTCTTTCACCCTCTCATTTCGACACAATTCAACTCTCTCTTCCCTCTTCACTCGTAAAGAGTTTCTCGCTAAAAGCTCGCACTCCGACACCCGAGGCAAACGATCCACTCGATCGTAGTTCCGATAAAAGCGACATCGAGGCTACTCCTCACCTTCGAGCACTCCACTCGATCCCGAGGTGCCTGTGATCGACTAGCTATAGTCTAGTAACCGAATTCTGCCGGATTAGCAGCAGAACCAGCCAGTAGTAGCGGAGCTCTGCCAGAATAGCCGCAGGAGGGGTCAACAGTAACGGAACTCTGCCGAAATCACCGAGCAAGCTAGGAGGATCCGGCTTTCGAAGTCGAGTTGTCACTAGGTTGTCATCTAAACAAAACATTACATTTTCGCACCTTTATTATTATGCACTACGATAATGTCAAACGTGGACACTAGGTCCATTACGCATACTAAAACACGTAACGTCCCTACTTTAACCGCGAACACTAAAATACACTAAATAGACCCGAATAATTCCGATATCCGTTCTCAACTATCTATGTGTCGTGTCCCGTTTAGTGTATACTCCGTGGGTGCAACTCATCACAACGTGATTTACTTATATTCGCATTTACAGTTTTTCGTATGATTTACTGCTTTTATGACCTTATAATCGCATGCTAAATCACCTAACACGAAATTCAAAACGTAAATAAGCTAAAACTGAACAAAGTGATGGTCGGGTTCCGTATTAGTCCCGGTGCTCGCCATACGTGGTTCGACGCATCCCTATTAATACCTGACTGACGCATCTTAAGCAGAATACCGAGTAAGGTATACCACGAGGACAACTAATATCCGTATTATCGCGTTAAAACTGATTTGCTAATACGTATAATACTAGTACTCTCTACTCTCCTATATACATCTTTTCATGCCCTGCTTGTCACGTGAAATCACATGCAAAGAATGTAAATACAACTACTTCGACGACAAAATTTACTTGTCCTTAAACAACCGACATAGCAAAAGGTATAGGGTGAAAACAACGGATGTTAGAGTTATTTCCGCCACAAGAAAAGAACAAAGTTATCAGCCCACCGATTGATTAGTAGAGGCCGCTATAGTGCGGGCGGGATTGGGTGTTGACATCTATCGGATGTTGGCTTCCGAATACGTACCCTCACCCCTTACTCAGAATCGTCGGTTTTCGGATGTCCGAAACCATTGGCAATGAGAGTCATTCCAGGCATGGAGTGCTTAAGGGTACAAGTCTTTATCTTTAGGTCCCGTGCCACTCAACTTTGAGCCGGCAAGGGATCAAAGTTGAGTTGAACAGTTTCCGAGTCCCCATAATTGACTCGGTGGCGACTCCACAAATCGACAACGAATTCAGTTCACTGAAAAGGTCGCCTTACCAAACATATCGGCCTTTAAACATTTACAACCACAACTCGATCGATTCCAAACGGAAACACGGGTGCCCGAACCCGTCGAGTACAAGTCCGGATCGTCATCCGAACCGAGGTCCGACACATCGCCCCGTACGTGAGATCGGACCGGCCTCCGAACGGGTGGGGGCCGCGTGGGTGGCCGCTGCCATACATTCAAAAACCGGGTCGGTCCCGCACGGGCGCGCGGGGCGCCGGGCACCGGGCGGTGCGGACGAACGTCCACAGTTTGGCGACTCCGCTGGGGATTTGGAAACAAGTTTCCATCGGTAGTGTAACTTGAACTAATTCGGTGAAGCTCATCTCCTAGTTCCTAGTTGTGGTCACTACAGGTTTTGGCCCTAAAAAGCCCACCTTAACCAATATCAGGACCAATCGACCTCTTCGCGGTAAGATCCTTTTGGACGCGCAGAGAGATCCTTGGTTGACGCTCCGGCCGCCAACGCGTACCCCGTTGATATACTAAACGAGTAGTTCTGAACGGATGGTATGGCGCTCATCTCCCCAGATGATTTGTCAACACCTAAGCAAAGACTATTCGTGGGTGGTAGCCTACCCTAACCTACCCGTGTCTGCATCCTGCATGAGTGAATGCATTCCTAGTTATGTGTAGCATGTTTGAACAATCCAAATAAAGCACTAAAAAAATCTGGATTCAACCACGACAACATAGTCAACCGCACCCAACTCCGTTTTCGAAAAGAAAAAAAAAAGACATCTCCAAAACTGTCGTTTCAACGCCAATACTTCGGCCATTTCAAAATGATTTTTGAAAACCTTTCAAAAGCACCGTTATCATGACTGATTTTTGAAAAGACCTTTTTAGAAAATGCCATCACCTTGGCCAAATTAAAGTAAAATCCGTCAACAACGAATACCGTTAATACTACCGAAAATTCCAATCAATGGACTCAAGGTACCTCAAACGGTTACATTCTATTTTAAAAAAAGAAAAAACGTTTTTTTATGCACATACCGATAACACGACCGAAGCTTTAGTTAATGAAGTCAAGGAATCCGAAACGGTCACAAAACACCATTTTTCAAAACACCGTCACCAGACATCACGTTATGTCACAAACACCGCCTACACCATAGATGTCGAACTAGCTAATTAATAGTAGTTTCGATAAAGGCAACACGTCATCATTTTCAAAACCGGTTCCCCTAAGAACCATGCTTCTTTTGAAAAAAAAAACATTTGCACTTTTGCTACCGTCGAATCCTCGTCGCACATGTATCAACACACTTTAACGTCACAAACGATGTCATCACACCATCGTCACCCCAATTTTTACAAATGCTCCTTTCAAAAAGACTTCCCTAGGAAAAGCTCGATCGTTTTCAAAAAAAATCAAAACCCTTTAATCCAGAGCCGGGATCGCGATCAACTTCTTACGTCGTACAACCGCGTGATTAACTGTCTGTGCTAGTTACTAGGGTCACCTCTATCCGAGGTCTTACATTTTGGGTCGTCTCATCTCGAGAAAGTCCTCTTTTAAATCTTACCCCCGAGATTAGTGTCAAATCGTCTCGCTCTAAAGAAATGTCTCCATTAGGCGTTCTGCCGAACACACCAAGAGTCTAAAGCACCTGAGTCCCTAAGCCAATGACCGCACACACGCGCAAGTAAGGGGTCTCATTTCCGCGTCACTTAGTTGCGAGCATCCCTCGAGTCCTTAAATTGCCTGGTGGATTCAGCCTCATCTTCAGTCCTGTTTCGCAGATCTAGAGATGTCTTCCAACAACAATACCGAACCATTCAACATAATGCTAGGGCTTGTTAAAGAACTCCAAAACAACATGGCCCAAATAACTGCCGCCCACGACAACATCCTACTCCAACTGGGTAAGCTCGAGGGCGCGGCCAATGGGACACGAAACCTCCCTCAGGAGGAGGTGGACAAGAAGCCCTTCATCCCTAAGGGCAGGATGAGACTCAGGCCGACTAGGTTTATCCCAGCCCTTGGAGGGTGCCCCTTCATAAGCCTTACCGACCCAGGTATGACCTACGTCAAGGCTCTTAGAATTGCCAACGAGGACTGGCAGTTATCACAGCTCGTCCCCTCTCTGAATCCACCCCGAGAAGCTCGGGGGATGGATTTGGATGCTAGTGCCTATTGCCTGTATCATCAGGGAAGGGGGCACGATACGGAGGACTGTGATCGCCTCAAGCACGACATCCAGGACCTGGTGGATGTCGGAACTTCCCCTCTTGTGAAGGCACAGACATCACAACTCGCTACTGGCGAGACTAGTGACAAGGCGACCGCGTCTGTAGTAGTGAAGACAAGCAGTACCTTCAGGGTGCTATTCCCAGGAGGGAGCCTCGATGCTTAGAGGCATAACCGGTCTTAGTTAGAGTCTAGTTCGTCTTAGGGCCTAGACTAAATAATAATAATAAATGCCTTTTTTTTAATCAGGGAGGTGTGAAGGGACATGTCCTCCACCTCCCCCGTCATACAAAATCACGGGCATCTAGCCCGTTTACTATTTATCAATAAAATAACTCTTTTTTACATGCCTCGACAATTGCTTGACTTCTTTCAATAACTTACCTTATCGCTTAAGACTCAATACTATGCCATTTACCGATAACGATTTACTAAAGCACAAGGGCTACAACAAACGGCCCGCTTAACTTCACCCTAAAAAGGGATCAGGGACAACAACCCTATGTTCGACCCGTCACTAACCCCTCTAACCAAGTAGCAACCAATAGGTAAACACGTTCCCATATCGGTCAAACTAGACTTCCCTGTTACCAACAACGCAGCCGAATAAGAAGCCTGCGTAATAGGACTAAAAGCCGTTGTATCAGGAGTTAAAAACCTTAGAGTACATGGGCACTACTAGAAAATATGGCAAAAAAACCATGTTAAAATGCCCTAAGACACCATTTTGGAGATGATCTCCAGGTCAAAGGTGTCTTAGGGTAAGACACCATGTGAGAAAAATGATTTCTTTGCATATGTTTTAGAAACCAATTTTAAGAGATAAATGGTTTCTTTGGTCCATGAGAAAGACACCTTTTGGGAAAGATAAATGATTTCTTATCTAAACATAATAAACCATTTAAAGTAATTAAATGGTTTGTTTGCTTATCCTTAATAAACCATGTAACACACTTAAATGGTTTCTTTGCTTCTTAATAAAATGAATTTTCGAGATCCGTTTTTTTATTTTTTCTTTTAATATTTTCAATAACTCAAAATTAAATACGTGTACACCATATTCAAGAAAATATCATAAATATATATATATATATATATATATATATATTGATGCCAAAGTGTATAGAAATTTACATTGGGAGGAAAATTACATTGGAAACACACAATAATATTGTATAACATCAATATCCCAAAAAAGCAAATATTTTCTTTGTAGTCAACCAAGCAAAAGGCACCTGGAAGGTTTATAGCAAAAGCCTAACCCCATACCAAACCAAAGTAGAAACAATATCCCGGGAATTCACCGAAATTGAATTTATACACATACCCCGCGAAGAAAACCAATTCGCCGACGTCCTATCGAAGCTAGCCTCACTAATAAACATGCCCAACCATCTTTTATCTATGCCTATCTGCGTAGAGAGAAGCGAACAAGCGACCTACATCCATAACCTCGAGACCGATGATACCTCCGAGGAACCCTGGTACAAAGCAATCCTAGACTTTCAAAACCAACGGGTCATATCCACCCAACACAAACACCAAAAACAAAAGAGCCCTACGAATACAAGCCGCCCACTACGTCCTAAATAAAGGACTATTATACAAACGAACCCCAAAAGGAGTCCTCCTTAGATGCATAAACAAAACCGAATCCGAGAGAGTCATGGAAGAAGTACATGACGGAGAATGCGAACCCCACATGAGCGCCCACCTATTAGCCCGAAAAATAATGAGACTGGGCTATTACTGGATTACCTTAGAGGCAAACTGTCGAAGTCACGTCCGTCACTGCCACAATTGCCAGATATTTGCCAACATCCAACACCTACCGCCATATCCTCTCCGTACTATAGCCACACCTTGGCCTTTCTCTACTTGGGGAATCGATATCATAAGAAAAGTGCACCCGTTCGGGACCGGCGGACATTGCTTTATTCTAGTGGCCGTCGATTATTTCACCAAATGGGTAGAAGCCGCTTCTTACACCGTACTAACCTCAAAACAAGTAGTCAAGTTCTTACATAATAACATCATCTGTCGCTATGGAATACCTCACGAAATCATCAGTGATCAGGGGGCTCACTTCAGGGTCGACACCCAAAAACTCCTCGACAAATACAAAATCCAAAGACACAAATCCTCACCCTATTGACCTCAAACAAACGGGGCCGTAGAAGCAGCCAACAAAACCATCGCCACGATCCTTAAGAAAATGATAGACAACTACCGGGATTGGCCAAGCAAAATACCCTTTGCATTATGGGGATACCGAACACCCACCGGAGCCACACCATATTACCTAACCTATGGCTCCGAAGCCATGCAACCCGTAGAGCTAGAAATACCGTCCCTAAGGATACTAGCCGAGAGCGGTATTCTCGAAGAAGAATGAGACCAAAAACAATGTGACGAGCTAGTACTCTTAGACGAGCGTATGATACATGCCCTATCAAACGTACAAGCCTACCAACAACGTATACAATGGGCCTTTCATAAACGAGTGAAATCCCAAAACATACAGGAGGGAGACCTAGTAGTCAAATCTATTAGAGCAACCCTTCCCGTCGATCCTAGCGGAAAGTTCAAACCAAACTGGGCAGGCCCCTACCTTGTCAGGAAAATACTCTCGGGGGGCGGGGTGATTCTCACCGACTTAGACGGCCAAGAGTTCTCCACCCCGACCAACATGGACCAACTTAAGCGATACTACCCATAAACACCCCCAACAACTTCACCCGGATCTCCAAATTGGGGCGAAACCCATGCAAAAAAAAAGAAAAAAAAGAAAAAAAAAACGGTGAGCCGAGAACGGAGTGAAAACCCTAAAGGGCGCTCTGGGCAAAATTAAGAATCGAGTTGCGACCCACCACAAAAAATAATAATGATAAAAATAAATAATAATGTGCTTCTCATCAACAAGAAAAAAACAAAAAATCAGTTAAGTCGAGCCTTTGTCGAGGCCTTTACATCAAGCTTCTGAAACCCAAAAACTGGTACTAATACGCTACATAATATCAACTAATAAAACATAATACAAAACGACTGAACTCTACCGGTCGAACTTCCTATTCCAACTGACACCTGGGCGAGCTTGTGCGGGTCTTTCACCATCGACCCCTCAAGATACAAGCCTCCACCGCCCTAGCCAAAGGCGAGTTCAGCCGACCATGTGTCTTCTCATCACTAGCACCTTTAACGTGAGTCTCGTTAGTCTTGGCTCATATAGATGAACTGACGGTTCTAGGATCGGTAACGCTGTCTTTGGTCAGGCACTCAGTGACATTTCCTCGAGTCATCTCCTCATACCCTAGTGCCGTTGTCTTCCTAGATTTCGAGTTGTCCTGTCCTGATGGGTGTTCACAAACCCCCCCCCCCCGCCGGATGGAAGCAATGTCGGTCGGTCGGACGCTCCCTATAACAACAGGACACAAAAACTTCTGTTCCCAAGACACCCTAAACTCTCTAAACGAATTCTCTGTCCATGAGTCGAACCTAGAAACACCCTTAGCAGTCCCCAAAGTGGAGGGTTTAACGCCCATTTGATTCGACAACTCACTCGGATAAATATAAACCGGATCCCTCATGGATAATATTAACAAAGCCTGGGCCGAGGACGAAAAAGGAAACCCGGTATGCCCACTAATGTTCCACCGCGGGACAGACCACCTAATGACAGACCACCCTTTAGCCAAATAGGAAAACCACTCCTTCTTGGTGTGACCTCCACTCCACACCTGCACCGTCTTCCGGCCCGTGAAACCCCTGTAGTTATAACCTTTGAAGCCCCAGGGAGGTTCGACCAAACGAAGTTGCTCCTGTAGCCAAACCTGCACAAACCACGACAATACGTCACACTTTCAAACTAAAACAATCACAAAAAAAAGCCAAGCAATAAGGAAACATGACACCCTAAGCACCTGTAAAATGATCCTGGAACCCCGAGAAGGTGTCTCATGGAACCGGGCACTGGCATCGAGACCTAAAATGAGCTCACATAAAATAAGCAAAGAGTGTGATTGTCCATGTTCCATACCCATTTGTTTTCGTGGCGCAAGTGTCAAATTCCCGTGGCTAGACTATTTGCCACGGTAAATTTTCCGTGGCGCAAGTAGCCGTGGCAACAAAATTTTCGTGGCACAAGTGATGATTTGTTGTAGTGCGTTTTGAATTCCGTGTTAGGTGATTTAGCATGCGATTTTAAGGTCATAAAAGCGATAAATCATACGAGAAACTGTAAATGCAAATGTAAGTAAATCACACTGTGAGGAGTTGCACCCTCGGAGTATACACTAAACGGGACTCGATGCATAGATAGTCTTGAGAATGGATCTCGGAATTACTCAGGTCTATTAAGGGTGTTTTATTATTTGTTGTTGAAATTGGGACGTTACGTATTTTAGTGGACGTTCGTGGGCCTAGTGCCCACGTCTAGTGTTGTCGTAGTGCATAATAATATAAAGTGCAAATATGGAAAGTTATGTTTAGATGTCAACCTAGTGACGACTTGATCAACAGGCGGATCCTCCTAGCTTGACTAGTGACTCCGGCAGAACCCCGTTACCGTTTGACCTTCCCGCGACTACTCCGACAGAGTTCGTTACTAAGGACTAGTTCTGCGGCTAATCCGACAAAACCTGGGTACTAGTTTTGAGCTAGTCGATCACAGGAACCTCGGTATCGAGTGGAGTGCTCGAAGGTGAGGAGTAGCGTCGATGTCGCTTTTTTATCGGAACTACGATCAAGTGGATTGTTTGCCTCGGGTGTCGGAGTGCGAGCCCTTAGCGAGAGTTTTTGAGGGAGAAGAGAGAATTGAATTGTGTCGAATGAATGAGGCGGAGGGGGTATTTATAGGTGTTTTCGACCCTCGTCGCTCATATGGACACGTGACTTGGAGCGCACCAGGGCTCAGGCGCCTGGGTCCGAGCGTGGGGAGACCCAGGCGCGTCAGGTGGTGCAGTTGGAGTTTTGAGGATACGATTTTGATACTTTCCAAAACCGAGAGGCGGGTGTGTGATATCTTGCTTGGTCGCGAAGGCTTCCCCACGGCTTGACCTAGCGCCGTGGGTTTCGTGGGCCTCGGGTGTTCATCCCGAGGCTCGGTTGACTCGGTTCGAGTTTTGAGGCCGACACGGGGTCCCGGTGTCGGAATTGACTCTAATTAGTGTCTATGCGATCGTAACGACACGACTAAGGCTGCCATCATGTTAGTTTTAATTTTTCCGTGTAATTATTTAGTCCGTTCTATAAGAAAACTATCTAAAACATCGCGAACCTGTGTCGAGTTGCAGTCCTATCGTCATCGGGTGTTTGCTTGGCACCTCTGCAGCCACCAGGTCAAAATTTGGGTGTCTACAGAAGCCCCCACTTTGACTGAGGCTTGGACAAGGCGAAAGTCAAAGTATAGCTACCCAGGTCAATCGAGGATTACGACCTGGTGGCTGTCCGGTCGGGTCGTTTTAAGTCCGTTGGACTGCGTGGTGAGGCTTGCCAACCAAGGCTGAGAAGTCATGCCTGATGTCTTCGCTTGTGGTTGATTGCTTGGGGCCCGGGCCGTTGCTTGACATCTTGTTCTTGATTCTTTTTGCGCGCGCGCTTTGTCTTCTTCAATTTATTTAGAGGTTTCGTTTAATTTTAAGTGTTTTTTCCACGCTAGCAACGCATTAAGTTGGCCTTTATTTGTACGAGTATATTTTGGGCTGCTTGTGAACCCTTGATGACATAAAACGTTCGAGGGCGTTAGTCTCCGCTCAAGTAATCGTCTTTGGGATGCTTATGACCCCTAGGACAAGATTAAATGATATAAAACTATTCGAGGGCGTTAGTCTCCTCTCGAATAAAAATTGTTGTGGAGGTATAAGACTCCTTCGAGGGCGTTAGTCTCCTCTCGAATAAAAATTGTTGTGGAGGTATAAGACTCCTTCGAGGGCGTTGGTCTCCTCTCAAACGAAAATTGATGTGGAGGTATAAGACTCCTTCGAGGGCGTTAGTCTCCTCTCGAATAAAATTGTTGTGCCTCCGGGATATCTCAGACCCTCGGGCAATATTGCTGTGCCTCCGGGATATCTCTGACCCTTGGGCAAAAATGCTGTTTTTCGGGATGCCTCTGACCCCTAGGACAAAATTGTTGTTTCCTCTGGGATAACTCAGACCCCTCGGGCAAATCGCTGTTCGTTTATCTGTCTTAGTAAAATGCTGGTGGAGTGAATTTGTCTTAGTTAATTTTGTTTCGCATGCTTGTCTTATTTTGTTCGGGTTTACTCTTGCTTTTGTTTTGATCTTGGGTTTGAGTTGGCTCAGAGTTTTCTTATGTTAATCTTGGTTGTTTTTTTGTTACGCGTCCGGATGCAGCGTTAAGCGTTTGTTTTATTAGTCGAGAGTGTATTATTGACGTTAGTTAGTAGTTGTCTTGTTATTGCTGTTTGGCTTGTCTTAGTAGGTGTATGCGTATTGTCCTTGAGATGCATTCGTTTCTCTTTGTTTTAGTCAGGACTAGGCCACTCAAGCGCGCGTCCGTTAGCGTTCCGAGACTAAGGCGCTCAGCCCCTAGCGCACCAGGACCCGGGCGCGTGAGCTGGGGCGGTCCGATTCTCGTGGATCGGGTCTGTTTAAGAAATGTGAAGATTGGGGCGCTCGTTTTATTTATCGAAAATCAAACGCGTCATCTTCTTCGCCCCAATCTCGACTCATTCGATTCTTCTTGCCGAACTTTGCTTCGATTCCGCCTTTTACGACAATGTCGACTCCGGGTTAGGGTTCTTTACTTCTCTAATGTCGGTTTTGCTTGATTTGATTGATTATGAGTTAGTTTGTTGTAAACCCTAGAAAACCGATTTGGTTGTTTTTCATTTGTTAAGTTTCGATGCTCGCGCTTGATTTCATTGTTAAATTACGGTCGATTAGAGCTTGTCGAAGTAGTTGTAAGCTTGATAAGGGTGTTCGAGGTGCGATAATGACTCTTTTATGGGAATGTATTTTGGAATGCCAGGGTTTAAGGATCGTTTCTAGATTATTCCCGTATTTATTTGCGTAACTTAGTTCAAGTAGTGTTTATGAGAATGTGGGTAGCTTCCTTGTCGGTTCTTATAGGCTAGGATGACTTTTAGGACCTTCCGTAAGGTTTTGTGTGTCTTAAGACGGACCAAAAGGTGCCGTAACGATGCCGGATTTTCCCAAAACCACTTCCATTGTGACCGGGATCGAAAATGTGTGCTAGTGGCTTTCTTGGAATTTTGATATTCTTATCCGCAATTTTGAGCTTATTTTGACCTGTTTAAGCTGATTTAGCTTGACTAGAGCTATGTTTTGTTGTGTTTTTTTTGTTTTGGGTTTGTTTACAGCTAGAGGTGATACCGAGCATCCCCAGGGGACTTCTTTGGTTGGCTCTAGTAAGGAGGTTGTCAGGGCAAGCTCACAGACTCCTCGAGGGATTCGCAGAAGACATAGGAGTGTCTCGTCTCAGCGACGCGACCCTGAGACCATTAATGAGGCCGAGTTTAATAGAGTGAAGAGGCGCAGGCTTTCGGAGACGGTGGCTAGGAGGGCTCATGTTCCGGTTCTGGTACCGAAGAACGAGGAGATTGTTTACGAGGATCCTTAGTGGGCTCGGGATTGGGACGACCATCAGCTGATGTTTCATCTTGACCGCCACATTTCTAGCCGCATTGTGCGGGGTTTGGTGAGTGTCCTATTCATGCTCGTTGGTTATGACTCAGTTTTTTGCTATTTACCGCTTGGGCTAGGCTAGGTTTTTTTTTTTTATCCTTGCATTGTTTCGGTTTGCAGTCCCCAGGTCCGATGAGGACTTTCTCGGGCTTTACCACGTGCCTTGATGTTTACCATCAGAAGCTGACCCCCACGGTGAAGGGGATTATTGAGAGGACCGCCCTAGGTCCCGTGGTCGGGCAATGTGCAAGGTTGGTGGGTTGCCAAACTAAATGCAACCTTATGGTGATTAAGGCGATGATAGATTGCTTTCATGACACTACCTCGACCTTCCACATGTCTTTTGGGGAGGTCGGGATGACCCTGGAGGATTTTGGGATGATCAGTGGTTTGCCCTGGGGTCCGGATAGGATTAGGTGGGCTGCCGAAGGCCCTAGTCTAGATAGTGATGAGGTGCGGGGCCTTATCGGAGATTGTTTGCCGCGTGAGGCATATAACACGCCTCACGCGATAGTAAGTACTTATATCACCGACCACTTTGAGCGAGTGGCGGTACTAGAGGGTCGGGAACCCAACACGTCGGAGCAGGATGCCCGGTTGTGGTTGTGGTATTTCCTAGGGTCGACCCACTTCTCGGACAAGGGCGAGAGGTTCAGTACTAGGATTTTGCCTTTCCTAGCTGAGCTGACTCAGCTAGGACGCTTTGATTGGGTGACCGCGGCTTTCGCGGAGATGACTCGCTGCTTGCAAGTCATGGTGAGGCCGCTGGTGATAGGGTCGGGTTCAGCTGTGCCTATCGTGGGTCCAGGCCTTATACTAGAGGTCAGTTACCATCTCTCACTTTTGTTTTTGAAGTTTCATTTAGTTTTCGCTTGATTATGCTAAAGTTTGCTTTGGAATTCTACAGGCTTGGATTTATTCTTATTTCCCGTGTTTGGCGCCCAAGACGGTACGGGTGCACCCGAAGCGGTTCTCGACGGGGATTGAGTGGAGGCTGGCTCAACCTAAGAGCACAATCAGCAATTATCCAGTAGAAAATGGGCTGGTTCACAAGTTGCGCATTGAAGATGTAAGTTTTCCTTCCCCGCAGATGTTTTTATTTTCTTAGTAGGTGTCAGCGTTGCATAGCCCCCAAGTCTCGAGATTCATTAGGAAGTTTGTTTTGCTTGTGTAGTTTGTGGCCCGCCCTTGGGCGGATTACGAGGGCATGCCCGGGTACGTGACCGCGGAGCTGAGGCCGCGAAGTTATAGGAGGATGCTTCTTCCTGTGTTGATTCGTCCGGTTTGGTACCTGGGCGAGCGGTTGGTGCGTTAGTGCCTTTATGACGACCTCAGGGTGCCGTTTGACCTTCCCCGGACCATGTTCAGACTGTCGACCGCCGCAGAGATTCTCGAGGATAGGGACGGAGAAGGAGGCGATACACTCTTGGTGCCTGGTTCCTCCTACTTGTCCCATGTCACCCGGCGGCTGGCTTGGTGCTGCCTCGTGGAAAGGTTCTAACTTTCGTTCTAAGATTCGTGTTGTGGTTTACTGTTTCATTGCCGTCTGGCCGACCAATTCTGTTGTCTTTTCAGCTGGCCGACTCGGCTGACGAAATCGAGCCCCCAGATTTTCCTTTGACCCTGCTTAGGGTGGATGCAGCTGGGATACCCTTTACTGAGCCCCTTCCCCCGTGTTGTAATCCCCTAAAAATTCTAGCGCGATACAGTGGCGGAAACACTGTAGAGTCGGGATTAAAACACACAGAACTATGTCTTAATAAATTAAATTGGTAAAGTCAAACATGCGCCGTACATAAAAAAGGCTAAAATTTAAAACAATCCATAAAGAGGTTAAACAATCCTTAAGACATGATTATTAAAAAGATCAAGCAGGATCCAAGACTGCTCGTTAGCCCACACCCGCCGGAAAATAAACACGTATACCCGCCATGTTAAAACATAACAGCCACAATCAGTGGGGAGCAACGTCAACGTTCTCCCAGCCGTATAACAAGATTTTAAAACAGTAATTCCTATTATAGAAAAATAGTAAAAATGGAAAACAGTAAAACACATTATAATAAAAATAAACTTTCAGTGAAAAATTTCACGTATCAAAACAATATAATAAAAATGAGTTTTCCGAAGAAAACATAAAACATTTGCCAACCTGCAACCAAATTATATCGAAAACAATAAAAATATTCAAAATGGCGTTATGGATAGGAGTAGTGTAGACGGCTAGACTTTCACTAGGAGAGTACTAAAAACTAGCTTCGAGAACTTAGTTTAAACAAATCAAACTTCGGTCTCTAACTAGGCTACTCAACCATAATAGAGCGGCGACTTATAAATGCGTGGCCCTAGTTTAAGATAATGCACACCCCTCCTGGGATTACCTGTCACCCAGTTCAACTTATGACGGCGACTTACTGCGAGGCCTAAGCTTAAGGTCAAAATGTACAAAACTCCCGGGATACCTGTCACCCGGTTCAACAACCAATGTACCGATTCCTGATACACTAGCCTTATAGTTGATGGTAAAACCGTAAACCCTAGAATATATTACTCTAACCTCACACTTGTCCTTATTCCATAACTCCAAAACAAAGCCATTATCGATATTCAAAAAGATATAATCAATATAAATAATATGAGGATAAAAGAAGTAAACATTTATATTCTAAAAGAGGAAATTTTCTATTTTAAGAAACTTCCATTTTTAGAAACTTTACTAAGAATAGCATTATATCAAAGTAGTGAAAATATTAGTTCATACTAATACCACATTTTAAGTAAACGATATAGATTTATAAAACTAATACTTTTGGCCTTAACGATATTAATTATTTAAGTAAGAACAGTTGATTTTATGAAATCGTTAAAATGTCGTATAAGCGTTATAGGATGATTAAAAATGTCTTAAAGATTTTAATATTACTATTTAGGGTGTTTTCAAAAGTCAAAAAGCTAAAATTCCCTAATTATTATTAGTTTCGACAAATAAAATTATAAATAGGATTTTACGGCAAACATCAAATTAAATATTTGAACGTCTTTATTTAATCAAACCAACAAATATATTTAGAGTATGTTAAGGGATGATTTAACTCTTAAAGTTTCAGATTTAAATACTTTCAAAATTGCTGGAAAAATAATTCTTTTAGCTAAGACGAAGCATTTTAACGATAAATCATAATTTGTCCGAAAATCAATATTTATTAATTAAAGACTTTAATAAATAGTACAAAAATTACGTAAAATAGTTAAATTATATTTATGGACATTCTGTCCAGAAAAGAAAATTTCCAGAATTCTAAAACTCGGTTTTTAAAGCGTTTTCTCGTTAATCGTCCAATCTCGACAATAACGATTAATAAAAATAGTAATTACAAAATGATTTAAGTATTAATATCCAAAAATTATTATTAAACCTAAAAATCATGATTTTCCAGAATCTACCATTTTTCCAGATTTCCACAAATTCCAGATTTAATAAATCCCGTCAAAACCGTCTTTAAAACCCGTTTTCACAATTAACGATTCCATTAATAAAACTTATCGTTCCTAACATTTTATTAAGGCACTAAAATCATAAAATTACATTTTAATATGAAATCATCATAATCATAATTTTTCCCAAATTCAAACCGAAGACCAGAAATCGAGAATTTAAGAAACAAACGCGGTTTTAACGATAAACGATGATTTGAAGTGATTAATTAATTCACCCACTTAACAATTCCGAAAAATTATGAAAAAGTTCAGAAAATTCTATTTCACCAGAAAGTTTCTCCACGTCAAAAATCAGATTAAAATAAAATGTTTAAGTACTAGAACTAAAATTCGGCTTTTAATCGTTTTTGTCCAAAAACGGTAATAATTCAATAATCGATATCAAAAATATCAGAAAAATACTAAATTACTAAAAATCATCAAAAACAACTTTTTTCCAGAATATAAACGTATATTACATGTTTAGGCCGATTATTACGATTTTACAAATTAATATAACAATTTAATCGCTAATCTCGTAAAAGCGATAAAAATATCGAAACATGCAAATTTTCAACTTTAAAATTTTTTCCAGAATCCGTGACATACATATATTGCCAAAATAAAATATAAAAATATATACATGCAAATACTCAATTAAAATCTTGAAATACCGAGTAACATCGACGTTACCTCTACTCCAAGTGTGAGTCGATAATATATTCGTCGGCTTCGGGATCGTCCAAAAGTCCTACTAAACACGGAATTCATGGCATAAAAATACCATGAGAAAACTAATAAAAATCAAGGTAAAAATTGATCGAAAATGACGTCGATTAATACCTTAACGAAGAGAACGGAAAGAGGATTATTATGACGATAAAAATGATGCGATTGGAACTCGAAATGGAGCAAAACTTTGCCTAAGATGGAGGAGTAGTACACGGCCAAATGAGATGAAGGAAGGTTGAGTATATTTTTTTTTATGACAAGAATGAATAAGGTGTAGTATGGAAAATGGATGGTTTTCAAAAATATAAATGAGATTAAATGGTTGATGAAAACTAGGTGTACCAAGATGAAAATGGCCGGCCAAATGGGTGATGACAAGGAGCATGAAAAGTTTTAATACTAATGCTACAATGAATGAAAATAATTTATCTTATGTTTACGTTTTAACGTGATAAAATGAAACGTTTAAATAAAACGTAATAAAACTTGTGACCAAGGCTTAGTTGGTCCAAAATATGAGTAAATGGTCTCAAATAATTTATAAGTTGATAAAAAGTATAATCGTAAAATAGTTAAAGGCATTTCGAAGTAATTCGAGTAAACCTAGCTCGCGTAAGAAAATAATTATTCGCGAAGCTTCGTAATAAAAATCATTAACAACTAATTTTTGTAAATAAAAATATTTACTAGTTGAAAATATTATAGAAACGTATTCAAACATTTTTAGGAAAAGGGATAACTTAAATCCAAGCTTAAAAATGTCAATTCGAAGAGAAATAGAATTCCTTGCGGAAAAATTAATTTGTTTACGAAGAAACCAAATAAATGGATTTAAAAAGAATTTAAATCTTTGAAATTAAAAATAAAAATTATTAAACTCAATAATTAAAATAGAGCTTAGTAAAATGATAAAATATGAGGCCAAAAGTGACAGAGTTAAGACGGAGTCCTAACGGAAAGAATAAAAATGCTTAGGAAAAATAGCGGGTGTTACAATCCTCCCCACTAAAAGAAAGTTTCGTCCTCGAAACTAAGAATAAGCAGATAGGAAACAAGATTACCCCACTCGAAAAGGTGAGGATACAAATCTCGCATAAAAATTTTGCTGTAAAAGAAAATTTTACAACTTTTAAAGTTATATGAAATCAAATGCAAATATTTATTCTGAGAATTTTTTTTTTAATTAGTGAAATCGTAAAGTAAAGTTATTTGGTAAAATAATGACGTCAAATAACATTTGTAAACAAACTCGAAGGAAATAGGATAACCAAAATATTTTGAAAACAAAAGTAAAATATTTTGATTAAGAAATTCGATATTATTCCTTTTTGATGAAACAAAATTTAGTTTGGAGAAATCAAATTTTGTAGTTAGTAAAAATCGCACCAGCCGTCAAACATATTCAATAACAGATTCAAAAGTCCACCAACAATAAAATGAAAATAAATTTTCAAAACGTTAAAATTTCGAAAATGTTATCAAAGTAATTATGAAAGTTTTCAAAAATATTATCAAACTTGAACATACAAAATAATTTCGACAATGTTAAAACGTTTTACATAACAATCCTATACAAATTGAAGTACTTGGAAATATAAAAGTCTTCATAAAATTTTGATCGCTTGAAAATCAAAGATTAAAAATAATTTCGAAATAATTAAAAATAATTTCGAAATAATTAAAAATAATTTTGAAATAATTTAAAATAAATTATTAAGACATTTTGAAATAGATCTAAATATATATATATATCAACCAAAGATAAAACGAAGTGAAGTATATAGTTCTTAAATTATAAATAAAAAAAATGTTAAATTGCTCAAAGTTTTTACAAAATGGGGAGTTTTAAAATTTGAATCCCACAAGCAACTGGTCCTAAGACATCTTAGGAAACTCTTCATTGAAAGCCTAAACCAAGAAGGTACGAACGAAGTGACGGGCTTATGCTTCAAAATGTTAAAATTTCATGAAAATCAAAAATTTTAAATTAGTCAAGCTTTTCACAAAACGGGCAAATTCATAATTAGAAATTATAACTCAAAATGTTAAAATTTTACGATAATCCATTTTTTCTTTTTAAAGTAGTCAAACTTTTTATAAAATAGGGAGTTCGAAAAATAGTTAACGGGTAAATAGAACAAGGATAAATAAATTAAAAATAAGAGCTTTTAAAAACGACAACGGTTGAAGGGATTGGCAGGAGTTACCGTAACAGAATTCAAGAGAAGCAGAAAGAAAGACGGAGTTGAGAATCAAAAAGAGCTCTCAAGAATTATGGAAGAAATTAATCATCTCGAGATTCCTAGCACGACTTCCACAAACACGGGTTCCTAATTCCCATCAAATAATGCTAAGTCCAATATCAGTACAGGGTGGTCCTACTCAATCTACAACCTCCAAAATTAAGTCTTACATACTTATACAATCTTTCAATTAGTATAGTAAGAATCCACTAATGATTTAGACTAATCCTTTAATTAAGATTCCAACGGTTATCAAAACATACCCTGACTCGTAATCACTAAGGTTCATAGTTTAAAGCTCATAAGGTCTGAACTCGAGGTATACTTCAAATTTCTCGAGTAAGGAAGACTAAATAAAACCCACCAACTAACAAAGTTCGGACACGAAATCCTCAAAAATAATCACCAACATATTTATAATACCACAAGTACAGAAGTTGGGGAAGTACAATAAATCCTCAAACACGATCAAACCTATAGGTAATGGCGCAAACACTCACATCTTCAAACACATCATTTGATTAATGTTTCTGAGAAGTCCATCAAATTTCTAATCGTAATGGTGCAACCACAAAATATTTAATAACTCAACGAAGCCACAATCTCGTTGGTCTAAGGTTCTGAACTATAAATCCATTAAGATGATTGACATCAAAGTGTTTCTCAAAACAACGCGATAAATCCAACCTCTAATGGCAATATGTTTCTCCTTTTCAAGGTTAACAACAATTTATCCAATTTAGATCACTCAACTCCAAAGTTCATAGGTTACAACCTTAACCAACGATTAACGATCTAATCCTTAAGAAACACGGGTAATCTATGTTAGCCAAAATTTCTAACGGTATTAATGAAAACCTTCGATGGTACCACAACACTCAGGTTAACAATTAAACAGTACTCTATGATCCCAAATATTCTCGATGCATCCATCAAATAACATTTAGGTAGGAATCCCAAAATTCTATTATTTGCTACACTTGGTTCGGTTCTAGGTTAAATTAGGTACCAGGTATCCATCAAATACGATATACTCTTACTACCCCAAAATATATTCAAATCTAAGTCCTCCAAATAATCAAGTAACCTATAACCCAAGGTTCAGTGTCTAAAGTACCAACCTAATTCCATTAATTGACAATTTATCATTCAAATCGATCCTCAAAAGCTTACTAAGATAGATAACAAGGTATAACTCACAACCCTCAAGCCATAGGTAACAAGGGTTTACTAAACCTCAAACATCTATATCCTTTCACGGGGTTCACTGAGACGGAAATCGGTCTAGCCAAAGAATCTCAAGAGAAAGATGGTAGAGTAGAAGAATATAACAAGGATTCACCAAGCGGTTGAAGAAGAGAATATAAAAGAGAAGAATTAGAAGTAGAGGAAGGAAGAAAAGAGTCGATGATACTATATTGCTAATTTCTTGAACCAGAGGGGAATCTTCGGGCCTCTAGAGTTCACGCGGGATCCAAATGGCTTACTTCATCTTCTTGTAGAGGAACGAGCACGTAAGTCTTCGGTCGCTCCATCTCGATCTACTGCGACATCATGGAACAGGAATCTACTCTTGATCATCTGGCCTGTAGCTTAAGTAAACTGAACTAGAGCTAAAAATCACCATCGGCATCTTTCTTGGAGCACCAAGTTGTCCACTCGAGTCAGCAGGCGTTGAGAGTTCTAAGCAGGTCTTGTCCCGATCTGGAGCAGCATCCTATCAATATCTTGTTCATTCGTCTTCTCCCCACAAAAGCAACAAATATTCAATGCTAATCATTGAGTTCAGAAACAGATAATCTTAACAGTTAAGCTCTTATTTGTTTCTACCCATCTCTAATAATATTTTTATTTACTGTTTAAATAATTTACTGGTATTTTCCCTAATTTCAGGTGTAAGCGTTGGGAGCAGTGATGCTCTGATACCAACTGTAATCCCCTAAAAATTCTAGCGCGATACAGTGGCGGAAACACTGTAGAGTCGGGATTAAAACACACAGAACTATGTTTTAATAAATTAAATTGGTAAAGTCAAACATGCGCCATACATAAAAATGGCTAAAATTTAAAACAATCCATAAAGAGGTTAAACAATCCTTAAGACATGATTATTAAAAAGATCAAGCAGGATCCAAGACTGCTCGTTAGCCCACACCCGCCGGAAAATAAACACGTATACCTGCCATGTTAAAACATAACAGCCACAATCAGTGGGGAGCAACGTCAACGTTCTCCCAGCCGTATAACATGATTTTAAAACAGTAATTACTATTATAGAAAAATAGTAAAAATGGAAAACAGTAAAACACATTATAATAAAAATAAACTTTCAGTGAAAAATTTCACGTATCAAAACAATATAATAAAAATGAGTTTTCCGAAGAAAACATAAAACATTTGCCAACCTGCAACCAAATTATATCGAAAACAATAAAA
Source organism: Agrostemma githago (assembly GCA_958450325.1). Classification (NCBI taxonomy): domain Eukaryota; kingdom Viridiplantae; phylum Streptophyta; class Magnoliopsida; order Caryophyllales; family Caryophyllaceae; genus Agrostemma; species Agrostemma githago. The sequence goes on from OY288243.1 coordinate 55,841,493, forward strand.
ATATTCAAAATGGCGTTATGGATAGGAGTAGTGTAGACGGCTAGACTTTCACTAGGAGAGTACTAAAAACTAGCTTCGAGAACTTAGTTCAAACAAATCAAACTTCGGTCTCTAACTAGGCTACTCAACCATAATAGAGCGGCGACTTAGAAATGCGTGGCCCTAGTTTAAGATAATGCACACCCCTCCTGGGATTACTTCTCACCCAGTTCAACTTATGACGGCGACTTACTGCGAGGCCTAAGCTTAAGGTCAAAATGTACAAAACTCCCGGGATACCTGTCACCCGGTTCAACAACCAATGTACCGATTCCTGATACATTAGCCTTATAGTTGATGGCAAAACCGTAAACCCTAGAATATATTACTCTAACCTCACACTTGTCCTTATTCCATAACTTCAAAACAAAGCCATTATCGATATTCAAAAAGATATAAATATTAAATTCAAAGAATTTAAATCTTTGAAATTAAAAATAGAAATTACTAAACTCAAAAATTAAAATAGAGCTTAGTAAAATGATAAAATATGAGGCCAAAAGTGACAGAGTTAAGACGGAGTCCTAACGGAAAGAATAAAAATGCTTAGGAAAAATAGGGGGTGTTACACGTGTTCTGCCGAGGAGATTGATGTCGAGATAGAGTGGCGAGACCGGGTGTATCGGGTGAGTTTCGGGTATTATTATTCGTTTGGGCTCTAAGGATTAGGGGCAGTTCGCCTAACTTTTGTGTCTTTTTTTTTGCTTTCAGGTTTCGTCGGCTTGCCATCAGAAGTTGTGGCAGGCCGCCAACTGCTTCCGGGCTTATGCCTCGAAGGTCTTCCGTGACACTTCGGGGCCTCGATCGGTGAGTTAACGGGACTAAGGTGCGTGGTTTTCTAGGCTGTTTGTTTACTTTCCTAATGCTTTAAGTGTATTTGCAGGACGTTCCGGATATGGTGGGGCAGTTGGAGACTCGGGTGACCGAGCTCGAGGCGAAAGAGGTTGAGGCACAGCGGCTCCTGCAATCTCGAGCTGACGAGATTGCCATCTCGAAGGAGCAGTTGGCTCGGTCCCAGGGTGAGACCTCAACTCGGGGTGAGACTAGGCATCAGGTCGAAAGGGAGGCTGAGGTCGATGCTGAGGCTACGGGCGCTATGGAGGAGGCTGGAGGGGTTCCCAAGACGGCTACTCTAGATATATTGTCTGGTATGGACGGTAGTGAGTCTCCCCTTATAGACCTGGAGGACCTAGGGTTAGATGATCTGCTTTGTGAGATTGTGATTGCCGTCTGCGCGGCTTTTAGGGGTCCTTCTTAGCCTCGATTCGTATAAGGATTTGTATATTTTGTATATCTGTTTTAGATTCTTAGCATTTGAATTAGTCGGATTAATTTTGTGTTTTCGTTTGGCGATTTACCTAGATTGACAAGTAATCACTTTTGTGTTCGTTCATTTCGTGATGTGACTTGGTTTAGGGTGCGTTAGCGTTGCATGGGAGGATGAAAACAGTTTCTTTTGAATGTTCCGAAATGCGTTAGTTTGAGCCGGGAATCGGATCAGGTAGTACGTCGGTTAAAACATTTTTGACTCGAGATATAAAATATCAATGTGGTTTGGTTACATGTATCTAGAGATGAGCGCGATTGTTTGGCATTCAGGATGGAACCGAAGTTTAAAATTCGAGCAACTTTTGAAAAAAAAAATTAGACCACTTTTATATATTTATAAAATTGCCTTGTCACCGACGCGACTTGACGATGACCGCTAATAGGCTACAACACGCTTAGGTGGGGTAGCTTATCCCCCTAAAAAAAGAATAAAAAACGTCTAAGTCTCGTGCGTCTGACGAGTGAACTCGCATTCCTGTAGCTCTTACATGGGTATCTCGGTTTTCGGGGTGGGCTCTAATGATTTTGTGAGTTGTTTCTGGCGCAAGATGGTAGCCATGGCAATCACGGGGGGCTCAAGTTTCTATCCTTGGGTTGCTCGGGTTGAGCCATGCTTGGCTCCAGGCGCTCGGGTTGAGGCCATTGACTTCCGGGTCGCTTGGTCATAGGCGGCCGGGGACCCGGGCGCGTGGGCCGGTGCGGTTCGGGTTTCGGGTTATGGAAATTTTCGTTGTTTCTTAATTCTTGTGGGATTAGGTCTATATATACGGGTTATGGGTGCATGTTCTAGCCATAGCAGGATATCCATGAGGTATAGAACCATATTTTGGATCATGTCGGGTTTCAAGAATGTTCTGACCGAGTGGACGGGTTTGTTTAAGAAATGTGACCCCGAGGTTAGTTCAAATGACGGCTTATCAGTGGTTGTTGCGCTTAGTCGAGTCAAGGTGCAGGATGACTTCTTGCGGGCATGTTCTAGGTTTTGGGACCCCAAATATCATGTTTTTGCTTTCCCCGGGGGTAAAGTTTGCCCTTTGCCCGAAGAGATAGATGCTATAGGCGGGTGGAGTTCGGTTCGACCTTGTGTGCCTTATGGGGATGATGCTTATGTGGAGCGATTTTATCATTTTTCGGACCTTTCTTCGCTAGAGGAGGCTAAAGGCTATTTTGGTGTGGACGGTCTTAACCTAGAGTTGCTTCCTAGGACATTCTCACAAGTTGGCTCTCGACATGTTTCGACCTCGACATGTAGGCGCGTTTTTAACGTTGCTATTGCTTGTTACTATCTTTTTGAGGATGCACGGTCACATGAAGGTTGGGGTAATCCTCGAGTGTTGGATGTGGTAGCGGCTATGGAACATGGGCGATCACCCTCTTTGCTTATTTTAGGTGAACTTGTTCTGGGTCTTGATGCTTGTGTTCTGGTACAGGGGATACCTTCTCGGGGTTCTAGGACCATTTTACAGGTGTGTTTTTTTTGTCATGTTTTTGTAGCTAGGTTTTACTTGTTTTGTGGTTGTTTTGACTTAGGAGGGGTGACACTTCGTCGTTTTTCATGCAGGTTTGGTTGCAAGAGCGGCTCGGTCTAATTGACCCTCCACAGTGTTTCAAGGATTACAACTACAGGGGCTTCACGGGTCGGAAGATGGTGTTGGCGTGGAGCAAGAGTTCCGAAGAGGAGGATTGGCTTTCCTATTTGGCTAGAGGAGATGTTGTCATTAGGTGGTCCATCCCGTGGTGGAAAATTAGTGGGCGCGTAGGGTTTCCATTTTCGCCTTCGACCTGGGTTTTGTAATTACTATCCATGAGGGATCAAGTTTATATTTACCCGGGCATGTTGTCAAATCAGATGGGTGGCCGACCTCCTATTCCAGATGATGTTAGGGTCATTTCTAGTTTTGATCCGTGGACCGAAGACTTGCTTAGGGGGTTCCGGGTGTCTTTGGAGCAAAGGTTTCTGCACCCCGTTATTGTTCGACCGACTGTCAATACTTCTGTCAGGAAGAGAATCGGTGGATATCCGTCAGGACAGACCGACCCAAAAGTTAGGAAGACAGCACCGCTAAGAGGCGAAAAGGAGACTCGAGAGACTAAGTGCCTAACCAAGGACAGTGGAACCGATCCTAGCCTAGTCAGTTTATCCGAACGGGCCAAGACTGACGAGACTCGTATTAAAGCTGTGAAAGAGCAAAGAAAGTGGGATTTGCTGGACTCACGTTTGGATAGGGCGTAAGAGGATTGCTTCCGGAAAATCGCGGAGGAAGAACGCAAGCAGTTGTACCCGGACGATAATGGTGAGGAAGAGTTGGACCGGTAGAGCCCAGCCATTTATATTATGTATTACTAGTTGATAATATGTGGCGTACTAGTACTAGTTTTTTGTGGATTTTAGACACGTTGTCAATTTCCGGGATGTCCGGATTTTAGATTTTTTGATGTAGATGCCTCGACAAAGGCTCAATTTAACCGAATTTTGTTATTAATGAGAAGCACATTTTTTTTATTCTCTTTTTTTTTGTGGTGGCTCGCAACTCGTTTCTTCATTTTACCCGGAGCGCCCTCTCGGGTTTTCACTCCGTCCTCGGCTCACCCTTTTTTTGTTTTTTTTGTTTTCTTTTGCTTTTTTTGACGGCTCGCAACTCGTTTCTTCATTTTGCCCGGGGCGCCCTTTCAGGTTTTCACCCCGTCCTTGGCTCGTCGTTTTTTGTTTTTTTTTTACGACGGCTCGCCACTCGTTTCTTCATTTTGCCCGGGGCGCATTTCGAGTTTTCACCCCGTCCTCGGCTCGTCGTTTGTGGTTCGTCATTTAACTCACTCATTGACCGGGTCGTGGGATGAATCCCGGTTTGCTCACGAATCTATTAATCGACTGCTTTGTTTAGTTGTTTGGTTGTACCCGGGAAAGGGTTGCCTACGTATCCGCTTTCGGGCGAAATCAAACCATGATCGTAGTTCTTTTAGAAAAGTGTGAGTGATTTTGCTTTAGACTCGTTTATGCCAACTATCGATGCGAACTTGACTTCTTCTTTTTTCGTGTTGTTATTGTTGTTGTTTTTTTGTTTCCCCCAAAGTCGGAGGTCGGGACATGATTTCCAGGGTGTTTATGGGTAGTATCGTTTGGGCTGACCCGTATTGGTCGGGGTTGAGGATTCTTGTCCATCTAGGTCAGTAAGAATTATGGGGCCCTCCGAGAGTATTTTCTTAACGAGGTAGGGGCCCGCCCAGTTTGGTTTGAATTTCCCTCTAGGGTCGACGGGAATGGGTGCTCTAATGGATTCGATCACTAAATTTCGCTCGTGTATGTTTCGGGATTTTACTCGTTTGTTAAAGGCTCGTTGGACGCATTGTTGATAGGCTTGTACATTGGATAGGGCATGTATCCTATGTTAATCTAGGAGTACTAGCTCGTCGTATCATTTTTGGTTCCATTCTTCCTCAGGGATACCACTTTCGACCAATATCCTTAGTGATGGTATTTCTAGCTCTATTGGTTGGACGGCTTTGGAACCGTAGGTTAGGTAATATGGCGTGGCTCCGGTGGGTGTTCTATAAGATGTTCAGTATCCCCATAAGGCAAAGGGGATTTTGTTCGGCCAATCTCGGTAGTTGTCTATCATTTTCTTAAGAATGGTGGTGATGGTTTTGTTGGCTTCCTCTACGGCCCCGTTGGTTTGCGGTCTGTAGGGTGAAGATTTGTGTCTTTGGATTTTGTATTTGTCTAGGAGTTTTTGGGTATCCGCCCTAAGTGAGCCTCCTGGTAGCTAATGATTTCATGAGGTATACCGTAACGGCAGATGATGTTGTTTTGCAAGAATTTGACTACTTGTTTTGAGGTTAGTACGGTGTAAGAGGCGGCTTCTACCCACTTGGTGAAGTAATCTACAGCTACTAAAATAAAGCAATGTCCACTAGTCCCGGATGGGTGTACTTTCCCTATGATGTCTATTCCCTAGGTAGAGAAGGGCCAGGGTGCGGCTATAGTGTGTAGAGGATAAGGAGGTAGGGGTTGGATGTTGGCGAATATTTGGCAATTATGACAGTGCCGAACGTGACGTCGACAGTCTGTCTCTAAGGTAATCCAGTAATAACCCAGCCTCATTCTTTTTCGGGCTAGCAGGTGTGCACTCATGTGGGGTCCGCACTCTCCGTCGTGTACCTCTTCCATGACTCTCTCTGATTGGTCTTTGTTTATGCATCTAAGGAGGACTCCTTGTGGGGTTCGTTTGTACAGTAGGTCCTGATTCAGGACGTAGTTGGTGACTTGTATTCGTAGGGCTTTTTTGTTTTTGGCATTAGTGTCGGGTGGATATGACCCGTGGGTTTTAAAGTCTAGGATGGTTTTGTACCAAGGTTCTTCGGTGGCGCTGTCAGTTTCGGGGTTATGGATGCGGGCTGGTTATTCGCTTCTCTCTATGGAGAAGAGGTGATCGGGCATGTTTATTAGTGAGGCTAGTTTGGATAATGCGTCAACGAGTTGGTTCTCTGCACGGGGTATGTGTATCAGGTCGATTTCGGTGAATTCCTTAGGCATTGCTTCTACTTCAGTTTGGTATGGGGTTAGGCTTTTGCTATGAACCATCAGTTAACCGTGGCCTGGTTGACTTACTAAGGATGAGCCTTTATGGACTCTAAGGTTTTTTTACTCCCATAGGCATGGCTGCTTTTAGACTTATTAGACGGGCTTTGTGTTGTCGGTAAGTTTGGTCGGGTGGCGTTTTGTTTGTTTCTGAGTTTATTGTTATTTGGTCAGTGGCGATTTGAGTCTAAGGTTGTTATTCCCAATTTCCTTCTTAGGGTGAAGTCGAGTGGGATGCTTGCATTAGCCCTTGCATTTTAGTTAGTTGTTATCGATAATTGGCATAAAGTCGAGTTTTTTTAAGCGTTTTAAAGTGGATCTATTGAAAGAAAGTTAAACGATTGTCGAGGCATGTTTGTAAAATAAAAGAAGATTGTTTTGTTGATAATAATAGTAAATGGGCTAGGCGCCCATGATTTGATATTGGGGGAGGTGGAGGACATGTCCCTCACACCTCGACAGAGGAAAAAAAAACAAGATGTTTATTAATATTATTAGCCTAGGCCCTAGGATGAACTAGACTCTAGATAAGACCGGTCGTGCCTCTAAGCATCGATGCTCCCCCCAGGGAATAATACTTTGATGGTGTCGCTGGTCTTTATTGTTATTGACGAGGTTGTTTCGCCATCGGCCCCATCGCCGACAGGCCGCAGTGTCTGCTTCCTTACCAGAGGGAAGGTTCTGGCATCCACCAGGTCCTGGATGTCGTGTTTGAGGCGGTCGCAGTCCTCAGTATCGTACCGTGTCCCCTACACTGATAATAGAGGCAATAGGCGCTAGGATCCCAATCCGCCCCTCGGGCTCCACGAGGTGGATCTGGGGTAGGGATGAGTTGGGACAGCTGCCAGTCCTCGTTGGCAATTCTGAGGGCCTTGGCATAGGTCATGCCTAAGTCGGTAAGGCTTCTAAAGGGACGCCCTCCGAGAGCCGGGACGAACCTAGCCGGCCCTAGCCTCATCTTTTCTTTAGGGATGACAGGCATCTCTTCCATTACCTCCCGGGGACCATCTCGCGTCCCGTTGACCGTGTTCTCCAGCCTGCCGAGCTGGAGTAGGATGTTATTATGGGCATCGTTTATTTGGGCTAGGTTATTCTGAAGTTCCTTAACGAGTCCTAGCATTGCGTTGAGTGGTTCGGTATTATCGTTGGAAGACATTACTAAATCTGCAAGGCAGGGCCAAAGGTGAGGCCGAGTTGACCAGACATCTTAACGACTCGAGAAATGCTCGTAGCTGAGCGACGCGGAACTGAGACTCCTGACCCGTGTGTGCGCGGTCACTGGTTTAGGGACTCAGGTGCTTTTTAGACTCTTGGTGTACTCGGCGAGACGCCCGACGAATTTTCTGTCTCTCTAACGAGACGATTTGACGCAAATCTCGGAGGTGAGGTTTAAGGAGGACTTCTCGAGGTGAGACGACCCAAAAACGTAAGACCTTGGGTAGAGATGATCCTAATAGCTAACATAGACAGTTAAACACACGGTTGCACGACATAAGAGGTTGATCACGATCCCGGCTCAGGATCCAAAGGATTTGGATGCATGTTTCCTTTGAAAACGACCAGTTTTGCAGAATTTTGAAAAGGATGGTTTATAGAAATAGTGCAACGATGGTGCAACGATGTGGCGTGCAGGTGCGTTGCTATGTGGGTGCATCAGAGATGATGACGAAATATAGACATTTTTTTCGAAAGGAGTGCATTTCTTTTATGGGAAATGCTTTTTTTTGAAAATAATTACGTGATGCTTCTATCGAAACTACTATAATTAGTTAGTTCGATACTTGCGGGGTTCGTGACGCTCGTGATGGTGCGCGAAGTCTGATGACAGTCTTCCTAAAGGTGTGACTAAATCCTTAGTGAGGGATTTAGGCGGTGAATAGCGTTTCTTATAAACTTTTGCTTTTTGAAAAAGGCCTTTTAAAATTAGTGACCCACGTTTGTTGGTTGTACTAACTAGCATTAGACGGTGAGGGTGTGCATTGTAAAAAGTGTTTTGATGGTGTAACCGTTTTGGGTTCCTTGACTTCATTAATTAAAGGTTTGGTTGTGCTAACGGTACATGTGTGAAAAGTTTTTTTTTTTGAAATTGAATGTGACCGCGTGGTGGCCTTAACCCCATTAATTGGGAGTTTCGGTTGTGTTAACGGTAATGATTGTTGCTAATAGGTTTTAAATTGGCCAAGGTGGTGGTACTTAAAAAAAAGCTTTTTTTATTTGAAATTAGTGAATGTGAGCTTTGCCACGGTAACGGCGTAAAAACCGTTTTCCTTTTTTAAGAAACCATAATTTGGTCGGAGCATTGATGTTTAAACGGTCGTTTTGAAAAGATAAGGTACTTTCGAAAAACGGAATTGGGTGCTGTTGAATATGTTGGCGTGGTTGAATCCAGATTTTAGTATTTTATTTGAGTTGATTTGTTCAGACACGCTACACATAACTAGAAATGCATACACTCATGCAGGATGCAGACTCGGGTAGGTTAGGGTAGGCTACCGCCCACGAATAGTCTTTACTTAGGCATTGACAATGATTTGGGAAGATGAGTGTCATACCGTCCGTTTGGACTATCCGCTTATTAATCCCGCCGGTTACGCGTTAGGCGGCCGGAGCGTCATTCGAGGGTTCTCCGCGCGTCCCAAGAGATCTTACCGCGAAGAGGTGGATTGGTACTGATATCGGTTAGAGTGGGCTTTTTAGGGCCAAAACCTGTAGTGACCACAACTAGGAACTAAGAAATGAGCTTGACCTACCTCGTTCAAGTTACACCACCGCTGGAAACTTGTTTCCAAATCCCCAGCGGAGTCGCCAAACTATGGACGTCTGTCCGCACCGCCAGGCGCCCTGCGCGTGCCCGCGCGGGACCGACCCAGTTTTCAACGTGTGGCGGCGGCCACCCACGCAGCTCCTTCCCTACCGTGGGCCGGTCTGATCTCGCATACGGGGCGAAGTGTCGGAACTCGATTTGGATGACGATCCAGACTTGTACTAGACGGGTGCGGGCACCCGTCTTTCCGTTTGGGAATCGATCGAGACGTGGTTGTAAATGTTTAAAGGCCGATTCATTTGGTAAGGCGACCTTTTTAGTGAACTGAATTCGTTGCCGATTTGTGGATTCGTCACCGAGTCAATTATAGGGACTCGGAAACCGTTCAAGTCAACTTTGATCCTTTGCCGGCTCAAAGTTGAGTGGCACGGGACCTAAAGATAAAGACTTGTACCATTAAGCACTCCATGCCTGGAATGACTCTCATTGCCAATGGTTTCGGACATCCGGAAACCGTCGATTCTGAGTAAGGGGTGAGGGTACGTATTGGGAAGCCAACATCTCATAGATATCAACACCCAATCCCGCCCGCACTATAGCGGCCTCTACTAATCAATCGGTGGGCTGATTTCCTAGTTCTTTTGTTGTGGTGAAAGTACTGTAACATCCGTTGTTTTAAACCCTATGTCTTTGCTATGTCGATTGTTTTAAGGACAGATAAGTTTTATCGTCAAAATAGTAGTGTTTACATTCTTTGCATGCGATTTCACGTGACAAGAAGGCCATGAAAAGATGCACGTAGGAGAGTAGAGAGTACAAATATGATAGGTATTAGCAAATCAGTTTTAACGTGATAATACGGATATTAGTCATTCTCGTGGTATACCTTACCTGGTATTCTGCTTAAGATGCGTCGGTTCGATATTAACGGAGATGCATCTAACCTAATAAGGTGAGCACCCGAACTAATACGGAACTCGACCATCGATTTGTTCAGTTTTAAGTTGTTTTACGTTTTGAATTTCGTGTTAGGTTATTTGGCATGCAACTATAAGGTCATAAAAGCGATAAATCATACGAGAAACTGTAAATGCGAATGTAAGTAAATCACATTGTGAGAAGTTGCACCCTCGGAGTATACATTAAACGGGACTCGATGCATAGATAGTCTTGAGAACGGATCTCGGAATTACTCGGGTCTATTTAGGGTGTTTTAGTATTTGTTGTTGAAGTTGAGACGTTACGTATTTTAGTGAACGTTCGTGGGCCTAGTGCCCACGTCTAGTGTTGTCATAGTGCATAATAATATAAAGTGCAAATATGGAAAGTTTTGTTTAGATGACAACCTAGTGACGACTTGATCAACAGGCGGATCCTCCTAGTTTGACTAGTGACTCCGGCAGAACCCCGTTACCGTTTGACCTTCCCGCGGCTACTCCGGCAGAGCTTCGTTACTAAGGACTAGTTCTGCGGCTAATCCAACAGAACCTGGGTACTAGTTTTGAGCTAGTCGATCACAGGCACCTCGGTATCGAGTGGAGTGCTCGAAGGTGAGGAGTAGCGTCGATGTCTCTTTTTTATCGGAACTACGATCGAGTGGATCGTTTGCCTAGGGTGTCGGAGTGCGAGCCCTTAGGGAGAGTTTTTGAGGAAGAAGAGAGAATTGAATTGTGTCGAATGAATGAGACGGAGGGGGTATTTATAGGTGTTTTCGGCCCTCGTCACCCATATGAACGCGTGACTTGGGGCGCACCAGGACTCAGGCGACTGGGTCCGAGCGTGAGGAGACCCAGGCGCGTCAGGTGGGGCGGTTGGAGTTTTGAGGATACAATTTTGATACTTTCCAAAATCGAAAGGCGGGTGTGTGATATCTTGCTTGGTCGCGAAGGCTTCCCCACGGCTTGACCTAGCGCCGTGGGTTTCGTGGGCCTCGGGTGTTCATCCCGAGGCTAGCTTGACTCGAGGTTGACTCGGTTCGAGTTTCGGGGCCGACTCGGGGCCCCGGTGTTGGAATTGACTATAATTAGTGTTTATGCGACCGTAACGACACGACTAAGGCTGCCATCATGTTAGTTTTAATTTTTCCGAGTAATTATTTGGTCCGTTCTATAAGAAAACTATCTAAAACATCGCGAACCCGTGTCGCGTTGTAGTCCTATCGTCATCGGGTGTTTGCTGGGCACCTCTGCAGCCACCAGGTCCAAATTTGGGTGTCTACAACCTGGTCCTTCCCTGACGAGGATATTTTATTTGCCGATAGTGAGTCTTGGGACCTATACTTCAATGGCGCCTTGAGCATGAGAGGCTACGGTTTAGGGATCATTTTAATATCCCCGCAAGGCAATCACGCACCCATATCAGTCAAACTAGACTTCCCGGTAACCAACAACGCCGCCGAATACGAAGTTTGCCTAAGAGGGCTAAAAGCCGCAACAACACTAGGGATAAAAAACCTTAGAGTCCATGGAGATGTCTCCTTAGTAGTCAACCAAGCCACAAGCACTTGGAAGGTTTATAGCGAAAGCCTAGCTCCAGACCAAACCGAAATAGAGACAATATCCCGAGAGTTCACCGAAATCAACTTCATACACATACCCCGCGATGAAAACCAATTCGCTGGCGCCCGATCCAAGTTAGTCTCACTAATAAACATGTTCGAACAATCTTTTCTCTATGCCTATCTGCATGGAGAGAAGTGAGCAACCCGCCTATATCCACAACTTCGAAACCGATGACACCCCCAAAGAACCCTGGTACAAAACGGTCCTAGACTACAAACTCCACGGATCACACCCGCCTAACACAAACACTAAAAACAAACGTGCCCAAAGAATAAAAGCCACCCACTATGTCCTAAACCAAGGATTACTATACAAACGAACCCCACAAGGAGTACTTCTTAGATGCATAAACAAAACCCAGTCCAAAATGGTCGTGGAAAAAGTACATGACGGGGAATGCGGACCCCACATGAGTGCACACTTATTAGCCTGTAAGATAATGAGATTGGGCTATTACTGGATCACTCTAGAGGCAGACTGCCAGCATCACGTCCGTCACTGTCACAACTGTCAAATATTTGCCAACATCCAGCACCTACCACCATACCCGCTCCAGACCATAACAACACCCTAGCCCGTCTCTACCTGGGGAATAGACATTATAGAAAAGGTACACTCATCCGGAACCGGCGGACACTGTTTTATACTAATGGTCGTTGATTAATTTACCATATTGGTAGAAGCAGCCTCATACACCATACTATCCTCCAAACAAGTAGTCAAATTCCTACAAAACAACAGCATTTGTCGTTACGGCATACCACACGAAATCATCAGCGATCAAGGGGCTCACTTTAGGGCTGACACACAAAAACTCCTAGACAAATACAGAATCCAACGACACAAATCCTCACCCTACAGACCTTAGACAAACGGGGAGGTGGAAGAAGCAAACAAACCCATCGTCACAATCCTTAAGAAAATGATAGACAACTATCGGGATTGGCCCAACAAAATACCCTTTGCATTATGGGGATACCGGACCTCCTACCGAACTCCCACCGGAGCCACACCTTACTACCTAACCCACGGCTCCGAAGCCGTACAACCAATAGAATTAGAAATACCCTCGCTAAGGATACTAGTCGAAAGCGGCATTCCCGAAGAAGGGTGGAATCAAAAATGTTACGATGAGCTAGTACTCCTAGATGACCGAAGAATACATGCACTGTCCAACGTGCAAGCACACCAGCAAAGAATACAACGAGCCTTTAACAAACGAGTAAAATCTTGAAACATACATGAGGGAGGCTTATTATTAGTCAAATCCATTAGAGCACCACTTCTCGTCGACCCTAGAGGAAAATTCAAACCAAAGTGGGCAGGCCCCTACCTTGTCAAGAAAATACTCACGGGAGGCGCTATGATCCTTACCAACCTAGACGGTCAAGAGTTCTCAACCCCAACCAACATGGACTAGCTGAAACACTACTATCCTTAACCTCCTAAAGAACCTCATCCTAATCTCTAAGCTAGGGCGAAAACCGCGCTTAAAAACGATTCGCATCGATAAATGGCATAACGAGTTTAAAAGCGAAATCACTCACATTTATTATAAACTACGAACACGGTTTGATTCCGTCTAAACATGGCTACGTAGGCAACCCTTCCAAGGGTACAACCAACAAAAAATAATAACAAAATTGATTACTCGATTCACATGCAAATCGGAACCACCTCTACGTTCTGATTAATGAGTGATTTCAATGATGAAGCACAAATGACGAGCCGAGGACGGGGTGAAAACCTGAAAGGGCGCCCCGGGCCAAATGAAGAAGCGAGTTGCGAGCCGTTGTCAAAAAAAATAAAAAAATGACGAACCGAAAATAGAGTGAAAACCCGAAAGGGCGCTCCGAGCAAAATGAAGAATTGAGTTGCGAGCCGTAAAAAAAAGAGCAAAAAAAAACAAAAAAAACCAAAAGATGAGCCGAGGACGAAGTGAAAACCCGAAAGGGCGCTCCGGGCAAAATGAAGAATTGAGTTGCGAGACACCACAAAAAAAAGTGCTTCTCATTAATTCAACTGTTAATTAAATCAAGCCTTTGTCGAGGCGTTTACATCGAGCATCTACCACCCGGTTGCTCTGGAAAATGATAACGTGTCAAGCAAAACCCTACAAAAAACTAGTACTAATACGCGACATAATATCAATTAATACAACATAGTACTAAATAACTGGGCTATACCGGTTCAGCTTTTCTTTTCCCTTACCATTCGGGTGTGCTTCTCTGGGTATCTCACCGTAGACCCTCTAAACACAAGCTTCCACCACCTTAGCCTGAGGCGAGCCAAGCTAGTCCCATTTTCCCTCCTCAGTCCTCACTCACATTTTCAATATGGATCTTGTCTGTCTTGGCCCGTTTAGATGAATTGACGGCCCTAGACTCGGTAATACTGCCTTTGGTCGAGTACTTAGTGACGTTAACTCGTGTCGCCTCCTTATCCTAAAGCATCATGGTCTTCCTAACATTCGACTTACCCCGCCCTGTCGGATATCTGTAAGCTCCCCGCCAGAAATAAGTAGGTTCGTCGGTCAAACATAAGGACGGGACGTAAAACTCTCCGTCTCTAAGACATTTCGAACTCCCTAAGAGAATTTTCTGTGCACGGATGAGATTTAGTAACAACGGTGGTAACCTCTGATACAGCCTGTCTCACACCCATTTGGCGCGTTAACCAGCCCGGGTAAATATAAACATAATCACTTAAGGACAGTATCTACATAGTATGGACCGATAATGATAACGAAAACCCAACATGTCCATTGATATGCCACCATGGGATTGTCCACCTAATAGCGACCCATCCATTAGCCTGCAAGTAGGAGAACCATCTTTCTTCAGTGTAACCGTCATTCCATTGTTGCGCCATCTTCCGACCCGCGAAGCCTTTGTAGCTATAACTCTTGACGGACTGGGGAGGCTCTATCAAACCAAGCCTCTCTTGTAGCCAAACCTGTACGAATCACAACATAGTGTCAAACTTTTGAACTAAGGCAAGTTTGGAAAAAGGAAATTAGTACCCCGACGTACCTGCAAAATAATCCGAGACCCCCAAAAGGGAGCACGATATATCCGTGCATGGGCGTCGAGACCCACGACAAGCTAACCCAGAATAAGCAGAGAGGGTGATCGTCCAGACTCCATCCCCATCACAACATCCAAAACCCAAGGACTACCCCAGCCTTCATGCACCGATGCATCTTCATAAAGATAATAGCACGCCACCGCAATATTAAGAGCCCGTTTACGACCCAAAGGCGAAATATCACGAGAGCCTTTATAAGAGAATGCCTTAACAAGTAGCTTTAAATCAATACCACCTTCCCCAAAGAAAGCATTAGCCTCCTCCAACAAAGGGATGTACAAAAAATGATGAAATCGTTCCACGGGAACATCACCTCCAATGGGTATACAAGGTCGAACTGAACACCACCCACCTATAGCATCTACCTTCTCAGGGAGAGGACAAACATGACCTCCCGGGAAAGCAAAAACATGGTTCTTAGCGTCCCAAAAGCGAGAACATGCCAACAAAAAGTCATCTTGCACTCTAATCTATTTTAGCGCGGTAACAATAGACAAACCGTCACCTGGTAAAACCTCAAGGCCGCCTTTCCTAAGACGACCCGTCCACCCGGTTAAGACACTCCCAAAATCCAACATGACTCCAAATAATACAAGGAAGCTATATAGACACTATGGGTAATCTAGTATGTCTAAGACGAGCACCCATAACCATCATATATAGCCTTAATCGCACAACAATTAGGAAATTGCGGAAAATTTCCATAACCGAGAATCGGGCCGCCTGAACCTAGGGGCCCCAAGACCGGGCCGCGCGAGCCCAAGCGTCCCAGAATCAGGCCACTCGATCCCAGGCATCGATGCCTTTGACCGTCAGCCTCCTAGTGTCTGAATTCTATGCTGTCAGCCATGCTTTACCCCCTCAGCTATCACTTGACAACCCCGGACGTCAGGAACGATCTCTGAAGTCACTCAACCCCTTTTCAAAACCCGAAGCGTCCATTACAAGCCCCGCGCAAGAATGAAAGGTCCACACTGACGACACATTTTCGTCCATCAAATCCACTAGACTTCGACGATTTTTTTAATCTTTTTTTAGGGGGATAAATTACCCCACCTAGGCGAGTTGTAGTCCTGGCATCATCAATATATGTCTATAGCCCTATACGGCATTGTCATTAAAGCATAAAAAGTGGTCCAACTTTTTCTTTTTTGCTTCATTCTGAGGACGAGCATCGAAACAATTACACTTGTCTCCTAGCACCGAACACGCACCCGGTCAAAACATTTTAGCTACAAAGCGCCTCTTGCACATTTCGCATGTCTCAAGTCAAATATTTTAATCGACGTACTACTTGATCCAACTTACGGCTCAGACTAACCGCTACTACAAAACATCAAATAGACAACTGTTTTTTTTGCAATAGACAACTGACTTACAACAGTTGAGTAGTTTGGAGTTATATATTAGTCTAAGCATAGGCATCTGTTTTACAACAGTTGTCTATTCATTAATAGACAACCGTTTTCAAAAATAACAGGTGTCTATTACGTGTATAGATAACTGAGCTTTGGAAAAATTAGATGTATATTCTTTTAGTAGACAATTGCTTTATAACAACAGTTGTCTATTCTTTAGTAGACAAATGTTTTATATGAGCTATATTATGCGTATTTGAACTATATATCATGCGTATTTGAATGATATATAAACGAAACATATGGAATGAATATCATAAGGAATTGAACAAGTTCCATTTTTAAAAAATCCAACATCCAAAAGGTACAAACCGTTATCCCATTATATCCAAAAGCTACATAAAACCATATAATCGTATAATCCAACATTATAACATCTCATCTATATAACTTTATGGGATACAACATATACTACTAATTATTAAGAAAATAATTCACCCATTAGCCGCGAACCTCATCAATACCTTAGCTCTAAATTGCACCAACTTAGTTAACTGTGCTCTTGTTCACCTTGATTGAGAATAGAATGAAAGTACCTCATTGGGTTTTTGCTGCCCTCCAACATAGTGGCCTCTCAACAGCCAGAAGCGCACCAAAATACACGAAACAACTTACTTTCTACAGAAAAAAGGTTGACTTAGCCAAGAAGTTTATGATACACACTAAGATATTATGGAGGTAGTTTGGTATTTTATCTATCATATTTCTTATTCCTCAAGGCATATAGCTTGTATAAAGGTCTTGGTAAGTTAGTAATGATCTTTCAAGAATTTTATCAATGAAGTTGTGATATTTATTTTCGACTAGCCCAACTTGGAACAAATCCGATCTAACTAACCCAATTGCGACTTCTACTAGCCTATCCAATAATAATATACCTTGAATATAGTATAAAGTTTTGGTTGCCAAAAAATAGACGATCCTTAGGATGGCTACGACTGAATGTATGAGTAATGGGTTGAAGAAGGATGACAACCTCCCAAAATTTGGAAAAAGAAAGAGTGTACCTTAGGATGGCTACGGCTGAATGTGTGAGTGATCCTTAGGATGCCAGCACCCCAGTAGTATTTGAAAGGCCAAGCAATGCAATATACCCTGATATCGGTTTTTTGTGATACATTGTAAGGAATAAAGGTAATCGAGCAAAACGAGAACATATGCAAAATATGAGTCTATAAAAAGAGATTTGGGTTTTCAATATGAAGCGTGATAATAACTTACTAAGTATCGGGGGAGCTATGTCTTGATGATTCGAATATAGTCCGGACTGAGAGAAAGGATTTGTTCCCTGCTTATATAACATACATCCATGACATCAATACATATTTTTGCAACAAGGCAATTTTGAATTTTATCAGAAACTCAGAAAAAATCAGTGTATAAAATGATTAACACCCATTAGAGTACAGAAAAACACATACCTGTAAACACCAGGTGTCACTTAATGTCCATCAACACTCAAACTTATCGAGATTGAACAATTCTCATGCAAATCACATAGCTGGAAAAACAAAGCACGTTTAGAAAAGCTAAGGTTGCGAAAAAGACAATTTAACAAGGCCGTTCTCGTTGTGTGCAAAGGGTTGACATGGAAATTTTTGACCCGACGAGTTTCAAAGTCCATATCATGAAGCAGGAAACGAGAAAAGACCATAAAAAGATAAGAAATTAAATCAATCTTAAGAGTCATATAGTCGGGACTAAGAATGTATGTTCTATCTCTTGTGAATTTGATATATGAAATTGAGGCAATTATCTCTATAAAAAAGGATCTTGCACCAGGTGCTTCTTGTTCCTCAATTAATTTCACTAATTGAGTTATTAGTCATTCAATCCTGTGAAACTTTAATCATTTAACAATCGACTGTATAACACAAACCAGAACGAACTGCATCGGAAATTAGATACATGCGAGACCTTCAGCCGTGTCAATTGCTATATTTAGTCGATCAGTCCAGCTTAATGACAGTGCTTTACATGTTCGTGTTCAGTACGACAGCACAGGACAGTTCAGTTAGTCTTCAGCAAGACAAAAAGCATGTAAAAAATTGCAATGCCTAATGCTTAGGAACGATTACCTGCCAAAAGAGCTCCCAAATCGCCGTTGTCCATATATTTGTAAACTAATGCCAAGTTGGAGTTTTCTTTACAGTATCCAACCAGAGAAAGTAAGTTCTTGTGAGAAATCTTGGAAAACACGTTGATCTGCACCAAAAACATTGCATTTTTGGATTATTAGTTCATTACCTAGCTATACTACAGACTGCTCTTTCCGTCTCAGTCATTTGTTCAAACCTCATTATCAAATTGTGCGTGAGCATCAGCCTCATATAGCACCTTGACAGCAACGTCTTCTGTAGAACCATTAAAAAAGCGATGGCCACGATAAACTACTCCATACCCGCCTTGACCCAGCTTATTCGTAAACCCTTTCGTCATTTCACCCACTGCGGAGAAGGTGTACTTTACCAGTCGTGACACACTGTCTCCGTCTTGGTCGCTGGTGGAGGGAGGAGGGCTAGTAATAGGGGTTACCACCGGCTGATTACAGTTTGGCCAACATCTCCATAAACGGAACCATCCAATCAAAGCCAGCCCAATAAACGCGACAAAAACCGCACCAACAATAATCAAAGCTGCCACAAATAATGCTACCTATACTTGTAATGCTTCTTTTTCTGTGCGTTATTTGTGATAACAACGATTAGCGCTCTTAGAGAGTATAAATTGATGAACATATTAACACGTAAACCAATATTTCAATCGTCTAGCATTAATGTCACCAGAATGTCGTGAATAAATCGAGTTAAAAAGTCATGATCAAACTCAAAACCTATAAACAGACACATGAAAAGCCATCACCATGACACGGTTCCAGCATATAGTACACGTAAAAGAAAGTCTAATTTTTGCATTTTCAGCGAACAGTTCAGCTATGTTAATTCAACTCAGTTTGAGGAGTCGAAAACGCATGAGTACTCAAGATTCGGACTAATCTATTTATGAGAAATTGTCAAGGATTTGGTCCAAAACGATGTGTATAGTATTCAACACGGTGTATATGAGCTCATAGCTTGATTTGATCATGTCAACAAAGTGATAATCGAATCAATACAGCTAAATCAAAAACTTTCCGCCTCTTAAATCAGTAAATTACGATCAAGCAACATGAACGAGTTCATCAATTCATCGATAAATTGAAGCTAAATCCAGCTTACTAATCAAAACAAATGAAAATTCAATGCAATAATCAAAATTAAACGAAGGAGACGTTCAATTCAATCGAACAATCAAAATCAAAACTAATAACTAATTGAAGAACACTATAAATCAACTCGAAGAAAAACACTGAATATAAAAGAGGATTACGTTCGTTTGCATTCTCAGGAATTTCACTAGCTCTAGCGTTCTCCACCACCGCAATTGATTCAATTAGACAACAATAAACAGCACCTATCCAAAAATTATACTGCAAAAAACAATTAGAAATGCAGAAAAAAAAGGATGAGTCAATTTTCAAATTAAATGATAATCATACCATCAATGTTCGATAGAGTGAATATACAGAAACGAAATCATACCTGAATTTCAAGTTCAGGTACGATTACAATGGGGTTTTCCGATTTGGGGATAGTTTTCTGATTTGGGGTTCGTTTAGATGTGCGCGAATGATAGCGGATGATTCGGGGTTCAGATATTTCGTTTCACTTGTGTACTTTTAATCTATGTCTAGATACTTGAGAAGCTCATATGGGTCGGGTATCTACCAATTGAAAGTGGTCTATAATAGATTAATAGACAACTGAGTTTTAAGAAAATCAGTTGTATAATATATAGACAACTATTTTTAAAATAATCAGTTGTCTATCTGCCAATATAGACATCAGCTGGTTTAAAAAACCTATATATATCAATTATACATCAGTTGTTAACTATATTAGGTGTCTATTAGGAGATGTCTATTTGATGTTTTGTAGTAGTGAACGCATTTAAAGAATTTCGAAAAAGCATTTTCGCACTCCTATGTAATTCTAACGCATGCAAAACATCTTGAACTATGACAAAACCGTAAACAAACCAAACTTGAAGTGATTACTTGTCATCGAAGTCAACAATACAAAAAAAACACAAGATTAACAAATCAGTCAAATTAGTACTAAAAGTCTGGAATACGCAAAATATACAAAATCCAAACATAAATCAAGTTACAATCTAGGGAGGACTCCTAGAGGCTGTAACTACAGCCAGTACAAGCTCACCGAGACCGTCATCAAAGCCTAGATCATCTAGATCAAAGGTGGGAGACTCAGTACCATCCATACCCGTCCGCATATCCAGGGTAGCTGTCTCGGTAATTCCTCCACCATCCTCGGTAGCGCCCGTAGCCTGACCCTCAATCTGTCTTTCCACTTAGGCCCCGAACCTAGCTTCACCCCGAGCTCAAGCCAGCTGATCCTTAAGTCTAGCAATCTCGTTGTCTCGGGATTACAGAAATTGCAGTAGCTTGGCCTCAATCCCCTCAAGCTCGATCACCCGAGTCTCTAGCTGCCTCACCATATTCGGAAGATCCTGCAAACACAATTACCTCTTAGGAAAAGACACAACCAGCCTCGAATACCAGCCCTAGAAAAACACTACTTACCGATCGAGGCCCGGATGTATCACGGGAAGAGGCAGCAACAATCCTCGACGCGTAGACCCAGAAGCAGTTGGCGGCTTGCCACAACCACTGATGGGAAGCGGACGAAACCTGAAAGACAAAACTAAACAGATTAGTCAAACGAAACCGAACCCTCGAAGCCAAGTTCAAGGCAAACCCCGAAACATACCCGGTACACCCGGTCGCGCCACTCCATTCCAGCTTCCATCTCCTCCGCAGAACAAGGAGGAAGAGGCTCCGTAAAGGCTACCCCAGCCGCATCGACCCTGAGTAATGTCAAGGGTAAATCTGGGGGATGAACAGCATCAGCCGGATCGGCCAGCTGAAGAAAAAGCAAACCGACACTAAACCGTAGAACAAAACAAACCAAAAACCAAGTACTCACCACGAGGCGGTGGCAAGCTAGCCGCTGGCAGACGTAAGACACACAGGAGGCACCAGGCACCAGTAATGCATCGCCTCTCTCTCCATCTTTATCCTCACGAGCCTCTGCAGTAGTCAGATGCCTAAACATGGTTCGAGGAGGGTCAACCGGCATCCTAAGCTCCTCGTATAGGCACTAGCACACTAACCTCTCACCCAAGTACCATACCGGGCGAAATAGCGAAGAAAAGAGCATCCTCCCATAACTCCTAGGCCTCAACTCTGCCCTCACGTACTCGGGCAAACCCTCGTAATCGGCCCAAAGACGGGCCACGAACTACATAAACAAATCAACATTTTAAACACCTAACCTTTGGGGCTACCAAAGAAAACAAATCGTAAGAAGGAAACTTACATCCTCGAGGTGCAGCTGGTTTACCAGCATATTCTCCAATGAGTAGTGAAACGTCGTGCTCTTAGCCTGAGCCAACCTCTACTCAATCCCCGCCGGAAACCTAGCTGGACGAGCAGGCACCGTCTTGGGTGCCAAGCGAGGGAAGTAAAATAAATCCAAGCCTGCAGAACCCTAGATATTATCAGCAAAACCAAACCGAACTAAGTAAACCCCTGAAACCAACTAAGGAGACAGTAACTAACCTCCAGTACGAGACCTGGACCCACGATAGGTATAGCCGAACAAGAGTCCACCCTCTACGGCCTCACCATAACCTGTAGGCAGCGGGTCATCTCCGGGAAAGCTGCGGTCGCCTAGTCAAAACGTCTCAGCTGACCCAAGTCAGCCAGGAAAGAGAAGATCCTAGTGCTAAACCTCTCGCCTTTATTCGAGAAGTGGGTCGACCCTAGGAAGAACCACAACCACAGACAGGCGTCTTGCGCCGCCGTGTTGGGCACTCGACCATCAGCACCGCCACCCTCTCAAAGTGGTCGGTAATGTACGAACTCACCAAAGCATGGGATGTACTGTAAGCTGAAGGCTCCAAACAGCCCCCCAATCCAGCCTTAACCTCGTCGCTATCTAACCTAGGGCCCTCCGAAGACCACTTAATCGTCTTGGGACCTCAAGGCAAACCCGTGATAACCTCAAAGTCCTCTAAAGTTATCTCGACCTCCCCGAACGACATATGAAATATCGAGGTCGTATCGTGGAAGCGATCTACCATCGCTCTAATTACCATAAGGTTGCACATAGTCTTGAAACCTACTAACCGAACCCAGTGCTCGACCAAGGGGCCCAAAGCCGTCTTTGTAATTATCTCCTTAGCCTCAAGACTAAGCTTCTGGGAGTAAATCTCCAGGCACGTCGTAGAACCCGAGAAGGTCCTCATCGGACCGGGGGGCTGCAAGCCAAGATAATACGAACACAAATAAACTAAACCTGTACAAACCGAAATTAAAGCTCAAGCCAGCTAACACGAGTCAAGGTACTCACGGCCTGGCCGTTTATGACACGGCTGGAGACATGTAAGTTAGGGCATAGCAATAACTAATGACTGTCCCAATCCCGAGCCCAAGGGGGATCCTCGTAAACAGTATCCTTGCCCTCATGAACAGGTCCAGAGACATGGGTCCTCCTAGCAACCGTCACATGCAGTCTACGCCTTGGGACCAGATCAAAACCTGCCTCGTCCACGGCTTCAGGCTCAAGGCACTGCGAAGGAGCGTTCCGTCGTCGCTTAGGAGCCCCCCCCCCGGGGAGTCAGGGAGCTCGACCCGGTGGCCTCATCGCTAGTACCAGCCGTAGGAACCCCTTAGGATGTCCTGTGCCATCTCTAGCTGCAAAACAAAATAAAAGACGCATCTCGGGTCATGTCAAAGCAGCCGATACAGGTCAAAATAGGTTCAAAATTTTGGATCGTGATATTAAAATTCCGAAAGACCTACTAGCACCCATTTTCGATCCCGACCACAATAAAAGTGGTTTTGGGAAAGTCTGACATCGTTACGGTATCATTTGGTCCGTCCTAAGCCACACAAACCCTTACGGGATGACCTACAGCACATTCTAACTCACAAAAGTTGACATGTGAGTCACCCATAACGTCACAAACACTAATCGAGCAAGATTACAAAGATAAAGTACTGGGATAATCGAAAAAATGACCCCTAAACCCTAGCATTCCAACTTTCACTCATACGAAGTCATTAAAGCACCTCCAAGCTTCATCTCAAGCTAATAACTACCCTATCAAGCTCTACTCTACCCTAATCTAACAATGGGACCAAGAGTAAACATCGAAACATAGCAAAAACAAAATGCCCAAATCGAATTCTATGGTTTAGCAAATCAACTCACAATCACGCTAATTAAGCACAAATCGACAATAGGTGAGTAAGAAACACATACCCGAGGTCGACATGATGAAATTGGACAAAATCGAGTCAGAATTCGGTTGAACAAAGTAGAAAGTATGAACTTGGGGCGGCAGGCATCGCGCGTTCTGTTTTTGGGACGAAATGAATCCCCCCCCCTCCTTCGCTGACTTTAAACAAACCCGACAACTGAAATTCAAGGCGCCTCGAGGCGGGCGTCCAAATATTGGACTGCTGAGGGCAAGGCAACTGAGTTTCAAGGCGCCTCAAGACCCGCGCCTGACAATACAGCCTAAAACAAAGACAGAAACAACCTAGACACGATACCCAATAGCCGTAAGATGCACCTTCCCATACTAAACAAAATAAACAAAGACGAGACAATTTGCTTCTCCCCAGCAAATGAAGCAAGCCTCAAAATCCCTTCTAATCGAAATCAATCCCCGAGCGTAGAAAATATGAAGTCCCCCCAGCTAGTACGACCACTCATACCAATGCACATGACAATCCAAATATGCTATCTAAACAAAACAAACTTGCAATCTTAAAAATGAGTCACAAAGCACTCAATCTTAAAACGAGTCACAAAGCATCAATCTTAAAATGAGTTAAAAAGCACTCAATCTTATAACGAGTCACAAGGCACTCAATCTTAAAACGAGTCACAAAGCACTCAATCTTAAAATGAGTCACAAAGCACTCAATCTTAAAACGAGTCAGAAAGCACTCAATCTTAAAACTACTCACAAAGCACTCAATCTTAAAACGAGTCACAAAGCACTCAACCTTAAAACGAGTCACAAAGCACTTGATCTTAAATGAGACCCGAAGCACTTGAGCCTAACGAGTCCCAAATCATTGAAAAGGTAAATATAAACCCGTGAGCCTAACGAGTCCCAAAGCATTCAAAAGGCAAATATAAACCCGTGAGCTTAATGAGTCCCAAAGCACTGAAAAGGCAAATATAAATCTCAAAACCTAAACGAGTCCCAAAGGACTTATAGCAATCTATTAATCTAAAATGAGTCTTGACCTCCACCCAATCGGTTTGATCGTTTAACGAAAGAGGAGGGATCAAACAATACTTATATGACTCGCAAATAACACAAAAACAACTAAGTGTATTAGTGGTAAGTCGAGGTAGGTTCACAGGGACCGATGTAAAATCGAGTAGGAGTGATGTGCATGAAATCTAATGGGAGTTCTAAGGGTCGAGTCTAAACTAAAATGCGATAAATAACAAGAGATGATCAAATAGGGAAAAGGTGTTCGGGGGAAGTTGGGAATCGGAAATTAGGGTGTAGGAGTCTCGAAATCGGGTCGGTCAGAACATCGGTAGAGGGAGAACAAAATGCCAACTTTCGGTTTCTTTATCCAACTCACCTAAAATTCCGCTTTCGCGGCGAAGAAGGTTAAGTCTTAAGGCAAGATACTTTCTACCCCGAGTTTCCCCATATTGGTAGAAATGAGTCAAGGTTGATCTAGTTGGCCAGACTAAGTCAACAGTGGCACAACAATCTCAAGCAAGATAAACCAACAAGCAAGCAACCAAACCAAAATTCCTCAATTCAAATAACCAAAGATCCTTCTCCCTAATCCCCTTCGCCCCCCCCCCCCCCCCCACACACACACAATAAATCTACTCACAATTCATGAAACTATAAAAACATTAACAAGGGAGAAAGCAACAATAGCATGCATAATAATTAAATCTAGTTAAATTAACAACAAGACAATGAAGAAAATTGCGATCAATAGAAATAAAGTACAAGACAGTCTAAATATGATGCAAGTAAAATCAAGAAAAACGGTGCAATAATGAAAGAACGATATTGAATCTAATCTAGAGATGAGGGAGAAGAAGAGAAGTATACAAACTACGGAGGAAAAATGACAATAATAAAGATGAAGGTTGCATAAAATAAGATGAAGCTTGATGAACAGGAGAAGGGATTTGTCACTAATCCTTTGATAATCTCCAATAATCTTCAATAAAAACACTAGAATTATTACAAAGCTTGAATATAAATCTAGAAAAATGATGAAGATTTGATGAAAACAATGAAGAACTACCAGCTTTCTATCTAAGCTAATGGATGAAGATTGTATTAAGCTACTAATAAAATGAAAAGATGGTAGTAATGTGATACTAGTGTGATCTAATGAATGGTAATATGTAACTAACTAGGGTATCTATATATATAGTAATGGCTTAATGGATCCTTAAACTCAAGCCCAAATCCGACTTTGCTCCATTAGTGAGACTTTTGCCCAATGAGTCTTCATATGGTGAAACTTCACCCTGTGAAATCAGCCAATCACGAGCCAATATCGCCGGGTGAAACTTCACCCGGTGAAATTTCTTCCAGATTTGTGTTTTGCGGACCTCTTTACCGTCGGGCGAAACTTCACCCGATGGGTGAAAGTTTCGTGCGGTCATTTGCCCAGTGGAGAAATTTTTCTGAAGATCTGCGGGGAGGTCGAATTGTCGTCGAGCGAAACTTCGCACGTTGGTATATCATCGGGTGAAACTTCACCCGATGGTTTCCTTACCTCTTTTCTGGTCTCATTCTTCGTCGTTTGATTGGATGACTTTGAACTTTAAGTTTTGTGTGTTGCTCTTTGGATGGTATTCCCCTCTCTTGTGCTCGTGAAAGCTCGAACATGCTCTCGGCGTCAAATCCTATCAAAATAGATAGAAAAACTACCAAAAACACGTAAAATGCACAAGAGTGACGCTAATGCGAGAAAGACTTAAAATAGGGCGATAATCGCACTCTAGTCTCACAAAATGAAGGAAAAATGAGTCTAAATGGGAGGAAAAATGGTCTAAATTTAGCACACATCAAATCTCCTACACTAAACTGTTGCTCGTCCTCGAGCAAAGACCTATAAAGAAATTACATACTACTACTAGTTAGACTATGCTAAGCCGATACGGGGCAATTAACGGGCCCGCTCCATCCCTTCAACTCACATTGAAATACCTATGAGGTAAGGTACTTCAATGCAAGACATGTTGGGGCTTGCTGAAAGTGGTGGATGCGACTAAACACACAAAAACAAATAACACGAAAGAATAGACCCATCCAAGGCAAAAATAAAACACCGAATCCATCATTGAGAGGGCAGGAAAGACTCCGATTACTTACCTAAAACAATCAAAAACTTCCAAAATAAATCACCCTCGTAGACAATGACCAGAGTCTAATAGTACGACATTAAAGAAATAAAGATGTTGATACCTTAGCCAGGTTCTCCTAATCTTCTAAAGGGGTACGACGAGGTGTTAACGGAGTGGAATAAGCAAACCATGGAGTTGTTCGACACTGTAGGTAAGTGCAGTCCCGCTCTCTTTGGCCAAGACCAAGTGAGTCGTTCCAAACTCGAATTTCCTAAATTAGCCCAAACAAAAAGTGGAGTGTTTACAATTTTTGTGGTGGGTCGACTAATCACAGCTATCTTCTTCCTCGGGACTCAGTCCTCTAGTAGGCGCTTCACGGTGACAAGTCGATAAAAGGACTTTTTTTAAGGAGACATTTCTTATGATATGATTTTCATTTGAAGCTCCTTTTCTCTCCTTTGGTTTTCATATTTTTGTGCCCTTTTCTCTTGCTTTGGTTTCCCCTTTTTAGCTTTTTGATGTGGTTCGAAACCAAACTTGGAGGTTTAGTTTTGTAAACTTATTGTGGTGATGTATAGGTGAAGGAAAAATAGGTAACCGAGAATGCGCGCCATCCCCGGATAACCCACAAAATGGCGAAAAGAATTTGGACTAAAGGTGCAATGGTCATTCTAGCAAGGTCACCTAGAAAACGGGATGCGGACACCAAGACCTAACTCCTCCATGGGTGGTCAAGGTGGTCAAGTGCAAACCCCGAAATAAACCTCTAGTAGAAAAGGTGGACTCAAGCTAAAGGATCAACAAGTTCATTGATTTAGAGTCGTTATACTAGATTAAGGTCCAAAGTCTACAATGTGTTATCTACAATGGAATGTAAACTCTTGTAATAAGTTCATAATCGGGTTTTCAAAACATTTGGTCCTAGACACATTATACAAAAGCAAAAAGAACACAAGAAAAAGAAAAATCAAATAAAAGAAAACACAAGTAAAGTCATGCACTCCATACTCCATACTCGTTCAAGCACAAAATGAACCACAACACCCAAAATGCTCATATCTTCAAGAGCCTCTCGATAGCAACAACCTAACTCCTCTACAAGAATAAAGAAGAAAGCGAAGAGGAAAGAAGTTACCTAGCGGGTTGCTTCCATAATCTCTTCAACTTGTGCTATCGAGGTGGTGGTTATCCTTTAAGAATGGAGAACAAGAGTATACAAAGGACACAATAACATAACGAAAACAAGAAAAGAAAAGGAAAAAGGAAATGAAAGCAAATTTTTTTTGGTTTTTAGAATTTTTATGGTTTTTGAAAATACTTTTGAAAACCAAAGATAGTAGATCTCTCTTCCACACTAAAATTGTACATTGTTCTCAATGGACAGGTAGGGAAAGATCGGAAAAAGATGGAAAAAAAATAAGAAAAATCTTTTTGGATTTTCATAAATTTTCAAATGTTTTTGGGATTTTTTAAAAAAAGAAAATAAATGAAAAGAAAGCGATAAAAGGATGGCGGGCCTAGGTGTAATCACGTCATCAAGACCCTAGCCAAGTGGCTAAAAAAATGAAAGTAAAATGAAATAAAAGAAAAGAAATTAAGAGAAATGGTGAAAAATTGGGCGTAAGTGTAATCACGTCACCTAGTCCGGATTGAGAAAAATTTGAGAAGAAAGAAAAGAATTTGAATTTTCAAATTGGTCAATGGCTTAGTCACATCGCCTAAAGACCGGGAGCAATAGCAAGGCCAATTCGGCCACAACGATTGATGGGATAACTTGCAAAATTATGTTAGAGATAAATCAATCACAATGATAATGGGAGAAAAGGAACATGAACCGGACATAACCCAAGGACAAGTAATTATAGACTCATGAAGACTCATCTACCAAAACTGCACCCAACACACACACACACACCACACTACCTACCGACTCCGGGAGAGAGTCTAGTCTGAAGGGTCATTGCCATATGATGGGTTAGGGGACCCATAGTAAAAGGGGATACCCTCGGAGGATGGCTCGGGATAAAACTCCTCAGGATCGTCGCTAAGCGAGAGGGCATAGTCAGACTCAATATCACAAAGGTCGTAGATCGTACGACCTTCGGGCAATGTGTAGTGCGCATACACCCAAACTCCCCTTCCTCCCGACACAGTCTTGGTCAGTCGAAATTCACTTTGTCCCAAAGGTAGGTCCCAATTGTGGTGAACAAGGATGGTGGTTCTGTGTGTGTTGGGGACGATTAAAGCTTGTCCACGGCTAATATACACGAGGCGTTGATGGGGTACGTGAAAAATCCAAGTAGGGAAATAGGCCTTGTCAAGCCAAATGGAATTGTCTAGTGGGGTGAGGTGGTCGGTCGAATATCCCAATTTGTTAGCTATTACCGTTACAAGACCTCCACAATCTAAGGAGGGGTGTTGGATATCAATGATACGTTGGAAGTGCAACGCCACAACAATGAGTAGGTGTGAGGGATTGGAGTTACCGGACAGAGAGTCTAAAAGCAATTGTAAGACACACACATTAAGAGAATAGATGTTATCGGCCAAGGGTACCAGGCAATGGGAGAGAATTTCACAAAAGTAGCGAATTGCGGGGTTACGAATTTCGGAGGCAAAGGATGAATTCGCCGAGTAACCTGCTTTACAGCATGATATGCCCTTCAAAAATTCTCTCCTAGATACACAAGCTTGTATGTTGCTCGAAGGGTTCACTAAGTCCGGTACCCGACGAGGGTAGGCCTAGCGCAAGGCCGAACTCAGGAATAATCAAACGTTGGGGTTTGCCGAATAGTCTAAATTTCATTTCTCTAGGTGTGGTCAGGTTGTGTAGACACCCACATTTGGCTGCTTAGTGTCTATAACAGTTTCCAACAAACACCCGATGATGATCGGACGCGAATGTGCTTTTACACGCTCGGATTTGGGCTCAAAATCGTTAGTATTTGGCTTGGGCTTTTTACAAAGTACAAATCTCACAACACTGACCTCAAATTCAGGCCCAGTGGGTCGTTTCCAATCAAATAAGACTAATTTGGGTCAAAACCGACACCAGAAATAAAATCGTCTTTTAGCGACCGAGTCAAACCCCGGTCAAAGTCATTTCCGAGACAAAAATCTTTGCTGCGTCACTTCGAGAATAGAACTCAAGCTACTAAACCTCTTCAATTAGAGATAAAACTTTATCCCTACAACCCTATCCTACGTCTAGACCTACTCGATCGAGTGGTTCAGCCCACTTGGTCGAGTATGCTCGCAAAATCAGATGAACCGGTGTCAGACCGGGCACTCGATCGAGTGTAACATACCACTCGATCGAGTGACCCTTTTCTATCCTAAACCGGGGTATTTTATTATAAATACCCCACCCCCTCAACACAATTGATAACCTTTTTTTCATCCATCACAACTCACATCTTTTTCACAACCTTTCAATCACCTTCAACCCTATACACACATACCGAGATCAAAAATCGTCAAAGACCCGAGATCAAAACTCGTCAAAGACCCGAGAGCAAAACTCGTCAAATCCCTTCCCAATTATACACACCATAACTCTCCTATATACATCTCGACGCTCTCGTGCCTAAGCCACTACTATTCGAGTCTGTTTTCGAGATAATTAAGCATGTAGGTTGAGGGTGTTAATTAAAATCCCGATTCTCTTCTTTCTCTCTTCTCTATCTCGTTTTCTTCTTCCTTTTTTTGTTTTATTTATTTTATTTCATCACTAGTATTTTTATCATCATCAATATCACGCATACACTAATTTACAAAACGATCTCGATTCGAATACGTTTAATGTTGACTTTCACGTAAGACCCTTCTAATCCCTTTACGAGTTGTAACAGTGGTGGAGCCCTCTCGAGGACCCCCCCCCCCAAACACTCAAGGGCATGATGGGATCGCGAATAGTCCGCGTTGAACATATTCGATTCCCCTTCTCAAAAAGGTTAGAACGAAACCTGTTCATGCAAATCGAACATCACATAATCCGCAAGGATTATTAACGATGTCGTGACGCGGAGGGAATCGACTTTCGCTCTAATCAAACAAATAAAAAACATTATCCTAAAGATGTGATACCGAGTCCATAGTCGAATATTATGTCTAAAAGGATTTAATCGGTAAACCGTATTAGCACGAACCCGTTGACGCCGAAATAATTGTCACATGGTCCGACAGGACTAACTACGACATTACGACGCAGAGGGAATTATTTTGTCCCAATTCAGTTTAAAACGATTCATAACGTCTTTTCTAAATTCCCGATAATCGATCTCGTAATAATAGCATACATATCGCGTATCAAAAATTTAGTCGAGTATAAATTATACCATATTTCTACGCGACTTGATAGATTATCGAATTAAAAACTAATAGCAATTTCAAAATCAACGCTTTTCCAAAGCGGACAGCAGTCCGTACAGGGGGAACTCGACCTAGTGCCTGGCCCACTTGATCGTGTGGCACCCCAAAATCGAGGCAGGGGTTTTTTGAGAGGCACTCGATCGAGTCCCTCCATGACTCGATCGAGTGGCCTCTGTCACGTGAAACCGTGAGCCCTCCACATACTTTAAGCCTTGATAAACCTTTTTTTAACGACTTTGTTAACACGTGTCAAGACTATCACGTGCCAAAATCTTCAAAACCATGCATTGCATTATCCTCTTACGTTATCATACGATTTCAATTTTCGCGCTTGTTGTATTGTATTTCCGGGTTGTATTCCGCCTGTGTATTTGTAATCTACTTTCGCGCTTTTATCTTCGTTGTTTGTTTTATTGTACTAAAACGAACCTCGCATGCTAAAATAACTTTGACGTCAGTTTAGATGCATTAAACGACGTAGTTGAACACAATTCACATGTTTAGTAAAAAATGCTATTGGCATAACATTCAATCGAATTACTAGCGCACGTATTCTAAAATCGAACGATATCTTAGTAGAGGCCGCTAAGTGCGGGCGGGGTTCGGTGTCCTTTGTGGGCTTCCCAACACGTACCTTCACCCCTTACTCAGAACCTCGGTTTCCGGATGTCCGAAACTGTTGACGCACGAGGGTCATTCGATATAAGATACCCGATAATGTCGGCATCGGTATCGTAATGCAAAGGGACGAAGCCCACAAGCTCTAGTATCAAAGTGGGCCGTACTTTGTGCACGGTCCACCCAAAATATAGAGTGGGTTCGAATGAGCCCGAACTCCCGCAAAGTTTGGTGGCGACTCCATTTCGATTTAAATTTCAACCCGAGAACCATCTCACATGAGATTCATTCGCCTCCCCAAACCTGCGCGTGGCCGCGTCGGGGTGGACCTATGTCATGTCAACAATTTGGCTACTCCGCTTGGGAAGACAAATGTGTAACTTACCATCGGGATCCTCAGGGTGAGACTCGAGGAGAAATCGTTCGATTAGTACAATACGCGCCTTAGTTTTACGGTTCATGCATAACCCATTTTTGCCCGGGCCGGTTACTTGTGACTGACGTCCCACTATACCACGGTGCATTCCTAAATGGGTGTACTAAAAACTTCTATGGCCAAACTCGTATGGGTTTCGCGGCATGTTCTAAGACCAATTCGGCTTAGAAAGTCCGTCCTGATTTACGAGAAAGCCGTCGTTGTTGGTATAGACCCGATTTCGACCGACCGAGATTTAATTTAAAGCATACATGGTGTCGTCAAAATGCTTGCGTAACTACTTGCTGCTTAGTATCCGTGTCATTTTTTTTCAAAAACCGTCATTTCGGAAAATGCATCTTTCCAAAATACCCAATTCTGAAAAACCCGATTTACTGTCCATTTCGAGACCCGTTTTTCAAAATATCCAATTTTCAAAAAATCGTAACGCTGCCGAAATTTAGACTTAAGATTTGACGCAAAACAAGCCTATTTTCTAGCCGGCATGCTATCTATTTCAATATTCGAATTTCCGATCCTTATTCTATTTTCGAATTCTCAAAATTCAATTTCGATTTTCAAATCTTCAAAATTCCATTTCGATCTTCAAATCTTTGAGATTCCATTTCGATTTTCAAATCTTCGAGATGCCGTTCTCGATTTTCAAATCTTCAGGATCCCGTCTACGATTTTCAAAAAATTTCAGAAATTTATTTTCGGTATTCAAATTTTCAAAGTTCCTATTTATTCAACTTTTCAAAAAAACTCGGTCCTGTCGGCATGCTACCAATTTTCAAAAGACGGGATCGCCTCCTAAATTATCAAAACGTTCTAACATTTCAAAATGCCTGGTACTATTGGCCCAAAGCCAATTTCTGGACCGTTCTCTCAATTTTCAAAATTCAATCATTTTTTTCAAAACCTTTCGATCTAAAGCCTACCGTAATCCATGTGTCGGGTCTTTTCATAATATGTCGAAGGTCTGTAGCGTCGAAACTCCGTCGATCCTACATCACGGGTTTCTGCCCAATCCTAGTCCGCCTTATTCTAAAGGCATAACCAACCAACACGAGTCATACACTCGTAAATGGAAGGTTCGTCTAGACACTCGAGTCCTAACTAGAAAGTCCCACGCGATCTTTCCCTCCAAGATGACGGTCCCCACGACCTTTCCTAAGGGAATCTCGCCCGTCTTTCGTCATCCGTTAGTCGAGTCATCCCAATTCAAGAAACCTTTAACTTAAGGGTCTGCCCTAATCACAGGGTCATCCTTATTCAAGTCAAGTCAAGGGTCTCTAGTGTCGAAACTCTGCCGATCTTACATCGCAAGTTTCTTATGCTACCCCGTCTGCCTTCCCTCGAGGCCGAGTCAACCTTTTACAAGGCATAGCCCTATAACAAAAGGTTCGTGATCCTTACGTTTAAGGGTCACTCGTCCAACACTCGAGTCCTAAAAAAACTTTCAATCCCACTCGAGGGCTACCCTTCAGCAGAGCGATCATTCACGGTTGCTTTAAGGGTCATGTCTTACACGTGTTGTCTCACGTACCCCACTTTTGAGTCACTTAGATGCCACACCATCAGAGTCCTATAAGAGCCCTTAGCCTCACTTGGGGGCTGTTCTCCGACGGAGGGATTAATTACAGTCCCTCCGAGAATCGCACCCTACATATTTTTCTTAGGAGAGTCTAACCCAAATCAAACCGAAGTCGTCTTTCCTCCCGCGCTATTTCCAATGCCTTGATTTATTTGGGTTCTGAAGCAACATTCCTGATTACGTGGGTATTCTCACAGAATATGGCGCCCGCAACCGGAAGTAGGGACATGGAAAACACCATTGATAAACTGAAGGCTTTTCTATTACAGAAATGGTTAGTAAGTGTAGACACCCAGATTAGGACATGGTGGCTGCAGAAGTACCCAACAAACACCCAATGACGATCGGACTGCAACGCGACGTGGGTTCGCGATGTTTTAGATAGTTTTTCTATAGAACGGATCAAACAAATTACTCGGAAAAATTAAACTAACATGATGGCAGCCTTAGTCGTGTCGTTACGGTCGCATAGACACTAATTAGAGTCAATTCTGAAACCGGGACTTTGAGAAGGTCCCGAAACTCAAACCGAGTCAGCACCGTGCCAAGCGAACCTCGGGATGCACACCCAAGGCCCACTAAACTCACGGCTCTAGGTCAAACCCGGGGAAACCTTAGTCCCCAAGCTTCGTATCATACACCCATCTCTCGGTTTTGGAAAGTATCAAAATCGTATCTTCAAAACACCGAGCGCCTCACCCTGCGCGCCTAAGTCTCCACACGCCTGAACCCAAGCGCCTGAGTCTTGGTGCGCCTTGACTCAGGCGTCTATATGGGTGACGAGGGCCAAAAACACCTATAAATACCCCCCCACCTCATTCATTCGACACACAATTCACAACTCTTCTCTTCTCCCTCTACATTCTCGCTAAGGGCTCGCACTCCGACACCCGAGGCAAACGATCCACTCGATCGTATTTTAGATAAGAATGACATCAACGTTACTCCTCACCTTCGAGCACTCCACTCGATCCCGAGGTGCCTATGTTCGACTTGCTAGAGTCTAGTAACAAAGTTCTGCCGGATTAGCCCCGAAATCAGTAAGTAGTAACAGAGCTCTGCCGGAGTAGCCGCAGGAAGGGCCGACGGTAACGAAACTCTGCCGAAATCGCCGGGCAAGCTAGGAGGATCCGCCTTTGAAGTCGAATCGACACTGGGTTGTCGTCTAAACAAAACTTTACATTCTCGCACCTTTATTATTATGCACTACGATATCATCAAACGTGGACATTAGGTCCACTACACATACTAAAACATGTAACGTCCCAACTTCAACCGCGAACACTAAAATACACTAAATAGACCCAAGTAATTCCGAGATCCATTCTCAACTATCTATGCATCATGTCCCGTTTAGTGTATACTCCAAGGGTGCAACTCCTCACAACGTTATTAACTTATATTCGCATTTACAGTTTTTCGTATGATTTATTGCTTTTATGACCTTATAATCGCATGCTAAATCACCTAACACGGAATTCAAAACGTAAAACAACTAAAACTGAACAAAGCGATGGTCGGGTTTCGTATTAGTCTAGGTGCTCGCCTTACTAGGTTCGACGCATCTCTATTAATACCGAACCGACGCATCTTAAGCCGAATACCAGGTAAGGTATACCACGAGAACGACTAATATCCGTATTATCGCGTTATTAAAACTGATTTACTAATACGTATAATATTAGTACTCTCTACTCTCCTATGTGCATCTTTTCATGGTCTGCTTGTCACGTGAAATTGCATGCAAACAATGTAAATGCAACTACTTTGACGACAAAACTTACTTGTTCTTAAATAACCGACGTAGCAAAAGGTATAGGGTGAAAACAACGGATGTTACAATATTTTCGCTAGAACAAAAGAAGTAGGTTATCGGCCCACCGATTGATTAGTAGAGGCTGCTATAGTGCGGGCGGGATTGGGTGTTGACATCTATCGGATGTTGTCTTCCCAATACGTACCCTCTTCTCTTACTCAGAATCGACGATTTCCGGATGTCCGAAACCATTGGCAATGAGAGTCATTCCAGGCATAGAGTGCCTAAGGGTACAAGTCTTTATCTTTAGGTCCCATGCCCCTCAACTTTGAGCCGGCTCAAGATCAAAGTTGACATAAACGGTTTCCGAGTCCCCATAATTGACTCGGTGGCGACTCCACAAATCGGCAACGAATTCAGTTCACTAAAAAGGTCGCCTTACCAAACAAATCGGCCTTTAAACATTTACAACCACGACTCCGCTGGGAATTTGGAAACAAGTTTCCAGCGGTGGTGTAACTTGAACGAGGTCAGTGAAGCTCATTTCCTAGTTCCTAGTTGTGGTCACTACAGGTTTTGGCCCTAAAAAGCCCACCCTAACCGATATCAGGACCAGTCGACCTCTTCGCGTTAAGATCCTTAGGGACACGCGGAGAGATCCTCGATTGACGCTCCGGCCGCCTAACGCATACCTCGCGGGAATAATAAGCGGATAGTTCCGAACGGACGGTATGATGCTCGTCTCCCTAGATGATTTGTCGATACCTAAGTAAAGACTATTCGTGGGCGGTAGCCTACCCTAACCTACCC
The DNA here is from genome assembly GCA_958450325.1 of Agrostemma githago. Lineage (NCBI taxonomy): Eukaryota > Viridiplantae > Streptophyta > Magnoliopsida > Caryophyllales > Caryophyllaceae > Agrostemma > Agrostemma githago. Next base: position 55,877,312 of record OY288243.1, read on the forward strand.
GTGTTTGCATCCTGCATGAGTGTATGCATTCCTAGTTACGTGTAGCGTGTTTGAACAACCCAAATAAAATACTAAAAATCTGGATTCAACCACGCCAACATATTCAACCTCACCCAATTTCGTTTTCGAAAAATACCTCCTCTTTTTCAAAACGACCTTCTAATCACCGATACTCCGGACAAACCATAATTTCCAAAAAGAAAATATTTTAGACGCCGTTATCATGGAAAATTTTACACAAACTATTTTTTTAAAAAAATAATTTTAAGTGCCGTCACTTTGGCCAAAGTAAAACCCGTCAACAACGAATACCGTTAATACCACCAAAAATCCCGATCAATGCGAACAAGGTACCTCAAACGGTTACATTTTATTTCAAAAAAAAACAGAGAGAAATGTTTTTACACACATACCGTTAACACAACCAAAGCTTCAATTAATGAAGTCAAGGAACCTGAAACGATAACACTCACAAAACATCATTTTCAAAACTCCATCACCAGACATCAGGCTCTGTCACGAGCACCACATACACCATAAGCATCGAACTGACTAATTGATAGTAGTTTCGATAAAAGCACCACGTCATCATTTTCAAAACTGGTTCCCCTAAGATCCATGCTCCTTTTAAAAAAAACATTTACACTTTTGCTATCATCGGATTTCCGACGCACACATATGGCAACACACTTTCACAAACGATGTCACCACGCCATCGTCACCCCAATTTTACAAATCGTCCTCTTTAAAAAACAAATATTTCTCCTCTAAAAAAAATTGGTCGTTTTCGAAAAAAAACAAATATATCAAAATTCCTTGATCCTGAGCTGGGATCGAGATCAACCTCTTAGGTCGTACAACCGTGTGATTAACCTCGAGGGCTTACATTTTGGGTCGTCTCATCCCGAGAAGTCCTCTTTTAACCTCACCTCCGAGGTTTGTGTCAGGTCGTCTCGTTACAAAGACCTAAATTCATTAGGCGTTCCGCCGAATACACCAAGAGTCTAAAGCACTTGAGTCCCTAAGTCAGTAACCGCACACACGCGCGAGTCAAGGGCCTCATTTCCGTGTAGCTTAGTTACGAGCGTTCCTCGAGTCCTTAAATCGTCTGGTGGATTCAGCCTCACCTTCAGTCCTGTTTCGCAGATCTAGAAATGTCCTCCAACGACAACACCAAACCACTCAACATAATGCTAGGGCTTGTTAAAGAACTCCAAAACAACATGGCCCAAATAACTGCCGTCCATGACAACATCCTACTCTAGCTTGGCAAGTTTGAGGGCGCGGCCAATGGGACACGAAACCTCCCTCAGGAGGAGGTGGACGAGAAGCCCTTCATCCCTAAAGACATGATGAGACTCCTGTCGGCTAGGTTTGTCCCAGCCCTCGGAGGGCGCCCCTTTAGAAGCCTTACCGACCTAGCCATGACGTACGCCAAGGCTCTTAGAATTGACAACGAGGACTGGCTATTGTCACAACTCGTCCCTACTTCGGATCCACCCCGCGATGCCCGGGGGGCGGATTGGGATCCCAGTGCCTATTGCCTGTATCATCAGGGTAGAGGGCACGATACGGAGGACTGTGATCGCCTCAAACACGACATCCAGGACCTGGTGGATACCGGTACCTTCCCTCTTGTGAAGGCACATACGTCGCAACCTGCTGCCGGCGAGACTAGTGACTGGGCAACCGCGTCTGTAATGGTGAGGACAAGCGGCACCATCAAGGTGCTATTCCCTTGAGAGAGCCTCGATGCTTAGAGGCATAACCGGTCTTAGTCAGAGTCTAGTTCATCCTAGGGCCTAGACTAAAAATAATTATAATAACGTTTTTTTTCTCTTTATCGAGTCCAGGGAGGTGCGAGGGGAAATGTCCTCCACCTCCCCCCAAACTTAATCACAGGCATCTAGCCCGTTCTGTAACACCCCTGATTTTATAAATTAAATTGAATTAAAAATTTGCCCGTATTTTTTTTTTACGATTTAACTCGTAATTCTTAAAATTATTATAAAACAAATTTATCGTTAAATCGTTTCAAACTCCTAAAATTCTATTTGTCTCGGAAACTCTTCTTATATTTAAAACGATTTTTACTTCTATTTCGATTTATTTTATACATTTAACTTAATTCTTATCGAAAATCTATTTTGATGATTCAAATTCTAAATTCTCCTATTTATTTAGATTTAAGCTCGAATTTCTATTTTCGGCTTGAATTTCTATTTTCGGCTCGAAGTTCATTTATTTTAAATTTCGTAAAAACATTTATTTCCTTTCCTCGAGAAATCAATTTAATTCACTTTATTGTGAATTTATTATTTATCGGGAAATACTATTTCATCGTCTAATTATTTATAAGTCTCGTTTTCGTCCCGAATACTTTATTTACTCATTTTATTTGACGGCCCGATTATTTATTTAATTTTATTAACCCATTTTTGATTCAACTCGTGGGTCAGTCAACTTAGTTACGGAATTCGTTTCTCACCCGATTCATTTAATCATCCCGTATTATTCATTTCACCTCCTTGTTTTTCCACTATACGTTCATTTCCTCCTTCTCTCTTTGTTTGCACCGCTTGATGCATCCCCCTCTTAATCCTTATTTTAATTTCCCACCTCTTCACTTCTCCTCCACTTCACCGTCCCCTGCCTCTTTCTTTTCTCCTTTTTGCGTTCATTCTTCATCGTCAATCTCCTTTTCTGTGTTCGATTTCTGCTGGTGCTGCTGTCACGGTACTGCTAAGGCTGTTTTTTGTCCCTTTTTCTTCTTCTTTTTCGTTCTACCTCTTTTCTTCTTCTTTCAGTCGTTGTCTGCTGCTGCTGCGTACTACTACGAACTGCTGCTGTTGTGTACTACTTCTGCTGCGTTACTGCGCTGCTGCTGCTATGCCCCCTTTTGCTGCTCATTTTCTTTGCCACGTCCGTCCCTTTTTCCTCGATTTTGACTGCGTCAATCTGACCGACGCCTGAAATTCGTAAGTCTTTGATTTTTGTCATCTACTCTTCCTTTTTCCTTCGTTCCCCTGCCTTCTTCGTTCTGTTCTAATGATGCTGCTTGTTTCGTTGTTGTCGTGTTACTGCCTTGTGTCAGTGTTGCTGCTACTATATGTCTTGTGGTGGCCTTTATCGTTCCTTCCTCTCATTCTCCTTTGTTTTTCTTCTCTTTGTTCTTTTCCTCCTTTTTCTTCTCATCTTTTTTGTTCTGCCATTGTGGTTGAGTCGTTCTTCTGATTTCGATTGTTGTTCGGTTTGTTACTGCTGCTATGTTTGTTCTTTTTCTGCTGCGTTGTCGTTAGTTGTCCCTAATTTTCGATGACGTTGCTATTCTGTTCGTCTACCTTTCCCTTCTTCTCGTTCTTGTCATTTTGGTTTTATCCGATTTCTATCACTTATTCCCTGCCCTGCTTCGTCCTTCTTCTTCATTTCTGTCACGTTTGGTTGTCCTGTTGTTTTGTGCGTGGTTGATGTTGTCGCCTATGTCGTGTTGAAGTTCGTTTCTCTTCTTTCTTCGTTTTCCCTGATGTTACATTAGATATGCTTTGACTTTAATTTAATTAACTAATATTATGTATCATGAACATCTACTCCATATATGTAAACCCCTAGATATGGCGGAAACACTGTAGATGTGGGATTAAAACACGCTGTAACTATGTCTTGATTAAATAAAATGGTAAGTCAATACATGAGCCATTAAATAAAAATGGCTAAAATAAAAAAACAATCCATAAAAGGGTTTAACAATCCATATTACAAAATTTATAGATCAGCGAAGCAGGATCCGTAACTACTCGGTAGCCCACCTGTAGACACCCATATTTTGACCGCCAGGTGTCTATAGCAGTTTCCAAAGAACACCCGATGATGATCGGACAAAAACATGACTTAATACGCTCGATTATGGACTCAGAATCAATAGTAATTGGCGCGAGCTTTTAGCGGATTAAAAATCTCACAAAACCGACCTCAAATTCAGGCCCAGTGAGTCGTTTCCAGTCAAATGAGACTAATTTGGGTCAAAACCGAGACCAAAGGCAAAATCGCCTTTTAGCATCCGAGTCGAACCCCGGTCAAAGCTAATTCCCGAGCCAAAAATATCTGACGCGATGTTCGAGAAGCCAAGTCAAAATCAGATTCCTCACAAAAATCAACTACAAAAAATAAATAATAAACAATTCCGTAAGAGATAGAGTTTTATCTTTTGAAGAATTATGTCACCCGTCCAGCTCTACTCGATCGAGTGGAGTGCTCACTCGGTCGAGTGGGATCACAAAAAACAGCCTGATCCAAGTTTAGACCAGGCACTCGATCGAGTGGTTCACGAGTGACCTCTTTTTCAGCCGAAAACCGGGAGTTTTCTTCCTCTTCAAACAACTACTCCTATCCACAAGCGGAATCATACTTCCTCCCAACCGTTGCTTTCTTCCTTGTCTAGAAACCACTTCTCCTATCCAAACACTAGGAATCTCCTATCCGAAGTGGGGATATCCCATTCTATAAATACCCCACCCTCGCAACACAATTGAGACACCAATTATCACATACAATTACACATCTACAACATTCATCTTCTACCTCAATTATTCACGTCAATCATACACAACCTTCAGTCCGAATCTCTAGCAAACCTTAGGAAAATTATACCGAAATACCGTCCCGATTTTCCATAGAAATTCTTAGGCAAATACAAAAATACAACACCTTAACTCCTCCTATATTCTCGTTACTCCTACGCAAGCGTCGTTACTACGAGTTCTTAATCGAGACCGAATTTAGCATGTAGGTTGAGGGTGTTTCATATCCCGATTTTCTCTCTTCTTCTCTTTCCTTTCTCACGTTTTTTTTCTTCTTCTTTCTTCTTCTCTCGTTCGTCGTCATTCGTTGCCGTCGTGTCGTTTCTAATATTACTACTACTATAATTAGCAATAACGAGTCATCCTAAGGATTCGATATCAACTCTATAGTTGAATATCGGACCTAAAGGAATCAGTCAAGCAAAATCGTTTTCAAAAACTTTTTCTCGTTGATGCCGAAGTAATTGTCACATAGTCCTAAAAAGACTAATACGACAATACAACGCGGAGGGATTTATTTCAATTCAAAAAAATTTCTAAAAAACATCTCTTTTTTTAAACAATCACTCTAAGTATCGGATATCGATTTCGTAGTCGAATATAAGATATTTACGAGTTTTGAAAATCTTAAGTCGGGTATAAATTATGCCATATTATTACACGGCTTAACGAATTTATCGGTTTTCAAAAATTAAAAGCAATTTCGAAAATTGTAGATCGAGTCGCCTCTCGGACAGGGGGCACTCGATCGAGTGCCCTAGCCACTCGGTCGAGTGACACCCCAAAACAGAACCAGAAAGCTTTTTTTGAGGACCACTCGATCGAGTCCCATCATGACTCGATCGAGTGGCATCTCAAAATCCGAACAGAAGGCTTTTCCCGAAGTCCACTCGGCCGAGTCCATTCATGACTCGATCGAGTGGCCTTTGTCACAACAAATTCGTGAACCTTCAACATTATTTTGAGCTTCGAAAAAAAAAATTAACGACTTCGGTCAACACGTGTCAAGTCTATCACGTGTCCTAATCTTTTCAAAACCTTGCTTCATATTATTTATATCATTCTAATCTTTTCTATAAATCGTTACTAACCCGTTTGTTTATATTTTGGCATCTCTTTTGTTTTACTGTACTAAAACGAATCTCACATGCTAAAACAACTTCGACTTAGTTCAATATGCATTAAACGACGCAGTCAAACATAATTCACATGTTTAGTCTAAAAAGCCTTGTTTGCATATCATCCAACCGTTGAACTAACGCGCGTACACCAAAAATGAACGACATCTTAGTAAAGGCCGCTAAGTGCGGGTGGGGTTGGGTGTTCTTTGTGAACTTCCCAACTCGTATCCTCACCCCTTACTCAGAACCATGGTTTCCGGATGTCCGAATTCATTGGCATACGAGAGTCATTCAATACTTGATTACCGATAAGTCGGTATCGGTATCGCAACACTAAGGGACGAACCCAATAAACTCTGAAATCGGAATGGGCCGTACTTTATGCACGGCCCACTACGACATAGAGTGGGTTCGAACGGGCCCGAACTCCCATAAAGTTCAGTGGCGACTCCTACTTCGATTTAAATTTCAACTCGAGATCCATCTCACATGAGATTCATTCGCCTCCCCAAACCCGCGCGTGGCCGCGTCGGGGTGGACCTATGTCATGTCCACAATTTGGCGACTCCGCTGGGGATTTCTGATGTACCACTAGTCACCGGGGTTCCTAGGGTGAGACTCGAAAAGAAGTCGTTCGGTTAGTAATGTACGCGTTTTAGTTCAATGGTTCATGTATAACCCAAATCTTTCCCGGGCCGGTTACTAGTGACCGATGTCCCACTATACCGCGGTGCATTCCTAAATGGGTGCGCTAAAGACTCCGATGGCGGAACTCGCATGGGTTTTACGGCATGTTCTAAGTCCAATACGGCTAAGGAAGTCCGTTCTGATTTGCGAGAAAGTCGTCGTTGTTGGTATAGACCCTATTTCGACCGATCGAGACTTAGACTAGGAGCATACATGGTATTATACTGTTTCTGTGACTACGTGCTGCTTGATCTACATTTCCTCTTTTCAAAAAAAGTTATTTCAAAATTTGCATATTTTCAATGTTATCCATTTTTCAAAACCCGGAAAGCTACCAAATTTAGGACTTAAGATTTTACTCAAAATAGCCTATTTTTAGCCGGTATGCTGCCCAAACATTTTCAAAACCTCAAAAATCACGGCCCAATGGCCCTTTGCCATTTTTTCAAAAAATTGGGCCGTCCCTCCGACTTTTTCGTATCTTTTTAACCCCAAATATCCCTTTTCAAAAACTTTCCTCTTCTTAAGACTTCCCGTATTTAGTAGTGTCGGGTCTTGTCGTAAGTTGTCAAAGTCTCTAGCGTCGAAACTCCGTCGATCCTAAATCACGGGTTTCCTCCCTATCCCAGTCCGCCTTACTTGTCAAGGCATGGCCCACCTACGTAGGACGTTCTCCTAAAAAGGCGGGCCCATTTACACTTTCGAGTCCAAAGCCTGGTGAATATCTTACGTGGAGCCTCCTTCAAACAGAACTCGGCCCACACGCCGAATCCTAAGGAAGACCCACCACCCACGAGTCATCCGTCTAGGTGTTAATCTCGAGTCGTTTTCTCGTCTAAGTCTTTTCTTTGCTCGGGATGTACTCTTTGATTCTAGGATCTGGGTCAGTTACTGATTACGCGGTACTCTTACAGACAGGCCACCCTTCACCCGAGCCATGATGCAACCAGCCATAGATGAGTTGAAGGCCTCGTTGACCAAACTGGAGACTATGATCACGACAATGAGGGAATATCAGATAGCCATCGTTACCCGCGTAAACGCCGTAGAACAGGGAACTCCTAGTGGGAACACTGAGACTACTGGGCCTTTGGCCGAATTGGCTGGTGCAGTCCGCAAGCTGTAGGAACAGGTCAACTTATCAACCAGCCACTCGATCCACACGGAGAATGCTCGCATTTACTCACCCTTGAATGATGAACTGCTCGCAAACCTCAACCTTACGGGCATCCCAATGTTCGAGGGTACTGAAGACCCGGTCCACCACATCCGGGCTTTTAAAGAATTCATGGCGGTTAAGGGGGTGAAATTGACCATGTTCAAGCACCTTTTTGCTTCCTCTCTCGAAAAGCATACAAAAGCATGGTACTACAGGCTTGATCCCAAGAAATACAAGACTTGGGATGATGTGGCGACGGAATTTGCTAGGAACTATGCCGACAACACTGAAATTCAGACCACGATGCGCACCCTGGAAGTCATGGCCCAGGAACCTAAGGAAGGATTTACGAAATACCTTCAACGATGGAGGGCCGAGAGTGTCAAGCTGGTCGATAAGCCCAGCGAAAAAGTCTTAGTGGAGGCCTTCGTGAAAAATCTCCTCCCCTCTTACCGGGTCCATCTCCGGTACGCAATCATACCCAACTTCGCCACCTTAACTGAAATGGGAGGATCGACGATGACTTGGGACTAGAGAGCCTTACTAAGGCCTCTACCAAAGGTTATCAAGGGACCAGCTCATCCACAAGCAAGCCCACGACTGCGGCTGCTACTCGCAGTATTTTTGACAAGGTCAATCTACTTGATACCCCGTCCAAGAGGAATACCACACCACGGGTATTCACCGACATAGGTACTACTTATACACATGCCTTAGAAAGGCTATCATCAAAAGGCCTGATCCAACCGATAGGCCCAACGCCGGAAATCCCAGTCGAGCGTCGCTCTAAGGCCTACGACGTCCAGACCTATTGCCAATACCATCGGGGCAATGGGCACGACACCGAGAAATGTTGGAAGCTCAAGCATCTGATTCAGGATCTCATCAAAAATGCCAAGATCCCTTTACCCGGAGGCAAGCCCAGTAATAAGGACAATCCTTTAGCTACCCACGCCATTTTCTCTGGAGAAGTAGTTGATTGCTCACACCTCATTTCTCCCTTCATCCCGCAAATAAATGGGATTTGGTGCGATGATGTCTACCTCACCAAAGAGGAAACTGTCCCCATCACCCCCGAGGAGATCCAGAAGGTTATGTCCAAGGCCTTAGCCAGCAATAACCTTAGGGACGTTCCTATCATCGCCGAACCAGCTAGGGTGGAGGCCGCCCCGGAAGAGCCAACCACCGAAAAAGCTGTCGTGAAGCAGCTAAAGAAGACTCGGGTTGACCTCTCTATATGACAACTCTTAGTTAGCTCACAGGAACATCGAGAGGCACTTACTAAGGCCCTCAATCAAGTCAAGACCGACTCCTTGGCTACCCCAGCTGAAATGGTAGCCACGGTCCTACCTCATCTAATAGGCAAAGCTAAGGAAGAAGGCCCACTAATTACCTTCTCCAACGCTGATTTACCACCATTTGGGCCTACCCACAACATGGCCCTCCACATCACGATGATCTGCCATGGAAAGTACCTACCGATGACCCTAATCGACGATGGGTCCGCGATCAACGTCCTCCCCTTGAGGACAGCCAAAGCCCTCGGCATTACCGAGGCCGACTATATTCCAACAGCTCAGACCATCCAGGCTTTTGACGGAAGACTAAGATTAGTAGCTGGGGCCATGAAACTAACCATCATAACCGGCCCAGTGGAAAAGGAGATGGAATTCCTGGTGATCGATGTCACCTCTTCCTTCAACCTACTCCTAGGAAGACCATGGATCCACGCTGTCAAGGCGATATCCTCTACTCTACACCGGAAAATCAAGTTGCCTTTACACGATAGCATCATCACCTTGGAGGCAACACCTATGACTGTGGCTAACTGTAACACCTCGGGCCGCACGGATCTCTGGGGATTCGATTTCATAGGAATGATTGAAGACGAGTATCTCTTCCGACCCTACTTCACAGCTAGCATCGACAGGATGCTACAAAATTTAGGGTATCTACCGGGGGCTACTTCCAGGCCGGATCTTCCCGCAGGAAAGATTATTGAAGTCTTAGACAACGGGAGATCTCAAACCGGGCTAGGGTACACCATAACCCCAGAAAATATGGGCAAATAGGAACTAATATTGTTACCTTTGTCACTCCAGTATTTAAGCCTATCCAAATGGACCTATACCGGCCCAACACCATGCACCCTAGGACCCACTTGGCCCAGGACTGCAACTTAATACCAGATGATATCTTCGCCCTTATCCAGTCCGAAGATGCTAGCAATGTAGAGCCCGCACTGGGACTACTTTTTGGAGAAGAAGTCGCGGCCCCAACACAAAAGGAAGACCTGGTCAACCTCATCCTTTGTAGGAACAGGTTTGACCCGAGGAAGTTAATCTTGGACGTAGGATCCAAGACGGGAAAAAAGAGCCTGGAGAAAGACTGTCAAGTGGACTGACAGTCAAGGAAGAACTTACAAGCTGATCACTAGAGAAGGAGAAATGCATGAGTCTGAGTCTGAGTCCGAGTCGGAGTCTGAGTCAGAGTTTGAGATCGAGTCTAGTGAGTCTAGTGCTAGGGTCACTCCTGTAACTCCCCCTCTCCTTTTAGCTATTCCTGGTGCTCTGGGGTCTATCCCGAGTGCCTTACCTATCCCGCCACTGACTAACGATCAGATGGCACCTTTTTTGAGCTTTTCTCTAAATTTATGAACAATAATAACAACCGTTCTGCTTACGACTTGTCTCATTTTCAAAATACATTCAATTTCAAAAATGTTTTGTGCAATGACATTGAGAAACCCGACGAACAGGTATCCCTGCCTCCACATCTGATCGAGCAACTAGAGCAAAGGGAATCCCGGAACCCGGTAATCAAAGAAACCGAGTCCATCAATGTGGGAACAACCTTACAGCCTCAGATACTTAAGATAGGGTTATCATTAGATTCTGAGGAGAAACAGCAATTCACGAATCTCCTCCAAGAATTCAAAGATGTCTTCGCATGGTCCTACAAGGACATGCCGGCAATAGATCGCGAAATAGCCGAGCACCATATACCCATCAAGGACGGGTTCAAACCGGTTAAACAAAAACTCCGCCGAATGAGGCCCGAATGGTCCCTTAAGGTCATAGAGGAAGTCGACAAACAATTCAAAGTTGGCTTCATACAGGTTACTGAATACCCGGATTGGGTTGCAAACATCGTGCCGGTTTCTAAAAAGGACGGTAAGGTGCGTGTCTGTGTAGATTTTCGGGATCTGAACAAGGCGAGCCCGAAAGACGATTTCCCGTTACCACACATCGACATACTGGTTGATAACACAGCTGATCATGCCCTTCTATCATTTATGGATGGGTATGCCGGATACAATCAGATAAAAATGGCAGAAGAGGATATGAGTAAGACCACCTTCATTACACCATGGGGTACTTACGAACCGTCACAACTCTATTACATGACATGATGCATAAAGAAGTGGAAGTTTACGTAGACGACATGATCGTCAAATCAAAAGATAGGGACGGAAACATCACCGCCTTAAGAAAATTCTTCACTCGGTTACGCAAGTATAACATGAGGTTAAACCCTCAAAAATGCAGCTTCGGGGTAACATCTGGCAAATTACTGGGTCATATCGTTAGCCAACGTGGCATCGAGGTCGATCCAGCTAAAATAGCCATCACCGAGATGCAACCTCCTAAAACCGAAAAAGAAATGAGAGGGTTTCTCGGGAAGGTCCAGTACATCAGCAGATTTATTTCAAAATTAACCATGGTATGTGAACCGATTTTCAAGAAACTGAAGATAGGGGAACGAATATTGTGGGACGACAAATGTCAAATGGCCTTCGATGGAATCAAGGAAATCTTATCTGCACCGCCAGTTTTGATGCCACCTCAACCCGGTTTGCCTCTGTCATTATACCTTACAACGACCGAGACAGCCATGGGGGCTATGCTAGCTCAAACGATCGACTCCGAAGAACGAGCTCAAACGATCGACTCCGATTCATTTCAAAATTAACCATGGGGACTAAGTCATGACGGAGTCATAACAGAATAATTAGCATCGCTAAGAGAAATAGTGGGTGTTACATATATTTTTCTTCATTTTTAGTTGTCTACACTATTGAGTTTTAAAAGGCACAGACTTTCGCACGCACACATTCTTCTGTTCCTCGAAAGGGATGACAAATTTCCGAGACCAATGACGTTGACATTATCATATCGGCAAAAATTTATGATCCCGTAGATGAACCAACACTGCATATAGCGGTGAAGGATTTGATGATTCGCGGGCCATGTGGACACGCAAACCCGAAGTCTTCTTGCATGGTTGATGGTGTATGCACCAATAGATTCCCGAAGGCTTTCTTTGATCATACAATAGTTGACGGAGACCGGTACCCTATGTACAAGAGTCACGACAACAGTATCACAGTGGAAAAAGGAGGTGTGAGCGTGCATAATGGATACGTTGTACCGTATAATGTGGAACTGTTGTCATGATACCACGCACACATTAATGTTGAGTGGTGTAACCAGGCACGTTAAGTAAAGTACTTTTTCAAATACAATAACTACGGTTAACAAGGGATATAATCGTGTTACCGTAGGTGCTGCAACAAAGAAGAAACTTGACGAGATTGATCACATTCAGGAATATTAAGACTGTCGATATGTTTCCCCACCTAAAGCGTTGGGGCGTATATTTGCTTTTGATATTCATTATAGGACTCCACCAGTACTACGTCTAGATTATCACCTCCCTAATAAACATAACGTTATTTACAGTGATGACGACCCTCTAGAGGATATTATAGCACACTCAAACGGTGCTCGAATAAAGTTCACTGCTTGGTTAGAGTACAACGCCAACAACGAGGAGTCGAGGGACCTAACATATATTGAGTTTCCAACTAAGTATATTTGGCACATGAAAGAGAAATGTTAGGCACCAAGTAAACAAGGTTTTAGTTTGGGTAGAATGTTTCACATGTCTTCCAATGGCGGTGAGAGGTATTACATGAAGACTTTAATGAACTTCATCAAGAGCCCTACGAACTACACTGATATTCGTACAATTAATGGCGTAGTCTGTGATACGTTCAAATTTGCTTGCTACGGTGGACGCTGCCAACAGCTCGTCGTGCGCACTCACACGGACCGTCGCGATGGCCACCCACACAGCCCGCCGAAAGCCGTGCGTCCGGAGCCAGCCCGATCTCGCATTCGTGGCGAAGTGTTGGACCTCGATTTGGTTGACGAATTGAATTGTACTAGATAGATGTATGGGCGCATCTATGTTTTCGTTGAATCGATTGAGATGTGGTTGTAAATGTTTAAAGGCCGATTTGTTTGGTCTGACGACCGTTTAGTGAACCGAATTTGTTGCCGATTTGTGGAGTCGTCACCGAGTAATTTTGGGATACTTGAATACCGTTCGAGTCGATTTTGGGTACGTATTGGGAAGCAACCATCCTATAGACGTCAACACCCAATCCCGCCCGCACGTAGTGGCATCTACTAATTAATCAATGAGCTGATAACTTCTTTCCAATTGTGGTGTAAATGCGATAACATATGTTGTTTTAACCTTATGCCTTTGCTATGCCGATCGTTTTAGGGACAAGTAAGTTTATCGTCGAAGTAAGTGTTTTTACATTCTTTGCATGCGATTTCACATGACAAGCAGACCATGAAAAGATGCACATAGTAGAGTAGAGAGTATTAGATAGTATTCGTATTAGCAAATTAATTTTAACGTGATAATACGGATATTAGTCATTCTCGTGATGTACCTTACCTGGTATTCAGCTGAAAGTGCGTCTGTACGGTATTAATAAGGATGCGTCGAGCCACATTTGAGGTGTGAGCATCGAGATTAATACGGGATTAGACCACTGCTTATTTTGATTAGTATTAGTTGCTTACGTTTTGATTTCGTGTTAGGTGATTTAGCATGCGATTATGGTTATAAAAGCGGTAAATCGTACGAAAGCGGTGCGAAATGTAAGTAAATAATATTGTATGAGCAGTTGCACCCTCAGAATGTACACCAAACGAAGTACGATGTGTAGAAGATCAAGAATGGATCTTATAATGACTACTCGGATTCGATTTAGGTATTTTAGTACTTGAGGTTGAAGTTTTGGACGTTATGTATGTTGTACGAGTTGGTCTTGACTGGGTTGAACAAGGGTAACGCCTGTACACCACTTGGAGTGCAAGTGGTGGACGCATCATGGAATTAGTATCCACATAGGTCGGACTCGACGTTATTGAAATGCATAATTAAAGTGTGATATGTAAAGTTTTGTTTAGATGACAACTTAGTGACGATATCGATTTTGACGGGATGATCCTCCTAGCATCATGCGATGATTTCGACAGAGCTTCGCTACGGTGGGGAAGGTCGACGAGCCAAAACGGGTGCCCTTTTTCGTTCTTGTCGAGTTAGGAACTCGAGGAACTACTAAGATTAGTGTTGATTTGTGGAATGCGAATTGAGGAGATAACGATCTAGTGGATTGTTCCTAATTTCATGGAGTGCGACCCTAGAGAATAGCTGAAAGTTGTGTGGAGCTCGTAGAGGGGGAAGTTGTTTTGGTGTGTCAATTATGAGCGGAGAAAGGGTTGTTTATAGTTTTCTCGTAGTTCAATCGGAGATTTCAGGTGTAACACATCGTGGGACCCAAAAGTGAGACGCCTGGCTTCAGGCGATGGAATTCTCAGGCGTCAGCATTGAGGGGGTCGAGATTTTGAAGATCCGATTTGAAAAGTTTCCAAAGCGAAGATATACGTGATCTTCGAGTTTGCTTGGACGTTAATAATTTTGGCCTTTGCCTTAACGTGCACGCTATTGGGCTTCATGAGCGCATCTCGAGGTACGACTCGGCCTGACGTGGTGACTCGGGTTTGTCTTTGCATGTTTCAGGACCGATTCGGAGCCTTGAAATTCATAATTGACTCTAATTATTGTTGACGCGACCGTAATGACATGACTAAGACCGTGTTGACGTTGAATTAATTTTTCCGAGTAATTATTTGATTCGTTCTATAGAAAAACCATATAAAACATCATAAAATTGTGTCGTGCTGCAGTCCAATCATCATCGGGTGTTTGTCGGGCACTCTTGCAGCCACCAGGTCAAAATCTAGGTGTCTACAAAAGCCCCTACTTTGACTGAAAGGTGAAAGTCAGCCACCTAGATCAATCGGGGATTATGACCTGGTGGTTATCCGCTCGGGTCGTATTAAGTCCGTTAGACTACTCACTAAGGCTCGTCAGCCAAGGTTTAGAAATCATACTTGAGCTCCTCGCCTGTGATTGCTTGTTGAAGTTTTGATCTGGATTTGCTTACTTTGATTTGGGTTTGAAGGGTTATTGTAATTGATTAGTGCTCTGATCTTTGGAATACTCCCCGTGTTTGAGTCTCTCCCTGGCCTTTGTATTTTTATTCTTTGGAATAGACCCCGTTTATTACTGGACTTTGCAATTGTATTCTTTGGAATAGATTACTATTCCTGAACTTTGTATATTATATTCTTTGGAACAGATTCTTGTCTGTTCCTGGACATTGCATATTGTATTCTTTGGAACAGGTTTCTGTCTATTTCTGGACATTACATATTGTATTCTTTGGAACAGATTCCTGTCTGTTCCTGGACTTTGCATATTATATTCTTCGGAACAGGTTATTGTCCGTTCCTGGTCTTTGCATGTTGTATTCTTTGGAACATCTCATTGTATGTTCCTAGTCTTTAGATATTGTATTCTTTGGAACATATCTATGTCTGTTCCTGGACTTAGCATATTGTATTCTTTGGAACAAATCTTTGTCCGTTCCTTGACTTAGCATATTTTATTTTTTGGAATAGGTTTCATCTACTCATGGACTTTGCATATTGTCGGGTGGCTGTACAGCTTTTGTATTTGTATTTGCATTTTGATTTTTCCTGGGATCGTTGTATAAACTCTTGGCGAGTGCATAATTGAATTTGTATTGCTTCTTGCTCTTTTGTACTTTGGACTGGGGTTTGTGGTTTTCCGCTGGGGATTCAGGTTGGTTGCTTGGATTGAAAATTTGTTGGGGTAATTGATTTGTTTTTGCAACTTTGTTGAAGGGTTTGCTATTTGAACTTGGTATTGCGAGAGTGGTTTGAATCTGTGGGTATCGCTAGGGAGTTTTTGTTGGTTTGCATAATGGGTCGTTCCAGCTTTACAGGATCCTCTACTGGGGATAATGTAGTATAATGGGTTGCTGCTGGGGACGATAATGCGGTTTGCTATTGTTTCTTTGCAAGTGGACGGGTACATGCCCTTCGGGTGCTGAAAAATGTGTTTGGATTAACCCGGCTTTACCTTAAGATGAAAGGTTAGTCGCGTGTCTCCGAGCGACCCAATACTAAGGCGCCTGGAGTTTAGCGCTACAGAAATCAGGTGCTTGCCATGAGGTGGTCGAATTTTTGTTTTATCGACCCAAGATAAAAGCGAGATTTGATAAGCGACGGTTCATTTATTCCAAAAACCCGACGCCTCTACCACCATGTCTCATATTTATCCCTTCGCCATTGTTACCGATTTCAATCATGATTTTTGCTCAATCTTGATAATGTCCACCCCTAGTAAGTGTCCTTTACTCACTACTGTCGATTTGAACTTGATTGGTATGATTTTGAATTGCTTTTGCTTAAACCCTAGAACGAAATTGATTTGAGTGTTTTGTTCTTGCTATGTTTTGATGGTTGTTCTTTGTTTCTTTTTTGAATTAGGGTAGTGTAGAAGTTGTACGTATAGTTTTTTGCCTGAAATGAAATCGAAGATCCTTTAATAGCCTCCTATGGCCAAAATCCAAAAATTAGGGCTTAGGGACCGATTACCTAGTTGTTCCCATACTTGACTCTTGTAAACCTGCTAGTTTCTTGCTTGTGACGCTGTGGGCAAATTATATGTCGATTTTTGCGACCCAGAATGAACTCTAGGTCACTTTGTGCGAGGCCGTGAGTCTTTCGACGGACCAAAAGAGACCGTAACGATGCCGGATTTTCTCGAAACCACTTTAATTGTGACCGGGGTCAAAAATAGATGCTAGTGGGCTTTTCGGAATGTTGATATCTTGCTTAAAAATTTTGAGCTTAATTTAACCCGTTGATACCTGACCCAGGGTGTTTGTTTTGCTTTGCTTTACAGCTGGAGATGGCACAGGACGTCCCGACGAGGTCCCTATAGTTGGCACGACCAACAAGGCTTTCGGTTCAAGTTTCTTGAGTCATCAGATGGCCCGTAAGAGACGTTGGAGTGCCTCTTCGCCTAGGTTGGAACTTGGGGCAGTAAATGAAGCTGATTTTGACCGAGTTAGGAAGCGTGCCTTGCCCGTGATGATCCAGAGAAGAAGAGAGGTACCTAGGCCAGCTGACGAGGCCGAGGAGGCTGCCTACGTGGATCCTGTCTGGGCTAGGGACTAGGATGGACGGCACCTACTACTTCGTTCGGATTTGCATGTGTCTAGCCGTACCATTAATGGCAAGGTGATTACTTTTGATTACTTCCGTCATAGATTTGTATTTGATATCGATTTGTACTTATAAGGTTCGTTTATACTCTCGTATCATCATGGTTTGTAGCTCCCAGGTCCGTTGAAGACCTTTTCGGGGTTTACGACGTGCTTGGAAGTATACTCCCAGAAGTTTGGCCCTGAGGCTAAGAAGTTGATCATGGGGACAACCTTGGGTCCCTTAGTCGGGCATTGAGGTTGATTAGTTGGTTGCCAAACAAAGATCAACCTGATGGTAATCAGAGTGATGATAGATTGCTTTCATGACACGACCTCGACATTTCATATGTCGTTCGGAGAGGTCGACATGACATTGGAAGATTTTGGGGTGGTTACAGGATTGCCTTGGGGTCCCGAGTTGATTAAGTGGGCGTCAGAGGGCCCTAGGTTGGACAACGCCAAGGTTAGGGGTTGGATTGGGGACTGTCTAGAGCCTTCTGCTTACGGCTCGCCTCATCCCTTGGCCAGTTCTTATATCACCGACCACTTTGAGAGAGTTGCGGTTTTGGAGGGTTGGGAGCCCAACACGGCGGTCCTGGACGCCCGTTTGTGGTTGTGGTATTTCCTAGTTCGATCCACTTCTCGGACAAGAACGACAGGTTTAGTACTAGGATTTTGCATTTCCTGACTGACTTGAGTAAGGTGGGTCATTTTGGCTGGGTGACAGCGGGTTTTGCGGAGATGACCCGTTGTTTGCTGGCTATGGTGAGGCTGTAGAGGTTTGCTCAGACCAACACGACTACGAGTCACTACTCGACGGAGAACGTGCTGGTGAACCACCTACGACTCGAGGATGTAAGTTTTCATTCATTTGCTACCTAAGTAGCCCCCAAGGTTAGAATTTTTTTAGATGAGATGTATATTTGGTTTTAAAGTTTATGGTTCATCCTTGGGCCAACTATGAGGGTTTGCCCGAGTATGTGGGGGCAGAGTTGACGCCGAGGAGCTAAAGGAGGATGCTTCTCCCCGCGTTATTCCGCTCGGTCTGGTATCCGGGGAAGAGGCTAGTGCGGCAGTGCCTCTATGACAAACTTACAGTCCCGGTTGACCCTCCTTAAACCATGTTTAGACCTCCGACTACAGCTGAGACCCACGAGGATAGAGATGGTGAGGGAGGCGAGGCGTTACTTGTGCCCGATGCCTCGTACGTATCTCGTGTCTGTCAGCGGTTGGCTTGTCACCACATTGTGGTAAGTATTTGGTTGCTCTTTGTTTATTTCTATTTTGTGGTGCGGGTTTGTCGTGTTTGGACACAGGTGTATTTTGTTTTAGCTGGCCAATCCGCTGACGCTATTCAGCCCCCAGGCTTCCCTCTAACACTGCTTAGGGTGGATGCGGCTAGGGTTTTTTTCACTGAGCCTCTTTTTCTCTGCTCCGTGGAGGAGTTGGAGGTCGGGATGGAGTGGCGCGACCGGGTGTACCGGGTGAGTTTTTGTGATTTTGCTTTGAAATTGCTCTTGTAAGTTATGTTTTGTTGGTTAACTTGTTTGGTTTTGTTGTTCAGGTTTTGTAGGCCACTCATCAGCGATTATTGCACGCTACGAACCGCTTCCGGGCCTACGCATCGGGGAGGGATCCTGCCTCGGCTTGCGACACGTCGGGGCCTCGATCGGTGAGTGTTATTTTTTTTAGGTGATTTTAGGCTAGTTGTTTGTCTTGCCTTTTTTCTAACCAATAGTATGCCTTTTGCAGAATGTTCCAGACATGGTAGCGCAGTCGGGAGCACGGGTATCTGAGCTCGGAAGGTTGAGCTCAGTACGATCCAGCCCGTATGGGCTCGGGACATCAAGAATGCCTGGCTGAGGGAACAGTTGGCTCGGTTTCAAGGTGAGACCTCGATGTCGGGCAAGGCTAGGGCCGAGGCTGAGGTTAGGGCTGAGGCTGAGGATCAGGCTACCGGTGTCACTGAAGAGGTCGAGCCTACGAGAGGGATCTCCAGTACGGGGATGGCTACCGTGGATATGCTTACTGGTCTAGGTCGTTCAGCAGATGACGGGATGGGGTCTCCTACTTTCCATATGGAGGCCTAGATGATAACACCGACGACCTGGTATTGGCTATAGCAGCAGCCTCTAGGGGTTTTCCCTAGTTTGTAAACTTGAATTTGTATCGGATCTGTATATTTGACTAAACTTTCTTGTGCATGACCGGCTTGGTTTTAAATATGTGAAATGTTAGCTTAGGTAACAAGTAATCACGTGAGCACTCTAAGGTTTATTTGCTTATGGTTGAGCCACGATTTTAGGTGTTTTAAATGTGTTAGGATTGAACAGAAGCATGAAAATATTTTTTCGGGATGCTTAAAATTTGTTAAGTTGAGCCGAGAATTGGATCAAGTAGAATGTCGATTAAAACATTTGCCTCGAAATGTGCAAAACATGAATAAAGCATTTTATGACAGATGTTTTGACCGAGTGTGTGTGCAATGTTGTAGACGTGTATAGTTGTGTCCGGATAAAGATGCTTCTGTACAAAGTGGGATAAAAAAAAGTAGGACCACTTTTCGTGCTTTACTGACAATGTTTGACAATGTTGCGTAAGGCTACAACCACCTAGGTGGGGTAGCTTATCCACCAAAGAATTTTTTTTAAAAAAATGGTCTAAGTACGGATGATCGGAGTGACAAAAATGGATCATCCGTTGCTGATGAGGGAATTTTCGTTCATGCATTGTGCTTGTATCATATTTTTGAGTTTTAGAGAAGATGACTGATTTAGTAAATCATTCTTATCGCTCAAAGTCATCGAACAGTAGCTCAAAGTCATCCGGCAGCCTGAAACTCAGGCGCTGGCCCTCCGGCATCCTGGATTTCAGGCAGCTGGCCTGGGGCAGCCAGGTTCTTGATTATGCAAATTTTCGTAATTTTCCTAATTACGATGCTATTGTAGCTATATATACGGGTTACGGGTGTTCTCTTTCAAACATAATTAACACCCAAGTGTCTTGATAGTGTTTCTTTATTTATCGAGTCATGTCGGGTTTCGGCCGTCTTTTGACCGAGTGGATGAATTCTTTCAAGAAAGGTGAACTTGAAGATTTTCTAAGTAATGGTTTTTGTCTACTATTACGTCACTGTAGCAAATTAAGGTGATAGATGACTTCTTAATAGCATGTTCGCGCTTTTGGAATGCTAAGTATCACGTATTTGCATTTTTGAGGGGTGATGTGTGTCCTTTGCCCGAGGAGATAAACGCAATTTGAGGGTGAATTTTGTTTCACCCTTCTATCCTGGTTCAAGGTGATGTTCCCGTAGAGCGGTTTCGTCGGTTTTTGAATATTCCTCTACTGGATGAGGCCGAGGTTTTCTTTGATGAATGTGGTATTAATTTAGAGTGCCACATTACGGAATTCTCACGGAAGGATGCTCATTGTGTTTCACTTCTAGCTCCCAAGCATGCTCTTAGCATTGCGATAGTGTGCTACTATTTGTTCGAGGATGCACCGGTGCAAGCTGGTTGGGGTAACCCTCTCGTTATTGATGTTGTAATGGAAATTGAACATGGGCGATCACCCACTTGGCTTATTTTGGTTGAGCTTATAATGGGTCTCAACACGCGCATGCACAAATTCATCGTTCTCCATTTTGTGGTTCAAAAACCATTTTGCAGGTATATATGTCATGGTGCAATTTTTCACTTTATTCGAATCTTTCCTAGTTCGAAGTTGTGACATTGTGTTTATGCAAGTTTGGCTATAGGAGAGACTACGTCTAATCGAGCCACCTCGGCTCATCGAAGGTGATAACTATAAGAGGCTTGCCATGCAGAGCGTAGTACCTCTTCGGAATTTCGATGGTGCCGAGGATGAATGGTTCTCCCGTCTGCATGCTGATAAAGGGATCGTTATTAGATGGATTGTCCCGTGGTGGCATGTTAAGAGATATATCGACCTTCTGCTATTATCGTCGGCCCGTACTATGCAGATTTTGACCTTGAGTGCATGTGTCTATGTTTATCCGGACAGGTTGATGCGCCAAATGGGCGAGCCACAAACCATTCCTGAGATTGACACTATCGTTATCAATTCCCATCCGTTGGGAGAGGACGCTCTTACAGAATTCGAAATGACTTGGAGACATAGGACTATATATATACATGCCGTTCCCGAGGCAAACACTCGGTGGACATCTCCCTCCAATGCTCGGTGGAGGTTTTGTGAAGATCCGACGGAGCGGGAGAGGCTAAGGACTGTGGGGATTGCGGAGCTACAAAATAAGGAAGCTATGCGGGTTAACGTCGTTAAGCGCCCGACCGAAGATGGTGTTATCGATCCTAGTACCATTAATTCGTCCAATCAGGTCATGATAGACGACCCATAGTAGAGACGCAGATGTGGAAGACATGTGGGATTAGCTGGGCCAGCCATTGACTGAAAAGGTGAACGCTTGTATTCGAGAGGCCCATGATGAGAGCCTAAGGAAGCGCATCCGAAGGGCAAGGGAAAGAAAAAGATGGACCGTTAGGACCCAGCCATTAGTATTATGTCATATTATGTGATATTATGTAGCGTATTTGAAACACCCCACATTGATTGAAGATGTCCTATTTATGAGGTTAAATGACTAGTGCTTAAAAGGATTGAAAGTACTACTGATATCATCAACAAAGTGCGATTTCTTTTCGGGTCATCCATGCAAAAGAACTCCGCAGTTAAGCGTGCTTGGCTGGAAGTAGTCTAAGGATGGGTGACTTCCTGGGAAAATTTCCAGGATGCGCATGAGTGTGGTCAAAATGCACAGGAAAGGACTCGTGTTTCTGTGGGACCAGCATAAAGCCTGATGAGCTACTGCGGTTAACATTTCTGGTCCTAGGATTGGGCCGGGGTGTTACAGTATTGGTACTAGTTTTTTCTGGAGTTTGCTAACACGTTGTCTTTGCTCCCGAAGTACCTCGGTGATGTATGCTTGATGTAAAGGCCTCGACAAAGGCTCGATTTGCTTGATTTACATTAATGAGAAGCACACTTTTTTTTATTGTGGTGGAGCGCCCTTTTGGGTTTATACTCCATCTCGGCTCACCTTTTTTTGCTTTTTTTTTTGCTCTTTTTTTTACGGCTCGCAACTCAATTCTTCATTTTTGCCCGGAGCGTCCATTCGAGTTTATTTTCACTCTGTCCTCGGCTCGTCATTTTTTTTATTCTTCGTCATTGTAATCACTTTGTTAATCGAAGCATATGATGAGTTCCGATTTGTGCACGAATCGTTTGTAGTTGATATTGTTATTTTGGTTGTACCCCGAGAGGGCTGCCTACGTATCTGTGGTTAAATGGAATCAAACCGTGTTCGTAGTTCGTCAAGTACGAGTGATTTTGTGCGTTAGACTCGTTATGCCAATTATCGCTGTGGGATGTTTAGAGTGTTTTTTTTTTGTGTGGGTTTTCACCCTAGTTAAAGATCAGGATGAGACGTTTAGGAAGCTAAGGGTAATAGTGTTTAAGCTGGTCCATGTTGGTAGGGGTCGAGTATTCTTGTCCGTCTAAGTCGGTGATTATCACGGCGCCTCCCGTGAGTATTTTCTTGACAAGGTAAGGGTCTGCCCAGTTAGGTTTGAACTTTTCCCTAGGATCGACGGGAAGTGGGGCTCTAATGGACTTAACCACTAAATCTCCCTCGTGTATGTTTCGACACTTGACTCGTTTGTTAAAAGTTTGTTGTATTCTTTGTTGGTAGGCTTGCACATTGGATAATGCGTGTGTTCTACGCTCATCTAAAAGGACTAGCTCGTCAAAACGTTTTTGGTTTCATTCTTCTTCAGGAATGTCGCTCTCGGCTAGTATCCTTAGAGAGGGTATTTCTAACTCTATTGGTTGTACTGCTTCTGAACCGTAGGTTAGGTAGTATGTAACACCTATGATTTTATAAATTAAATTAATTTAAAATTATTTTTGTATTTTTATTTTGTTTACGATTTAACTCGTAATTCTTAAAATTATTATAAAACGAATTTATCGTTTAATCGTTTCAAACTCCTAAAATTTTATTTGCCTCGAAAACTCTTCTTATGTTTAAAACCATATTTTTATTTCAGTTTCGATTTATTTTATACATTTAATTTAATTCTTATCGAAATTCTATTTCGACGATTTAAATTCTAAATTCTTTTTATTTATTTATATTTAAGCTGAATTTCTATTTTCGGCTCGAAGCGCAATTATTTCAAATTTCGTCAAAACATTTGTTACCTTTCTTCGAGAAATCAATTTAATTCACTTTATCAAAGATTTATTATTTATCGGGAAATACTATTTCACCGTCTAATTATTTTTTTCTATAAACTTCTTTTTCGTCTCAAATACTTTATTTACTCATTTTATTTAGCGGCCTGATTATTTATTAATTTTATTAACTTGTTTTAATTCGAATAATGGGTCGGTCAATTTATCGTTACGGAATTCGTCTCCTACCCGGTTCATTTAACTAATCCATATTTTTATTCCTTTCTACTCTCTTTATTTGTTAGCTGATTCAGCCCCCTTTTCTTTTGTCTCCCTCCACCACTTCCCACTTACTTTATCATACGTTCATCCTCCCTTTTTCGTTGCCTTGGTTCATTCCCCTTTGCCTACTCTTTTACCCACCGCTTCACTTGTCCTCTCCTTTGTTCCACATCTTTTTCTCCGTTCTTCTTCACCCTTCTCTATCTCCATCTTCGGCCAACTCTGTTGTCGCCATCGTGGTGTTGTTGTTGCTGCGTTTACAGTTGTTCCCCTGCCCTTTTCCGTCCTCTGTTTCGCAGCTTCCGCTTGCGCTGTTGCTATCTGTTTTAAGCCCGACTTGTGAAGGTAATTTTCGTTCCTTTCCCTCATAGTTCCTTCGTGTTCTTCATTTCTTCTTCTTCTTTTACTGCTGCGATTTCTTCTGCTAGGTTTTTATCGATTCGATTGATGATTTCTGAAGTGCCATTAACTCTGCTACTGTCATGTTGCTATATTGTCGTCTCGTTTTATCGAGTTTCAGGTTTCGTGGTTGTTTTTGCTATTGTCGTCCGCTTTTCTTCTTCTTCTCCTTCTCCGTTCTTTCTGCCGCTGGTTTCTTTATTTTACCGCTGCTGTTAGTTTTCTGCTACTCCTCGGTTCGTTGATTTTCGCTCACGGTTGTTTTATGCTGTTCGGTTGTCAATTTCTGTGCTTCTTCTTTTCTTCCCTTCTTTTTCAACTGTCACTACTACTGTTTTACTTCATCGATCTCCTGCTGCAACTTCATTGGTTCGCTGTTGCTAATGTTCTTCGCTGCTACTCTTTGCTCGCTTCACTCTTCTCCTCTGCTCCTTGTCGTCTTTCTGCCTAGGTGCAGCTGTTGTTTCGTTAGATGATTTCGATTATCGTTGCTGCTGTTTTTGTCTTCTTACTTCTAATCTTCGTTGTTTGCGCTGCTACTGTTGTTCGCGTCGTTATAGCTGCTGTCCAATATTTGTTTTCCGTGTCCTTTTCTTCTCCTTCTGATTTCGATTGTTGTCTGATATTCGTACTGTTCGTGAAGGTTGATGATGTTGTTACTTTTGGGTCGACTCTTCTCTCTTTTGTTGCTCCTATTTTATCTCGTTTCTTTTACACATAATTCTTTTTCGTCTTCTGTTCTTCTTACTATTGTTCTGCTCGTATTTGTTTTCCTATTTCTTTTACACCAAGATTTGGACCTAGTGGCTGCAGAAGTGCCCAACAAACACCCGATGACGATCGGACTTCAACGTGACGCGGATTCGCGATGTTTTAGATAGTTTTTCTATAGAACGGATCAAATAAATTAATTGGAAAAATTAAACTAACATATTGGCAGCCTTAATTGTGTCGTTACGGTCGCATAGACACTAATTAGAGTCGATTCTGACACCGGGACCCCGAGTCAGTCCCGAAACTCGAACCGAGTCAACACCGCGCCAAGCGAACCCCGGGATGCACACCCGAGACCCACTAAGCACCACGGCGCTAGGTCAATGGAGAGGAAGCCTTAACCCCCAAGCAATGAATAATACGTACCACTCTCGGTTTTGGAAAGTATCAAAATCGTATCTTCAAAACCCCGAGCGCCTCACCTTGCGTGCCAGAGTCTTCACACGCCTAAACCCAGGCGCCTGAGTTTTGGTGCGCCTGACCTTAGGCGCCTATCTGGGTGACGAGGGCCGAAAACACCTATAAATACCCCCCTCCATCCCCTCATTTCGACAACTTCTTCAATTCTCTTCCCTCTTCACTCGTAAAGAGTTTCTCGCTAAGGGCTCGCACTCCGACATCCGAGGCAAACGATCCACTCGATCGTAATTCCGATAAAAGCGACATCGATGCTACTCCTCACCTTCGAGCACTCCACTTGATCCCGATGTGCCTGTGTTCGACTAGCTATAATTTAGTAACGGAATTCTGCCGGATTAGCTGCAAAATCAGTCAATAGTAACGGAGCTCTGTCGGAGTAGCCACAGGAAGGATCAACAGTAACGAAATCACTAGGCAAACTAGGAGGATCCACCTTTTGGAGCCGAGTCGACACTAGGTTGTCATCTAAACAAAACTTTACATTCTTGCACCTTCTTTTATTATGCACTACGATAATACTAGACATGGACATTAGGTCCACAAACACATACTAAAACATGTAACGTCCCCACTTCAACCGCAAACACTAAAATACACTGAATAGACCCGGGTAATTCCGAGATCCATTCTTAAATATCTATGCATCGTATCCCGTTTAGTGTATTCTCCAAGGGTGCAACTCCTCACTACGCGATTTACTTACGTTCGCATTTACAGTTTTCATATGGTTTATTGCCTTTATGACCTTATAATCGCATGCTAAATCACCTAACACGGAGATCAAAACGTAAATAAACTAAAATTGAACAAAGCGATGGTCGGGTATCGTATTAGTCCCGGTGCTTGCCATGTATGGTTCGACGCATCTCTATTAATACCGAACCGACGCATCTTAAGCAGAATACCAAGTAAGGTATATCACGAAAACGACTAATATCCGTATTATCGCGTTAAAACTGATTTGCTAATACGTATTGTTCTGGTACTGGAATCAATCAATCCGACTTGGGATTCGGGTTTGTGAAGTTCAATCTTGCTCTTGAATAATGATCGGACAATCTTGTCAGCGTCTCCTTCCTCTTACTCCACTAATCGGACCTTCCCGGCGGAATGGGCCTGCTCCCTGCACACAGAACGCACTGGGCCTCGGAGGTTGTCCGAGGGAACCCTCTCTGATGCCTAAGTCAGTCTGTAAATGCCTTAGTGAACCTAGCTCGTGAGGAACTAGGTGGCGTTTTTTTAGAGTAAGAGTCTAGGGAGAGAAAATCCAACCCCTCTCTTGTGGGAAATGGGAGAGTATTTATACCTTCCCACAAGAGAGGGAAGTAGAAGGAGGATGGGTGGATGAGGAGGTGACAAGTGGCTTCACCTCATCCACCCATTCTCATTTACCTTAGGCGAAATGACGAGGAGGTCCCTTGGTGGTCCCTGCCCTGCCTGCGGAGATTTCCCTAGAGGGCAGGCGGGTAGGGGTTGTGATGGCTGGGCTTGAGCAGACCGCGTCGCCCTGCTGGGCAGGCGGTCATCTGAAGTCCCCAGTGGGTTCCCATTTTGGTGTTTTTGCTCTGATTGTCTGCCGGGTTGGTTCCCGGGCTCCTTGGGTGAAGCCTTCTGGGGTCCTGCTTAGCAGGCGGTCCGGAGCAGGCTGCCGACCTTCATCAATTGGCCCTCGCAAGCTGGGGGGGAGCAAGGCTTCCTTCCGGCTGGCGACTTTTGCTTAGATGGAGGGAGGTTGACCTGTTTTCGGCTTCATTGCTGCTTTTAATGCGTTTGTACTTTCACGAGGAAAGAAGCGTTAATTGCGTCAGGTATGCAAAGAGTTGAGAGGTCTTTTGCAATGATTACCCCTCATGCTTGGTGGATTTTCGGGCAATGTGAGGGCTTCACGATTGGTGGCATTCCCTGCCAGGATGGTTGGGATGCCATTTAATGCTCCACTTTCCTTGTATAAATTCCAGCTCTCTTTGCCATTTTGTTAATTCATCCTCAACTCTTTCACTTTTCTTTGCTTTTTTAGCTGACTCCCCTTTCTTCCCTGCAGATTCCGCTTCTCGTCGTTGGACAAGGAAGTAGGTTAAGAGGCTAGTTTTGAGCGAGGAGTTTCTCATTGTTTCAAAGCGTCCTTCCCTTCCTTCAAATTTCAAGAAGGGGGAAAAAATCTTAATGAGGTTTGTAAAGGATCTAGCTGCTGGCCGGAGGCTCCCTCTGCCGCCACGACTGCCGTCGTCAAAGCCGGCGACTCCTTCTCCCAGTATCCAGGATGGGGAGGCGGAGGTTACCTCAGGGGCCACTCCTTCCCCTGGGCGTAGGCAAGGTGACTCTCCAGCCGGGGTTCGTGTTCTCCAGGGATCGCGTCCCGCGAAATCTAAGGGGACTGGGGAGAGCGTTCCCCTGGAGCTGAGAAGGAAAAGGGATAGGGAGCCCTCAGGGACTACTCCTGTGGTGGACTTGGAGGCTGACGTTTGTACTCCTGAGGCAAAACGCCCAGCTCGTGATATTCCGAGCACCCTTTTTCAGGAGGAGAATACGGAGTTTCACTATACTGCCGGCGACAGTGTAGACGTGTCGGGCCTGCTCTCCGACTCTGGCGCCGTTTTGGCCGACCGTCTTACCAAATCTGTAACTTCAACTTCTCACCAAGTGATTCAATATATCCAGCGTACCTCCAAGGTGTTGCTGGCATCTGCTGAGCTGGCGGCTCTCAGCCGCTTGAGTGACGAGGAGCTGACTTTCACACCCGGGGCTCCCCCTCCTGACCGTCTGGCTATGGTGGAGAGGGGCATAACTTTGATAAATAATTTGAAAAATAAGCTGGCAAAGCAGGAGGGCGAGCTAGAGGAGGCGAAGAGTCAAGCAGGCCAGTGGAAGCTTCAAGGAGAGAGAGCTGTGAGGGAAGCAGCCAAGTTTGAAGCTGAGCTGAAGGAGAGTCGCTTGTTGATGGAGCAGGCTACCCTTTCTCTGGCTGAGATGGAGCACCTTAAAGGGAAGACAACTGATTTGGAGGAACGTTTGTCCAAAGCTGACTCAACCCTTGAGCAGGCCAAGAGAGAATGGGAGAAGGAAAAGGATGCCCTTGCGGAAGAGACCGATGCTGCGGTGGACGCAAGTTCTCTGAGCGGGGCCAATTCTTCCCTGGAGCTGGTGATGGAGGTGATTGGGGAGATGTTCCCTGTGTTTGACGAAGAGGCTTTCCGAAGTCTTTACTCTGCTAAAAACGAGGCTCGGGCGGCCAAACCTCCTGAGGGGGCTGCCGGCCCAAGCCAGGGTGCCTCATAATGTTTATCTTTTCTCGAAATAGCCCTTTTCTCTGTGCTTAGTCTTGCTATGGCCAGCTGTTTGTAATATTTGGATTTTTACCTTGTTACTTTGTGAAAACATTTTACTCTTCGTGGGTTTGTTATGGAATACTTTTTCTTGTTTCGGTCTGCTTTTTCCTTCTTTCCTTAAGTTATGGCCTGATCCAAGGTTAGGGGGAGTTGCCCCCAGTCCTTGTTAGCTGTGTGTACCCTGGTCTGTCCTTGGTCTCTGCTCGGAGTCCAGGGGGCCTGCCCCCTGCCTGCCCAGAGGTAGGCAGGGAGGATTTCTACGTTTTTTATACAAGGTTGGGGGGAGTTGCCCCCAGTCCTTGTTAGCTGTGTGTACCCTGGTCTGTCCTTGGTCTCTGCTCGGAGTCCAGGGGGCCTGCCCCCTGCCTGCCCAGAGGTAGGCAGGGAGGATTTCTACGTTTTGTATACAAGGTTGGGGGGAGTTGCCCCCAGTCATTGTTAGTTGTGCGTAGCCTGGCCTGTTGACAGGCTAAAGTCGTATGCCTCAAATTAGAATTTATAAGCACTTAAATCTAAATACTAAAAACGTAGTAAAGTAGAAATAAGGGTCGAACCCAAACGAATCAGATTAATCTAATTATGCTAACTAAAGTGTAGAAATTGACCTCTAACGTAATTAAAGACCGTAGTAAATAAGGGGGGTTTTGTATGATTAATTATCTAACAAACTAAAATAAATAACACAATAACTCGATGTATCAAATGATGAGAAAGAACTTAGACCCAAGCACAAATCCACACTCAATAGCGATTGATCATTGTAAGATGGTTTCAATTAATAACCTTGACTACTCTATTGTGAATATGAAATTCCAATTCTCTTAAGAATAGTTAACTAAAACGAATCCCATTCTTAATTAACCCTAACCGTAAAACAACCTAAACAATCCAGTTCTAGGTTCAATTAGACGGAAGCAATATAGATCTGAGAAATCAATAGAGAATAAATAGCACGTACAATCCAGTCGCACTTTAGATATTTATGTGAATTGCTTCTAAGTACTAATATCAACGTATCCCGTTCAATATTAATTCCTAGTTGTTAATAATGTAAAGTTAATCAGTAAATCCTACTCAATTAATAATACTAACGATAGAATAAAGAAATCAAGTACGAGTTGCGCACCTAGCAATCAATAACAACATTCATAGATTTAATAACAAAGCAATTCACAATAATCAAGATTAATAATTAAAACATTCAAACTCACAAACGATTATCAAGTGCTTCAAAGGCTTAAATCTAAGTAAAGGAAATTAGTTACACATACTTGAAACCGGAAAATTAAGGTTCTTCAAAGTTCTCCCTTTTTCTTCCAATGTAACGTGCAACTTGATGGGATGATGATATCAATAATAATCTCAACCTAAGGCTATATTTAACCTAATAAAAGTTTCCTAATAATAAAATATCCTAAGGACACTAGTAATACTAATAATAATAAAAACTAGTAATAGAGTTTCCTAAATAATATCAAAGTCTTAAAATATAGCAAATATCACGACATAAGGACGGAATCGCGCATAAAGTTTCAGACCACCACGCGACTCGCCCAACCTTCGCGCGACTCGCGGGAGCGCGCGACTCGCGGGACCCCTACGCGACTCGCCTGACGTGCTGTTGCTGCTACGTGCAATTATTCGATTCCGTCGTTTCGGGTCTTCAAGTGGGCTTCCTTCTTCTTTATGTTTTAGTCGTTCTTAGCCCAAATCGACGGTCCAATGGTTAGCATCCTCAAATTAGCCTATATTACATTTATACCAAATCGACACAGATGCAATACAAGACAACCGATTTAGCTCACAAAAGAAACCAAAACCGTCGTAATAACTACGACTAAATACGGCCCATCAAATATCCCCACGCTTGAACCTTTACTTGTCCTCGAGTAAAACTCGAAGAACATCATAAACACAACCATCACTGATCCAATATGCGTGAGAATAACAATAACACACCGGCCCTCACTCGTCTTCCACCAATCTCCCTCGTTATGAGTTAACGCACCTTCCAATCCAACATTCTCATGAAATTCAACTCACATGCTCAACTGACTTAACACACCCAATATCAAACTATTATCATTGACCCAATTCATCAAAACAAGGCACATTAGCAAATAAATATAAGCTAAAATTCACATCTAACGCCCCTTATTTCTCCAATCCTAGAACGGATCACATGTGCTACAAATGTCACCGGTGGTACAAAACATATACCACAATATTCCACAACCCACACATGTGATCAATCCTAAACGCCTCTAATAGTTCAATATACCAAACAAAACATCACCAATCGCATAGAATTTAGTGCTACGACTACACCGCACCGCGATTCTTCTCACCTTAGCCAACTAATCCTACCCTTCCGACCTTCTATGTCACCCTTCTTATGACGCCAACACCAAAAATGTTGAAAGTAGTAGTGAATTTTTTTCCTAATTCCCTCATTTTGCCTAGAGCGTCCGCCCTTGCGGATTTTCACTCTAGCTTTCATTTTCTTTCCTCACACTACTCTCGTGGCACGCAACTCGATTTTTCTTTTTACCCGGAGCGCCCTTCCGGGTTTTCACTCCGTCCTCGGCCACATTCCCCATTCTTGCCTAGGCGCCCTTTCCGGGTTTTCACCTAGCCGGGTTTATTTCTTTCTTTTTGTTTTCTTTTTTTCAATTTTTTTTTTCGAAATTAAAATAAACGACGTAATACAAAATAACTACTATATACAACGAGATAATTTCCCTCCCCACGCTTGAATAACACATCGTCCTCGAATGTGTGAATTAAGGACAACAAAATAAATGGGAAGAGAAATACCTCGGAGGCTCAAGAGTAAGAAGAGGAGCCGGCGTCACGTGACCTAGCCTCACGTGCCGCCCTCCTAGATGATCTCGCTTGCTCACGGGCCGCAAGCTCTTCATAGAACTCGGGAGATGGTTCCGAGTAGTCCTTCGGGTGCAACTTCAACTGTAACCGATTCATACAACGACCGAACTCAGCGGCCAACCTACTGTTATCAACAGATTCTTCCACTCGATCTTCTATTGATTCGCGCCAACCACTCCAACGATCAAAATCCGACGTACCCTCGGGCTCCTCCACAAGCGGGGCACTAGACTCTGTAGTCGGCCTAGGAAATTGTGCATCATGAGGAATGTAAAACGCATCCGCAGTAGGCCCCAATGGTAACGGTTTCCCATCCGGACGAGGCAAAATCATGAAATGACGGTGGGACGTGCCGAGTGTCCAGATTAGGTGGTGTTCACCAATCGGTCGCGAAATCATAGAAAAACTCTCCATGAACTTTATACTAATAGTAGTATCACCTACTACAGGAGAATCCGTCATCTTGGGTAGGCCAAGATACTGAGCTAGAAGAGTAATCATAACCCCCATCGGAATGTTCCCCGAGACCGCCTTCTGCTGCTTCTCACAACAAGTCAAGAATACATCAATCCAATCCGGGGTTCCCAAACATTCGGGCATCATGGCCCACAAGTACATCAAATCCGCCCTAGGTAGATGTGTCGGTTCACCTTTGCAAAGAAATGTGGAGTTCAAAAGTCGGTGAACATAACGAAGGGCAGGATGACGAATATCAGCATTTTAAGCCCCCTCATAAGCATTCTTAGCAATTTTTAACCAAAATTCCTCCATCATACGCGTAGTAGGGGTCAGAAACGCCCCCCCCCCCCCCCCCTCGGTGCTATTCCCCATTCCTCCCTCAGCTCAGTAAAGTCTACATCTCGTTCTGAATCTCCGAGATGAAAAGTAATGTGAGGGGAATCGTCATCGCGATGGACTTCTAGGGTGGACAAGAACTCAAGTGTGTAGCGCTTGTACGTGTTCGCGTGCATATAGTAAAAGTTTGCTAATCCAATACGCGTTAATAACGTCAACACCTCATCACTAATTCCGAGCAACTCCAACGCCAAATTATCGACAAACTTAGTTGACAAAATAGCTCGATCAAATAGTTGACGCCATACCGATTTCTGTTTCGTACTCAGATTCTTACACCCCATATAGTCAACCGCGGTCGTTTTTTGCTTCTTTGGGGCCATGACTCAAGTAACAAGTAAAGTTGAACCTACTCTAGACAGGCTTGAAGTCTGCTAACTAGACAGAACGTGACTGACCTGACCCGAAATCAACTAACTAAACTCACCAACCCTAAACACTTCATCCTATCTCAATCACTAAACTAGGGCTGTTTATGAATGAGAATCACCAAAGATTTGCAGTTGACTACCTAACAGCACACATACAAGACAAACCCTAAACAGATTCACAAATTGTAGGTGAATAGAGTGAAAGGATGAAAAGGGTCGGAAACTTACGAGACTGGACAAAATACAGCACCGAGCGAAACCCGACTCACACGACTGCCTGAATACCGCTGAAAAGCTGAACAGAAGCCCGCCGACAACACGCGCGAGTCGCCTGACCCCGCGCGACTCGCCTGTCCCCTCACCGGACCACGAACAGCGACGACAATGACAGAACCGACGACAATGACAGATGTTCACGCAAAAACCGACGGCTTGATCTTAATTTGAAGTGAGGAGGAAGGATTGGTGGTACTAGTGAGGGATTTGAAATTGATTTGGGGAAGAAGGAGTTTTAGGGTTTTGAATTTGGGGATAATTAGGAATAGGGATAGATGAGGGGGAGAGATGAATGGGAGAGAGAGGGGGTCGGCAATCTGATTGATTTTTTGATTTTTAATTTTTTTTTTTAAATAATAAAATATTACCTGTGTGTGAAGAGCCACGCGAGTCGCATAGGGTTAGCGCGACTCGCGCGGATGCCTGAAACTCCGTTCCTTTTTCTTCAATTTTTGCTCAAATTTTGAAGGATCTCCATGCTAGTCGCCCAGGACCCACACTAGTCGCCCCATTTCCTGGAAAATCAACACTCTTCTCCTATTAAAACATCAAAAGTTAGTAATAAAAACTAAGTTTAAGAAAAACAACGAAATTAATACTACGACCTATGACCCGTAAAATAAAATTTTACAATAAAAATCTACAAAACGGGTTGCCTTCCGGAAGCGCTTTTGTTTAAAGTCGTTTGCTCGACTAAGACGGATGTCAATTTTCGTGGATAGGGTCGTAGAGGGCCATCGACTCCACTAAGCTAGCTTCAAATACTTCATAATACGGCTTAAGACGTTGTCCGTTGACCTTCAAAATCTTGTTTGTCTCGGGATTTCGTACTTCAACTGCACCATGAGGGTAAACATGAGTTATAATGAATGGACCAAGCCAACGAGATTTTAACTTACCGGGAAAAAGACGAAGACGGGATTGAAATAAAAGGACTTTTTGCCCAACTTGAAAATCTCGCCTCAAGACCATTTTATCATGCCAAGCCTTCGTTTTCTCCTTATAAGTTGCCGCGTTCTCATACGACTCGAGACGTAGCTCCTCCAACTCTTGTAATTGTAGCTTTCGATGCATTCCCGATACATCTAAATTCATATTGAAGCTTTTTATCGCCCAATATGCCTTATGCTCTAGCTCCACGGGAAGATGACAAGCCTTCCCGAACACCAATCGATATGGAGACATACCGATCGGGGTTTTATAGGCTGTCCTATAGGCCCACAATGCATCGTCTAACCGCCCACTCCAATCCTTCCGATTCGGATTGACCGTCTTTTCTAGGATGGATTTAACTTCTCGATTGGACACTTCAGCTTGTCCATTTGTCTGCGGATGGTAGGCCGTGGATACTTTATGAGTGACAAAATACTTTTTGAGCAAAGCACTTATCGTTTTATTCACGAAATGAGTACCACGATCACTAATCAAGGCCTTGGGAATTCCAAATCGAACAAATATGTTAGCCTTAATAAAATCCGCCACCACCTTAGAATCATCTGTCTTAGTGGGGATCGCTTCCACCCACTTAGACACATAATCGACTGCAAGTAGAATGTAGAGATTACCGTTCGAGTTTGGAAACGGTCCCATGAAATCGATCCCCCATACATCAAATATCTCACAATTAAGCATATAACTTTAAGGCATCTCATTTTTCCGGGAAATATTCCCCGCCCTTTGACAATTGTCACAAGCTTGACAAAAGACTTGGGCATCTCGGAACAATGTGGTCCAATAGAAACCGCAATCTAACACCTTCCTTGCCGTCCTTCGCGCACCAAAGTGACCCCCACACGCTTGAGAGTGGCAAAACGTGAGAATTGAGGTCATCTCATTCTCCGGAACACATCTTCTAATAACACCATCGGAGCAATGTTTCCATAGATATGGCTCATCCCACACATAGTACTTCGCATCACTACGAAGCTTGTCTTTTTGAGATTTTGAAAAAATCGAAGGAAATTTAGATGAGCAGAGAAAGTTTACCATATTCGCATACCAAGGTTGAACCGAGTTGAGCGCAAATAAACTTTCATCGGGAAACACACCATTGACCGACTCTTTCTCATGTGACCTGGAATCAACATCAATCAACCGACTCAAATGATCGGCAACCACATTCTCGGCTCCCTTCTTGTCTTTCACCTCAAGATCGAACTCGCTAAGTAAAAGGATACACCAGATCAATCTCGGCTTAGCTTCCTTCTTAGACATCAAATAGCGCAATGCCGCATGGTCAGAAAACACAATCACCTTCGTTCCTAACAAGTAGGACCGAAATTTCTCCAACGCATACACGACCGCTAAGAGCTCCTTTTCTGTGGTGGTGTAGTTCCTTTGAGCTTCATTAAGGGTCATGGAGGCATAATGAATGACATGAGCTATCTTTCCAACTCTTTGACCCAATACTGCTCCTAATGCATAATCACTCGCATCGCACATGATCTCGAAGGGGAGAGACCAATCCGGAGCTTGAATAATTGGAGCCGACATAAGCCTACGTTTCAACTCATCAAAAGCCTCATTGCAAGCTTTATCAAATACAAAATCTATCTCCTTTTGAAGCAATTTGCACAATGGTGTGGCTATCTTGGAGAAGTCTTTAATAAATCTTCTATAAAAACCTGCATGACCAAGAAAAGACCGCACTTCCCAAACATTAGTGGGGTAAGGTAGCGAAGAAATAGTATCAATTTTTGCTTTGTCTACCTCTATACCCTTCGATGAAACCACATGTCCGAGAACTATACCTTGCTCCACCATGAAATGACACTTCTCTGAATTCAAGACAAGATTAGTTTCAATGCAACGTTTAAGCACAAGAGATAGGTGATGTAAACAAGAATCAAAAGAGTCACCATGCACCGTAAAGTCATCCATGAACACTTCAATGAAACGTTCAACATACTCCGAGAATATACTTATCATACATCGTTGAAATGTCGCGGGTGCATTGCAAAGAACAAAAGGCATGCGTCTATATGCAAACGTGCCAAAAGGGCAAGTGAATGTGGTTTTCTCTTGATCCTCGGGGGAAATAGCTATTTGGAAATAGCCCGAATACCCATCTAAAAAGCAATAGTAGGCCTTCCCCGCTAGTCTTTCTAGCATTTGGTCAATGAAGGGGAGGGGGAAATGGTCTTTCCTAGTTACCGCATTCAGTCTACGGTAATCAATACACACCCTCCACCCGTTTTGAATCCTAGTGGGGACAAGCTCACCATCTTTGTTCTCTACTACGGTCACCCCCGATTTCTTGGGGACTACCAGCGTAGGACTCACCCATTTACTATCAGAAATAGGGAAAATCATACCGACTTGTAGTAACTTGAGAACCTCTTTCTTCACTACCTCCATCATAGGAGGATTTAATCGACGTTGTGGTTGCCTCACCGGTTTAGCATCATCTTCGAGTAAAATCCGGTGCATACAAGTGCTTGGACTTATGCCTTTGATGTCGGCAATTGTCCATCCAATAGCTTGCTTGTTCCACAAGGACGTCCTTCAACTACCCCTCTTGTTCCTTGGTGAGCTTACTAGAGATGATAACCGGTAAAGTTTCTCCCTCACCAAGGAACACATACTTCAAGTGCTCCGGTAGGGCTTTAAGCTCCACCCCCGGTGCCTGCACAATGGAAGGCAACAATTTCTCCCTAGGAACAGTTAGTGGTAATGGGTTATGAAAACTAGATGTTGGTCTCCTCGAATCATGCAATTCCGCCGCAACTTCCTGCAGATTAGCGGAAAAAGCATATTCTATATCCTCATTACTCAAACTGTTCTCCAAAGCTACCTGCAACTCATCAGAACCATTAAGGTCAAAGAATTCCTGTGCTAATGGGTCAACAATATCAATAAAATTGACAGAATGGTGATCTACGGGGTATTTCATGGCATCATAGATGTTGAAAGTTACTAATTGGCCATTGGACTCCATAGTCATAGATCCATCAGAGACATCAATCTTCGTGCTTGCCGTTTTCAAGAACGGTCTTCCTAGCAAAATCGGAGCCACATGGTGATCATGTTCCATGTCTAGCACATAAAAATCGGCAGGAAATATTAGATTGTCAACTAAAACAAGAACATCCTCGATAATACCTTCCGGGTAGACATTTGATCTATCCGCCAATTGAATCACAACACTAGTATTACTCAAAGGACCAAGTTGCATAGATTTATACACAGAATAAGGCATCACATTTATAGAAGCCCCTAAATCTAGCATGGCCTTATCAAACTTAGTGTTACCAATGGTGCAAGGAATTGTGAACATACCCGGATCACTACATTTAGGTGGTAGTTTTCGTTGAAAAACGGCGGACACATGTTCACTTACCTTAACTTTCTTTACCCCTTTAAGCTTGTTATTCCTTTTAATAGTGCACAATTCTTTTAAAATTTTTGCATATTTAGGAATACTTTTCCAAAGATTAAGAAGGGGGATATTTACCTCGAACTTTTCAAATACCTCATAAATGTCTTTATCGTGCTCAAAGTGGCGAGTTCTCTTGAGTGCATCGGGGAAGGGTACCTCCGGTTCCACAACCGGTGTAGTAGTAATGAGCTCCTTTGCCTTAAAAATAGGAGTTAGCTCCTCCTTCTCGATCACTATCTCTTCTTCTTCCTCTCGAATGACCGGTTGCTTTGCTACCTTTTTCACCTTCTCGATTTCCTCTAATTGCCTTCCGTTCCTCAATGAAACGGCACTCACATTCTTTGAAGGCACCACCGTTTGAGACGGGAGTCCCGTAGAGTCTCGAGCTTCCAAACGACTAATAGAGGTCGCCATTTGTCCCATTTGAGTTTCCATGTTTTGGATACTAGCTTTGTTCTCCGTTTGATGTTGAAGAACCGTAGCTTGAAGATTGGACATTTGGGTGGTTACCGTAGCTTGACTAGCAACCAAAGCGCGTATCATGTCCTCGGTGGACATTTGAACACTAGGTGGGGGTGGATTAAGAACCGCGTTAGGAACTTGTTGTTTCGCAACGAATTGTTGCTTCGCTTGACCAACTTGATTTCCTTGATTAAATTGTTGATCCCCTTGACGAGTTCTCCACCTCATGTTGGGATGATCTCTCCATCCGGGATTAAAGGTATTGGAGTAAGGATCCCATTTCTTCTTTTCCCCGGTTTCCCATATTCCATTCACCTCCTCTTGATTCTCTTCATACATGTGAGGACAATGCTCACTCGGATGTCCCTCGGTAGAACAAATACCGCACATCATAACTTGATTTGTTTTTCCCGACATCATATTCTGGACAAGAGATGTTAAACTATCAACTTTTTGTTCAAGACTCGAGGATGATGAATTACCTATGGCATGCACTCCCCGTTTAGGGAACTTCCGAGAGAAATCCCGAGAGCTTTCAGCTAGCTCCTGGATAACTTCCATAGCAGCATCTGGACTCTTGTTCACGATTGATCCCCCATATGCCGCGTTCACAGTGCGAGCATCCTCCACACAAAGACCTCCACAAAAGTACATCACAAGGTCTTGAAGATTGTAGCCATGATATGGGCATGTAGCACACAACTTCTTAAAACGTTCCCAATACTCGTACATAGTCTCACCATCTCGTTGCTCCGCATTACTAATC
This sequence comes from Agrostemma githago, assembly GCA_958450325.1. Classification (NCBI taxonomy): domain Eukaryota; kingdom Viridiplantae; phylum Streptophyta; class Magnoliopsida; order Caryophyllales; family Caryophyllaceae; genus Agrostemma; species Agrostemma githago. The sequence goes on from OY288243.1 coordinate 55,915,709, forward strand.
TGCTTCTTCAATTGGGAGGCTCGAGATGCCGGAAAGTACTTCTCAAGGAACGCCTTCTTCATTTTCACCCATGTATCAATACTTGCCGGTGGCAAGTAATACAACCAATCTCTTGCAGAATCCTTCAATGAGAAGGGAAATGCCCTTAGCTTGAGTTGCTCATCAGTGACAGATGTCGGTTTCATACTCAAGCAAACAATATGAAAATCTGACAAATGCTTATTAGGGTCCTCATCGCTCATGCCATGGAATGTGGGTAGTTGATGGATCAAACCCGACTTCAATTCGAAAGTGGCATTCGCACCCAACGGTGGGTACGTAATGCACAAAGGTTGTTGTGCAAGGTCGGGTGCTGTCAGCTGCTTGATTGTGTTGGCCATGATATTCGACTCGTCTTCGGATTCGGATTCGGATTCGGATTCGGATTTGGAGGAAACTTCAGTGTTCACGGGATTAATAGGAATATCGTCGAAAAACTCTAGATCCTCGAATTCCTGTGTTCCAATATCTATTGCTCCCTCTCCGATTCTCTGTGACCTGTGAAAGGTGCGTTCAATCTCTGAGTCGAATGCCTCGAGGTTCAAGTTAGAAGAACGAGTATTATACATAAACTACACAAAATAAAATAAAATTAGCTTTAAAAAAAAATTAATTACAAACTACACTAGAAAACACAAAAATAATTAATACCGATTCCCCGGCAACGGCGCCAAAATTTGACAGGCTAAAGTCGTATGCCTCAAATTAGAATTTATAAGCACTTAAATCTAAATACTAAAAACGTAGTAAAGTAGAAATAAGGGTCGAACCCAAAGGAATCAGATTAATCTAATTATGCTAACTAAAGTGTAGAAATCGACCTCTAACGTAATTAAAGACCGTAGTAAATAAAGGGGGTTTTGTATGATTAATTATCTAACAAACTAAAAAAAATAACACAATAACTTGATGTATCAAATGATAAGAAAGAACTTAGACACAAGCACAAATCCACACTCAATAGCGATTGATCATTGTAAGATGGTTTCAATTAATAACCTTGACTACTCTATTGTGAATATGAAATTCCAATTCTCTTAAGAATAGTTAACTAAAACGAATCCCGTTCTTAATTAACCCTAACCGTAAAACAACCTAAACAATCCAGTTCTAGGTTCAATTAGACGGAAGCAATATAGATCTGAGAATTCAATAGAGAATAAATAGCACGTACAATCCAGTCGCACCTTAGATATTTATGTGAATTGCTTCTAAGTACTAATATCAACGTATCCCGTTCAATATTAATTCCTAGTTGTTACTAATGTAAAGTTAATCAGTAAATCCTACTCAATTACCAATACTAACGATAGAATAAAGAAATCAAGTACTAGTTGCGCACCTAGCAATCAATAACAACATTCATAGATTTAATAACAAAGCAATTCACAATAATACAATTAAAACATTCAAACTCACAAACGATTATCAAGTGCTTCAAAGGCTTAAATCTAAGTAAAGGAAATTAGTTACACATACTTGAAACCGGAAAATTAGGGTTCTTCAAAGTTCTCCCCTTTTCTTCCAATGTAACGTGCAACTTGATGGGATGATGATATCAATAATAATCTCAACCTAAGGCTATATTTAACCTAATAAAAATTTCCTAATAATAAAATAATAATAAAATATCCTAAGGACACTAGTAATACTAATAATAATAAAAACTAGTAATAGAGTTTCCTAAATAATATCAAAGTCTTAAAATATAGCAAATATCACGAGATAAGGACGGAATCGCGCATAAAGTTTCAGACCACCACGCGACTCGCCCAACCTTCGCGCGACTCGCGGGAGCGCGCGACTCGCGGGACCCCTGCGCGACTCGCCTGACGTGTTGTTGCTGCTACGTGCAATTCTTCGATTCCGTCGTTCCGGGTCTTCAAGTGGGCTTCCTTCTTCTTCATGTTTTAGTCGTTCTTAGCCCAAATCGACGGTCCAATGGTTACCATCCTCAAATTAGCCTATATAACATTTATACCAAATCGACACAGATGCAATACAAGACAACCGATTTAGCTCACAAAAGAAACCAAAACCGTCGTAATAACTACGACTAAATACGGTCCATCACCTGTCCCTGGCCTCTACTCGGAGCCCAGGGGGCCTGCCCCCTGCCTGCCCAGAGGTAGGCAGGGAGGGCTTTTGCGTTTTTTATACAAGGTTGGGAAGACCTGCCCCCAGTCCTTGTTAGCTGTGCGTAGTCTGGCCTGTCCTTGGCCTCTTCTCAGAGCCCAGAGGACCTGCCCCTTGCCTGCCCAGAGGTAGACAGGGAGGGCTTTTTGCGTTTTTTTATACAAGGTTGGGGGGAGTTGCCCCCAGTCCTTGTTAGCTGTGCGTAGCCTGGCCTGTCCCTGGCCTCTGCTCGGAGCCCAGGGGGCCTGCCCCCTGCCTGCCCAGAGGTAGGCAGGGAGGGCTTTTTGCGTTTTTTATACAAGGTTGCGGGGAGTTGCCCCCAGTCCTTATTTGTTGTGCGTAGCCTGGCCTGTCCCTGGCCTCTGCTTGGAGCCCAGGGGACCTGCCCCCTGCCTGCCCAGAGGTAGGCAGGGACGGCTTTTGTCGTTTTTTATACAAGGTTGGGGGGAGTTGCCCCCAGTCCTTGTTAGCTGTGCGTAGCCTGGCCTGTCCCTGGCCTGTGCTTGGAGCCCAGGGGACCTGCCCCCTGCCTGCCCAGAGCTAGGCAGGGAGGGCTTTTGCATTTTTTATACAAGGTTGGGGGGAATTGCCCCCAGTTCTTGTTAGCTGGGCGTGTGAGGCCCGCTCCCTTCCTGCCCAGAGGTAGGTAGAGGGTTTAGAAAATTATTGGGGGGTCCATTTTCCTCGGTTCTGGCAACAGGGGGCCTCCCCCTATTGCCCCCTGCTCGTTTGTGTGTGAGAGCGCAAGTTTAAACAGACTACGAGTATGAATTCTTGAGTGCCATATATAAAGATTTGTTTAAACATAAGGGTGGCTGTGGACATGACATAGGTCCACCCCGACCCGGCGAAGCGCGGGTTTTGGGGAGGCGATAGAATTTCCATATGAGATGGATCGAATAGAATTTTAAATCGAAGTAGGAGTCGCCACCGAATTTTATGGTTATTCGGAACCGTTCGAACCCACTCTATGTCGTAGTGGGCCATACTTAAAGCCTGGCCCATTTCCGATGTCATAGTTTATTGGGTTCGTCCCTTAGCATATCGATACCGATGCCGACTGGGCGGTTAATCGTATATTGAATGACTCTCGTTGCCAATGGATTCAGACATCCGGAAACCATGGTTCTGAGTAAGGGGTGAGGGTACGTGTTGGGAAGTTCAGCGAGAACACCCAACCCCGCCCGCACTTAGCGGCCTTTACTAAGATATCGTTCGATTTTGGTGTACACGCGTTAGTTCGACGATGAAATGATATGCAGAGATTATTTTCCTAAGACATGTGAGGAAAAATAAATAAATAGGTTGCTAAGTCGTTTAATGCATGTTAAACTAATAACGTCGCAGTTATTTTAGCATGTGGGTTCGTTTTAGTCTAATAAAACGATAAAAAGAAAATAAGAGAATAATTTGCTACAAACACGAGAAAACGAGTTAGTAACGATTGAAATAATAATATATGAAATTGAAATCGAGAAAATAAGAATTAATCGAAATCTGAAAAATATCGTTAAAAACGTTGTTTTGTAAAAAACGATGTTCGAGAAAAATAATAAAAAAACGAAAAAAGGTGTGTTTGGGCCGAGAGCCGCGCGACTCGCCCGAGACTCATGCGGGTCGCGTGGCGGCCTGATTCCGACAACGGTTTTTTGGAAAAATTTTGATTAAATCGCGTACGAATATCGCATAATTCGTACTCGACTTAATATTCTCGATATTCGTTATATTCGATAGTTGATTATCAAATATTTAGAATAGTTTTGGAAAAGATGTAAACTTAGAAATCGTTTCGTAAAATAATAAAAATAAACGAACGAAAGACTAAAAAATAGATCCGGGTCAGACTCGTGCGCGAGTCGCCTGGACCGGGCGCGACTCGCGTACGGGTCTGATTTTTTATATATTTTTTGTGTTCGAAATCGTTATAAATCGCGTACAAACATGAATTAATTTGTACTCGGTTTATATTTTCGATTTTCGTCGTATTCGATATTAGATTATGAAATCGATATCGAATATTCGGAATGACTTTAGAAAAGGTTTTGAAAAAGTTTGTTTTTGAACGAAAAAGCTGTAAAAAGGATTTTGAACGAAAAATATAATGAATTCGTCGAAACCTTAATATAATTCTTTTTGATACGATATTCGATTATATAAAATCGATATCATATTTTAAGAATATTCGATATATGAAAATAGTTTTTAATAATATCGATATTATAAAATAAAAGAAAAAGACCGACGAGAGACCCATAAAAAAAAACGAGAGAAAGGGAAGAGAAAAGAGAAGAAACGGGTTTGATTTACACCCTCAACCTACATGCTTTGTATTCCCGGTATAAGGCTCGTCGGGAAGTGGCTTAGACTTGGGAGCGTCGAGATGATGAGGATGAGTTAAGGTGTATCGGTTTGGGTGGTTTGTGTGTATGTGAGGCGTGGGTTCGGCCGGGTGATGGGATCGGTTTCGTCGGATTCTTGGAATTATTTCAGGATTACGTCGGGATTTTGGATGTTGCTTTTTGGCTGACTTTCTCGGTATTTTTTGATGTGTTGCTGATGGTATTTTTTTCGGTCCTTTGGATGTTGAAGGGAGGGTCCTATTTATAGGAACCGAGGTGGTCTTGCTTGTGTGACAAGAAACACCGGTTTGGATAGGAAATACGAGAGTTCGTAAGGGAATAAACTTCTCGTTTCTTAGTGAAGAAGCCAAAAATCTCGGCTGGTGGGGAGGTATTTCGGCTGTCCTGGGGTATCTTGGCCGAGTATTTTGATGCTCGGTCGATGTCTGATTCGGTTTCCGGATAGAATTCCTACTTGAGATCGAATTCTATCCTTAAACAGATTTGTTTAATATTTGTGAAGGCTGATTTTTTGGTGTTTGAGTCCGAATCAACCGTGTAGTGTCACGGCCAGCTCGTGTGACTCGGGAAAAAAATATCTTTGACCGGGTTTGACTCGGTCGCTAAAAGACGGTTTTACCCCTGGTGACGGTTTCGACCCAAATTAGTGTTATTTGACTCGAAACGACCCACTGGGCCTGAATTTGAGGCTGGTTTTATGAAATTTGTACTCCTTAAAATGTCTAAACCAAATGTCCATGATTACAAGCCCATATCCGAGTTTTTCAAAGCACGTTTACGTCCTATCATCATCGGGTGTTTGGCGGGAATTACTATAGACACCTGGCGGTCAAAATGTGGGTGTCTACAGAGCCCCCACTCTGACTGAGGCTTGGACAAGGCAAAAGTCAGAGTAGCTACCAGGTCAATCAAGGATTAAAACCTGGCAGACTTCCGATCGGGTCGTTTAGGGTCCATTAGACCTGCGTGAAGGGCTCGCCAGCCACAGAATAGAAATCATACCTGGGTTGATGCTGATAATGTCGTGGGAGCTTGCCTAGGAAGCCACGGGTATATCCGTTTGCAGATATATCCTGTCTTAGAATTGCGCGGGAGCTTGCATGAGCTTTTCCACTGGGGAACTTAGATTTTTTTTTTGGGAGTCTTGGGTTTACCTGTATGCCGACACATAACATATTGCATGTAACATTTAGGCGAAACACCGACTCATGCTGGGAAGATGATTTTTTCGAAAAAATTTGAAAAAAAAGAAAGCTGAAATTTTTGGAAGTTATGGAAATAAGAATGCTTGGGATGACTTTGATTCCTAATCGTATTCTGACACGGATTCCTGGAATTTCCTGGTTAGGCTTGTATGCCTAGGTGAAATAGGGGAAGTGGTAAAAATCCTACACCCGTGGTGACTAGGAAAGGGATTTTCTAAAATGGCTAAGTTTTGCACATGAGAATTTGAAGAGAGAGATATACCGACAGACTCGACTCTGGACGCGAGAGGATGAGTTGACAGACACAACTTTGACTCTCTAAGGGTTAGACCGTGACTCGGTAGGGGGTAGGCCACCTAAGATGACAAGACACTTAAGTTGCGCTATTCCGTAGCCTAGGCGAGTGGCAACACAGTCGAACATCGAAATGGGAACGATCTGCTATAGGGGGATTGCAGTAGTCTGTAATGAGACTGTTTTAGCAGTAACAATGCTGTAGTCTAGTGCTCCTTTTGAATTTTTGATTTTTGGGACATTTCCAAAGTGGGTATTGCTCCGAGTCCTGACAGATTCTCGTCTTTGACTGAGCCGAGTACTAGGACACACTATAGAAAGGAGGCTAGATCTTTATTCTTTGAATTTATCTGGATTTTGTGAGTGGATGGAGAACTTCTGCCTAGGAAAAGCCCCCAGGATGACAAAGCTAGCTGTTGAGAACATGATGGTGTCGTGACCGGAATGATGGCGCTTTTTGAATGTGTGTCAATGTGGGTGGTTGTGCCCTTGTTGAAAGGCTGCCTACGTATTCACGTGTAGTGAAATCAAACCAAGCCGTAGTTCAGTGGATAATGGTGCCTAGTTTACTAGGGCTTTGTGTGTAACTAGCCACAATGATGGTGTAGGCTAGGTGCATTCCCAGTGATGTCTTGATCAAAGGGCTAGAATAGTTAGGAGGTTGATCCTGTGACTGTGAGCGTTCTCCGGGGTAGCCCCTAGAGGTGGTGTGAACTATTTGGGCATGTTCTATGCCGACTGCAAGTTGAGATCCCGTGTTTGGGGCTGGTAACTGGTTTGAATGAGAAGAATTGGGATGGGATTTTAACGAGTTCTGCTCTCGGGGATTTTAATGAGTTCTGCTCTCGGGGATTTGATGAGTTTTGCTCTCGGGGATTTTAACGAGTTTTGCTCTCGGGGATTTGATGAGTTTTGCTCTCGGGGATTGGATGAGTTTTGCTCTCGGAGATTTGATGAGTTTTGCTCTCGGGGATTTTAACGAGTTTTGCTCTCGGATTTGCATATGGTGATTGTGAATTCTGTTATGTAAAGGGGAAGTCGAGTAGAATGGCTCAAGCTTCGATTGGGCAGGTTTGATAATGCGGGATCTGGTTTCCATGTCTGGCCCTAAAGGTTAGGGTGTATCCTATGGAGCTTGAATCCTCAAAATTCTGGGCTGTCTCTAGCTTGGGTCTCGGGAAGGTCTTGAGGGTTGTAATGTGGGAAGGCTAAATGTGGTGTTAGCTGACCAGCTTGACCATCTCTCCCCTATTGGATGGTATGGGTATTGATAATTTTTTAATTGACCGCTTCACGGTCATGGGTTTTTGAATTCTTTGGGTTGACCTCTTAGCCCCGGTCATGGGTGCCTCTTTTTTTTTTGATAATGGCCTGCTTTTTTGTTTTGGCCTTTTGCTTTTTCTTGTATTGGACTTTTTTCTTTTTTGTCCAGTTTTTTTTTGTCGGTCAGACTAACACCTAAGGTAGGGTTTGGTTAGTCTTATTGGAAGGGTGTTTATTGTGGGAAGTGGGCTTGCCTCCCGTCTTGAACCCAAACTAGAAGGCTACCCAGACTTGTCATAGGATTCGATATGCTCCTGCTACGGGTAGTTATTTGGCTTTCTATACCAGACATGGAATAGGTAAAAGGAAAACACGGGCTCAGTTTCCTGCAGTCATTATAGATGTGCCTATAATAGTCACGTGCGTGTGCTCGCAGTGTATGATGGTGTTCATCATGTTCTCGGAAACACATAAGGAAAGTATGTATGAGAAATAGAAAAGCTGATTTTATTGAAATGTGAAACGAGGACAGAATACTGCTGACTCTGACTCTGACTTTGACTTTGAAATTGAAAGAAATAGTACATCCTAGACTCGGACTCAGACTCGGACTTGAACCAAATCTAGACTCTTGGATGAGGTTGTCAGCAGTCTTCGGCTTCTAAGGAATCAAGTGGATGTCCAGTATTGTCTTCGGTAGAAGCTTCACCCAGATCTTCATTATGTCGAAGATCGTCTTCAATCCTAATGCCCATTTCGGTAAACACCGCAAAGTTTGAAATGCCGGCATACCTAAGATGGACGCGGTAGGGAGGTAGGAGGTTGTTGATGAATGCCTCCACTAGTGTCTTCTCGTTGGGCTTGTCTACCAACTTCACACTTTCGGCCCTCCACCTTTGAAGGTACTTGGTGAAACCTTCCTTGGGCTCTTGGGCCATGACCTCCAGGGTGCGCATTGTGGTCTGGATCTCGGTATTATCTGCATAATTCCGAGCGAACTCTGTTGCGACGTCGTCCCAAGTCTTGTACTTCTTGGAATCGAGCCTGTAATACCAGGCTTTTGGATGCTTCTTAAGGGAAGAAGCTAAGAGATGCTTGAACATGCTGGACTTAACCCCCTTAAGGGCCATAAACTCCTTGAAAGCCCGGATGTGGTGGACCGGGTCTTCAGTACCCTCGAACATTGGTAGACCCGTCAGGTTGAGATTGGCGGGTAGTTCATCGGTTAGTGGGGTGTAGGTCCGAGCATTCTCCGTATGGATGGAGCTTTGGGTTGTCAGATGGACCTGTTCCTGCAGTTTGTGGACTGCGCTGGCCAATTCAGCTAAAGCCCCAGTAGTATCGACACTGCCACTAGGAGTTCCTTGCTCCACGGCACTTACCCGGGTGAGGATGGCGATCTGGTCTTCCCGCATCTTCCTCAATTGGTCTTGGATTTGGGCCAACGAGGTGGTCAACTCATCTATGGCCTTTTGTGTCATGGCTCGAGTGTGGGGTGGCATGTCTGTAAGGGCACCGCGTAATCAGTAAATTGACCCAGATCTTAGAATTAAAAGTACATCCCAGGCTAGGAAAAGACTAGACTAGAAGAAGACCGGAGACTAATTTCTAGACGGGTGACGCGTGAATGATGGACCTTCCTTAGGATTCGGCATAGTGGGCCTAGTCCTGTTCGAAGGAAGGTCTATGTGAGAATTCCCCAGATTTTTGGACTCGAGTGTGTAAATGGGCTTCCCTTTGTAGGAGTTAGTCCTACGAAGGTGGGCCGTGCCTTGACAAGTAAGGCGGACTGGGATGGGGTGGAAATCCGTGATATAAGATCGACGGAGTTTCGACGCTATAGATTCTTACAACCTATGACAAGACCCGACACTGCTAAATACGGGAAGTCCTAAGCGGAAGCGGGTTTTGAAAAGAGAATTTGAATTTGAAAACCGAGCAAAAGTCGGATTGGAAGACCCGATTTTTTTTAAAACCGAGAAAAAGGGTTATCGGGCCGAGATTTCGGGTTTTTTTTTTGAAAAGGTTTGGACAGCATACAGGCTAAAAATAGGCTATTTTGAGTCAAAATCATAAGTCCTAGATTCGGCAGCTTTCCGGGTTTTGAAAAAGTAGATGGATTTGAAAAGATGTAAAATTTTGAAAATGACGGTTTTTGAAAAAGACCAAAGGAGATCAAGTAGCATGTAGTCATAGAATCAGTATAACGACGCCATATATGCTCTTAGTCTAAGTCTCGGTCGGTCTAATAGGGTCTATACCAACAACGATCGCTTTCTCGTACTGAGGACGGACTCCCTAAGCCGAGTTGGTCTTAGGACATGCCGCAAAGTCTAAACGAGTTCCGCCATCGAAGTCTTTAGTGCACCCAAGTGGGAATGCACCGTGGTATAGTGGGACGTCGGTCACAAGTAACCGGCCCGGGATAGAACGGGGTTATGCATGAACCATTGAACTAAAACGTGTACATTACTAATCGAACGATTTCTTTTCGAGTCTCACCCTGAGGATGCCGATGTTAAGTGACACATCAGTTAATCCCCAGCGGAGTCGCCAAATTGTGGACATGACATAGGTCCACCCCGACACGGCGAAGCGCGGGTTTTGGGGAGGCGATAGAATTTCCATATGAGATGGATCGAATAGAATTTTAAATCGAAGTAGGAGTTGCCACCGAATTTTATGGTTATTCGGAACCGTTCGAACCCACTCTATGTCGTAGTGGGCCATACTTAAAGCCTGGCCCATTTCCGATGTCAGAGTTTATTGGGTTCGTCCCTTAGCGTATCGATACCGATGCCGACTGGGCGGTTAATCGTATATTGAATGACTCTCGTTGCCAATGGATTCGGACATCCGGAAACCATGGTTCTGAGTAAGGGGTGAGGGTACGTGTTGGGAAGTTCAGCGAGAACACCCAACCCCGCCCGCACTTAGCGGCCTTTACTAAGATATCGTTCGATTTTGGTGTACACGCGTTAGTTCGACGATGAAATGATATGCAGAGATTATTTTTCTAAGACATGTGAGGAAAAATAAATAAATAGGTTGCTAAGTCGTTTAATGCATGTTAAACTAATAACGTCGAAGTTATTTTAGCATGTGGGTTCGTTTTAGTCTAATAAAACGATAAAAAGAAAATAAGAGAATAATTTGCTACAAACACGAGAAAACGAGTTAGTAACGATTGAAATAATAATATATGAAATTGAAATCGAGAAAATAAGAATTAATCGAAATTTGAATAATATCGTTAAAAACGTTGTTTTGTAAAAAACGATGTTCGAGAAAAATAATAAAAAAACGAAAAAAGGTGTGTTTGGGCCGAGAGCCGCGCGACTCGCCTGAGACTCATGCGGGTCGCGTGGCGGCCTGATTCCGACAACGGTTTTTTGGAAAATTTTTGATTAAATCGCGTACGAATATCGCATAATTCGTACTCGACTTAATATTCTCGATTATCAAATATTTAGAATAGTTTTGGAAAAGATGTAAACTTAGAAATCGTTTCGTAAAATAATAAAAATAAACGAACGAAAGACTAAAAAATAGAACCGGGTCAGACTCGTGCGCGAGTCGCCTGGACCGGGCGCGACTCGCGTACGGGTCTGATTTTTTATATATTTTTTGTGTTCGAAATCGTTATAAATCGCGTACAAACATGAATTAATTTGTACTCGGTTTATATTTTCGATTTTCGTCGTATTCGATATTCGATTATGAAATCGATATCGAATATTCGGAATGACTTTAGAAAAGGTTTTGAAAAAGTTTGTTTTTGAACGAAAAAGTTGTAAAAAGGATTTTGAACGAAAAAATATAATGAATTCGTCGAAACCTTAATATAATTCTTTTTGATACGATATTCGATTATATAAAATCGATATCATATTTTAAGAATATTCGATATATGAAAATAGTTTTTAATAATATCGATATTAGAAAATAAAAGAAAAAGATCGACGAGAGACCCATAAAAAAAAACGAGAGAAAGGGAAGAGAAAAGAGAAGAAACGGGTTTGATTTACACCCTCAACCTACATGCTTTGTATTCTCGGTATAAGGCTCGTCGGGAAGTGCCTTAGACTTGGGAGCGTCGAGATGATGAGGATGAGTTAAGGTGTATCGGTTTGGGTGGTTTGTGTGTATGTGAGGCGTGGGTTCGGCCGGGTGATGGGATCGGTTTCGTCGGATTCTTGGAATTATTTCAGGATTACGTTGGGATTTTGGATGTTGCTTTTTGGCTGACTTTCTCGGTATTTTTTGATGTGTTGCTGATGGTATTTTTTTCGGTCCTTTGGATGTTGAAGGGAGGGTCCTATTTATAGGAACCGAGGTGGTCTTGCTTGTGTGACAAGAAACACCGGTTTGGATAGGAAATACGAGAGTTCGTAAGGGAATAAACTTCTCGTTTCTTAGTGAAGAAGCCAAAAATCTCGGCTGGTGGGGAGGTATTTCGGTTGTCCTGGGGTATCTCGGCCGAGTATTTTGATGCTCGGTCGATGTCTGATTCGGTTTCCGGATAGAATTCCTACTTGAGATCGAATTCTATCCTTAAACAGATTTGTTTAATATTTGTGAAGGCTGATTTTTTGGTGTTTGAGTCCGAATCAACCGTGTAGTGTCACGGCCAGCTCGTGTGACTCGGGAAAAAAATATCTTTGACCGGGTTTGACTCGGTCGCTAAAAGACGGTTTTACCCCTGGTGACGGTTTCGACCCAAATTAGTGTTATTTGACTCGAAACGACCCACTGGGCCTGAATTTGAGGCTGGTTTTATGAAATTTGTACTCCTTAAAATGTCTAAACCAAATGTCCATGATTACAAGCCCATATCCGAGTTTTTCAAAGCACGTTTACGTCCTATCATCATCGGGTGTTTGGCGGGAATTACTATAGACACCTGGCGATCAAAATGTGGGTGTCTACAGTGGTCGGAGCCGTCGACATTCCATTCTGATCGTTCTCCGCCAGTACTTTTCCTAAAGACGAGATTTTCCTAAGACTCGGCTAAACATAGTATCTCTTCAGGGTGTCGGCGTTCCAATGTGCGCTCAGCTCCTGACCATCTGGGTTGGCGATTTTGTATGTGTCTGTTCCCAAAATCTGGGTCACCTGATATGGGCCTTCCCAGTTGGCACTTAGTTTGCCATGTTCCCTGGACTTTCCTACAGCCTGTGTCTTCCTTAGTACTAGGTCGCCTATCTGGAATCTTCTCTCATGTACCCTTTTGTTGTATGCCTTTCTATCCTTCGCTGATAGGCGGCTATGTTGATGTTGGCCTCTTCCCTGACTTCATGGACCAGGTCTAGGGCTTCGGCCATTGCTGCATCATTGTCAGCTCTATTGTATTGTTGAGATCGTAGGGTAGGAATTCGCACTTCGATGGGCAATAAAGCCTCTGCTCCATACACCAGGCCGAACGGCGTCTGACCTGTTGATTCCTTTCTGGTGGTCCTTATTGACCAGAGTATACTCGGTAGCTCGTCTGCCCACCTTCCTTTGAGATCATCCACCATCTTTTTGAGCCCATTTAGGATCTGCTTGTTGGCGGCCTCGGCTTGCCCATTGGTTTGTGGGTGGCAGACGGCAGAATAGGCGACTGTTATTCCATGCCCTTCCAGCCAGGCTCTTAGGGGGTCATTATCAAACTGCCTCCCATGATCAAATATTAGCACTTTTGGTAGGCCGAATCTGGTTATGATGTTTCTCCAGATGACCTTTCTGACCGCAGGTTCAGTGATGTTTGGGACTGCCTCGGCCTCAACCCACTTTGTAAAGTAGTCGATCCCCACGATCATAAACTTTCGTCCCCCCGTGGCTGTAGTAAAGGGACCCAGTATGTCCATCCCCTATTGAGCGAAAGGAATGGGAGATAGAATTGGCCTAAGCTCTTGGGCTGGGGCATGAATTGATGGGGCGAAGAGTTGGCATTTTCTGCATTTCCGGGTTAGATTCCTTGCATCCGCTAGCATGGTAGGCCAATAGTAGCCTACCCTTAGGGCTTTGTAGGCCAACGATCTTCCTCCAATGTGATGCCCGCAGATTCCCGAGTGGATGTCGTCCAAAACTTCAGTGGCCTGCTCTGCCTTCAGGCATCTGAGAAGGGGGAAAGTGAAGGATTTTTTGTATAGTTCTTCATCAATTATTACGAACCATGCTGCTTTGGTCTGTATTTTCCTTCTTTGTACTGGATCAGAAGGTAGGGTGCCATATTTTTTGAACTGAATGAGGGGGGTCATCCGATTTTCCTGTTCCTCCTCAATGACGTTGACTGTCTGACAGGTAGCAGTGGATTTCTCCTGCACAACATCCACCCAACCTGACCTCCTTATGTCCTGTAGGCTGGAGCTGGCCAGTTTTGACAGGGTGTCGGCCCGATTATTCTGTGATTGGGGTATTTGCCTGACTTCATAGGATTTTAGGTTTGACAAACCCTGCTTCACCTTTTCTAGGTAGGCGGCCATGGCCTGATCCCTAGCCTCATACTCTCCGTTGATTTGATTGGCAATGAGCTGGGAGTCAGTTGCTAGTATAATCCGCTCTGCACCTGCAGCCTTAGCTAGATTTATCCCTGCAAGTAAGACCTCATATTCTGCCTCGTTGTTTGATGCAAGGAAGGTGAACTGAGCGCATGCTCAAAATCCACTCCTTCAGGGCTGGTCAGTACGACACCTGCTCCTGCACCATTGGCCGTCGAGGACCCGTCGGTGTATACTATCCATTCCACGGCGGGGGGTTCCTCTTCCCCTGAATGAGAACATTCAGCCAGGAAGTCCGCCAGGGCCTGTGCCTTGATGGCTGTCCTAGGTTGGTATGATATCCCTAGTCCGCTTAACTCAATTGCCCATTTTAGCAGCCTCCCTGATTTTTCAAATTTTTCCAATATCTTTTCTAGTGGCTGGTCGGTGAGGACCACAACAGGGTGTGCGTCGAAGTAGGGCCTGAGTTTTCTGGCTGCTATGACGACTGCATAGGCGGCTTTTTCTATCAAAGGATAGTTTCTTTCAGCTGCCCCCAGGGCGTGACTTACAAAGTAGATGGGCTGCTGTGAGCCTGCCTCTTCTTTCAGGATGACTACACTCACCGTTGAGTTGATGACAGCAATGTATAGGTATAGGTTTTCTCCGTCCACTGATCTTGCCAAGGTAGGAAGCTTTTTCAGATGTTCCTTCAATTGTTCGAAGGCTTTCTTTTGCTCATCCTCCCATTTGAATTGTTTATTGCCTTTCAATACTTTGAAGAAAGGGGTCGATTTGTCTGCTGATCTGGCGATGAAGCGAGCCAGGGCAGCCATCCTGCCTGTGAGCCTTTGAATGTCTTTTATGGTCTTAGGCGCTGGGAGGTCCAGGACCGCCTGAATCTTCTCGGGGTTGGCGTCTATCGTCCTGGAGCTGACTAAGAATCCTAAGAATTTGCCAGATCGGACTCCGAACGTGCACTTTTTTGGATTCAACTTCATTTTGTATGAGCGCAGGGAGGAGAATGTCTCCTGCAGGTCTGCCAGGTGCTCTCTGACTCCTTTGCTTTTTACAATGGCGTCATCCACATAGGCTTCCAAGTTTCTCCCCTTTTGATTTTCAAAGACCTTGTCCACCAATCGCTGATAAGTAGCGCCTGCGTTCTTCAGTCCAAATGGCATCATTTTATACATGTACGTTCCATGGCTGGTTATGAAGGCACACTTCACCCTGTGAGGCTGCCAGAGGTACACTTGATGGTACCCTGAGAATGCATCCAGAAAACTTAACGTGGTATATCCACTAGTGGCATGCACCAGTTGGTCTATCCTGGGCAGGGGGTAGCAGTCCTTTGGGCGGGCTTTGTTAAGATTTGTGAAGTCTACGCACATTCTCCATGCGCCTGATGACTTCTTCACCATCACAACGTTCGCCAACCACTCAGGGTAATCACAGACTTCAACGAAATCTGCTTTCAAGAGTTTTTCTATCTCCTCTTTTATCGCCGCGTCTTTTTTTGCGAACATATTTCTTTTCTTCTGCTTTACAGGGCGGGCCTCCGGGTTAACGTTCAGCTTGTGAACAATAAAAGTCGGGTCGACCCCTGGCATCTCATCTGCAGAGTAAGCAAATACATCCTTGTTTTCTTTCAAGACTGCGATCAACTCTTTCTGGTAGGACTCCTCTAGGTCGGCCCCTATGAGGACCTGCCTCCCTGGTTCTAAGTCCACCAGCATGCTTTCCCCTTCAGGCTCCAGGTGGGCTGCTTTTTGCTGAACAGCCGGGATTTCACCCTCCCTGCTGGGGGAACTTTCGGCTTTTCGTTTTCCTTTTCTTTCTGTTTCATGGGCTCGCAGGGCCACAGAATAGCAATGTCTAGCTGACTCCTGATCCCCGTGAACCTTTCCTTCCATGCCAAAGTCTGTCACATAGGCTATGGTGAGGGCCCTGATTGATACGGCGGCTTCGATTTCGTCCAGGGTGGCCCGCCCTATCAGGGCGTTGTATGCAGACTTGGCATCCACCACTACAAATGACGCCCTGACATTCCTGGCAGAGGACCCTTTCCCGAATGTTACCGGTAAATCGATAATCCCCATGGGAAGTAAGCCTGCCCCACTGAACCCATACAGAGATCCAGGAGCCGGCTTAAGGTGTCTTTTTTCTAAGTTCATTCTTTCAAAGGCGTCCTTGTACAAGAGGTTTGTGTAGGCGCCAGTGTCCACCATGCACCTCTTGACAATGTGATTGCTAATCTCAAGAGTTAGGACCAAAGGATCACTATGTGGGTATATTACTCTCCCTGCGTCCTCAGGGGTGATGCTTAGGGTCGTGCCCCTCGGGCTTCCTGCCTTCTCGGCGTAGCAAATCTGGTTTCGTAATTTGCGGATCTGGCTTCGTCTGCTTGTCCGTCCCTCTGCATCCCCAGACACTACATGAATTATCATGCGATTTTGGGCTGAACCTTCAGGCTTGCCTGCTGCCTCGTTATGGGATTTGTTCCTCGCTGCATAGTTGCTCAGCCAGCCGTTTCTTATGAGTTTTTCTATCTCGTCTTTTAAGTGTCGGCATTCTTCAGTGGTGTGGCCTATGCAATCATGGAACGTGCAGAATTTTTTAGGGTCCCCCTTTGGGCTGCGCGGCTTATTTGGGCGATTCCATTTTGCTGTCTCCTTCTCCAGCTCAAAGATTTATGCCCTCGGCCTGTTGAGGGCCGCGTACCTGTCAAATCTTGGCTAGTAGGCCGTGCGCTCTTTCTTGGGGGTATCCCTTTCCTCTTTCTGCTTGTCTGGCTCGTTCCTGCCCCGTCCACCCTACGGTCCCCCGTGCGGCCTTGCTTGGCCTGCAGGGGTGTCCGGCAGGCTGTGAAACTCTTCCTGCAGAATGCACCCTTCAGCAACTTTTCTGGCTTTTGCCAAGGTTTCAGGCTGGGCCCTGATCATCTGGTTCTTCATCTCCCCTGGGAGCAGGGAGATTGTCAAGGCGTAGGCAGCTGTTGAATCATCAAGCTCCCTGACTTGTTAGCAATTTCTGTCTACTTAACCCGGATTAGGTTAACAGAACACTGGCTACTTGTTAGTTGAACCTAACCCGGAAATGCAGAAAATGCCAACTCTTCATCTCCCCTGGGAGCTGGGAGATTGTCAGGGCGTAGGCAGAAGTTGAATCATCAATCTCCCTGCGTATTGTTCAAGGAATGCCTCGTCTAACTCTATAAAGAAACTGATTGACCCCTGGCGAAGGTCCTTGAACCATCCATGTGCAAGCCCTACAAGGGTCGTTGGGAAGATTTAGCACCAGATTGCATCATCCACATCATACATGCCCATGTGACTTTCAAATGCCGCCAGATGGTCCTCCGGATCTGCAGTCCCGTCAAACTTGACCGTGGGCGTTTTGATCTTTGGGATGGGATACTCTTGTATGTCAGGATGGAGAGGGGTCTTCGTGGGCCTGCCTACCACCCGTGACCTGCTTTCCCCAGACTGATTACCGTGAACATCCCATTGTCTAGGGTCCGGTTTCCTCGTACTGGGGGGAGCGGTACTTTGGTGGTTGTCTGTTGGTTGCCTCGTCCTCTGTGTCAAGGGAGGGTTGCCTTGACCGCTTTCTCCGGGATTGTCCGAGGTTGTCATCCTGGTGATACCTTGACTCGAGCGGCTGCCCCCGGTTAAGCCTAGACTGCAGGCTTTGGGACAGCCCTGGAGCTTGTTCTCCTTTTGCTGCCGGCGTTAACCTGGAAAAGACTCTGCCCTGCCTTTCTCCCAGGCGTTTAGACGCAGGCTCCCTGTGCCTCATTCGATCTTGCAGTCCCTGGGACAGGCCCCTTTTCTCTCGGGACGTGGACTCCGTAGTGTGTATAGAGAATGCCTGTTGCTGAGCAGGCAGTTCCTGGCTGCCTGCTGTGATACGCCTCTGCGCCTGTGCGTACACTTGAGCTGTTCTCCTCGCCTTTCTCTAGGCGTTTCTGGCGGCGGTTCGCTTCGTACCTCCAGCCCCCTCTCTGCTTACTGAGTGTGGCTATCTGGGGGTCGTTGCGACCCTGCCTACCAGGTCTTCAGGAGTGAACTCCTGGTTGAGCATTGCGGAGAAGAAAGCAGCTGTCTGGACCATCTGAGCTGGGGTTAGGTTCGGGGTGTGCCCTGGATGTGCCCCCTGCCCTGGTGCTACAGCTGTATTCGGCATGCCCAGGAGACTGGTTCCCCCTACCCTTGGGATCGTGGTGGTAGGAGCCCTCTCAGGCTGCGGCATGCCGTATAGGGGGGTCACCGGTGGGACCGTCAGACCTACCCCTACACTAGTGTCAACAATCTCAGCCATGATTACTTCGATTGGTTAGTTTTTGTACTTGGGAATGGTTGATTTTTGTGGGTAATTCGTGGATACAACCAGAAGTTCCCCACAGACGGCGCCAAATTGTTCCGGTACTGGAATCAATCAATCCGACTTGGGATTCGGGTTTGTGAAGTTCAATCTTGCTCTTGAATAATGATCGGACAATCTTGTCAGCCTCTCCTTCCTCTTACTCCTCTAATCGGACCTTCCCGGCGGAATGGGCCTACTCCCTGCACACAGAACGCACAGGGCCTCGGAGGTTGTCCGAGGGAACCCTCTCCGATGCCTAAGTCAGTCCGTGAATGCCTTAGTGAACCTAGCTCGTGAGGAACTAGGTGGCGTTTTTTTAGAGTAAGAGTCTAGAGAGAGAAAATCCAACCCCTCTCTTGTGGGAAATGGGAGAGTATTTATACCTTCCCACAAGAGAGGGAAGTAGAAGGAGGATGGGTGGATGAGGAGGTGACAAGTGGCTTCACCTCATCCACCCATTCTCATTTACCTTAGGCGAAATGACGAGGAGGTCCCTTGGTGGTCCCTGCCCAGCCTGCGGAGATTTCCCCAGAGGGCAGGCGGGTAGGGGTTGTGAAGGCTGGGCTTGAGCAGACCGCGTCGCCCTGCTGGGCAGGCGGTCATCTGAAGTCCCCAGTGGGTTCCCATTTTGGTGTTTTTGCTCTAATTATCTGCCGGGTTGGTTCCCGGGTTCCTTGGGTGGAGCCTTCTGGGGGCCTGCTTAGCAGGCGGTCCGGAGCAGGCTGTCGACCCTCATCACGTATAATATTAGTACTCTCTACCCTCTTACGTGCATCTTTTCATGGCATGCTTGTCACGTGAAATCGCATGCAAAGAATGTAAACACAACTACTACGACAAAACTTACTTGTCCTTAAACAACCGACGTAGTAAAAGGTATAGGGTGAAAACAACGGATGTTACAGTATTTCCGCCACAACAAAATAACGAAGTTATCAGCCCACCGATTGATTAGTAGAGGCCGCTATAGTGCGGGTAGGATTAGGTGTCGATATCTATCGATGTTGGCTTCCCAATACGTATCCTCACCCCTTACTCAGAATCGACGGTTTCCGGATGTCCGAAACCATTGGCAATGAGAGTCATTCCAAGCATGGAGTGCTTAAGGGTACAAGGCTTTATCTTTAGGTCCTGTGCCCCTCAGCTTTGAGTCGGCTAAGGATCAAAGTTGACTTGAACGGTTTCTGAGTCCCCATAATTGACTCGTGGAGACTCCACAAATCGGCAACGAATTTTGTTCACTAAAAAGGTCGCCTTACCAAACATAACGACCTTTACACATTTACAACCACGACTCGATCGATTCCAAACAGAAAAACGGGTGCTCGCACCCGTCTAGTACAAGTCCGGATCGACATCCGAATCGAGGTCCGAAACATCATCCCGTGCGCGAGATTAGACCGGCCCTCAATCGGGAGTGGGCCGCATGGGTGGCCGCCGCCATACATTGAAAATTTGGGTCAGTCCCGCGCGGGCGCGCGCAGGGCGCAGGGCGGCGCGGACGGACGTCCACAGTTTGGCGACAACACTAGGGACTTGGAAACAAGTTTCCAGTGGTGCTGTAACTTGAACGAGGTCAGTGAAGCTCATTTCCTTGTTCCTAGTTGTGGTCACTACAAGTTTTGGCCTTAAAAAGCCCACTCTAACCAATATCAGGACCAATCGACCTCTTCGCGGTAAGATCCTTAGGGACACGCGGAGAGATCCTTGATTGACGCTCCGGCCGCCTAACAGGTACCTCGCGGGAATACTAAACGGATAGTTTTGAACGGACGGTATGACACTCGTCTCCCCAGATGATTTGTCAATGCCTAAGCAAAGACTATCTGTGGGCGATAGCCTACCCTAAACCTACCCGTGTCTGCATCCTGCATGAGTGTATGTATTCCTAGTTATGTGTAGCGTATTTGAACAACTCAAATAAAACACTAAAAATATGGATTCAACCACGCCAACATATTCAACCGCGCCCAACTCCGTTTTCGAAAAGGTCATTTCCAGGATTGTTGTTTTAGCGCCAATACTCCGGCCAAGTCAAAATGATTTTCGAAAACCTTTTAAAAGCACCGTCATCATGACATATTTTTCAAAGGATCTTTTTTTTAAAAAGAAAAAAATGCCGTCACTCTGGCCAAAGTAAAGCAACGAATACCGTTAATACCACCGAGACTCCCGATCAATGGGATCGAGTTACCTCAAACGGTTACATTTTATTTCAAAAAAAAAATGTTTTTACACACATACCGTTCACACAGCCGAAGCTTCAATTAATGAAGTCGAGGAATCCGAAACGGTCACACTCACAAAACATCATCACCAGACATCAAATTTTGTCACAAACACCGCATACACCATGAATATCGAACTGACTAATTAATAGTTGTTTCGGTAAAAACACCACGTCATCATTTTCAAAACAGGTTCCCTTAAGAACCATGCTCATTTCAAAAAAAAAAACACCATTTACAGTTTTGCCATCATCGAATCTTCGACACACATATAGCAACACACTCTCACGTCACAAACGATGTCACCACACCATCGTCACCCTAATTTTACAAATCGCCCTTTTCAAAAAAAAACTTCCTCTGCAAAGCTCGATCGTTTTCAAAAAAACATATATCAAAATTCCTTGATCCTGAGCCGGGACCGCGATCAAGTTCTTACGCCGTACAACCGTGTGATTAACTGTCTGTGCTACTAGGGTCACCTCTACTCGAGGTCTTACATTTTGGGTCGTCTCATCCCGAGAAGTTCTCTTTAAATCTCTTCTCCGAGAATTGTGTCAAACCGTCTCGCTCTAGAGACATAAATTCGTTAGGTGTTTCGCTAAATACACCAAGAGTCTAAAGCACTTAAGTCCCTAAGCCAGTAACCACACACACGAGCGAGTCAAGGGTCTCATTTCCGCGTCGCTCAGTTACGAGCATTCCTCAAGTCCTTAAATTATCTTGAAGACTCGTCCTCATTAATATTACCTTTCCACAGTCATGTCGGGAGATTCAAGCGTAGACGTGAGTAATCATGATGGGGACAACGCCGGACAATCCACAGATGACACCATAGGAACCCTAACTAACCTAATACGGGATTTACAAGCCACCATCATCACCGTGAACGCATCCGTGAACAGCATAGACTCTCGTCTAGGTCACTTGGAAGATAAAGCCTCAGATGAACACCACAATCGGCTCCTCAACGAGGTCCTTTTAAATTCCACCCCGCTAGGTGGGGCACCCGTCGGCATCATCCCTAGTAATCCCGTTACCCTACGTCAAGATGACAGCCTACAATCTGCCATGAATCGCATAGATTTCCTGAAAGTCAGATGCGTCTAAACCAAGGGAACAACGTCCACCTAGAAAACCATAGAAAATTCGAAATGGTGAATGACCAATAACCCGAGAACTTCTCCCTAGCCGACATACCTAAATTCAAAGAAACCGAGGACCCTCTCAATCACATCCGGGCCTTTAAGGATTACATGGCCATCAAAGGGGTCAAGCCTAGCCTCTTCATTAGGATATTCCCTTCATCCCTAGGAGACACACCACGATCATCGTTTTATTCACTTGACCCTAAAAAGATATCCACCTGGGACGATATCTCCATAGAGTTCGCAAACCAATACGTGGATAACGCCGAAACACAAGTTACCATTAGAAGCCTTGAAGTCCTCTCCCAAATGAGAAGGAAGGCTTCTCAGAATTTTTGATTAGATGGAGGAAGGTCAGTACCCAACTAATATACCGTCCGGATGAAACCACTTTGGTAGAACAGTTCGTCAATAACCTTAGACCCGCTTACGCCTCCCATCTTTGGTACCAAAACATCCACACCTTCAAGGAATTGTCCACTTTAGGAATATGCCTAGAGGACGACATGAAAAAGGGAGTGTTCTCCAAGATAATGGGGAAAAGCTATTAGGGACCAACCACTTCTACAGGAACCCGGTCTTACGGAACATCAGGAAATAATAAAACCAAGGAAGTGCACCTGGTCGAACCAACCACTAGAGGGAGGACAAACTTCACCCCTAGAACATTTTAAAAACTAGGCATCACGTACAGCGAAGCCTTAAAAAGGTTGACTGAGCAAGGAAAGCTCGAGCCGATAGGTCCTACTACGGACCCACCCGCGGACAAAAGGGCAAAAACATGGGACGCTAATAAGTATTGCCATTACCACCGCGGCAAGGGCCACCATACCGAATCTTGTTTTCGGCTCAAACATACCTTACAGGATATGATAGCAAATGGGACAATCCCTCTCCCTCAACCTAAAAAACCCAACAACACCACGAACCCCTTTAGTGTCCATGCCATCTTCGACGACACCATTGACTGTTCCCATCTTATCCCTCTGGGAGAGGATGTCCTAAATATCGAGGATGATCCAGGCACCTATCCAGAGTCCACACCCCTCGACCTCGCAGAATATGCAATAACTATCGAGAGCCTATCCCGCCTAGTCTCACAAATACACCCCATACTATTAAGGATTGAGGCTAGAATAGCTCATATCGAGGAAAGGCTCGAAGAACCTCCCAAACCCCCCGCCTCAGCATCCAACGGGTCAAACAAAGAGGATGGTATAAGCTCACCGAGACTGTCGAACCCAAGAAGTAGCACACCCAAATCGGGGTCAGCTATGCGGCTGCGCTTCGAAGGTTAACATCCCTTCGCCTCCTACGACCCATAAGGCCGATGGCCGATCCCCCACTTAAACATAGGTCCCATCACTGGTCCAAAGGAAAATACTGCCACTACCACAGGGGCAACGGTCATGACACGGAGTCTTGTACATTGCAAAAAGATAAAATCGAGGGGTTAATAAAAACGGGGGTTGTAAAAATTGCACTGCTAACAAAGAAACCCACCCGTTTCTTAACAGATACCTCCGAGGAAAAGGGTCTCCGGCTACTAGAGCACTTTGGGCCGTCTCACGATCAGGCTCTAACAATGCTAATATCTGACGGGCTCCTATACCCTCTAACTCCAACACCTGACCCGCCCGCCTATAAGAGATCATTACATTGGAATGGTAGCAAATGGTGCCGATACCACCAAGGCCGAGGTCATGACATTAGTGAATGTCGTGAGTTCCGACAGCAAGTTCGTTACCTCATCCAAGAGGAAAAATTCGGGGCGTACCACGAATACGAGGACGCGGAGACACTTACCGAGGCCGGCAAGTCCGCACCCGAGTCAGAGTCTAGTTCATCCTAGGGCCTAGGCTTACTAATAATAATAATGTCTTTTTTTTTATCAAGTCCAGGGAGATGCGAGGGGACATATCCTCCACCTCCCCCAAAACAAACTTAATCACGGGCATCTAGCCCGTTTACTATTTATTAAATAAAACAACTCTTTTTTACAAACATGCCTCGACAATCGCTTAACTTCTTTCAATAACTTACTTCAACGCTTAAAGACTCAACACTGTGCCATTTATCGATAACAATTAACTAAAACACAAGGGCTAAAACCAACGGCCCACTTAACTTCACCCTAAAAAGAGATTGGGAACAACAGCCCTAGGTTCAACCCATCACTAACCCCCTGACCAAACGACAACGAGCCTGCAAAAAATGAACATTCATACAAACTAGACTTCCTCGTTACCAACAACGCAGTTGAATACAAAGCCTGCCTATTAGGACTAAAAGCAGCCATATCTCTAGGAGTTAAAAACCTCAGAGTACACGGGGATTCATTCTTAGTAGTCAACCAAGCCACAGGCACCTGGAAGGTTTATAGCGAAAGCCTAACCCCATACCAAACCAAAGTGAAAACAATGTCCCGGGAATTCACCGAAATCGACTTCATACACATACCCCGCGAAAAAAATCAATTCGCCGACGCCTTATCCAAACTAGCCTCGCTAATAAACATGCCCGACCACCTTTTCTCTATGCCTATCTGCGTAGAGAGAAGCGAACAACAAACCCACATTCATAACCTCGAAACCGACGATACCTCCGAGGAACCCTGGTACAAAGCAATCCTAGAATTTAAAACTAACGGGTCATATCCACCCAATATAAACACCAAAAACAAAAGAGCCCTACGAATACAAGCCGCCCATTACGTCCTGAGTCAAGGACTATTATACTAACGAACCCCACAAGGAGTCTTCCTTAGGTGCATAAACCAAAAACCCAATCCGAGAGAGTCATGGAAGAAGTACATGACGGGGAGTGCGGAGCCCACATGAGCGCACACCTACTAGCCCGAAAAATAATGAGATTGGGCTATTACTGGATTACCTTAGAGACAGACTGTCACTGACACAATTGCCAAATATTTGCAAACATCCAACACCTACCGCCATATCGTCTCTATACTATAGCCACACCTTGGCCTTTCTCTACTTGGAGAATAGACATCATAGGAAAGGAACACCCATCCGGGACCGGCGGACACTACTTTATACTAGTGGCCGTCGATTATTTCACCAAATTGGTAGAAGCCGCTTCTTACACCGTACTAACCTCAAAACAAGTAGTCAAATTCTTACAAAATAACATCATCTGCCGCTACGGCATACCTCACGAAATCATCAGTGATCAGAGGGCTCACTTCAGGGCCGACACCCCAAAAAAATCCTAGACAAATACAAAATCCAAAGACACAAGTCCTCACACTATATACCTCAAACAAACGGGGCCGTAGAAGCAGCCAACAAAACCATCACCACGATCCTTAAGAAAATGATAGACAATTACCAGGATTGGCCAAACAAAATCCCCTTCGCCTTATGGGGATACCGAACATCCTATCAAACACCCACCGGAGCAACACCATATTACTTGACCTACGGTTCTGAAGTCGTGCAACCCGTAGAGCTCGAAGTACTGTCACTAAGGATATTAGCCGAGAGCGGTATTCCCAAAGAAGAATGGGACCAAAAACGATATGAAGAGCTAGTACTCTTAGACGAGCGTAGGATACATGCCTTATCCAACGTACAAGCCTACCAGCAACGTATACAACATGCCTTTAATAAACGAGTGAAATCCCGAAACATACACTAGCGAGACTTAGTAGTCAAATACATTAGAGCACCCCTTCCCGTCGACCCTAGAGGGAAATTCAAACCAAACTGGGCGGGCCCCTACCTCATGAAGATAATACTCTCGGGGGGCGCCGTGATCCTCACCGACCTAGACCATCAAGAGTTCTCAACTCCAACCAACATGGATCAACTCAAACGATACTACCCATAAACATCCTAACAACCACATACCGACCTCCGAATTAGGGGAAAACTATGCAAAATGACAAAAAAAAGAGGAAACAAACAAATTCGCATCGATAATTGGCATAACGAGTCTAAAGCAAAATCACTCACATATTTGAAAGAACTACGAACATGGTTTGATTCCGTTTAAAAGCGGATACGTAGGCAACCCTCCTTCGGTTACAACCAAACAAAAAAAATTGATTACTTGATTCACGTACAAACCGGGACTCTCTCCACGTTCCGGCTAATGAGTGATTTAAGCGACGAAGCACAAACGACGAGCCGAGGACGGGGTGAAAACCCGAAAAGGCGACCCGGGCAAAATGAAGAAACGAGTTGCGAGCCGTCTTCAAAAAAAATAAAAAAAATGACGAGCCGAGGACTGGGAGAAAACCCGAAAGGGCGCCCTGGGCAAAATGAAGAATCGAGTTGCGAGCCGTCGAAAAAAAATAATAAAATAATAAAAAGGTGAGCCGAGAACGGAGTGAAAACCCGAAAGAGAGCTCCGGGTAAAATGAAGAATCGAGTTGCGAGCCACCACAAAAAAAAAGGGAAAATAATAACAATGTGCTTCTCATTAAGAATAAAATTTGGTTAAGTCAAACCTTTGGCGAGGCCTTTACATCAAGCATCTGAAACCCGGCTATTCCGGAAAGCAACAACGCGCGTGTCGAAACTCCACAAAAACTAGTACTAATACGCCACATAATATCAACTAATAATACATAAAACATAATGGTTGGACTCTACCGGTCCAACTTTTTCTTTCCCTTGCCATTCGGGTGAGCCTGCTTGTGTCTCTCACCATTGATCCTTTGAACACAAGCTTCCACCGCCCTAGCCAAAGGCGAGTCCAGCCAATCCCACTTCCCCCCCTCACTCACATTTTCAATATGGGTCTCGTTAGTCTTGGCCCGTACAGATGAACTGACGGTACTAGGATCGGTAACTCTGTCCTTGGTCAGGCACTTAGTGACATTCCCTCAAGTCACCTCCTCGTTCCCTAGCGGCGCTGTCTTCCTAACTTTTGAGTTGCTCTGTCCTGACTGGTGTTCACGAACCCCCTGCCGGACGAAAGCAGTGTCGGTCGGTCGAACGCCCTCAATAACAACGGGACGCGAAAACCTCTGTTCCTAAGACACCCTAAATTCCTTTAGCGAATTTTCTGTCCATGAGTCGAACCTAGAAATAACCTTAACAGTCTTCAAAGTGGATGGTTTAACGCCCGTTTAATTCGACAACACGCACGGATAAATATAAACCGGATCCCTCATGGATAGTATTAAAAAAGCCTCGGCCTAAGATGAAAATGGAAATCTGGTACGCCCACTGATCTTCCACCACGGGATAGACCACCTAATGACCATCTGCCCTTTAGCCAAATAAGAGAGCCACTCCTCTTCGGCGTGACCTTTACTCCACACACCTGTACCGTCTTCCGGTCCGTGAAACCCTTGTAGTTATAACCTTGGAAGCCCCGGGGAGGGTCGACTAAACCAAGCTGCTCCTGTAGCCAAACCTGCACAAACCACGACAAAACGTCACACCTTCAAACCAAAGCAACCACAAAAAAAAGAGCCAAGCAACAAGAAAACATGACACCAAAAAAACACCTGTAAAATGATTCTGGAACCCCGAAAAGATGTCTTGTGGAGTCAGGCACGAGCATCAAGACCTAAAATAAGCTCACCCAAAATAAGCAAAGAGGGTGATCGTCCATGTTCCATTCCCATCACCACATCCAAAACTCAAGGGTTACCTTAACTCTCACGTGCCCTCGCATCCTCGAAAAGATAATAACAAGCCACTGCAATGTTAAAAGCACGCCTACATGCTAGAGCCAAAATATCGCAGGAACCAACCCATGAGAATGTTCTGAAAAGCAACCCTAAGTCAATGCCATCTCAACCAATGAAAACCTTAGCCTCCTCCAATGAAGAAAGATCCTGAAAATGACAAAACCGCTCTACATAAGCATCATCTCCCGAAGGCACACAATGGCGAATCGAATTCCACCCACCTATGGCATCTAGCTCTTCGGGAAGAGGAGAAATTTTACCCCCGGGGAAAGCAAAAACATGGTCTTTTGAGTCCCAAAACTTAGAGCATGCCAATAAGAAGTCATCTTGTATCTTGACTCGACTTAGCGCAACGACCATTGACAAGCCGTCATATGAACAAACCTCAGGGTCGCATTTCTTAAAATAACCCGCCCACTCGGTTAGGAGCTTCCCGAAACCTGACATGACTCTAAATATGGATGTTCTAGACCCTATGGATATTGTAGTATGTCTAAGACGAGCGCTCACAACCCGTATATATAGCCCTAATCCCACAACAATTAGGAAACAATAAAAATTTCCATAAACGGGGCTTGAACCGCCCTGGCCCGGGCACCCGAGTCTCCAGCTACCCAAGCCCAGGCGACCCAGAATCCGAGAGCCTTAGTCTATGCGCTTAACTCCAAGCAGATAATCCCTCAGGCATCCCAAAAATGGAAACGTTGATCCCGGTTGTCGTCACAACTACCACCTGACATCTTGGACGACGGGAACGACCTCCAAAGTCACTAAAACCCTCTCCGGAGACCGAAATACCCATGCAAGAGTTACAGGAACGCCAGCTCACCCGTCGAACACACGAGAGTTAGGCATTTTTTTATTCTTCTTTTAGGGGGATAAGCTACCCCACCCAGGCGTGTCGTAGCCTTTTTAACGGTTATTGTCAAGTCGCGTCTGTAGCCTAATAAGGCAATCTTATAGGTATGCAAAAAGTGGTCGAACTTTTTTTTCAAAAGTTGTACGGATTTTAATTTTGACCTCGTTCAGAATGTCAAAACAACTACACTCATCTTCTAATACACTCGGTCAGAGCACGTTAACGCTTTACATCTTGCCCATCTTGAGTCAAAACATTTTAATCGACGTACTATCTGATCTGGTTCCCGGCTCAAGCTAACGCATTTCAAAACATCCGAAAGGAACTGTTTTCGTACACCCATGCAACGCCAACGAACCCTAAACTAAGATTAAATCGCAAATAAATGAAGGCGAAGTGATTACTTGTCAATCTAGGTAGACAATTCACCAAACTAAAACGCAAGACTAATCCAACTAATTCAAATACTAAAAATCTCAAGAAAATTTACAAAACATACAAATCCATACACAAATCGAGTCATAAGACTAGGGAGGACCCCTAGAAACCGGGTCAATGGCTATCACAAGCTCACAAATGTTGTCGTCCAAACCTTGATCCTCCAGATCCAGAAGAGGAGACTCACTACCATCCATTCCCGGCAACGTGTCTAGGGTAACCGTCTCGGGGACTCCTCCAACCTCCTCAGTAGCACCCGTAGCGTGACCCGTAGCCTTAGCCTGTGCCTCCCTCTCCATCCGATGTCTAGCCTCACCCTGCGCGGAAGTCTCGCCTTGAGACCGAGCCAGCTGCTCCTTAAGGTGAGCAATCCTGTCGGCCCGAGATTGCAGGAGCTGTCGCACCTCAACCGCCTCCGCCTCAAGCTCGGTTACCCGAGTCTCCAGCTGCCCCACCATATCCTACAAGTACACCTAAGCGTTAGGAAAACACGCAAACAACCTAGAAAGCCACTCTAGTTACGCAAACTCACCGATCGAGGTCCCGAAGTGTCATGGGAAACCCTCGAGGCATAAGCTCGGAACCGGTTGGCGGCCTGCCACAACCGCTGATGGCAAGCTGATGAAACCTGAAAGGTGAAACCACGGAAGTTAAACAAACCAATCCTAACTCTTAAAACCCAAACCCAAAACGAAAACCAAAACTTACCCGGTATACCCGGTCACGCCACTCTATCCTAGCGTCCATCTCCTCGGCAGAACACGGGGGGGAGAGGCTCAGTGAAAGCTATCCCGGCCGCATCCACCCTAAGCAGCGTCAAGGGGAATTCTGGGGCTGAATAGCATCAGCCGGATCAGCCAGCTGGGAAAGCAACAAATCGGTCGGAAAGGGCAAGTAAACTCTAAACCATGAAACAAACCTTAGAATCAAACATTAAAACCTTACCACGAGGCGGTGGCTAGCTAGCCGCTGGCTGACATGAGATAGATAAGAGGCACCAGGCACCAGCAGCGCATCGCCTCCTTCTCCATCCCTACCCTCGAGGACCTCTGTGGTGGTCGGTGGTCTAAACATAGTCCGGGGAGGATCAACCGGCACCCTGAAATCGTCATATAAACACTAACGCACCAACCGCTCGCCCAGATACCAAACCGGGCAAAACAACGCAGGAAGAAGCATCCTTCTATAGCTCCGAGGCCTCAACTCCGCCGCCACATACCCAGCCACGCCCTCATAATTGGCCCAAGGGCGGGCCACAAACTGCACAAACAAAATTAGCACTTCAACAACCTTAAACCCACGATAAACGCCAAATAAAGCGGGGCATAAAAAGAAAACTTACATCCTCGAGGCATAGCTGGTTGACCAGCACGTTCTCTGACGGGTAATGGCTGATTGTACTCTTAGGCCGAGCCAGCCTCCACTCTATCCCCGCCGGGAATCTCGTCGGATGAACCTGCACCGTTTTAGGTGCCAAACAAGGGAAGTAGGAATAGATCCAAGCCTGCAAAATCCCAAAACACCTTTAGCAAAACTAAGCCAAAACTAAGCATAACCTAAGATGCAAAAGAGGGAATAGCAACTAACCTCCAGTACAAGTCCTGGACCCACGATGGGCAAGGCTGAGGCCGACTCCACCTCCAATGGCCTCACCATGACTTGCAAACAACGAGTCATCTCCGCGAAAGCCGCGGTCACCCAATCAAAACGTCCGAGCTGTTCTAGATCAGCTAGGAGAGGCAAAATCCTAGTACTGAACCTCTCGCCCTTGTCCGAGAAGTGGCTCGACCCTAGGAAGTACCACAACCACAACAGGGTATCCTGCTCCGGCGTGTTGGGTGCTCGACCCTCTAACACCGCCACCCTCTCAAAGTGATCGATGATGTAAGAACTCACCAAAGCATGAGACGTACTGTAAGCCTCACGCTCCAAACAATCCTCGATAAGGCCCCGCACCTAATTACTATCTAGCCTAGGGCCCTCAGCAGCCCATCTAATCCTCTCCGGACCCCAGGGCAAACCGGTAATCACCCTGAAATCCTTTAAAGTCATCCCGACCTCCCCAAAGGACATATGCAAGGTCGAGGTAGTATCGGGAAAGCGATCTACCATCGCTCTAATCACGATGAGGTTGCACTTAGTCTTACAACCAACCAATCGGATCCACTGCTCGACTACAGAACCTAGAGCAGTCCTCGCGATAATTCCCTTTACCGCGGGGGTCAACTTTCGAGAATAAATCTCGAGACATGTAGTAAAGCCAGAGAAAGTCCTCATCGGACCTGGGGACTGCAAACCAAAGCAATACAAGTATAAAGGAAACAAACTGAACCCAACCCGAGCCAAAATCCAAAACATAATTAATAAACACGAATAGGAAATTCACCAGACCCTGCACTATGCGGTGAGAAACGTGTAGGTCAGGACTAACCAACAAATGGTGACCATCCCAGCCCCGAGCCCACTCGGGATCCTCGTAGCCAATCTCCTCATTCTCCGGTACGGGTGCCAGAACATGGGCCCTCCTAGCAACTCTCTCGAGAAGCCTACGCTTCCTCACCCTATCAAAATTGGCCTCATTTATGGCCTCCGGATCACGACGCTGAGATGAAATGCTCCGTCGTCTCCTGCGAATCCCAAGGGGAGTCTGTGAGCTCGTCCCAGCGGCCTCGCCACTAGCACCAACCGTGGAAGCTCCCTCAGAACGCTCGGTATCACCTCTAGCTGTGAAATCAAACAAAACACGAAAAATCCATGCCTCAGGTCAAGCTAAAGCAACTTAAACAGGTAAAAATAGGGTCAAAATTTCGGATAGGGATATTAAAATTCCGAAAAGGCCGATAACACCCATTCTCGTTCCCTGTCACGATGAAAGGGGTTTCGGGAAAATCCGGCATCGTTACGACACCTTTTGGTCCGTCGTAAGTCACACAAAACCTCACGGAAGGCCCTAGAGGCCATTCTAGCTCATAAAAATCGACAAAGGGTCTACCCATATCATCACAAGCACTATCGAGCAAGATTACGTGAGACAAGTATGGGAATATCCGGGAAAACGGTCCCTAACCCTAGCATCTCGAACCTGTCGCTATAGGGAACCCATGTCATACCTCGAAATCCCCTAGTCAACTTACAATCACCCTAACAAGCTCTAATCTACCTAATTTAACAATGGGATTGAGTACAAGCATCAAAAGTTAGCAAATTAAAAACCCCCAAATCAATTTTATAGGGTTTCAACAAAACAAACTCACAATCAAGCAAAACCGACAATAAACAAACGAAGAACGCTTACCCGGAGTCGACATTATCACGTATGGCAGAAATCGAGACGAAATTTGGCTAGAGAAATCGAAAAGGCGATATTGGGGCGAAAGAGGCGGCGCGTTCGGTTTTTGGGATGAATGAACGAATCGCCCCAACCTTCGCCAACTTAAACAAACCCGACCCACAGAAACCCGACCGCCTCAAGTGACGCGCTCAAATCCTGAATCACTGGGGGCTAGGCGCCTGAAGACTGGGGCGCAGATATACGCGCGTCTGACCAGTCCAGCACAGACTAAGACGGAAACA
Organism: Agrostemma githago; assembly: GCA_958450325.1. Classification (NCBI taxonomy): domain Eukaryota; kingdom Viridiplantae; phylum Streptophyta; class Magnoliopsida; order Caryophyllales; family Caryophyllaceae; genus Agrostemma; species Agrostemma githago. The sequence goes on from OY288243.1 coordinate 55,947,746, forward strand.
AATGAGGCTTAACATCTGATATGCACGAAACACGCACCCTTTAAGACAAGCAAAACAATAATGACGAAGCAATTACTAATCGACATCGATAAAGCATGCTGATTACAAAAACGATAATGAAACAAGCATAAGAACCACACTTAGCATGAACGCTGCACTCAATAAAACGAACCAAACCAAGCCTATCAAAGCAAGCTCCAAACAAATCCCAAATGCATAACAAACCAAAGCAAACCAAAAGCAAACCTGAACAAAATAAGACAAACCCACAAAACAAAAGCCAATTAACTAAAACAAATAAACAACAGCAATTTTTGCCTAACGGGTCTTAGTTATCCGAGAGGCATTGGAGTCCTATACCTCCACAACATTTTTTGCCTAACGGGTCTTGGTTGTCCAAGAGTCATTGGTGTCCTATACCTCCACAACAATTTTTTGCCTAACGGGTCTTAGTTATCCGAGAGGCATTGGAATCCTATACCTCCACAGCAATTTTTTGCCTAACGGGTCTTAGTTACTAGAGGGGCATTGGAGTCCTATACCTCCACAGCAATTTTTGCCTAACGGGTCTTAGTTATCCGAGAGGCATTGGAGTCTTATACCTCCACAGCAATTTAATTCGAGTGGAGACCAATGCCCTCGAAGGAGTCTTATACCTCCACTGCAATTTAATTCGAGAGGAGACTGACGCCCTCGAATGTTTTATATTGCTTTGTTTTGTCCTAGGGGTCATAGGAATCCCGAAAGACAGCTATTCGAGTGGAGACCGATGCCCTCGAATAGTTTATATTGTTTTATTTTGTCATAGGGGTCAGAGGCATCCCGAAAGACAACTATTCGAGTGGAGACCGACGCCCTCGAATAGATTATCTTGTTTCGTTTTGTCCTAGGGGTCATAGGCATCCCGAAGACAAGTGTTCGAGTGGAGACTGACGCCCTCGAACATTTTATCTCGCTTTATCTTGTCCTAGGGGTCATAGGCATACCGGAAGACAACTATTCGAGTGGAGACCGACGCCCTCGAATAGTTTATCTCATCTTATTTTGTCCTAGGGGTCATAGGCATCCCGAAACACAGCTATTCGAGTGGAGACCGACGCCCTTGAATAGTTTATCTTGTTTCGTTTTGTCCTAGGGGTCATAGGCATCCCGGAAGACAACTATTCGAGTGGAGACCGACGCCCTCGAATAGTTTATCTCATCTTATTTTGTCCTAGGGGTCATAGGCATCCCGAAACACAGCTATTCGAGTGGAGACCGACTCCCTTGAATAATTTATCTTGTTTCGTTTTGTCCTAGGGGTCATAGGCATCCCGAAGACAAGTGTTTGAGTGGAGACCGACGCCCTCGAACATTGTCTCTCGTTTTATTTTGTCCTAGGGGTCAGAGGCATCCCGAAGACAAGTGTTCGAGTGGAGACTGACGCCCTCGAACATTTTATCTCGCTTTATTTTGTCCAAGTGGTCATAGGCATCCCGAAGACGACCGCTCGAGTGGAGACTGACGCCCTCGAACGTTTTATTTTTGTAGCATTAAGTCCAAGGGTTCATATGCATCCCAAAGACATTTGTTCAAACGGAAGCAAACACATACGAACATTTTTTTCGCATCTACGCTTAACGCGTCACCCACACACAAGGCATTCAAAATTGAACAAACTTTTAAGCAATCCGAAAAGGCAAAAACACACGAGCATGAAGAACTGAGAACAAGATGATAAGCACCGGCCCAGGTCAAAGCAAGCAACCACAGGCAAAGACGTTAGGTATGATTTCTAAGCCTTGGCTGGCGAGCCTCAACACGTAGTCCAATGGACTTAAAACGACCCGACCGGACAGCCACCATGTCGTAATCCTTGATTGACCTGGGTGGGTATACTTTGACTTTCGCCTTGTCCAAGCCTCAGTCAAAGTGGGTGCTTCTGTAGACACCCAGATTTGGACCTGGTGGCTGCAGAAGTGCCCAACAAACACCCGATGACGATCGGACTGCAACGCGACTAAGATTCGCAATGTTTTAGATAGTTTTTCTATAGAACAAATCAAATAACACTAGTAGAAAACTACCCATTGGATCCGGTTGTAAACTACCCTTTGGAACCTATTTTCATAGGTTCTATTGCCACAGATTCCTTTGGTCTGGAGCTTTGGAACCGGTTGTAGGAAGGTTCCAAATATGACCTTTGTAACCGGTTGTTGGTGGAACCGGTTCCAAAGGGTGCGCATTGGAACCTGTTATAATTCACAACCGGTTCCAAAGGTGCCCATTGGAACCTGTTGTGATTATAACCGGTTCCAAAGGGTATGTCAATGGAACTTATTGTAATTCACAACCGGTTCCAAAAAGTGTATCATTGGAACCTGTTGTAATTCACAACCGGTTCCAAAGGGTGTAGTTTTTGTTTTAAAAAAATTGCATATTCAAATCTAGGAAAATAGTATATAAAAGATAATCAACGCACGTTAACAATATAATTACATGATAAATTAATTAAATAAAAGATTGCCACAAAATTGCAAAATATTATTTTAATTAATATTAAACTAAAAATTACAACGTATATCTATATCTGTCATCGTACATACTGCAATCTTCTTCACATCAATTTATCGGTCATTCACGCACCATACATACTACAATATTCTTTTTATTCATGGTTCCTTCCTTGAAATAAGGAAGCTCTTCTGATCTCTCCTACACCCTAGTATTCTCTTCAGCTTGTAGAAAATTAATTAAGGAAAGAGAATTGCGACAAATACTCACTTTCATTTAAGTTAATGCCTCTACTCTGATAAGATCATACTACAATCTATTGTCTTTTGGTAACACCCAAAGTGACTACTTTAGATCTCTCCACTCCTGCAACAAGTTTTGAATGGGATAAAAAATTGAGTAACTTTGATTTAGAAACAATTAGAAGAGTAACACACATCAAAGCTTATTAGGTAGTGTATAAAACATGCTAAAATCAGGGGCATTAAGCTATGTTTCCAAGTACGCGTCATGTTATTAAGACACATCGAGAGCAAATAAAAAAAAAAGGCAAAAGTTACAATCTTATGGGGGAAGCAGTAGTAGACTCTAGTTAACTACGGAAGTACGGGGCATATTTTTAGTACATACGGAATATAATTTACAATTTGAAGCAAACTTAACATGAACCTTTACAATAAAAGAAGCGCAAATAGATGGAGACAAACAACTCATGTTTAAGTATTGAAAGACAAGGAAAACTGAACACCTGAAATTTATCTAAAAAGGGAAAAAGATGACAATAATGAAATTACAGTCATCATGTGTAGTCGTGTTGGTTAACTCCTTTATCACATTCACTCACTTAATAGACCATTTTGAGACACTCCGTGATCAGACAAGGAACGATCATCTGCTCCTCGATGAAAAAGAAGACTAGAGGGTTTACACACAATCTTGATTTAGCCCAGCACATATTACTATATAGAAATATATTGTGATATAATCTGAAAATTCTCAAAAACATTGAAGATAATTTCTAGAAGCTATTTACAACATGGCATATCTTTTAATCATAGAAAATGTCAACATGACACATACCTCGGTAAGCTCGTAGGATAACTTAAGTGGGTGGTAGAAAACCTTTTTTCTTTTACATAAGTTAAAGCAAAGAGCAAGAGTTACTGGAAAATAGATGTAGTAATTAAAGGGTGGACAAAAGAAAGAAGTTGCAGAAGAAGAAATGGAAGATGTAGAGAGATACGATAAAAGTAAGAGAGCTTTGTACCTGGTAGTCATCAAGCTTTGAGAAAGATGGGTTGTTGGTGATGGATATGATATGGACCATATAAGCATAGGAGGCACCAATATAATGACAGTTGGTAAGCGGGTACCAAACAGAGATTGTAATAGAGTATTAATGCCTTGCACAAATAGCAGGGTTTGCACTACTCTTGTTGTCACCCTGCATGCACACAGAATCATCCATCACATACATACATTTTGCAATGCAATAATAATAATAGATTAGCGAAGAGGAGGGACTGACATGGGTAGCACCCATTAAGATATAATGTAGGGATCATGATAGCAGTTCCTAATGACAAGATGTAGTTTTTTGTATTTAACTTGGCTCAAAAACTAAAAACAACATAATCAAGAAAAATTAATATATTTGAAAAGAATATACTTGAAAAAAAAAAATAGAATGGTAAACCTGTTATATATTGATTACAATATGATAACCAAAACTATTCAATTTTAACAAACAAAGAAAATGGTACAAATTCTATTAAAAAAACTAAGACTAATTCATTGCTACATGCTAAACCAAGCAACAATTTATCAATTTATAATATGCACATAACTTATACTATAGTTAAGTTAACAAAGTTCACACCTGTACTTGAATATCCACAACCCAAGGTTTTGTACTCGTCTCTTCACAATATGCCTAATTTCACGAGCCTTTCGCTTCTTCATCAAACTTATCACTTTTTTCTGAAGTCACACTTGCTCTTTTGTTGCAGCATCCTCCTCAACATTACTGTTCGGTGTAAATTTCTTCTTCGATTTTGCCAGAAATCTCCTAAGGTTAGCCTGGGAAAGATGCATTGGTTCGATTAACTAAACGCATTAATTTCAAAGGATATATGATACGAATATAATACAATACTACAGTACCTCATGCTCTATAGCTTCACCAATTTGAGTAGGCGCATACTTAACTGTGACACCCTCAAGGCCATCACCACTCATCAAGAAACCCACCAGCTTATGCATTGTAATAACCGCCAAAATATCATCAGGCAACTCAACAAAACAGGCTCCATACGCCGTCGGGTTTTTCTTCACTCTTTTAAACAATTCATGTTGCGCACTGATGACATCTTTTAACGGCTCAAACCAACCTAAAAACAAAGACTTAATATAAGGCAAGTTAGGAGCAAGCTTTTGGCCACACATATCAGTCGCCATCTCTTGATACTCCTTTGTAGCATTAGTCCACGCCTCCGTCTCGATACCTGCCGCTTCCTCATAGGTCGTGTCATATGATCATCTACCCTCAGAATGCTAGTCAACTTTAAACTCGTAGGTAACAAGAATTAGCAATTTAGAAAAACAATTGCTAATTGCAAACAGCCAACACCAAGGTTATAACTAGTAGGAACACTTTTATCTACTCATTTTTCTAGTTGTCCACTTTTGTGAGGAATTGTTTACTCTTATTTCGCTTAAATCGGATGCAAAATGTGACAACTGTACATATAGTTTAATTTGATCAAATCCAGATTGAATCTAAATCCTTACATTGAAATCCATGGATTAAACATATTTCAATACGAATTCTTACCTTAGGTTACTGTTCGTCAGTTCTTTGTACTTCGTGTCTTCGTCGCCGTCGCACTCCCTGAACCGACCCAACATTGGTTCTACCTCTTCGTCTACAAATTGCAGAACCATCAAATTATAGAACTTTAATTCATATACGTAATTGCACAGCTTAAATCCTTACCTTAAATCAAACTGCAGAACTTAAATTGAATTAGGATTTGGGTAAGGTTTTCTTCGTTTTCGTGGCTGGGTTTGATTTCATCTTCTCTTCAATTCGACTTCTTCAGTTCGTCGTCTTCGATTCGGTGTTCTTCGCTTCGTCTTCTTCGCTTCGCTTCACTTCGTTTCGTTACTCAAAATATTAGGGTTTCATTTCGTGGGTTTTGAGAGATGTTTGCAATTTCTGATTTCGTTGTTTCATACTCCCTCCGTTCCAATGAATTGTTTGCCTTTCGTTTTGGCACCAAGGGGAAGGGATCCAATTAGGACGTGACATGTGGAGTCAAGGATCAAATTACATATAAAAAGCCTTCCTAAAATAGAAAGGCAAACAATTCATTGAAACGCCCCAATATGGAATAGGCAAACAATTCATTGGGACGGAGGGAGTAGGTTTCTAATTTCTGGATTTGAATTTAATTAATACCCTTTGGAACCTCTTTTTGTAGAGACGGGTTTCATTGATTAACTAATACACTCTTTTGAACCTCTTGTTGTATAGATAGGTTCCACTAATTGGATCTTTGGAACTGGATTAATTTACAATAGGTGCAAAAACATTTTAGTTGGGTCCAAATATTTTCCCCAATGCCTTTGGCACCTTTTTTTAAAGAACAACCGGTTCCATTGGTATATAATTTTTTTTTTTGGAGTCTAAGGCACCCCTTATATTTACAACCGGTTCCTTTCAATAGGTTCCAATGGTATTAATTCTACTAGTGTAAATTACTCGGAAATATTAAACTAACATATTGGCAGCCTTAGTCATGTCGTTATGGTCGCATAGACACTAATTAGAGTCGATTCTGACACCGGGACCCCGAGTCGGTCCCAAAACTCAAACCGAGTCATCACCGCGCCAAGCGAACCCCGGGATGCACACCCGAGGCCCACTAAGCACCACGGCGCTAGGTCAAGGGAGAGGAAGCCTTAACCCCCAAGCAATGAATAATACGTACCACTCTTGGTTTTGGAAAGTATCAAAATCGTATCTTCAAAACCCCGAGCACTCCACTCGATCGTAGTTCCGATAAAAGCGACATTGACGCTACTCCTCACCTTCGAGCACTCCAATCGATCCCGAAGTGCCTGTGTTCGACTAGCTATAATTTAGTCACGGAATTCTGCCAGATTAGCCGCAGAATTAGCCAATAGTAAAGGAGCTCTGCCGGAGTAGCCGCATGAAGGTTCAACAGTAACGGAACTCTTCCGAAATCACGAGGCAAACTAGGAGGATCCGCCTTTTAGAGCCGAGTCGTCACTAGGTTGTCATCTAAACAAAACTTTACATTCTTGCACCTTCTTTTATTATGCAGTATGATAATACTAGACATGGACATTAGGTCCACAAACACATACTAAAACATGTAATGTCCTCACTTCAACCGCAAACACTAAAATACACTGAATAGACCCGAGTAATTCCGAGATCCGTTCTCAACTATCTATGCATCGTGTCTCGTTTAGTGTATACTCCGAGAGTGCAACTCTTCACTACATGATATACTTACGTTCGCATTTACAGTTTTCGTATGATTTATTGCCTTTATAACCTTATAATCGCATGCTAAATCACCTAACACGGAGATCAAAATGTAAATAAACTAAAATTGAACAAAGCGATGGTCGGGTTTCGTATTAGTCCCGGTGCTCGCCATGTATGGTTCGACGCATCTCTATTAATACCAAACCGACGCATCTTAAGCAGAATACCAAGTAAGGTATATCACAAAAATGACTAATATCCGTATTATTGCGATAAAACTGATTTGCTAATACGTATAATATTAGTACTCTCTACCCTCTTACATGCATCTTTTCATGGCTTGCTTGTCACTTGAATTCGCATGCAAAGAATGTAAACACAACTACATCGAGAACAAAACTTACTTGCCCTTAAACAACTGACGTAGTAAAAGGTATAGGGTGAAAACAACGGATGTTACAGTATTTCCACCACAACAAAAGAACGAAGTTATTAGCCCACCGATTGATTAGTAAAAGCCGCTATAGTGCAGGCGAGATTGGGTGTTGATATCTATCGGATGTTGGCTTCCCAATACGTACCCTCACCCCTTACTCAGAATCGACGGTTTCCGGATGTCCGAAACCATTGGCAATGAGAGTCATTCCAGGCATGGAGTGCTTAAGGGTACAAGTCTTTATCTTTAGGTCCCGTGCCCCTCAGCTTTGAGCCGGTTAAGGATCAAAGTTGACTTGAACGGTTTCTGAGTCCCCATAATTGACTCGGTGGCGACTCCACAAATCGGCAACGAATTCAGTTCACTAAAAAGGTCGCCTTACCAAAAATAACGGCCTTTAAACATTTACAACCACGACTCGTTCGATTCCAAACGGAAACACGGGTGCTCGCACCCGTCTAGTACAAGTCCGGATCGACATCCGAATCGAGGTCCGAAATATCGTCCCGTGCGCGAGATCGAACCGACCCTCGATCGGGAGGGGGCCGCGTGGGTGGCCGCCGCCATACATTGTAAAACTGAGTCATTACCGCGCGGGCGCGCGCGGGGCGCCGGGCGGTGCGGACGGACATCTACAGATTCGCGAGCCTCTTTCTCCGTCCTCCTATTCTATCGTTCTCGTCATTCGTTTCCTTTGATCCTCAATTCGGTTTCTTTGTTTCTATTTCTTTTGTCTCAGTTTTCGTTGGAGCCTCGAGGTCCTTTTGTAAGACAAGTATAAGAACGGTTAGAGTTTGGACTCATCAAGAAGGGCAGGTACATGAGCATTCGGATTCCGACTGAAGGTAACTTTAGAACGTTACTCGATTTTATTTCGTATGTTTGAGTATTAGTATGTAGTAAATATTTTAAATTCGGTTTTCTAATTTTAGCTATTTATTATTTGCTAAAATTATTATTCTAAATTATGTGCCTTATAAAATGTTTACAAGTTTTCAATATCGTTTTTTAAATCGTTAGTAATTTAATTATTTACGCTCATTGTAATATTTTGTTGGTTATCGTGACACTAGTAACTAAATAAGGTCGATTTCATATTTTCGTCATATTTCGTTAATTTATAATTTTGACTCAAAATCGGATTTTTATATTTTAATCGAAATTTGTATAGTTGATCAATAAATTAATTTTGTTTTATGACTTATATTAATAAATGAGAAAAAGTAGTCGATTTTGTTTAAAATACATTTTTAGTCGAAACTATTTTCCCTAATAATTTCTCATTTGTCTACGATTGATTTTTTTTTAAAATCAGTATTATTTATTGATAAAATCTATTTGCTAAAACTAATTCGAAAGCTTTATAAATCTCATTTAATTTATAAAACTTGTTGACTCAATTAATTTTGATATCATTTTTCTTAAAACATCTCTTTTCTAAAATTTATATTTCTAACTCGATTTCCTAATTATTATAAAATGCAATATATTGACTTATTATATTTTATTTATATTTTGAGTAACGAATTTAGAAATATATTAAAGTTACGATAATGACGATAATAATAAAAGGTCAATTTCGATAGAAATGTTATTTTTATACGTTTCACTTATTTTAATCACTTACGTATTCTCTATATCAATATTTCTATTTTAGGTAAGTTTCTAAAATTAGTAAATTTCTATTTATTGAAAGTTGTACTTTTTATATAAGATGTTTATTTCTTTTGTCTTCATATTATTTATAATGATTATTTATTCTCAATATCAATAATGGCTTGTTTTGGAGTTATGGAATAAGGACAAGTGTGAGGTTAGAGTAATATATTCTAGGGTTTACGGTTTCGCCATCAACTATAAGGCTAGTGTAGCAGGAATCGGTACATTGTTTGTTGAACCGGGTGACAGGTATCCCGGAAGTTGTGTACATTTTGACCTTAAGCTTAGGTCTCACAGTAAGTCCCCGTCATAAGTTGAACTGGGTGACAAGTAATCCCAAAAGGGGTGTGTATTGTCTTAAACTAGGGCCACGCATTTATAAGTTGTCGTCCTATTATAGTTGAGTAGCCTATCCAACGTCATTTTGAATATTTTTATTATTATCGATACATTTTGGTTTGCAGGTTGGAAAATATTCGAAGTTTTCTTCTGAAAACTTGTTCTGATTTTATTGTTCCAATATTTTAAGTTTTCTCCGAAAGCTTATTTTTATTATATCATTTTAATGTTTTCCATTTTAATTATTTTGATATAATAATACTATTATTTTCCATACGATATAATATGGCTGGGAGAACGTCCGAGTTATTCCCCACTGACGCCACTGACGTGGCTGTTACGTTTATAACATGACAGATATTTGCTGCTGGGTTTTGGGTGTGAGCTAGCGAGTAGCGTGGATCCTACTCTTTCTTTATTAATGTAATTTATGGATTTGTATAACCCGTTTGGAGAATTTTATTTTTAGCCCTTTTGTAAAAAGAGGTCTTTGTATTGACTTCCTTTTATTTTAATAAGATATAGTTTGTCTGTGTGTTTTAATCCCAAGTCTACAGTGTTTCCGCCACTGTATTGCATTAGAATTTCTAGGGGATTACATAGTATGGTGTAGCTTCGGTGGGAGTTCGGTAGGATGTTCGGTATCCCCATAATGTGAATGGTATTTTGTTGGGTCAATCCTGGTAGTTGTCTATCATCTTCTTAAGGATGGTGATGATGGTTTTGTTTTCTGCCTCTACAGCTCCGTTTGTTTGGGACCTGTAGGGTGATGACTTGAGTCGTTAGATTTTGTATTTGTCTAAGAGTATTTGGGTGTCGACTCTAAAATGAGCCCCCTAATCATTGATGATCTCGTGTGGTATGCCGTAGCGGCAGATGATGTTGTTTTGTAGTAATTTGACTACTTGTTTAATTTGGAGGTTAGTATTGTGTAGGATGTTGCTTCAACCCATTTGGTCAAGTAATCGACGACTACTACTATGAAACACTGTCCACCGGTTCCGGATGGTTGTACTTTTCCTATAATGTCGATTCCGTAGGTGGAGAATGGTCAGGGTGTTTTTGTAGTGTGGAGTGGGTAAGGTGGTATAGTTGAATGTCGGCAAATATTTGGCAGTTCTGACAGTGGCGGACATGATGTCGGCAGTCTGGTTCTAGGGTTATCCAGTAATAACCTAGTCTTATTGTTTTACGGGCTAGTATGTGCGCTCATGTGGGGTCCGCCTTCCCCGTCATGTACTTCTTCCATGGCTCTTTTGGATTGGGTTTTGTCTACGCATCTAAGAAGTACTCCTTGCAGGGTTCGTTTGTATGATAGCCCTTAGCTTAGAACGTAGTGGGTGGCGAGCATTCTTAAGGCTCGTTTGTTTTTTGTGTTTGTATTGGGAGGGTATGATTCATCGGTTTTGAAATTTAAGATCGTTTTGTACTAGGGCTCTTCGGAGGTGTCATTGGTTTCGAGGTTGTGGATGTAAGCTGGTTGTTTGCTCCTCTCCACACATGTGGGCATGGAGAAGAGGTTATCGGGCATGTTTATTAGTGAGGCTAGTTTGGATAGTGCATCCGCAAATTGGTTTTCCTCACGTGGGATGTGTACAAAGTCGATTTCGGTGAACTCTCGGGAAATTTTTTTGATTTCAGTTTGGTATGGAACTAGGCTTTCGCTGTAAACCTTCCAAATGCCTATGACTTGGTTGACTACTAGAGATGAATCCACGTGGACCATAAGGTTCTTAGTCCATAGTGTTACTGCGGCTCGTAGTCCTATTAGGCAGGCCTCGTATTCAGGTGCGGTTGTTGGTTACCGAAAAGTCTAGTTTTACGGATATGGGTGTATGGTCACCTTGCGGGGATATTAAGAGGATTCCTACACCATAGCCTTTCATGCTCGAGGCGCCATCAAAGTATAAATCCCAGGACTCATTGTCGGCGAATAGGATGTCCCCATCTGGGAAGGACCATATGTCAAGTGTGTTTACTCTACTGGGTTTTCTGCTAAGAAGTCAGCTACGACTTTTCCCTTGATGACATTAAGGGGTGTATAGGTTAGGTCAAAGGATGCGAGTGCTAGGATGATTGCTTATTGCGATCTTGGTTGTGGGGAGGTAAAGTGGGTCATTGGTTGATGCCCTTATGCTTGAGGTTTGTTTGATTGCTATCGACAAATGACATAGTATCGAGTCCTAAATTATGAAATTGTCGAGGCGGACAGTAAGAAAAAGAAAAGTCCATTTCTTTTCTTGATAAAGTCGCAAGATAGTATGTTTAAATCAGACTCCGGGAGGTAGGGACAGGCCCCTAGACCTCCGACTCATTAAAAAATTTATTGTATTATTAAGCCTTGACCCTAAGACGAGCTAGACTCTGACTCGGACTAGGTTCACGTTCTTCAGAAGAACCTTTGCTGGTGGGTTCTTGAGGCCCATTCAGGTTGCCTGCTTGATTAGTTTGATAGTCGAAGTTAGTTCGCCTCCGGAAACACCCCGTGAGGATGTAGACCCCCTTTTCAATTAGATTATGCACCTCGTGCTTGAGCTCAATGCATGTCTGAGTTTCATGGCCCCGACCTTGGTGGTACAAGCAGTAGGCGTTCGAATTCCATGACGAACCTCTCTTATCCACTGGTGGGTCAGGAGTGGGGCCTATGGACCATAGGAACCATGAATCTTGCAATTTCTCGAGGGCTTCTGCATAGGATACTCCTAACTCTGTAAATATTCTGCAAGGCCTTCGAAATGTTGTGACCTCGGTAAGGGCGTGAGCTTTGCATACTCGACGTATGGGACGCCGCTGAGGACTAGTTCTTGCCCTATTGGTCTTTCATGTGGCCTTCTTTCAGTTCCTTTCAGAGTTTCGAGCCGACGCCTGATCTCGTCTATGGAGGAAGAAATTGGTGATATTCAACCCAGAATGCCATGAACCACATTGCAGTGAGTTGGTCTATGTTACTTTCGTTGCTGTTTGAAGACATCTTGAACAATGGATCTGCGGAATAGAACCAAAGATGAGAACGGATCCATCGAATGACATAGGAGACTCGAGGAATGCTCGTTGGTGAGCGATACAGATAAGACCCTTGATTCGCGTGTATTTGCGGTCATCGAGCTTTACGACTTATGTGCTTTTACACATTTTGTGTAATTGGCGAGACGCCTAATGGACTCGGATCTCTAGGGCGAGATGATTTGACACAAATCTCGATGTGGGATTTAGAGAGGACTCTCGAGATGAGATGACCCGAAATGTAAGACCTCGAAGAGAGGTGGCCTTAGCAATTAGCATAGACACTTAAGCATACGGTTGTACGACGTAAGAAGTTGATCCCGATCCCAACTCGGAATCAAAGGATTTTAATGTTCTCAATAATGGACAGATTTGAAAAGCAAGTTTTTGAAAGTGGGAGTTTTGAAATTGACATTACAGTGGTTAAGTGACATCGTTTATGATATGTTGGAAAGTACTGCCATGTGGGTGTCAAGAGTTCATGAGTTGAAAAATTGATGATAATAACAGCATGAAATTGTGATTTTGCAGAATGATGATGTATAAGAACCGGTTTGAAGAGATGCGTAAATCATGGGGTTGCGCTGTTATCGAGACTTCTATTAGTTAGGAGTTCGATGTTTGCGATGTAGAAGGTATTTTTGAGAAAACATGATGACCAGCCATGATGGTCTTTTAAAATGGAAGTTGTGTAGCGAAATTCTCATTACAAGAATTTAGGTGGTGGTAGCGGTGTTTGAAAGGGAGAGTGCAACCGTGTAAATATACCTTCATTCCATTGATTGAAATTTTGGCGATGGTAACGGTATGTGTGAAAGTGTTTTGTGGACGAAAAATGTAGCCGTGTTAGATACCTTGATTCAATTGTTTAAAATTTTGACGATAATAACGGTAAGCGTAGAAAATATTTTCAGGGTGAAAAAGTGTAACCGTGTTAGACACCTTGATTCCATTGATTGAAATTTTGGCGATAGAAACGATATGGTGAGTTTTGATTTTGGCCAGCATAACGGCACTAAAAACGGGTTTTGAAAAATGGTAAGTGTGGATTTGGCCAGAGTAACGGCGCTAAAACGGTTTTGAAAATAGTGACTGTGAATTTGGCCAGAGTAACTGCGCCTTAATTTTTTTTTGAAAATGACCTTTTTGAAAACGGAGTTTGGGTGTAGTTGAATATGTTATCGTGGTTTAATCCGGAATTTAATGCTTTATTCGGGTTGTCACAACACGCTACACATAGATAAACAAGTATACACTCATGCAGGATGCAGACGCGGGTAGGCTACCGTCCACGAAAAGTCCTCGCTTCGGCCGGGACGTATCACCCTGAGTGAGGATGTGCGTTGCCCTGTTCCACTCGGAGCTTATCGCTTGGCATATTCACGGAATGCGTGACTACCTTGGACGACCGGAACGTCAATCGGGGGCCTCCTCACCGGTCCAGTCCTAGAACCTTACCGTAAGAAGGACGATTGATCCTAAATCGGTTAGGGTGGGCTTTTTAGGGCCGAAAACCTGTAGTGACCACAAAAAGAACTAGGAAATGGGCACCACCGACCTCATTCGTGTTACACCACCGTTAGAAATCTGTTTTCATCTCCCCAGCGGAGTCGCCAAACTCTGGACACTGCCACCCGCTCGCCGCACGCACCTGTGCGGACCGTTGCAGCGACCATCCACACGGCCCGTCGGACGCCGTGCACCCGGGGCCGGTCCGATCTTGCATTCGAGGCGAAGTGTCGGACCTCGATTTGGTTGATGATTTGAATTGTACTAGATGGATGTATGGGCGCATCTATTTTTCCGTTGAATCGAATGAGATGTGGTTGTAAATGTTTAAAGGCCGATTTTTTTGGTCTAACGACCGTTTTAGTGAACCGAATTTGTTGCCGATTTGCGGAGTCGTCACCGAGTAATTTTGGGATACTCGTAAACCGTTCAACTCAACATTAATCCTTAGCAGACTCAAAGCTGAGTGACATGGGGACTTAAAGATAGAGACTTGTACTCTTAAGCATTCCATGTCTAGAATAACTCTCATTGCCAATGGTTTCGGGATCCGAAAACCATAGATTCTGAGTAAGGAGTGAGGGTACGTATTGGGAAGCCAACATCCGATAGACGTCAACACCTAAACCCGCCCGCACATAGCGGCCTCTACTAATCAATCGATGGGCTGATAACTTCGTTCTAATTGTGGCGTAAATGCGATAACATCCGTTGTTTTAACCCTATGCCCTTGCTATGTCGGTTGTTTTAGGGCCAAATAAGTTTGTCGTCAAAGTAAGTGTTTTTACATTCTTTTCATGCGATTTCACGTGACAATAAGGCCATGAAAAGATGCACGTAGGAGAGTAGAGAGTACTAGATAGTATTCGTATTAGCAAATTAGTTTTAACGTGATAATACGGATATTAGTCATTCTTGTGGTATACCTTACCAAGTATTCTGCTTAAAGTGCGTTTGTATGGTATTAATAAGGATACGTCAAGCCACATGTGAGGTATGAGCATCGAGATTAATACGGGACTAGACCACTGCTCATGTTGATTATTATTAGTTGCTTATGTTTTGATTTCGTGTTAGGTGATTTAGCATGCGATTATGATCATAAAAGCGGTAAATCATACGAAAGTGATAAAACACGAAATGTAAGTAAATCACATTGTATGAGAAGTTGCACCCTCAGAATGTACACTAAAGGAAGTACGATGTGTAGACAATCAAGAATGGATCTTATAACGACTACTCGGATTCGATTTAAGTACTTGAGGTCGAAGTTGTGGTCGTTACGTATGTTATACGAGTTCGTCTTGACTGGGTTGAACAGGAGTAACACCTGTACACCAATTGGAGTGCAAGTGGTGGACGCATCGTGGAATTAGCATCCACATAGGTCGGACTCGACGTTGTGGACATCCGTCCGCAACGCCCAGCGCCCCGCGCGGGACCGACCCGGTTTTTGAACGTGTGGCGGCGGCCACCCACGCGGCCCCCTCCCAGTCACGGGCCGGTTCGATCTCGCGTACGGGGTGATGTTTTGGACCTCGATTCGGATGACGATCTGGACTTGTACTAGACGGGTGCGGGCACCCGTGTTTCCATTTGGAATCGATCGAGTCGTGGTTGTAAATGTTTAAAGGCAGATTTGTTTGGTAAGGCGACTTTTTAGTAAACTCAATTATGAGGACTCGGAAACCGTTCAAGTCAACTTTGATCCTTAGCCGGCTCAAAGCTAAAGGGCACGGAACCTAAAGATAAAGACTTGTACCCGTAAACACTCCATGCCTGGAATGACTCTCATTGCCAATGGTTTCGGACATCCGGAAACCGTCGGTACTGAGTAAGCGGCCTCTACTAATCAACCCCCCCCCCCCCCCCCCTCCCCCCGCAATATAGCGGCCTCTACTAATCAATTGGTGGGCTGATAATCAACTTCTTTTGTTGTGGCGAAAGTACTGTAACATCCGTCATTTTCACCCTATACCTTTTGATACGTCGGTTATTTAAGGAAAAGTAAGTTTCGTCGTCAAAGTAGTTGCGTTTACATTCTTTACATGCGATTTCACGTGACAAGCAGGCCATGAAAAGATGCACATAGGAGAGTAGAGAGTACTAAAATTATATGTATTAGTAAATCAGTTTTAACGTGATAATACGGATATTAGTCGTTCTCGTGGTATACCTTACCTGGTATTCTGCTTAAGATGCATCGGTTCGGTATTAATAGAGATGCGTCGAACCTAGTAAGGCGAGCACCCGGACTAATACGGAACCCGACTATTGCTTTGCTCAGTTTTAGTTGTTTTACATTTTGAATTCCGTGTTAGGTGCTTTAGCATGCGATTATAAGGTCATAAAAGCAATAAATCATACGAAAAACTGTAAATGCGAATATAAGTAAATCACGTTGTGAGGAGTTGCACCCTCGGAGTATACACTAAATGGGACACGATGCATAGATAGTTGAGAACGGATCTCGGAATTACTCGGGCCTATTTAGTGTATTTTAGTGTTTGCGGTTGAAGTGGGGACGTTACGTGTCTTAGTATGTGTAGTGGACCTAGTGTCCACGTTTTATGTTATCGTAGTGCATAACAGTAAAGGTGCAAGAATATAAAGTTTTGTTTAGACGACAACCTAGTGACGATTCGACTTCAAAGGTGGATCCTCATAGCTTTCCCGGAGATTTCGGCAGAGTTCTGTTACCATCAACCCTTCCTGCGGCTACTCCGGCAGAGCTTCGTTACTATTGACTGACTCTGCGGCTAATCCGGCAGAACTTCGTTACTAGACTATAGCTAGTCGAACACAGGCACCTCGGGATCGAGTGGATTGCTCGAAAGTGAGGAGTAGCGTTGATGTCATTTTTATCGGAACCACAATCGAGTGGATCGTTTACCTCGGGTGTCGGAGTGCGAGCCCTTAGCGAGAATATAGAAGGACAAGAGAAAAGTTGTGAATTGTGTGTCGAATGAATGAGGTGAGGGGGGATATTTATAGATGTTTTTGGCCCTCGTCACCCATATAGACGCCTGAGTCCAGGCGCACCAATACTCAGGCGCCTGGGTTCAGGCGTGTCGAGACTCAGGCGCGTAGGGTGAGGCACTCGGTGTTTTGAAGATACGATTTTGATACTTTCCAAAACCGAGAGGTGGGTATATGATACAAAGCTTGGGGACTAAGGTTTCCCCGGGTTTGACCTAGCGCCGTGAGTTTAGTGGGCCTCGGGTGTGCATCCCGAGGTTCGCTTCGCGTGGTGCTGACTTGGTTCGAGTCTCGGGACCGACTCGGGGTCCCGATGTCACAATTGGCTCTAATTAGTGTCTATGCGACCGTAACGACACGACTAAGGCTGCCAATATGTTAGTTTAATTTTTCCGAGTAATTTATTTGATCCGTTCTATAGAAAAACTACCTAAAACATCGCGAACCCGCGTCGCGTTGCAGTCCGATCGTCATTGGGTATTTGTTGGGTACTTCTGCAGCCACCAAGTCCAAATCTGGGTGTCTACAGATGCCCCTACTTTGACTGAGGCTTGGACAAGGTGAAAGTCAAAGTATAGCCACCCAGGTCAATCGAGGATTAAGACCTGGTGATT
This sequence comes from Agrostemma githago, assembly GCA_958450325.1. Taxonomy (NCBI): domain Eukaryota; kingdom Viridiplantae; phylum Streptophyta; class Magnoliopsida; order Caryophyllales; family Caryophyllaceae; genus Agrostemma; species Agrostemma githago. The sequence continues at coordinate 55,965,297 of OY288243.1, forward strand.
GTCCGGTCGGGTCGTTTTAAGTCCATTGGACTACGTGTTAAGGCTCGCCAGCTAAGGCTTAGAAATCGTACCTGACACGTTTGCTTGCGGTTGCTTGCTTGGGTCCAGGCCGGTGCTTGTCATCTCGTTCTCAGTTCTTCAGGCTCGCATATTTTGTTCTTTTTTGGATTGCTTAAAATTTTGTTCAATTTTAAATGCCTTTGTGTGTAGGTGACGCGTTAAGCGTAGATGCGAAAAATGTTCGTATGTGTTGGCTTCCATTTTAACAATTGTCTTTAGGATGCTTTTGAACCCTTGGACTTAATGAAATAAAACGTTCGAGGGTGTCAGTCTCCACTCAAACACTTGTCTTTGGGATGCCTATGACCCCTAGGACAAAACGAAACAAGATAAACTATTTGAGGGCATCAGTCTCCACTCGAATAGTTGTCTTTCGAGATGCCTATGACCCCTGGGACAAAACAAAGCAATATAAAATGCTCGAGGGCGTCAGTCTCCACTCGAGCGGCTGTCTTTCGGGATGCTTATGACCCCTAGGACAAAGTAAACAAGATAAACTATTCGAGGGCGTCAGTCTCCACTCGAATAGCTGTCTTTCGGGATGCTTATGACCCCTAGGACAAAGTAAAACAAGATAAACTATTCGAGGGCGTCGGTCTCCACTCGAATAGCTGTCTTTCGGAATGCTTATGACCCCTAGGACAAAATAAACCATTCGAGGGCGTCAGTCTCCACTCGAATGAAAAATGTTGTGGAGGTATCAGACTCCGTCGAGGGCGTTGGTATCCACTCGAATTAAATTGTGGAGGTATCAAACTCCTTCAAGGGCGTTGGTTTCCACTCGAATTAAATTGCTGTGGAGGTATCAGACTCCTTCGAGGGCGTTGGTATCCACTCAAATTAAATTGTTGTGGAGGTATCAGACTCCTTCGAGGGCGTTGGTATCCACTCGAATTAAATTGCTGTGGAGCTATCAGACTCCAATGCCTCTCGGAAAACTAAGACCCGTTAGGCAAAAATTGTTGTGGAGGTATCGGACTCCAATGCCTCTCGGATAACTAAGACCCGTTAGGCAAAAATTGCTGTGGAGATATAAGACTCCAATGCCTCGCGGATAACTAAGACCCGTTAGGCAAAATTGTTGTGGAGGTATAAGACTCCAATGCCTCCCGAATAACTAAGACCCGTTAGGCAAAAATTGTTGTGGAGGTATAAGACTCCAATGCCTCCCGGATAACTAAGACCCGTTAGGCAAAAATTGTTGTTTTTCTTTTGTTTTAGTTAGATGGTTTTTGCTTTGCTGGTTTGTCTTATTTCGTTCGGGTTTGCTTTTGCTTTGTTTTGGTTTGTTATGCACTTGAGATTTGTTCAGAGTTTGTTTAGATTGGTTCGGTTTGGGTTGCTTTATTACGTGTTCGGGTGCAGTGTTCATGTTAAGTGTGGTTCTTACGCTTGTTTCATTATCATTTTTTGTCACGGGCGTGCTTTAGCGATTAGTAATTGTCTCGTCATTGTTATTTTGCTTGTCTTAAAAAATGTGCGTGTTTCGTGTATATCGGATTTTAAGCCTCGTTTGTTTTCGTTTTAGTCTGTGATGGACTGTTCAGGCGCACGCCCATCTGCGCCCCATTCTTCGGATGCCTAGCCCCCAGCGGTTCAGAATCCCGGCGCGTCACCTGAGGCGGTCGGGCTCTCGTGGATCGGGTTTGTTTAAGTAAACGAAGGCGGGGTGATTTGTTCATTCGACCCAAAAGCCGAACGCGTCACCCCCTTCGCCCCTTAATCGCCTTCTCGATTTTTCTACGTGATTTCTGTCTCGATTTCCGCCATACGCGAGAATGTCGACTCCGAGTAGGTGTTTTTTACTTGTTTATTGTCGGTTTTGCTTGATTTGGTTGATTGTGAGCTTGTTTTGTTGAAACCCTAGAAAATCGATTTGGGTGTTTTTAATTTACTAAGTTTCGATGCTTGTGCTTAACCCCATTGTTAAATTAAGGTCGATTAGAGCTTGTTAGGGTAGTTATAAGCTCGATAGGGGATTTCGAGGTACGACAATGGCTCCCTATAGTGATAGGCTCGAGATGTTAGGGTTAGGGACCATTTTCCTGGATATTTCCGCATTTGTGTTGCGTAATCTAGCTCCATTAGCATTTCTGAGGACACGAGTACCTCCCTTGTCGACTTTTATAGGCTAGGGTGGCTCTTAGGGCTTTCCGTGAGGTTTTGTGTGTCTTACGACGGACCAAAAGGTGTCGTAACGATGCCGGATTTTCCCGAAACCACTTCCATCGTGACCGGGATCAAAAATGGGTGATAGCGGCTTTTTCTGAATTTTAGTATCCTTATCTGAAATTTTGACCCTATTTTGACATGTTTAAGCTGCTTTAACCTGACCTGAGGCATAGGTTTTTTACGTTTTGTTTGATCTTACAGCTAGAGGTGATACTGGGCGTCCCGAGGGAGCCTCTACGGTTGGCGCTAGTGGCGAGGCCGCCGGGACGAGTTCACAGACTCCCCGTGGGATTCGCTGGAGACGACGGAGCATTTCATCTCAGCATCGTGATCCGGAGGCCATAAATGAGGACGATTTTGACAGGGTGAGGAAGCGCATGTTTCCCGAGACAGTTGCTAGGAGGACCCATATGCCGGTTCCCGTACCGGAGAATGAGGAGATTGGCTACAAGGATCCCGAGTGGGATCGGGACTGGGATGGTCATCAGTTGTTGTTTCATCTCCACCTACACGTTTCTCACCGCATCGTGCATGGTCTGGTGAGTGTCCTATTCATGTTTATTAGTTATGTCTTGGATTTTGGCTCGGGTTAGGTTAGGTTTGTTTCGTTTATACTTGTATTGTTTTGGTTTGCAGTCTCCAGGTCCGATGAGGACTTTCCCGGGCTTTACTACATGTCTCGAGATTTATTCTCGATAGTTGACCCCCGCGGTAAAGGGGTTTATCGCGAGAACTGCTCTAGCTCCCGTGGTCGAACAGTGGGTTCGGCTGGTTGGTTGCAAGACTAAGTGAAACCTTATGGTGATTAAAGCGATGGTAGATTGTTTCCATGATACTACCTCGACCTTCCAAATGGCCTTTGGCAGAGGTCGGGATATCTGTAGAGGATTTCAGGATGATTATCGGTTAGCCCTGGGTTCCGGAGAGGATTAGATGGGCTGCCGAGGGCCCTAGGCTATATAGTGATGAGGTGCGGGGCCTTATCGGAGATTGTTTGGAGCGTGAGGCATATAGTGCGCCTCATGCTTTGGTGAGCTCATAATGCGAATGCGGAAGCGGATTAGATTAGGAAATGAAGTTGGGTCGAAGGTTAATGTAACCTTGAGTGATGACGTGGATTTTGGAGTGAAATTGAACTAAGGTTAATATAACCTTGGTTCATGGTTAAGGACTTCCTGGATTTTGTGTTTTGTGGCACGTCTATTTTAGGAAAGAAAATACTTTGAATTACGTAAGGATCTTGTGATGAAATAAAAGACAAACGTAACCAAAGATATTTAGCCCGAATTCGACCTTGAATCCAAAATTAATAACTTAGAGATTGGCGCACCAATTCCTCAACGCAATTTTGAAGTACTTTCTCGAAATATAAAACACAAGAGTTGATTTAAAAATCAAAACGTTGCTGAAATTTTTATTGCTTAATCGTTCAATGAATAATGCTTACATAGAACGTGGCTTTTATAACCTTACACGAGTGCATCACTCGATTATACTTGTCTCTAGTAAGAGATACATAATTCAATTAAAATTAGTAACTAATCTAGATAATATAATATCTTACCCTAAGTATCTCTTGAAATGATCTTGAAGAGATCATTATTATTCTTGTTGCTTTAATTAAACTAAGATTGTATCCCTTTATTGAAGATTGGGATACACGAAATCAGCTCAAAAATCTTGGAAATATTGTTGCCAAATATTTTCGCATATCATGGTGATACCTCCAAATATCCTTGATTTTCCTACCTAAATAGGAGAGGTGGATATGTTTTATCCATGGGGTAAATCCAAGCATATCTTGATCCAAAATCAGCATCTAATTTGAGTTGATCTCCCTCCATATTGCTGCTAAAAAGAATAATATTGCATTGGTTTACTTGAGTAAGGATCCCACGCATATCCTCTTGTGATCACACACAATTCTTGACAAATATTGGCAAATATTTTCTCGTGAGTGTTGGGCTAATTAATAACGTGTGTGAGCATACACACACCGAGTTTAATTGGGCTTGGTTTGAATAACCCGAGTGAGTGCATGGTCTCATTGTGGGCTTTATTCGGTCCTAGCACAATTGGGTCGGGCTCGAGCTTACCCGTATCATCCTCTCCTTCTTTGAAAGGAATTGACCTCAATTCCGTAAGGCCATCATCGCTTAAGTACGGACTTAAGTCCCCTATATTGAATGCAACGTGGACTCTATAGTCTCCTGGAAGCTCGATCTTGTTAGCATTGTCGTTTACCTTATCAATGACCTTGTACGGACCCTCGGCTCGCGGCATTAGGTTGTTCTTTCGTTTTCCCGGAAACCTTTCCTTGCGTAAATGTAACCATACCAAGTCTCTGGGTTGGAATACCTTAGTCGGTCGGTTTTTGTTAGCTCGCGTTTTGTAGGTTTCATTTACCACCTCAATTCTAGCTCGGACTTGATCATGTAGCTTTGTCATAGCCTTGACCTTGTCCTCCGCGTCCCTGTGAACAAATTCCCCTTTAGGGATAGGGAGTAACTCGATAGGTAAATACGGGTTAACCCCATAAACTACCTCGAAGGGAGAGCGCTTAGCTGCGTAGGTGGGAGATCGATTATAAGCGAACTCCGCATGTGCAAGCTTAAGATCCCAATCCTTTTGAGTTTTACTCACCAACCCTCGAAGAATAGTCCCTAAGATATGGTTTGTCACTTCCGTTTGCCCATCGGTTTGAGGGTGATGCGAAGTGCTAAACAATAGCTTAGTACCGACCTTTCTCCAAAAGTTACTCAAGAATTTTGAGTCACGATCGGACACAATAGTCTTCGGGACTCCATGTAAACGGACTATCTCGCGATAATATAGATCCGTGACGTTACAAGCATCGTCCGTTTTATGGCAAGCCACGAAATGCGCCATCTTCGAAAATTTGTCAACGACCACCATAATTGCATCCCTTTCTCTTTGAGTACGAGGTAAGGCCACAATAAAGTCCATCGACACATCTTCTCATGGTCGTTCCGGAACTGGTAATGGCATGTAGGCTCCCGCTTTAAAGGAACTTTTCGCCATGTGACAAGTAACACACTTGCCTATGATGTTTTTGACATCACCAATCATTTTCGACCAATGAAAATGCTCGTGTAAGATGTCGAGCGTCTTCTGGACCTCGAAATGTCCGGCTAAACCACCACCGTGTGCTTCGCAAATTAATAATTCACGAATTGGATGCTTTGGAACACAAAGTCGATTTCCCTTAAATATAAAACCCTCTTGTATCGTATATTCCTTGTATCCACCTTTTTGACATTCCTCGAATATCTCCCTTAGTTCATCATCAAGCACATAGGATTCTTTGATTAACTCGAACCCTAGTAACTTCACTTCGAGCGTGGTAAGTAGCGCATATCTCCGTGATAAAGCGTCAGCTACTACATTACTCTTGCCTTCTTTGTATTTTGATGAAAAGTGGAATGATTGAAGAAATTCAACCCATTTTGCATGTCTCGGGCCGAGCTTTTGTTGTCCATGTATGTACTTGAGAGACTCGTGGTCTGAGTGAAGTACAAAATGACTAGGACGAAGATAGTGACTCCAATGGTCAAGCGCTCGAACGATCGCGTAGAACTCTTTGTCGTATGTAGAGTAATTACAACAAGCGCCCCCCAATTTCTCCGAAAAGTAAGCAATGGGTCGTTGAGCTTGGATTAAGACAGCCCCAATTCCCATGCCACTTGCGTCACACTCAACTTCAAACGGTTGAGAGAATTCGGGTAGAGCGAGTATAGGTGCGTTGCATAGCAAATCCTTGATCTTTTCAAATGACTTTTGAGCTTGTTCGTTCCAATCAAACGCTCCCTTTTTCAAGCAACCCGTGATTGGGCTCATAACCGTGCTGAAATCACAAATAAATCGTCGGTAGAATGAAGCCAATCCATGGAATGATCGTACTTCATTCACCGTACTAGGGTTAGGCCAAGAACGAATAGCCTCCACCTTTTCTTGATCCACGACAACTCCATCCCGAGATACAACGTGTTCAAGGAATATAACTTTGTCGACCAAGAATGAGCACTTCTCGGCTTTGCCGTATAGTTTTTGCACTCTTAGCGTTTCGAACACTTGTCTTAAGTGTCGTAGGTGCTCTTCAATGCCCTTGCTGTATACTAGGATATCGTCCAAGTACACGACCACGAACTTTCCAATGAAGGACTTTAGAACCTCGTTCATAAGCCTCATGAAAGTGCTTGGTGCATTAGTAAGGTCGAAAGGCATGACCAACCATTCATATAAACCATGTTTGGTTTTGAATGCGGTCTTCCATTCATCTCCTTCTATCATTCGAATTTGGTGATAACCACTTCGAAGATCGATTTTGGAGAAGATGGTTGAGCCATGAAGTTCATCAAGCATATCATCGAGTCTCGGAATCGGGAATCGATATTTTATGGTGATGTTATTCACTGCTCGGCTATCGATGCACATTCTCCATGTGCCATCTTTCTTAGGGACGAGTAAAACCGGAACCGCGCACAGGCTCATGCTTTCCCTTACGTACCCTCGTTCCATTAACTCCTCAATTTGTCGTTGGAGTTCTTTGGTTTCTTCGGGGTTACTCCTATTGGCCGCCTTGTTTGGTAAGGACGCGCCGGGTACGAGATCAATTTGATGCTCGATTCCACGCAATGGAGGTAAACCCGCTGGTAAGTCATCTAGAAAAACATCGTCAAACTCACACAATAGTGGTTTAACGCGTTCAACAGAGTCAAGGTTAGAGTAAACTTGGTCAAGGTTAATGTAACCTTGGTCAAAGTTATTCTCTCTTGAAACTGTGGACAGGTTAGATGCCACAAGCGCGTACACTTGCTCTCCTCTAGCCAAAACCTGCTCCACGTCTCTTTCACCAGCAAACATTGACAGACTCGGCTTGTTAGTACGATTAGAATGAATCGAATGAATCTCCTTCGGCGTCATAGGCCTTAGGACGACCTTCTTACCATCCACCATGAGTTCATGCTCGTTGCTTTGTCCTTTATGAAGGACATTGCGATCAAATTGCCATGGCCTGCCTAATAACATGTGACAAGCATCCATGGGAATAACGTCGCAAACCACCTCGTCCTTGTAAGGACCCATCGTAAAACCAATGCGGACTTGTTTAGTCACCTTGACTTGGTTCCCATCATCCAGCCAATGTAAGGTATAGGGTCTCGGGTGTGGTGTGGTGGTTAGGGTTAATTTTTTAACCATGTCTTGTGAGGCGACGTTGGTATAACTCCCCCCATCAATAATCACGTTACACCATTTGTCTTTGACCAAGCATTTAGTGTGGAAGATTTGGTCACGTTGTTCGGCCACAACCGGTTCAACAAGGGTGTGCAAAGTACGACGTAAGACCAAAGACTCAACATGACTTGGTGCTACAAACTCGAGAACGTTGTCCCCCTCTAACTCATCCCCATTCGTGACATATGAGGGTTCATCCTCGTCACTAAAACCCTCCATCCATTCATCGCGATAGCTAATTGCCTCTCTTAATGTAATGAAAGTGGCCGAATCCTTGACACTTAAAACAACGGACCCTAGACATGTCTTTGGATTTAGTGTCTGTTTTAGGTGTTGCTTGGGTGGCAACTACGGATTTTGGGGTTTGACTTGAACTAGACCCTCCGAATTTATTGGGTGTTTCGGATTTTGTCCAAGTGTTTGTTTTAGTGGTCGGAGTAGTTCGTCGTTTTTGTTGGCCCTATACTTTTAAACACAAAGAGCATAATAAATCAAACGACGCATAAGGATGTAAATCTACCACATCAGCTATGTTACGATTTAATCCCCTACAAAACCTAGCCATCTTTTATTCCTCGAGTTCTTCTAACTCACACATTAAAGATGTCTTTTCAAACTCCTCAATATACGCACTAATTGACATGGTCCCTTGTTTCAATTTGGCTACCTTACGATATAAGTCGATTTTGTAACTTCTAGGAACATACCTCTTGCGTAACTTATTTTTGAGTTTCTCCCATGATCGGATCTTAGGCTTTTCCTCCTATGCTCGCCTAGTCTTCATACTTTCGAACCATAGGGACGCACTTTTTGTTAGCCTCAAGATAGCATACTTGCAACGCTTCTCATCGGGGACATCCTTGAATTCGAACATCCTCTCGATTTGACGCTCCCATTCCAAGTATTCTTCCTTATCTATCCCTCCCCCAAATTCAGGCAACTCCGTGACTTTGAATTCGTCATGGGGTTTGGGCACATCCACAAATCTCCTGACACCTTCCCCAGGTCTGTTCTCGGGCAAATTGCGCAAGGCACGGAGCAATTGTTGGATGAGATTGTCGTCATTACTCCCCCCGGTATTGATGCTGCCTGCGTCATTGTTGACATTGTTCTCGTTGACTTCGTTATATCCCATGTCACTAAGCACGGCTCTGATACCAAAATGATGCGAATGCGGAAGCGAATTAGATTAGGAAATGAAGTTGGGTCGAAGGTTAATGTAACCTTGAATGATGACGTGGATTTTGGAGTGAAATTGAACTAATGTTAATATAACCTTGGTTCGTGGTTAAGGTCTTCCTGGATTTTATGTTTTGTGGCACGTTTATTTTAGGAAAGAAAATACTTTGAATCACGTAAGGATTTTGTGATGAAATAAAGGACAAACGTAACCAAAGATATTTAGCCCGAATTCGACCTTGAATCCGAAACTAATAACGTAGAGATTGGCGCACCAATTCCTCAACGCAATTTCGAAGTACTTTCTCGAAATATAAAACACAAGAGTTGATTTAAAAATCAAAACGTTGCTGAAATTTTTATTGCTTAATCGTTCAATGAATAATGCTTACATAGAACGTGGCTTTTAAAGCCTTACACGAGTGTATCACTCGATTATACTTGCCTCTAGTAAGAGATACATAATTCAATTAAAATTAGTAACTAATCTAGATAATATAATATCTTACCCTAAGTATCTCTTGAAATGATCTTGAAGAGATCATTATTATTCTTGTTGCTTTAATTAAACTAAGATTGTATCCCTTTATTGAAGATTGGGATACACGAAATCAGCTCAAAAGTCTGGGAAATATTGCTGCCAAATATTTTCGCATATCATGGTGATACCTCCAAATATCCTTGATTTTCCTACCTAAATAGGAGAGGTGGATATGTTTTATCCATGGGGTAAATCCACGCATATCTTGATCCAAAATCAGCATCTAATTTGAGTTGATCTCCCTCCATATTGCTGCTAAAAATAATAAGATTGCATTGGTTTACTTGGGTAAGGATCCCACGTATATCCTCTTGTGATCACACACAATTCTTGACAAATATTGGCAAATATTTTCTCGTGAGTGTTGGGCTAATTAATAACGTGTGTGAGCATACACACACCGAGTTTAATTGGGCTTGGTTCGAATAACCCGAGTGAGTGCATGGTCTCATTGTGGGCTTTATTCGCTCCTAGCACAATTGGGTCGGGCTCGAGCTTACCCGTATCATCTCATATATCACCTTTCACTTTGAGTGGGTGGCGGTGTTAGAGGGTCGAGCACCAAACACGCCGGAGCAAGATGCCCGGTTGTGGTTGTGGTACTTCCTAGGGTCGACCCACTTCTCGGACAAAGGCGAAAGGTTTAGTACTAGGATTTGGCCTCTCCTTGCAGACCTGGCTCAGCTAGAACGTTATGATTGGGTAACCGCGGCTTTTGTGGAGATGACTCGCTGCTTGCAAGTCATGGTGAGGCCATTGGAAGTGGAGTCGGCCTCAGCTTTGCCCATCGTGGGTCCAGGCCTTATACTGGAGGTTAGTTGATATTCTCATTTTTGCATGACAGGTTCTGTTTAGTTTTGGCTTAGTTTTGCTAAGGTATTTCGGGATTTTGCAGGCTTGGATCTATTCCTACTTCCCTTGTTTGGTACCTAAAACGGTGCGGGTTCATCCGACGAGATTCCCAGCGGGGATCGAGTGGAGGTTGGCTCAGCCTAAGAGTACAATCAGCCACTACCAGTCGGAGAACGCGCTAGTCAACCAGTTACGCCTCAAGGATGTAAGTTTTCTTTTTATGCTCCGCTTTGTTTATCGTGGGTTCAGGGTTGTTGAAATGCTAATTTCGTTTGTGTAGTTTGTGGCCCGCCCTTGGGCCAATTATGAGGGCATGCCTGGGTATGTTGTTGCGGAGCTGAGGCCTCGGAGTTACAGAAGGATGCTCCTTCCTGCATTGTTTCGCCTGAATTGGTATCTGGGAGAGCGGTTGGTGCGTCAGTGTTTGTATGACGATTTCAGGGTGCCGGTTGATCCTCCCCGGACCATGTTTAGACCGCCGACCACCGCAGATGTCCTCGAGGGTAGGGATGGAGAAGGAGGTGATGCACTCCTGGTGCCTGGTGCCTTCTATCTATCTCACGTCAGCCAGCGGCTAGCTTGCCACCGCCTTGTGGTAAGGTTTTAATCTTTAGTTCTAAGGTTGTTTTGTTCTATGGCTTAGCATCTACTTGTTTTCTGACCGATCGATTTGTTGCTTTCTCTGCTGGTCGATCTGGCTGATGCTATTCAGCCCCCAGAATTTCCCTTGAAGTTGCTTAGAGTGGATGCGGCCGGGATAGCTTTCACTGAGTCTCTCCTCCCGTGTTCTACCGAGGAGATGTACGTTGGGATAGAGTTGCGTGACCGGGTATACCGGGTTAGTTTCGGCTTTCGTTTTTTGTTTGAGTCTTAAGAGTTAGGGTTGGTTTGTCTAACTTCCGTGGTTTCACCTTTCAGGTTTCATCAGCTTGCCATCAGCGGTTGTGGCAGGCTGCCAATCGCTTCCGGGCCTATGCCTTGAGGGTTTCCCGTGACACTTCGGGACCTCGATCGGTGAGTTTGCGTGGCTAGAGTTGGCTTTCTAGGCTGTTTGCGTGTGTTCCTAATGCTTAGGTTTATTTGTAGAATGTCCCGGATATGGTGGGGCAGCTGGAGACTCGGGTGACCGAGCTTGAGGCGGAGGTGGCTGAGGCATGACAGCACCTGCAGTCTTGCGCCGATGAGATCGCCCAGCTTAAGGAGCAGTTGGCTCGGTCTCAAGGCGAGACCTCCGCGCAGGGTGAGGCTAGGCATCGGATTGAGAGGGAGGCTAAGGCTAAGGCCATGGGTCATGCTACGGGTGCTACTGAGGAGGTTGGGAGAGTCCCCGAGACATCTACCCTAGACATGTTGTCGGGGATGGATGGTAGTGGGTCTCCTCTCCTGGATCTGGAGGATCTAGGTTTGGATGACAACATTTGTGAGGTCGTGATGGCCATTGGCGCGGCTTCTAGGGGTCCTCCCTAGTCCCGATTTGTGTAAGGATTTGTGTATTTTGTATATTTTCTTGAAATTTTTAGTACTTGAATTAGTTGGATTAGTCTTGCGTTTTAGTTTGGTGAATTGTTTACCTAGATTGACAAGTAATCACATTTGCGTTCATTCATTTGCGATTTGATCTTAGTTTAGGGTGCGTTGGCGTTGCACGGGAGTACGAAAACAGTTCCGTTTGGAAGTTTTGAAATGCGTTAGTTTGAGCCGGGAATCGAATCCGATAGTACGTTGATTAAAATGTTTTGACTCGAGACGGGCGAGATGTAAAACATTAACGTGTTCTGACCGAGGTTATTTAGGAGATGAGTGTAGTTGTTTTTGGCAACTTTTGAAAAAAAAGTTAGACCACTTTTTGCTTACTCGTAACATTGTCTTATTAGGCTATAGATGCGACTTGACAATAACCATTAAAAGGCTACAACACGCCTAGGTGGGGTAGCTTATCCCTCTAAAAAAATGAAAAGACGCCTAAGTCTCGTGTGTCCGACGGGTGAACGGGCGTTCCTGTAAGTCTTGCATGAGTACTTCGGTCTCCGGAGCGCGTTTTAGTGACTTCGGGAGGTCGTTCCCGATGTCCGAGGTGTCATGTGGTAACTATGGTGATAATGCAGGATCGTTGTCTCTTTCTTTTGGGTCGCTCTAGATGTTGTCTGTCTAGGGGTAGTCGCCTGGGCTGAGGCTCTCAGGTTCTAGGTCGCCTGGGCTCAGGTTGCTGGAGACTCGGGCGCCTGGGCCAGGGCGGTTCGAGTCCCGTCTATGGAAATTTTTGTTGTTTCCTAATTGTTGTGGGATTAGGGCTATATATACGGGTTGTGGGTGCTCGTCTTAGACATACTAGAATATCCATAGGGTCTAGAACATCCACTTTTAGGGTCATGTCAGGTTTCGGGAATCTCTTAACCGAGTGGGCGGGTTATTTTAAGAAATGCAACTTCGAGGTTTGTTCAAATGACGGTTTGTCAACGGTCGTTGCACTGAGTCGAGTCAAGGTACAAGATGACTTCCTATTGGCATGCTCTAAGTTTTGGGACTCAAAAGGCCATGTTTTTGCTTTCCCTGGGGTAAAATTTGTCCTCTTCCCGAAGAGATAGATGCTATAGGTGGATGAAATTTGGTTCGGCCTTGTGTGCCTTCGGGGAATGATGCTTATGTAGAGCGGTTTTGTCACTTTTTGGACCTTTCTTCATTGGTGGAGGCTAAGGTTTTCTTTGGAAGAGATGGCATTAACTTAGAGTTGCTTTTTAGGACATTCTCACAGGTTGGTTCCTACGATATTTCGGCCTTAGCAAGTAGGCGCGCTTTTAACATCGCGGTGGCTTGTTGTTATCATTTTGAGGATGCGAGGGCGCGTGAAGGTTGGGGTAACCCTCGAGTTTTGGATGTGGTGATGGGAATGGAACATGGACGGTCACCCTCTTTGCTTATTTTGGGTGAGCTTATTCTAGATCTCGATGCTCATGCCTGACTCCACAAGACATCCTTTCGGGGTTTCAGGATCATTTTACAGGTGTTTTTGGTGTTGTGTTTCCTTGGTACTTGGCTTCTTTTTTTCTTTTTTTTGTGGTTGCTTTGGTTTGAAGGTATGACATTTTGTCGTGGTTTGTGCAGGTTTGGTTACAGGAGCTGCTCGGTTTGGTCGACCCTCCCCGGGGCTTCAAAGGTTATAACTACAGGGGTTTCACGGGCCGGAAAATGGTGCAGGTGTGGAGTAAAGGTCATATCGAAGGGGAGTGGTTCTCCTACTTGTCTAAATGGCAGTTCGTCATTAGGTGGTCCATCCCGTGGTGGAATATCAGTGGGCGTACCGGATTTCCATTTTCGTCTTCAACCGAGGCTTTGTTAATACTATCTATGAGGGATCTGGTTTATATTTATCCACGCGTGTTGTCGAACCAAATGGGCATTAAACCACACTCTTCGGAGACTGCTAAGGATATCTCTAGTCTCGACTTATGGACAGAGGATTCACTTAAGGAATTTAGGGTGTCTTGGGAACAGAGATTTTCGCGTCCCGTGGTTATTGAGAGCGTCCGACCGACCGACATTGCTTCCGTCCGGCGGGGAGTTTGTGAATACCCGTCAGGACAGAGCAACTCAAAAGTTAAGAGGACAGCCGCTAGGGGACGAGGAGGTGACTCGAGGAAATGTCACTAAGTGCCTGACCAAGGACAGCGTTACCGATCCTAGTACCGTCAGTTCATCTGTACGGACCAAGACTAACGAGACCCATATTGAAAATGTGAGTGAGGACGGAAAGTGGGATTGGTTGGGCTCACCTTTGGCTAGGGCGATGGAAGCTTGTGTTCAAAAGATCGATGGTGAGGAACACAAGCAGGCATACCCGAATGGCAAGGGAAAGAAAAAGTTGCACCGATAGAGTCCAGCCGTTTTGTATTATGTATTATTAGTTGATATTTTGTGGCGTATTAGTACTAGTTTTTGTGGAGTTTCGACACATTGTTGCTTTCCAGAATAGCCGGGTTTCCGATACTTGATGTAAAGGCCTCGACAAAAGCTCGACTTAACCAAGTTTTATTGTTAATGAGAAGCACATTGTTATTATTTACCTCTTTTTTTGTGGTGGCTCGCAACTCGATTCTTCATTTTACCCGGAGCGCCCTTTCGGGTTTTCACTCCGTCCTCGGCTCACCATATTTTTTTTTACGACGGCTCGCAACTCGTTTCTTCATTTTGCCTGGGGCGCCCTTTCGGATTTTCACCCTGTCCTTTGCTCGTCGTTTGTGCTTCGTCACTTAAATCACTCATTAGCCGGAACGTGGACAGAGTCCCAGCTTGTACGTGAATCGAGTAATCGAATTTTTTGTTTGTTTGTTTATTTGTTCGTTTGTTTGGTTGTACACGAAGGAGGGTTGCCTACGTATCCGCTTTTAAACGGAATCAAACCATGTTCGTAGTTCTTTTTAAATAAAACGCGAGTGATTTTGCTTTAGACTTGTTATGCCAATTATCGATGCGAATTTTTTTTTTTGTCATTTTGCATGGCTTCCCCTAAGCTGGTGGTCGGGATATGGTTGTCAGGATGTTTATGGGTAGTATCGTTTTAGTTGATCCATGTTGGTTGGAGTTGAGAACTCTTGACCGTCTAGGTCGGTAAGGATCACGGCGCCCCCCGAGAGTATTTTCTTGACAAGGTAGGGGCCCGCCCAGTTTGGTTTGAATTTCCCTCTAGGATCAACGGGAAGGGGTTCTCTAATGGATTTGACTACTAAGTCTCCCTCGTGTATGTTTCGCGATTTCACTCATTTATTAAAGGCTCGTTGTATGCGTTGCTGGTAGGCTTGTACGTTGGATAAGGCATGTATCCTACGCTCGTCTAAGAGTACTAGCTCGTCATACCGTTTTTGGTTCCATTCTTCTTCGGAAATACCGCTCTCAGCTAATATCCTTAGTGATGGTATTTCTAGCTCTACGGGTTGCACGGCTTCAGAACCCTAGGTTAGATAATATGGTGTGGCTCCGGTGGGTGTTCGATAGGATGTTCGGTACCCTCAAACACAAATTGCCCTCAGGATAACTTAGACCCTGCTAGGCTTGAATTTGTTGTTGTTGTTGTTGTTGCCTTCAAGATAACTAAGATCCGTTAGGCTCGGAAATGTTTGACCGCGTAAGTATCCGCTCACACACAAATTGCCCTCGGGATAACTAAGACCCCGTTAGGCTCGAATTTGTTGTTGATGTTGCCTTCAGGATAACTAAGGCTCGTTAGGCACGAAAATGTTTGAGCGTGTAAGTATCCGATAAAACACAAATTGCCCTCAGGATAACTAAGACCTTGCTAGGCTCGAAAATGTTTACTGGCATTTATTTATTTTGGGTAAATTGGATTTGTTTTGCGGACTCTTCTTACTTTGTTCAGATTCGCCTTGCTTTGTTCTGATCTGTTATGTGCTTGGATTTGTTCGGACTTTGTTTAGATTGGCTTTGTTTTGCTTGATTTATCACGTGCTCGAGCGTGAGCATTCTCGTTAGTCAAGGTTCTTATGCTTGTTTTATTATCGTTCTTTGTTCGGGGTCAGTTACAGGCTTGCTTTACCGGTATCGGCTAGTAATTGTCTTGTCGTTGCTCATTTTGTTTGGTTTATGAGTGCGTGTGTCGCGCGTGTTGGTTAACGTGCTTTGTCTGCTCTTGTTTAACCCTTGAGTCGAGTAGTTAGGCGCACATTCTGCTGCGCCTCGAAATTCAGGCGCTTAGCCCCCAGCGGGCCAGAATACGGACGCGAGAACTGAGGCGCCCGAGGTTTCGTGGGTCAGACCCATTTAAAACCATCTAGGGGAGGACGAACGATTCATTCGTTCCAAAACTCGAACGTGCGCACCCCTTCGCCTCAATCTTACTTTCTCAACTTGTTCAACCGATTTCCATCTCGATTTTTGCCATACACGAATACGTCGACGTCGGGTAAGCGTTCCTTACTCGCCTATAGTCGATTTTGCTTAATTTGATTGATTGTGAGTTGATTTTGTTGAAACCTTAGAAAATTGATTTGGGCATTTTGAATTTGCTAAGTTTCGATGTTTGTGCTCGATCCCATTGTTAAATTAGGGTTGACAAGGGCTTGTTAAGATAGTTATAAGCTTGATAGGAGGTCTTGAGGTGCATTAATGGTCTCCTATGGGATAAACTCAAAATGCTAGGGTTAGGGATCGTTCTTCCGATTATTCCTGTATTTGCCCATTGTAATCTTGCTTGGTTGGTGTTTGTGATGTAGTGGGTGTTTTCTATGTCAACTTTTGTGAGCTAGAATGCTTTCTAGGACATCATGTGAGGTTTTGTGTGTCTTACGACGGACCAAAAGGTGTCGTAATGATGTCGTATTTCCTCGAAACCACTTTTATTGTGACCGGGGTCGAAAATGGGTGCTAGTGGGCTTTTCAGAATTTTGATATCTCTATCCAAAATTTTGACCTTATTTTGAACCGTTTGAGCTGTTTTAGCCCTGACCTGAGGCATTGATTTTTGAATTTTGCTTGGTTTTATAGCTAGAGATGATACCGAGCATCCCGAGGGAGCTCCTTCGACTAGTAATAGTAGCGAGGCCGCCGGGACGAGCTCACTGACTCCCCACGGGATTCGTAGGAGACGACGAAGCGTTCCATCGCAGTGTCGTGATCCAGAGGCTACAAATGAGGCTGATTTTGATAGAGTAAGGAAGCGTAGGCTTCCTGAAATGATTGCAAGGAAGGCTCATGTCTTGATTCCCGTGCAAGAGAACGAGGAGATAAGCTATGAGGATCCTCAGTGGGCTCGGGACTGGGACGACCATCAGTTGTTGTTTTGTTCTGACTTGCACGTTTCTCACCGTATTGTGCGCGGTCTGGTTTGTTTGAGGATCCGAAATTTGGTTTCGGTTGATTTGGTTTGAGTTGGTTTGTTTATGCTTGTATCGTCTCGGTTTGCAGCCCCCAGGTCCGGTGAGGACCTTCTCGGGTTTTACGACATGCCTTGAGATATATTCTCAAAAGGTGACCCCGGCGGCAAAGAGGATTATCGCGAGGACCACTCTGGGTCCCGTGGTCGGGTATTGGGTCTGATTAGTGGGTTGCAAGACCAAGTGCAACCTTATGATGATTAGAGCGATGGTAGATCGCTTTCACAACACTACCTCGACCTTCCATATGTCTTTTGGGGAAGTCGGGATGACTTTAGAGGACTTCGGGGTTATTATGGGCTTACCCTGGGGTCCGGAGAGGTTTAGATGTGCTGCCAAAGGCCCTAGGTTAGATATGATAAGATCCGGGGATGGATCGGGGATTGCACGAAGCGTGAGGCTTACATTACGCCTCATGCTCTGGTGAGTTCGTACATTATCGGCCACTTCGAGAGCGTGGCGGTGTTAGAGGGTCGAGCACCCAACACGCCGGAGCAAGACGCCCGGTTGTGGTTGTGGTATTTCCTAGAATCGACCCACTTCTCGGATAAGGACGAGAGGTTTAGCACTAGGATTTTACCTCTCCTAGATAATCTAGATCAGCTGGGGAATTTTGATTGGGTGATCGCGGCTTTCGCGGAGATGACTCGTTGCTTGCAAGTCATGGTGAGGCCATTGCAAGTGGAATTGGCCTCGGCTTTGCCCATTGTGGGTCCAGGTCTCGTGCTGGAGGTTAGTGATTGTCTTTGTCCTTGTTTTTTTTCACCAAATTTGGTTTGGTTCTTGTTAAGGATATTTTTAGGGTTTTGCGGGCTTGGATATATTCTTATTTCCCTTGCTTGGCGCCTAAGACGGTGCGGGCTCGTCCGACCAGGTTTCCGGCAGGGGTCGAATAGAGGTGTAGACACCCAGATTTGGCAGCTAGGTGTCAATAGCAGTTTCCAAAAAACACCCGATGATGATCGGACGCGAACGTGATGCTACGCGCTTAGATATGGGCTCAAAACCGTTAGTTTCTGGCTTGTGCTTTTTACGGAGTAAAAATCTCACAAAACCTACCTCAAATTCAGGCCCAGCGGGTCGTTTCCAATCAAATAAGACTAATTTGGGTCAAAACCGACACCGGAAATAACACCGACTTTTAGTGACCGGGTCAAACCCCGGTCAAAGCCGTTTCCGAGGATATAAAACAGACATGCAAATATCAAGAATCCGACCCAAACACAAAATCCTCAAGATTTCGTCCGCCTCATCCACTCGATCGAGTGTCAGCCCACTCGATCGAGTGGGCCTCTAGCAGGCCCGCTGTCACCTCTTTATTGGGCCACTCGATCGAGTCAGCAGGGGCACTAGATCGAGTAACCCTAGGTCGTGGGGTTGGGAATTCCTATATATACACCACTTTGCATACACCTTCATACAACTTTTACACACATACAACTTTCAATCTTGCAACCCAAGTATCTAGGAAACCTACGACCAAAAACCACCATAACTCCATCTACATAATCTCGAACTCCCGTGCCTAAGCCACAACTAGACGAGTCCTATCCGAGGATACGAAGCATGTAGGTTGAGGGTGCAAATAATCTCGATTTCTTCTCTCTTTCTCTTCCCTTCTCTCGCGTCGTCCCTCCGTCCGTCAGTGTCGTCGTCGTTTTTTTATTTTTTTATTTTTTATTTTTATTTTATTTTTTCGTTTCTAATATCATTAATATCGTTAGTATCAAAATACTAAAATGTTCGCCTATTCGTGTCAAATACAAGGGATGACGGGATAAGAAAATCCGAATATACGAGGGTATTGCACCCGATGTTGCCGGTCGTTTATCCCGACACCCCAAGTATTTGATTGTTGAAGCGAATCAACGTCAACAAGATTTTTTTTTCTTTTCTTTATCGCATCGTTAGTCTCGTTTTAGTTTTTGCATAATCATCATCGTTAAAATCACGCATTCATCAATTTCTAAAATTATTTCGAACCTCGATAAAACCTTTTTTTATGACTTTGGTCAACACTTGTCAAGTCAATCGCGTGTCCTAATCTTTTCAAAATCATGCATCATGTCATTTATATCATTCTATACTATTTGCAATCCGTTATTATCATTACTAACCTGTTTGTTTCTATTTTTGTCTCGTTATTTTCATTTGTTTGTTTTATTGTACTAAAACGAACCTCGCATGCTAAATACAACTTTGACGTTAATTTAGATGCATTAAATCGACATAGCAACTTATTCTAATCTTCGCATGTTTAGTCAAAATATTTTTTGCATATCATTAATCGAATTACTAACGCGCGTATTCAAAAGTCAAGCGATATCTTAGTAGAGGCCGCTAAGTGCGGGCGGGGTTGGGTGTTCTTTGGGAACTTCCCAACACGTACCCTCACCCCTTACTCAGAACCGTGGTTTCCGGATATCCAAACCCATTGGCACACGAGAGTCATTCAATACACGGTATCCGATAATGTCGGTATCGATATCGCAATGCAAAGGGACGAACCCAATAAACTCTGAAATCGGAATGGGCTGTACTTTGTGCACGACCCACTAAGATATAGAGTGGGTTCGAACGGGTCCGAACTCCCACAAATTTCGGTGGTGACTCCACTTCGATTTAAATTTCAATTCGATCCATCTCACATGAGATTCATTTGCCTCCCCAAACCCGCGCGTGGCCGCGTCGGGGTGGACCAATGTCATGTCCACAGAAGGGTAGCTCAGACTAAGAGCACGATGAGTCACTACCCGACGGAAAACGTGCTGGTCAATCGGGTGGGCCTCGAGGATGTAAATCTCCTTCTTACAACTCATTTTGTTCAATAGTGTCCATGGTTCAGGATTACTGAGGTATCGATTATTTCTGTGTAGTTTGTGGCCCGTCCTTGGGCCGATTACGAGAGTGTGCATGGGTATGTGGCGGCGGAGTTGAGTCTAGAAGCTACAGGAGGATTCTCCTTCTTGCGTTGTTTCGCCCGGTTTGGTATCTGGGCAAACGGTTGGTGCGTCAGTGCTTGTATGACGATTTCAGGGTGCCGGTTGATCCTCCCTAGACCATGTTCAGACCACCGACCGCCGCAGAGGTTCTCGAGGGTAGGGATGGAGAAGGAGGTGATGCGCTACTGGTGCCTGGTGCCTCCTATCTATCTCATGTCAGCCAACGGCTAGCTTGCCACCGCTTCGTGGTAAGAACTCGTTTTTGCTCTAGTGTTCGTTTTATTTTATGGGTTAGCGTTTATTTGCTCTTTGACCGCTTCGCTTTTCCTTTATCTAGGCGATCCGGCTGACGCTGTCCAGCCACCAGACTTCCCTTGACGCTACTTAGAGTAGATGCAGACGGGGTAGCTTTCGTTGAGCCTCTCCCCCCGTGTTCTGGCAGAAAATGGACGCCGCGATAGAGTGACGCGACCGGGTATACCGGGTAGGTTTCATTTTTTGCCTTGGATTTGGGTCCTAAGGGTTAGGTTATGTTTGGCTAACTCATATGGTTTCACCTTTTAGGTTTTGTCAGCTTGCCACCAGCAGTTGTTACTACGTCCGGGCCTATGCTTCGGGAGAATCTCGTGATACTTCGGGGCCTCAATCGGTGAGTATGTGTACCCACGGTTGGTTTTCTAGGCTGTTTGCGTGTTTTCCTAAGGCCTAGGGGTATTTGCAGGATTCCTCTGACATGGTGGGGCAGCTTCAGACTCGGGTGACCGAGCTCGAGGCAGAGGTGGCCGATGCGAGACACCTCCTGCAATCTCGGGACGACGAGATTGCCCGACTTAAGGAGCGGTTGGCTTGATATCAGGGTGAGACCTCAGCGCAGGGCGAGGCTAAACAAGTGGTTGAGATGGAGAGGGAGACTGAGCTTGAGGCTGAAGGCAATGTCACGGGTGCTACCGAGGACGTTAGAGGGATTCCTGAAACAACTACCTTGGACATGTTGTCGGGGATGGATGGTAGTGAGTCTCTTACCTTCGTTTTGGAGGATCTAGGTTTAGATGACAACAACATCGGTGAGTTCGTGATAGCTATAGGCGTGGCTTCTAGGGATCCTCCCTAGTTTATGAACTCGATTTGCGTATGGATTTGTATATTTTGTATATTCTTAAGACTTTTAATGTTCGGATTGATTATTTTAGTTTTGCGTCCTTGTTTTGCAAATTGCTAGCTTAAACTGACAAGTAATCATTTCCAGTTTGTTTCGTTTGTGATTTCGTCGTAGTTTAGGACGTTTTAAGTGCGTTAGGGTTGCATGAGAATACGAAAATGTTTTTTCGGATTTTTCTGAAATGCGTTGGTTTGAGTAGGGAATTGGATCAGATAGTACGTCGATTAAAATGTTTTGGCTAGAGACGTGCAAAATGCAAGAAATTAATATGTTTCGACCGAGCGCGTTGGGAGACAAGTGTAGTCTCAACGTTTTTATCTAAAAAAAGGTTAGGCTACTTTTGAAAAAAGTTAGATCACTTTTTGTATGTCAATGTCGTATTGGGCTACAGACGCGAATTGACGATACCGTTAAAGGCAACAACACGCCTGGGTGGGGTAGTTTATCCCCCTAAAAGAAAAAAAATGAAAAGACGTCTAAGTCCGGTGGGTCTGACGGGTGAAATGTGTTGTCCGCGTGACCTAGTAACTCTTGCGCTGGGTTTTGTGCTGGTTTGGCTACAAGAGAGGCTTGGTTTGGTCGACCCTCCTCGGTCCGTTAAGGGTTATAGCTATAAGGCTTCACGGGTCACAAGATGGTGCAGGCATGGAGCGCTGGTCATACCGAAGAAGAATGGCATTCCTACTTGGACAATGAGCAAGTGGCTATCAGGTGGACGGTCCCGTGGTGGCATATTAATGGACAGGCCGGGTTTCCTTTTTCATCTTTGACACAGGCTATGTTGATATTATCTTTATGGGATCCGGTTTATATTTATCCGGGCTAGCCGTTGAACCAAATGGGGGTGAGTCTAACCACTTCGGAGACTATTAGGGGTGTTCTTAGTTTTGACTCGTGGACGCAGAATTCGCTTAGGGAGTTTAGGGTGTCTTGGGAACAGAAATTTTCACGTTCCGTTGTTATAGAGAGTGTTCGACCGACCGACATTACCTCTTTCCGGCGGGGGGTTTATAAACACCCGTCAGGACAAAGCAAGTCGAAAGTTAAGAAAACCGTGGTGCTAGAGGATAAGGAGGCGACTCAAGGAGACGTCACTAAGTGCCTGACCAAAGACAGTGTTACCAATCTTAGTGCCGTCAGTTCATCTATACGGGCCAAGACGGACGAGACTCGTATTGAAGGTGCGAGTGATAAGAGGAAGTACAATTGGTTGGGCTCGCCTTTGGCTAGGGTGGTAGAAGCTTGTGTTTGGAGGGGTCGATGGTGAAAACCCGAACAAGCACACCCAAATGGCGATGGGAGAAAAAAAAGTTGGACTGGTAGAGCCCACCCGTTTTGTACTATGTTCTATTAATTGATATTATGGGGCATATTATTACTAGTTTTTGTAGTGTTTTGACACGTTGTCATTTTCCGGGATAGCCGGATTTCGGATGCTTGATGTAAAGGCCTCGACAAAGGCTCGATTTAACTGATTTTTTTTAATGAGAAGCACATTTATTTTGTATTTATGATTTTCATCATTTTTTTTGTTTTGTGGTGGCTCGCAACTCGATTCTTCATTTTACCCGAAGCGCCCTTTCGGGATTTCACTCCGTCCTTGACGCACCTTTTGTTTTGCTTTTTTTTTCTTTTTTTTTTTGACGGCTCGCAACTCGTTTCTTCATTTTGCCCGAAGCGCCCTTTCGGGTTTTCACTCTGTCGTCGGCTCGTCATTCTTTTTACGACGGCTCGCAACTCGTTTTTTCATTTTGCCCGGGGCGCCCTTTCGGGTTTTCACTCCGTCCTCGGCTCGTCGTTTGTGCTTCGTCATTGGAATCACATTAACCGGAACGCGGAAAGAAAAAAAAGGTTACGGTTTGTATGCGAATCAAGTAATCGATTTTGTAATTTTTGTTGGTTTTACCCAAGGAAGGGTTGCCTACGTATCCGTGTTTAGACGGAATCAAACCATGTTCGTAATTCTTTTAGGTGTGAGTGATTTTGCTTTAGACTCGTTATGCCAATTGTCGATGCGAAAAAAAAAATCAAAACATTTTGCATGGATTTTCACCCTAGGTCGGAGATCAGGATGGGGTTGTTGGGATGTTTAGGGGTAGTATCGCTTGAGTTAGTCCATGCTGGTTGGGGTTGAGAACTTTTGACAGTCTAGATCGGTAAGGATTACGGCGCCCCCTGAGAGTATTTTCTTGACGAGGTAGGGGTCCGCCCAGTTTAGTTTGAACTTCCCTCCGGGGTCAACGGGAAGGAATGCTCTAATGGATTTGACTACTAAATCTCCCTCATGTATGTTTCGGGATTTGACTCGTTTGTTAAAGGCTCGTTGTATACGTTGTTGGTAGGCTTGCACGTTGGACAGTGCATGTATTCTACGCTCATCTAGGTGTACTAGCTCATCGTAATGTTTTTGGTTCCATTCTTCTTCGGGGATGCCGCTTTCGGCTGGTATCCTTAGTAAGGGTATCTCTAACTCTATGGGTTGCACGGCTTCTGAGCCATAGGTTAGGTTATAAGGCGTTGCTCCGGTGGGTGTTTGGTAGGAGGTTCGGCATCCCCATAATGCGAAGGGTATTTTGTTTGGCCAATCCCGGTAGTTGTCTATCGTTTTCTTAAGGATCGTGGTGATGGTTTTGTTTGCTGCCTCCACGGCTCCGTTTGTCTGAGGTCTATAGGGTGAGGATTTGTGTCTTTGGATTTTGTATTTGTGAAGGAGTTTTTGGGTGTCGGCCCTGAAATGAGCCCCCTGATCACTGATGACTTCGTGAAGTATGTCGTATCGGCAAATGATGTTGTTTTGTAGGAATTTGACGACTTGTTTAGAGGTTAGTACGTTGTAAGAGGCGGCTTCTACTCATTTGGTAAAGTAATCGGCGGCCACTAGTATAAAACAGTGTCCGCCGGTCCCGGTTGGGTGTACCTTCCCTATGATGTCCATTCCCCAGGCGGAGAAGGGTCAGGGTGTTGTTATGGCACTAGTAGAAAAATTGTTGTTCCTCATTTGAGACATTTTTGACAATTAGCTGCAATTGAATTATTATTTTTTAAAGAAAAATGCTTGGGTGAGTCGTTTTTGGGATAAATTGCAAAAAAAAAAAAAATAGAGATGCGGCGTTTTGGTAAACGCCTCTCCCGTCTATTTATTTTATTTTTTAAAAAAAATTGAAATGAAGCCCCCACACACTCCTTACCCGGTTGTTTTTTTTTAAGCCCTAAAACAAAACCCCAACTCGATCTCTCTCGCATCCCCGACAACCCCAAACCCAGAACTCCCATACCCAGAACTTCATGCCTGTCCCACCAGAACTCCGGTCGCTGCTAGCTGATCTCCGGTCGCTGGTCGCTGCTCTCCGGCCGCTGGTCACTCTTCTCCGGTCGCTACTAACGCCGTCGTATTTCTGCTCACTATTCGGTAATTTCGCCGAATTCGACCTTTGATTTGATTTTATGGACAACAACAAGTCCGTATTTTAACCCTAATCTTGTTAAGATACTAATGGCGACAGTAAAATTTCGTCTCCAAAGCTCTTCGTCGTGTACTCTCCAAACCCTAATTTCTTCAATTTTCGTTTTTCTGCAATTCAATTGATTTTTTTGGAGTTCAATTTAATGATTTACAATGTTGTTCGCTGTTTGTGGAGCAGATTGCGACTTGGCGAAGTCGAGGATGCTTACCTATTGCGATCGAAGTGACGGCTTCGTTCGTCGGAATTCAACAGAGAGATCATCATTTCAGGTGATCACCTTGTATATTTTGCAATTATTTGTATGCTAGTACTGATTACAAGGTAGCTTGTTCGTTTTGATTGTATTATCATTTGTTGTTTAATGTTGATTTATAGGTGATTTCAGCTGCTTTGTCTTGAATTTTACGTATTTATGCTATCGGTTTTTTTAATTTACCTGTGATGCAAATTGTAGTGGCTGTTTGAGTAATGGAGCTTTGGATTCAGAGGAAATGTTGTCCATTCTCTATACTATGGAGATTATGAGGTGAGCGATTTTCGGAATGTCATGATCGTTATGCTATGTAATTTTGAAGAATTTTTGCAGAATAAACGATTAAATGTTCCGAGTTTAGTTATTTGTTTGCTGAATATTCTGGGTTGTTTCGTGTTTTTCCGTTGTCTAATGCAAGTTAACATGTTATTTTAAGGCTTGTAAATGGAATTATAGAGAAGACACGTGAGAGACAAAAGCTTTCGATAGCTGTGGCAGTTGATTTAATTGATATGCCACGAATGCTCATTGATATTCGTCATGGTAAGAACAACAAAGATAGATTTTATTCAGTTCAATCTCACTATCAAATTAATATCGTAGCCCAATGTGGATTTTGTACAGGAAGAGGCGCGGTCTGTTGGTCAACTTCATAGCCCAAAGTTGGCGAATCTGCTTGGATGTTGTTGCGAAAATGATGAGAGGCTTCTCGTGGCGGAGTACCTTCCCAACAATACCCTTGCAAAACATCTTTTCCATTGTAAACATCTTTTTCTCGACTCATCCAATTTAGTGTCTAATGTATGAGAGATGTCTCACTTATCAATGACGAATGAGCAAAAAGTTGTGTTAGACTGTCTCTTTTGAGAATTTAAGAACATATTTTCCATGGTTGCTTTTACAGAGGATGCGCAGCCGATGAAGTGGGCGATGCGGCTGAGAGTAGTCCTACATCTTGCACAAGCTCTGGAATATTGTACGAGTAGAGGCCGTGCCATTTATCATGACCTTAATGCTTACAGAATTTTATTTGATGGGGTAAACAATATAATCACATCAATTAGAAATCAGAAGTTATGATTTGAACATGTGTAGGCCTTAGACATGATACGCGATAGGAACCTTCAGTTGCTGACAGACTCTTGCTTAGAAGGACAATTCTCCAATGGCGATGGTACTGAGATCGTACGCCTTGCTTCTCGATGTTTACACTATGAACCACAAGAGCGACCTAACACTCGGTCATTAGTCGCTGCTTTGTCCCCTCTTCAGAAGGAAACTGAGGTCTGTACTTTACTTTTCGTTGTTGTTACGGGTGTAACTCCTTTCTAACTTTATATTTGCGAAGAATGAACAAAACCTATATCCTGGTATACATTCCACACCATTGTATATCGACATTTAATACCGCCATTTTATTTTAAATTTGTTATTATTCTTCGGCACTAAGGTAAAGAAGCAATGATAATAGGACTTGGTAGTTTCTGCTCGGCCTGTTTAACCATCACCATAGGGTTTTGGTTGCAGAGCCAACGTGACCACATGTCGCGTGCTTAAGTCCTAACATCCTTAAAAAAACCAGTCACGTTGGAATGATTCATTTTAGCCGACCCTGAATCCTTTCAAACTAGTACGAGTAATATTTCTTTCGCCCATACAGGTTCTGTCTCATGTTTTGATGGGAGTCCCACACAGAGCGTCATCCCTGCCTCTATCTGCGATAGGCGAGGCGTGCTCAAGAAGGGACTTGACTGTGATTCACAAACTTTTGGAAGCGATAGGGTATAAAGTCGTGGAAAAGGAGAGGAATCAGTCGGAAAACGCTTGAAAAGGCGGAAAAAATGCTGAAATCACCATTTTTCATCTCGTTTTTTATGCTTCGGATGCTGAAATCACCATTTTTCATCCTGTGTTTTATGCACAGAATCCTCACTTGATGCGACTTATACAAGAACATAACGACTTTTTGCAATTGATGAATGAACCTGGTGAAGGTGATGAAGGGTAAGTAGTCGCGTATTTTAGAAATTTTATTTTTCAACTGGAAAATAGCTGCACACTTTGTTCTTTTACTCGCAGTAGTACGTAGTTCTATCATTTAATGATGGTTGGGTTTTTTAATCATAGACAACAAAACTTTATTTCTATTATCTCCATTAGCTGAAGAGCATACCCTCACTTGACTGCATCTTTTCAAGCTACACCCGATCCTCTTATTGTAATTTGATACATCGTATGAGTAATATTTTTTTTGTTTTTGAAATTGGATTGTTTTCCAGTGGCTTGTATATATTGAACTCCAATGCAAACTGGGGGTTGAGGTTCAGGGCATGGGTTGGTCATATCTTATTATTTGAAAAATTAGTGGTTTTCCTTGCATGTAGATGCAATTCTATACCAACTTTGTTCTGGTAGAGTTGTTTTGCTGGATACCTTTTATTTGACCTTTTTTTTGGGAGTGTGTTGGTGTTACAAAACAATAATCGATTATCCTATGCAACTTTTTTATAAACACAGCTCTCGATTCCCAAACCTTTTTACTTTCAATCTTTTCTTTGATCTATATGTGGACACCCGCATTTTGACTGCCAGGTGTCTATAGCAGTTTCCAAAAAACACTCGATGATGATCGGACGCAAACATGCTCTAACGCGCTCGGATATGGGCTCGGAATCAGTAATGTCTGGCATGGGCTTTTGACGGGATACAAATCTCACAAAACCAACCTCAAATTCAGGCCCAGTGGGTCATTTCGAGTGAAATAAGACTAATTTGGGCCAAAACCGACACCGAAAATAAAAACCGTCTTTTAGCGACCGGGTCAAAACCCGGTCAAAGACGAATCCGTCACATAAAGTCAACCAGGTGCGTTTCTAGAACTTTGCACCCAAATACAAAATTCAACAATATCCAAAGTCAACCATTTCCTAAAATGGCTCGTCCAAATTGATCCACTCGGTCGAGTGGCCTGGATTGACCCACTCGGTCGAGTGGAGCCTCAAAATCCGGAACAGACCCGTTTTTAAAGACACTCGACCGATTGCACTAGGGCCACTCGATCGAGTGACCCTAGGTCGTGGAGTTTTCCTATAAATACCCCATCAACCCATCACATTTCACAACTTTTTCCTTCACAAAATTTCAGCCAACTTTGCATTCCTTTACACTACATTTCAGCCACAATTCGACCCTCAAGCACCATCTCAATCATACACACTTCGAGAGAAAAACCTCGTGACATCCATCTCTACAAAACGCATACACACATACACACCATCAACTCTTCTTATATATCTCGACGTTCCCGCGCCATTGCCGCCATCTGACGAACCGTACCCCGAGAAGCAAGAGCATGTAGGTTGAGGGTGTGACATTCAACACTGACATCTCCTTTCTCTTTTGTTTTCATTTTTTTATTTATGTTTATGTATCCATATATCATAATTAGTCGATAGTAACGACAATGCTAACATCTAACATTTTTTTTATTCATCGCATCTAACAACCTAACATTAATTTATCGTTATTTATCTTTCGTCTTATTTATCCCGTATACGTAGTAATAATAAGTTTCGGTTTTAAATCCGTTTAACTATGACGATCATCCAAAGTCCGTCTAATCCCTTTAAGAGCAACGACGAAGGTGGCACCCTTTCGAGGAGCGCCGCCCCAATGTACTCAACGGCACGACGTGATCGTGACCGATCATAGTTGAACACATTTAATTCCATTTCTAAAATTAGCGCGAAATCCGTTGATGCGAAAATCGACATCACATAATCCGTTAGGATTAATACAAATGTCGTGACGTGGAGGACTACAATTTCGTTGCTAATCAAATCTTTTAATTCCATAATAGCATCTTCTATAAAATTCCGACGACGGTATTATAGTCGCATAATATACGATTATAGTATCGAAAAACCGGGTTAAATCTAAATCGTCAATATATTTATTTAACTCGGCAACAATCGATTTTAAACAAATAAAACGAAACGGGCCATGTCTCGTACAGGGGGCACTCGACCGAGTGCCATGAGCCACTCGATCGAGTTGCACCCCAAAAACTGGGCAGTAGCCACCTTAAGGGTGCACTCGATCGAGTCCTGACCATGACTCGATCGAGTGGATCCTGTAGCCCAACAAACCGAGAGCTCTAATGCATCATTAGAGCCTCGTTATTTTCCTACGACTTTAGTCGTTGCGTGTAAAGTCGATCAGGTGATCTCTTCTTCCAAAATTCATGCATATCACTTCACCTAAACGACTTTGATCGACGGTCTCGCACTATTAATTGTGTGTCGACGACTCTTTAGTCGTATCCGACACATGATTAATTTAGACTCTATTCCTCGATGTGATAAGTCGGGACAAGGCATCGAGATTCGGGATCAGGCTAGCACCACGCCCAGGTTCTCTATCCCCGTCCTTTGGTTAATGTACAAAATAATGTGTATTTAATCAAAGTTCGTCCATTTACACGACTCACGGTCTAGTTTATATTTATTATATACGTGTCCGTTTCTAGCCAGCGCTTACCATTTCCTATTCGATTATTCTATTTTATTGCTCGTTGTATTGTGAATTCCGGGTTCTATTTCCGCCCGTGTAACTTGTAATCGATTTATATTGCTTTGCTTTATTTATTTGTGTTTTACCGTTTATAAATGAACCTTCGCATGCTAAATCACTTCGACAATAATCAAGATGCATTAAAATGACGTAGCAACCCATTCAATTTTTTTTATATCTCGTAAAATGTTGTTTGCATATCATTTTACCGGATTACTAACGCGCATATTAGAAAGTCAAACGATGTCTTAGTAGAGGCCGCTAAGTGCGGGCGGGGTTGGGTGTCCTTAGTGGGCATCCCAACACGTACCCTCACCCCTTACTCAGAACCTCGGTTTCCGGATGCCCGAAACCGTTGGCGCACGAGAGTCATTCTATACACGATAACCGGTATTGACGGTATCGGTATCGCAATGCAAAGGGACGAGCCCAATAAACTCTAAAACCAAATTGGGTCGTACTATGTGTACGGTCCATAGCGATATAGAGTGGGCTCGAATGGGTCCGAACTCCCACAAAGTTCGGTGGCGACTCCATTTTGACTTAAATTTCAATTCGATCCATTCTCATATGGAGATGCATTCGCCTACCCAAACCCGCGCGTGGCCGCGTCGGGGTGGACCTACGTCATGTCCACAATTTGGCGACTCCGCTGGGGATTAACTGATGCGTGACTTACCATCGGCATCCTCAGGGTGAGACTCGAATAGAAATCGTTTGACTAGTACAATACGCGTTTTAGTTTTACGGTTCATGCATAACCCCATTTTTACCCGGGCCGGTACTGGTGACCGACGTCCCACTATACCACGACATATTTCGACTTGGATATGTTAAAGGTGTTCATAGCCGATTCGTATGGATTTCGCGGCATGTTCTAAGCTCAACTCGACTTAGGAAGTCCGTCCCGATTCTCGTCTAGGCTATGTGCACTGGTATAGACCCCATTTAGACCGACCTAGACTTAGTGTAAAGCATACATGGCGTCGTTATAATCCTTGCGTGACTATGTGCTACTTGGTTTCCGTGTCCTTTCCAAAAATCGTCATTTCAAAAATGCATCTTTTCAAAAATATTCAAATTTCAAAAACCGGGAAGCTACCGAATTTAGGACTCTTGATTTTTACTCAAAATAGCCTATTTCTAGCCGGTATGCTGCCCATTTTTCAACTCAAAAACATTTTTGAACTTTCAAAATTGTGGTCCGATACACTTTCTGATTTTCGGAAAAATCGGCCCTTTCCCCGAGTTTTCTCGGATTTTCCAAAAATAACACCTTTTCAAACCTTCCTCTTCTTAGGACTTCCCGTATTTAGCAGTGTCGGGTCGTGTCATAAGTTGTCAAAGTTTTTAGCGTCGGAACTCTGTCGATTTTACATCACGGGTTTCTTCCCTATCCCAGTCCGCCTTATTAGACTAAGGCAAGGTCCACCTACGTAAGACATACTCTTACAAAGGAGGGTCCGTTTACACACTCGAGTCTAAAGTCTGGGGAAACCTCACGTGGACCTTCTTTCGAGCAGGACTTGGCCCACATGGCCGAATCCTAAGGAAGGCACATTATTCACGAGTCACCCGTCTAGGAGTCTTTGTCAAGTCGTTTCTTTAGTCTTTTCCCTGCTCGGGATGTGCTTTTCTTTCTTTGGTTCCGAGGTCCGGGTTCGGTTTCTGATTGCGCGGTGTTCTTACAGACAGGCCACCGTCCACCAGACACAGCCGCAAAATGGAAGCAGCTCTGAACAATCTGAAAGCCTCCGTGGATGCCATGGCCGCCAAACAAACTGACATTGATGCCCAACTGACAGAAATGAGGGCTGGTCAAGTTGCTATTGTTGCTCGTATGGCTGCTGTGGAGCAAAGGACTCCTAATACCGAGGCTACTGGGTCTCTAGCTGAACTAGTTAGCGCGGTGCGCCGACTAGAGGAACAAGTTCATTTGACTGGGAGTAACAATATCCATCGGGAAAATAGCTGGGAGTATTCCCCGGTGAGTGACAAGCTGCCCGCGAACCTGAATCTCACGGGCTTACCCATGTTTGAGGGTACCGAAGACCCGTTACTACATGTACGGGCCTTCAAAGAATTCACGGCTATCAAAGGGGTAGATTCCTCAATGTTCAAGAGTCTTTTTGCTGCATCGCTTGAGAAGCATCCACGGGCCTGGTACTATAGGCTAGACCCGAAGAAATACCCAACTTGGGATGATGTGGCTACAGAATTTGCTCGGAACTATGCTGATAACACTGAGATCCAGACCACAATGCGGTCTCTAGAGGTTATGGCCCAAGAACCTAAGGAAAGTTTTACCAAGTACCTTCAACGCTGGAGGGCCGAAAGTGTAAAACTGGTGGATAAGCTCAGTGAGAAGATGATAAGCTAGTCGTATACCTATCAAAGATAACCAACTTAGGTCTAACTAAAAATATAGCTAGGGAAGTCAGGATTGTATCCACAAGGAGACAAATAAATTCTACTCGCAATTAAAGTCTATCTAAGCAACAAATCGGGGGGTTTTTGATTGTGCTTAACTAATCTAAAAGTAGTGAAGGAAGAGAAGTAAAAAGAAGAATAACTAAAAGAGACAAGATGAATAAGGATGAATAAATAAAGAGGGAAACTAGGATCGTCGGTTCACCATGAATTTCCTACGGTCACGGTCTAGGTCACAGGTCTGTCGCAGATATTGGCCTAAGGGGTAGTGAAAAGGTCCTTCTGGTCCGCTATTCACCCTAGAATGCTTCTAACGGCTTCCGATCTTATTAGGACAAACTAATGTGTTGTAACAGGTCTAACTTTTACCAGGCTTCCGATCTTAGGTTCGATTTTACCAGTTCAATTAATCAATTACGTCGACTTAATCAATCAATCTCAATTAAATGCTACAATTAACAACTCAGACGCAATATCGTTGACAGATCTATAAACTAATTAGCAATCGTATTCAATTCATGGATCCCCTAAATCCTAGCAAGGGAAATTAGCTACTCGTGGAGAAATTTAAGACAATAATAATAATAAAGATGATAACTAGATTAAGCATAACTAATAGATCTAAAGAGAAATAAGCATAAACGAATTAATACGATTAAGAAAGAAAGAATTAAGGATAAAGGAATAAAGGAAGAACAAAGAGATAATTAAATTACCGAGTTTAAAGGAAGAGAAGAAAAGAATTCAAAAATCTAAATCTAAAAGTTGAGGGTAGAGAGAAATCTAAAGAGTAATCTAAAGAGAAGTAAAAGCATAAAAGCGGAGGTTGTATCTAAATTCTAGTCTAACGGTTTCTTAAATACTAAGTTAAAACAAAAGCCCAAAAGTCTTATTAACCCTAAACATCAAATTAGGAAAGTCTCGTTCTTCGTCCAGTCTAGAGAATAGTCGGTCGACTATTATGGATAGTCGTTCGACTATCTGTGCCCTGTTTCCGTTCTCAGCACTGCACGCTCAACTTCAAATGCTTGTCATTTCTTCGTTACTTCTTCAAATCAGGCGTTTAATATACCGTTCGAAAGCTAAGAAAAAGATATTTCCAACGCAACTGGAATCAGCTCAATTGGAGTTTTAAAACTTAAGATATTCACGTTTTAAGTAGACCTGTTTGGAAACGATCATTCTCTTTTCTTATTTTGCAAAAGATTTCATCTTTAAGCACGATTTTTTACTTTGTTTATGCATCAACGGGTCCATACCTGCATAAGATGCAACATGACCAAAAAGTATCAAATTCGGGGGAAAATAGTAGACAATGCTACTCAATATGCATGGAAATGCGTGCATAAATGACGTAATAATCATATATAAATAGCACGCATCAAACCTCCCCAAACCGAACCCTTGCTTGTCCTCAAGCAAACACAAAACTATAACCCAATCCTAATGGAATGTATATAACTCATAGCAGAACATGCTTCAAAGTTACCCAAACCAATGCGCAACGATTAAAGTCAATGTATACAAGCACATACAACAAGCTTGACCAATGACAACAATACTGAACTTTCAACCTTGCAAGACTCGTCTATGTTGGACTCTCACGGATCGCTCATCACACAAAATGGGTGATATTGTGAGTTTATGTAAAAATGGAAAGACAAAGCACTCACCTAAACTGCGACCTACAAGAACATGCATGCAATCTAACATGAAATTAATCTCTACTAACCGTACATACGCATTCTATCGGGTATAGACAAGTGCCAAGGACTTACATATGGTATAAAGTGAGGCTAATCGGGTAAGAAGGGGCAAAACGATATGGATATGTGGAGTTAAAAGTCAAGCTAGTATTTCTTACCCCCATCAATAAATAACATCCTGTTCTCACCAAACTCCAGTCGAAGAAATCAGACATAGCAAAAAATACCTTATCAAAACCGCTTCCCACTAATAACTATGAAATTAGAGAGATCAATTCTTTTCTCATAGCAAAAACACATTCTTTTTCTAGTTTCACTTCATTCATTTTTCTTTTCTTCTTCTCTCTTTTCCTTTCTTTTTTCATTCAACTTTTTTCTTTCATTGAATTTTTTCTTTTCATTTTTTTTTCTTTCAAATAAATCTTTTTTTTTTCATATTTTTTCATTCCCTTCTCAATAGTCATGATATCAAAATCAACCTGAAAAAAAACAATTTCGTCCAACTGATCTACTAGCTTGACTAGGGTAGACAATATATGGCATGTAGTTGATAAACGGGTCAAACAGGTCAATTTGGCTATGTGAGGCTCATGTGAATTAATTAAAAGAAAGGTTTTGCCTTTTTCGCACATGTCAGAACCACGAGTCAAAAACGTACAGGTACCTAAGAGACGAATGTCATACTTATGCAGTTTGATGTTACATGCCTCATAAGGAGTACTACTCTCAACCTAAATGAAACTGATCATGAATGTCATCAGTTTAAGGCTCTAATTCCTTACAATTCTGAGTAGTTGCCAACAATGAGTCAAGTTTATTCGTTCAGTAAACTCAATCAATGACAAGAGAATGATGCATGTAATTATATACAAAAACGATAACGATGCAAGGCATAAGCAAGTTAATGAAGACATAAAAGCAATATCATCATCATTATATAACCATTCCGACTCGACTATATGCAAAAACATATTTTTGATTTTTTTATGCATGCGAAAATGCAAGAAATATGCAGATGGAAGAAAACAACAGATGCATACCCTCCCCAAACCAAATCACACAATGCCCTCATTGTGTACGGCAAATAATAAGAGGCATAAAAAAATATGGGGAAAGATATGAAAGACGATGAAAGTGTAAAAGGAAAAAAAATGAGACTACTTACAAGATACATATAAAGGAGACATCCCCAAACCGCATCGAAGCATCCTCTTCATAATCGAAATTGTCGATGTCTCCGTCGCAAAAACGGTACCTACACACAAAAAAACAACAAAACAAAAAAAAACACAAGAGAAGCAAAGAAAATATATAGAACACATCTTAGCAGCCTATGTGAATCGCCTAAAAAATAGGTCAAGGATCGCATTAGCTTGTCAAACAAGCTAGACCAATCAGCAACAAAGTGGTCATAGGGAATCAACATTAATAAGCATGACCAATAATAAGCATGATAAGTAAGGAGAGTAGTGAGCAGTTTATGAGAAAAGACATACAAACCAAATATCTCAAAATTAGCCCAAGTCTTATCATTTGACACAAATTGCACAAGAGGAGAGTCAAATAACTCAAAACTACTCAAAGCATCAAACTTATATTTTTCACCTTCTTCGAAAAAGTTGTTATGATCGTCATCTTCAATGTTCTTAAGCAAACAACCATCAAACGAGAAACCAAGAGCCAAAACAATCTCTTCTAAAAGGCTCTCACAATCGTCATCCATAATCATAGGCTCAAGCGAAGGTGTAAGGGAATCGAGATCAAGATAATCAATGGGTGAAGGAGATTCATCTTCAAAACAATGGGAAAAGTCAAATTTCTCTAAAATAGGTTTTTCAAAGAAATCAGATTCGCAATCCCAAGTATCCTCAATGCTGAAACTCTCTTCACTCAAAGTATCATTCAAAAGTGCACTCTCTTCCCGACTCTCGTCCGTTTGAATTTTTCTCTCACGCTCACGGGCTTCTCCGTTGTTCAACCCTCTTTCCAAAACCTCAAAATTGACATCGAATGACACACTCTCAAATTCACATGAATCAAAATATTCAATGTTATCCTCACGAAGAACATCAGTCAAAGCATCCAGACACGCATTTTCCTCAAATATAAAATTTTCCATCTCACAATCATTGTTTGCCACAACAACATTCACAAAATGAGAAGAATATTTGGTCAAAGGGTGTGAAAGTTGCTCCGAAGAAGAATAAGATGATTCACAAGTATCTAAGGAATGCAAGTCATCATCCTGCATCAAGTTAGAAATCATATGGGTTTTGGGAACAATTTGGGATTGGACACTATACACATCATCAACATCTTCCTCCGATGGGCATATGTCCTGTCTAATAGATGCAACAGATTCAGTCATAACATAGTCGGTGGAATGTGAGAAATTAACTCTAGTATCTAACTTACATGGAGTATCATGCTCGTTTTCCTTTAAAGTTAACATATCTATAAGTTGTTGCATCATCGCCTTAAGCTCCGATATCTCAGCTTTCCTCTTTATCTCTGACTCCAAACCGTTTTGGATTAAATATTGGAGTAGAGCCCATCGTTTCACATAAGACATGTATTTAAACATGCCTTCACAGTTTTCCTCAATATAAGCCCATGTCGCATCATCGACACCATCCTAAATCATATGACTCACCTCCCACACACTCACATAATAACCATTTTGAGTAATAAAAGAGTCAAGTCTATCAAAATAAGTATGCAATGGTTCATGTTCAAATTGAGGGAGGTAGAAAATAGTCATAATAATGGTAGAGAAAAAAATAAAAAAAACTAGGAAAGAAAAAAAATATAATATTAATAATAATATTATTAATATTAATATTAATAATAATAATAATAATAATAATAATAATAAATAACTAAGAAAATCAAATTTTAAGAATCGTCTCAGGAAACTAGAATTCCCTGAAATAAAAGACAAACTAAAATTAACAAGCAGAAAAACACCGTCTCTCCGGCAACGGCGCCAAAATTCAATAAGCTAGTCGTATACCTATCAAAGATAACCAACTTAGGTCTAACTAAAAATATAGCTAGGGAAGTCAGGATCGTATTCACAAGGAGACAAATAAATTCAACTCGCAATTAAAGTCTATCTAAGCAACAAATCGGGGGGTTTTTGATTGTGGTTAACTAATCTAAAAGTAGTGAAGGAAGAGAAGTAAAAAGAAGAATAACTAAACGAGACAAGATGAATAAGGATGAATAAATAAAGAGGGAAAACTAGGATCGTCGGTTCACCATGAATTTCCTACGGTCACGGTCTAGGTCACAGGTCTGTCGCAGATATTGGTCTAAGGGGTAGTGAAAAGGTCATTCCGGTCCGCTATTCACCCTAGAATGCTTCTAACGGCTTCCGATCTTATTAGGACAAACTAATGTGTTGTAACAGGTCTAACTTTTACCAGGCTTCCGATCTTAGGTTCGAGTTTACCAGTTCAATTAATCAATTACGTCGACTTAATCAATCAATCTCAATTAAATGCTACAATTAACAACTCAGACGCAATATCGTTGACAGATCTATAAACTAATTAGCAATCGTATTCAATTCATGGATCCCCTAAATCCTAGCAAGGGAAATTAGCTACTCATGGAGAAATTTAAGACAATAATAATAATAAAGATGATAACTAGATTAAGCATAACTAATAGATCTAAAGAGAAATAAGCATAAACGAATTAATACGATTAAGAAAGAAAGAATTAAGGATAAAGGAATAAAGGAAGAACAAAGAGATAATTAAATTACCGAGTTTAAAGGAAGAGAAGAAAAGAATTCAGAAATCTAAATCTAAAAGTTGAGGGTAGAGAGAAATCTAAAGAGTAATCTAAAGAGAAGTAAAAGCATAAAAGAGGAGGTTGTATCTAAATTCTAGTCTAACGGTTTCTTAAATACTAAGTTAAAACAAAAGCCCAAAAGTCTTATTAACCCTAAACATCGAATTAGGAAAGTCTCGGTCTTCGTCTAGTCTAGAGAATAGTCGGTCGACTATTTGTGCCATGTTTCCGTTCTCAGCACTGCACGCTCAACTTCAAACGCTTGCCATTTCTTCGTTACTTCTTCAAATCAGGCGTGTAATATACCGTTCGAAAGCTAGGAGAAAGAGCTTTCTAACGCAACTGGAATCAGCTCAAATGGAGTTTTAAAACTTAATATATTCTCGTTTTAAGTAGACCTGTTTGGAAACGATCATTCTCTTTTCTTATTTTGCAAAAGATTTCATCTTTAAGCACGATTTTTTGCCTTGTTTATGCATCAACGGGTCCATACCTGCATAAGATGCAACATGACCAAAAAGTATCAAATTCGGGGGAAAATAGTAGACAATGCTACTCAATATGCATGGAAATGCGTGCGTAAAAGACGTAATAATCATATATAAATAGCACGCATCAGAAGACTTTAGTGGAGGCCTTTGTCAAGAACCTCCTTCCCTCATACCGGGTCCACCTCCGATTTGCGGTCATACCCAATTTCACCACTCTTACTGAAATGGGTATGAGAATTGAAGATGATCTGAGACTAGAGAACCTTACTAAGGCCTCTAGCAAGGGATACCAAGGGGCTTCCTCGTCCACTGCCAAGCCCCCGGCTGCAACCCGCGGTATCTTTGACATGGTTAATCTACTAGATGCCTCGTTCAAAAAGAATACCCCTCCTAGGGTGTTCACTGATATAGGGACTACCTATACATATGCCTTACAAAGGCTATCTTCCAAGGGCTTGGTCTAACCGATAAGCCCAACTCCCGAAGTCCCAGTTGAAAAACGCTCCAAAAGCTACAATACCCAAGCCTATTGCCAATATCATCGGGGCAATGGACATGATACCGAGAAATGTTGGAAGTTGAAGCATCTGATTCAGATTTGATTGAGAGTGGGAAAATACCGTTACCTGGGGACAAGCCAAGCAACAAGGACAACCCCTTTAGCACCCATGCTATCTTCACCGGGGAGGTGATCGACTGTTCTGTCCTTATCTCTCCTTTCATCCCACAAATAAATGGGATCTGGTTCGATGATGAGGAAGATGTGTACCTCACCAAGGGGGAAGCTGTCCCTATCACCCCCGAAGAAATCTGGAAGGCTAAGTCCAAGGTCTTAGCCAGTAACCACCTCGCCAATGCCGGTCGTCCTTACCAAGCTACTAGCTCTAAGGACATCCCTGTCCCGGTAACCGTCACCTGCCAGGACGGAAGAGGCCATTGAAGAGCCAAACACTGACACAACTCTTGTCAAACAACTAAAGAGGGCTCGGGTTGACCTCACTATATGGCAACTCTTGGTCATCTCGCAAGAACATCGAGAGGCACTTACTAAGGCTCTCGATCAAATCAAAGTTGACTCCCAGGTTACCCCTACTGAAATGGTAGCCACCATCATGCCCTACCTCAAGGGCAAGTCCAAGGAAGAAGGCCCATTAATCACCTTCTCAGAGTCCGACCTACCACCGTTCGGGGCCTCTCATAATCTAGCCCTGTACATCACGGTAATCTGCCGGGGTAAGTATCTTCCGATGACCCTAGTTGATGACGGGTCTGCTGTGAATGTCCTCCCTCTAAGGACTGCCAAAGCCCTCGGCATCACCGAGGCCGACTCCATACCAACTGCTCAAACTATCCAGGCTTTTGATGAAAGCCCAAAGTCGGTTTCTGGGGCCGTTAAGCTGACAATTATAACAAGACCAATTGAAAAGGAGTTAGAGTTCCAGGTGATCGATGTCACCTCCTCTTTCAACTTGCTCTTAGGAAGGCCATGGATCCACGCCGTTAAAGCGGTGTCCTCCACTCTTCACCGAAAGATCAAAATGCCCCTGCAAGACAACATTATTACTCTAGAGGCAACCCCTATGACCGTGGCCAGCTGCAACGCCACGGACCGCACTGACCTTTGGGGGTTCGATTTTGTGGGGATGATTGAGGAAGAATACCTTTTCAGGCCCTATTTCACCACGAGCATCGACACGATGCTACAAAATTTGGGGTATCTACCGGGGGCTACTTCAAGGCCATATCTTTCAGCTGGGAAGATTATTGAAGTCCTGAATGATGGGGAATCCCACTTCGGCCTAGGGTACGCTTTAACCCCGGGAAATGTGGTCCGAGCAGGAATTGAGAAGGCCTGCAACATCATTAAGGGTACCTACTTGGGCCCTTATAGCCCAAGGTTAGCCGACTACTTCGTCACACCGGTGTTTGGGGCTGTTCAAGTTGGCTTGTACCAACCAACTATCACATATCCCGAGTCTAAACTAGCTCGAGAATGTAACTATATTCCGGATGACATATTCGCCCTCATCCAATCTGAATCCAAGGAGGGTTCAGGCAATGCTGAGCCCGTGCTGGGGCTTCTGTTAGGGGAAGACAAGGCTGTCCCGACCCCTAAAGAAGACTTGGTAAACCTGATCCTTCGAAGCAACAGGTTCGATCCTTCAAAGCTGATCTCAGAGGTCGGTGCTGACACCGGGAAGAAAGCATGGAGAAAGACTGTCAAGTGGACCGACGGCCAGGGCCGAGTCTACAAGCTGACCACCGGTGAAGGAGACATGTCGGACACCGATTCCGAGTCTGAGTCTGAGTCTAAGTCTGTATTCGAGTCTAAGGGGTCTGGTGCTAGAGTCCAAACTGTAACCCCCCTCCCTGTAGTCACTACCACTGGAGCCTCGGGGTCTGTCCCGAAAGCGCTCCCGATTCCGCCTCTGACCAATGGTCAGACGGCCGCTCTCTTTGAGCTATTTTCTAAATTTTCTATCAATAATAACGACAACTGTTCTGCTTACGACTTGCCTTATTTTCAAAATACTTTTAATTTCAAAAATATTTTGTGCAATGACATTGAGAAACCCGACGAACAGGTATCATTACCTCCGCATCTGATCGAGCAACTGGAACAGAGGGAATCCCGAGACCCGGTAATCAAAGAAACCGAGTCTATCAATGTGGGAACAACCTTAGAACCCCAGATGCTTAAGATAGGGTTATCCTTAGATCCCGAGGAGAGACAACAATTCACAAACCTCCTCCAAGAGTTTAAAGACGTCTTTGCATGGTCCTACAAGGACATGCCGGGGATAGACCGGGAAATAGCTGAACACCGTATACCCATTAAGGATGGGTGTAAGCCGGTAAAACAGAAGCTCCGCAGAATGAGGCCTGAGTGGTCCCTCAAAGTCAAAGAAGAGGTCGACAAGCAATTCAAAGCCGGCTTCATACAGGTGTCTGAATATCCAGACTGGGTTGCAAACATCGTGCCGGTACCCAAGAAGGACGGCAAGGTGCAGGTATGTGTAGATTTTTGGGACCTTAATAAGGCCAGCCCAAAAGATGACTTTCCACTACCACACATCGATATACTAGTGGACAACACGGCCGATCATGCCCTTCTATCATTTATGGACAGGTATGTCGGGTACAATCAAATCAAGATGGCAGAAGAAGATATGGGTAAGACCACCTTCACTACACCTTGGGGTACTTACTGTTATACTGTCATGCCGTTCGGTCTCATTAACGCCGGGGCTACATATCAACGAACCGCTACAACCTTACTGCACGACATGATACATAAAGAAGTAGAAGTTTATGTGGACGACATGATCGTCAAATCCAAAGAACGGGACGGTCACGTTACCGCCCTAAGAAAATTCTTCACCCGACTGCGCAAATACAACTTGAGGCTAAACCCCCAAAAGTGCAGTTTCGGGGTAACATCAGGCAAATTACTGGGCCATATCGTTATCCAACGTGGTATCGAGGTCAACCCAGCTAAAATCAAAGCCATTACTGAGAGGCAACCTCCTAAAACCGAAAAAGAAATAAGGGGTTTTCTCGGGAAAGTCCAATATATCAGTTGGTTCATTTCCAAACTGACCATGGTGTGTGAACCAATTTTCAAGAAACTGAAAGTAGGGGAACGGGTACTATGGGATGACAAGTGTCAGGCTGCTTTCGACAAGATTAAAGATATCATGTCTGCCCCGCCAGTCTTAATGCCACCTCAACCCGGTTTGCCTTTGTCGTTATACCTAACAACGCCCGAGACAGCCATGGGGGCTATGCTGGCCCAGACAGTCGATTCGGAAGAACGAGCCATTTATTACATCAGCAAAAAATTCCTAGAGTATGAGTGCAAATATACCATGCTCGAAAAGACATGCTTAGCTCTTGTTTGGGCCACTAAGAAGCTCCGACATTATATGCTCAGCTACGAGGTTCAGGTATTATCCAAAATGGATCCAATCAAATACCTCTTCGAAAAGCCTATACTCAACGGAAGAATTTCTAGATGGACTTTAATGTTAGCAGAATTTGACCTCAAGTTCGTTCCACTAGAAGCTATCAAAGGCCGAGTGGTAGCCGAATTTCTTGTCGATAGTCTTGTAACCGAAGAAGGGCACACCGATACTTGGTCCTTCCCAGACGAAGATATATTCCGTACTGACACCGAAACATGGGATTTATATTTCGACGGGGCATCCAATTTTCGAGGATTCGGGGTCGGTATTCTCCTAATATCACCCAAAGGGGAACATACGTCGCTATCCATCAAGCTGGAATTCGACGTGACCAATAACGCGGCCGAGTATGAAGCATGCATCCACAGGTTGCAAGCGGTCGCTGATTTAGGAGTTACAAATCTCCGGGTTCACGGGGACTCATCTGGTTATCAATCAAGCTCTTCAAAAGTGGAAAACTCGGAATGCCAATCTCGTGGCTTACCAAGCGCGAGTAAGGGTTCTAGAGAAGCAATTCCAGAAGGTAGAATATATCTACCTGCCACAGGAAGAAAATCAGTTCGCGGATGCACTCTCCAAATTGGCATCCTTACTAAATATCCTGGATCACATGACCAGCATGCCGATTTGTGTCGAAAGACGGTCCGAGCCGGCATATGTCAACGCCATTCAAGATATCGAAATCACTGATCCAGAACCTTGGTATCAGGCTGTTCTAACCTATTTGACTACGGGAGAATATCCCCCGGGAACTGAAAACCGGGCCAAGAAAGCCCTGCGAAGATTGGCCACCCAATTCATTCGTACGGACGATGGTCAGCTATACAAAAAGACGGCACAAGGGGCTTTACTCCTATGTATCGACAAAACGCAGGCCGAAAAAGTAATGGCCGAGGTGCACGGCGGTGAAAACGGCCCGCATATGAACGCCCATATGCTAGCACGAAAAATC
The DNA here is from genome assembly GCA_958450325.1 of Agrostemma githago. NCBI lineage: Eukaryota > Viridiplantae > Streptophyta > Magnoliopsida > Caryophyllales > Caryophyllaceae > Agrostemma > Agrostemma githago. The sequence goes on from OY288243.1 coordinate 56,007,976, forward strand.
ATGAGGCTCGGATACTACTGGAACAGTATGGAAACCGATTGTCAGTCATATGTCAAACACTGCCATAACTGTCAAATTTTCGCCAACGTTCAACATATGCCATCATCCCTACTATACACCATGACATCACCATGGCCATTTTCGACGTGGGATATTGATATAATTGGAAAGGTAAACCCTTCCGGGACGGGAGGTCACTGTTTCATTTTGGTGGCTATCGACTATTTCACCAAATGGGTCGAAGCCGAGTCATACCAGATCTTGAATGCCAAGCATGTTGCCAAGTTTATCCAAAATAAAATTATATGCCGGTACGGGATCCCGCATGAGTTCATTAGTGATCACGGGACCCATTTCCAGGCCGAAACCACTACTTTGCTAGCAAAATACAAAATCCAAAGGCATACATCCTCGCCTTACCGTCCCCAAACAAATGGAGCGGTACAGGCTGCCAATAAAACAATTGTCACCATACTTAAAAAGATGGCTGATAATTATCGGGACTGGCCTGACAAAATACCCTTTGCCCTATGGGGGTACCGGACGTCGATTCGTACTGCAACTGGGGCAACTCCATATTATTTGACATACGGAATGGAGGCAGTCCACCCAGTCGAATTGGAGGTATTGTCCCTTAGAATTCTGCTAGAAAGTCAAGTGCCCGAAGCGGATTGGGTTCAAGCCCGATATGACTCATTAGTTCTTTTGGACGAACGGCGGTCTCGGGCCCTCAATAACATCGAAATATATCAAAAAGGATACAAGGGTTAGGCCCAGAAATATCAAAGAAGGGGATCTGGTTCTCAAATCAGTCCGCGCGTTGCTACCAGTTGAGCCAAGAGGAAAATTCAAACCCAATTGGACTGGGTCGTATCTAGTAAAGAAGGTTCTATCAGGAGGAGCAGTGATGCTGACAGACCGGGACGGGAATGAATTTGTCAACCCGACCAACTTGGACCAGCTGAAACGTTACTAGCCCTAAGCCTTATCTCAATGTCATTTGCAAAATTTATTAAAATCATTCTTTTCAAAATTTATAAGCAAGTCAATAAGTTAGGATTATTTATCCTACTGTCACACATCTTGAACTAATGGTCTTGATGTATTTCGAAATTGCAAAAAAATTCTACGCCCGAACTACGTTTGGTTTGATTCCACTAACTGTGGATACGTAGGCAGCTCCTCAAAAGGGCACAACCACCGCAATAACGGAAAAGACAGGAACGGTTTCACTAATAAAATACTTTTATTATTAAAAAAAATGATAAATTCGGTATTTCCAAAGTACAAAAAAAAATCCACGAAAAGCCACAAAAAAAACAACACAACAAAAATAGTAATAATATCCCAATAATAATAATAGAAGGAGACAATTATTTAGGGCATCTTGCCCTTGCCTTTGTCTTTCGGGTCACGAGGAGCCCGAGGACGTCAAGGCGGGGAGGAACGTTCCCGGATGACAAGTGGAACCTCTTTAGCTCGGGTCCGCTTCTTTGACAGCGGGTCTTCAACTATTGTCACAGGCTCAAGTCGAGCCCGTACATGCCCCGGCAACCTATCCCTAGGACCAAGTCGGTCCTGGACCGATAGCCTGGGCCCTAGTCTCCTCTCCAAGTCTGTCTGGGGGCTCACTTCCCCCCAAGCACCTCTAGCGGTGGACCCCCCAGTTCGAGTCCTAGCTCTTCCTCTCTGACCCGACGCCAAACGGACCAGGGTGGCCGGAGTCTCACCTTCATCGAAGAAACCCCTGTTATCTTTAACCTGCTCTCGCCGAAGCAGGTCGAAGGCTTCATCGATCTTCAAGGCAGCGCGAGCTTCGACAATCTCCGCTTTGGTCCACCTCTCATAAGAATGGGACACCCAGGTTGAGTGAAGTGACTCGGGAACAGCCCAAGTAACTCGAGTATACCACCTTTGTATCCAGGTGTCGCACATGATGTCGGTCAGCTGGGTAGGTTCACTCACAACTGCCTCGTTCTCCGGGATACGCTGGGACCACCCATACTGCCCGAGTATGCGGTCGGGATAGAGGTGAACTGTCTGGCTGAAAGACAATATCACCTGGTAGCGTGCCTTATCTCTGGGCGCCAAACCCGTCCAGGAGTAAATAGGCCACCACGGGACCACCCATCGGATCAATCGACCACGATGGAATGATAATTCTTCTTCCCAGTATTTCTGATCGACAAGACAAGAGGAAGCAATAGCCCGTCTCCTCGACATCACCTGGTTGAACCAATATTGACTCGGGTTGAGGGGAGATTCGATGATCGATAACCTCGCAAATAGCCAAAGCTAAAAATAACACAAAGCTCATGAGATCTCGGGGCGATTTAGACGTCCGCCAGAGGGCACTCGACCGAGTGGCGGGGTCACTCGATCGAGTGACACCCCTGAAGCAGAACAGTAGCCTCGTCACGAAGGCACTTGATCGAGTGCCGGGGTGACTCGATCGATTGCCCCCCTGCAGCGGGATATCGCGAAAAAAAATCGGAAAAAAAAAAAAAACGAAAAAAAAAATCGAAAAAAAAAATCGAAAAAAAAAAAAGAAATCAAGAAAAAGGAAAAGCGATATACCTGCAGCAGACGGGTGCTCCCAGTCAAACGGGCTGACTCGTCCCTTTTGCGGTTGTCCAATCCCTGAATGATTTCCCCCGTGATCAGCCACGCAGGACTATATTCCGTCTCCATCAGGTCAGCAACGACAAGAAGACGAACGCTGCCCATACATGACAACAAATCCAGATAGCCTTCGAAAGCATATACATGAAGCATACAGAACGCGAACGCCATGCGGCTGTGAATGGGCAAAATCCGGATATCATACGGATTCATGAACTTCTCAGCTAAGGCAAGCAGAGAAACAGTATCCCCTTCGATCATGCGGGACACTTCAGCATGGGAGAGCCCCAAAAACTCCCGTAACTTCCTCCTTGGGTCTGGAACCGAGAAGGGGACAGCAGGACGGAGTAGTGGGTTCCACCCTCCTATGGCAGCAATCTCCTCGGGGAGAGGACAGATTTCGCCCCGAGGAAAGGCGAAAACGTGGTAGGTGTCGTCCAGAAGGACAGACAAGAATCAAGAAAGTATCGATCCACGTGCATTTGGCAGAACGAGAACAGTTGAAATATGCCCGACTGCTTTAAGGCTACCTTGTTCGCATCCCTAAAGCGGTGGGACAAATCTTGCAACATGCCAGTTAGGCGCTCAATACTCATAACTAAGTTTCTTGAGAAAGACAGATTTTTCTTGAGGAGGAGAAGATTTGAGAATTGTGAGAAGGAGCCAGGATGATGTATTTATAACATCAAAACCCTAGTAGCTCCTCTGCTGCTGTGCCTCCTTGGCCCAAGCGGGCTTAAAGCATACAGGCCCGACCCTTGTCTTCTCCTACGGACGTGGGAATTAAGTCATCCCGAGCAGTCTTGTCAAAATTCAAAAAATATATATTTTCTAAAATTCTCCAAAAATTTTCAGTCATCCAAATATTTTTATTCCCCAGCGCGAGTCAAATTTTTACCTACATGTTGCATGCAAAGCTTTATGTAACTGATACAGGTACAACTCAAGGCTTCAGACGCAGGCTCGTACAGCTCAAATACCTCCCCAGCGGAAAGTCCAAGGCGACATCTCCCCCGGAGCGACACGGGATGAGCCCACATATAGGCGCACCCAGGACTTATGCTACAAGTCTGATTCCCCACGGAGTTATCATCATCAGCTCAGGTATGACCTCTATCTTATGGCTGGCGGGCCCTTCACGCGACTCTAATGGACTATAAACGACCCGATCGGAAGTCTGCCAGGTCTTAATCTTTGATTGGCCTGGTAGCTACTCTGACTTTCGCCCTGTCCAAGCCTCAGTCAAAGTGGGGGCTCTGTAGACACCCGCATTTTGACTGCTAGGTGTCTATAGCAGTTTCCAAAAAACACCCGATGATGATCGGACGCAAACATGCTCTAACGCGCTCGGATATGGGCTCGGAATCAGTAATGTCCGGCATGGGCTTTTGACGGGATACAAATCTCACAAAACCAACCTCAAATTCAGGCCCAGTGGGTAGTTTCGAGTCAAATAAGACTAATTTGGGCCAAAACCGACACCGAAAAAAAAACCGTCTTTTAGCGACCGGGTCAAAACCCGGTCAAAGACGAATCCATCACATAAAGTCAACCAGGTGCATTTCTAGAACTTTGCACCCAAATACAAAATTCAAAAATATCCAAAGTCAACCATTTCCTAAAATGGCTCGTCCAAATTGATCCACTCGGTCGAGTGGATTGATCCACTCGGTCGAGTGGATTGACCCACTCGGTCGAGTGGAGCCTCAAAATCCAGAACAAACCCGTTTTTAAAGACACTCGACCGAGTGCACTAGGTCCACTTGATTGAGTGACCCTAGGTCATGGGGTTTTCCTATAAATACCCCATCAACCCATCACATTTCACAACTTTTTTCCTTCACAAAATTTCAGCCAACTTTGCATTCCTTTACACTACATTTCAGCCACAATTTGACCCTCAAGCACCATCTCGATCATACACACTTCGAGAGCAAAATCTCGTGACATCCGTCTCTAGAAAACGCATACACACATACACACCATCAACTCTTCCTATATATCTCGACGTTCCCGCGCCATTGCCGCCATCTGACGAACCGTATCCCGAGAAGCAAGAGCATGTAGGTTGAGGGTGTGACATTCAACACCGACATTTCCTTTCTCTTTGTTTTCATTTTTTTATTTATGTTTATGTATCTATATATCATAATTAGTCGATAGTAATGACAATGCTAACATCTAACATTTTTTTTATTCATCGCATCTAACAACCTAACATTTAATTATCGTTATTTATCTTTCGTCTTATTTATCACGTATACGTAGTAATAATAAGTTTCGGTTTTAAATCCGTTTAACTATGACGATCATCCAAAGTCCGTCTAATCCCTTTAAGAGCAACGACAGAGGTGGGACCCTTTCGAGAAGCGCCGCCCCAATGTACTCAAGGGCATGACGTGATCGTGACCGATCATAGTTGAACGCATTTAATTCCATTTCTAAAATTAGCGCGAAATCCGTTGATGCGAAAATCGACATCACATAATCCGTTAGGATTAATACAAATGTCGTGACGCGGAGGACTACAATTTCGTCGCTAATCAAATCTTTTAATTCCATAATAGCATCTTCTATAAAATTCCGACGACGGTATTATAGTCGCATAATATACGATTATAGTATCGAAAAACCGGGTTAAATCTAAATCGTCAATATTTTTATTTAACTCGGCAACAATCGATTTTAAACAAATAAAACGAAACGGGCCATGCCTCGTACAGGGGGCACTCGACCGAGTGCCATGAGCCACTCGATCGAGTTGCACCCCAAAAACCGGGCAGTAGCCACCTTAAGGGTGCACTCGATCAAGTCCTCGATCGAGTCCTGACCATGACTCGATCGAGTGGATCATGTAGCCCAACAAACCGAGAGCTCTAATGCATCATTCGAGCCTCGTTATTTGAGCCTCGTTAAAATCCGACACATGATTAATTTAGACTCTGTTTCTCAATGTGATAAGTCGGGACAAGGCATCGAGATTCGGGATCGGGCTAGCACCACGCCTAGGTTCTCTATCCCCGTCCTTTGGTTAATATACAAAATAATGTGTATTTAATCAAAGTTCATCCATTTACACGACTCACGATCTAGTTTATATTTATTATATACGGGTCCGTTTCTAGCTAGCGCTTACCATTTCCTATTCGATTATTCTATTTTATTGCTCGTTGTATTGTGAATTCCGGGTTGTATTTCCGCCCGTGTAACTTGTAATCGATTTATATTGCTTTGCTTTATTTATTTGCGTTTTACCGTTTATAAATGAACCTTCGCATGCTAAATCACTTCGACAATAATCAAGATGCATTAAAATGACGTAGCAACCCATTCAATTTTTTTTATATCTCGTAAAATGTTGTTTGCATATCATTTTACCGGATTACTAACGCGCATATTAGAAAGTCAAACGATGTCTTAGTAGAGGCCGCTAAGTGCAGGCGGGGTTGGGTGTCCTTAGTGGGCTTCCCAACACGTACCCTCACCCCTTATTCAGAACCTCGGTTTCCGGATGCCCGAAACCGTTGGCGCACGAGAGTCATTCTATACACGATAACCGGTATTGACGGTATCGGTATCGCAATGCAAAGGGACGAGCCCAATAAACTCTAAAACCAAAATGGGTCGTACTATGTGTACGGTCCATAGCGATATAGAGTGGGCTCGAATGGGTCCGAACTCCCACAAAGTTCGGTGGCGACTCCATTTCGACTTAAATTTCAATTCGATCCGTTCTCATATGGAGATGCATTCGCCTACCCAAACCTGCGCGTGGCCGCGTCGGGATGGACCTACGTCATGTCCACACTATATCATGTTAAAAATTGAAATATCTCAGGAATTTACTTGGCCAACGTGGTGGCGAGATGCCTCAAGCGATAGAAGTTACCCCTAAAGAATGTGAAGCTATAGAGCGGGTTAGTCCTCCGAGGTTTTTTTAGTCTCTTAATCAACCTATGACTCTGAAAATAATGTTGCACTATGAGCTTTTTATTTACGAGTATTTTGCTACAAAATACTCTATTATAATCTATGTTTACATTTCCTTCTTTGTTTGAGTATTCGTTAAATCAGCACTGCATTCCGTATAGAAGGCTTGATGGTAGTATGAGTCTGGTTGCAAGAGACGGGGCAGTCAGAGAGTTCAATTCTGATTCTGAGGTTTGCATCCTACTTTCTGTTCTTATTGACATCTTGATGTGTCTGATTAACTAAGCTCTACATTTCAAATTATCTATAAAAAGCTCATTCTGATAGGGTATCATCTAATTCTTAGAGTTCTGTCTCCTGAGAAAAACCTACAGATTGTTGTTCAAGCCATTTTATTTTAGTTTATTTATCGGATCCCGAGGAGTGGCATTATTGATTATGATATAATTGGTTTGGAGTTTACAGATGTTGATAAATTTATCATATATATGGACAGACAACATATAGCTTCTACTCTTCAGGATATGTATCCATCTATCTTATTGCTTTATGGAATGAATCTATTGTGATTTGTGAGTTGTGAGTTGTGACTTATTTGTAGAGATATTCTAATTGACCAAGATCAGCTTCAGAACTCATCTAAAAAGAAACAGATTAGCCCGCTAAACTGATCAGCTTTTTATTGCTGTTAACTAACGGTTACTTTATGTGATTCTTGACGCAACTTTTTATATTGATCATTAGGGATCAACCTCCATGCTGTTGACACATTGGTTTTGAACTTTGTCGCTGCGTGTAGGTTACTGTTATGCTGATGTCTTTAAAAGCTAGAAACCTTGGTTTGAACATGGTTGCGGCATGCCATGTTATCCTTTTAGATCTTTGGTAGAATCCAACAACAGAAGACCAAGCTATTGACCGAGCACATCGTATTAGACAAACTCGCCCTGTTACAGTGTCAAAGATTACTATCAAAGATATTGTCGAGGATCGAATCTTAGCTCTTCAGGTATGCCATGATAGTCTTTTCTCGTCTCTTAATATTGTAATTTTCCAATGTCATTTGTATCTGGTTGAAGGTTTTATTTCCTGCATGACGGAGTATTATTTTAGAAACAATTTGGTTTTTTGGCAAGTAAGATATAATACAATCAATTTGGATGTGAGTGTTTGGCTATAGTTTCCCTCCAAATCTTGCCTATGTTGGAGAGATTTTGATTTGGCTTGGAGGGGGAATGGAGGATACTGTGAGAACATCGGTTGAGAGTTGAGACCTTATTATCTTATTGCCAAACAGTTTTAACATGTCTACTACTCTTCTGAATGCGAACATTTGAAAGTTTAGTCCAAAACTTGGATGGTTATGGGTCTCGGACTTGTCCTGGTAGAGTTGTAGTCAAGAAGATAGGTACGTTGTAATAAATTTGTTGTTAGAAGTTCTCTTGCCAAACTGTTTCTTGATTCATTTAACTGTTGTGGATTGTATCCCAGTTTCCAAAGATGCCGTGATAGCACCTTATCTCTTCCTAATTTTTCTTGATTCACCCGACATTTTTCTATGCACTACATTTGTTGGAGGAATGAGTGCTTGTTGTACCTACAATTTTATCTTGAATGTAATTCTCACTCATGCATGTGTGCAGGAAGAGAAGAGGAAAATGGTGGCATCTGCATTTGGGGAGGACCATTTGTGTGCTGATTTGAAGTTGGAACTAACAGTGTCAATGGAGACTTATCAAGTGCATGGAGTGCATTCGTATAAATATTGTGCAAGTGTAATTTCTAGTTGGTGTATTTATTTTAATATCATGAAAAGTTGAATAATGTAATTCATATATTTGAAATGTATGAAATCATTAATTTTGTATAGTTTTTTTTTATTTAAAAATACACCTATTTGAGGCATTTTTGGACGAAAACGCCGCTAATGGTCCATTAATAGAGGCTTCTAAAGAACGCCTCACTATAATTTCCAATGTGCGGCCCCCCCGTATGAGGCATCATAAAAAAACGCCTCAAATGGATGGTTTTATGGAGCCTCAAATCCATGTTTTTCTACTAGTGTAGTGTGGAGTGGGTGTGGCGGTAGGTGTTGGATGTTGGCGAATATTTGGCAGTTGTGATAGTGGCAGACATGACGCCGACAATCTGCCTCTAGGGTAACCCAATAATAACCTAGTCTCATTATTTTTCGGGCTAATAGGTGTGCGCTCATATGAAGTACGCATTCCCCGTCATGTACCTCTTCCATGACTCTCTCGGATTAGGTTTTGTTTATGCATCTAAGGAGTATTCCTTGTGGGGTTCTTTTGTACAGTAGTCCTTGGTTTAGAACGTAATAGGCGGCTTGTATTCGTAAGACTCCTTTGTTTTTGGCATTTGTGTTGGGTGGGTATGATCCATCGGTTTTGAAATCTAGGATTGCTTTGTACCAGGGTTCTGCGGGGACGTCGTCAGTTTCGAGGTTATGTATGTAGGCGGGTTGTTCACTCCTTTCTACGCAGATAGGCATAGAGAAGAGGTTGTCGGACATGTTTATTAGTGAGGCTAACTTGGATAAGGCATCGGTGAATTGGTTTTCTTCGCCGGGTATGTGTATGAAGTCGATTTTGATGAATTCCCAGGATATTGTTTCTATTTCGGTTTGGTACAGGGATAGGCTTCGCTATAGACCTTCCACGTGCCTGTGGCTTGGTTGACTACTAGGGATGAATCTCCGTGTACTCTAAGGTTTTTAACTCCTAGAGCTACGACGGCTTTTAGCCCAATTAGGCAGACTTCGTATTCGGTGTGTTGTTGGTAACTGGGAAGTCTAGTTTGACTGATATGGGTGTATGGTCACCTTTTGGTTATTGGTTTCTCATGTTCCGTTTTTTTTTGTTAGGGTCCGTTGTTGGTTGAACTTAGGGTAGTTGTTCCCAATCTCTTTTTAGGGTGAAGTTAAGTGGGTCGTTTATTGTAGCCCTTGCGCTTTAATTAATTGTTATCGATAAATGGCATAGTATCGAGTTTCAAGCGATAAAGTATGTTATTAAAAGAAATCAAGTGATTGTCAGGGCATGTTTGTAAAAAAGGAACTGTTATTTTATTGATATAATGACAAACGGGCTAGGTGCCAGCGATTTTGTTTGATGGGGGGAGGTGGAGGACAGGTCCCTCGCACCTTTCGGACTCGATAAAAAAAAAGCATTTATTATTATTATTAAGTCTAGGTCCTAAGATGAACTAGACTCTGACTAAGACCGGCTGCGTCTCTAAACATCGAGGCTCCCTCCAGGGAAGAGCACCTTGATGGTGCCGCTCGTTTTTACCACCACAGACGTGGTTGCCTTGTCACTAGTCTCCTCAATGGCGAGTTGTGACGTCTGTGTCTTCACAGGGGGAAAGTTCCGGCATTCACCAGATCTTGGATGTCGTGTTTGAGGCAATCGCAGTCCTCTGTATCGTGCCCCCTGCCCTTATGATATAAGCAGTAGGCACTGGAATCCCAGTCCGCGTCTCAGGCTCCGAGAGGCGGGTCCTGGGTAGAGACGATCTGGGACAATTGCCAATCATTGTTGGCGATTCTAAGAGCCTCAGCGTAGGTCATGCCCATATTCGTCAGGCTTCTGAAGGGGTTATTATCGGGTTGGGTCACTTTCGGGTTTCGGTCATTTTTGGGTGGGTGTTTTTGGGCGGTTTCAGGTTGAGTGAAAAAAAGTGGGGCTTCTGTGGACACCCAGATTTGGACTTGGTGGTTGCAGGAGTGCCCGACAAACACCCGATAACGATCGGACTGCAACGCGACGCGAGTTTGCGATGTTTTAGATAGTTTTTCTATAGAACGGATCAAATAATTACTCGGAAAGATTAAATTAACATCAAGGCACCCCTAGGGACGCCCCTCTAGGGGTGGGACGAACCTAGCCGGTCCGGGCCTCATCTTGTTCCTAGGGATGAAGGGCTTTTCATCCACCCCCTTCTGGGGGAGGTTTCGTGTTTCGTTGGCAGAACTTTCAAGCTTGCCGAGTTGGAGTAGGATGTTGTCATGGGCGGCAGTTATTTGGGCCATGTTGTTTTAGAGTTCTTTGACAAGCCCTAGCATGGTGTTGAGTGGTTCGAGGTTGTTGCTGGAAGACATCTCTAGATCTGCGAGACAGAACTGAAGATGAGATTGGGTCCACTAGATGGCTTAGAGACTCGAGGAATGCTCTTAGTCGAGCGACACGGGAACGAGACCCTTGATTTGCGCGTGTTTGCGGTCATCGGATTAGGGACTCAGGTGCTTTAGACTTTCGGTGTATTCGGCAAAACGCCTAATGAATTTTTGCCCCTGGGGCGAGACGATTTGACACAAATCTCAGAGGTGAGATTTAAAGAAGACTTCTTGGGATGAGACGAGGTGACCCTAGTTGTAACACCCCTAATTTTTATAAATTAAATTTGTATCCATATTTTTATTTGGTTTGCGATTTAACTTGTAATCCTTCATTTTAAATCTTATCGGATTTACTCTGACTTCGTTAAACTCCTAAAATCTTTATTTTTCCTCGAATTTCTATTTTCAACTCGAAACTCGTTAAGACATTTTATTATTTTCTCAGGAAACCATTTTATTAAACTTTCATTGAAAAGTATCATTTTGTTTTCAAGAAATCAATTTAATTCATTTTCGTTGAAAACTATTTATTCGTCGAGAAACTCAATTTTCTTACAAACAATTATTTAAACTCGAGATTGACCCATTTGATTTCTCTAGTCAACTAATTATTTTTATCAACTTTGAACCTGACCCAAATATTTAATGTTGCGACAAAATAATATTTTAGCTCATCTCGAAGTTTGAGCCTAATTCTTTTCTCATGCGATTTTAACCCAATTTATTTGTAAGCCAATTATTTATTTTTATTAATGATTTCGATCACACCGTGAATTATTTCCTTACCCAAATCGAGTCCAATGTTAACGTCTTTTGGAGCTAGTCAATTATTTGTTGGCTTTAGTTTACTCTTTATATTAATTTTATTAATCACATGTTATTGTCTTTTAGGAAGACTAACCTTCCTCTTATCCTGCTAGTGGCTATCAAAATCTTTTTTGCAAGAGACTCCTAGTTTTCCTCGATTTCAATCGTGTTATACAACTAAAACACTACTCTTATTATTTAATAGCATTCTTAATTTTCATACTTCTATTCCTCTTTATTCACATCTGGTAAACCATCCAAACACAAACTCTTTTCTATTAGTCTTCCTTCATTGATGCGTTGCTGCTGTGTTTCTCACACAAATCAGCCCGTGCTTACCTTATTTCGTTATCAATCTGATTCTTAAATCCGTCCTTTTTCATTCCAATCTCAAGGGTAATTTAATTACTCTTATTCTCCATCTTGTTTCCCTTTTTCTAATCCCTTCTTATGTGGTTCTAATACCATATGTTTTAATTTTTCGTAGGCTATCGTGCTAAATCCGATGAAGACGGTTATTTTATTAATTCGGATCTCGATGAAGGTAACAGATGATGGCATGACTCGGTATTGCATGATATATATGTTGTAGTTGCTTGTAGTATCGTTTTAAATCAAATTTTATAAATATGTTTACTATATTATTATGATGATATGTTTCAATCTTCTAAAAATTATTATAGGGCCGAGACTAAAACATATGAATAAGAAAAATAATTTCTTAATTTTTCGTGATTTTTAATATGAATTATCAAATTGAAAGTTTTATTGTTTTTAGTAAAGTTACAGCATGTTTTCGAATCTGTTACTACTTTTATACGATTTTTACTCCTGTTTACAGATCTTATTTTCAAAACGTTTGAAAAGAGACTACTATTTATTTTAAGTCTATTATACGTCTGTTAAATTTCATAAATTATTTCCAAGTAGTTTCGTCACAACAAATCGTTTATGAAACTGTGACAGATTAGTTCGTGAATCTGTCAGTTGTTGTAAAACCTAATTTAAACCCTGTGATAAACTTTGAATTTAATTTTGGTAATTTACGTACATTAACTGTAAAGAGTCTAGATAATGTTTCTAATTGGATTTGTTTTAAAATAAAATTTTAAACGTCTTTTATTAAAGAAATACGATCGGGTGACAGATTCTGTCAGTTTACAAAAATACGAATAAAAACCGCTCTTAAGTTAATAATTTCGATTTTATCCAGAAACAAAAGTTGTAGTTAAGCTTCTAAAGATTTCAACCTCACTAATATTACGTTGTTTTGATTTTTAATGATTTAATTATGAATTTTATAGTAAGACAGTGAAATTCTGAAAAATCTGTAAACTTATAATTTATTACTTTTAATTACTTAAACTCCAACCCTTTTTAGAAATAATTATGATTTTTACTTTCCTTGACTTTTAATAATTAATTATACATTTATCTAAATATTTATGTCTCAAGGCCTAATATTAAATATTTTATATAACTCATATGTTAAATGATTTCTAATTATAATAATACCTATTTTGGAAAGTTACTATTTGAATAAAGTTTCTATATTTGGAAGGTTACTATTTTGAGAATATTTAAGATATCTTCGGATAAAATATTTATTGGTTTGAATATGGAATAATGTTGGAAATGAGAATGTAGAGTATATAAATCTAGGATATGTTGGTTGTTACCATCAGCTATATGGTCAGTGTATTTGCGTCAGGGATACATTGATTGTCGAACTGGGTATCGTTTATGCTCAGGAGTCATGCGCATGTACTTAGGCTAGGACCTCGCTGAACGCAGTCCTATTATAGTTTGAGTTGTCTGGTGAGAGGGCTTAGGAGTCGCTTCGTGGGCACTGAGTTCCTTAACCAGTGAGGCTTAGGGGTCGCTTCGTGGGCACTAAGTTACACTTCGGTGTTGTTTTGACATATCTCTAGTAGTAAAAGCTGTACTGATCATCGGTTTTATATTCCATTATTCGTTTTGACGCCGTCAGGCTTCTGAATTGTTTTCTGGTTTTGAATCTATTTTGATATATATAATGTTTTGAGTTTTAATTTATTTTCATATATTATGCTTCTATTGCTGATATATTATGTAATATGGCTGGGAGAACTGCCTGAGTTACTCCCCACTGAATTGTGGTTGTTATGTTTATAACATGACAGGTATTCTGTGTTCCGGGGTTTGGTGTGCGCTAGCGAGTGGCATGGATCCTACTCTGCTTTAATTATGTTTGTTTATGGATTGTTAACCCATTTGAAGGATTTTTATTTTTAGCCCTTTTGTAAAAAGTGACCTTTGTATTGACTGACCATTCTTTTTGTAATATATAGAACATCAGTGTGTATTAATCCCAAATCTACAGTGTTTCCGCCACTGTATTGCGTTAGAATTTATAGGGGATTACAGTTGGTATCAGAGCATTGTTGCTCCCGACGCTCACACCTGATTTTAGGAAAAATACTCGTAAATGATTTGAACATTAATAAAATATTAGTGAGAGAAGGGTACAAACCAAATTAAGGACTTGATTGTTAGGTTACATGTTCTTGTAACTCAATGATTAGCATTGAATGTTTGTTTTATATGCCCAAGAAGAAGATGAGTGGACAAGTTGTTGATGTGATGCTGCTCCAGATTGGGACAAGACCCACTTAGCACTTCTAAGACCTGATGACTCGAGTGGACAACTTGGTGCTACGAGGAAGATACAACAATGGTGACTTTCCAGCCCAGATTCTGTTTGCTCAAGCTACTGGCCAGATGTCAAGAGTAGATTCTAGTTCCACGATGGTGCAGTAGACTCAGATGTGATTTCACTTTACCCAGATGCGACTCCATTTCAGTTTGGATCCATAGGGAGCGACCCAAGACTAGTGTGCTCGTTTCTCTACAAGAAGATGAAGTTATCCAGCGAGTTCCCTTGTGAACTCTGGAGATACAAAAACTCTTTTCTGTTCTAAGACCTTAATAGTCTAGGATCCTTGTTCTATGCTTCCAGTTTCTTCTTCTTCTTCTTCTTCTCCTTATGGATGTTGTTGTGTTGCTGTACCGCTACAACCTGATGTTGTTCGGCTCTCTGTTGTCACGTGTTGTTATTCCTAATGTCTGTGTGCTGCCACTGCTCTCCCAGTCAGTTTTTCTCTTCTTCTCCTTCTTCCAATCCTTGTCTTATAAATGGTCATTTTCAGTCTCGTGGTGAATCCTTGTTTTATTATCCCATTTTGCCCTCTATCTTCTTGAGATTCTTTGGTTAGACTCCTGTCTTAGTGAACCCCACAAAAAGTTAAAGATGTTTGAGGTTTACTGAACTCCATTACCTGTGGTTTGAGGATTTTGAGCTGTACCCTATTTTCTAAGCAAGAACTTTTTGAGGATTGATTTCAATAGTATTAATTGATTGATGGAATTAAGATTTTACCTTAAGTGTTGATCTTGGATTATAATTCACTTGATTATATAAAGTACTTAGAGAGAATAAGCTTTTGGATAGTAAGATTATATTTTATTTTGATGGATATCTAGTACATAACCTAGAACCGAACTAAGTGTACCTAGTAATATTACTTTGGGATTCCCACTTAATGCTGACTTAATGGACTAGTTGTGGACTTTTGGGATCATAGATCATCGTTTAGAGTTCTAGCCTGAGTGTTGTGGTACCGTTTCATGTTCTCGTTTAAGGTTTTTGGTAATTTTGATTGACATAGATTAAACCTTGGTTCTTATGGATGAGAACATTGAGTATGATAAGGTCGTAGCATATGAACTTTGGAGTTGAGTGAAATAAACTTGGATGGATTGTTGTTAACCTTGAAAAAGAGAAATATATTGCATAAACATAGGTTGGACTTATTGTGTCATTTTGAGGAATACTTTAATACAAATCTTTTTGATGGAATTTATTTCAAGCCTTTTGACCAATGAGAATGTGGCTTCGTTGAGTCATTAACCACATAGTTGTTCCATCGTTATGAGTATAAATCTGATGGACTTCTAAGGAACCTTACTCGAATGATGTCTTGGATGTGAGTGACTGACATTACATGTAAGATTGAGTGTACTTAAGGTTTGATATATTATACTAACTTTTGTTCCCTTGTAATGTTATGAGCATAATCGTGGGATCATTTTGAAGACTTAGTGCCCGAGATTTGTTAAATTGGTGGATCTTGTTTAGTGTTTCTTACTCGAGAAATTTGGATATACCTCGAGTACAACCTGGTGAGCTTTAAACAGTTTTAGAGCCTTGTTGGTTAATTAGTTTAATAGTGTTGTGGCAGTTTGCAGAATTTCGGTAGCATGATTTGATTCTGAGTCATTTGGTTGATTCTTACCCTATTGATTAAGTGATTGTATGAGCAAGTGAAGCCTTGTATTGGAGGTTGTAGCTGTTGATAATCTTAGCTTGGAAGTTATAGCAAGTGATAATTTTGGAGGTTGTAGACTGTGTAGGACAACCCATTTTCCTGATATTAATGGCCTTAGTATTATTTTGTGGAATTAGGAACCTGAGTTTGTGGGAGTCGTACTAGGGAATCTTGAGAACCTTAAACTCCTCTGTAATCCTTGAGAGCTCTGATTGACTCTCGTTTTCGTTCTTCCTCCGTTTCTCTCGAATTCTACTCCTCCAATCGCTATTGGTATCCCTTCTGATCTACCTCTTTATCGAGTTTGAATTTTTTTGTTTTGATTTATTCTTTAGCCTTTTTCACCAATTTTCCCGTTTTGAAAAATGTTTGACTAATTTAAACTTTTGAGTTCTCATTTTTATGTTACAATTTTAAGCTTTACAAACATCGTTTTGCTTTGACGTTTTTGTTGAAGTTTATATTTAATTATTTTTAAAATATCTTAAAAACTTGTTTGAAATTAGATCGATCGAAAGTATTTCAAATCTTTGTTTTTAAATGATCGAAATTTTACGAATATTTTCATAACATACAAATATTGTCTGAGAAAATTTAACTTTTGAAAATAATTTCATAAATTCAAGCTTTCATTTTATTTTTGTTGGTGGACTTTTGGATCTGTTATTAGAAGCATCTGATGACTGGTTCGAGATTTCCCAATGCTAAACTCGATTTCTCAAATTTGATTTTGTTTTGTCTTAGATCAAAATGTTGAAGAGTTTCTTAACCAAATTGAGTTAAGGTCGTTTTGAAAATGTTTAGGGTACCCTCTTTCCCTCGAATTTGTTTTTAAATATAATTTAATGTCGTTATTTTATCAAATAATAGTACCTTGCGTTTTTAATAATTTGGAAAGTTTTAAACTTCGGGTAGATTAGCCCAACTTTTCTCGTAATAAATTTTGCACTCGATTTCATATCACGTTTGATGATTTAAAAATTCCTATTAAACCAAGATTTTGATGCGAGCTGAGCATTCTAATTTTTCCAAGTGAATAACGTTATTTTTGTGTTCCTGCAAGTTTCGGGGACGAAACTTTTTTTTAGTGGGGAAGGTTGTAACACCCCTAATTTTTATAAATTAAATTTGTATCCATATTTTTATTTGGTTTGCGATTTAACTTGTAATCCTTCATTTTAAATCTTATCGGATTTACTCTGACTTCGTTAAACTCCTAAAATCTTTATTTTTCCTCGAATTTCTATTTTCAACTCGAAACTCGTTAAGACATTTTATTATTTTCTCAGGAAACCATTTTATTAAACTTTCATTGAAAAGTATCATTTTGTTTTCAAGAAATCAATTTAATTCATTTTCGTTGAAAACTATTTATTCGTCGAGAAACTCAATTTTCTTACAAACAATTATTTAAACTCGAGATTGACCCATTTGATTTCTCTAGTCAACTAATTATTTTTATCAACTTTGAACCTGACCCAAATATTTAATGTTGCGACAAAATAATATTTTAGCTCATCTCGAAGTTTGAGCCTAATTCTTTTCTCATGCGATTTTAACTCAATTTATTTGTAAGCCAATTATTTATTTTTATTAATGATTTCGATCACACCGTGAATTATTTCCTTACCCAAATCGAGTCCAATGTTAACGTCTTTTGGAGCTAGTCAATTATTTGTTGGCTTTAGTTTACTCTTTATATTAATTTTATTAATCACATGTTATTGTCTTTTAGGAAGACTAACCTTCCTCTTATCCTGCTAGTGGCTATCAAAATCCTTTTTGCAAGAGACTCCTAGTTTTCCTCGATTTCAATCGTGTTATACAACTAAAACACTACTCTTATTATTTAATAGCATTCTTAATTTTCATACTTCTATTCCTCTTTATTCACATCTGGTAAACCATCCAAACACAAACTCTCTTCTATTAGTCTTCCTTCATTGATGCGTTGCTGCTGTGTTTCTCACACAAATCAGCCCGTGCTTACCTTATTTCGTTATCAATCTGATTCTTAAATCCGTCCTTTTTCATTCCAATCTCAAGGGTAATTTAATTACTCTTATTCTCCATCTTGTTTCCCTTTTTCTAATCCCTTCTTATGTGGTTCTAATACCATATGTTTTAATTTTTCGTAGGCTATCGTGCTAAATCCGATGAAGACGGTTATTTTATTAATTCGGATCTCGATGAAGGTAACAGATGATGGCATGACTCGGTATTGCATGATATATATGTTGTAGTTGCTTGTAGTATCGTTTTAAATCAAATTTTATAAATATGTTTACTATATTATTATGATGATATGTTTCAATCTTCTAAAAATTATTATAGGGCCGAGACTAAAACATATGAATAAGAAAAATAATTTCTTAATTTTTCGTGATTTTTAATATGAATTATCAAATTGAAAGTTTTATTGTTTTTAGTAAAGTTACAGCATGTTTTCGAATCTGTTACTACTTTTATACGATTTTTACTCCTGTTTACAGATCTTATTTTCAAAACGTTTGAAAAGAGACTACTATTTATTTTAAGTCTATTATACGTCTGTTAAATTTCATAAATTATTTCCAAGTAGTTTCGTCACAACAAATCGTTTATGAAACTGTGACAGATTAGTTCGCGAATCTGTCAGTTGTTGTAAAACCTAATTTAAACCCTATGATAAACTTTGAATTTAATTTTGGTAATTTACGTACATTAACTGTAAAGAGTCTAGATAATGTTTCTAATTGGATTTGTTTTAAAATAAAATTTTAAACGTCTTTTATTAAAGAAATACGATCGGGTGACAGATTCTGTCAGTTTACAAAAATACGAATAAAAACCGCTCTTAAGTTAATAATTTCGATTTTATCCAGAAACAAAAGTTGTAGTTAAGCTTCTAAAGATTTCAACCTCACTAATCTTACGTTGTTTTGATTTTTAATGATTTAATTATGAATTTTATAGTAAGACAGTGAAATTATGAAAAATCTGTAAACTTATAATTTATTACTTTTAATTACTTAAACTCCAACCCTTTTTAGAAATAATTATGATTTTTACTTTCCTTGACTTTTAATAATTAATTATACATTTATCTAAATGTTTATGTCTCAAGGCCTAATATTAAATATTTTATATAACTCATATGTTAAATGATTTCTAATTATAATAATACCTATTTTGGAAAGTTACTATTTGAATAAAGTTTCTATATTTGGAAGGTTACTATTTTGAGAATATTTAAGATATCTTCGGATAAAATATTTATTGGTTTGAATATGGAATAATGTTGGAAATGAGAATGTAGAGTATATAAATCTAGGATATGTTGGTTGTTACCATCAGCTATATGGTCAGTGTATTTGCGTCAGGGATACATTGATTGTCGAACTGGGTATCGTTTATGCTCAGGAGTCATGCGCATGTACTTAGGCTAGGACCTCGCTGAACGCAGTCCTATTATAGTTTGAGTTGTCTGGTGAGAGGGCTTAGGAGTCGCTTCGTGGGCACTGAGTTCCTTAACCAGTGAGGCTTAGGGGTCGCTTCGTGGGCACTAAGTTACACTTCGGTGTTGTTTTGACATATCTCTAGTAGTAAAAGTTGTACTGATCATCGGTTTTATATTCCATTATTCGTTTTGACGCCGTCAGGCTTCTGAATTGTTTTCTGGTTTTGAATCTATTTTGATATATATAATGTTTTGAGTTTTAATTTATTTTCATATATTATGCTTCTATTGCTTATATATTATGTAATATGGCCGGGAGAACTGCCTGAGTTACTCCCCACTGAATTGTGGTTGTTATGTTTATAACATGACAGGTATTCTGTGTTCCGGGGTTTGGTGTGCGCTAGCGAGTGGCATGGATCCTACTCTGCTTTAATTATGTTTGTTTATGGATTGTTAACCCATTTGAAGGATTTTTATTTTTAGCCCTTTTGTAAAAAGTGACCTTTGTATTGACTGACCGTTCTTTTTGTAATATATAGAACATCAGTGTGTATTAATCCCAAATCTACAGTGTTTCCGCCACTGTATTGCGTTAGAATTTATAGGGGATTACACTAGTAACTAACACGGACAGTTAATCACACGGTTGTACGACGTAAGAGATTAATCGCGATCCCGGCTCGGGATCAAAGAGTTTGGATGTTTTTTTTATGATCGGGTTTTTGTAAATAAAAATATTTTCTTTCGAAAGGGAGGGTTTGTAAAATCGGTGTTACGATGGTGTAGTGACATCGTTTGTGACGTGAAAATGCGTTGCTACGTGCGCGTCGAGAACTCGATGGTAGCAAAAGTGTAAATGGTGGTTTTACAAAAGAAGAACGATTCTTGAGGGAACCGGTTTTGAAAGTGATAAGATCGTGGTTTTATCGAGACTATTATTAATTAATTAGCTCGATATGTGTGGTGGAGACGGTGTTCGTGATAGAACGTGGTGTCTGTGATGGTGCTTTAAAGATGTGACTAAATCCTTATTACATAATTTAGGTGGTGAAAGTGCCTCCCTTTTCTTTTTCCCTAGAAAAACTTTTGAAATGTGTGACACATGCTTGTCGTATCCATTAACTGGTATTTCGACGACGGGGATGATGCATTATGAAAAGTGTTTTGAGGGTGTAACCTTTTTAGTTTTCTCGACTTCATTGGTCGAAGTTTCGGTTGTGTTAACGGTATGTGCAAGAAAACATTTTTTTGAATTATTGAATAAAATGTAACCGTTTAGGGTACCTTGATCCCATTAGTTGGGAGTTTGGTGATATTAACGGTCCTCGTTGTTGTTTGGAAAAACGACGAGTTTTACTTTGGCCAAGGTGATGGCGCTCAAAAGGGTCTTTTTTTTAAAGTAGTGAGTGTAAAATTTGTCGTGATGACAGTGTTAAAATGCTTTCAAAAATAATTCTAATTTGGTTGGAGTATCGGCGCTGAAAAGACGGTTTAAAAAAAAGATGTTCTTTTTCAAAAACGGAGTTGGGTGCGGTTGAATATGTTGTCGTGGTTGAATCTAGATTTTAATGTTTTATTTGGGTTGTTCAAACACGCTACACATAACTAGGAATGCGTACACTCATGCAGGATACAGACACAAGTAGGTTAGGGTAGGCTACCGCTCACGAATAGCTTTCGCTTAGGTGACGATAGGTCACCTGGGGAGATGAGTGTCATACCGGCAGCTTAGAACCATTCGCTTGGTATATCCGCGGGATGCGCGTTAGGCGGCCGGAGCGTCAACCGAGGATCTCTCCATGTGTCCATAAGGATCTTACCGTGAAGAGGTCGATTGGTCCTAATATCGGTTAGGGTGAGCTTTTTAGGGCCAAAACCTGTAGTGACCACAATAGGGAACTAGAAAATGAGCTTCACCGACGTCGTTCGAGTTACACCACCGCTGGAAACTTGTTTCCAAATCCCCAGCGGAGTCGCCAAACTGTGGACGTCCATCTGCACCGCCCGGCGCCCCGCGCGCGCCCGCCCGGGACCGACCCAGTTTCAAACATCGTGGCGGCCACCCACGCAACCCTCTCCCGGTCGGGGGCCCGCGTTCAGGGCGATGTTTCGGACCTCGATTCGGATGACAATCCGGACTTGTACTAGATGGGTGCGGGCACCCGGGTTTCCGTTGGGATCGATCGAGTCGTGGTTGTAAATGTTTAAAGGCCGATATGTTTCGTAAGGCGACCTTTTTAGTGAATCGAATTCGTTGCCGATTTGTGGAGTCGCCACCGAGTAATTTCTGGGGACTCGGAAACCGTTCAAGTCAACTTTGATCCCTAACCGGCTCAAAGTTGAGTGGCACGGGATCTAAAGATAAAGACTTGTACCCTTAAGCACTCCATGCCTGGAATGACTCTCATTGCCAATGGTTTCGGACATCCAGAAATCGTCAATTCTGAGTAAGGGGTGAGGGTACGTATTGGGAAGTCAACATCTGTTAGACATCAACACCCAATCCCGCCCGCACGTAGCGGCCTCTACTAATCAATCGATGGGCTGATAACTTTGTTCCCTTGTTGTGGCGGAAGTACTGTAACATCCGTTGTTTTAACCCTATGTTTTTGCCATGTCGATTGTTTAAGGACAAGTAAGCTTTGTCGTCGAAGTAGTTATGCTTACATTCTTTGCATGCGATTTCATGTGACAAGCAAGCCATGAAAAGATGCACTTAGGAGAGTAGAGAGTACTAATGTTATTATACTCCGTATGTATTAGCAGGTCTGTTTTAACGTGGTAATACGGATATTAGTCGTGCTCGGTATTAATAGGGATGCGTCGAACCATTTATGGTGAGCACTGGGACTAATACGGAACCCGACCATCACTTTGTTCAGTTTTAATTAGCTTGTTTACGTTTTGAATTCCGTGTTAGGTGATTTAGCATGCGATTATAAGGTCATAAAAGCAATAAATCATACGAAAGCGACAAATGCGAGATATAAGTAAATCACATAGTGAGGAGTTGCACCCTCGGAGTATACGCTAAACGGGACGCGATGTATAGATAGTTGAGAACGGATTTCGGAACTACTCGGGTCTATTTAGGATATTTTATTGTTTATGGGTGAAGTTGGGACGTTACGTGTTTTATTAGTACGTGTTATGGACCTAGTGTCCATGTTTGACATTATCGTAGTGCATAATAATATTACAGAAATATAAAGTTTTGTTTAGATGACAACCTAGTGACGATTCGACTTCAAAAGGCGGATCCTCCTAGCTTGCCTTGTGATTTCGGCAGAGTTCCGTCACCGTGGTTGGTTCTGCTGCTAATCCGGCAGAGCGTCCGCTACTAGGCTCGGGGTAGCTAGTTGAACACAGGCACCTCGGGATCGAGTGGGGTGCTGGAAGGTGAGGAGTAGCGTCGGTTTCGCTTATTGGGACTACGATCGAGTGGATCGTTTGCTTTGGGTGTCGGAGTGCGAGCCCAAGCGAGAAACTCGTAATGAGTAAAGGGATAAGAGAATGAGAAGATGTTGTTGTGTCGAATGAATGGGGTGGAGGGGGGTATTTATAGTTGTTTTCGGCTCAAGTCGACCGGATGGACGTCTGGGTCCAGGCGCACCAGAACTCAGGCGCATGGGTTCGTGCATGTGAGGCCTAGGATGCTCGGTGCGAGGCGCTCGGGAATTTGAAGATACGATTTTGATACTTTCCAAAACCGAGAGTGTGCGTATCATTTGTAAGCTTGGAGGTTAAGTATTCTCCTTGACCTAGCGCGCCGTTGCGCCGAGTGGGCCTCGGGTGTGCATCCCGAGGTTCGCTTGGCTCGGTGTGCTGACTCGGGTTGATTTAGCGTATTTCGGAACCAATTCGGAGTCCCGATGTCGGAATTGACTCAAATTAGTGTCTATGCGACCGTAATGACACGACTAAGGCTGCCTTGATGTTAATTTAATCTTTCCGAGTAATTATTTGATCCGTTCTATAGAAAAACTATCTAAAACATCGCAAACTCGCGTCGCGTTGCAGTCTGATCGTCATCGGGTGTTTGTCGGGCACTCCTGCAGCCACCAAGTCTAAATCTGGTTCTCCACAGAAGCTCCCACTTTTTTTGACCCGACCCGAAACCGCCCGAAAAAACCCACCCGAAAATGACCGAAACCCGAAAGTGACCCGACACGATAATAACCCGAATATATTGGGTCAAAACCCGCCCGAACCCGTTACCCGCCCGAAAATAGATAAATTAAAAAAATGTTGCTATTATACACTTTAGTTTTTCAAAAATTCTAAGAAATATATTTTTTATTTTCAAAATTTCAAGAAATAATATTTATATATATCTTTAAAATCATATTTTTATCACATGATTATTATAATGAGAAAAAAAACTCAATAGATCGAGTCAAAGTTCGTCATATACATTCGTATCTTCTATAGAAATAAGATATCAATGTATACTAAAAAATATATTAAATAAAACATGTTTATTCTCACTAATATCTTATATTAAATGAGATGATTAAGAAAATTAGGAATAAAATTGTATTTATGATAGAAAAAAGTAAAGAAAATTAATGTTTTTAAAGTGCTTTAATAACCCGTATTTGACCCGTATAAACCCGACCCGTATAAAACCCGTATTTTTCAAACCCAAAATACACCCGACCCGTATTTTTCCCAAACCCGAAATGATCGAACCCGAAATCCGACCGCCCGACCCGTTCAACAGGTCTAGTTATCATTAATAATTTTAATTGTTTTACTTGATAAATCTAATTTTAAGTTTCTGACTATTTCCAGGAAACGGTTTTGGTAACTTTTAATTGTTTTCGTGACACGTTTCCTCTAAATCACAAAAAAAAATTCATTAATATAAAATTGCTTCACAGAAATTCTCGATCAAATCAAGTAAACATTTTTTTCATTGATTTCTTTAATTTACTAATTTTCTAATTAATTTCACGTTTAGATCGATTTATTTGGGTTTTTTGGTGTACGTCGTAGGATGATAGTGTACGGAGTCAGTTTTTTCCTTGACGTAAATTTTTGAATGTAATTAGACTTTCAACCTAGTGAGAAGAAGATTGGAGGTAGGCCTTTCGAAAGTAAAAGTTGGCCGAACCCATTCGAAACCTTAGAGCTATCTTTTTCTTATCCATCCCCTCCAAACACACCCGAACTGCAAAGCACCATTGTCTCTTCTACTCTTTGCTTTTCACTGTTAATAATCTAATATCATGAATCCATCATCAACTTCTTCACTTTTTTCTTCAATTCTCTAATGCAAATCCACAAGAAAATGATGTTTACAACCTCAAAGTTATCAGAATTACCTTTATTCAACACCCTTCACTTCACTCCCTCTTCATCCACTCCTTGTTTATTGAAATCCCATAAAAATTCAATCTCTCTCTTTAAAACCTTTTCTTCTCTGAGAACAACACAATCCACCAAATACCCACTTCCTAAATCTCCTCAAAACCCCTCTAAATCCCCTTCTACTGCTCCTTGGTTGAAAAAATGGCCTTCAATGGACAACCCACCTCTTACAAATCCCACCAACTCTGTTTCCAATAGTGTCGTATTCAGCCGAAACAATGCCGAAAGTAAAGGGCCTAGTAGTGCAATTGATAGGATTGTTGGGAAATTGAGGAACTTGGGTTTAGAGGATGATGATGATGATGATGATGAAGGGTGTTCTAATGAAGGTGAAAAGTTGGGAGATTTGTTGAAAAGGGATTGGATTAGGGATGATGCAATGCTAGTTGAAGAGAAAAAGAGTGATTTAGGATTGTTACCTTGGGAGAGGGATGAGGTGGAGGAGGAGGAAGAATTGGGCGAGTTTAATGAGGTGAGGGAGAGTGTAAAGAAGACGAAACGGGTTGTAAAACCCGTTACATTGGCGGAAAAGACGATAGAGGAGGCGGAGTTAAAGAGGTTGAGGGGGCAAGGGATGGTTCTGAAGGATAAGGTTAATGTGCCTAAAGCTGGGCTTACACAGTCTGTGTTAGAGAAGATTCATGCTAAGTGGCGAAAATCGGAGTTGGTTAGGTTGAAATTTCACGAGGATTTAGCTCATGATATGAAGACTGCTCATATTCTTGTTGAGGTTGGTTTACTTTAGGTTTTGGTTAGTACAATCAGTAGAATTGTATTTTATCTAATGCACATTTTTAATGTACTGTATGTTGTATTGAGTGTACTCTTAGATTTTACTGAATAGGGCTGGTGTAAGTCTCCTGAAGCTCTGATTGTTATTTATCTTTTTATCTGATTGTTACTTTAGGTTTTTTTAGTACAATCAGTAGAATTGCATTTTATCTAATGCACATTTTTAATGTACTGTATGTTATATTGAGTGTACTCTTAGATTTTACTGAATAGGGCTGGTGTAAGTCTCCTGAAGCTCTGATTGTTATTTATCTTTTTGTTTTTGTTGTAGTTTGGTGTTTATTACTCTTAAGGCACTGTTTTATGAATTGAAGGCTGTTTAAACAGGCCATTTATTATCAAAACGCAGAAGCTTTCAAATGATGTTCATGCTTTTAGAAAACCCGAGGTTTATTAGGATCATTATAAGCACTGTACACTTGTCGGGCACGTAGTATACCCTGTAAAGGATAGGTGTACTCTTAAGGAGAGGTTTGTCAGGTTGAAATATAGACAGGTCTTCACATATCCAAGATGTTCTTTTCTTACCCTTGATTGTCACCCATGTTGAGTTGTTGGTGTTGCCCTCTTTCGGAGAGATTTCAAGTACGGAGTATAATTTTGGAACATTCTTTAGAAGTTGGTGATTCTGCATCACATTTCTAAAAGATAGCACGTGCCAATAAATAATGATATATTTACTCCAAGTACCCCGTATTGGAATATTACGGGCTTATGGTTTCATGATTTGTTATACCCTTTTATCTTTGTCCTGCTTTTATCGCGAATCTAGAAAGAAAATTTTGGGGTAGCGTGTTTCCTTGAATTGTTTTATATTTATGTTAAGGTCTCTTATTTAGGAACTTTTGGGTAGCAAAAGTCGATAATCTTATCTATTTTTTGTAAGTTTGGGGTCGCGAGTGCTACCCGTTGCTACTAGCTAGATTCCCTTCTTTATGTATGGAACTGCCAGTTTTCGACAGAAAGCTTGTTCTATTGTGATTCTCTAAATGTGATCGAATTAATTGCCTTCTGGTTGATTTTGTTCTTGCTTTTTATTGCGTTTATCCGTGTTACTGAACTTAACCGGATATTGATCTGAAAAGTCTTGCTAGCCCCTCAAATTTCACTATTTTGATTTTTTCATTGTCAGCGCCGAACAGGAGGACTAGTTTTATGGCGATCAGGAAGTGTTATGGTGGTTTACCGTGGAACAAATTATGAAGGGCCACCACTGGATTCAGCAGGTCAAATTGTTGTGATTGCAACTGCTGAGACAATTTCCGCTGAAATGCCTCATAAACATCATCGGAATCCTACAGCTGAGGAAATTGAATACAATGATCTTCTTGATGGTTTGGGTCCTCGCTTTGGAGACTGGTGGGGTACAGGGTTACTTCCTATTGATGCTGATTTACTTCCTCAAACTGTTCCCAATTACAAACCTCCACTGAGACTGCTCCCTGTTGGAATGCGTGTGACGCTGACAAATGCCGAGTTGACTGATCTGCGTAAACTTGCTAAGACACTCCCGTGTCATTTTGCCCTTGGTATGCATTAGCTTTTTTCCTTGCGGATGACATTGTTGTCACTTTTATTACATGACATGAAAGTTCCTAATTTTCTGAAGGCAGGAATAGAAATCATCAGGGTTTGGCAGCTGCAATTGTAAAGCTTTGGGAAAAGAGTTTAGTGGCTAAAATTGCTGTCAAACGAGGAATTCAGAATACAAACAACGAACTGATGTCAGAGGAGTTGAAGGTATGCTGCTTCACCGTCCTTTCAAATTTTTTATTTATTCATACCCTTGGCCTTTGGCTAAAGTTCTGTAGTGAATCCTGAGAAACTCGGAACGCAAATGCATAAATCTCATTCCCTTTGAATGAGCAGGCTTTGTCCTAAGATATCTGATATTTGATCAAGTTGAATGTGATGGGTACTGACAATGTAGTTGACACTTTTACCAAGACTCTAATGCAGCTGCAGTGTGTGGCTTGGGTATGTATCCAAGTGTCATACTCATCATTATTGGCATTTTTATATGAGGGGACTCTGTTATAAATTGAGGACATGTATATCGCGGCACATCTTAAAGCATAAATTTAACTGATTTTGGCATTTCTAAAGTGATGGAGCCGAAACAGTTAAATATTGTACTAAATACTCAATACACCATTTCCTCCTCTAGTCTTGCCATGCATGCTTCCTTTTTGATTGTGCTAGACGCCTAGACAAGGGGTTACTTTGCATCTACAGATACGCAGACTAACTTATGGCGCTTATCTATTATACCTTGCATGCAGAGACTCACAGGAGGGACTTTGTTGCTGAGAAACAAGTTTTTTATCGTCATATATCGTGGAAAAGATTTCCTTCCTACGACTGTAGCTGCCGCTGTTACAGAAAGGATGGAACTCACTAAAAGGATTGAAGATGCTGAAGAAAAAGCACGAAGTGCAGCAATCGAGGCACCTACTGTGGATGAACATGTACAAGCACTTGCAGGTACCTTGGCGGAGTTTTATGAAGCTCAAGCCAGATGGGGAAGAGACATATCGCCTGAAGAATGTGAGAGGATGAGAGAAGAAGCATCTAGAGCTAAGATTGAGAAAATTGTCAAGCAGATTGAGCATAAATTAGCTCAGGTGAGCATACTGATCCCTTATGCAGACTTTTATTTCTAGACAATGCATGGTTAGCTGAAAGCCTAAAGAGGATTGGGTTAATGATGACAATGATGCTATATTAACAGCTAGAGCGCAAATTTTCTCAAGCCTACATGCCCTAACACTTTCAATTTAACTAAAGAGAAGATAGAAAATAAGGTGAAAATGAAACGGAGATGTAATTGCTCTTCAAAGATCCTCGCTTTCCTTACTCGAGGATACTGCGAGCTCATCATAATTTTTCATGGAAAAGCAAAAAAAAATGAATATTTGAGTTACATTGAATGATGATTGAAAATGCCAATTTAATATTATACTTTTCAACCTCCAAGGACAATCTGTTGAGATTATTTCTCTTTTTGGTGAATAAGTGATCGTTAAGTTGATTTCCTTTTTTATGGTTTGTGAACATTTACTAGAGATCCTAATTTATTTAGAGACTTTAAGTGCTGGTTCTCACTGTTCGCCTTCTGTAGACTGGCACTTGTAATATTTTGGATTCTGAGGCATCTACAGAACTGATGCACAAAATACCATTCATTTCAGGACATGATTTTTAATATTATGCACAAAATAGGAATCCTGTGTCTGAATAGGATGTTGTCACTAGGTTATAGGCTTTGATTTTTGGTATGCAGCTGGAGTGTCTTCATTCACTGTTGTATGTTGGATACCGTGATACTTTTGTTTTTACATGGACAAAGCTTTGTATTAGGCTAGAATTTGGAGAAAGTTTTGTACACTATTGAGTTTAAGGTAGGTGTTTCCTAAACTTTACAGAGTTATGTTGGAATGTTGGATGCCTTGGAAATTATTACATTTTGCGCGGTCCCTTTGCGTCAGCAATTTTTTCACATGCATTGGTTAGGACTTATCAAGAATGTTATTTAAAGATGGTTCATTTGTCCAATTTTGGTGCATTGTGAACCGTCATAATCCATACAAAATCTCAGATATTTGGCTTAAAACACAGTCTAGGTATCGTGTCCTTGCTCAAATGCTGTGTGACAGACATAGCTTAGTGGTTTGAATATGTAACCTCCAACTATGACTTGAGAGCTCAAGTCTTTCCGTTATGGAAGAATAGGTAAACGTTGTCATGCAACCTTTTTTTTATATGAGTTTATAGCGTGTCCAAACAGAAAAGGCCGGGCTTTAGTCTCTTAGCCCATTGTGATAAGATTGTATGAATATTAAATGTTGAATCCAAGTCGAGTATTGAACTAAAGCTTTTGAAGACAGAATGTTTCCAAGATAAATCTATCTTTTCTTGACGTCTTTTGTGTACACCAGGCTCAATCAAAGAAGCTTCGAGCAGAAGCGTTATTGTCAAAAATAGAAGCATCGATGGTACCTATTAGTCCTTCTGATGATCAGGAAACAATAACTGATGAGGAAAGACATACATTTCGTAGGATTGGCCTGCAAATGAAGGCATACTTGCCTGTTGGTCAGTGTTCCTTGTTACTTCCCACCGATATTAGTATATGATTCCAGATATTTGGCAAATAATGACTTAAGCATATGTTGTGATGTTTATGAAGGTGTTCGTGGCATTTTTGATGGCGTGATTGAAAACATGCATTTGCACTGGAAACATAGAGAACTTGTTAAGTTAATCTCCAAGCAGAAGAACCTCTCTTTTGTGGAGGAGACGGCTCGACTCCTGGAGTATGAAAGTGGTGGGATATTGGTTGCCATAGAAAGAGTGCCTAAAGGCTATGCTCTGATATACTATCGCGGGAAAAATTATCAGAGACCTATCAGTTTGAGGCCTAGAAATCTTTTGACAAAGGCAAAAGCATTAAAACGCGCCATTGCAATGCAACGTCACGAGGTTTGATGCTTTCCTATATATGTTAGTTTCCTCTCTAGAGGTTTCTTTTTAGTTTAGTGCCAATTTGTGAGTTATTTTCTGTTCTTTGATAATATCCTTCAGGCACTCAGTGAGCACATTTCTGAATTAGAGAAAAACATTGGCCAAATGAGGAAAGAAATGGTAAGTGGTGATTACAATACTCATCATCCTTTGAGGCTTTGAGCATATGTATATTTTGGTTCAAATCAGCGCACTATGTCGCGGGTGGGAATCGAAACCCCAAATTCACAATTGGGGTAAGAGAGCTCTAACCACTTGAGTTAACTGTTGTTCATAGCATGTTTATATATAAGCGTATATAGTCTTCGTGCGTTTTTTTCTTGAGATGTATGAAAAATGATTCGTTGGTTAAAAAATTTGGGAAGCAGTAATCAGTGTCTGAAACCATGACACTGATACTTGTGTTATTTATTTGATTTTTGATTTTTCGCTTTGTTCTCTTTGTCACTTTTATCTGGTATACCTGCAGGCTAGCAGCGAAACCTCTAAAGACGGGAACGTCTTGAGGGAAGATGGAGAGTTTCATCCTATCTCAGAATATGAAGTAAGCTTTTATTTTTTGGTCTTTTCCCCTCTTTCTTTTGCAGTTGTATTATTTCTTTACTTATCATCGGCCCATGGATTGAAATGCCATGATACATGATATGAAGCTTAGCAAGTATTCTTAGTAATAGTACTCGTCAGTTTTACAACTAAAGCTCCCTCTTCTCACTCTCCTGAAATGCCTTGCTTTGGGAAAATAAGATTATACACCTGGTTGTACAATGCTATTGTACAACCAAGACAAAGTTTTTGAGCTTTTGTGTATATTAATTGAGCTTATAAAGTTTCTGAGCGGAGTTGTAAGTTTTTGAGCTTAAACATTTATGTGATTTAAATCGACAACTTTACACTAAAGCTCAGAAAGTTTACAACAAAACTCGAAATTTTTGTGATAAAGCTCAAAATCTTAAAAACAGTTGTACATAGCTATGTATAGCTGGTTGTATAATCCTCTAATTGCTTGCTTTATTGCAGAGTGAGGATGAAGATTTTGGGGATGAGGATGAAGATGATGATGATGATGACCTATACTATTCAAATGATGATGACGACGACCACGATGATGGTGATATCTCAAGTGTTGAGCACCGTGATGACTCTTTAAAGTCGAAGTGGTAAACAAGTACACAATTAAATGACAACATTGAACATTGTTTAAGACGGAGGTAGTTCCTTGTACTCACCCCCTATTTTTTTTGACAAGATATAATATTAATTAATGAATGCCTGGAGGTGGCACGGACACCCATGCTCAAAAGATATCATAGAGTTAGCTCCCATCTACAAAAATACTCATTGGGGTAACGACCATAGACAAAAATACACCTTAGAAGCGAGGCCTTTAAACATAACACCACTAAGCATCCTGTCTGATGGTTGGATACTTTTGTAGTACCGTGAAGCGTCTACGGAGTACTCGTAGTTTATTGCTACTTGTGATTCTTGATGTTCCTCTCTTGGTCATATGATTTTATGAATATTGAGATTTGGCATTGAAATCTTGAATGATGTGTTTTTTTGCACTAGTAGTCTTTAAAACTTCTGAGCCGTGTTTTCCTAGCGTGTTTGGAAGATACCTACGTAATGTCACCTGAAAATAACTTATACTCCGTAGTTTTTCCTAGATCAATCCCTATTTTGAGCTATTTACTTTGATTTGGCTACTCATGTCAGGAGGAATACAGAGTCATGTTTTGGACACTGAATTTGTCAAACGTTCATGTCTTTCAGATTAAAATGTCACATCATCTTGGAAGGTCAAACCGAATTCTACTGTATGGTTCTTACTTAGTTTGCTGCGTTGGGATTTTCTCTTCATGGTTGCGCAGCCCCCGTATTAAGCCTAAGCTTCTTCAGTCACTGTCTATGCGGGTGTTTGGCCAACATAAGTTCTTGAAAGATTCGTTGGAGCAACAAACTCCTGGGAGGTTTATATATCTTATCGCGGAACAATTTCTGCACATTGAATCCTCTTATCCAGCTGTTTGCGGAAGCCTTTGAGGCACACGGTTTAAGTCTTATTTTTGTTCCTACAATAATCTGTATTTGTATGCTCATCAAGTTTAATTTATAAATCTTTTCTCCATATGTATTTCTTCTTTTTTGTTTGTATTTTAGTTTTGTTTGCTGTAAAACATGACAGGAGCAGTTTATTGTTTTCCCCTTTGTAAATGAGAGATTCAATGATGGTGCTGACTGCTGAGTTATCATATCTGGATAGCTCGTAACTTCTGCAAACATGAAGGAACGCTTACTAGACCAGAGATAGTAGCGTGGGATGTCAAAAAAAAATAGGATCGAATGCAATTTCATGTTGAAGCTGAGTGACTTGAAAAAAATGGCAGATTTGATGTAAGTTGGTAGGAATGGTTGCAGGAGTACTTTGTGAGTGGTGAGCAATGGTTGTATGGTGATGAATATTTGTAACTCGTTTATCTTTTTATTTATTTTTTGAGGAAAAACATGGCTTAGCTTATATTAAATCAATTTCTGCCAAGTATACTGACTCAAATGCAGGTTTGGCCCGGACACGGGCCGGGCTAAAAGATAAAAGGTTGCCCTTTAACACCAAAGCGGACGGACCAGACTTAACTAGCAGGCCCAAATTACTTGCCCTTACTTGCCCGTTGATACAAAACCGGGCAACCCCAAGCTATCGGGCCAATTATTAAGTGAATGAAAAAGCTATCTGCATGTGACTAAGAGGGAAAGGTATTTGCTATATCAGAACATTATTAACGGACAATTATCAAGTTGTATGCGTCTTGATTAGAGCACGGAGTAATTATGTTCATTTGCATAATGAATATACCTTTTTCGTTTCCTATATAATTAATTAATTTCTAAGTTGTAGAATTTATACGAAGTATAATAATTTTAGCAGATTGGGCGGGCTAGCCCGTTTTAAAATATTAGTGTTCGTGCCCAGCTCGTTTTGTAAATCGGTCCGGGCTTGTCCGACCCATTTATTAATTCGGGTCAAGATTTGCTGTCCAAACCCGCTAAAAAATCGGGTCAGACAGGTCGGACTATTCGGACGGTACGACCCATGATCACCTCTACCGCCAAGTTGAGAACGACTTGCGAAAAGTTCGAGTCAAATACAACGCTATCATCCACCGAGGGGCAAAATCTAGCCATGAAGTGGGCTACAATATTACCCCAACGTTTAATGTGCACACACCTACTACGAGAGAAAACATTCATCAAAGCAAAAATATTATCAAAACACAGACCTAGAGGACTGCGAAACACAGCATCTGATCTAATAGCACTAGTGAACGTCAAGGCATCACTCTCCAGAATAAGACTCGCTTCCCATTCCTCTCGCATATGCTTCAATCTGAAAATCATAGTCCGAGTCTCAGCCATCTCAATATCCCAGCATACTCGCATCCGTTTGCATCCGGCACGCACAAATTCCCCCATCGAGTTTCGACACACAAACCCAAGTCCCACCTCGTCCGTGCCAAAAATAGTCGCGTCCACATTAAGCTTGAGCCATCCCTCCTCGGGTTTCGTCCAGCGGTCATTGCCAACACCCACATTTGGGGTATGTGCCATTCCAATTAAGCTCGTGTACTCAGTATAATCATCCACCAATATGGACAGCCCCATCCATCGTGACAATAGGGGGGGCGTCGGATTCTCCTCGAACGAGTTTCAGGTTACGCCAAGACCAAGCCGCCTATGCCAAGGTCATCAACCGACTCGCCTCCTCCCTATTTGCCCTGCACAAAAGCCATTTGAACGCTTCACAACAGATAACCATCGACATAAGCATAAGGAGATCAGTGAATTCACTCTCCGCCATATGCTACTTATGATCGAGCATTGAAACAGGGTGTGGGTAGCAGTTTCCACCTCCGAGTTACACAACCTACAAACATGGTCATCAAGGATATGTCATGTCACCATGAGTTGTTTAACAGGAAGCATCCCTGAGCAAGCACGCACACAAAGTGAGCTAACTTCGGAGGAATCTTGAGGTTCCACACCCGGTCCCAGAGTTCAGACTCAGCATTCCCATCCACATTCGTGCTTCGTCCTGCATAACCGCCAGTAGCTAGCCTGTATGAAGACTTCACAGAGAAAATACCGTCCCGAATCGACCACCAGTAGTGTGAATCAATAGGTAAGTCAGGTCCTATAGGCAGAGTGATAGCATCACGGACATCACCCTCACATAGAACCTCCTGTTGCCTATCCAATCTCCACTCGTCACGGGTTTGGTCGATAAACTCAGAAACAGTCATATGCGGGTCTGCTTCTATGTTTGGGTGCGGAATTCGACTAGATGTCGATCCGGGTAGCTATACCTCATCCAAAATATTAATGTTCACGCCATTCCCGACCGCCACTTCAATCCTTCCAAAAGCAAAGCTTTTGCCCCCCATAGGCTCCGTCAACAATAGCTCAGGTCATGGCCTCTCCGTGCTTCGAGAACTTCATCATGCTTGAAGTATCGTGCTTTAAGAATCCGAGCCACAAGAGAGTTTGGGAACACAAGTACGTAGGCGCCACACCTGCTTTGCCAATAACGCCCGTTGAAGAACCGAAGGTTCCAGAACCCTATGCCACCCTCGTGCTTTGGGACACACAACTTTTCCCACGCTCTCCCGTGTATACGTTTCCTAGAGTCCGACTAACCCCACCAAAACCGGACCATGATCAAATTCACTTCCTCAATATAATAGTGCCTTCCGGAAGAGAAAAAAAGCTCATTATATAAGTTGGAATAGCTTGTGCGACAGTCTTAATAAACACCTCTTTCCTGGGTTTGGATAATAATTTCTCCTTTCATCCTGAACTTTCTTCCATATATGCTCCTTGGTGCTGGCAAAAATCGTTTTTTTTAGAGCGGCCGATAATGGTAGGCAACACGGGATCTCATGATACGCTTGAACTCGGCACTATTTTGCACCGTGACGCTAAAAATAACTTCCGTCTTCGAATAATTATTTTTTTGACTCGATGCTCCCTCGTACTGGCTAATTAATTAGCTAAAATTGAGCATTCCCCTGAAGTCGCTCTAGCAAACAGAATACGGTCATCAGAAAAAAAAAGTGACACGCTCGGCGCACCTCGACAAATGCTTATCCCGTGGATTTTTTTTCCTCCGCCGCTTGCCGAATCAAATACAAAAAGGCATCTGCACATAATAGGAAAATATAAAGAGATATGAGATCTCCTTGTCGTAGCCCTCGACTAGGTCTAACCTCACCAGTAAGAGCGCCGTTAATCACGAACGAGTGACTAACGGTTAAGATACATTCCATAATCCGCTCGACCCAAGTTTTAGTAAATCCTAATCGACGCATCATAGCCTCTAGAAAACTCCATTCTACCCTGTCATACGCTTGACTCATATCAAGTTTCAGCGCAATAGTCCCGGCGCGGCCCTCCTCACCTCTCTTCATGGCATGAAAAATCTTAAAGGCGATAATAGCATTATCCGCGATAAGTCGACCCAGAGTTAAAGCATCCTTGTTCTCCGTAACAATGGTGTTCATAATGCCTTTCAATCTGTTTGCCATTACTTTTACTTTTGAGATAATTTATATATAACATTACAAAGGCTAATTGGCTGATACTTCATTATCTTACGAGGCGATAATCCAGTTTCCGGG
Source organism: Agrostemma githago (assembly GCA_958450325.1). NCBI lineage: Eukaryota > Viridiplantae > Streptophyta > Magnoliopsida > Caryophyllales > Caryophyllaceae > Agrostemma > Agrostemma githago. The sequence continues at coordinate 56,043,643 of OY288243.1, forward strand.
ATTAGGACAATGGCCGTTTTATTTACATGGCTCAGGTCTTCCCCATTAGCCCACCAAAGGAACAAATCTCTGGTCCCACGATGTTCCAATGCCTTTGATAGAATAGAGCATGGAAACCGTCGGACCCCAACGCCTTATTCGGGTGCATATCAAAGAGAGCTTGTATGAGCTCATCATCCTAAAGCGGGCGAATAAGCATCACATTCGTATCTTCCGTCACTACGCGATGGACACTAGTCAACATCTCTTCCACTCCTCTCACCCTCTCGGCTTGAAAAAGACCTGAAAAATACTCGTGAATAAACCTCTCAACTTCATCCTCCCCGGTGTGCCACGTTCCATCCCCTTGTTCCAGGCCATGAATACGGTTTCGCTTGTGCCTCTTGTTCGCCTTGTGGTGGAAATAACCCGTATTCTTATCCTCATCGCGAATTTCATTTTTCCGGGCCCTAGTAAACCAATACGTCTCAACCTGTTAATATAATCCTTACCTTTCACCAAAAAGAAGAAGAGAGATTCAAAGGAAAGTGAAGGCAATGCAATGTATTATGTATGCAAGAACCTGAACAAAGTAGGAGGCGCATTGCTTAAGGCTCAAGTTTTAGATCGGAATTAGAGGTGGCTGGAAATACTGTTATGATGTACCCCTTCCTTACCATAATGATCTTCCCATTTTATTATTATATATTTCTCGAATGGAATAAAAATAGGAAGATCTTTTCTCAAAACCATGGAAGTTGAGTTATGAGTGTGGGAATTAATGTTTCGATAAACAAATTTAAAAGCTAGAAAGTGAAAATAAGCTGATTCTTCTTGAAAAGAGGGGATGAGATCTCGAATGCAGTGATGAAGCTTGTCGACGCCAGCTATCTGATAATCTAACTGCAAGCAATCCGTTTGCATCATGATATGAAGGTATCCCTCCTTTCTTTCCCATCTCAGCGCCTTTATATATAGCTGCAATTGTTTCCGCTTGAAGAATCGATTAAGCCAGAAATGCCGCTTGACCTGATCTAACAACAGAAGAGCGTTGTTCCTTGATAATCCATCTTCCTGAAGCATTCCCAGTAGGCATTCACCATGCATCAATGTTAATAACGGTAGCCGAACATTGGCATCTGTTGTGTGTCGGCGAAATCACCCACTACTCAGATTTATGAATAAGAGATCTCTATTCTTCACTCTATGAGAGTTCTTCTCTGTTAAATTTCGACGACACACGTCTCTTCTTCATATCATCCCCAAACTTCATTCAACGTGGATAATGATGCTTGATATTTGGTTGTTAATCTGAAAAATGAGTTTTTATCACCGTTAAATACGACTCCATTTCTGAAATTCCAAATGTTGTATAACACGTTGATGAAGTGGAAAAGACCCAGCTTCAGTTATTTGCTTCAGTTGTATCATCACCACTAAATAAAAAATTTATTTGCTTCAGTAGCCATTCTTGGAAATCCGTATTCTCACCATCAATCAGAGTATTACTAAAATGAGTGTTGTTCCATAGATTCCTACTAGTTGGAAAATCTCGAAACAAATGGCCAACAGTCTCAATATATTTACTCGAGTCGTTGTCCCCATCATTATAGCATAGAACACAATGGTATTGATAAGTGTAGTTTGTAGTGCCTATTTCGTAGTGTTTTGGTCCCATTTTCCTTGTGGAATCGCTCCTTGGGAGCGATTTATGGGCTACTTATGCTTCCTCTAGTTCGTTTCAGGTTCCCGAGACCATTCATGAAGAGTTAGAGCGATTCCGACTCAATACATACACTTTTCGGAGCCAACGAAGTGAAGGAACGATCACTCGATGCCTTGGATTCGACCCCGAGACCTTGGGACCCAATCCCGAGCCTCCGAGACCCGATCCCGAGTCCCGAGAATCGATGAGAAGTCCATGTGAAGCAAGGAGGGACCAAAAGGATCATATTGGAGGCCTACAAGACTCATCCCCGACGGGTATGACCTCAACCCGTCCGGGATGAAGTGCACAAAAGAGGAGCTTCTGTTTTGAGGCCTTCCCGACCGGGAAGGGGTCCATCCCGACCGGGACCACCTCATCCCGACCGGGACCAACTCATCCCGGACGGGATGGCCCAGTTACAGGCCCGCGCTTCATTGTTTCATCTCCTTTCCACTTCGAACCCTATATATACCCTTCCTCTTGTAATGTAAGCTTATGTTAGACATTACCCACTAAACCCTAGCATATTTTAGCATTGATTATCATAGATTAGTGTAGATTAGTCTTTAGATTATCGTTAATCTTAGTTTAATCCTTGTAATTTGGGAATTCTTCAAGATCTCCACCAAGCTTGACAAACTTGGATGTTTGTTTTGGGTTTTTCTCATTTATGCAAGTTTCCTTCTTCCTTTCATCTTGTTAGTAGGTATAATCTTCTTTTCCTTTCTCTTAATCTTGTTCTTTCATTAAAGTTTGAATCTTTGTTGTGTGGATTGCTCATAGTTCATAGTTCTTGTTAGTTTCTTCATGTTTGTTTTGATTGTTATGTTGATTCCTCTTGTTCTTGTTAGTTTTAGTATAGATATGTTAGAGTAGTATCTTGCTAGGGTTAGTAAGGTGATTAGGGTGTTAATTGGATGATTAAGGGATTGTTGGAGATGTTGGTGGAAGATTTGGGTTTCCTCTTGGTTTGATGCATATCACATGTTTGTTGAAATGCTTGAATGACTAGTATGCATATGCGTGTTTTTATTGACTTTCTCTTGTGTGTGATAGTTTGTTTGTGGGTTTGGTTCCCTCACTAAGTTGCGAGAGCCCGGTGAGGACGACCCCTAGGTCGGTCTAAGTTGCGAGAGCCCGGATGCGACCTTGGCTCCGATATCACGCTAGTAACCCCGTTTGTCGTTTGTGTCGCCAAGGTGGGTTTTAGGTGGAACCTCTAGGCGAGTCTAAGTTGCGAGAGCCCGGACAATACCTAGATTACCCTACTACCTCCTTCACTCTAGCTCTTCCTCGACCATTCCGTTACCCCTTTGACCCCTACCTAATCCTAGCCCGTTTCCTTTGATTGTTTTCTTGCTTTAGACCTAGCTTAGTCCTAGTCTCCCCCTCCTTAGATTAGCTCGTCTCGAACCTAGTCCTAGACCGTAGCACACCTTAGTCCGACCTCCCGTCCCTGTGGATTCGACCCGACTTGCCCTAGCTACCCAGTTAGGTTAGTTGGTTTTTATTTGTTGGCGGGGATCCACGACAAATCCCTCCCATCAAATTGGCGCCGTTGCCGGGGACGGCGTAGTTTAGACTTTTGTGTGCTTAGTTTTGGACTTTGTTCTTGATTTTTGTGTACTCTTCTCCTTGTGTATCTCCGTTTTTCTTCTTGTGTGTTACTCTCCCTTCCTAGTGCCTCAAAAGCACTAGGATACTAACGTTTGCTCAAGTGCTTCTAGCTCATCCTAGGTACCAAAGCAACGTTATGGACATGGCGCGTCCAAGCTACCATCAATCATCACGGGACAACTATGGGGCGAATCACCAAAACCTACAACTTTACCAACCATATCAACCTCATCAACAATCTTATGAACCCTCTTCTTATGTTTACCAAGAAAGTTGTCAAGGATCGTTCCCACATCCTAATAACTACCAAACACCCTCACATAACCCACAACCACAAGATCCCAACTTTGAGACTTTTCAAATGATGTCTCAATTGTTTAAGAGTCAACATGATGCGATAGATCTATTGCAAAAGACTCAACAAGCGATGGTGGCTCAAATAATAGGGGTTAGGGAGGAGCTCAAGGCCCAAATAGAGGTGCAAGATGCTCGCATCAATGCACTCATGGCCCATATCACGATGTTGGCCACTCGAGCTCCGCAACATGTTGAGGAAGGTTCATTTGGGCAAGAAGGTTGGGTGTCTCCACAAGAAAGTCAACCCAATCTTGAAGCTACAAATGAAGAAGAGGGAGTTAATCATGAGATCATTGTTGAGTGTTGCTTGGATAGTGAAGATATGGGAAGAAGGGAGGAAGTTGAAGCTTCAAGGGCCGACAATGAGGAGGGGAGTGAATATGATTCTCGAGATAACTCTTGGGGAGCCGATGTATTGGCGATGAAATTGGATTTGTTCGATTTTGTTCGTGATGAACCACTAGACAATCCAAAGCCAAGTGAAGACATACCTCCTCTAGGCCATATAGTCAAGGTGAGTGAAAAGGAGCGCAATACTTGGGAAAAAGAAGTAGATGCCTTGGAACTTGCCTTATATGGGAAATTGGAGGATCCTAAAGCCTCCAATGAAGAAAACTTGATGCCTTCTCCTCCTCTACCGCACTCGATGCCTAGTCCCTTGTCTTGTGAGACGGTTGGTGAAGAGGATCCTTGTCGGGCGGTGGAAAAGAGTTCCACTCTCGACCCCGTAGAAGAAGCGACACCCCTAGGGTGTGATCTCCCACATCATGATACCGAGCTTGACTCTAGACCACTATACCTACCGGATGGTCATAAGAGTCGTAGCTATGTTGGTTCCGAAGACCCGGAAGATCACGAGAACCCCGAGCTTAATGAAGATGATCGCTTCTCACCTCCGACTTGGAAACTTTTGAAAGTGGCTAGGCTTGGCCATGTGAGCTTCAATGAAGATGTTGCCAGGGCATTTGACTTACTCCTTCGAGCTCTTGATGGCTATGGAGGGGTAGTTGGAGAGAGTATTTTAGTGTAAATATCTTTTCCCTTTTCTTTTTGTGCTTGTATTTGTGTTTATGGTTGTTTGGATATTTTGGTTTGTAGGATTGTTAGTTTTGTGAAATTCTTGTTATTTGGATTGTTGTTGAGCGATGTGAGGGAGAGAATTTGATGTGTGTTTAAGCTTTGTTTGTTAGGTGAAATGAAGGTGATTCCTAGAAAGGAATGGCTTATGATAGAGCTTGGGTCGTGAGTATGGAAGTCGGTTTTTGAAGCTTCGGTGAAGCTTTTGGGGTTTTGGAGGTCAAGAAGACCCATCCCGGGCGGGAAGGGAGCTTCCCGACCGGGAAGGATATGCCATCCCGACCGGGAAGGAGCCGTCACGATCGGGATGGAGGTGCAAAAATTGGAGCTTGCTGGAGTGCCGTCCCGACCGGGAAGGTGGCTTCCCGACCGGGAAGAGTGTGTCTTCCCGACCGGGACCATCCATCCCGACCGGGATGGTCCCCTTTCTCCTCTTTTGGCCTCTTCTTCGACATTTGGGCCCACCCAACCATTGTATACCCCCACCCAACCTCCCTACCCATCCTTGTTCATGTCATATGACCATTACACTTCATTTACATACCCTCACCTCATTTCTCTTCCCTTTACACTGAGTTTCACATCGAATCCCACACCCCCTCACACCATCACTACCTCTACCATGCGGTTCTATCAAGCTTGAAGCGGGATAGCAATGATGAAGACAAGCAAGTGCCTATATTGATCTATGAGACGATGGAGAGAGTGAGCTGCTAACCTATGGTACGACAACTATCCTTTCTTTTTCGTTTTTGTTGTTGCTTGTTTTCCTTTGTTTATTCCCTTCCCCTTGAGTCATGGTATCTTAGTGGCCTTCGAGGCCTTGGTATATGGTTGCTCCCGACTCTCGATGATGTGACTACATCGAGAGTCATTTTCAAAATCCAAATTTTACAAGTTTTTCACTCTTTCTTTTTGAGGATTTAGTCGGATTTAGGCGGAATCCGGGCTAGGTGACTTGATTACACCTAGCCCTCCCTTCCCATTTCCTTTTATTTCCTTCTTTTTTATTTCTTCCCCCATCCATATCTTTTCTTGTCTCGGCCCATGGTGACTTGACTACACCCCGGCCGGACACTTTCTACCCTTTTCTCCACTTTTTGATTTTTAGCTTTATTTTCGTAGTTTCTTTTCTTTTGTGCTCCACACACTACGATCGAGCATGAGGACATGGCTCGGTTTAAGTGTGGGGGAGCGATATTCTATCGTCGTTAGTTTTATTTTCTTAGTTTTTCGAAAAATCTTTAAAAATCCTAAAAATTTGAAATTTTTTCATAAAAATCAAAAAGATTTTTCTTTTGTGTGTTTTCCTTTTATGTCGTTGTATCGTGTATTTGTTGTGTTGTGCGTGTTTTGCCTCCCTTTTTCCTTATAGGTTGCTTGAATCACCGATAGCTTTGGAGAGCTTTCAAGACTTCCGGTAACATCTATCCCTTTTTCCTTCTTTGTCTCTTGCGGAATTTGGAGGATATTGTGATGTGGTGTGCTCGGGGGGAGCTTTGTAAAGTTTGATGTTGGTTGGTTGCTCATTTGGAAGCTAGGGGTGGTGTTTGTGTTATGTATGTGTTCGTTTTGTGTTGTTCTTGTTTTGTTGCTTTTGTTTCTTTTTCTTTCGTTTTCGTTGAGTCTTTGTTTTGTGTTTTGTTGTGTGTCTTGTGTGTAAATGGTTTTCGAAAACCCGGTTTAGAGGCTAGTGTGTGAGTGCTTACTTTCCCTTCTTAGTAGTGTAAATCGAGTCTTGGACTTTAGCCTAGTAGAATGACCCTAAATCAATGATTCCGTTGGTCCTTTACCTTGAGTCCACCTAGCTTACTAGGGATTTACTACGGGATTTGCATTTTGACCATTATGACCACCCACGGTGTGAAAAGGCCTTGGTTGCAGAGTCCCGTCCCTTAGGTGACCGTGTTTGGAATTGTTTGATTAGTCCAAGTTCTCCACCTTTTTGTGGGTTTGAAGGGAAATCGCAACCCCCGACTTACCCATTTACCTACCTCCCACACATATCCACACAATAAGTTGCAATTTGTTGAATTCTCCCTTTCTTGTCATACAAAGAAATGCCAAAAAGCCAAATCAAGCCAAAAAGGGCAAAGGAAAAGAAAAAGAAAGAAAATGAAAGAAAGAAAAGAATGAAGAAAAAGAAAAGGCTCAAAAGCCAAAAAGAAAATAGAAAAGAAGAAAAAGAAATGGCATGACAACAAACAAGCAAAAATGCAAAAGAAAAGAGAAAATGCCAAAAGAAAATCGTCTCACAAAAAGATCTTAACCCCACAAAAATAAGCCTTTTTCCGACTTTTGCCGTGAAGAGCCTACCAAAGGACCGAGTCCCTAGGAAGGATGATAGCGGCATTAGTCGGTCTTCCCTCATTTTGCATATTTCCATTTTTTTACTTGGACTAGTTAGGCGGTTTTAGACATGGGACGACCCTCTTGGCTCATTGCTAAAGGGGGCGGGGTCTCACTTACCTACAGTGTCGACTAACACCGTGGTTCATCCTTTTTCCATCCCGCCGATTGTCCCGTGGTACATTCTTAGAAGGTTAGGAGGAACCGAGGTAAGTTACCAACGTTTTTATTGCTTTGTCGTCATACTATTAGGGTTTTGTCCATTTTGGTTTGTATTGCTACCTTGGGAACGTTGTCACTTGCCTTGAGTCCTAAACCGGTGCTTCTTTCACCGCTTTTTTGAGGGAAGCGGTATTTGTTTTCTTTTGGGTGCAACCGATTATGTGTTGTTTGCATGTTTGTTTGTCTATGTGTTTTGTGTCCGGTTGCATCCACAGTTTTGTCGCAAGACCCCACTTGCCTTGCGGATAGCACTTGTCCTCTAGGTGTTATCGCGTGAGTTGAAAGGGCGTAGGGTGCGCTAATACCCACTCGGCTAGTTTAGTAGTTAGTATGTGCTTACTCGAGGGCGAGTAAGGGTTAAGTGTGGGGGAGTTGATAAGTGTAGTTTGTAGTGCCTATTTCGTAGTGTTTTGGTCCCATTTTCCTTGTGGAATCGCTCCTTGGGAGCGATTTATGGGCTACTTATGCTTCCTCTAGTTCGTTTCAGGTTCCCGAGACCATTCATGAAGAGTTGGAGCGATTCCGACTCAATACATACACTTTTCGGAGCCAACGAAGTGAAGGAACGATCACTCGATGCCTTGGATTCGACCCCGAGACCTTGGGACCCAATCCCGAGCCTCCGAGACCCGATCTCGAGTCCCGAGAATCGATGAGAAGTCCATGTGAAGCAAGGAGGGACCAAAAGGATCATATTGGAGGCCTACAAGACTCATCCCCGACGGGTATGACCTCAACCCGTCCGGGATGAAGTGCACAAAAGAGGAGCTGCTGTTTTGAGGCCTTCCCGACCGGGACCACCTCATCCCGACCGGGACCAACTCATCCTGGACGGGATGGCCCAGTTACAGGCCCGCGCTTCATTGTTTCATCTCCTTTCCACTTGGAACCCAATATATACCCTTCCTCTTGTAATGTAAGCTTATGTTAGACATTACCCACTAAACCCTAGCATAGTTTAGCATAGATTAACATAGATTAGTGTAGATTAGTCTTTAGATTATCGTTAATCTTAGTTTAATCCTTGTAATTTGGGAATTCTTCAAGATCTCCATCAAGCTTGACAAACTTGGATGTTTGTTTTGGGTTTTTCTCATTTATGCAAGTTTCCTTCTTCCTTTCATCTTGTTATTAGGTATAATATTCTTTTCCTTTCTCTTAATCTTGTTCTTTCATTAAAGTTTGAATCTTTGTTGTGTGGATTGCTCATAGTTCATAGTTCTTGTTAGTTTCTTCATGTTTGTTTTGATTGTTATGTTGATTCCTCTTGTTCTTGTTAGTTTTAGTATAGATATGTTAGAGTAGTATCTTGCTAGGGTTAGTAAGGTGATTAGGGTGTTAATTGGATGATTAAGGGATTGTTGGAGATGTTGGTAGAAGATTTGGGTTTCCTCTTGGTTTGATGCATATCACATGTTTGTTGAAATGCTTGAATGACTAGTATGCATATGCTTGTTTTTCTTGACTTTCTCTTGTGGGTGATAGTTTGTTTGTGGGTTTGGTTCCCTCACTAAGTTGCGAGAGCCCGGTGAGGACGACCCCTAGGTCGGTCTAAGTTGCGAGAGCCCGGATGCGACCTAGGCCACGATATCACGCTAGTAACCCCGTTTGTCGTTTGTGTCGCCAAGGTGGGTTTTAGGTGGAACCTCTAGGCGAGTCTAAGTTGCGAGAGCCCGGACTATACCTAGATTACCCTACTACCTCCTTCACTCTAGCTCTTCCTCGACCATTCCGTTACCCCTTTGACCCCGACCTAATCCTAGCCCGTTTCCTTTGATTGTTTTCTTGCTTTAGACCTAGCTTAGTCCTAGTCTCCCCCTCCTTAGATTAACTCGTCTCGAACCTAGTCCTAGACCGTAGCACACCTTAGTCCGACCTCCCGTCCCTGTGGATTCGACCCGACTTGCCCTAGCTACCCAGTTAGGTTTGTTGGTTTTTATTTGTTGGCGGGGATCCACGACAAATCTCTCCCATCAGGTATGGGCCTACCAATGTCCTTTTCTCTCTTTCAATTCCTATGGGCATCGAATTTGTCAATATCTATCTTCCATGACGACGGTCCTGGAATTTTCCACAAAACTTTTTTTATAGAACATAGGTACAATCACAACCGTTTTCCTTGCTCTCTCAAACCATTCAGTCATCTCCGGTTTCATTTGAAGTAGCTCATAATATCCATTTTTGACACTTTAAATCCCATTTTCATTCTTATTCCAATAAGAACGACTCTCCTTTGAGAAGTTAGTTAACGGAATAGCGATTATTTTATCACACCATTCCTGCATAAAAACTGACTCTAGCCTAACCATATTCCACTGTCCGTCACTCGTAATAAGATCTCGAATACTCCAATTTGCCGCATGAAAAGATGGATCATCAATATATACCCTAGTTTTAATAACCGGAATACTTTCATTGACCCATTTGTCTTGATAAATATTGATGGGTAACTCATCTGAGGCCACACCAATTCCCACCTTCCAACTCAATCCAACTTCCAGCACTTCTCTCCCTTTAATTATTCCCATCCAACCCCTTGACTTAGGACCCTTTCTTTTAGTAAGTGTGAACTCCTCGTAATTTTTTGAACTGCCATACTTCACAATGAAGGCCTTCCTAATAAGCGAATCCTTGTTCTTAATTATTTGCCATCCATTTTTTTTGCGAAGAGAGCCTTGTTAGCTAATTTACTGTTTCTTATTCCCAGCCCACCTATATTTTTAGGTAGGCTAAGGAAATTGGTCGATCTCCAGTGCAAAGTGCTCCCCTATTTATTGCCAACTCATCAAAAATGTGCCAATAAAGCGTTCACTTCATCAGCGACACTTATCGGAATTTTGAAAATCGATAGGAAGAAACAAGAAGGGTTGGCAAGAACCGATTGAATTTAACGTTAAACGCCCTGCTGGAGAATTGAAAGGAGCACACCATTCCACGAGCCAATTCTTTTAATAAATTGTTCAACAATCCTTTTCGATATAAGATTCCAGAACCTGTCGCACTAATTTCCGAGATGCCTAGGTACTTCCCTAAACTATCACACGGTTGAACTTAAAATTTTTCAAGCTATCCCTAATGATTCCTAGATTGTAATTAGGGTTGAACACTATGACATACTTCTTATTATTAATAATCTGTCTGGAGAGTGCACAGTATTTAGACAATAGCTTGTGAAAATTTATCACATTGCCATGTAAACAATTTGATAACTCGTTATTTACTGATATTTATACCCCGTTTTTATGTCTCGTTAATATCATTTATATAATATTATTTGGGCTATATAGTGTACTTTTCGTTAATTTGGATATTTACTCAAGTGAATATTATTTTAGAACAAAATTGGCTAAATTATACTAATTGTGAATTATAGCTACGAGCTGATCGGTATACACGGATGATCACTGAAAGCGGCTAGATATAGGAGGAGCAAAATGAGACGACAAAAGATAATCAACTATATGGAAATACAAGCCCTACCAACTTATTAACTAGTTGAGATTAGACCTGGCAAAACCCGACCCGACTCGACAAAACCGATCCGACTCACCTGAGATCGAACCCGTTCGACAATCGACAATACTGAAATATCTTAGTGATCGAAACCGGCCTAGTTTGATTTGACTTAATCCGATACCTGATTATATCCGATGACCGATAGATTCCAAATTCGATAACAACCGAGTCGGTTAAACTCGACAAGAAAATACCCGACTGAAATCTGACTCGAATAACCGAAAATTATCTGAAATATATGTAGTCGAAAATACCCGATCCAAATCCAACTCAAATAATAAAAAAAAAATCCAAAAAAGGTAACCGATATAACCAATTAGATGACCCATAATGAATCTATATACTCTATTAAAACCCAAACAAACCATCCCACATCCATCATTATCAAATACTATCTTCTAATAAAGCCATGTATTCTGCTGTGATTGGGCAAAACAATCAAAGCAACCGACAAACAAAATTAAGAAAGAAGGAAGACACTTAAAAGACAGAGGCAATCAATTAACAATTTTTTAAATTAAGAAACCCCAATCAATTAAAAAAGTAGAGAAAAAAGAAGGGGAAAAAAATCCTCAGCGCCCACCTCTCTTCATCTTCCCCTTCCATTATCAATAACTGTACTATCACCTACAACAATGGATACAAAAATTATTACAGAGGATGAACCTCAATATACCACCCAAGTGTACAACCAAAGCGACCCGATTCCCCTTACAGCCTACTGCCTTACCGTTGCTGTTAGATGCAAGCGGCCCCGGTTCCCGTCGCAACCCAATTTAACTCGGTAGGTGACTATTTTGCATAAGTATTAGTATGATTGCTAATTTGTTGAACATATATGTAACATTGTTACATTTCAAGCCTCTAGCTATAAAAATTAGTATTCAGTTGTGATTTTCTTGGATAAATATTTTTGGCTTGATAACATTTACGATGGGTTTGATTACTTCAAATTAGTAGAGCAAGTATTAGTTGGACTCCTAATTTGGTGTGCTTGGTACAATTTCTGATGGGTTTGATTATTTCAAATTAATAGACCGTCCTATTCACAATTTACGAATGCCTGTGTGATATGTGTGTTTTGTAGTGTTTATTTCGCGTGTTTGGTCCCACTTTCTTTGGAGGAATCACTCTTTAGGGCGGTTTCCAGGCTACTTACGCTTCTTCTAGCATGTTTTAGGTTCCTAATGCTCATCATGGAGAAGTGGAACGATTCCGTCTCGTTTCCGATGCATATGGAGCCAATGAAGAGAAGCGACGATGATTCGGTGACTTAGACTCGATCCCGAGTCCCTTGGAGCCCATTTGAGAACATCCCGAGCACCGAGCATCGATAAGAAGCCTAGGAAGAGCAAGTAGGGACCTATTACGACCGGGAAGCACTCCATCACGGTCGGGAAGCAAAGACGAGAAGAAGCGAGCTACAGCAGGCCGGTCACGGCCGGGACGGGGTGTCATCCCGACCGCGACCATCACCATCACGGCCGGGATGACCCCTGCTCTTGCCCCGCTTCATTGTTTCATTTCCCTTATTCATGCAACCCTATAAATACCCCCCTCTTGTATTATTTTAAGCATGAAACCCTAGATCTAGTTTAGGATAGATTAGCTTAGATTAGTGTAGATTAGCTTAATCTTTCCTTAATCTTAGTTTAATCCTTGTTGAATCTTTGTATTATTGAAGGCCTATTGGGGGATTTCTCTATTGACAACATTGAATTCCATTTCTTTGGGTTGGATTTAATCAAAGATCCTTTCTTTTCCTTCTACTTCTCATTTGTTGGTATATTTCTCATCTCCTTAATCTTTCTTTAGTCTTAATCTTGTCTTAATTTGTTTCTATTCTTTGTTTATGCCAAATCCTTATTGTCTTTCATTATGAATGTTTCTCTTATGTTGTGGATTTCACTTGTTAGTGTTGATAGTTCTTTAATTATGTGTGAGTAGTTTTCTCCTAGGGTTAGTAGGGGGATTGGGTGTGATTAGGGATGATTAGGGTGAGATGGGTGATGCTAGTTGTTGTTTTTGTTGTTTCCTAATGCCTTGCACTCAACATGTTCGATGAAATGCTTGTGAGACTTGAGACGACCACTCCTTGTTTTTCTTGCTTCTTCTCTTGCATGTCTTTGTTTGGTGATAGGTTTGGTTCCTCTAATAGGAGCGAGAGCGTGGTGAGGAGACCCCTAGGCCGTTTAAGTAGCGAGAGCCCGAATGTAATCTAGGCTACAAAACCATGCTAGCAACCCCGTTTCCTCTTTTGATCTCCTTGACATCCATGAACCCGAACTAGCCCTAGTTTCTTCTTATATTGATTTACCTCGCTTTTCATTATCATTAGTTGCTTGTTTTGCCTTTTTAATTCGTGTTATAGACTTTAGTTTAGTCATTAATCAACCTTAGTCATTCACCATTGTTTCGCTAGAACTTAGTCTAGACCATAGCACCCTTTAGTTTGGAACTCCCGTCCCTGAGGATCGACTCGACTTACCCTAGCTACCTAGCTTAGGTTCGTTGATTATTATTTTGATCGGTAGGATAGACGACAAACACTTACCATCAAATTGGCAGGGGACGGCGTAGTTTTAGACTTGGTTCTTGAGTTTTGTGTTTTCTTCTCCTTGTGTATCTCCATTCTTTCTTCTTGTATGCTTATTTCTCTCTTCCTAGTGCCTCAAAAGTACTAGGCTTCTAATGTTTGCTCAAGTGTTTCTAGTTCATCCGATGTATCAAGGCAACATTATGACAATGGCACATCCAAGCTACCATCAATCATCATGTGACAATCATGAGACAAATTACCAAGACCCACAGTTCTACCAACTATCTCAATCTGATCAACAATCTTATCAACCCCCTTCATTTGGCTACCATGAAAGTAGTCAAGGATCATTCCAAAATCCTAACAATTACCAAATACCTTCACATAACTCACAACCAAAAATCCCCAACTTTGAGCTTTGCCAAATGATAAAGCAAAAGAGTCAACAAGAGATGCAAAAGAATCAACAAGAGATGATGATTCAAATGCAAAGGGAGCAAGATGAGTTCATGGCCCAACATTAAAGAGAAAAAGAGGTGCAAGATGCCCGACTTAATGCAATCATAGCTCATTACGCGATGTTGACCACTCGGACTCCACAACTTTTCGAGGAAGGTTCATTTGGGCAAGAAGATCGGTTGTCTCCACAAGGCAATCAACCCGATTATGAAGCCACAAACGAAGAAAAGAGGGTCAACCAAGTGTGGACGTCCGTCCGCACCGCCCGGCGCCCTGCGAGCGCCCGCGCGGGACCGACCCGGTTTTCAACGTGTGGCGGCGGCCACCTACGCGGCCCCCTTCCTACCAAAGGCCGGTCCGATCTCGCATACGGGGCGAAGTGTTGGACCTCGATTTGGATGACGATCCGGACTTGTACTAGACAGGTGCGGGCACCCGTGTTTCCATTTGGGAATCGATCGAGACGTGGTTGTAAATGTTTAAAGATCGATTCATTTGGTAAGGCGACCTTTTTAGTGAACTGAATTCGTCACCGATTTGTGGAGTCGCCACCGAGTCAATTATGGGGACTCGGAAACCGTTTAAGTCAACTTTGATCCCTTATCGGCTCAAAGTTGAGTGGAACGGGACCTAAAGATAAAGACTTGTACCCTTAAGCATTCCATGCCTGGAATGACTCACACTGTCAATGGTTTCGGAAATCCGGAAACCATCGATTCTGAGTAAGGGGTGAGGGTACGTATTTGGAAGCCAACATCCGATAGATGTCAACACCCAATCCCGCCCGCACTATAGCGGCCTCTACTAATCAATCGGTGGGCTGATTTCCTAGTTCTTTTGTTGTGGTGGAAGTACTGTAACATCCGTTGTTTTAACCCTATGCTTAGCTACGTCGGTTATTTAAGGACAGATAAGTTTTATCGTCAAATAGTAGTGTTTACATTCTTTGCATGCGATTTCACGTGACAAGCAGGCCATGAAAAGATGCATGTAGGAGAGTAGAGATTACTATGTATTATACGTATTAGCAAATCAGATTTAACGTGATAATACGGATATTAGTCATTCTCGTGATATACCTTACCTGGTATTCTGCTTAAGATGCGTCGGTTCGACATTAATAGAGATGCGTCGAACCTAATAAGGTGAGCACCCGGACTAATACGGAACCCGACCATCACTTTGTTCAATTTTAAGTTATTTTACGTTTTGAATTTCGTGTTAGGTGATTAAGCATGCGATTATAAGGTCATAAAAGCAATAAATCATACGAAAAACTGTAAATGCGAATGTAAGTAAATCACATTGTGAGGAGTTGCAGCCTCGGAGTATACACTAAACGGGACTCGAGGCATAGATAGTTTTGAGAATGGATCTCGAAATTACTCGGGTCTATTTAGTGTGTTTTAGTATTTGTGGTTGAAGTTGGGACGTTGCGTATTTTAGTAGATGCTTGTGGGCCTAGCGCCTACATCTAGAGTTGTCGTAGTGCAAAATAATAGAAAGTACAAATATGGAAAGTTTTATTTAGATGGCGACCTAGTGACGACTCGATCAACAGGCGGATCCTCCTAACTTGACCTGTGACTCCGGCAGAACTCTGTTACCGTTTGACCTTCCCGCGGCTACTCCAGCAGAGCTTTGTTGCTAAGGACCAGTTCTGCGGCTAATTCGGCAGAATCTGTCTACTAATTTTGGGCTAGTCGATCACAGGCACCTCGGTATCGAGTGGGGTGTTCGAAGGTGAGAAGTAGCATTGATGTCGCTTTTATTATCGAAACTACGATCGAGTGGATCGTTTGCCTCGGGTGTCGGAGTGCGAGCCCTTAGCGAAAGTTTTGAGGGAGAGAAGAAGATTTGAATGTTGTGTCGAAATGAGGGCGTGAAGGGGGATATTTATAGGTGTTTTCGGCCCTCGTTGCCCATATGGGCGCCTGAGCTGGGGCCTGCTAAGACTCAGGCGCCTGGGTTCGAACGTGGGGAGACCCAGGCGCGTCAGGTGGGGCGGTTGGAGTTTTGAGGATACGATTTCGATACTTTCCAAAACCGAGAAGGAGTGATTCGTTACTTGGGGATGAAGTTTACCCCGGGTTTGACCTAGCGTCGTGGGTTTAGTGGGCCTCGGGTGTTCATCCCGAGGTTTGCTTGGTGCGGTGTTGACTCGGTTCGAGTTTTGGGACCGACTCGGGTCCCGGTCTCGGAATTGACTTTAATTAGTGTCTATGCGACCGTAATGACACGACTAGGGCTGCCATCATGTCAGTTTTAATTTTTCCGAGTAATTATTTGATCCGTTCTATAGGAAAACTCTCTATAACATCGCGAACACGTGTCGCATTGCAGTCCTATCGTCATCGGGTGTTTGCTGGGCACTTCTGCAGCCACCAGGTCCAAATTTAGGTGTCTACAAAAGCCCCCACTTTGACTGAGGCTTGGACAAGGCAAAAGTCAAAGTATAGCCACCAAGGTCAATCTAAGATTACGACTTTATGGCTGTCCGGTTGGGTCGTTTTAAGTCCGTTGGACTACGTGGTGAGGCTCACCAGCCAAGGCTGAGAAGTCATACCTGACGTCTTTGCTTGTGGTTGATCGATTGGGGCCCGGGCCGTTGCTTGACATTTTGTTCTTGATTCTTTGTGCACGTGCGCTTTGTCTTCTTCGGTTTGTTTAGAGGTTTTGTTTAATTTTAAGTGTTTTTTTGCGCGCTAGCAACGCATTAAGTTGGTCTTTATTCGTACGAGCATATTTTGGGCCGCTTGTGAACCCTTGATGACATAAAATGTTCGAGGGCGTTAGTCTCTGCTCGAGCAATCGTCTTTGGGATGCTTATGACCTCTTGGACAAGGTATGATATGAAACTATTCGAGGGCGTCAGTCTCCACTTGAATTGAAGTTGCTGTGGAGGTATAAGACTCCTTCGAGGTCGTTAGTCTCCTCTTGAATTAAAATTGCTGTGGAGGTATAAGATTCCTTCGAGGGCGTTAGTCTCCTCTAGAATAAAAATTGCTGTGAAGGTATAAGACTCCTTCGAGGGCGTTAGTCTCCTCTCGAATAAAAATTGCTGTGGAGGTATAAGACTCCTTCGAGGGCATTAGTCTCCTCTCGAATAAAAATTGCTGTGGAGGTATAAGACTCCAATGCCTCTCGGATAACCAAGACCCGTTAGGCAAAAATTGCTGTGCCTCCGTGATGAACTCATTTTGTATATATATTTAACCCAACTTTTCCTTTATTTTGGTTTGTTTTATGTGTCATAGGAGTCGTTTTTCTAGCTTTTCATCCTTCTTTGTTATGCCGGGTATTTTGTTTACGTTTTGTAGGAAACGAAACAAATGAAGGCAATTGAGCTATATTTTGGGTAATAACGAGAGTCGAGCCATGAAATCCACAAGGAAGAAGTGATAAAAGTTAGAAAATACTAAGTGAATACTTGAGGAAGGATGTGAAGTGAAGAAACAATAAGAAACGACAAAGAAATAAGTTGGAAAGCTCAAACAAATGCAAATCGAGAAGAAAGAACGATCGCGAAAACAAGGGTCAACTTCAAACGTGAATATATTTATTTCTACAACTCTTATTGAGCTGATTTTTATGGCGTTGGAAATATCTTTCTCTTATCTTTCCAACGGTATATTACACGTTCAAATCCGACAAGTAACGAAGAAACAACAAGCATTTCAAATTCGTCGCGCAGTGTAGAGAAACCCGAACCGCTCGGGATGAACCCAAACCGGTCGGGACGACCTTGAACCGGTCGGTTCAGGCCCAAACCGATCGGTTTGAGGCTGTTTCTCGGGATTTCTATTCTTGGACTCCTTCACTTACCATAACTCCTATTTTACGGGATATTCTTTCCTAATTAGTTTTAGGAAAGTATGAGGAATGACACTCCTTATCATTATTAGTATATATATAATCTCCTTAGGGTTAGATTTATGAACACTTTCTCATTCAGTAGTTTAGTTTACACTTTCTTATTCATTTGTTTAGTTTAGATTTTTTATTAGCATTAAAATTCTTCTAGTTTGTAATTCTACTTTTAGATCGTCAATCTTTCAGTTCTACGTAATTGGTACTTTTTCTTATTCTCTTATTTTCATATTGATTTCTATTATGCTTAATTATTTTGTTGTTCCATCTTTCATCATGAGTAGCTAATTTATTCTTCTAGGGTTGAAGGGGATCTATGTTAATTGAATTGGGGATGTTAGTTTAATTACTTATTTGATTAATCATTCATATGTTATTGCCTTACTACTTGTTTTATATTATCGTTTGATTAGTTTGAGACGTTGAACTAGTTGAATGTTTAGGAACCCGAACCTAAGATCGAAAGCCTGGTAAGGGTAGACTTACAAGTAAGTGGGTAGGATAATCTGGTAAGTTGCGAGAGCCCGTCAGAATCTATCCTAAGGTTGACATAAGATCCGTGCCGTGTCTTTGCCCTAAATAACTTTGATTGATTGATTGAATGATTAATTAACTTTACCCAATTTAATTGCATAGTGAACCGGAAAATCCTAGATCCTTTTAATATTGTTAGAACCTCTTAGTTTATATTATTGCATTAGTTTAGATAACAATTCAACAAACCAAAATTTAAATAGTTTAGAATCAATCATTAGATAATTAGCGATTTTCATCCATCTCTCTGTGGATTCGACCCTTACTTACTGCTAGCTACCTGTTAGTTGTTCGTTAGGATTATTTTGATTAAGGTGATACGACTTTAGCCTTATCAATTTTGGCGCCGTTGCCGGGGAGACGGTTTTGTATTAATTGCTTATTATTTGTTTTGGGTTCTAGATTATTTTGTATATATATATATATATATATATATATTTTTTATTTGTCTCACCATTATGACTATCTTCTATTTTCCTCAATTTAATCATGAGTCACTGCATATTTATTGGGAAAGACTCGAGTCTTTTATTTATCAAAGTGGCTATCATGTTGATATTTGGGAGATGTGTCATATGATTTATGATGGTGTGGATGATGAGAGACGGGCTAATATTGAGGCAAACTGCGATGAGATGTTTAATTATATGCCTTATGAGGAGAGATGGGAACTCCTTAAATATTTAGCCCGAAACAGTTCTATCTTCATCTCCTGTGAACATAATTGATGATGAAGATGATGATGATGTGTATAATGTTCAATCTATCCAAGTTCCCCACTCCCCCAAGAAAGATAATATGATGCATTATGTCGATTTCCATGAATTTAATCCCTGTGAACCATCTCACCCTTCTTTAAACCAACTACCAAACACTTTAATTCAACCTTCCGCCGACTTTGTGAATGTTAATGCCATTGAGTTGGAATGTGTGTTTTTTGAGGATAATGTGTGTTTGGATGTTCTAAATATTGCTCTTTCAATTGAGGACAACATTAAGGATTTTGATTTGTGTGATTTTGAGGGAGTGTCATTTGATTTCAATTATGAGATTTTGGAGAATGAATTGAATAAAAGAGAAGATCTTAAGCTAGAGAGGAAAAATCGAAGGGAAAAGGAGAATACACTTTTTGATGATTCCTTAAGTGGGAAAAATATGGATAGATGGGATATCGAGAGTGATTTATTTGAGAAACCCATTTTAGAGAAATTTGAGTTTTTATCCTATATTGAGGACGAATCCCTTTCACCCATTAATTGTCTTGATCAGATATCTCTTGACCCTTTGTTTGAGCTTATGATTTATGAGGAGGATTGTGATAATTCTTTGAAGCAAATTTGTTTGAGTTTGGACTTGTCAGATTTAGACCACCCTCCTAAAGAAAGCGAGGCAAGTAAGATTGATGCTTTGACTGATTTTGAGAGTTCTAACTATTCTCTTGTACAATTTATATTCGATTATAAGCCTTGGAGGAAATTTGAGAAATTTAGTGTGTACGCCACCTTTCCTTACGAGCCATCTATTAGCAGTCTTAATCTTCTTATACACTATGACCACCATGTTCAGGATTGGCCCAACTCGTTTGATAGACTAAGACGATCCTTAACATTGATTTTATATGATGTCTTCTTTGTATCTTGGTGCTACTTATGCTTCTGTTTAGCACATGCGCAGACATTTGATCTACTCCTGCGAGCCTTGACCTGCTATGATTTTTTTTTGGGGAAAATGTAAGCATTTGTATTAATAAAGATAAACAAATTACACAGCTATTTGTTTCTTTACAACTAATTCAATTCCAACTCCCAACTTCCTCACCTATAAGTACTGCTCAATTTGAGACAACTTACTATCCTTTAACATGAATCTATATCGAACTCGCACCTCTTGCCGAACGCGCTGTACAATATTCTCAGGCCTAGGCAAATAACTATCATGTTTACTTGTATTACGAGCCTTCCAAACATATATTGCCGCACCTGCTATGATTTTGATACTGATGGTTATGAGTCTAATTCACCCCCAGGTTTGTTGCTGGTTTGGGGGAAATTATTTGCAGCTTAAATATATTGTCGGTACCTTTCCCTTTTCTCTCTTATTTTATTTTATTTTATTTTATTTTGATTTTTTTGTGTGGCTTCCTTTACCCGTTATATTTTTGTCCTATTTTATTTCTCTTGGTTCACAATGAGGACATTGTATAATTTGGTTTGGGGGGATATTTTGTGTTTTGTGTATTTTTCTTTTGGGTGTGTTTTAATTTAAAAAATAAAAAAATAGACGTTTTTATTTATTTATATTTTTTCGATTTTTTGTGTATTTTAGTATAGAGTCGTGTCGGCGATGATGACATTGCGTTTGTCGCATGCTTTTCCCTAGTTCTTTGCTCTTTCTTGTGAATGACACTTATTTCCCGTTATTTGAGTTTGGGATTTCTTTGATCTTGTCGCTAATTATGTTTTGAATGCCAAATGAGTAAATTGACCTGTTGTCGAGTAAGCTACTTATATTGTGAGACTTAGAGCCTAAGCTGATGACATCCATGATCAGTTTCTTATAGGTCGAGAGTAGTACTCCTTATGAGACATGTAACATCAAATTGCATAAACATGACATTCGTCTCTTAAATACCTGTATGCATTCGGTTTGTGATTGTGACATATGTAAAAGAGGCAATCCCCTTTCTTTTATCTTATTCCCATGAACTTCACATATCCATAATTTGACCTGTTTTGACCCGTTTATTAACTACATCCCATAAATTGCCTACCCTAGTCAAGCTAGTTGGTTAATTAGACGAAATTAATTTTTTACGGGTGAAATTTGGTTCCATTGAGGAAGGGAATTGAAAAAAAAAATTATGAATGAATTGGGAAAAAAGAATCAATCATTAGATAATTAGCGATTTTCATCCGTCTCTCTGTGGATTCGACCCTTACTTACTGCTAGTTACCTGTTAGTTGTTCGTTAGGATTATTTTGATTAAGGTGATACGACTTTAGCCTTATCACTCCGGGATATCTCTGACCCTCGGGCAAAATTGCTGTTGCTGTGCCTCCGGGATAACTCTGACCCTCAGGGAAAAATGCTGTTGCTGTGCCTCCGGGATAACTCTGACCCTCGGGCAAAAATGTTGTTGCTGTGCCTCCGGGATAACTCTGACCCTCGGGCAAAAATGTTGTTGCTGTGTCTCTGGGATAACTCTGACCCTCGGGCAAAAATGCTGTTTGTCTATTCGTTTTAGTTAAAATGCTGGCTTTGTGAGTTTGTCTTGTCTTAATTTGTTTTGCAGGCTTGTCTTATTTTTTTCGGGTTTGTTCTTGCTTTTATTTTGATTTTGAGTTTGTTCAGAGTTTGCTTGTGTTAGTCCTGGTTGTTTCGTTACGTGTCCGGATGTAGCGTCAAGTGCTTGTTTATTAGTTGGGAGTGTGTGTTATCGATGTTAATTTGTAGTTGTCCCGTTATTGTTATTTCGTTTTGTCTTAGTAGGTGCATGTTTTATATTTATTGACCTTGAGTTTGTTTGCTTAAGTATTTATTGCTGCTTTTGATTCAATCCCTTGCGGGTGGTTACGTTAAGTTAAGCTTATCTCTCTCGGGTGGCTGCGTTAGACTAACCTTGGTCTACGACTTTCTTCGAGAAAGTTTCTGACTAACCCTGGTCCATTGATGAGTGGTTGTTTGGGTTTAGTGACTTTATGCCTTTAAATTACTAGACTTGATGTGTAAGCTCTTAATGAATGAACAATGGTGTTTGCATTAGTTCTTGGGCTTGCATTTGCTTAGTGAATTCTTACAAGAATGTGGTAAAATAATAATCCCCTGGGATGTAAGTTGAGTGCTCAGGGACTTGCTAGGAGAACTGGTTGCTTTGAGTGCTTTGGGGTTGTGGATTTGTCCTTTTTTTCGTTTTATCATGCGGTCAAGCGCAAGCATCCTTATTAGTCATGGCTCCCGTGTTCATTTATTGCTGGCGGTCGATTTTGACTAGAGGAGGTTGTAAGGCTTGCCTTATAGGGCTTAAATTTACTCCTAACTCCCTCGATTGGCATATAGAACGGTGCGTGCTCATCTGGTTAGGTTTTCGGCGGTGATTGAATGAAGGTTAATTCAGGCTAGGAGCACTATTTGTCGGAGAATGTGCTGGTGCACCTGCGCCTTGCAGATGTAAGTTTCTTTATTATAGTTTGTTTTATTTAGTAGCCCCCAAGGTTTAGGATTATTGAAGTATCGGTTTTAGTTTTATCGCTTGTTTTGTCCTATGGTTTGATATTCGCTTTCATTTGGATCGGTTCGCTTTTTTTTTTAGCTGGTCAATTCGGCTGACTCTGTTCAGCCCCCAGTCTTCCCTTTTGACATCGCTCGGGGTCGATGTGGTTGGGGTAGCCTCTATTGAGCTCCCTCCCCCTTGTCCCGCTGAGGAGATGGATGCCGAGATTGAGTGGCGAGACCGGGTGTACCGGGTGAGTTTTTGTGTTCTTCGTTTTGGTTCTAAGAATTAGGGTCGGTTTGCCTATAATTTATGGTTGCACTTTCAGGTTTCCTCGGCTTGCCATCAGCGGTTGTGGCAGGCTGCCAACTGCTTCCGGGCTTGTGCCTCGAGGGTCTCCCGTGACACTTTGGGGCCTCGATCGGTGAGTTTACGTGACTAAGGTGGCTTTCTAGGCTGTTTTTGTACTTTCCTAATGCTTAAGTGTATTTGCAGGATGTTCCGGATATGGTGGGGTAGTTGGAAACTCGGGTGACCGAGCTCGAGGCGAAAGAGGTTGAGGCACAGCGGCTCCTGCAATCTCGAGCTGACGAGATCGCCTTCTTGAAGAAGCAGCTGGCTCGGTCCCGGGGTGAGACCTCAGCTCAGGGTGAGGCTAGGCATCAGGTCGAAAGGGAGGCTGAGGTCGATGCTGAGGCCACGGGTGCTATGGAGGAGGTTGGAGGGGTTCCCGAGACGGCTACCCTAGATATGCTGTTGGGGATGGGCGGTAGTGAATCTCCCCTTATAGACCTGGAGGACCTAGGGTTAGATGATCAGCTTTGTGAGATCGTGATTGCCGTCGGCGCGGCTTCTAGGGGTTCTTCTTAGCCTCGATTTGTATAAGGATTTGTATATTGTGTATATCTGTTTTAGATTCTTAGTATTTGAATTGGTCGGATTAGTCTTGCATTTTTCGTTTGGCTAATTGTTTACCTAGATTGACAAGTAATCACTTCTGTGCTCGTTCATTTGCGATATGACTTGGTTTAGGGTGCGTTAGCGTTGCGCGAGAGGATGAAAACAACTTTTCTCGGATGTTTTGAAATGCGTTAGTTTGAGCCGAGAATCGGATCAGGTAGTACGTCGAGGTGATTCGACGATTACCGTTAAAAGGCCACGACACACCTAGGTGGGGTAGCTTATCCCCCTAAAAAAAACGTCTAAGTCTCGCGCGTCCGACGAGTGAGCTCGCGTTCTAGTGGCTTTGCATGGATATCTCGGTTTTCGGGGTGGACTCTAGTGACTTTGTGAGGTCGTTCTTGGTGTCCGAGGTATAGGGTGGTGATCACGGGGATTCAAATTTCTATCCTTGGGCTGCTCGGGTTGAGTCATGCCTGGCTTTAAGTGCTTGGATTGGTGCAATTGGGTTCTGGACCGCTTGGGCTTGGGCGGCCAGAGACTCGGGCGCGTGGGCCGATGCGGTTCGAGTCCCAGGTTATTGAAATTTTCGTTATTTCCTAATTTTTGTAGGTTTAGGGCTATATATGCGGGTTGTGGGTGTTCCTTTTAGACATACCAGGGTATCTACAGGGTCTAGCACGTTTATATTTAGCGTTATGTCGGGTTTTGGGAAAATCCTTGCCGAGTGGGTTAGTTCATTTAAGAAATGTGACTCCGGGGTTAGTTCAAATGACGGCTTATCAGTGGTTGTTGCGTTTAGTCGAGTCAAGGTGCAGGATGATTTATTACGGGCCCACTCTAGTTTTTGGGACCCTAAATATCATGTTTTTGCTTTTCCCGGGGGTAAAGTTTGCCCTTTGCCCGAAGAGATAGATGCTATAGGCGTGTGGAGCTCGGTTCGACCTTGTGTGCCTTATGGGGATGATGCTTATGTGGAGCGATTTTATCACTTTTTGGACCTTTCTTTGCTAGAGGAGGCTAAAGGCTATTTTGGTGTGGACGGTCTTAACCTAGAGTTGCTTTCTAGGACATTCTCACAAGTTGGCTCTCGACATGTTTCGACCTTGGCATGTAGGCGCGCTTTTAACGTTGCTATTGCCTGTTACTATCTTTTTGAGGTTGCGCGGTCACGTGAAGGCTGGGGTAATCCTCGAGTGTTGGATGTGGTAGCGGCTATGGAACATGGACGGTCATCCTCTTTGCTTATCTTAGGTGAACTTGTTCTCGGCCTTGATGCTAGTGTTTCGGTACAGGGGATACCTTCTCAGGGTTCTAGGACCATTTTACAGGTGTGTTTTTTTTGTCATGTTTTTGTAGCTAGGTTTTACTTGTTTTGTGGTTGTTTTGACTTAGGAGGTGTGACACTTCGTCGTTTTTCGTCCAGGTTTGGTTGCAAGAGCGGCTTGGTTTAATCGACCCTCCCCGGTGTTTCAAGGATTACAACTACAGGGGCTTCACAGGCCGGAAGATGGTGTTGGCGTGGAGCAAAAGTTCCGAAGAGGAGGATTGGCTTTCCTATTTGGTTAGGGGAGATGTTGTCATCAGGTGGTTCATCCCGTGGTGGAATATTAGTGGGCGCGTAGGGTTTCCATTTTCGTCCTCGACCTGGGCTTTGTTATTACCATCCATGAGGGATCAAGTTTATATTTACCCGGGCATGTTGTCAAATCAGATGGGTGTCCGACCGCCTATTCCAGAGGATGCAAGGTCATTTCTAGTTTTGATCCATGGACCGAGGACTTGCTTAGGGGGTTCAGGGTGTCTTGGGAGCAGAAGTTTTTGCACCCTGCTGCTCGACCGACTGTCAATATTTCCGTCAGGAAGAGAATTTGTGGATATTCGTCAGGACAGACCGATCCAAAAGTTAGGAAGACAGCGTCGCTAAGAGGCGAAGAGGAGACTCGAGAGACTAAGTGGCTAACCAAAGACAGTGGAACCGATCCTAGCCTAGTCAAATCATCCGACCGGGCCAAGACTGACGAGACCCATATTAAAGCTGCGAAAGAGCAAAGGAAAATCGCGGCCTAATCGATTTGCTGGACTCACGTTTGGATAGGGTGTTAGAGGCCTGCTTTCGGAAAATCGCGGAGGAAGAACGCAAGCAGTTGTACCCGGGCGATAAGGGTGAGGAAGAGTTGGACCGGTAGAGCCCAGCCATTTATATTGTGTATTACGAGTTGATAATATGTGGCGGATTAGTACTAGTTTTTGTGGAGTTTAGACACGTTGATTTTCCGGGACGTCCGGACTCGGATTTTTTTATGTAGATGCCTCGACAAAGGCTCGATTTAACCTAATTTTGTTATTAATGAGAAGTACATTTTTATTTTTTATTCTTTTTTTTTGTGGTGGCTCGCAACTCGATTCTTCATTTTACCCGGAGCGCCCTTTTGGGTTTTCACTCCGTCCTCGGCTCACCCTTTTTGTTTTTTTGTTTTGTTTTGTTTTTTTGTTTTCCTTTGCTTTTTTCGTTTTCTCCTCTTTTTTTTACGGCTCGCAACTCGTTTCTTCATTTTGCCCGGGGCGCCCTTTCGAGTTTTCACCCCGTTGGCTCGTCGTTTTTTTTACGACGGCTCTGTTGTGTACCAAATTTGGACCGTTTTTCCTCCCATTTAGACCCGTTTTTCCTCCGTTTTGTGAGAATAGAGTGCGATTATCGCCGTAATTTGCGTAATTCTTGCATTAGTGTCTCTCTTTTGCATTTTATGTGTTTTTGGTAGTTTTCTGTCTATTTTGATAGGATTTCGACCGAAAACGCGTTTGAGCTTCTACGAGCATGAGAGAGATACGGTCCAAGAGCAAAGCACACAACTGAAAGTTCAAGTAATCCAATTGATCGACGAAGAAAGAGACCGGAAGAGAGGTGGCTGACCACCGGGTGAAGCTTCGCCCGGTGAGTCAGAGGTGGCTGACCACCGGGTGAAGTTTCGCCCGACGACATTTTCCACTCCCCGAAGATTTTCGTGGCAGCTACCACCGGGCAAAACAACCGGGCGAAATTTCGCCCACCGGGCAAAACAACCGGGCGAAATTTCGCCCACCGGGTGAAATTTCGCCCGATGGAGAAACCGGGGCGAAAATGCAAATACCGAAGAAAATCTCACCGGGTGAAATTTCACCCGGTGGGATTACTAGGTCGAGCCGCAGGGTGAAGTTTCACCCCATGAAGATGCAAAGGGTGAAGGTCTAGCTTAATTGAAGAAGGATTGGATCATGGGTCTTGAAGTTTGTGCAACCCATTAAGAAATCTATATATACCCCTCCTAGGGTTTAGTGCCTCCTTGTGCCTTAAGTGAGGCTTGGGATTAGCCCTTAGGAGTAGGAGTAGGGTAGAAAGCTCTCTAGTAGTAGTAGTAGTAGATTGTAGTAAGCTTCCTAGAAAATTCTCTACAAACAATTAATAGATCTACTTAGTATTAGTATAATTACTTCTTAATTAGTAGAAAAGTCTCCATCTTTATTTAAGATTGTGCTTAATTGTTGAAGATTCAAGGGTTTTGCAAGGGTTTATGTGACAAGGCTCTTGTTTTATTTCTTGAAGATTCATATTTAATTTATTGAAGATTGAAGATTTATGCATGGATTAGTGACAAATTCTTGTGTATTTCTCCAAGATTCAATCTTTTATTTATCTTCATCTTCCTCTTTAAATCTTCTCCATTGTGGGTAGAATTCTCTCCTCTCCCTTTTCTCCATTAGTATAATTGTTAGTGTAGTTTTTATGCATGTTAGTGTTTTATTATTACCCATCATGACTAGTGAGTAGATTTCTTTGTTGGGAATTAGGGAGGAGGATTTGGTTTATTTGATTCAAGGGATGTTGGTGGGTTGTTTACTTGTTAATTATCAATTTTATGGTTTTTGTGTCTTTGTTGACTTAGAATCGCGACTAGGCCGACCTTGACTCATTTCTACCAATATGGGGAAACTCGGGGTAGAAATTACCTTAGATTGAGACTTACCCTTTCGTCGCGAAAGCGGGTTTAGGTAGGTTGGGTGAGAAACCGAAAGGTGGCAACCTCCCTATTTAACGTTGTAACAAAAACTCGATCCCGAGACTCTAAGACCCAATTTCCGAATCCCGACTCTCCCCAACACTTTTCCTAGATATTGCCCCTAGCTTTAGTAGTATAGTTTGCTAGCAATAGTTCGACCTCTCTCTCTCGAACCAAAACCCCCATCTCAATCCTCCAATCACGATTAGATCCTAGACTTGACCATTACGGCTTAACCTCTCTCCCTGCGGATCGATCCCGACCTACCACTACTACGTTATTTAGGTTAGTCGGAGTTGAAAATATTGTTTGATTGTGCGTGTCGATGACCGCGCGCATCAAAGTCGGATTCGACCCGACTTGCCCTAGCTACCGTAATGTTTTTAACCCGAACGTCACAACTAGATGAAGGATGCTCACTTGAGCAAGATGAGCAACCTAATCATGAAGCCGCCGATGAAGTTCCTTTTGGAAGTGAAACTTGCTTTGAAGAACCTCAATCGTCTACCCAAGAAGAGACGAATGAAGATATGACCCTTGGTGAAGGCATTGTTGGTGAAAAATTGGAGGAGGTTAGTGGGTTGAATGAGTTGGTGGAATTTGTGAAGTTGTTGGGTGAAAATGACAAGCCCAAGTTGCCCTTGTGCGAGAATATGGAGAAACATCAAGAGCCTCTTGTAAGTAAGCGAAGAAATGGTTTGGAAGAGATTGAAACCGCCGGTAGAAGTTTCAATTCTCTCCATCAAGACGATGTGGGGACAAGTGTTGTTCCGGGACTTGAAAATGGGGAACCACAACTTGAGGAAGGTATGGGGATGTGCAACAAGGAAATGAGGCCAAAACCGCTTTTTGTGCCTCGTGTCAAGGATTTGAAGCTTGCTTCTGATTGGAGACGGTGCCTAGGGAGGAAGAGGTCAATAAAGCTTGTAGGATGGAAAGACCCTGAAGACCACGTGAAAGATGACATTGGGTCCTTGGATTAATACTTCTTGCTTCCGACTTGGAGGCTTTGGAGGATAGCTTGGCCCGTGCACTCTTTGAGCCTTCATTATGACGTGGCCCATGCGTTTGACTTGCTCCTCCGAGCCCTTGAGGGCTATGGTTGAAGAATGAGAGTCCACCATCCTCGGTTTGGCGGAGTTCCTAAAGAACCGTCATGTTGTATGTTCCTCTTTCCCTCTTCTCTTGAGGTTTTGTAATTGTGTTTGTGTGATTTTATTGTTTGATTCTAGGATTTGTTTTGTTTTGTGGAATTCTTGTAATTTGGTATTTTGATGAGTTATGTGAGGGAGGGATTTTGATGGTGTTTATTGAGTTTATTTGCTAGGTTAATAGTGGAGATGAAGTTTTTAGAAGAGTGGTTGATGATAGAAGCTTGGAGCTTGGGCAAGGGAGTCGGTGTTTGAAGCTTGGAACGAGCTTTTGGAGTTATAGAGGGTTAGAGGACTCTTCCCGGCCGAGAAGAGTGCATCCCGACCGGGAAGGATGTCATCCCGATCGGGATGAGTGTACCAAAAGTTGGGTCTTCTGGAGTGTCATCCCGACCGGGACGGGAGCTTCCCGACCGGGACGGGCTTGTCATCCCGACCGGGACCATCCATTCCGACCGGGATGATGCCTTGCTCCTCCTTTTACCTCTTTTTTGTCATGTGAGCCCACCCTACCACTTTATACCCCCTCCCAACCTCCCTACCTATCCTTGCCTTTATCATATGACCCCTACACTTCATATACACATATTCACCTCATTTTCTCTTCACTTTACACCGACTTTCACATCAAAACCCACCTCATTATACCTTTGTGCTCCAACCATGGAACCATATCGTGATTGGAGGGGAATAGAAATGACGATGACTAGCTACGTGCCGATATCGACCTATGAGACGATGGAGCGAGTGAGTTGCTACCCGCATGGTACAACAACTATCCTTTCTTTTCCGTCTGTTGTTGCTTGTCTTCTTTTGTTAGTTCCCCTTCCCCTTATACACTTTTGTGTCATGGTGGCCCTCAGGGCCTTGGTAATTGTGGCTTTATTTTTAGCTTTATTTTCGTAGTTTCTTTTCTTTCCTTTAGTGTCTCCATAAACTACGATCGAGCATGAGGACATTGCTCGGTTTAAGTGTGGGGGAGCGATAATCTAGTGTAGTTAGTTTTATTTTCATAGTTTATTCGAACTTTAAAAACCCTAAAAATTTGAATTTTTTTTCACAAAAATCAAAAAGATTTTCTTTTGTGTGTTTTCCTTTTGTGTCGTTGTGTCGTATATTTGTTGTGTTGTGCGTGTTTTGCCTCCCTTTTCCCTTGTAGGTAGCTTAATCACCGTTAACTTTGGAGGGCTTTCAAGACATCCGGTAACATCTTTATCCCTTTTCCCTCTTTGTCTCTCTTGAAGTTTGGAGGAGATTTTGTGATGATGTGTGCTCGGGTGGAGCTTTTTGGAGTTTGTGGTTGATGTGGTGGCTTGCTTGGAAGTTTCGGGGTGGTGATTGTTTATTTTTCTTGTCTCTTGTTTTATTTGATTTTGTCATGTTTGTCTCATTTTTTCTCGTTTTTGTTGTGTCTTTGTTTTGTCTCGTTTAGTTGTGTCTAGTATGTAAAAATGTTTTCGAAAATCCGGTTTTGAGGCTAGTGCGCAAGTGTTTACTTTCCCTTTCTAGTAGTATGAATCGAGTCTTGGACTTTAGTCTAGTAGAATGACCCTAAATCAATAGTTTCGTTGGTCCTTTACCTTGAGTCCACCTAGCTTACTAGGGATTTACTACGGGATTTGCATTTTGACCATTATGACCACCCATGGTGTGAAAAGGCCTTGGTTACCGAGTCCCGTCCCTTAGGTGACCGTGTTCGAAATTGTTTGATTAGTCCAAGTTCTCCACCTTTTTGTGGGTTTGAAGGGGGATTGCGACCCCTGACTTACCCATTATCTACCTCCTACACATTTTCCGCAAATAAGTTGCAAAATTGTTGAAGCTCTTACTTGGTTGCAAGAAATGCCTACAAAATCAAGCCAAAAGGACAAACCAAGGAAAAGAAAGAAAAATGAAAAGAGAAAAAGAAAGAAAAGAAAAGAAAAGAAAGACGAAAAAGAAAAGGCACAACAAAAGAAAAACAAAATACAAAAGAAGAAAAAGAAGTGGCATAGCAACTTAAAAGTCAAATGCATAAGAAAAGAATGCCAAAGAAAATCATCTCACAAAAAGAACTCTCACCCCTCAAAATAAGCCTTTTGCCGACTATTACCGTGAAGAGCCTACCAAAGGACCGAGTCCCTAGGAAGGATGATAGCGGTAAATAGTCGGTCTTCCCTCACTTTGCAACCTTATCCACCTTTTTACTTGGATTAGTTAAGCGATTTTGGAAATGGGACGACCCTCTTGGCTTAACGCTAAAGGGGGCGGGGCTTCACTTACCTACAGTGTCGACTAACTCCGTGGTTCATCCTTTTTCCATCCCACCTATCGTCCCGTTGTACGTTCTTATAAGGTTAAGAGAAACCTAGGTAAGTTACCAACGGTTTTTATATCTTTGTTGTCATACTATTAGGGTTTAGTTCATATCGGTTTGTATTATTAGTTTGGGAACGTTGTCACTTGCCCTGAGTCCCTAACCGGTGTCTATTTCACCGCTTTGTTGAGGGAAGCGGTATTTGTTTTGTCTTGGATGCAACCGTTTGGTGTTTATGTGTGTGTGTGTGTTTGTTTGTTTGAGTGTTTTTGTGTTCGGTTGTATCCACAGTTTTGTCGCAAGACCTCACTTGCCTTGCGGAGTGCACTTGTCCTCTAAGTGTACTCGCGTGAGTTGAAAGGGCGTAGGGTGCGCTAATACCCGCTCGGTTAGTAGATTAGTTTCTTTTAGTTTAGTAGTTAGTTTGTGTGCTTACTCGAGGGCGAGTAAGGGTTAAGTGTGGGGGAGTTGATAAGTGTGTTTTGTAGTGCTTATTCCTTGTGTTTTGGTCCCGATTTATCTTGTGAAATCGCTCTTTGGAGCGGTTTCGAGGCTACTTATGCTTCTTCTAGTTCATTTTAGGTTCCTAAGACCATTCTTGGAGAGGTGCAACGATTCCGAGTCATTTCCGACACATTTGGAGCCAACAAAGAGAAGCGACGATCACTCGGTGGCTTAGACTCGATCCAGAGCCCTTGGGACCCATTCCCGAGCCCTCGAGATCCATTCCCGAGCACCGAGAATCGATGATAAGCCTAACAAGAGCAAGGAGGGACCTATGGGATCATATTTGAGGCCTACAAGACCCTTCCCGGGCGGGAAGAGTAGCCTTCTTGGTCGGGAAGGAGTGCAATAAAGAAGCAGCCACTGATGGGCCCTCTCGGGCGAGAAGGGGGCCTTCTTGGCCGAGATGGCTCTCATCTCTGGCGAGGCCATCTCATCTCGGCCGAGATGGGCCATCTGCAGCTCCGTTTCACTTCTTTTCTTCTCCTTATTCATTGTAACCCTATATATACCCCCCCTATTGTATTCTTATGTTATGTTCTTCATTACCCACAAAACCCTAGACTACTTTAGCATAGATTAGCTTAGATTAGAGTATATTATTCATTAATTAGTCCTTATTCTAGTTAGCTAATCTTGTATTAAGGGATCTCTTGAAGAATCCATCCAATCTTGACAACATTGGTGGATGTTTTGGGTGTTCTTTATATACAAGTTCTCATCTTTTCATTCTCTTGTTAGTTAGTATAATCATCTCATCCTTTTACTCTTAATCTTTGTTTATGTTATTCAAGTTTCAATCTTTAGCTCTTGTTTATTGTTTTGTTCATCATCCTTGTTAGTTTTACATATGTATGCTCTTGTTTTTGTGTTAGTTTCTCTTGTTCTTGTTAGCTTTCCTTTAGATATGTTTGAGTAGACTCTTGCTAGGGTTACTAGGGGGATTGGATGTGATTAGGGATGATTAGAGTGAGATGGGTGGTATTAGATGTTGTTTTTGTTGTTTCCCATTTACCTTGCACTCCACATGTTTGATGAAATGCTTGTGAGACTAGAGATGATCAATCCTTGTTTTTCTTGCCTCTTCTCTTGTATGTGTGTGTTTGGTTGTAGGTTTGGTTCCCTCATTAGTAGCGAGAGCGTGGTGAGGATGACCCCTAGGCCGTTTAAGTAGCGAGAGCCCGAACGTGACCTAGGCTACGAAAGCACGCTAGTAACCCCGTTTTTCCCCTTCTTATGCCCTTGACATCCATGAACCCGACCTAGCCCTAGTTTCTTCCTATCGATTTATTAGCTTCCTTTTGTCTTTTGTTATTCGTTTAGCCTTGTTAGTTCGTGTTTTAGACCTTAGCTTAGTCATTAGTCTATCCCCTAGATTAGCTTGTCTTGAACCTAGTCTTTGACCGTAGCATACCTTAGTCTGACACCCCGTCCCTATGGATCCGACCCGACTTGCCCTAGCTACCCAGTTAGGTTAGTTGGTTATTATTTGTTGGTAGGGACCCACGACAAATCCCACCCGTCAAATGCCAAAAGAAAGAAAAATGCCAAAAGAAAACCGTCTCACAAAAAGATTCTCACCCTCTCAAAATAAGCCTTTTCCGATCGTTACCGTGAAGAGCCTATCAAAGGACCGAGTCCCTAGGAAGGATGATAGCGGTAATGATCGGTCTTCCCTAATTTTGCAAACCTTATCCACCTTTTTACTTGGACTAGTTGGGCGGTTTTGGGCATGGGACGACCCTCTTGGCACATCGCTAAAGGGGGCGGGGTCTCACTTACCTACAGTGTCGACTAACACCGTGGTTCATCCCTTTTCCATCCCGCCAATCGTCCCGTAGTACGTTCTTAGATGGTTAGGAGGAACCTAGGTAAGTTACCAACGTTTTTGTTGCTTTGTCGTCATACTATTAGAGTTTTGTCCATTTTGGTTTGTATTGCTAGCTTGGGAACGTTGTCACTTGCCTTGAGTCCTAAACCGGTGCTTCTTTCACCGCTTTTTAGAGGGAAGCGGTATTTGTTTCTTTTTGGGTGCAACCTTTTGTTTGTTTGTTTGTATGTTTGTTTGTTTATGTGTTTTTGTGTCCGGTTGCATCCACGGTTTTGTCGCAAGACCTCACTTGCCTTGCGGAGAGCACTTGTCCTCTAGGTGTTCTCGCGTGAGTTGAAAGGGCGTAGGGTGCGCTAATACCCGCTTGGCTAGTTTAGTAGTTAGTTTGTGCTTACTCGAGGGCGAGTAAGGGTTAAGTGTGGGGGAGTTGAAAAGTTTAGTTTGTAGTGCCTAATTTCTTGTGTACTGGTCCCTTTTTCCTTGTGGAATCGCTCCTTGGGAGCGGTTTATGGGCTACTTATGCTTCCTCTAGTTCGTTTCAGGTTCCCGAGACCATTCATGAAGAATTGGAACGATTCCGACTCGTTTCATACACATTTTGGAGCCAACGAAGTCAAGGAACGATCACTCGATGCCTTGGATTCGATCCCGAGACCCGAGAGTCGATGAGAAGCCCATGAGAAGCAAGGAGGGACCTTAAAGATCATATTGGAGGCCTACAAGACCCATCCTCGTCGGGAAGGACCTCATCCCGTCCGGTATGAGGTGCACAAATGCGGAGGGTTCTGTTTTGGGTCCATCCCGGTCGGAACCAACCCGTCCCGGTCGGGATCAGACCGTCCCGGTTGGGACCGATCCGTCCCGGTTGGGATGAACCGGCTGCTGCGCGTGACTCCTTTTTCTTCCTCCATTCTTGTAACCTTATAAATACTCCTCCCTTGTATTGTTTAAGCATCATACTTTACCCTAGATTATTTTAGACCTCTCTTAAGCATTCAAAGCCCTAATTAGCCTCTCTTCATCTCTAGTTAATCCTTAGTTAATCTTAGTTTAATCTAATTAATTAGTCTTGTAATTGAGGAGATTCTTGAAGACTCGTCCAAGATTGACAACCTTGGAGATTATTTGGGTTTCTTATTAATGCAAGTTCTCATCTTTTTATCTTCTTGTTAGTGGGTATAATCTCTTTTCTCTTAATCTTTGTTAATCTCTCAAGTTTTAATCTTTGCATATTGCATATTGTTATTGTTTGTTCATCATGGATATTTTGATTATTATGTTGTTTCCTCTTGTTCATGTTAGTTTTATCTTCATTATGAGTGAGTAGATTCCTTGTGGGGTTAGTAGTGGGATTAAATGTGGATTATGGGTGATTAGGGCTTGATTGAGGGTAAAGGTGATTCCATTGTTGCTAGTCACTTATTGGGCACACTATGTGTTTGTTGTATTGCTTGTGTGGGTAGTAGTGGCCAATGCTTCTCATGCTTGTTCTCTTCTTCTCATTGTGTATTCGATTTGTGGTTGAATGTTTGTGTTTTGAGTAGCATCTTGCATGAATATTCGGGTCTAGTCTTAGACACGAGAGTGCGGACTTTGGCTTTGGCGCGAGAGCGCAAACCGACCTTAGTAACTAAGTGGCACCTACACCCTTGATTACCCAATCATCCTACTATGCTTATGAACCCGACCTAACCCTACTCCTTCCCGTATTTGAATTCTCTACCTCTTTAGTCGATCATTCTCTCTAGTTTATTTGCTTAGTTAATCTTAGTTGTTTTTATTAGTTCATATTATAGCTAGTTCATTGTTAATCTAGTTCATACCTCTTCAACCATCATAATTTGTCAATTATTGCCTTCTTTGTGTTTGTTTGTGTGACTTAGCCTTGTTTCTAGGTAGACCTAGTCTAGACACCCATAACCGTCTCCGTGGACACGACCCGACTTACCCTAGCTACCGTTAGGTTAGTTGGACTTTACTTGATCGGTGGGACCCACGGCAAAACCCTACCATCAATTTGGCACCGCTGCCGGGGACGGTGCATGTTTAGACTTAGTTTACTTATTAGCTTGACTTAGTTACCCTTCTTGTGCTCTTCTTCTATCTCTTGTGCATATTAAGTAGGTTTTTTCTTAATTTCTTTAGCTTCTTTTTCTCTTTGTCTTGGGTAGTGCTCGTTTATTGTCTTTGCCTAGTGCCCATAAAGCACTAGGTGTTCTCACGTTTGCTCTAGTGTGTATTGTATGCCTAGGGGGGAGGCGAATTCTTTCTCTTCAATCCAGAGCCGGAAAGACTCTTTAGAGCCTTTCGCCAACGGACGATTGGCCGGGTTAGAATCTCTCAACCAAGTGCTAGCAATACCACCGAAGAACAAGCCCAAGGATCCGACTTTATCGAGCAATCTCAAGGCAATACCGAAGGGATCTTCATAAATCCTTTTGGTACTTCTCAACGTAGTTCCCCCTCTACTTCTACATCAACACCATCTACACCGTCCTCTCCCGCATATCCAATAATGCCTAAGTTCTTTTCACACTCAACGTTTACGGAGGATGTCTTGCCCGGTCCAACCGCTTTACCGAAGGCATATACCGGCAACTTTGTGGCAAAGACTCAATTCATCCAATTGGTCGAGTGAAGCCAATTTAGTGGGTTACCGACCGAAGATCCTCATCAACACATGGAAACCTTTTCGGACTATTGCGATGCTATTTCACAAACGGGAATAACCCAAGACCAAATTCGGTGGGTATTATTTCCTTTCTCTTTGATCGGTAAAGCAAAGCAATGGTTCAAAGGGTTAGACAAGGCGACTCTTGGTATTGATACTTGGAAGAAGCTAGCCTTAGCTTTCTACCAACAATTCTATCCCCCGGAGAAGACAAATCTATTGAGAGCCTCTATCACGGGATTCCAACAACGTGATGAAGAAAGCCTCTACGAAGCATGGGAAAGATTCAAAGCTTTGATCCGCTCTTGTCCTCACCATGGTTTATCACAATGGTTCCTTGTTCAACAATTTTGGAACGGGTTATATGAAGACTCAAGGGCCATACTCAATATGGATCCAATGGAAGGTTAGCCGAGGTGGATGATGACCAAACTTGGTCAAGAATTGAAGAGATGGCGGTCCACAATTCCCAATACTCAAGGCTTAGGAAGCCAAATCGAGGAGGTAGGCACGAGGTCGATGCCATCACACAACTAAGCATTGACCTCGGAGCTCAATTAAAAACTCACATGGAGACTATTGACAAGAAGCTCCAAAGCCACCTTAATCAAGTTCAAAGCACTACTTCCTCCAACCAACACACGATTTATGAAGTTAATGCTTTGGGAGTTGTGTCTCCTACACCCTATTATGGGATGTGCGATACTTGTGGGATAGTTGGACATGAGCCTTTACATTTTCGTTGTAGTATTGAGCAAGTGAACGCCTTTCAAGCATTCAAGAAAGGTGCTCCCTATCCTAATATGTACCAAGCTTCCCAACAAGTTCCCCAACAACAATCTCTAAAACACCGTCCATATGTTCCACCTCCCTTAAGGGACAACAACCAAGTATACCAAGGTTATCAAGGCAACCCGAGGCCATTCAACAACTTCAAGCAAAATAACCAAGGTACCTTCAACAAAAATCAAGGGTTCCAACAAGGGAATTTCAATCAAGGTGGTTTCCAAGGAAACCAACACAACCAGGGGCATCAAAACTACAACCATGGCAACAATCAAGGCCTTAATCAAGGAAACTCTCATGGGTTCCAAGGGAACCATC
Organism: Agrostemma githago; assembly: GCA_958450325.1. Classification (NCBI taxonomy): domain Eukaryota; kingdom Viridiplantae; phylum Streptophyta; class Magnoliopsida; order Caryophyllales; family Caryophyllaceae; genus Agrostemma; species Agrostemma githago. The sequence continues at coordinate 56,080,574 of OY288243.1, forward strand.
AACAACAACAAGAAACCCAAGCTAATCGACAAGAAAGCAAGCCAAGGAGTCGGTCTCCTACTCATGATTATGGCATTCCTCTAGCCATCACAAACACTCCTCATAACCAACAATCTCCCCCTCGGGATTTCGACATGCAAAAGTCAATGTTGGACATGCAAAGGAGTCAATTGGAGACACAAAGAACCCAACAAGAAATCATTACTCAACTTCAAAGGGATAACTTGGCAAGAGATGCTCATATGAAGATGCTCGAGACCCAAATAGCTCAACTTGCTTCGGGTAGCTCTTCAAGGCAAAAGGGGCAACTACCTTCTCAAGGTGAAATGGCGAAATTTGAGCATGTGAATGCTATTACCACGAGGAGTGGTTCATCTTATAACTCCCCCTTACCCCCTAATGAGCACGTACCAATGAAAGAAGTTGTGTCTCCAATTCAAGAAGATCCAAGCTTGGGAAATCCGATAGAGGAGCAAGTCTTGTGGGAGATTGAGAAACCCCAAGAAGACAAGCTTCCCCCACTTCAAGGAAAAGACAAGGGTAAAGGGAAAATGTCATTTGAGAAGTCCACTCCTATTGAGCAAAACAAGGTTCATATTAAGTTGCCTTTCCCGACAAGGCAAACGAAGACCAAGGCGGATGTCCAATATGACAAGTTCCTCAATATTGTGAAGAAATTGGATGTGAGTGTCCCATTTACCGATCTACTTTCCCAAATCCCGGCATATGGAAGATTCATGAAAGAAATCTTGGCTAGGAAGAGATCCGTCGACAAAGAAGAGACCATATCGTTCACAAGAGTGGTGAGCGAGCTTATTCAAGGTTCTACGCTTCCCAAGTTGAAGGATCCGAGTAGTTTCTCAATCCCGTGCACCATAGGCAACATCAAGATTGAGAGAGCACTATGTGATTTGGGTGCGAGTGTAAGCATCATTCCCTATTCCATTTGTTGGCGACTTGGGATGAAGGAGCTCAAGCGTACTTCCATTACGCTCCAAATGGCCGATAGTTCACTTAATCGACCATTGGGGATGTTGGAGAATGTGCCGGTAAGAATCGGGAAGTTCTTCATTCCGGTCGACTTCCTCGTGCTCGACATGCCAGAAAATGCTATCACTCCCATTATCCTTGGGAGCCCATTTCTACATACCGCCGGTGCTACGATCGATGTGAAGAACGGTAGGATCACATTTGAGTTAGGCGAAGAAAAACTCAAGTTTGAACTCCAAGACAACACCTCGCCTACTAATGATGAGTCTTGTAAGATGATCCACACCACGGAAGACATCAATCTAGGGGATGAGTCGGGAAAAAGATTGAAGAATGACTTCTATGAGCTTGAGGATGATGACTCCGAGCTTGAGGCGAATGAGTACCCATACCGTGAGTTTGAAGACAAGTGCCAAGACAAGAAGAAAGATGAGCCTCCCTTGGGGCCACATGAGGATAGATGGACGTTTGGGTATATACCGAAGGATCGAAAGTACAAGTTCAAGCCATTGAACTTAGTAGATCGGGATGCCCTGGGAACGTCGAGACTAGGATGTGATGATCCTTGGAGTGGAGGTTGGTATTCCACTAGCTTGATTGAAGACTTTGCGAGAGCCTTCGATTTGTTTCTTCGAGCCCTTGATGGAGATGGAATTGGCCAAGTGTTGTTGAAAAAGAATTGAAGAATGCACCACCCTTGGTTTGATGGAGTTCCGAAAGAACCGTCTTATTGTATATATCTCTTCCTTGTAATACTTTTGGATTTTGTGAAATTCTTGTGATTTGGTATTTTGATGAGTGATGTGAGGGAGGGATTTTGATGAATGTTTTGAGCCCATTTGATAGGTGTGAAGTGAAGGTGAATCCTAGAGAGGAGGGGTTATTGTTAGAGCTTGGATCGTGCGAAGGGGAGTCGGTTTTTGAAGCTTGGAACGAGCTTTTGGAGTTATAGAGGGTTAGAGGACTCTTCCCGGCCGAGAAGAGTGCATCCCGACCGAGAAGGATGAACCATCCCGACCGGGAAGGATGTCATCCCGATCGGGATGAGTGTACCAAAAGTTGGGTCTTCTGGAGTGTCATCCCGACCGGGACGGGCTTGTCATCCCGACCGGGATGATGCCTTGCTCCTTCTTTTGCCTCTTCTTTGTCATGTGAGCCCACCCTACCACTTTATACCCCCTCCCAACCTCCCTACCTATCCTTGCCTTTATCATATGACCCCTACACTTCATATACACATATTCACCTCATTTTCTCTTCACTTTACACCAGCTTTCACATCAAACCCCACCTCCTTATACCTTTGTGCTCCAACCATGGAACCATATCGTGATTGGAGGGGAATAACAATAACGAAGACTAGCTACGTGCCGATATCGACCTATGAGACGATGGAGCGAGTGAGTTGCTACCCGCATGGTACAGAAACTATCCTTTCTTTTTCGTCTTTTGTTGCTTGTCTTCTTTTGTTAGTTCCCCTTCCCCTTATACACTTTTGTGTCATGGTGGCCCTCGGGGCCTTGGTAATTGTGGCTCCCGACTCTCGGTGACGTGACTACACTGAGAGTCATTTCAAAATCCAAATTTACAAGATTTTCACCCTTTTTGTTAGATTTAGTCAGATTTGGACGGAATCCGGGCTAGGTGATTTGATTACACCTAGTCCTCCCCTCCCATTTCCTTTTATTTCTTTCTTTTTATTTCTTCCCCCATCCATATCTTTTCCTGTCTCGGCCCATGGTGACTTGACTACACCCCGGCCGGACACATTCTACCCTTTTCTCCACTTTTTTTTTTTTTTTGATTTTTAGCTTTATTTTCGTAGTTTCTTTTCTTTTGTGTCTCCGTACACTACGGTCGAGCATGAGGATATTGCTCGGTTTAAGTGTGGGGGAGTGATATTCCATCGTAGTTAGTTTTATTTTCGTTGTTTTTCGAAAAATCTTAAAAAAGCCATAAAAATTTGAAATTTTTTCACAAAATCAAAAAGATTTTCTTTTGTGTATTTTCCTTTTGTGTCGTTATGTCGTATATTTGTTGTGTTGTGCGTGTTTTGCCTCCCTTTTTCCTTATAGGTTGCTTAATTACCGATAGCTTTGGAGAGCTTTCAAGACATCCGGTAACACCTTTTATATCTTTTTCCTCTTTGTCTCTTGTGGAGTTTGGAGGAGATTTGTGATGATGTGTGCTCAGGTGGAGCTCTGTAAAGTTTGAAGTTGATTTGGTTGCTTGCTTGGAAATCCGGAGTGGTGTTTGTTATCCTTGTTTGTTTGTTTTGTTCATTTCGTTATGTTGCCTTTGTCCCAATTTCTCTCGTTTTTGTCATGTCTTTGTCTTTGTGTTGTGTCTTGTGTTTGTGTCTAGTGTGTAAATAGGTTTTCGAAAACTCGGTTTTGTGGCTAGCGAGCAAGTGTCTACTTTCCCTTTCTAGTAGTATGATTCCAGTATTGGACTTTAGTCTAGTAGAATGACCCTAAATCAATGATTTCGTTGGTTTCTTACCTTGAGTCCACCTAGCTTACTAGGGATTTACTACGGGATTTGCATTTTGACCATTTTGACCACCCACGGTGTGATAAGGCCTTGGTTGCCGAGTCCCGTCTCTTAGGTGACCATGTTCGGAATTGCTTTGATTAGTCCAAGTTCTCCCCCTTTTTGTGGGTTTGAAGGGAAGGCGCCGTCCCGACTTACCCATTTCCCTACCTCATACACGTTTCCACAAATAAGTTGCAAATTGTCTTACTTGGTTCCAAGTGCCTACAAAACAAAACATATCAAAAAGGCAAGCCAAGGAAGGAAAGAAAAAGAAAGAAAAAGAAAGAAAAGAAAGAAGAAAAAGAAAAGCCACAACAAAAGAAAAACAAAATACAAAAGAAGAAAAAGAAGTGGCATAGCAACTCAAAAGCCAAATGCAAAAGAAAAGAATGCCAAAAGAAAACCATCTCACAAAAAGAACCCTCACCCTAAAAAATAAGCCTTTTTTCGACTATTACCGCGAAGAGCCTACCAAAGGACCGAGTCCCTAGGAAGGATGATAGCGGTAATGGTCGGTCTTCCCTCATTTTGCAACCTTGACCACCTTTTTACTTGGACTAGTTGGGCAATTTTGGACATGGGACGACCCTCTTGGCTAAACGCTAAAGGGGGCGGGGCTTCACTTACCTACAGTGTCGACTAACTCCGTGGTTCATCCTTTTTCCATCCCGCCTATCGTCCCGTAGTACGTTCTTAGTAGGTTAGGAGGAACCTAGGTAAGTTACCTACGTTTTAATTGCTTTGTCGTCATACTATTAGGGTTTGGTCCATTTCGATTTGTGTTATTAGCTTGGGAACGTTATCACTTGGCTTGAGTCCTTAACCGTTGTTTCTTTCACCGCTTTGTAGAGGGAAGCGGTATTTGTTTCTTCTTGGATGCAACCGATTGTTTGTTTGCTTGTATGTTTGTTTGTTTGTGTGTTTTTGTGTCCGGTTACATCTACAGTTTTGTCGCAAGACCTCACTTGCCTTCCGGAGAGCACTTTTCCTCTAAGTGTTCTCGCGTGAGTTGAAAGGGCGTAGGGTGCGCTAATACCTGCTCGGTTAGTAGTCTAGTTTTTTTTTAGTTTAGTAGTTAGTTCGTGCTTACTCGAGGGCGAGTAAGGGTTAAGTGTGGGGGAGTTGATAAGTGTGGTTTGTAGTGCTTATTTGTTGTGTTTGGTCCCGGTTTCTCTTGTGGAATCGCTCTTCGGAGCGGTTTTAGAGGCTACTTACGCTTCCTCTAGCTTTTGTTAGGTTCCTAGGACCATTATTGGAGATATGGAACGATTCCGACTCATTTCAAACACATTTGGAGCCAACGAGGAGAAGCAACGATCACCCGGTGGCTTAGACTCGATCCCGAGCCCTTGGGACCCATTCCCGAGCCCTCGGCACCCATTCCCGAGCACCGAGAATCAATGAGAAGCCTAACAAGAGCAAGGAGGGACCTATGGGATCATATTTGAGGCCTACAAGACCCTTCCCGGGCGGGAAGAGTAGCCTTCTCGGTCGGGAAGGAGTGCAATAAAGAAGCAGCCACTGATGGGCCGTCTCGGGCGAGAAGGGGGCCTTCTCGGGAGAGATGGGTCTCATCTCGGGCGAGACCATATCATCTCGGCCGAGATGGGACATCTGCAGCTCCGTTTCACTTATTTTCTTCTCCTTATTCATTGTAACCCTATATATACCCCCCCTCTTGTATTCTTATGTTATGTTATTCATTACCCACTAAACCCTAGACTACTTTAGGTTAGATTAGCCTAGATTAGTGTAGATTAGTCCTTAGTTAATCCTTAATCCTAGTTTAATCCTTGTATTAATTGAATTCTTGAAGATCTCTACCAAGATTGACAACCTTGGTTGATGTATTTGGGTTTTCTCTTTTATGCAAGTTTTCCTTCTTCCATTCATCTTCTAGTATGGTATAATCTCTCTTTTCCCTTCTCTTAATCTTGTTTTATCATTCAAGTTTTAATCTTTGTTCATTGTATTGTTCATTGTTCATTGTTTTCACTAGTTTCATTATGGATGTTTTGTTGTTTGTGTTGATTTCTCTTGTTATGGTTAGTATTAGTTTCATTATGCGTGAGTAGACTTTTTGTGGGGTTAGTAGGGGGATTAAGTGTTGATTATGGATGATTAGGATTTGATTGTGGGTAAAGGTGGATTCTTTGTTACTAGTCACATATTATGCACACTATGTGTTTGTTGAAATGCTTGTTAGAGTAGTAGTTGCAAATACTTCTCTTGCTTGTCTTCCTCTTCTCATTGTGTTATTGACTTGTGGTTGAATCCTTGTGTATTGGGTAACATCTTGCATAAGTATTCGGGTTTTATCTTTGACACGAGAGTGCGGACATAGGCTTTGACGCGAAAGCGCAGACCAACCTTAGTAACTAAGTGAACCTTGCACCAACGATCTCCCAATTATCCTACTACACTTATGAACCCGACCTAACCCTATTCTTTCCTTGTTTGATTTATTCGTCATCTTAGTCATTGTTCCCTTAGTTAGTTGTATTCTCTAGCCTTAGTTGTTGTCTTTAGCTTAGTCCTAGTTGACCTAGTCTTGTATTTGGGTGACCTTAGTCTAGACACCTCTATACCGTCCCCGTGGACTCGACCCGACTTGCCCTATCTACGTGTTAGGAATAGTTGGTTTTTATTTGGTGGTGGGATCCACGACAAATCCCTCCCATCAAGGCGGCTCTTGGGGACAGCTTGTCAAGGGGCTTGAAGTGACTTGTGACTACTACCGATGTCACTATCTCTCCCTCGGCAACCGAGAAAGTAAAGTCGGTCTTTTGTCGTTTTGTCGGGGAGTATGTCCCTGCCTCGATTAGGTCTTGGATAACGTGTTTCAACGAGAAACATGCTTCGGTGTCGTGCCCATTGCCCCGATGGAATAAGCAGTAGGCATTGGGACTCCACTTTTTATTTCTTTTGCCAGCCGGTGGGTATGGAGTAGGACCCTAGGGTTTGAGTAGCCCTTGATTTATTAAGTGTCTAAGGGTCTCAGCGTATGTTGAGCCGAGTCTGGTAAACTCTCTGCAGGGTGTTTTGGCTTTGTTAGGTTGTATCTTGTGAGGAGTCGAGGTTATTTCTTTGTCGTTCTCAAGGGATTTTGCTCGTACGGAGTATCTAGGTGATTCACTCGGGGTGTGTGTATGGTAGTTAATCGAACTGTAGTTCGGTTCTCTCTCTGCGTCCTTATTCTCGAGAAAGTAGAGGCGGCTATCCATGCGACGAACGAAGTAGGACATATGGTTTATCGAGGTTCGGATATTGTGTACCACCTCAGCTAAGGCGTTAACGTCGGTGCAGAGGTTCTCAATCACTCCCGGTTCCGTGGACATGTTAGGGATAGATTTCTGCAAGATGGTGCCGCGGATTAGGAAGATTTCGTCGGACATCTTAGAGACTCGAAGGATGCTCATGATTGAGCGACACGGAACTGAGACCCTTGACCTATGTGTGTGTGGTCACGGTTTAGGGATTCAGGTGCTTTAGACTCTGGGTGCATTCGGCGAAACCCCTATGGGGTTTTCTGTCTCTGTAGCGAGACGATCTGAAGCAAGCCTCAGTGGTGAGGTTTAAAGAGGACTTCTCGAGGTTGGACGACCCAAAATGTAAAATCTCGAGCAGAGGTGATCCTAGTAGCTAACATAGACGGTTAAACACATGGTTGTACGACGTAAGAGGTTGATCACGATCCCGGCTCAGGATCAAAAAATTTGGATGTATGCTTCCTTCGAAAACGACCGATTTTGCAAATTTTGAAAAGGATGATTTGTGAAAATAGTGATGGTGCGATGATATCGTTTGTGGAGTGTAAGTGCGTTGTTATGTGGGTGCATCAGAAATGATGACGAAATGTAAATATGTTTTTTTAAAGGAGCACATTTCTTTTAGGGGAAACGTTTTCCTTTTTTTTGAAAATAATTACGTGATGTTTCTATCGACGCTACTATTAATTAGTTAGTTCGATACTCGCGGGGTGCGTGATGTTCATGACAGAGTGTGATGACAGTCTCTTTGAAGGTGTGACTAAATCCTTAGTGCAGGACTTAGGTCGTGAATAGTGTTTTTTATAAACTTTTGCTTTTTGAAAAAGGACTTTTCAAATTAGTGACCCACGTTTGTCGGTTGTACTAACTAGCATTAGACGGTGGGGTGTGCATTGTAAAAGGAAAGTGTTTTGAAAGTGTAACCGCTTTTTGAGTTCCTCGGCTTTATTAATTGAAGCTTCGGTTGTGCTAACGGTATGTGCGTAAAAAATAAAATGTGACCGCGTGGTAGCTTTAACCCCATTAATTGGGAGTTTCGGTTGTGTTAACGGTAATTAATAGGTTTTAGTTTGGCCAAGGTGATGGCGCTAAAAACTCTTTTTTTTGAAATCAGTGCGTGTAAATTCTGCCATGGTAACAACATTAAAAAAAACGTTTTCCTTTTTTAGAAATCATGATTTGACCAGAGTATTGATATTTAAACGGTCGTTTTAAAAAGATGAGGTATTTTCAAAAAACGGAATTGGGTGTGGGTAATATGTTGGCGTGGTTGAATCCAGATTTTAGTGTTTTATTTGGGTTGTGTTGTTCAAACACGCTACACATAACTAGAAATGCATACACTCATGAAGGATGCAGACACGGGTAGGTTAGGGTAGACTACCGCCCACGAACAGTCTTTACTTATGTATTGACAATGATCTGGAGAGATGAGTGTCATACCGTCCGTTTGGACTATCCGCTTATTAATCCCGCGGGTTACGCGTTAGGCGGCCGGAGCGTCAACCTAGGATCTCTTCGCGCGTCCCTAGAGATCTTACCGCGAAGAGGTCGATTGGTCCTGATATCAGTTAGGGTGGGCTTTTTAGGGCCAAAACCTGTAGTGACCACAACTAGGAACTAAGAAATGAGCTTCACCGACCTTGTTCAAGTTACAGCACCACTGGAAACTTGTTTCCAAATCCCCAATGGAGTCGCCAAACTGTGGACGTCCGTCCGCACCGCCCGGCGCCCCGCGCGCGCCCACGTGGGACCGACCCGGTTTTCAACGTGTAGCGGCGGCCACCCACGTGGCCCCCTCCCTACCGGGGGCCGGTCCGATCTCGCATATGGGGCGATGTGTCGGACCTCGATTTGGATGATGATCCGGACTTGTACTAGACGGGTGCGGGCACCCGTGTTTTCGTTTGAGAATCGATCGAGACGTGGTTGTAAATGTTTAAAGGCCTATTCATTTGGTAAGGAGACCTTTTTAGTGAACTGAATTCGTCGCCGATTTGTGGAATCGCCACCGAGTCAATTATGGGGACTCGGAAACCGTTCAAGTCAACTTTGATCCCTTACCGGCTCAAAGTTGAGTGGCACGGGACCTAAAGATAAAGACTTGTACCCTTAAGCACTCCATGCCTGGAATGACTCTTATTGCCAATGGTTTCGGACATCCGGAAACCGTCGATTCTGAGTAAGGGGTGAGGGTACGTATTGGGAAGCCAACATCCGATAGATGTCAACACCCAATCCCGCCCGCACTATAGCGGCCTCTACTAATCAATCGGTGGGCTGATTTCCTAATTCTTTTGTTGTGGTGGAAGTACTGTAACATCCGTTGTTTTAACCCTTTGCTTAGCTACGTCGGTTGTTTAAGGACAAATAAGTTTTATCGTGAAAATAGTAGTTTTTACATTCTTTGCATGCGATTTCACGTGACAAGCAGGCCATGAAAAGATGCACGTAGAAGAGTAGAGAGTACTATGTATTATACGTATTAGCAAATCAGATTTAACGTGATAATACGGATATTAGTCATTCTCGTGATATACCTTACCTGGTATTCTGCTTAAGATTCGTCGGTTCGGCATTAATAGAGATGCGTCGAACCTAATAAGTTGACCACCCGGACTGATACGGAACCCGACCATCACTTTGTTCAATTTTAAGTTATTTTACGTTTTGAATTTCGTGTTAGGTGATTTAGCATGCGATTATAAGGTTATAAAAGCAATAAATCATACGAAAAACTGTAAATGCGAATGTAAGTAAATCACATTGTGAGGAGTTGCACCCTCGGAGTATACACTAAACGGGACTCGATGCATAGATAGTTTTGAGAACGGATCTCGAAATTACTCGGGTCTATTTAGTGTGTTTTAGTATTTGTGGTTGAAGTTGGGACATTAAGTATTTTAGTAGATGCTTGTGGGCCAAGCGCCCACATCTAGAGTTGTCATAGTGCATAATAATAGAAAGTACAAATACGGAAAGTTTTGTTTAGATGGCAACCTAGTGGCGACTCGATCAACAGGCGGATCCTCCTAGCTTGACCAGTGACTCTGGCAGAACTCCGTTACCGTTTGACCATTCCGCGGCTACTCTGGCAGAGCTTCGTTGCTAAGGACCAGTCGATCACAGGCACCTGGGTATCGAGTGGAGTGCTCGAAGGTGAGGAGTAGCATCGATGTCGCTTTCATTATCGGAACTACGATCGAGTGGATCGTTTGCCTCGGGTGACGGAGTGCGAGACCTTAGCGATAGTTTTGAGGGAGAGAAGAAGATTTGAATGTTGTGTCGAAATGAGGGCGTTAAGGGGGGTATTTATAGGTGTTTTTGGCCCTCGTCGCCCATATGGGCACCCGAGCTGGGGCGTGCTAAGACTCAGGCGCCTGGGTCCGAACGTGGGGAGACCCAGGCGCGTCAGGTGGGGCGGTTGGAGTTTTGAGGATACGATTTTGATACTTTCCAAAACCGAGAGGGAGGAGCGTGATACGTTACTTGGGGATGAAGTTTACCCCGGGTTTGACCTAGCGCCGTGGGTTTAGTGGGCCTCGGGTGTTCATCTCGAGGTTCGCTTGGCGCGGTGTTGACTCGGTTCGAGTTTTGGGACCGACTCGGGGTCCCGGTGTCAGAATCGACTCTAATTAGTGTCTATGTGACCGTAACGACATGACAAAGGCTGCCATCATGTTAATTTTAATTTTTCCGAGTAATTATTTGATCTGTTCTATAGGAAAACTCTTTATAACATTGCGAACCCGTGTCGTGTTGCAGTCATATCATCATCGGGTGTTTGCTGGGCACTTCTGTAGCCACCAGGTCCAAATTCGGGTGTCTACACCAAGGGATCATTGTTGAGAGTTGCTCGGATGGTGAAGCTATGGGAATAATGGAGGAAGTTGAAGCTTCAAGGGTTGATCTTGAGGAGGATATCATTTTCAACTCGCATACCACTAATTCTTTAAGAAACAAGCATGAAGAAATTTGTGTAATCGGTATGGTTGACAAAGAGGAGGGAATTGAACATGATTCTTATATTAACTCTTGGGATGCCAATGTTGATGCCATTAAATCGGATTTACATGATTTTCTCCGTGATGAACCGGATCTTATATTTGGAGAGATTGAAACCATTCCTTCAAGACTATCTCAAATCATGATCCACCAACCAACATTGAAGCCGGTAGAAGGAGTGGAGGTGATACATGAGGATATAGATGAAGATGACAATGTTTTGTCGTCAAAGAATGTGTTTAATTCTTTCATTTCTCAAAAGAAACCGGAGTCCCGAAGATAGGTCTCAAGAAAGTTGAAATCATGAGTGAAAAGCCAAAACCTAGTGAAGATAAGACTCTTCTAGGACAATTTGACAAGGTGAGTGAAAATGAAGGCAATACTTGAGAGAAAGAGATAGATGCCTTAGAACTTACCTTGAATGGAAAGTTAGGGGAGCCTATTGGGGAATTTGGAGATGCTATGCTAGACCAAACCGTCAAAGAAATTGAGGCCGCCCTCAAAGGCCTTGAATTTTTTTCATGGTGAGAATTCTAGGAAGAATGACGATGAAGTTTTCCCTAAAGCCTCCAAAGAAGAAACTTGATGCCTTCACCTCCTTTATCACACTTGATTTCATGTCCTATGTCGTTTGGTAAGGTGGTTGATAAATTGAACCCTTGTCGGGCGGCGAAAATGAATTTTTTTCTTAATCCCGTAGAAGAAGCAACACCCTTAGGGTATGATCTCCCAAACCATAACGCCAAGCATGACCTTAGACCACTATACCTACCGAATGGTCATAAGAGTCGTTGCTTTGTTGGTTGGAAAGATCCGGGAGATCGTGAGAAACCCGGGCATAATGAATTAAATGATCGCTTCTTGCTTCCGACTTGGAAGATTTTGATGATAGCTTGGCTCGACTACATGAGCCTTCATGAAGATTATTCTAGAGCTTTTGACTTGTTGCTCCGTGTCCTTGAGAGCTATGGTATTGTGACAAAGAATGAAATTCCTCCACAAGCCTTGGTTTGACGGAGTTCCTCAAGAACCGTCATATTGTATATTCCTCTTCCTTTGAGTTTTTATGTTTGTATTTGTGTGATTTGTTGGTTTGTCTGTAGATCTTGTTTGTTTTGTGGAGATCTTGTCATTTGGAATTTTCTTAAGTGGTGTGAGGGAGGGATCTTTGATGGTGTGTATTGAGTTTGTTTGGTAGGTGTGAAGGGAAAATGAAGATGTATGAAGGGTTTTTGGATGATAGAAGCTTTGAAGATTGGTGGAGGAAGTCGGTTTTTGAGCTTGGTACAAGCTTTTGGGGACGGGATTTTGGATCCCGAGGTATTATTTGTCATTTGGGCTGAAGGTTCGATATGCTATTAATAAATGAAGGCTTCAAGGCTCGGGACGGGTGCCATCCCGACCGTGATCATTACCATCACGGCCGGGACGAAGTGAGCCAAAAATCAGGGGCTACTGTGAGGCCATCCCGACCGTGACCATCACCATCACGGCCGGGACGGGTCTTTTCCTTGCCAGCTTCGCTTTTTCGCGATACCCAGCCCTACCCCACCCCTCTACACCACAACCCGACTTCCCTCTTAACCTATACCTCTATCACTACCTTCATATTATTCCATTTATATATCTTCAAGCTATCTTCATCATTAAGCTCCAAATTTCCTCCCAAATCCCAACCCCAATTCACCAATCCTAGCCCAATACTTAAACTTGAGACTACATTTAGGAAGAGGAGGAATATCGATGACAAAGACGAGCAAAGTGCCGAAAATGATCATTGAGACGAGGGAGATTGTTGAGTTGCTAACCGTTTGGTAGGCACGACTCTCTTTTCTTTTCCGTCTTTTATTTGCTTAGTCTTTCTTTGTTTATTCCCCTTCCTTTTATGTTTTTGGTGTCATGGCGGCCCTCGGGACCTTTTTGGTTATTGCTCCCGATTCTTGATGACGTGACTACATCGTGAATCCATTGAAAATCCAAATTGACAAGTTCTTTTCACTTTTTCTTTTTCTTTATTTCCTTTTGGTAGAATTTAGTCGGAATCAGGCGGAATCGGAGCTAGGTGACTTGATTACACCTAGCCCTCCCCTCCCATTTTCTTTTATTTTCTTCTTTTTATTTCTTCCCCCATCCATATCTTTTCTCATCTCGGCCCTAAGTGACTTGATTACACCTAGGCCCGACACATTCCACCCTTTCTCCACTTTTATTTTAGTTTTTCGCTTTAATTTCCTTTTTTTTTCTTTTTTTAGTGTGTTCCACACACTACCAATCAAGCATGAGGACATTGCTCAGTTTAAGTGTGGGGGAGCGATATTTTAGTCTAGTTTAGTTTTATTTTCGTAGTTTTTTCGAAAAAAAATAAAATTCCTAAAAATTTGAAAAATTTCATAAAAACCAAAAAGATTTTCTTTTGTGTCTTTGTGTCGTATATTTGTTGTGTTGTGTGTGTTCTGCCTCCCCATTTCCTTGTAGGTTGCTTGATCGCCGTGAGTTTCGGAAAGCTCTTGACATCCGGTAATATCCTTCTATCTCTTTCTCCTTTTTCCATTTTGGTGTTTGGAGGAGAATTTGTGATGGTGTGTGCTCGGGTGGAGCTTTTTGGAGATTTTGGTAGATGCGGTTGCTTGCTTGGAAAGTTTGGGGTGGTGTTTATTTATTTTTTGTGTGTGTTTGTTTTATTTTGTTTTGTTTTGTTTGTCTCATTTTCTTTCGTCTTTGTTTTGTCTTGTATAGTTTGTGAGTCTAGTGTAGAAAATGTTTTCGAAAACCCGGTTTTGAGGCTAGTGCGCAAGTGTTTACTTTCTCTTTTTAGTGACACGAATCGATTCTTGGACTTTAATCTAGTAGAATGACTTTAAATCAATAGTTTCGTTGGTTCTTTACCTTGTGTCCACCTAGTCTACTAGGGATTTACTTCGGGATTTGCATATTGACCACCTTGACCACCCACGGAGTGAAAAAGCCTTGGTTGCCGAGTCCCGTCCTCTTAGGTGACCATGTTCAAAATTGTGTGATTTGTCCAATTTTCCCCCCTTTTGTGGGTTTGAAAAGAAGCGCGCGCCCGACATACCCATTTCCCTACCTTCTACACATATCTCACAAATAAGTTGCATTTTATCGAGGTTTCTATACTTGGTCGTGATGATTGCCTACAATACAAAATTTAGCCAAAAGGGCAAATCAAGGCAAAAACAAAGAAAAGAAAGAAAAGAAAGAAGAAAAAGAAAAGGCACAACAAATCAAAAACAAAATACAAAAGGAGAAAAAGAAATGGCATAACAAATCAAAAGCAAAATACGAAAGAAGAAAAATGCCAAGAAAATCATTTCACAGAAAATCTTACCCCTAAAAAATAAGCCTTTTACCGATTTTTATTGTGAAGACCCTACCAAAGAACCGAGTCCCTAGGAAGGATGATAGCGGTAATGGTCGATATTCCCTCACTTTGCAACTATATCCACCTTTTTACTTGGACTAGTTGAGCTATTTTTGAGCATGGGACAACCCTCTTGGCTTATCGCTAAAGGAGGCGGGGTTTCACTTTACCTACAGTGTCGACTAACTCCGTGGTTCATCCTTTTTCCATCCCGCCTATCGTCCCGTAGTACGTTCTTAGAAGGTTAGGAGGACCTAGGTAAGTTACCAACGTTTTTATTGATTTGTTGTCATACTATTAGGATTTTTTCCATTTTTGATTCCTATTCGGTTGTATCCACAGTTTTGTCGCAAGATCTCACTTGCCTTGCGGAGAGCACTTTTCCTCTAAATGTTCTCGCGAGAGTTGAAAGGGCGTAGGGTGCGCTAATACCCGCTCGGTTAGTAGTCTAGTTTCTATTTGTTAGTAGTTAGTTTGTCCTTACTCGAGGGCGAGTAAGGTTTAAGTGTGGGGGAGTTGATATGTGTGTTTTGTAGTGTTTATTTCACGTGTTTGGTCCCACTTTCTTTGGAGGAATCGCTCTTTAGGGCGGTTTAGAGGCTACTTACGCTTCTTCTAGAATGTTTTAGGTTCCTAATGCTCATCATGGAGAAGTGGAACGATTCCGTCTCGTTTCCGATGCCTATGGAGCCAATGAAGAGAAGCGACGATGATTCGGTGACTTAGACTCGATCCCGAGTCCCTTGGACCCATTTGAGAATATCCCGAGCACCGAGTATCGATAAGAAGCCTAGGAAGAGCAAGTAGGGACCCATTACGGCCGGGAAGCACGCACTCCATCACGGTTGGGAAGCAAAGACGAGAAGAAGCGAGCTAAAACATGCCGGTTGATGGGTGGGATTTGCCGTGGATCCCGCCGTCAAATAATAACCAACTAACTTAACTGGGTAGTTAGGGCAAGTCGGGTCGAATCCACAGGGATGGGGTGTCGGACTAAGGTTTGCTACGGTCGAAGACTCGGTTCAAAACAAGCTAATCTAGGCGATGGCTAAGGGTTAAGCTAAGGTCTATGACAACAAATAAAAAGGCTAAACAAGCATCTAATGACTAGCGGAAACTAATGAAACGATAAGAAGAAACTAGGGTTAGGTCGGGTTCATGGATGTCAAGGGCATGAAAAGGGGAAAGACGGGGTTACTAGCATGCCTTCGTAGCCTAGGTTCCGATCGGGATCTCGCTACTTAAACGGCCTAGGGGTCACCCTCACCACGCTCTCGCTACTAATGAGGTTACCAAACCTACAACCAAACACACACATACAAGAGAGGAGGCAAGAAAAACAAGGATTGATCGTCTGGAGTCTCACAAGCATTACATCGAACATGTGGAGTGCAAGGTTAATAGGAAACAACAAAAACAACATCTAATACCACCCATCTCACCCTAATCATCCACAATCACAACCAATCACCCTAATAACCCTAGCAAGAATCTACTCAAACATATCTAAAGGAAAACTAACACTAACAAGAGAAACCTAAACAAGAACAAGAGCATACATATGTAAAACTAACAAAGATGGTGAACAAAACAATAAACAAGATATAAAGATGAAAACTTGAATGATAAAACAAAGATCAAGAGAAAGGAAAAGAGATTATACCATACTAGAAGATGAAAGCAAGAATGAAAATTTGTATAAAAGAGAAAACCCAAAACAATCTTCCAAGGTTGTCAATCTTGGTGGAGATCTTCAAGAATTCCTTAATACAAGATTAGCTAACTAGATTAAGGACTAATTACCGACTAATCTACTCTAATCTATGCTAATCTATGCTACTAAATTAGTATAGGGTTTAGTGGGTAATGTCTAACCTAAGCTAAGATTACAAGAGGGGGGTATTTATAGGGTTACAAGAGTGGAGGAAAGGAAACAAGTGACGCGGGCCTGTAACTGGGCCATCCCGCCCGGGCAAGATGGTCCCGCCCGGGACGGATCCAAAACTGGAGCAGTGCTTTTAGTACACCTCATCCCGGACGGGATGAGGTCCTTCCCGTCGGGGATGAGTCTTGTAGGCCTCCAATATGATCTTTAAGGTTCCTCCTTGCTTCACATGGGCTTCTCATCGACTCTCGGGCTCGGGGTCGAGTCTAAGAGGCTCGGGATCGGGTCCCAAGATCTTGGGGTCGAATCCAAGGCATCGAGTGATCGTTCCTTCGCTTCGTTGGCTCCAAAAAGTGTATGTATTGAGTCGGAATCGCTCCAACTCTTCATGAATGGTCTCGGGAACCTAAAACGAACTAAAGGAAGCATAAGTAACCCATGAACCGCTCCCAAGGAGCGATTCCACAAGGAAAATGAGACCAAAACACAACAAATTAGGCACTACAAACTACACTTATCAACTCCCCCACACTTAACCCTTACTTGCCCTCGAGTAAGCACAAACTAATTACTAAACTAGCCGAGTGGGTATTAGCGCACCCTACGCCCTTTCAACTCACGCGAGTACACTTAGAGGAAAAGTGCACCCCGCAAGGCAAGTGGGGTCTTGCGACAAAACCGTGGATGCAACCGGACACAAAAACACATAAACGAATAAACATACAAACAAACACACATAAGGTTGCACCCGAAAAGAAACAAATACCGCTTCCCTCTAAAAAGCGGTGAAAGAAGCACCGGTTTAGGTCTCAAGGCAAGTGACAACGTTTTCAAGCTAGCAATACAAACCAAAATGGACCAAACCCTAATAGTATGACGACAAAGCAATAAAAACGTTGGTAACTTACCTAGGTTCCTCCTAACCTTCTAAGAACGTACTACGGGACGATCGGCGGGATGGAAAAGGAATGAACCACGGTGTTAGTCGACACTGTAGGTAAGTGAGACCCTGCCCCCTTTAGCAATGAGCCAAGAGGGTCGTCCCATGTCCAAAATCGCTCAACTAGTTCAAGTAAAAAGGTGGTCAAAGTTGCAAAATGAGGGAAGACCGACCATTACCGCTATCATCCTTCCGAGGGACTCGGTCCTTTGGTAGGCTCTTCGCGGTAATAGTCGGAAAAAAGGCTTATTTTGACAGGCGAGGTTTCTTTTTGTGAGACGATTTTCTTTGGCATTTTCTTTCTTTTGCATATTTACTTTTTGTGTTGCCATGCCATTTCTTTTTCTTCTTTTCTATTTTCTTTTTGGCTTTTTGTGCCTTTTCTTTTTCTTCAATCTTTTCTTTCTTTCATTTTCTTTCATTTTCTTTTCTTTGCCCTTTTGGCTTGATATGAGTGTAGGCATTTCTTTTTGCAACTAAGAAAGAGAGATTTCAACATATTGAAACTTTATTTTGTGGAAAATGTGTAGATGGTAGGGGAAATGGGTAAGTCGGGACGGGCCCTTCCCTTCAAACCCACAAAAAGGGGAGAACTTGGACTAATCAAACAATCTCAAACATGGTCACCTAAGAGACAGGACTCGACAACCAAGGCCTTTTCACACCGTGGTTGGTCATAATGGTCAAAATGCAAATTCCGTAGTAAATCCCTAGTAAGCTAGGTGGACTCAAGGTAAGAAACCAACGAAATCATTGATTTAGGATCATTCTACTAGACTAAACTCCAAGACTCGATTCATACTACTAGAAAGGGAAAGTAAACACTTGCACACTAGCCTCTGAACCGGGTTTTCGAAAACCGTTTACACACTAGACACAACTACACATCACAAAACAAAGACGAGACAAGAACGAAAGAAAAAAAAGAAAAAGCAACAAAACAAAAGCAAAACAAAGCGAACACATAAACAACACAAACACCACCCCGAGTTTCCAAACAAGTCACCAAATCAACCACAAGTATGCAGAAAGCTCCACCCGAGCACACCACATCACAATCTCCTCCAAACTCCTCAAGAGACAAAAGGGGGAAAAAAGGATAAAGATGTTACCGGATGTCTTGAAAGCTCTCCAAAGCTATCGGTGATTCAAGCAACCTATAAGGAAAAAGGGAGGCAAAACACGCACAACACAACAAATATACGACATAACGACACAAAAGGAAAACACACAAAAGAAAATCTTTTTGATTTTTATGAATGTTTTTTCAATTTTTTAGGGTTTTTAAAGTTTTTTTTTGAAAAACTAAGAAAATAAAACTAACTATGATAGAATATCGCTCCCCCACACTTAAGCCGAGTAATGTCCTCATGCTCGACCGTAGTGTATGGAGACGAAGAAAAGAAAAGAAAAGGAACTACGAAAATAAAGCTAAAAATCAAAAAAAGAAAAGTGGAGAAAAGGGTAGAGTGTGTCCGGCCGGGGTGTAGTCAAGTCACCATGGGCCGAGACAAGAAAAGATATGGATGGGGGAAGAAATAAAAGGAAATGGGAGGGGAGGACTAGGTGTAATCAAGTCACCTAGCCCGGATTCCGCCCAAATCCGACTAAATCCTACAAAAAGGGCGAAAATCTTGTAAATTTTGGATTTTGAAATGACTCTCGATGTAGTCACGTCATCGAGAGTCGGGAGCAATAATTACCAAGGCCCCGAGGGCCACCATGATACAAATGATAAGGGGAAGGGGAACTAACAAAAGAAGACAAGCAATAAAAGACGGAAAAGAAAGGATAGTTGCCGTACCATGCGGTTAGCAACTCACTCGCTCCATCGTCTCATAGGTCAGTATCGGCATGTAGCTTGTCTTTGTCATTGCTATTCCTCTTCCTTCTCAATAAGGCCGCATGGTTAAAGTACAAAGGTATAAGGAGGTGGGTTTTGATTTGAAGGTCGGTGTAAAGTGAAGAAAAGTGAGGTGAATATGTGTATATGAAGTGTAGGGGTCACATGATAAGGGCAAGGATAGGTAGGGAGGTTGGGAGGGGGCATAAAATGGTTGGGTGGGCTCGAATGACAAAGAAGAGGCCAAAAGAAAGAGCCTGACATCATCCCGGTCGGGATGGATGGTCCCGGTCGGGATGACACACCCGTCCCGGTTAGGAAGCTCCCATCCCGGTCGGGATGACACTCCAGAAAACCCAATTTTTGGTACACTCATCCCGATCGGGATGACATCCTTCCCGGTCGGGATGGGTAATCCTTCCCGGTGGGGATGCACTCTTCTCGGCCGGGAAGAGTCCTCTAACCCTCTATAACCCCAAAAGCTTGTCCAAAGCTTCAAAAACCGACTCCCTTGCTCACAATCCAAGCTCTATCAATAACCACTTCTCTCTAAGATTCATCTTCACTTCACACCTACAAGTAAGCTCAAACACATTCATCAAAATCCCTCCCTCACATCGCTCATCAAAAATACCGAACTACTAGATTTCCACAAAAACTAACAATCCTAAAAACCAAACTATCCAAACAAACATATATACACACACAAAAGCTAAGAAAAAGATATTTACAATAAGGTACTCTCACCAACTACACCTCCATAGCCATCCAGAGCTTGAAGGAGTAAGTCAAATGCCATAGCAACATCTTCATTCAAGCTCAAATGGCCGAGCCTAGCCACTTTCAAGAGCTTTCAAGTCGGAGGCAAGAAACAATCATCTTCATTATGCTCGGGGTTCTCGTGATCTTCCGGGTCTTCCGAACCATGATAGCAACAACTCTTATGACCATCCGGTAGGTATAGTGGTCTAGAGTCATGCTCGGTGTTATGATTTGGGAGATCACACCTGTAATCCCCTAAAAATTCTAGCGCGATACAGTGGCGGAAACACTGTAGAGTCGGGATTAAAACACACAGAACTATGTCTTAATAAATTAAATTGGTAAAGTCAAACATGCGCCATACATAAAATTGGCTAAAATTTAAAACAATCCATAAAGAGGTTAAACAATCCTTAAGACATGATTATTAAAAAGATCAAGCAGGATCCAAAACTGCTCGTTAGCCCACACTCGCCGGAAAATAAACACGTATACCTGCCATGTTAAAACATAACAGCCACAATCAGTGGGGAGCAACATCAACGTTCTCCCAGCCGTATAACAAAATTTTAAAACAGTAATTACTATTATAGAAAAATAGTAAAAATGGAAAATAGTAAAACACATTATAATAAAAACAAACTTTCAGTGAAAAATTTCACGTATCAAAACAATATAATAAAAATGAGTTTTCCGAAGAAAACATAAAACATTTGCCAACCTGCAACCAAATTATATCGAAAACAATAAAAATATTCAAAATGGCGTTATGGATAGGAGTAGTGTAGACGGCTAGACTTTCACTAGGAGAGTACTAAAAACTAGCTTCGAGAACTTAGTTCAAACAAATCAAACTTCGGTCTCTAACTAGGCTACTCAACCATAATAGAGCGGCGACTTATAAATGCGTGGCCCTAGTTTAAGATAATGCACACCACTCCTGGGATTACCTGTCACCCAGTTCAACTTATGACGGCGACTTACTGCGAGGCCTAAGCTTAAGGTCAAAATGTACAAAACTCCCGGGATACCTGTCACCCGGTTCAACAACCAATGTACCGATTCCTGATACACTAGCCTTATAGTTGATGGCAAAACCGTAAACCCTAGAATATAGTACTCTAACCTCACACTTGTCCTTATTCCATAACTCCAAAACAAAGCCATTATCGATATTCAAAAAGATATAATCAATATAAATAATATGAGGATAAAAGAAGTAAACATTTATATTCTAAAAGAGGAAACTTCTATTTTTAGAAACTTTACTAAAAATAGCATTATATCAAAGTAGTGAAAATATTAGTTCATACTAATACCACATTTTTAGTAAACGATATAGACTTATAAAACTAATACTTTCGGCCTTAACGATATTAATTATTTAAGTAAGAACAGTTGATTTTATGAAATCGTTGAAATGTCGTATAAGCGTTATAGGATGATTAAAAATGTCTTAAACATTTTAATATTACTAATTAGGGTGTTTTCAAAAGTCAAAAAGCTAAAATTCTCTAATTATTATTAGTTTCGACAAATAAAATTATAAATAGGATTTTACGGCAAACATCAAATTAAATATTTGAACGTCTTTATTTAATCAAACCAACAAATATATTTAGAGTATGTTAAGGGATCATTTAACTCTTAAAGTTTCAGATTTAAATACTTTAAAAAATTGCTGGAAAAATAATTCTTTTAGCTAAGACGAAGCATTTTAACGATAAATCATAATTTGTCCGAAAATCAATATTTATTAATTGAATACTTTAATAAATAGTACAAAAATTACGTAAAATAGTTAAATTATATTTATGGACATTCTGTCCAGAAAAGAAAATTTCCAGAATTCTAAAACTCGGTTTTTAAAGCGTTTTCTCGTTAATCGTCCAATCTCGACAATAACGATTAATAAAATAGTAATTACAAAACGATTTAAGTATTAATATCCAAAAATTATTATTAAACCTAAAAATCATGATTTTCCAGAATCTACCATTTTTCCAGATTTCCACAAATTCCAGATTTAATAAATCCCGTCAAAACCGTCTTTAAAACCCGTTTTCACAATTAACGATTCCATTAATAAAACTTATCGTTCCTAACATTTTATTAAGGCACTAAAAATCATAAAATTAAATTTTAATATGAAATCATCAGAATCATAATTTTTCCCAGATTCAAACCGAAGACCAGAAATCGAGAATTTAAGCAACAAACGCGGTTTTAACGATAAACGATGATTTAAAGTGATTAATTAATTCATCCACTTAAAAATTCCGAAAATTTATGAAAAAATTCAGAAAATTCTATTTCACCAGAAAGTTTCACCACGTCAAAAATCAGATTAAAATAAAATGTTTAAGTACTAGAACTAAAAATCGGCTTTTAATCGTTTTTGTCCGAAAACGGTAATAATTCAATAATCGATATAAAAAATATCAGAAAAATACTAAATTACTAAAAATCATCAAAAACAACATTTTTCCAGAATATAAACATATATTACATGTTTAGGCCGATTATTACGATTTTACAAATTAATATAACAAATTAATCGCTAATCTCGTAAAAGCGATAAAAATATCGAAACATGCAAATTTTCAACTTTAAATTTTTTTCCAGAATCCGTGACATACATATATTGCCAAAATAAAATATAAAAATATATACATGCAAATACTCAATTAAAATCTTGAAATACCGAGTAACATCGACGTTACCTCTACTCCAAGTCTGAGTCGATAATATATTCGTCGGCTTCGGGATCGTTCAAAAATCCTACCAAACACGGAATTCATGGCAGAAAAATACCATGAGAAAACTAATAAAAATCAAGGT
This sequence comes from Agrostemma githago, assembly GCA_958450325.1. Lineage (NCBI taxonomy): Eukaryota > Viridiplantae > Streptophyta > Magnoliopsida > Caryophyllales > Caryophyllaceae > Agrostemma > Agrostemma githago. The sequence goes on from OY288243.1 coordinate 56,103,023, forward strand.
AAAAATTGATCGAAAATGACGTCGATTAATACCTTAACGAAGAGAACGGAAAGAGGATTATTATGACGATAAAAATGATGCGATTGGAACTCGAAATGGAGCAAAAATTTGCCTAAGATGGAGGAGTAGTACACGGTCAAATGAGATGAAGGAAGGTTGAGTATATTTTTTTTTATGACAAGAATGAATAAGGTGTAGTATGGAAAATGGATGGTTTTCAAAAATATAAATGAGATTAAATGGTTGATGAAAACTAGGTGTACCAAGATGAAAATGGCCGGCCAAATGGGTGATGACAAGGAGCATGAAAAGTTTTGATACTAATGCTACAATGAATGAAAATAATTTATCTTATGTTTACGTTTTAACGTGATAAAATGAAACGTTTAAATAAAACGTAATAAAACTTGTGACCAAGGCTTAGTTGGTCCAAAATGTGAGTAAATGGTCTCAAATAATTTATAAGTTGATAAAAAGTATAATCGTAAAATAGTTAAAGGCATTTCAAAGTAATTCGAGTAAACCTCGCGTAAGAAAATAATTATTCGCGAAGCTTCGTAATAAAAATCATTAACAACTAATTTTTGTAAATAAAAATATTTACTAGTTGAAAATATTATAGAAACGTATTCAAACATTTTTAGGAAAAGGGATAACTTAAATCCAAGCTTAAAAATGTCAATTCGAAGAGATAGAATTCCTTGCGGAAAAATTAATTTGTTTACGAAGAAACCAAATAAATGGATTTAAAAAGAATTTAAATCTTTGAAATTAAAAATAAAAATTATTAAACTCAAAAATTAAAATAGAGCTTAGTAAAATGATAAAATATGAGGCCAAAAGTGACAGAGTTAAGACGGAGTCCTAACGGAAAGAATAAAAATGCTTAGGAAAAATAGCGGGTGTTACAACACCCTAAGGGGGTTGCTTCTTCTACGGGGTCGAGAGTAGAGTTCTGTTCCACCGCCCGACAAGGATCCTCTTCACCAACCGTCTCACAAGACAAGGGACTAGAAATCGAGTGCGATAGAGGAGGAGGCATCAAGTTTTCTTCATTGGAGGCTCTAGGCTCCTCCAATTTCCCATTCAAGGCGAGTTCTAAGGCATCTACCTCTTTTTCCCAAGTATTGCGTTCTTTTTCACTCACCTTGTCTACATGGCCTAGAGGAGGTATGTCTTCACTTGGCTTTGGATTGTCAAGATCTGGTTCATCACGAAGAAAATCGTACAAATCCAATTTGCTAGCCAATACATCGGCTCCCCAAGAGTTACCTTGAGAATCATGTTCACACCCCTCCGCATTGTCGATCCTTGAAGCTTCAACTTCCTCCATTCTTCCCATATCTTCACCATCCAAGCAACACTCAACAATGGTCTCTTGATTTACCCTCTCTTCTTCATTCGTGGCTTCATGGTCGGGTTGACTTTCTTGTGGAGACACCCGACCTTATTGCCCAAATGAACCTTCCTCAACTAGTCGTGGAGCTCGAGTGGCCGACATTGTGATACGAGCCATGAGTGCATTGATGCGAGCATCTTGCACCTCTAATTGGGCCTTGAGATCCTCTTTAACCCCTTGTATGTGAGTCATCATCACTTGCTGATTCTTTTGCATTAAAATCATCATCTCATGTTGACCCTTTTGCAATAGCATTATCGCCTCTTGTTGACTCTTTTGCATTTGGACCAACATTTGACAAGTCTCGAAGTTAGGGATTATTGGTTGTGGGTTATGTGAGGGTGTTTGGTAGTTGTTAGGATGTTGTGATGATCCTTGACAACTTTTATGGTAACCATATGGAGGGCGTTCGTAAGATTGTTGATGAGGTTGATATGGTTGGTGAAATTTTGGGACTTGGCCATTTGCCCCATAGTTGTCCCGTGACGATTGATGGAAGCTAGGACGTGCCATTTCCATAACGTTTCTTTGATACCTAGGATGAACTAGAAGCACTTGAGAAAACGTTAGTAGCCTAGTGCTTTTGAGGCACTAGGAAGGGAGAATAGCACACAAGAATTAGAACGGAGATACACAAGGAGAAGAAAACACAAAAATCAAGAACAAAGTCCAAAACTAAGCACACAAAAGTCTAAACTACGCCGTCCCCGGCAACGGCGCCAATTTGATGGGTGGGATTTGCCGTGGATCCCGCCGTCAAATAATAACCAACTAACCTAACTGGGTAGCTAGGGCAAGTCGGGTCGAATCCACAGGGACGGGGTGTCGGACTGAGGTGTCCTACGGTCGAAGACTCGGTTCAAGACAAGCTAATCTAGGCGATGGCTAAGGGTTAAGCTAAGGTCTATGACAACAATTAAAAAGGCTAAACAAGCATCTAATGACTAGCGGAAACTAATGAAACGATAAGAAGAAACTGGGGTTAGGTCGGGTTCATGGATGTCAAGGGCATAAACAGGGGAAAGACGAGGTTACTAGCATGCCTTCGTAGCCTAGGTTCCGATCGAGCTCTCGCTACTTAAACGGCCTAGGGGTCACCCTCACCACGCTCTCGCTATTAATGAGGTTACCAAACCTACAACCAAACACACACATACAAGAGAAGAGGCAAGAAAAACAAGGATTGATCGTCTCGAGTCTCACAAGCATTACATCGAACATGTGGAGTGCAAGGTTAATAGGAAACAACAAAAACAACATCTAGTACCACCCGTCTCACCCTAATCATCCACAATCACAACCAATCACCCTAATAACCCTAGCAAGAATCTACTCAAACATATCTAAAGGAAAACTAACACTAACAAGAGAAACCTAAACAAGAACAAGAGCATACATATGTAAAACTAACAAAGATGGTGAACAAAACAATAAACAAGATATAAAGATGAAAACTTGAATGATAAAACAAAGATCAAGAGAAAGGAAAAGAGAATATACCATACTAGAAGATGAAAGCAAGAATGAAAACTTGTATAAAAGAGAAAACCCAAAACAATCTTCCAAGGTTGTCAATCTTGGTGGAGATCTTCAAGAATTCCTTAATACAAGATTAGCTAACTAGATTAAGGACTAATTACCGACTAATCTACTCTAATTTATGCTAATCTATGCTAAAGTAGTCTAGGGTTTAGTGGGTAATGTCTAACCTAAGCTAAGATTACAAGAGGGGGGGTATTTATAGGGTTACAAGAGTGGAGGAAAGGAAACCAATGACACGGGCCTGTAACTGGGCCATCCCGCCCGGGACGAGATAGTCCCGCCCAGGGCGGATTGGTCCTGCCCAAATCCAATTTGATAGCCAATACATCGGCTCCCCAAGAGTTACCTTGAGAACAACCGACTATTCCTAGTGGGTAGCTAGAACAAGTAGGGTCGATATTCACGGAGACGGTAGAAGGTGTCTAGGCTAGGTCCACTCACCAACAAGACTAAGTCACAAACAAACACAAAGATAACGATAATTGACAATCTATGATGGGAGAGGAGGTGAGGACTAGACTAATAACAAACTAGCTATAACAAGGCTAAATGAAATAACTAAATACCAACTAAACAATGAACTAGAGAAATGTTGACTAACTAAGAGGATGAAATCAAATATGAAAGGAAGTGGGGTAGGTCGGGTTCATAAGTGTAATAGGGTAATTGGGGTGATCATGGGTGTAAGCGCCCCCTAGTTGCTAGAGTCGGTCCGGACTCTCGCTACGTAGATTAACGCCGAGGTAAGTTCGCGCTCTCGCGTCTTGGACTAACCTCAACACAACCACAAAATAGACAAACAATGAGAAGATGAGCATAAGTATGGGGAGCATTGGCCACTACAACTCACACAAGCAAATCAACAAACACATAGAGTGCCCATTATGTGACTAAAAACAAAAGAGTTACCTTTACCCCTAATCAAACCCTAATCACCCATATTCTACCCTTAATCCCCCTACTAACCCCACATGGAGACTACTCACTCATTATCAAGAAGAAACCAACAATAATAAGAGGAAACAACATGAAAAACCAAACATCCATTATGAACAATAAGAACAATAACAAGAACAATATAAAAAGATTGAAACTAGATTAAATAAACAAGAACAAGAGTAGAGAAGATTATACCAACAACCAAATGAAGATAAAGATGTAAACTTGCATAAACAAGAACCCAAATCAACTCCAAGGATGTCAAGCTTGGAGAAATCTTCAAGAACCCACTTAATACAAGATTATCTAAACTAGATTAAACTAAGATTAACTAAAGATTAACTAGAGATTAAGAGAGGTTAATTAGGGTTTTGAATGCTTAAGAGAGATCTAAAATAATCTAGGGTAAAGTATGGTGCTTAAACAATACAAAGGAGGAGTATTTACAAGAATGAAGGAGGAGAAAAGAAACAAATGCGGCCTACAGCTGTCTCATCCCGTCCGGGACGAAATGGTCCCGTCCGGGACGGAGTGGTCCCGCCCGGGACGGAATGGTCCCGCACGGGACGAAGCCAAAACAGAAGCAGTGCTAAATGTGCACCTCATCCCGGACGGGATGAGTTCCTTCCCGTCGGGGATGAGTCTTGTAGGCTTCCAATATGATCTTTAAGGTCCCTCCTTGCTTCACATGGGCTTCTAATCGACTCTCGGGTATCGGGATCGAGTCTAAAGGGCTCGGGATCGAATCCAAGGCATCGAGTGATCGTTCCTTCTCTTCGTTGGCTCCAAAAAGTGTATGTGTTGAGTCGGAATCGCTCCAACTCTTCATGAATGGTCTCGGGAACCTGAAACGAACTAGAGGAAGCATAAGTAGCCCATGAACCGCTCCCAAGGAGCAATTCCGCAAGGAAATGGGACCAAAACACAACAAATTAGGCACTACAAACTACACTTATCAACTCCCCCACACTTAACCCTTACTCGCCCTTGAGTAAGCACAAACTAACTACTAACCTAGCCGAGCGGGTATTAGCGCACCCTACGCCCTTTCAACTCACACGAGAACACCTAGAGGATAAGTGCTCTCCGCAAGGCAAGTAAGGTCTTGCGACAAAACCGTGGATGCAACCGGACACAAAAACACATAAACAAACAAACACACAAAAGATTGCACCCAAAAAGAAACAAATACCGCTTCCCTCTAAAAAGCGGTGAAAGAAGCACCGGTTTAGTACTCAAGGCAAGTGACAACGTTCCCAAGCTAGCAATACAAACTAAAATGGACCAAACCCTAATAGTATGACGACAAAGCAATAAAAACGTTGGTAACTTATATAGGTTCCTCCTAACCTTCTAAGAACGTACTACGGGACGATCGGCGGGATGGAAAAAGGATGAATCACGGTGTTAGTCGACACTGTAGGTAAGTGAGACCCCGCCCCCTTTAGCAATGAGCCAAGAGGGTCGTCCCATGCCCAAAACCGCCCAACTAGTCCAAGTAAAAAGGTGGATATGATTGCAAAATGAGGGAAGACCGACCACTACCACTATCATCCTTATCCCGGACGGTATGAGGTCCTTCCCGTTGGGGATGAGTCTTGTAGGCCTCCAATATGATCCTTAAGGTTCCTCCTTGCTTCACATGGGCTTCTCATCGACTCTCAGGTCTCGGAGTCGAGTCTAAGAGGCTCGGGATCGGGTCCCAAGGTCTCGGGGTCGAATCCAAGGCATCGAGTGATTGTTCCTTCGCTTCGTTGGCTCCAAAAAGTGTATGTATTGAGTCAGAATCGCTACAACTCTTCATGAATGGTCTCGGTAACCTAAAACGAACTAAAGGAAGCATAAGTAACCCATGAACTGCTCCCAAGGAGCGATTCCACAAGGAAAATGAGACCCAAACACAACAAATTAGGCACTACAAACTACACTTATTACCGGTCATGGCCGTGACCACCACCATCACGGCCGAGACGGGGTGTCATCCCGACCGTGACCATCACCATCACGACCGGGACGGCCACTGCTCCTGCCCCGCTTCATTGTTTCACTTCCCTTATTCATGCAACCCTATAAATACCTCCCTCTTGTATTGTTTTAAGCACGAAACCCTAGATCTGCTTTAGGATAGATTAGCTTAGATTAGTGTAGATTAGCTTAATCCTTCCTTAATCTTTCCTTAATCTCTCCGTAGGGCTCGCTTGGGATGGGGGTAATTATTCTGGGGGTAATAAAGCAAAAATGAACTAGAAATGGATGAGCTTGTTGCTTGGTTGTGACATTTTATGGTGTAAAAGAGATACGAGGGGAGAATAATTACCCCCATTGGGGGGTAATGCATTACTTGGGGGGAGAGGGGAGTAATAATTCTCCCCCAAATAAGCTAGATTTCTTTATTTTTCTCCATTTTTGCTTAGCATCATCACTACTTTCCGTCATTTTCTAGTTCATTTTTGCTCTATTACCCCCGGAATAATTACTCCCATCCCAAGCGAGCCCTTAATCTTAGTTTAATCCTTGTTGAATCTTTGTATTATTGAAGATGTAACACCCGCTATTTTTCCTAAGCATTTTTATTCTTTCCGTTAGGACTTCGTCTTAACTCTGTCACTTTTGGCCTCATATTTGATCCTTTTACTAAGCGCTATTTTAATTTTTGAGCTTAATAATATTTATTTTTAAATTTAAAGATTTAAAATTCTTTTAAATCCATTTATTTGGTTTCTTCGTAAACTAATTAATTTTTCCGCAAGGAATTCTACTTCTTTTCGAAATTGACATTTTTAAGCTTGAATTTAAGTTATTCCTTTTCCTAAAAATGTTTGAATACATTTCTATAATATTTTAAACTAGTAAATATTTTTATTTACTAAATTTAATTGTTAATGATTTTTATTACGAAGCTTCGCGAATAATTATTTTCTTACGCGAGGTTTACTCGAATTACTTTGAAATGTCTTTAACTATTTTACGACTATACTTTTTATCAACTTATAAATTATTTGAGACTGTTTTCTTACATTTTGGACCGACTAAGCTCTTGGTCAAAAGTTTTATTACGTTTTATTTAAACGTTTCATTTTATCACGTTAAAACGTAAACATAAGATAAATTTTATTTCATTCAATTGTAGCATTTGTGTCAAAACTTTTCATGCTCCCTTTCCTATCCATTTGCCCGGCCACTTTGACTATTCCCACCTAGTTTTCATCAAACTTTAAATCCCATTTTAATTAGAAAACCATCCATTTCTTCACTACCTTTCATTCATTTATCAAAAGTAAAAAAAAAAAATCTATCTTCATCCTCACTTTGGGCCGTGGCACTCACCTCTATTCTCGGATTATTTTTGCTTCAATTCTAGTCTTAATCGACTCAAGTTCATCGTCAAATAATCCCCTTTCCGTTCTCTTCGTTAAGGTATTAATCCTCGTCGTTTTCGATCAATTCTTACCTTGATTTTTATTAGTTTTCTCATGGTATTTTTCTGCCATGATTTTCGTGTTTGGTAGGATTTTTGGATGATCCCGAAGCCGACGAATATATCGTTGATTCAGACTTGGAGTAGAGGTAACGTCGATGTTACTCGGTATTTCATGGTTTTAATTGAGTATTTGCATGTATATATTTTTATATTTTATTTTGGCAATATATGTATGTCACGGATTCTGGAAAAATTTTTAAAGTTGAAAATTTGCATGTTTCGATATTTTTATCGCTTTTACGAGATTAACGATTAAATTGTTATATTAATTTGTAAAATCGTAATAATCGGCCTAAACATGTAATATATGTTTATATTCTGGAAAAATGTTGATTTTGATGATTTTTAGTAATTTAGTATTTTTCTGATATTTTTGATATCGATTATTGAATTATTACCGTTTTCGGACAAAAACGATTAAAAGCCGAATTTTAGTTCTAGTACTTAAACATTTTATTTTAATCTGATTTTTGACGGGGTGAAACTTTATGGTGAAATAGAATTTTCTGAATTTTTTCATAAATTTTCGGAATTGTTAAGTGGATGAATTAATTAATCACTTTAAATCATCGTTTATCGTTAAAACCGTGTTTGTTGTTTAAATTCTCGATTTCTGGTCTTTGGTTTAAATCTGGAAAAAATTATGATTCTGATGATTTCATATTAAAATGTATTATTATAATTTTTAGTGCCTTAATAAAATGTTAGGAACGATAGGTTTATTAATAAAATCGTTAATTGCGAAAACGGGTTTAAATGACGGTTTTGTTGAAATTTGTTGAATCTGGGTTTTTGGGAAAATCTGGAAAATTTATATTCTGTAAAATCAGGATTTTAAAGTGTAATAATAATTTTTGGATACTAATACTTAAATCGTTTTGTAATTACTATTTTTATTAATCGTTATTGTCGAGATTGAACGATTAACGAGAAAATGCTTTAAAAACCGAGTTTTTAGAATTCTGGAAATTTTCTTTCCTGGACAGAATGTCCATAAATATAATTTAACTATTTTACGTAATTTTTGTACTATTTATTAAAGTCTTTAATTAATAAATATTGATTTTCGGACAAATTGTGATTTATCGTTAAATGCTTCGTATTGACTAAAAGAATTATTTTTTTTTCCAGCAATTTTGAAAGTATTTAAATCTGAAACTTTAGGAGTTAAATCATCCCTTAACATACTCTAAATATATTTGTTGGTTTAATTAAATAAAGACGTTCAAGTATTTAATTTAGTGTTTGCCGTAAAATCCTATTTATAATTTTATCATCGAAACTAATAATAATTAGGAAATTTTAGCTTTATAACTTTCGAAAACACCCTAATTAGTAATATTAAATTTTTTAAGATGTTTCTAATCATTATATAACACTTGTACGATATTTTAATAATTTCATAAAATCAAATGTTCTTACTTTAATAATTAATATCGTTAAGGCCGAAAGTATTAGTTTTATAAATCTATATTGTCTACTAAAATGTGGTATTAGTATGAACTAATATTTTCACTATTTTGATATAATGCTATTTTTAGTAAAGTTTCTAAAAATAGAAGTTTCCTAAAATAGAAAGTTTCCTCTTTTAGAATATAAATGTTTACTTCTTTTATCCTCATATTGTTTATAATGAATATATCTTTTAACTATCGATAATGGTTTGTTTTGGAGTTATGGAGTAAGGACAAGTGTGTGGGTTTAGAGTAATATAGTCTGGGATGTACGTTTTGCCATCAACTATAAAGCTGGTGTGTTTATGTTGAGACACATTGGTCGTTGAACTGAGCATGGTTTGTGTTCAGGAGGGTGTATGCTTACCTTAAACTTAGATATCGCATCGTGTAAGTCGCGTCGGGTTGAACTGGTTATGGTTTGTATCCAGGAGGGGTGTGCACTACTTAAGCCAGGACCTCGCTGCACGCAGTCCTGTTATGGTTGAGTTGCCTAGTTAGAGACCAAAGTCTAATTTGTTTTGACTAAGTTTTCGAAACTAGTTTTTAGTATTATCCTAGTGAAAGTCTAGATTCTACATTAATCCTACCCATAACGCCATTTTGATTATTTTATTTATTATCGATATAAATTGGTTTGCAGGTTGGCAAATATTTTTATGTTTCTTCGGCAACCCTTTTGATTAATTTGTTTTACGCTAAAGCTTATTTTAATATGTTGTCTTAATGTTTTCCATTTTTACTATTTTTTCCTATATTAGTAATTACTGTTTTAAAATCCTGTTATACGGCTGGGAGAACGTTGACGTTGCTCCCCACTGATTGTGGCTGTTATGTTTTAACATGACAGGTATACGTGTTTAGTTTCCGGTGGGTGTGGGCTAACGAGCAGTCTTGGATCCTGCTGATCTTTTAATAATCGTGTCTTAAGGATTGTTTAACCTCTTTATGGATTGTTTTAAATTTTAGCCATTTTTATGTATGGCGCATGTTTGACTTTACCAATTTAATTTATTAAGACATAGTTCTGTGTGTTTTAATCCCGACTCTACAGTGTTTCCGCCACTGTATCGCGCTAGAATTTTTAGGGGATTACAGTTGGTATCAGAGCATCACTGCTCCCGACGCTTACACACCTGAAATTAAGGAAAATACCAGTAAATTATTTAAACAGTAAATAAAGATATTATTAGAAATGGGTAGAAACAGATAAGGACTTAACTGTTAAGATTATCTGTTCCTGAACTCGATGATTAGCATTGATTTTATGTTGTTATTTGTGAACTTCAAGATGGCCGGAAGAGGTAACCGAAACAACAACAACAACAACAACAATGACCAAGGAGGTATCGAAGCTCTGGCTGACACGCTACGCAACATAGCGCAGGCCATGAACGAGATGAACAACCGGAACCAGCAGAGGGCCTTCAGCTTCTCTCACGCAGCTGAAGGAATGGCTAAAAGCAGATTGGACTATTATGACGGTTCCGTGGATCCTGAAGTCATGAACCGTTGGTTTCGAGTGATGGAAAGACAGTTTGGAATTTACTCCGCCCCCGAGGATCAGAAGGTGGGCCTAGCTGTGTTGTACCTGTCAGACGATGCAGACAGATGGTGGAGCCAGGTTGGCCCGACTGCTCTTCAGACTCCAGGATTCAACTGGACTCAGTTCAAGACTCTTAGAGCTGAGATTTTATCCCGAGGAACTGAGGCGTCAGAGGATGACTGAATTCAATACTCTGAGCCAGAATACCATGTCGGTTGAAGCTTACACCACTCGGTTCCACTTTTTGGCAAATTATGCTGGAGATCTGTTACCCAATGAGAATTCCCGAGCTTTCTTTTATCGAGAAGGACTTCGAGCCGATATCACTCTCAACATGCCCCGGAGTCTCTCAACTGTTAATGAGCTCTATAATGCCGCGCTATACGCGGAATCTTCGATTGAGCGGGTGAAATCTATGAACCCATCATCTGGTTATAAAAGACCTTTCACCCATTCTGGGAATAACTCTTCATCTTCTTCTAAGAAGTTCAACTCTGGAGGTCTGGATTATTCTTCCTTTCTCTTCTTCTTTTACTTTCTTTTCTTCTAAATTTCTGACTCTACTGTATGCTATTACAGGTAGTGGTTTCAAGAAAAACAATTTCAATTCGAAGCCCAACAACAAGAAGGATTATAACTGTTTCAAATGCAAGAAGGCCTATCATCCAGGTTTGACTTGTGAGGGTAACCCTATTACCTGTTTCCACTGTGGGGAAGTGGGACACCGCTCTACCTTCTGCCCGAAGAAAACAACAACCAATACCGCTACTGCAGCTGGCGCTGTCTCTACTTCTGCTCCTCGTAAGGGACGCATCTTTGTGATGAGCCGTGCTGATGCTGAGGCTAATCCTGATGTGGTTACGGGTATGTTTCTGATTTCTGGTGTTAGTGCTTATATATTATTTGATACCGGCGCTTCCACATCTGTAATATCTTCTACTCTGGTTCCAAAACTATCCTTAACCCCCTGTCTAGCTGAGCCTATAGCTATTTCCCTTCCTTCTGGTGAAGTTGTTGACTGTTCTAAAGCTTATCAGAATGTACCTATTCTCTTTGCTGGTACTATTCTTCCTTCTACTCTCCTTGAGTTCCCTCTTGCTGAGTTCGACGTTATTTTGGGAATGGACTGGTTAGCTCAGTATGATGCAAGATTTCAGTGTCGTGATCAGAAGATTTCTCTGAAGACCCCCGAAGGTGTTCGAGTGACTTACCGTGGTCGTCGAAGACAGAAGGGTATCAAGATTATTTCTGCCATGAAGGCTATCAGAATGCAGAGAAAAGGTTGCCAAGCATTTCTATGTACGGTAACTGTAACTGCTGAACTCCCTAAACTCGAAGAGGTGCGCATAGTGTGTGATTATGCAGATGTATTTCCCGAGGAGTTGCCAGGTATTCCACCCGAACGAGATGTGGAATTCACTATTGAACTCATGCCTGGTACAGGCCCAATCGCCAAAGCACCTTACAGAATGGCTCCTGCTGAGTTGCAAGAGCTACGCAAGCAATTGGATGAAATGATTGAGAAAGATTTCATTCGTCCAAGTTCTTCCCCTTGGGGCGCTCCTGTACTTTTTGTCAAGAAGAAAGATGGTTCGATGCGCCTGTGTATTGATTATCGTGATCTCAACAAGGTTACGATCAAGAACAAATATCCTCTGCCCAGAATTGATGATCTCTTTGATCAACTTAAGGGTGCTTCTGTGTTTTCCAAGATCGATCTAAGGTCTAGATATCACCAAATTCCCGTCCGTGAATCAGACATTCCAAAGACGGCTTTCAGTTCGAGGTATGGACATTATGAATTCAAAGTCATGCCTTTTGGACTAACCAATGCTCCTGCTGTTTTTGTGGATCAGATGAACAGAACTTTCAGGGAGTATTTGGATCAGTGTGTTGTTGTCTTTATTGATGACATCCTGATTTATTCCAAGTCAGAGGCTGAACATGCAGAACATCTCAAGATTATTCTTGGCATTCTACGAGATCAGAAGTGGTATGCTAAGTTTTCCAAGTGTGAATTCTGGCTTTCCGAGGTAGCCTTTCTGGGTCATGTTATAGCAAAGGAAGGTATTAAAGTTGACCCTGCTAAGATTTCAGCTATCGAGAGCTGGGCAAGCCCCAAAGATGTTGGCGAGATCCGAAGTTTCCTAGGTCTTGCCGGCTATTATCGAAGATTTGTGCAAGACTTTTCTAAGTTAGCACGACCTATGACTCAATTACTCAAGAAAGAGAATAAATTTCTGTGGAGTCAAGCTTGTGAAGATGCTTTTTCTGAGCTCAAGAGAAAGCTCACCTCTGCTCCTATCCTGACCCTACCTGAAGAAGGCGTTGGTTTTCATGTGTACTGTGACGCTTCTAAGAATGGTTTGGGTTGTGTCCTTATGCAGAACGGTAAGGTGATCGCTTATGCCTCTAGACAGTTGAAAGTTCATGAGGTGAATTACCCTACCCACGACTTGGAGTTAGCAGCTGTGGTGCATGCCTTGAAAGTTTGGAGGCATTATTTGTACGGAGTAAGATGCAAGGTTCACACTGACCATAAGAACCTGCGATATCTCTTCACGCAGAAAGATCTGAATGCGAGACAGAGATGCTGGATCGAGTTAGTGAACGACTATGACCTGGAATTGGTGTATTGTGAGGGAAAGGCTAACGTGGTTGCTGATGCCCTTAGCAGAAAGATCCTCCATTCCTTGTCTCCGTGTTCTGGCTTGCCTGAGAAGTTGACCCGAGATTTTGCCAAGATGTCTATTGATGTTGTGGATGAAGATTATGATGGTCGCCTGTATGCCCTTGTTGCTGAACCAACTCTTTTCCGTGAGATTCGTGAGAAGTAGTTGGATGACCCTTTTGTAGCTGGTATCCGAGAAAAGATGAATCTTGGTAAGGCTCTAGATTTTTCTGTGGATTCCAGTGGAGCACTGAAATTTAAGAACCGCTGGGTTGTCCCTGGTGATGCTGAGGTGAGAAAGCAAGTTCTAACCGAAGCACATAAGACGAGGTACTCTATTCATCCTGGTGGTGACAAGATGTATCGGGATTTGAAGCTCCATTTCTGGTGGCCTCACATGAGAGAGGACATTGCAGAGTTTGTAAGTAAGTGCTTGACATGTCAGCAGGTGAAGTTCGAGCACAAGAAGCCTGGAGGTTTGCTACAACCACTCCCTGTTCCAGAGTGGAAATGGCAGTGCATATCGATGGATTTTGTGATGGCTTTACCTAGGACCGTGAATGGTAGAAACGGTATTTGGGTTATTGTGGACCGCTTGACCAAGTGTGCACGATTCGTCCCAATTCACGATACTTGGAGTTTGGAGAAGCTCGCAGAAGTGTATGTTGCCGAGATCGTCCGTCATCACGGTGTACCGCTCGAGATTGTTTCGGATCGAGACCCGAGGTTCTGCTCTAAATTTTGGAAGGCTTTGCAAGGTGCTTTGGGAAGCAAGTTATTGATGAGTACCGCTTTCCATGCTGCTACAGATGGACAGTCCGAGAGAACGATCCAAACTTTGGAGGATATGTTGCGGGCTTGTGCCTTGGATTTCCAAGAGAGTTGGATCCGACATCTTCCACTGGTAGAGTTTTCCTATAACAACAGCTACCATGCTTCTATTAAGATGTCCCTGTTCGAAGCACTTTATGGTCGAAAGTGTCGTAGTCCCGTCTGTTGGGATGTTCCCGGTGAAGTGAAGATTTTGGGCCCGGATTTGTTGGCTCAGACTATTGACGTTGTGAATGTGGTCCGATCTAGGATGAAGTCTGCCCAGGATCGACAGAAGTCATACGCTGATGTTCGTCGCCGACCTTTGGAGTTTTCGGTTGGTGATCTTGTGTTCCTGAAGGTATCACCTATGAAAGGGGTGAAACGGTTTGGGATTAAGGGCAAGCTCAGCCCTAAGTTCGTTGGCCCATACCCTGTGGTCGAGAGAGTGGGCGAAATTGTTTATAAACTGGAATTGCCTGCATCCATGGGTAAGGTTCACGATGTATTTCATGTTTCTCAGTTAAGGAAATATGTTAGTGATCCCGAGCACGTGTTGGAGCCCGAGATTGTGGATCTCGAGCCGGATTTGACTTATGAAGAAAGGCCGGTGAAGATTACTGATCGCCGCGAGAAGCGTTTAAGGAACAAAGTTGTACCTCTGGTGAAGGTTTTGTGGCGCTGTAATCGGTTTGAGGAAGAAACGTGGGAAACCGAGTCTTCGATGCGAGCTAAGCATCCTCAACTCTTCGAGTAAGGTAAACCTCGATTTCCTATCTGCTTATTCTTAGTTTCGAGGACGAAACTTTATTTTAGTGGGGAGGATTGTAACACCCGCTATTTTTCCTAAGCATTTTTATTCTTTCCGTTAGGACTTCGTCTTAACTCTGTCACTTTTGGCCTCATATTTGATCCTTTTACTATGCGCTATTTTAATTTTTGAGCTTAATAATTTTTATTTTTAAATTTAAAGATTTAAAATTCTTTTAAATCCATTTATTTGGTTTCTTCGTAAACTAATTAATTTTTCCGCAAGGAATTCTACTTCTTTTCGAAATTGACATTTTTAAGCTTGAATTTAAGTTATTCCTTTTCCTAAAAATGTTTGAATACATTTCTATAATATTTTAAACTAGTAAATATTTTTGTTTACAAAATTTAATTGTTAATGATTTTTATTACGAAGCTTCGCGAATAATTATTTTCTTACGCGAGGTTTACTCGAATTACTTTGAAATGCCTTTAACTATTTTACGACTATACTTTTTATCAACTTATAAATTATTTGAGACTGTTTTCTTACATTTTGGACCGACTAAGCTCTTGGTCACAAGTTTTATTACGTTTTATTTAAACGTTTCATTTTATCACGTTAAAACGTAAACATAAGATAAATTTTATTTCATTCAATTGTAGCATTTGTGTCAAAACTTTTCATGCTCCCTTTCCTATCCATTTGCCCGGCCACTTTGACTATTCCCACCTAGTTTTCATCAAACTTTAAATCCCATTTTAATTAGAAAACCATCCATTTCTTCACTACCTTTCATTCATTTATCAAAAGTAAAAAAAAAATCTATCTTCATCCTCACTTTGGGCCGTGGCACTCACCTCTATTCTAGGATTATTTTTGCTTCAATTCTAGTCTTAATCGACTCAAATTCATCGTCAAATAATCCCCTTTCCGTTCTCTTCGTTAAGGTATTAATCCTCGTCGTTTTCGATCAATTCTTACCTTGATTTTTATTAGTTTTCTCATGGTATTTTTCTGCCATGATTTTCGTGTTTGGTAGGATTTTTGGATGATCCCGAAGCCGACGAATATATCGTTGATTCAGACTTGGAGTAGAGGTAACGTCGATGTTACTCGGTATTTCATGGTTTTAATTGAGTATTTGCATGTATATATTTTTATATTTTATTTTGGCAATATATGTATGTCACGGATTCTGGAAAAATTTTTAAAGTTGAAAATTTGCATGTTTCGATATTTTTATCGCTTTTACGAGATTAACGATTAAATTGTTATATTAATTTGTAAAATCGTAATAATCGGCCTAAACATGTAATATATGTTTATATTCTGGAAAAATGTTGATTTTGATGATTTTTAGTAATTTAGTATTTTTCTGATATTTTTGATATCGATTATTGAATTATTACCGTTTTCGGACAAAAACGATTAAAAGCCGAATTTTAGTTCTAGTACTTAAACATTTTATTTTAATCTGATTTTTGACATGGTGAAACTTTCTGGTGAAATAGAATTTTATGAATTCTTTCATAATTTTTCGGAATTGTTAAGTGGATGAATTAATTAATCACTTTAAATCATCGTTTATCGTTAAAACCGTGTTTGTTGTTTAAATTCTCGATTTCTGGTCTTTGGTTTAAATCTGGAAAAAATTATGATTCTGATGATTTCATATTAAAATGTATTATTATGATTTTTAGTGCCTTAATAAAATGTTAGGAACGATAGGTTTATTAATAAAATCGTTAATTGTGAAAACGGGTTTAAATGACGGTTTTGTTGAAATTTGTTGAATCTGGGTTTTTGGGAAAATCTGGAAAATTTATATTCTGCAAAATCAGGATTTTAAAGTGTAATAATAATTTTTGGATATTAATACTTAAATCGTTTTGTAATTACTATTTTTATTAATCGTTATTGTCGAGATTGAACGATTAACGAGAAAACGCTTTAAAAACCGAGTTTTTAGAATTCTGGAAATTTTCTTTCCTGGACAGAATGTCCATAAATATAATTTAACTATTTTACGTAATTTTTGTACTATTTATTAAAGTCTTTAATTAATAAATATTGATTTTCGGACAAATTGTGATTTATCGTTAAATGCTTCGTATTAACCAAAAGAATTATTTTTTTTTCCAGCAATTTTGAAAGTATTTAAATCTGAAACTTTAGGAGTTAAATCATCCCTTAACATACTCTAAATATATTTGTTGGTTTAATTAAATAAAGACGTTCAAGTATTTAATTTAGTGTTTGCCGTAAAATCCTATTTATAATTTTATCATCGAAACTAATAATAATTAGGGAATTTTAGCTTTATAACTTTCGAAAACACCCTAATTAGTAATATTACAAATTTTAAGATGTTTCTAATCATTTTATAACACTTGTACGACATTTTAATAATTTCATAAAATCAAATGTTCTTACTTTAATAATTAATATCGTTAAGGCCGAAAGTATTAGTTTTATAAATCTATATTGTCTACTAAAATGTGGTATTAGTATGAACTAATATTTTCACTATTTTGATATAATGCTATTTTTAGTAAAGTTTCTAAAAATAGAAGTTTCCTAAAATAGAAAGTTTCCTCTTTTAGAATATAAATGTTTACTTCTTTTATCCTCATATTGTTTATAATGAATATATCTTTTAAATATCGATAATAGTTTGTTTTGGAGTTATGGAGTAAGGACAAGTGTGGGTTTAGAGTAATATAGTCTGGGATGTACGTTTTGCCATCAACTATAAAGCTGGTGTGTCTATGTTGAGACACATTGGTCGTTGAACTGAGCATGGTTTGTGTTCAGGAGGGTGTATGCTTACCTTAAACTTAGATATCGCATCGTGTAAGTCGCGTCGAGTTGAACTGGTTATGGTTTGTATCCAGGAGGGGTGTGCACTACTTAAGCCAGGACCTCGCTGCACGCAGTCCTGTTATGGTTGAGTTGCCTAGTTAGAGACCAAAGTCTAATTTGTTTTGACTAAGTTCTCGAAACTAGTTTTTAGTATTATCCTAGTGAAAGTCTAGATTCTACATTAATCCTACCCATAACGCCATTTTGATTATTTTATTTATTATCGATATAAATTGGTTTGCAGGTTGGCAAATATTTTTATGTTTCTTCGGCAACCCTTTTGATTAATTTGTTTTACGCTAAAGCTTATTTTAATATGTTGTCTTAATGTTTTCCATTTTTACTATTTTTCCTATATTAGTAATTACTGTTTTAAAATCCTGTTATACGGCTGGGAGAACGTTGACGTTGCTCCCCACTGATTGTGGCTGTTATGTTTTAACATGGCAGGTATACGTGTTTAGTTTCCGGTGGGTGTGGGCTAACGAGCAGTCTTGGATCCTGCTGATCTTTTAATAATCGTGTCTTAAGGATTGTTTAACCTCTTTATGGATTGTTTTAAATTTTAGCCATTTTTATGTATGGCGCATGTTTGACTTTACCAATTTAATTTATTAAGACATAGTTCTGTGTGTTTTAATCCCGACTCTACAGTGTTTCCGCCACTGTATCGCGCTAGAATTTTTAGGGGATTACAGAAGACCTATTGGGGGATTTCTCTATTGACAACATTGAATTCCATTTCTTTGGGTACGATTTAATCAAAGATCCTTTCTTTTCCTTCTTCTTCTCATTTGTTGGTATATTTCTCTTCTACTTAATATTTCCTTAGTCTTAATGTTGTCTTAATTTGTTTCTATTATTTGTTTATGCCTAATCCTTATTGTCTTTCATTATGAATGTTTCTCTTATGTTGTGGGTTTCACTTGTTAGTGTTGATAGTTCTTTAATTATGTGTGAGTAGTTTTCCCCTAGGGTTAGTAGGGGGATTGGTTGTGATTAGGGATGATTAGGGTGAGATGGGTGATGCTAGTTGTTGTTTTTGTTGTTTCCTAATGCCTTGCACTCAACATGTTCGATGAAATGCTTGTGAGACTTGAGACGAATACTCCTTGTTTTTCTTGCTTCTTCTCTTGCATGTCTTTGTTTGAGGATAGGTTTGGTTCCTCTACTAGGAGCGAAAGCTTGGTGAGGAGACCCCTAGGCCGTTTAAGTAGCGAGAGCCCAAATGTAACCTAGGCTACGAAACCATGCTAGCACCCCCGTTTCCCCTTTTGATCTCCTTGACATCCATGAACCCGAACTAGCCCAAATTTCTTCTTATATTGATTTACCTCGCTTTTCATTATCATTAGTTGCTTGTTTTGCCTTTTTAATTCGTGTTATAGACTTTAGTTTAGTCATTAATCAATCTTAGTCATTCACCATTGTTTCGCTAGAACTTAGTCTAGACCATAACACCCTTTAGTTTGGAACTCCCGTCCCTGAGGATCGACTCGACTGACCCTAGCTACCTAGCTTAGGTTCGTTGATTATTATTTTGATCGGTAGGATAGACGACAAACACTTACCATCACTGTGAAAGTAAATAAAGTTACAAGGACATGAAATGAAAAAATTATAAATAATAAAATAAATATTGGACAATGAGGCAAAAGACGGAAATACGATTTACAAAGGCCATAAAACAATATAATCTCATGCGATGTACGGGAATGCCGACTAGTTCCTATATACTCCCTCCATTTTTAAATTTTTGCCCCGTATTCCTTATTTGGCAAGTTTTTATTTTTCGCTCCATTTCTTAACTTTCCTTATTTGTCCTGTATATATTACCATATTGTCCTTATAATTTTTTTATTATTTACCCATTATGTCATTGAATAGATTAAACTAATATTATATTTCCTTAACTTTGATGACTCATTGGTGTCTAATCATCAAATTTCATCATCATTTATCTCTTTATCAATAATTTATCAAAGTTTCTTAATTTATGTGTTAAACACAATGGGGCGAAAATTAAAAACCGGAGGGAGTAATACGGAGTACAAGTAAAGTTAAAAGAAGAGGGTGATGAGTGATGAAGTCCTAGATTCATTGAAGACATGCAAATTGGAAGTTCAATATACAAACGTGGGAACATGGGGTGAAGGGGAAGGTCAGAGATATTTTTCCTTGGAGGGACTAAATTTTTTGGAGGTACTAATGTCAAAGAGCAGGGATAATGGAGGGGGACGTGAGACAAGACCACTAGAAAATGGATAGTGTGGGATTTTGGAATATTAGGAGACTTAATAGCCTAACTAAACAAAAGGACATCAAATGGTTCTTGAATAAGAATAAAGTTGGGTTGTTTAGTCTCTTAGAGACTAGGGTTAGGAGTTGTAACTGGTTTAAAGTTATGAATAATATTTGCAGTGATTGGGCGATTACAACTAATAACTTGCAACATAAAGGGGGTAGGATTTGGCCCTTATGGAATCCTTATAGTTATGACATGAATATATTAGATGTTACAACTTAGACTACGTTTGTGTTGGTGACTGATAAAATGAGGAAGGTGCAGTTTCAGTTGACTATGGTGTATGGTTTCAATAAGCCTGCTGAGAGGAATTGTTCAAGGAGTATCCTGAAGAAGTAAAAACAGCTGGTTACTGGAGCTTAAATGTTGTGGGGGGACTTTAATAATATTCTTCATCCTGGTGAAAGGATTGGTGCTCCCACTACTTGGGCTGAAGTTAAGAGATTCCAGAATTGTACCAATGAATGTGAGATTTTTTGAACTGCAAACATATGGATCTTATTATACTTGGAACAATAAGCATGAGGAAGGAACTAGAGTCTTTAGTAGAATTGATAGAGTGTTATATAATGCTGAATGGCTTGACATGTTTCTTGAAATAACTTGACAGTTTCTTCCAGGGGGCTTTATGATCACTGTCCCTGTATTAATCATCTGGAGGTTGTGGAGTTCATTAAGAAGGCAAGTTTTCAATATTATAATATGTGGTCAATGGATGAACACTTTCACACTGTTATTAAGGAAGTCTGGAGTAAGAGTGTTGAAGGGAATCCTATGTATAAGGTGGTTTAGAAATTGAAAATGGCTAGGGGCTGAGGAAGTTGAATAGGAGCAGATTTTCTCAGGTGGAAAAGGGCCTCAAGATTGAAAAGATTAAATTAGAAGACATTCAAAAACAAGTCCAAAAGGACCCCTCGAATAGTGATCTGAATATTATTCAGAGAACTACCACTAAGGAAGTGTTGAGACTGGAGAAAGCTACCCCATCTTTTCTTAGGCAAAAAGCAAACGAAGGCTCATTGGGTTGAAGAGGGAGATGATAACACTGCATTCTTCCATTCTTGCATTAAAAAGCGTAGGGCTACTAATAACGTTCTAAGCATAAAAGATGGTAATGGAAATGTCTTGCAGACCCCTGGGGAGATTAATAAAGCTTTTGAAGAGTTTTATAATGGTTTACTAGGTTCCTGTAAGGAGGTGAAAAAGGTATATAAACTAGTGGTCAGGAAAGGAAATTTAGTCACTATGGAACAGGCATAGTTAATGACTCAACCCGTTATTGCAAATGAAATAAGGAAATGTATGTTTAATATTCCGGGTGATAAGAATCCGGTCCAGATGGATATACAAGCCAATTTTTTAAGGATTCCTGGGAGACAGTTGGTCCTAGTGTTATAAATGATGTGCATAATTTTTTTAGAAGTGGAAAGATGTTAAAACAGCTGATCCATAGAATGATCACCCTCATTCCTAAAGTTCCAATCCCAGAGAATGTCACACAATTCAGACCCATTGTGTGTTGTATTACACTCTATAAATGCATTACCAAAGTTTTATGTTTAAGATTAAGCAAGATTTTACCTGAGGTCATTAGCCCAAATCAGAGTGGATTTGTGCAAGGAAGAGAAATTGTGGAGAATATACTCATCTGTCAAGATTTGGTAAGACTGTATGGCAGGAAATCGTGCTCCCCAAGATGTATGATGAAGATTGATTTAAGAAAGGCATATGATTCTATAGAATGGCCTTTCTTGCAAGAGATGATGGAAGCTTTACAGTTTCCTTCAAAATTTGTTCAACTGGTCATGAAGTGTGTTTCAAAAACCAGCTTTTCCTTGCAACTTAATGGCTCTACTTTTGGGTTTTTTCATGGGAAAAGAGGATTGAGACAAGGCAATCCTTTATCCCCTCTTCTTTTTGCAATTTGTATGGAGTATTTGTCATGAATTCTTCAAGAGGCTCAAGGTTTTGATGGGTTTAAATATCATTCTATGTGCCAAAAGCTGAAGTTATCTCACTTATGATTTGCTGATGATCTGTTGCTATTCTCTTATGGGGAAAAAGCTTCAGTTATCATTCTGATGATAGCTTTTCTCATATTCTCTATAGCTTCAGGGTTATACATGAACAAGGAGAAGTCTGAGATTTATATGAATTGAGTAAATAATGGTCCTAGGGTTTTGCAGAACACAAGCATGGTTAGAGGGCAGCTACCATTTAGATACTTGGAGCTGCCTATCTTTTACAAGAATCTGGGAGTTATGGATTGTGCAGTGTTAACTGAGAAAATAGTTGATAAAATAAGGGCTTTAGGATCTAAACACCTCTCATATGGTGGCAGGTTGGTCTTGGTGAATGCTGCCCTTCATAATCTATACATGAATTGGGCTAGGATCTTTATCTTACCTAAAACTGTGCTTAAGAAAGTAGAGGATATTTGCAGGAATTTTCTGTCGAAAGAGCATTACTCCTATATTTCTTCTCCCCTCATAGGGTGGGATTAGATTTGTTATGGAAAAGAAAAGGGAGGTCTGGGTATTAAGGATACCGTTGCTTGGAATCTTGCTTCAATTGCCAAATATGTTTGGTGGTTGGCTGCAAAAGGACCATCTATGGGTGAAATGGGTAAGCATTAACTTTTTAAAGAGCAAAGACTAGACTCAGATTAAGGAGACTCTTACCTCCAGCTGGTTCTGGAGAAGGATGAGCAGAATTAAAGAGAAGTTCTATGGTGGCTTTCTAGGTAATTGGTGGCTTCAGGATGGAAATGACCCGATTGTGGAGCCCAAAAAATTAGTCAACGGTCCTGATAAAGCAATTGACTACGCATGTGAACCATCCTATCACAAGTCGTTATGGGTAGGCGTGTATTGGCCCAAACATGGCCAGATTCGTGCAACTAAACAAGGGATCTATCAAGAGAATATTTCTTATTCTAAAAGGATATGGAGGATCTCGTGGGATTGGAAAGATATCCACCATAATGGTAGGAGGATAAAAGGAGATATGGCTAGTATCTTTTATGATACACCAATTTCACATAAAAGGCAACAAGAGGATCTCCAAATATTTGGGATATCAAACTATCTTGAATATGTGGCAAGGAATAAACAAAAGGATCTCCATCAAATAATTGGAG
Source organism: Agrostemma githago (assembly GCA_958450325.1). Taxonomy (NCBI): domain Eukaryota; kingdom Viridiplantae; phylum Streptophyta; class Magnoliopsida; order Caryophyllales; family Caryophyllaceae; genus Agrostemma; species Agrostemma githago. The sequence continues at coordinate 56,125,925 of OY288243.1, forward strand.
CTGTGGAAATCTCTCATATATGGCAAGGAATCAAGCTAGTGGATCTTCATCAAATAAGTGGGGATGTCGTGATCTTCCATGATACACACTACTCTTTTATTTAAAGCAAGTAGGATAAAAATCACACCCATATGTAGCGTGTGATATTAGTAATTATTTTCATAAGATTAGTTGCCATTTATCTATGTTATTACTAGAGTAAGATATCACTCGGAATATCACGAGGATATCACACATTGTAGGCTATATATGCCAGAGTCGTTCATTTAATAAATCACCGAATATTTATGAATTTACAAACAACTTTTCAAACTCTGGATTAATTTGTTAATCACGTGTTTAAACTTCGAGAAGGTACTTCGAATCGTTTAGAGGGTTGGTGTTCCAAACTCTGAGCTATTAATTCCGGGTTCAAGGTTGAACTACGGGTTAAATATCCTTTGGTTACTCACCGATTAACATCGGATCACAAAATAAAGAAAATCGAAGCGTTTGCTTCCCAAAAATAGCCGAGCCACAAAACACAAAATCCTCACAGACCTTAACCACGAACCAGGGTTACATTAACCTTAGTTCAATTTCACTCCAAAATCCACGTCATCACTCAAGGTTACATTAACCTTCGACCCAACTTTCATTTCTTATTCTAAACCGCTTCCGCATTCGAATCATTTGGTATCAGAGCCGTGTTTAGCGAGATGGGAGATAACGATATCAACAACAATAATGTCAACAACGACGCAAGCAACATCAATACTGGAGGGGGTAACGACGAGAATCTCATCCAACAATTGCTTCGTGCCTTGCGTAATTTACCTGAGAACCGAGCAGGACGAGGAGCTAGGAGATTCGTGGACGTGCCAAAGCCTCGAGATGAATTCAAAGTCACGGAATTTCCGGAGTTTGAAGGAGGAGTCGATCCAGAGGAATACTTGGATTGGGAACGCAAGATGGAAAGAATGTTCGATTTCAAGGACGTTCCTGACGAAAAGCGTTGTAAGTATGCTATACTTAGACTCACAAAAATAGCATCTTTATGGTTTGAGGGCATGAAATTGAGAAGGGCTAGAGAGGAAAAGCCAAAGGTTAAAACTTGGGATGACCTTAAACGTAAGTTACGCAAGAGGTATGTGCCCAAGAGTTATAAAGTTGATTTGTATAGGAGAATTGCCGAATTAAGACAAGGGAGTCTAAATGTTAGTAGTTACATTTCAGAGTTTAAAAAAGCGTCTTTGAAGTGCGAGTTAGACGAGTCAGAAGAACAAAAAATGGCTCGATTTTGTAGAGGTTTAAATCGTGGTATCGCGGATGTCGTTGACTTACATCCCTACAAGTCATTCGATACAATTTGTTCTTTGTGTCTTAAGGTCGAAACTCAACAAAAAAAGAAGTCTACCCCAAAGACGGATACTTGGGATAAATCCGAGGAAACTAAGTTTGAGGGGCAAATTTGCATGTGACACCTAAGACTACCCCTATTTCCCAAATGACATCCAACACGTCCTATAAGGCCAAGGACATGTCTAAGGTCCGTTGTTTCAAGTGTCAAGGGTTCGGTCACTTTAAAACCGAGTGTCCCAATCAAAGAATCATCACCTTAAGGGAGGCGATTACGTATCGTGATGATTTGTGGGAACAAGAGGAAAGTGACGGGGAGGGAAAAGTTTATATGGCAAAGGGAGGAGAGGAAGAGGTGGAAGAAGTATTAGAGTTTGAGGCTCCTACACGCGTTGAGTCACTAGTTTTGTGTCGTACACTACGCACACTTGCTAAATCGTCTATAATGAAGCAAAGAGACCAAATCTTTCATACTAAATGTCAAGTGAATGATAAGTGGTGTAATGTGATTATTGATGGGGGGAGTTGCACTAATGTCGCATCCCAAGAAATGGTGGACAAACTTGCCTTGACCACTACGCCCCACCCAAAACCCCACACACTACATTGGCTTGATGACGGAAAGAAGGTGAAGGTCACAAAGCAAGAGCAAGTTGGGTTCACGATGGGTCCGTATAATGATGAAATCACGTGTGATGTGATTCCCATGGATGCGTGCCACATTCTGTTGGGCAGGCCATGGCAATTCGATCGTGATGTACGTCATCAAGGGAGGACTAACGAGTATATTCTGATGGTGAATGATAAGAAAATCGTCCTAAGGCCAATGACACCGAAGGATGTTCGTTCTATGCATTCTAACCGGGCTACCAAGCCTAGTTTATCTGTGTTTGCTAGTGAGCCGGTGTTAGCAAACAAAGAGGAGAGATACTCCCTTAAAGCGTCTAGCATGTTCGTAGTTTCAAGAGGGAACGACCTTGACCAAGGTTACATTAACCTTGACCAAGTTTACCCTAACCTTGACTCTAACGAACTTATGCAACCACTAGTAGGTGGGTCTGAAGATGTACTTCCGAGTGACCTTGAGTCTAGCTTGTCTACAGTTATTAGTCAAAGCATAATTGAACCGGTGATTGACCGGGAAGAAGAAGGAAATACACTTATTGCATCAAGGCACCCTGTGCCTCAAGAAGACCAATTCGGGCCCATACAACCATCAATTCGAAGGAGGGACAAGTACTATGGGATCCGTATTTTCGTGGAGGACTTGGCTCCAGATTTGAAATTTGACGGCCTTACGGAATTGAGGTCAATTCCTTTTGAAGAGGGAGGGGATGACCCGATTGTGGAGCCCAAAAAATTAGTCAATGGTCCTGATAAAGCAATTGACTACGCATGTGAACCATCCTATCACAAGTCGTTATGGGTAGGCGTGTATTGGCCCAAACATGGCCAGATTCGTGCAACTAAACAAGGGATCTATCAAAAGAATATTTCTTATTCTAAAAGGATATGGAGGATCTCGTGGGATTGGCAAGATATCCACCATAATGGTAGGAGGATAAAAGGAGATATGGCTAGTATCTTTTATGATACACCAATTTCACATAAAAGGCAACAAGAGGATCTCCAAATATTTGGGACATCAAACTATCTTGAATATGTGGCAAGGAATAAACAAAAGGATCTCCATCAAATAATTGGAGCTGTGGAAATCTCTCATATATGGCAAGGAATCAAGCTAGTGGATCTTCATCAAATAAGTGGGGATGTCGTGATCTTCCATGATACACACTACTCTTTTATTTAAAGCAAGTAGGATAAAAATCACACCCATATGTAGCGTGTGATATTAGTAATTATTTTCATAAGATTAGTTGCCATTTATCTATGTTATTACTAGAGTAAGATATCACTCGGAATATCACGAGGATATCACGCATTGTAGGCTATATAAGCCATAGTCGTTCATTTAATAAATCACCGAATATTTATGAATTTACAAACAACTTGTCAAACTCTGGATTAATTTGTTAATCATGTGTTTAAACTTCGAGAAGGTACTTCGAATCGTTTAGAGGGTTGGTGTTCCAAACTCTGAGCTATTAATTCTGGGTTCAAGGTCGAACTACGGGTTAAATATCCTTTGGTTACTCACCGATTAACATCGAATCACAAAATAAAGAAAATCGAAGCGTTTGCTTCCCAAAAATAGCCGAGCCACAAAACACAAAATCCTCACAGACCTTAACCACGAACCAGGGTTACATTAACCTTAGTTCAATTTCACTCCAAAATCCACGTCATCACTCAAGGTTATATTAACCTTCGACCCAACTTTCATTTCTTATTCTAAACCGCTTCCGCATTCGCATCAGGAAATGAGTATACTGTCAAGAAAGGGTATGCTTGGTTGAGAGGTGAGAAACAAGTAGTAGAGTGGGGTAAACAAGTCTGGCATATGCTTAATCTATCTAACCATTCGTTTATAGCTTGGATAACAATGCACAACAGATTGTAGACAAATTGCAGATTGCAAAAGTGGGGGTTACAGATACAAAATGAATGTTGGATCTGTGGTGCAGGTATGGTAGATCAATATCACTTGTATTTTCAATGACCTTTGTGGACATGACATAGGTCCACCCCGACGCGGCCACGCGCGGGTTTGGGGAGGCGAATGAATCTCATGTGAGATGGATCGAATTGAAATTTAAATCGAAGTGGAGTCGCCACAGAACTTTGTGGGAGTTTGGGCCCATTTGAACCCACTCTATATCTTAGTGGGCCGTGTACAAAATACGGTCCATTCGGATCTCAGAGTTTATGGGGTTCGTCCCTTTTGCATTGGGATACCGATACCAACATTATCAGATATCGTGTATTTAATGACTCCCGTGCGTCAATGGTTTCGGACATCCGGAAACCACGGTTCTGAGTACGGGGTGAGGGTACGTGTTGGGAAGTTCACAAAGAACACCCAACCCCGCCCGCACTTAGCGGACTCTACTAAGATATTGCTTGACTTTTGAATACGCGCGTTAGTAATTTGATTGAATGATATGCATACAATATTCTGCCTAAACATGCGAAGATTTGAATAAGTTGCTAAGTCGATTTAATGCATCTAAATTAACGTCAAAGTTGTATTTAGCATGTGAGGTTCATTTTAGTATAGTAAAACAAACAAAATATATCGCAAAGATGTAAACAAACAAGTTAGTAACGACAATAACGTTAATAACAGTTTGCAAATAATATAGAATGACATAAACAACTTGATGTACGGTTTTGAAAGGATGAATCACGTGATAGACTTGACACGTGTTGACCGAAGTCATAAAAATATTTGATAAGGCTTGACGCATGTTGAGGGCTCACGATTTGACGTGATAAAGGCCACTGGATCGAGTCATTGAAGGACTCGACCGAGTTTGCCTCGGAAAAAGCTTCCGTCCAATTTTTGGGACGCCACTCGATCGAGTCATTGAGGGACTCGACCGAGTGGTCCTCAAAAAGACCATCTGCCTCGGTTTTTGGGGTGCCACTCGATGGAGTGCCCCCTGTACGAACAAGGGTTCATTTTGCAATTTGCATGAATTTTGAAATTGCTTTTGATTTTGAAAATCGATGATTTTTTTAAGTAGCGCAAAAATATTATATGATTCATGCTCGACTCAGATTTTCGGTACTCGTCACATTCGATATTTGATTGTGGAATCAATATCGAATACTTGGAGCGAAATCTAGAAAAGATGTTTGTAAGTCGTCTTAAATCAAACTAAAACAAAATAAATTATCTCTGCGTTATAATGTCGTAATTAGTTCTTTCGAACTATATGACAATTATTTTTGCATCAACGAATTTGTGTTAGTTAGATTTATTGACTAATTCTTTTAGACACGATATTCGACTATAGAGTCGATATCGCATCTTTAAGAATAAACGCTTGATATTTGCTTGAATTAAAAATTGATTCCCTCTGCATCTCGACATCATAATGAATCCTTGCGGATTATGTGATGTCAGATTCGCATCAACGGGTTTCGCCCTAACCTAAATTAGACGTGTTTGGTTCGAAATAATTTTAGAAATTGATGAATGTGTGATTTTAATGACGATTATATAAATAATAAGGCGATGCTAGCGACGCGATAAAAAAAAACGATCTTATTGATGTTGATTCGCTTCAACAATCAAATACTTGGGGTGTCGGGATAAGCGACCGGCAACATCGGGTGCTATACCCTCATATATTCGTATTTCCTTATCCCGTCATCCCTTGAATTCGACACGAATAGGCGAATAATTTAGTATTTTGATATTAACGGTATTAATGATGTAAGAAACGAGAAAATAAAATAAATAAAAATAAATAATAAAAAAACGACGACGACACTGACGGACGGAGGGACGACGCGAGAGAAGGGAAGAGAAAGAGAGAAGAATCGGGATTATTTGCACCCTCAACCCACATGCTTTGTATTCTCGGACAGGACTCGTCTAGTTGTGGCTTAGGCATGGGAGTTCGAGATTATGTAGATGGAGTTATGATGGTTTTTAGGTTTGCTAGATACTAGGGTTGAAGAGTTGTATGTGTATGTAAGTTGTAGAGATAAAAAGTCGTTGGAAGGTGTATGCAAAGGGGTGTATATATAGGATTTCTCCCCTACCCTCATTTAGGGTTACTCGATTGAGTGTCCCTGCTGACTCGATCGAGTGGCCCAATGAAGAGGAGACTGCGGGCCTGTTGAAGGCCCTCTCGATCGAGTGGGATGACACTCGATCGAGTGGATGAGGCGGGCTAGATATTTTTGAGGATTTTGTGTTTCGGTTGGATTTTGATATTTGCATGGTTGTTTTGTGTCTCGGAAAGGACTTTGACCGGGGTTTGACACGGTCGCTAAAAGACGGTTTTATTTTCGGTGTCGGTTTTGACCCAAATTAGTCTTATTTGATTGGAAACGATCCACTGGGCCTGAATTTGAGGTTGGTTTTGTGAGATTTGTATTCCGTAAAGAGCCCAAGCCATAAACTAACGGTTTTGAACCCATATCCAAGCGCGTAGAAGCACGTTCGCGTCCGATCATCATCGGGTGTTTTTTGGAATATGCTATTGACACCTAGCAGCCAAATGTGGGTGTCTACAGAACCCCCACTCTGACTGAGACTTGGAAAAGGCGAAAGTCAGTGTAGCTACCAGGCCTATCGAGGATTTAGACCTGGCAGACTTCCGGTCGGGTCGTTTATAGTCCATTAGACTTGCGTAAAAGGGCTCGTCAGCCATAAGATAGAGATCATACATGAGTGGATGCTAATAGCTCCATGGGGAGTTGTTTTTGAAGCCCTGGGTGTATCTATATGTGGATACATCCCATCTTGGAGCTGCGCGAGAGCTTGCCTAAGAAGCTCTGGGTGTGTCCGTTTGCAGACACATCCCATCTTAGAACTATGCGTGAGCTTGCCTAAGAAGCCCTGGGTGTGTCCGTTCGCAGACACATCCCGATCCAAAATTACGCGTGAGCTTGCCTAAGAAGCACTGGTTGTGCCCGTTTGCAGACACATCCCGATTCAAAATTGCGCGTGAGTTCGCCTTAGAAGCCCTGGGTGTGCCCGTTTGCAGACACCCCGATTCAAAATTGCGCGGGAGCCAGCCTAAGAAGCCCTGGGTGTGTCCGTTTGCAGACACATCCCAACTCAGAATTATGTGGGATCTTGCCTAAGAAGCCTTGGGTGTACCTATATGTAGGCACATCTCATGTTTCTTCAGGAGAAATGCCACCTTTGGGCTTTGCGCTGGGGAGTTTAGTGAGTTGGGCAGGCCTGCTTCCGAAGCCTTGAGTTTTACATGCTTTGTACGGTTACACAAAACTTTGCATGTAAAGCTTAGGTGAAACACGGCTCACGCTGGGGAATGAAAAAAACTCGATGTTCCTTAGGGAAGCGAAGCTGTTACCTGAAATGTTAGATATATAGGCAGAAATAACAAACATAGATAGCAAGACAACATACAGGAAATGCAGTTAGCATCTATAGACTGACCTGCGCTGGGGAAAATGATTTTTACTTCATTTTGAAATCGAAGCAACTCACGTGCTAGGAAATAGGTTTTCAAAATTGAAAGGGGTAGAAAAGAAATTTGTTGTTTAAATAGACTGAAATTTGACTTTGTCGAAAAGGATTTTCTCAAATGGCTAAGTTTTGCAAATTTTAAAGCAAGTATTTGAAAAGAGAGGCCTACCGACAGACTCGACTCTGGACGTGACCGAACGAGTTGACATACACGAACTGGACTCTCTAAGGGTTGGACCGTGACTCGGTAGGGAGGTGGGCCGCCTAAGATGACAAGATTCTTAAGTTGCGTTATTCCGTAGCCTAGGCGAGTGGCAACACGGTCGAACACTGAAATGTGAAGGATATGCTATAAAGGGAATTGCAGTAGTCTGTAATGAGACTGTTGTAGTCTAGTGTTCTTCTGAATTTTTGATTTTAGGGTACATTCCCAAAGTGGGTATTGCTTCGAGTCCTTGACAAATTCTCGTCATCGACTGAGCCAAGTACTAGGACACACTATAGAAAGGTGGCTTGATTTTTGAAAGTCTTTGGATTATGTGAGTGGATGGAGAACTTCTGCCTAAGAGAAGCCCCCAGGACGACAAAGCTAACTGTTGAAAACATGACAGTGTCGTGACAAGGAGCGATGATGCTTTTTTTAATGTGTGGATGTGGGTGGTTGTGCCTCTATTGAAAGGCTGCCTACGTATTCACGTGTAGTGAAATCAAACCAAGCCGTAGTTCAGTGATTGAAAGAAACATTATGATGCCTAGTCTATTAGGGCTTTGTGTGTAACTAGCCATAGCGACGGTGTAGGCTAGGTGCATTCCCAATGATGCCTTGATCAAAGGGCTAAAATGGTTAGGATGTTGATCCTGTGACTGTGAGCGTTCTCCGGGGTAGCCCCCAGAGGTGGTGTGAACTATTTGGGCATGTTCTATGCCGACTGCAAGTTGAGTTCCCGTGTTTGGGGTTGGTAACTGGTTTGGATGTTTTTGGAAATGTGGTGCTAGGTTGTAAGTGGCTTAGATGTTTTGACATCTGGAGCTTAATTTTGTGGAGCTAAGGCTTCGAGGGTAAGGTATTGTAATGTGGTAGGAAAGGGGGAAGTCGAGTAAAAATGACTCGGAGTTCGATTGGGCAGGTTTGATAATGCGGGATCTGATTTCCATGTCCAACCCTAATGGTTAGGGGTATCCTATGGAGCTTGAATCCTCAAAATTCCGGGCTGTCTCTTAGCCTAGGTCTCGAGAAGGTCTTGAGGGTTGTAATGTGGGAAGGCTAAGTGTGGTGTTAGCTGACCAGTTTTGTTGTTTCTCCCCTATTTGATGGTATGGGTATTGATAATTTTGAATTGACCGTACCCGGTCAAGGGACTTTCACTTGGGTCGACCGTTGACCACGGTCTTGGGTTTTTTGAATTTTCTGTTGGTTGACCTCTTAGCTCCGGTCATAGGATTCTTCATTTGAGTTGACCGTGCCCCGGTCAAGGGATTGACTGTATTGGGTTGGGGGATACTGAGAGTTTTTCCTTTTGTCATGGCCAGCTCTTTTATTTTGGCCTTTTGATTTTTTTTTTGTCCAGCCTTTTCTTTTTCTTTTTTTTTTTTTTTTTGCTATCCCCCTATGGTGTGGGTAATATGTACGGGTATTCCCGGATCTGTGGCATCCGTTTGTGGGTGGATCTGGGGCTGGGCCCGTCGGTTAGGTTAGTCTTTTGGAGCTAATCTTTTGTAAGCATGGCGGTTTGGATCTCGGTATTGTCATCATAATTCCGAGCAGGCTTGATGGCAGCATCGTCTCGAGTTGGGTATTTTTGGCATCACGTCTATAGAGTTACAATGCTTTTTCTTGGATAGACTAACGCCTAAGGTAGGGATTGGTCAGTCTTATTGGATGGGTGTTTATTGTGGGAAATGAGCTTGCCTCCCGTCTTGAACCCAAACTAGGAGACTACCTAGGTTCGTCATAGGGTTCGATAATACCGCTCCTGCTAGAGGTAGTTATGTGGCTTTCTATGTCAGACATGGAACAAGTAAAGGAAAACACGGGTCTCGATTTCCTGCAGTCATTATAGATGTGCCTATAGTCACGTGCATGTGCTCACAGTGTACGATGGTGTTCATCATGTTCTCGGAAACACATAAGGAAAGTATATATGAGAAATAGAAAAGCTGATTTTATTGAATTTTGAAAAGAGGACAGAATACAGCTAACTCTGACTCTGACTTTAAAATTGAAAGAAATAGAACATCCTAGACTCGGAATCAGACTCGGGCTTAAACCAAATCTAGACTCTCGGATGATGTCGTCAGTAGTCTTCGCCTTCTAAGGACTCGTACTGATGTCCAGTATAGCCTTCGGTAGAAGCTTCACACAGATCTTCATTATGTCGAAGATCGTCTTCAATCCTAGTGCCCATTTCGGTAAGCACTGCAAAGTTTGAAATGCCGGCATACCTAAAATGGACGCGGTAGGAGGGTAGGAGGTTGTTGATGAACGCCTCCACTAGTGTCTTCTCGCTGGGCTTGTCTACCAGCTTAACACTCTCAGCCCGCCAACGTTGAAGGTATTTGGTGAAACCCTCTGTTGGATCTTGGGCCATGACTTCTAAAGTACGCATCGCGGTCTGGATCTCGGTATTATCGGCGTAATTCCGAGCGAACTCCGTCGCCACGTCGTCCCAAGTCTCGTACTTCTTGGAGTCAAGCCTGTAGTACCAGGCTTTCGGGTGCTTCTTGAGGGAGGAAGCAAACAGGTGCTTGAACATGGTGGATTTCACTCCTTTAATGGCCATGAACACCCTGAAGACCCAGATGTGAAGCACCGGGTCTTCGGTCCCATCAAACGTTGGTAGGCCCGTAAGGTTGAGGGTAGCGGGCAGTTCGTCATTCAAAGGTGAATAGGCACGGGCATTTTCCGTGTGGATAGTGTTGTTAGCTGAGAAATGGACCTGTTCTTCCAGTTTACGGACTGCGCTGACCAGTTCAGCCAAAGGCCCAGTAGTCTCAACCCCACCATTAGAAGTCCCTTGTTCTATGGCGCTCAAACGGGTAACAATAGCTATTTGGTCGGACCTGATGGTTGTCAATTGGGTCTTAATCTGAGCCAGCGAGGCTGTTAACTTGTCCACAGCTTCTTGCATCCTGTGCTGGTATTTGGTTACCGGTGGCCTGTCTGTAAGAATACCGCGTAATCAGGAAAATTGCTTTCGAACCCGAATACACCAAGGCATAGGAAATAGCGCGGGAGGAGAGACGACTCCAGTTTGACTCGGGTTAGACTCTCCTAAGACAAATGTGTAGGGTACGATTCTCGGAGTAACTGTGATTAATCGCTTCGTCGGAGAATAGCCCCCAAGTGAGACTAAGGACTCAGATAGGACTCAAATGGTGTGACATCTAAGTGACTCGAAAGTGGGGTACGTGAGACAACACGTGTAAGACATGACCCTTAGAGCAACCGTGATTGATCGCTCTGTTGAAGGGTAGCCCCCGAGTGGGATTGAAGACTTTGTTAATATTCGAGTGTCGGACGAGTGACCCTTAGATGTAAGGATCACGAACCTTTTGTTATAGGGCTATGCCTTGTAAAAGGTTGACTCAGAAAAAGACACCTAGACGGGTGGCTTGTGAAAGGTGGGCCTCCCTTAGGATTCGGCTATGTGGGCTGAGTCCTGTTCGAAGGAAGGTCCATGTGAGATATTCCTCAGACTTTGGACTCGAATGTGTAAACGGGCCGTCCTTTGTAGGAGTATGTCCTATCTAGGTTGGCTTTGCCTCGACGGATAAGGCGGACTGGGATATGGAGGAAACCCGCGATATAAGATCGATGGAGTTTCGACGCTAAAGACCTTACACGACTTATAACAAGACCCGACACTGCTAAATACGGGAAGTCCTAAGAAGAGGAATGTTTTGAAAAGGAAACTTTAAGAAAATCCGAAAAAAAATCGGTGGATGGCCCGAATTTTCGAAACCGGCAAAATGCCATCGGACCGCAATTTTGATGTTTTGAAAATATTTTTAGTTTTGAAACGTGTAGCATACCGGCTAGAAATAGGCTATTTTGAGTAAAATCATAAGTTCTAAATTCGGTAGCTTTCCGGGTTTTGAAATCGGATATTTTGGAAAAAGATGCAATTTTTGAAAATGACGGTTCTTTTAAAAACGACATAGAAACCAAGTAGCATATACTCACGCAAGCGTTATTACGACACCATGTATGCTTTATACTAAGTCTCGGTTGGTCTAAATAAGGTCTATACCAGTGTACATGGCCTTTCCGAGAATCGGGACGGACTTCCTAAGTCGAGTTGAGCTTAGAACATGCCGCGAAACCCATACGAATTAGCCATGGACATCTTTAACATATCTATGTTGGAGTATATCACGGTATAGTGGGACGTCAGTCGCCAGTACCGGCCCGGGAAAAGATGGGGTTATGCATAAACCGTATAACTAAAACGGGTATTGTACTAGTCAAACGATTTCTATTCGAGTATCACCCTGAGGTTGCCTATGGTAAGTCACGCATCAGTTATCCCAAGGGGAGTCGCCAAATTGTGGACATGACATAGGTCCACCCCGACGCGGCCACGCCCGGGTTTGGGGAGGCGAATGAATCTCATGTGAGATGGATCGAATTGAAATTTAAATCGAAGTGGAGTCGCCAAACTTTGTGGGAGTTCGGGCCCATTCGAACCCACTCTATATCTTAGTGAGCCGTGTACAAAATACGACCCATTTGGATCTCAGAGTTTATGGAGTTCGTCCCTTTTGTATTGCGATATCGATACCGACATTATCGGATATCGTGTATTGAATGACTCTCGTGCGCCAATGGTTTCGGACATCCGGAAACCACGGTTCTGAGTAAGGGGTGAGGGTACGTGTTGGGAAGTTCACAAAGAACACCCAACCCCGCCCGCACTTAGCGGCCTCTACTAAGATATCGCTTGACTTTTAATTTGAATATGCGCGTTAGTAATTCGATTGAATGATATGCAAACAATATTCTGCCTAAACATGCAATGATTTGAATAAGTTGCTGAGTCGATTTAATGCATATAAATTAACATCAAAGTTGTATTTAGCAAGCGAGGTTCGTTTTAGTATAATAAAACAAACAAAATAAATCGCAAAGAGGTAAACAAACAAGTTAGTAACGGCAATAACGATAATAACAGTTTGCAAATAATATAGAATGACGTAAACGACATGATGTACGGTTTTGAAAGGATGAATCACATGATAGACTTTACACGTGTTGACCGAAGTCATAAAAATATTTGATAAGGCTTGACGCATGTTGAGGGCTCACGATTTGACGTGATAAAGGCCACTCGATCGAGTGTGCCTCGGAAAAAGCTTCCGCCCAATTTTTGAGACGCCACTCGATCGAGTCATTGAGTGACTCAACAGAGTGGTCCTCAAAAAGACCTTCTGCCTCGGTTTTTGGGGTGCCACTCGATCGAGTGGTCTAGGCACTCGATCGAGTGCCCCCTGTACGAACAAGGGTTCGTTTTGCAATTTGCATGATTTTCGAAATTGCTTTTGATTTTGGAAAATCGATGATTTTGTTAAGTTACGCAAAAATATTATATGATTCACGCTCGACTCGGATTTTTGGTAATCGTCACATTCGATATTTGATTATGGAATCAATATCGAATGCTTAGAGCAAAATCTAGAAAAGATGTTTGTAAGTCGTCTTAAATCAAACTAAAATGAAATAAATTATCTCCGCGTTATAATGTCATAATTAGTTCTTTCGAACTATATGACAATTATTTTAGCATCAACGAATTCGTGTTAGTTAGATTTATTGACTAATTCTTTTAGACACGATATTCGACTATAGAGTCGATATCGCATCTTTAAGAATAAACGCTTGATATTTGATTGAATTAAAAATTGATTCCCTCCGCATCTCGACATCGTAATGAATCCTTGAGGATTATGCGATGTCAGATTCGCATCAACGGGTTTCGCCCTAACCTAAATTAGACGTGTTTGGTTCGAAATAATTTTTGAAATTGATGAATGCGTTATTTTAATGACGTTTATATAAATATTAAGGCGATGCTAGCGACGCGATAAAAAAAACGATCTTATTGATGTTGATTCGCTTCAACAATCAAATACTTGGTGTGTTGGGATAAGCGACCGGCAACATCGGGTGCAATACACTCGTATATTCGGATTTCCTTATCCCGTCATCCCTTGAATTCGACACGAATAAGCGAATAATTTAGTATTTTGATACTAACGGTATTAATGATGTTAGAAACAAGAAAATAAAATAAATAAAAATAAAAAAACGACGACGACACTGACAGACGGAGGGACGATGCGAGAGAAGGGAAAAGAAAGAGAGAAGAAATCGGGATTATTTGTACCCTCAACCTACATGCTTCGTATTCTCGGACAGGACTCGTCTAGTTGTGGCTTAGGCACGGGAATTCAAGATTATGTAGATGGAGTTATGGTGGTTTTAGGTTATAGGTTTGCTAGATACTATGGTTGAAGAGTTGTATGTGTATGTAAGTTGTAGAGATGAAAAGTCGTTTGAAGGTGTATGCAAAGGGGTGTATATATAGGATTTCTCCCCCACCCTCGTATAGGGTTACTCGATCGAGTGCCCCTGCTGACTCGATCGAGTGGCCCAGTGAAGAGGAGACAGCGGGCCTGTTGAAGGCTCACTCGATCGAGTGGGATGACACTCGATCGAGTGGATGAGGCGGGCTAGATATTTTTGAGGATTTTGTGTTTGGGTTGGATTCTTGATATTTGCATGTACGTTTTGTGTCTCGGAAATGACTTTGACCGGGGTTTGACCTGGTCGCTAAAAGACGGTTTTATTTCCGGTGTCGATTTTGACCCAAATTAGTCTTATTTGATTAGAAACGATCCATTGGGCCTGAATTTAAGGTCGGTTTTGTGAGATTTGTACTCCGTAAAGAGCCAAAGCCAGAAACTAACGGTTTTGAGCCCATATCCAAGCGCGAAGAAGCACGTTCGCGTCTGATCGTCATCAGGTGTTTTTTGGAAACTGCTATAGACACCTAGCAGCCAAATATGGGTGTCTACAACCTTATACTAGAAACTGTGTGGCGCTGGTTTCAGCCTGGTTGCGCATTCAACTTCCAGTGACTGGAACTTGAAATTGGTGGAATAATGCCAAGTTTGGTAGCCTAGGTCATAAAAGACTTGCTGGCTCGTGTATTGTGGCATTATACTATAATATTTGGAGAGTTAGAAACAAGTGTAAGCATGAACATTGGGTCTACAAGCCGGAAAACACTCTTTTTTTATTACTTCAGATGGAGGTAAGAAATGGGCACATATATTTGGTGAAGGATAGTGATAAGGCTAAAGTCATATCACCTTAATCAAAATAATCCTTACGAACAACTAACAGGTAGCTAGCAGTATAAGTGAGGGTTGAATCCATAGAGAGACGGATGAATATTGCTAATTATCTAAATTCGACTCTAAATTATTTAATTTCGTTTTGTTTGATTTGTTTATCTAAACTAATACGAGAATGTAAATTAACGATGTTCTAATAATATTAAAGGGATCTAGGGCTTTCCGGTTCACTATGCAATTAAACTGGGTAAAGCTAATTAATCATTCAATCAATCAATCAATCACAGTTATTTACGGCAAGGACACGGCCCTTCGGATCTTATGCCAACCTTAGGATAGATTCTGTCGGGCTCTCGTAACTTACCAGATTATCCTACCCACTAACTTGTAAGTCTACCCTTACCAGACTTTCGATCTTAGGTTCAGGTTCCTAAACATTCAACTAGTTCAACGTCTCAAACTAATCAAACAATGATACAAAAGACAAGTAGTAAGGCAATAACATATGAATGCTCAATCAAATAAATAATTAAACTAGCATCCCCAATTCAATTAACATAGATCCCCTTCAACCCTAGAAGAACAAATTAGCTACTCATATTAAAGGTTAAAGCAATAAAAGAATTAAACATAATAGAAATCAATATGAAAATATAAGGGAAAGAGGAAAAATACCAATTACGAAGAACTGAAAGATTGAATAATAACTAAAAGTACCGCTACAAGCTTGCAGAATTTCGATGCTAATAAAAAGTCTAAACTAAACTACTGAATATGAAAACGTGTTTAAACTTAACCCCAAGGAGGGTACTTATATATATTACAAGGAATCTAATTAAGAAACCAAGTAAAGCTTAAGAGAATAATCTCGCAGAATATTAATTATGGTAAGACAAGGACTCCTCAGCAGATTAGGAAAGTCCGACTGAAGTGAAACAAACCGCCCGGATCAAAATCGTAACGACAGGTTCACAATCGAACCGATCGGTTTGATCTTGTACCGACCGGTTCGGTTGAGGGGACAAGCTTCTTCGCCCGTTTTTTCTTGTATTCCTTGCTTGTAGCTTTCAATTCCTCGATTTACTATGTTTCCTGCCAAAACGTAAACAAAATACCCGGCGTAACAAATTATGGGTAAAAGCTATTAAAGCTATTTCTGAAGTACGCTAATTAAATGGGTTAAAACGGAGGATAAAATGGGGCTAAAAATGTATATGAACTAAGTTCATCAAATCCCCCCAAACCGAACCTTTGCTTGTCCCTAAGCAAACTCACATCGTACAAGACAAAAATGGTGGCTCAGAGCAAACTTCATGAACATGCATCATCCCAAATCTAATACTCTAACAAATAAATGACACCAAGGCTAAAGAAACGAATTCTATATATAGCAAAAGATGAATAGTAGAAGAATTTCAAAAATCAAATTCCAATCAGTATTCAAAACCAAACTTTTAATTTTGCGCAACCTTCTATGTCGAGATTCCTTACGGTTTACACTCATCATTCAATAAGGGCAATATTGTGAGTTTATGTAAAATTGGAAAGACAACACACTCACCAAACTGCGACTTATAAGAACATGAATGCAATCTAACATGATACCAATCTCTACCAACCGTACATATACATTCAATCGGACCAAGATACATGCCAAGGACATACATATGGCATAAAGTGTGGCTAATTGGGTAAGAAGGGGCAAAACAATTTGGATATGTGGATGTAAAAGCCAAGCTAGTACAACCGTAACCAACATTAGAATTATTCCATCCTTACCGAACTTCAATCAAAGGAATTACAAGCAGTACCAAGCACCTTATTTTCAACCTTTCATAACCGGCTTCGCACCAAGAACTATGAAAATACAAAGATTAATTTTTTTTTCTTCTCATAGCAAAAACAAATTCGTCTTCTTGTTTCACTTCATTTTTTTTTTCAAATATCTCCTTTCTTTTTCTTTTCTTTCATTGATATTTTTTTTTTCAATTCTTTCATAATTTTTTTTTTTCAATTCCCTTCCTCAATCGACATGGTACCAAATTTCACCCACAAAAAATTATATCGTCTAGTTAACCAACTAGCTTGACTAGGGTAGGCAAATATGGCATGTACTTAATAAACCTAGGTCAAAACAGGTCAAATTATGGCTATGTGAAGTTCATGGGAATTAGATAAAAGAAAGGGGATTGCCTCTTCTACATGTGTCAAAATCACAAACCGAATGCATACAAGTATTTAAGAGATGAATGTCACGCTTATGCAATTCGATATGTTACATGTCTCATAAGGAGTGCTACTCTCAACCTATATGAAACTAATCATGGAAGTCATCAGTTTAAGACTCAAAGTCTCACAATATAAGTAGATTACTCGACAACAGCATTGACTCATTTGGCATTCAAAACATAATCGGCGACAAGATCAAAGAAATACTAAACTCAAATAACGGGAAATAAGTGTCATTCACAAGAAAGAGCAAAGAACCAAGGAAAAGCATGCAACAAATGCAATGTCATCATCGCCGACACGACTCTATACTAAAACACACAAAAAAGTAAAAATAAATAAATATAAAACATTTTTTTTGAAAACTATGAAAACACATATCACACAAAATATCCCCCAAACCAAATCATACAATGTCCTCATTCTGAACTAAGATAGAAAAAAAAAATCAGGATAAAAGTATAATGGGGAACAAAGGAAAGACAAAAGACTTAGAGAAAAAAGCATAAGGGAAGGTACCGACAATATATGTACTGAAAATAAGTCCCCCCAAACCAGCAACCAACCAAGAACTAAGAATCAGACTCATACCCATCAATGTCATAATCATCCTCAGCTGCCTCCGGGATTGATACAAGGTCCACGAACTCACGACCACCATGTCGAGTCTCATCAACAAAACTAGTACCTCCATGCGTGTAGATAAGCTCATGGCAGGAGTATGCATCATCATGTCCATAATAGCTGACACCATGATCAAAGTCCTACAGAACCACAAACTTGGACTGACCAAGAGGAGGTGGACCGGTAGGTCCTCGAAACGAACCGTCATGGTCAAACTAGGAGGGTAAGTGATCAGTCGGTCGTAAGTGGCCCTGCTGCTGAAGCTGTAATCCTCTAGATAAACTAACGCAATACAGTGGCAGAAACACTGTAGATTTGAGATTAAAACACACTGATGTTCTATATTTTAATAAAAGAACGGTTAGTCAATACAATGGCCACTTTTTAGAAAAGGGCGAAAATGAATATTCTCCAAACAAGGTTACAAAAATACATAAATAAACATGAATGAAGAAGAAAGAGTAGGATCCACGCTACTCGCTAGCTCACACCCAAAACTTAGCAGCAAATACCTGTCATGTTATAAACATAACAGCCACATCAGTGGGGAGTAACTCGGACGTTTTCCCAGCCATATTATATCATATGGAAAATAATAGTATTATTATATCAAAATAAGTAAAATGAAAAACATTAAAATGATATAATAAAAATAATATTTCTGTGAAACTTAAAGCACTTGCCAACCTGTAAGTCAAAATCAATCGATAATAATAATATTCAAAAATGGCGTTATGGAAATTCGGTCAGTGTGCACAAGGCTAGACTTTCGTTAGAGATAATACTGGAAACTACCTTCGAGAACTGTAGACTTAACTCATAACAGAATCCAGTCTCTAACTAGGCAACTCAACTATAACAGGATTGCGTGCAGCGAGGTCCAGGTTTAAGTAGTATACACCCGTCCTGGACAACAAATGTATCCAGTTCAACTGACGGCGACTAACAGAATGCGATATCTAGCTTAAGGACACAATGCACACTCTCCTGAACACAAACCATGCTCAGTTCAACAACCAATGTTCCCCATAAAGACACACCAACCTTACAGTTGATGGCAAAAACGTACACCCAATACTGTATTACTATAACCCCACACTTATCCTTATTCCATAACTCCCAAACAAAGCCATTATCAATATTCAAAAGATATAATCATTAAAAATAATATGAAGATAATAAGGAATAAACGTTTTATATTAAAAGGGAAACTTTCTATAAATAGAAACTTACTAATTTTAGAAACTTACTGAAAATAGAGATAGTCTTATAGAAAATAAGTAAGTTATTAAAATAAGTGAAATGTATTAAAATAGCATTTCTAACGAAATTATCATATTATTATTATTATAGTCGTTAACGTAAATTTAATATTTTTCTAAATTCATTACTCAAAATATAAATAAAATATAATAAGTCAATATATAGTATTTTATAAATAATTAGGAAATCAAGTTAAAACTATAAATTTCCAAAAAAGAGATGTTTTAAGAAAATCAAAATTATTGAGTCGTCGAATTTTATAAATTAAACGAGATTCTATAAAGCTTTTAAATTATTTTTAACAAATAGCTTTTATTAATAAATAATACGGATTTTACTAAAAATAGTCGATCGTAGACAAATGAGAAATTATTAGGGAAAATAGTCTCGACTAAAAATGTATTTTAAACAAAATCAAATATTTCCTCAGTTATTAATATACATTGTAAAACGAAATTAATTTATTGGACAAGTATACAAACCTCGATTATAATATAAAAATACGATTTTGAGTTAAAATTATAAATTAACAAAATATGAAGAAAATATGAAATCGATATTATTTAGCTATTAGTGTCACGATAACCAACAAAATATTATAACGATCATAAATAATAAAATTATTAACGATTTATAAAAACGATATCAAAAGTTGTAAAACATTTATAAGGTTCACGATTTAAAAAAATTAAACTTTTAGCAAATAATACGTAGCTAATAAAGAAAAAGAAAAAAAACGAAGGTAAAGTATTTACTACATACTACTACTCAAACATACGATATAAAATCGAGTAACGTCCTAAAGTTACCTTAAGTCTATAGTCGAATCGATCCCGTACTTGTCTACTTGCATAGTCCAACCTCCAAAGCACGCCTTAAGCTTCATGTCGTGAATTTCTAGCCTTCAAGGTATGCTCCACTACAAAATTCGAGACATAAAGAAACAAAAACAAAGAAATCGGGATAAGGATGTTGAAAACGAATAGAGGTGACACGAAAACATGGATAACAGAGGAAAGAGGAAGGGTTCGTCTACAAAACAAGACATGAAAAGAAAATAGGGGCAACAGGAACGTATGACAATGAACCAGAGGGCACGAAACGAGCAAGGGTAAGGAATCGATAGCGCGAGACGACATCAGCAGCACAAGGCAACTCGAACAAAACACGGATTCGATAAATCGAAAACAATGCAGCAAAGACAAACATAGCAGCAGCAGGAGAAAGAAGGAGAAAAAGGAGAAGAAGGAAGGCGAAGAGCAGCAGCATATAACACATGACAAGACGAACAAACGAAACGATGACAACTCGAAGATATAAGTAACAAGAAGCGACAACAGCAACAAAAGAACAGCAGCAACCACGACACTAGAATCGACATCAAGGACAGCAACAATCGATGACGACAAAATCGACACAAACAGAATAAGAAAGTCCGCAACAACAGCTGCAACGGACACATCGGTCGAAGAAGAAGAAGAAGAAGAAGAAGAAGAAGAAGAAGAAGAAGAAAGAAGAAGAAACATAACATAGCAGGACAACAATATTCACGAAAACTGGAAGACGGAATGACAAACAGAACAAGAATTCGTGGAAATTGACAATAGTTGCAGGAGGTAGACACCATCAACACTACGAGAACAGTGTTTTGGTAAAAATTTACCGGGTTACGATCTTGGTTGCGGGTTAAAGTGATCGGACTAGCGCTCGTGAGTTAATGGAATCCAACCGGATCTAACGAACAAAAGACAACGAAAATAGACAAAAGACACGAGTTTTGGTGACGCGGAAACCCAATGTGGGAAAACCCGCGGGGGGGGGGGGGGGGGGGTCGGAATCCCGTCAAGATTCTACTATGAACGGAAAAGACGGATAACAGATACAAGTACAAGTATTTAGGCTATAGTAGACTATTGTATATTTTGCTAGTATGCTTGCTTGAAGTTGTAATATGTTGAAGAAGAGTTGAATGCTTCTCTCGGTGTATCCTTGGTGCTTATATTATCCCCCTTTCCTCTAGCCGTTGTCCCCTAACTTCTTCCTCCTCTTTCTCTTGATTTCTCTGCCACTCTCCTCTATCTCTCGTTGGACTTAGAAGGTTGTTCTCTGACTTGGTCTTCCACTTTGGATGAGGGTTTGTTCTTTGGGCTGTTTTGTTTATCATAGCTTGGTTCGGCCCATCTTCTTATTTTACTCTTGCTTTGGCCCATTTTTGTATTCACTCTTGGGTCTTGGTTGATTTGTTGACTTAGGTTCGTACCGATTTACGACTTTCTTGACTTTTGACTTTCGACTTTCCAGTATCGTCTCGTGACTTTTCATCTTTGTCTCTTTGACTTTTTGACCTTGACTTTGACTCGAGGAATGCCACGTCGTCTTTGGAGGGTGCGGATTTTATCCCAAACAAATGCCTCCAAATTTCCGACTAAGCTCATATTTGGCGGGAATTTCTGCTTCTATTCGTCATGGATAATTCTGGCGACGATCGATTTTCAGAGTGTTTGCCTTTTGATATGCTATTTCCGCTTCCCCAACTTTCTCTCTCTCTCTCTCTTCATTATTGCTTATTCTTCCTTCCCCGACTACTTCTTTTCCCCGACTTCATTCACTCCTCCTCTCACTTCAATCACTTCTACTTCCTCTACCCTTCTTCACAATTTTCAAATTTGCTTCAAAATTCAAGAATAAACAACTCCGCCTCCCTCCTTCTCGCCGTCCGTTGCTGTCGTGGTGCCGACTTATTCTCCCTTCATTTCGATTTCCAGGTGATTCCTTTCTCCTCTTGTTATTTACATTTCTCCTATGGCTCCCAAATCGAATCGCAGCAAATCTTTGATTTTTCCCTCATCTTCCTTATCGCTGTCTCCGGTGATTTTTTCTCCTTCTTCCGTTCTTGATCCAAAAAATTCTTGCGACTCCCGCCTTACCAGTGATGACCTTCCCTTCATCAGGGAAGTCTTCAGGCTTGGCGAGGAGGTGGAAATCCATGTTCCCTCCCCTGGGCAGAAGGCGGATTCCGTCTGGACGGGGTGGGTTTGCATGTACGCCTACCCCTTTTTCTTGGGCCTACGATTTCCCTTTCCTTCGCTGGTCCAAGAGTTCTTGACCTACTATAAGTTCGCTCCTTGTTAGTTTGCCCCCCATACATGGCGGGTTTTGTTGTCCTTTTGTGTTTTAAATCAGCGTCACCAAAGGGACTTTGCTTTTGGTGATGTATGCGCCCTATTCCAGGAGAGATCCCTGGGATAGGGCAAGGTAACGATGCGGGTGAAAGATAAGAGTAACCCTGGTATAATTTTTCTGGCTAATCCTCTGGATGCCGATTGGTTTAGAGACTTTATCTTTGTGAAGATTGACTCCATCCCTCCTTTTTCTCATGAGTACCTATTCTCCGAATGGGGGTCCACCAAAGGTATTTGTCATGCCCTTAGTCTTTAAATTTTCTTGCGCACTCACTATTCTCACTGGTTCTGTATTGCAGCTCTGAAGCAGCCTACTGGTGTGGCGACAATCCTCGACTTTGCTGCACAACTTTCCAGTTTAAGCCCTGAACAGTGATCTTTCAATAACCTTTTCCGCCCCTCAGAGAACGGTACCTGTCCTCCCCTTGCCGCAGACATGTCTTCAGGTGGGGACTAATCTGTTGAGCTGTCTGGTGTGCTTAGTTTTCTTTTTGTTGTAGGACTTATCTCCTGTTCTAGTCTCTTCAGACGATCCAAAACCTCCGATGACTCTGGACCGAGTCAGGGCCAAGAGGAAGACTATGGCTACCCGACCCTCCTCCCAAAAGCGTTCTGGTTCTTCTCCTGCCCCCTCAACTACATCCAAGAGAAAACGTAGTCCTTCTACTCCGGCAAAGGCGGGCTCTGCAGAAAAGACCCATGTGGTTGATCTGCCGGACTCTCCCCCGAACTCTGGCCCCCAGTCAGCGGGGAGTACCCTTCCTGACATGGTGCTCTCATTCCCTGGGGACTTTGGGACCATCAGGACCTTGACGGACCTGGCCCCCTTGGACCAACTCCTCTTCCCGGGCTTTGAAGCCGTGTTGGCTAGGGATTCCCCTGCCCAGGTGGCAGCTCACATTACTGCGCACGTCTTTGAGGTAACTTCTCTTCTCAGTTTGTGAGTTTTTCTGATCTTGAACGCGTCGTTTATTGTTTTGTGGTGTTGGCCAAACTTTGCAAATGGCTTTATTTTTGCGGGGTAGTCTGTCCCACCTTAGGGATTTGGGGTGTCAGCTTCAGGCTGACAAGGCTCAGCTACTGGGTGAGGTTGGGCAAGCCAAGGAGGACCTAACACCCCGCTGAAGGAGGAGCTGGGTCAAGTCAATGGGCTGCTTACTGAGGAGAGGGGGCGTGGTGCAGCAATGGAGGAGGTGAAAGCCGAGCTATCCCAGGTTAAGGATGATAACTTCAGTCTGCAGGGGAAGGTTGCAGAGCTGAAGGGGATTATGATGGACGCTCTAAGCTATTCGGCCCTGAGCACGGAGATCTAGATGGTCAGAACCTACTCTGAGGGGAAGCATAAGGACTGGAACCTGGCTGCTCTGGAGGACCGGATGATGGAAGAGTTTCCTGAGGGCTTTAATTTGGACATCCTCTTTGGGGTGAGGATGAGGTGGTGGAGGAATCAGTTTCCTCTCCCCCCGCTGTCCAGGAAACGCTCGACCAGGTAGGCGCTGCTGTTGATACTCCCATGGTGGTGGAGCCCCTTTCCAGTATTCCTCCAGAAGAAGATAATGCTTAGGCTGTTCAACCTTTTTCTGATTGTGTAGAATTCTTTGCCCTTTGTGGCAAACAAAATACTTTGTTAGAATTTTAAACCTTGTTTTAAATTTTACCTTTGCCCAAGGGGGCGAAGTGTTTTTGGATATTGGTAATGCGTTTGCTTGCATGTATTGCGATATTTCCATGTTTGATTGTTTGTTTGCTTTCGATTGTGTACCTTCTGTTGTATGCATGCCTTTTGTGTGTATGGTCGACCCTTGATATAATGGTGGCCTAGGATTTAGTGTGCCCACTCAGTCGGAGGTGCCACGCTTTGCGTGGGTGCTAAGTGGTGCTGGAGACTGTGATGTCCTGGTTGTAGGCACTTAGTCACGAGACGCACGCCTTCTGTAGAAATTATACACTCCACCAGATCGGTTATCAATATTAGTTGAAAGAGAAGTTGGCAAAAGGTGGTAAAGATGTTTATGTTTTGGAGATATTGTGGGAGGAAATTACATTTCCTCAAATATGTGAGGGGGAGAAGCACATAAAAAAAGAAATCGAATTTTGCGAACATATGAGAAGGGAATTATATCTGTAAAATATGTGAAAACTTTAAGTTAGCCTTTAAAAACACCTAAACAGAAATTCAAAATTTGAAGACATGCGAAAATAACACTAAGTCCTGTTGTCAGGCAGGTAGGAATTGCCTGGGTAAGTGGCGTAAAAAGTGGACTTGCTGATCATAGGTGCAATGCTCCTTCAGCGGACTGAGTCGAGGCCTCTAGGCTGTCGGAAGGACTTTGATCGGATCCGGACATGACGATATGCAAGTTATCTTACTATAGAGTTTGGCTATGGAAAACGATCACTTTGCCCCACGGTGGGCGCCAAATTGTTTTGGTAAAAATTTACCTGGTTACTATCTTGGTTGCGGGTTAAAGTGTCGGACTAGCGCTCGCGAGTTAATGGAATCGAACCAGATCTAACAAACAAAAGACAACGAAAATAGACAAACGACAAGAGTTTTGGTGACGCGGAAACCCAATGTGGGAAAAACGGCGGGGGGAGTCGGAATCCCGCCAAGATTCTACTATGAATGGAAAAGACGGATAACAGATACAAGTACAAGTATTTAGGCTATAGTAGACTATTGTATATTTTGCTAGTATGCTTGCTTGAAGTTGTAATATGTAGAAGATGAGTTGAATGCTTCTCTCGGTGTATCCTTGGTGCTTATATTATCCCCCTTTCCTCTAGCCGTTGTCCCCTAACTTCTTCCTCCTCTTTCTCTTGATTTCTCTGCCACTCTCCTCTATCTCTCCTTGGACTTAGGAGGTTGTTCTCTGACTTGGTCTTCCACTTTGGATGAGGGTTTGTTCTTTGGGTTGTTTTGTTTATCATAGCTTGGTTCGGCCCATCTTCTTATTTTACTCTTGCTTTGGCCCATTGTTGTATTTAGTCTTGGGTCTTGGTTGACTTGTTGACTTTGGTTCGTACCGATTTACGACTTTCTCGACTTTTGACTTTCGACTTTTGTGGACATGACATAGGTCCACCCCGACGCGGCCACGCACGGGTTTGGGGAGGCGAATGAATCTCATGTGAGATGGGTCTCGAATTGAAAATTAAATCGAAGTTGGAGTCGCCACCGAACTTTGTGGGAGTTCGGGCCCGTTTGAACCCACTCTATGTCGTAGTGGGCGTGCACAAAGTACGCCCCATTCCAATTTAAGAGTTTATTGGGTTCGTCCCTTAGCATTGCGATACCGATTCCGACATTATCGGAAATCGGGTTTTGAATGACTCTCGTATGCCAATGGATTCGGACATCCGGAAATCATGGTTCTGAGTAAGGGGTGAGGGTAAGTGTTGGGAAGTTCACAAAGAACACCCAACCCCGCCCGCACTTAGCGGCCTTTACTAAGATATCGTTCGTTTTTGGTGTACGCGCGTTAGTTCGACGATTGAATGATATGCAAACAAGGCTTTTTAGACTAAACATGTGAATTATGTTTGTTCTACGTCGTTTAATGCATTTTTGAACTAAGTCGGAGTTGTTTTAGCATGTGAGATTCGTTTTAGTATAATAAAACAAACAATAAAATAAATTGCTGAAAACATTAACAAACGGGTTAGTAACGGTTTGTAAATTGAATAAACGATGTAAATATGATATGATGCATGGTTTTGAAAAGATAGTTTTGCTAAATCGCGTATAAATATTGATGATTTATACTCGACTCAAATTTTCGATATTCGTCACATTCGACACTTGATTATGGAATCAATACTGAATATTCGGAATGATTTTTAGAAAAGGTGATTATGAATAGTTTGAAAATTGAATTAAAATAAATTCTCTCCGCGTTGAAATCGTCGTATATTTTTAAGGACTATGTGACAATTATCTTAGCATCAACGAGATTGATTTAGTTCTTCTAGATACGATATTCGACTATAGAGTCGATATCATATTTTTAAGAACGATTGTTTTGTATAAAATTAGATTGTAACGATAATATCGATATTAGAGACGAGAAAAGAAAAGAAAAAATCAAAAATAAAAAGTAATAAAAAAACGTGAAAGACGGAAGAAAAGGAAGAGAGAAAAGGAGAAAGCGGTATTTGTGACACCCTCAACCTACATGATTAATTATCTCGAAAACGGACTCGTAGTAGCGGCCTAGGCGCGGGAGCGTTAAGATGTATATAGGTGAGTTATGGTGTGTATTGTTAGGGATTTGGCGAGTTTTGCTCTCGGGTTTGTATACGGTTTGCCTAAAATTGCCTAGAATTTTGGGTTGTGAATGGTCGGGAATCCTATAGGATTTCTAGAGGAAAGATTGGAATATAATATGCCTAGTATTGTTGGAATTCCGGGTTGTAATTTGTGTGTCAGGATTGGAATTGTTGTGTTGATGTTGTAAGTGATGTCGGGAATTGTGTGTATGAATTGTGTGTCTGAATTGTGCGTGCAAGGGTGGGGTATTTATAGGATGAAATACCAACTTGGGATAGGAGATTGATATCTTGCAAAGGAAGAAAACAACCGGTTGAGATGAAGTGGGATTCCGTCTTTGGATAGGAAAAGGTTACTTGCATGGGAAGAAACACCTGATTTAGATGGAGTAGGATTCCGACTTTGGATAGGAAAGGATTCCTACTTTGTAGCTGATATTTGTGTAGTATTTGACTTCGAGTCAGATTTTTGAAGTGGCGTGACAGATTTTTATGTCTCGGAAACGTCTTTGACCGGGGTTTGACCCGGTTGCTAAAAGACGGTTTTGCCCTTGGTGTCAGTTTTGACCCAAATTAGTCTCATTTGACTGGAAACGACCCACTGGGCCTGGATTTGAGGTCTGTTTTGTGAGATTTTTACTCCGCTAAAAGCTCGTGCCAAATACTATTGATTCCGAGTCCGAAAATAGAGTGTATTAAGTCATGTTTGCGTCCGATCATCATCGGGTGTTTTTGGAAACTGCTATAGACACCTGGCGGTCAAAATGTGGGTGTCTACAACTTTCCAGTATCATCTCGTGACTTTTCATCTTTGCCTCTTTGACTTTTTGACCTTGACTTTGACTCGAGGAATGCCATGTCGTCTTTTGAGAGTGCGAATTTTATTCCAAACAAACAGCGGCAGCAAACGAGCAGCAAATGAAGAAAAGAGAAGAAAAACAAAGAACGAAGAGGTAGAAGAACATGGGATCGAAAAGTAGCAGCAGTAAAAAGAACAAAAGAAGGACAAGGAACTCACAGCAGAAAGTAATGATAGAACGGAGCAGTAGCAGCGAAGAAATGGTAGCAGTAGCGGCGTACAACAACAGTAGAGGCTGACAGCAGCAGCAGTGGCGGAAAAATGGGATCGATGAAGGTTGGAGGAGAAGGAGAGAAGAGGAAGATGGCAGGGAAAAGAACGTCAAAAGAGAGTGGAGGAACGAAGAGGTAGAACAACAAAAGAAAAGGGGAAAGAATGATAGCGGTGGAAAATGAAAAGAAGACAAAGGGGAGTGTACTAAGTGGGAAATGAACCAGTTGCTAATAAAGTGGTAAAAACAAAAGTACAGATTAATTAAATGAATCGGGTAGGAGACGAATTCCGTAACGATAAGTTAACTGACCCACGAATGGAATTAAAACAAGTTAATAAAATTAATAAATAATCGGGCCGTTAAAAAAATGAGTAAATAAATTATTCGAGATGAAAGCAAAGCTTATAAAAATAAATAAATAAATAGACAATGAAATAGCATTTCCCGATAAAAAATAAATCTTCGATAAAGTGAAATAAATTGACTTCTCGAGAAAAGAAAATAGATGTTTTGACGAAACTTAAAATAAATGAACTTCGAGCCGAAAATAGAAATTCGAGCGTAAATAAAAATAAATAAAAAGAATTTAGAATTTAAATCGTCGAAATAGACTTTCGATAAGAATTAAATTAAATGTATAAAATAAATCGAAACAGAAATCAAAATATGTTTTAAATATAACAAGAGTTTCCGACACAAATAGAATTTTAGGAGTTTAAACGAGTAAACGATAAATTCATTTTATAAAAATTTTAAGAATTATGAGTTAAATCGTAGACAAAATAAAAATACGAACATAACTTTAAATTAATTTAATTTATAAAATCAGGTGTTACAGAAGCTGTCCGAGGTGTGGATAATAGGCTTGTTGTTGGTCAACATACATCGACAGCATCGAATGGAGCACCTCCGTATAACCTGGCTGAGGCTGAGAATAAGTACATGTAGGAGGGACAAACGGCCTCTGATAGGGTGGAGAAGGAGCCTGGTGACGAGGGACCTGAGACTGAGGAGCTTGTGACTGAGGTGGCTGACTACTACAAAAAGTGTCAAAGAGACCGGTTACAAATGGCATAAGAAACCGGTTAACAACCGGTCTCCATCTCACCGGTGTCTGAAGTCTAAGAAACCGGTTGAATAATGTAGTCTCATTAGTGAAGTTAAGGGACTTAATAATTGCATAGAAACGGTCTCTTTGCTTTATACTTAAAAGACCGGAGGTTAGTTATAAACTTATAATCGGTTTCTTTGAGATGTCTAAGAGACCAGTTTTACAAGGAATAAGGTCTCTTTGACGAGGGCTTGGAGACCAGCATTAAAAAAAGTGGTCTCTTTGAGTTGTATTAAAAGACCGGCTTGCAAAGGAACCAGTCACTTACAATAATTAGTCTCAATCACATAGGCACACTATCGAAACGTTTATTATTCAATTCCTAGATAATTTATATCATATATAAATGTGCGAACAATAATATACCATCGTATATATTAAAAAAAAAGTACATGGTAGTAATAATAAAAAGTCGTTTTCATATATATGAAATTTAAACTACAAATGTGCATGCTAATGCTAATATAATCCGTGTTTTTAAAAAATAGACAAATGTGCGGAAAAAAAACATCGATTGCTAAAACGAGTTGGCAATAAAAAAAAGTTCTAATAATGAATACGGTTAAATCATGCTTCGCTAACATCCATATTCTCATTGTCTTAGATATTCCCGTTTTCAAATTTATCCAATAAATATGTCGCCCAAGTATTTCTAGCCTCGTCAATATTTTCTCGTCTTCAAGATTATTAAGATCAATCAAAACAAACCTGAAATACTGCAAATCTTCAAAATGCCCACAATTTAAATTAAGGAGCATAAATTGAATCAATAATCGGGGGTTGAAGAAGTAATTCGCAACAAAGTGACAGAAATCAAATCCATAAAAACAATGATGTATTGAAAATCGAAGTTTCAAGAAGTTAAATTGCAACAAAATCATATGTATCACAAGTAACAAGACCTTCAAATCTCAGTTAATTCATTACTACCAAATCAAATGGGAAAAGAAAGCAGATGCATCAATAATTGGAGATTGAAGAAACTAATTTGCAACGAAATTACAGAAATCGAATGCACAAAAACAATAGATGAATCGAAAATTCATGATTGAACAAGTTATTTCATAACAAGTAGTCTGATACTAC
The DNA here is from genome assembly GCA_958450325.1 of Agrostemma githago. NCBI lineage: Eukaryota > Viridiplantae > Streptophyta > Magnoliopsida > Caryophyllales > Caryophyllaceae > Agrostemma > Agrostemma githago. The sequence continues at coordinate 56,155,529 of OY288243.1, forward strand.
AAATCAAATCGCAGTTTTGTTTGAAATACATTTTAGTCAAGACTATTTTCACCAATAATTTCTTATTTGTTTCCAATTGACTATTTTTAGTAAAATCCGTATTATTTATTAATAAAAGTTACTTGTTAAAAATAATTTGAAACCTTTGTAAATCTCATTTCATTTATAAAACTCGTTAAATCATTAGATTTTGATATCATTTTCTTAAGACATTTCTTTTCTAAAATTTATCGTTTTAACTCAATTTTTCTAATTATTTATAAAATACTATACTTTGACTTATTCTATTTGATTTATAGTTTTAATAACGAATTTAAAAATATATTAAGTTTCGATAACGACGATAATAATAAAATGTTAATTTCGTTAGAAATGCTATTTTTATACATTTCACTTATTTTAATAACTTGCGTATTTTCTATAAGAACATTTCAATTTTAAGTAACATTCTAAAATGAGTAAGTTTCTTTAAATAGAAAGTTTCCTTTAATTATAGAATGTTTATTTCTTTTATCTTCATATCATTTACAATGATTATCTCATTTGAATATCGATAATGGATTGTTTTGGAGTTATGAAATAAGGACAAGTGTAAGGTTAGAGTTAACCGTCTAGGATGTACTATTTTGCCATCAACTATAAGGCTGGTGTATCCATTTGAGATGCATTAGTTGTTGAACTGGTTACATTTGGTGTCCAGAAGTATATGTGCATTGTGCACTTAAACTAGATATTGCATTGTGTTATTAGTCGCCGTCAGTTGAACTGGATACATTTGGTGTCCAGGAGGGGTGTATATTACTTAAGCTAGGACCTTGCATTGATAAGTCATCGTCTTATTATGGTTGAGTTGCCTAGACTAAAGAGTGAAGTCCGATATGTGTTCAGACTGAAGTTCTTGAAGCTAGTTTTAGTATGTCCCTAGTGAAAGTCTAGCTTTGTGCACACTGATCGTATTTCCATGATGCCAGTCTTGAATATTATTAATATTATCGATTAATTTTGACTTGCAGGTTGGCAAGCAAGTACTTTAAGTTTCTCTGAAAATTTATTTTTATTATATCATTTTAATGTTTTTCCATTTTAAATATTTTGATATAATAATACTATCATTTTCCATATGATATAATATGGCAACGTTCGAGTTACTCCACACTAATGTGGATATTATGTTTATAATATGACATGTATTTGCTGCTGGGTTTTGGGTGTGAGCTAGTGAGTAGCGGTGGATCCTACTCTATCTTTTATTGTGTTACTTCTGGATTTTCGTAGACCCTTTTAAGGATTTTATTTTTAGCCCTTTCGTAAAAACTGGTCTTTGTATTGACTTACCATTTCTTTTATTAAGATATAGTTTGTCAATGTGTTTTTATCCCAACACTACAGTGTTTCCGCCACTGTATTGCGTTAGAATTTCTAGGGGATTACAGTCTTCATTTCCAAGCGCCATGGAAAGCATTCGCAACGATGTCAACATCTTAACCGGGTTGGTTCGTAACATCCATACTTCGGTAACCCATCTGAGTTCCTCCGTCCGCCACATTAATAGTGGCCTCGATTTCCTTGAGAGTAAAGACACGGAGAGCAAAACAAATGCCAATTCGGGTGATTACAATGTTTGGGAGCTTACTCCGGATAGGTCATAGAATGTTCTGCACGGTCAAACCTTTGACTCTGACTTTGACTTTGACTTTGGAAGAACTAGCACATCCTAGACTCGGACTTAAATCAAATATGGACTCTCGGATGATGTCGTCATTAGTCGTCGGCTTCTAAGGGCTCGAGTTGATGTCCAGTATAGCCTTCAGTAGAAGCTTCACCCAAATCTTCATTATGTTGAAGATCGTCTTCAATCCTAATGCCCATTTCGGTAAGCATCGCAAAGTTTGAAATACCAGCATACCTAAGATGGACGCGGTAGGAAGGTAGGAGGTTGCTGATGAATGCCTCCACTAGTGTCTTCTCGTTGGGCTTGTCTACCAACTTCACACTTTCGGCCCTCCATCTTTGAAGCTATTTAGTGAACCCTTCTTTGGGTTCTTGAGCCATGACTTCGAAAGTAAGCATCGTAGTCTAGATCTCGGTATTATCAGCGTAATTCCGAGCGAACTCCGTTGCCACGTCATCCCAAGTCGGGTATTTCTTGGAATCGAGCCTGTAGTACCAGGTTTTCGGATGCTTCTTGAGGGAAGAGGCAAACAGGTGCTTAAGCATGGTCGATTTTACGCCCTTAACGTCCATGAACTCCTTGAAGGCCCGGATGTGAAGCACCAGGTCTTCGGTCCCATCAAACATTGGCAAGCCCGTAAGATTGAGGTCGTCGGGCAGTTCATTATTCAGGGGTAAATAGACACGGGCATTTTCCGTGTGGATAGTGTTGTTAGTTGACAAGTGGACCTGTTCTTCCAGTTTGCGGACTGCGCTGACCAATTCAGCAAAAAGCCCAGTAGTTTCAGATCCGGCATTAGGAGTCCCTTTCTTCACGGCACTTAAACGGGTGGCAAGGGTCGTTTGGTCGGTCTGGATGGCAGTCAATTGGGCCTCCATCTTAGCCAGTGAGGCTTTCAGTTCGTCTAAGGTTTCTTGCATCTTGCGTTGGCTTCTAGTTACGGGTGGCCTGTCTGTAAGAATACCACGTAATCATAAAAGTTGATTCGGAACTCAAATACACCAAGGCATAGGAAATAGCGCGGGAGGAGAGATGACTCTAGTTTAACTCAGGTTAGACTCTCCTAAGACAAATGTGTAGGGTACGATCCTCGGAGTGACTGTGATTAATCACTCCGTCGGAGAATAGCCCACAAGTGAGACTAAGGACTCAGATGGTGTGGCATATAAGTGACTCGAAAGTGGGGTACGTGAGACAACACGTGCAAGACATGACCCTTGGAGCAATCGTGATTGATCGCTCTGCTAAAGGGTAGAGCCCGAGTGGGATTGAAGATTTTGTTAAGACTCGAGTGTCGGACGAGTGACCCTTAGACGTAAGGACCGTGAACCTTTTGTTATAGGGCTATGTCTTGTAAAAGATTGACTCGGAAAAGACACCTAGACGGGTGACTTCTGAAAGGTGGGCCTTCCTTAGGATTCGGCCATGTGGGCCAAGTCCTGTTCGAAGGAAGGTCCATGTGAGATATTTCTCAGACTTTGGACTTGAATGTGTAAATGTGCCTTTCTTTGTAGGAGTATGTCCTACGTAGGTGAGCCTTGCCTTAGTCTAATAAGGCGAACTGGGATAGGGAAGAAACTCGCGATGTAGGATCGACAGAGTTTCGACGCTAAAGACTTCGACGACTTATGACATGACCCAACACTGCTAAATACGGAAAGTCCTAAGAAGAGGAAGGTTTTGAAAATGGATTGTTTTTGGAAAATCCGAGCAAACTCGGGGAAGTGCCCGATTTTTCGAAAAAATCGGAAAGTGCATCGGGCCACAAATTTGAAGGTTTGAAAATATTTTCGAGTTTTGAAATGGGCAGAATACCGGCTAGAAATAGGCTATTTTGAGTAAAATCATAAGTCCTAAATTCGGTATATGTCCCGGGTTTTGAAATTGAATATCTTGAAAAAGATATATTTTTTGAAAAGTTGACGGTTTTTGAAAACGACACGGAAACCAAGTAGCATGTAGTTAGGCAAGCATTATAACGACACTATGTATGCTTTACACTAAGTCTCAGTCGGTCTAAAAAGGGTCTATACCAGTGCACATAGTCTAGACGTTGATCGGGACAGACTTTCTAAGTCGAGTTGAGCTTAGAACATGCCGCGAAACCCACTCGAATCGACTATGGACACCTTTGACATATCCATATTGGAGTACATCACGGTATAGTGGGACGTCGGTCGCGAGTACCGACCCGGGAAAATATGGGGTTATGCATGAACCGTAAAACTAAAACGCGTATTGTACCAGTCAAACGATTTCTATTCGAGTCTCACCCTGAGGATGCCGATGGTAAGTCACGCATCAGTTAATCCCCAGCGGAGTCGTCAAATTGTGGACATTACATAGGTCCACCCCGACGCGGCTACGCGCGTGTTTGGGGAGGCGAATGAATCTCCATATGAGAATGGATCGAATTGAAATTTAAATCGAAGTGGAGTCGCCACCGAACTTTGTGGGAGTTCGGGCTCATTCGAACCCACTCTATGTCGTAGTGGGCCGTGTACAAAATACGGCCCATTTCCGATGTCAGAGTTTATTGGCCTCGTCCCTTTGCATTGCGATACCGATACCATCACTACCGGTTATCGTGTATTGAATGACTCTCGTGCGCCAACGGTTTTGGGCATCCGGAAACCGAGACTTTGAGTAAGGGGTGAGGGTACGTGTTGGGAAGCCCACAAAGGACACCCAACCCCGCCCGCACATTAGCGGCCTCTACAAGGATATCGAGTGACTTTCTAATATGCGCGTTAGTTGAACGGAAAAATGTTATGCAAACATTGTTTTCCCTAAACATGCATGAAATTGAAAGGGTTTCTATGTCGATTTAATGCAACTAATTCTAACGTCAAAGTTAAATTTAGCATGTGAGTTCATTTTAGTACAATAAAATAAACGATAAAAGAAAAATCGACAAAAGAACAAACGGTTAGTAACGGTATAACGATAATAACGGTTCGTACAATGATGCAATATGGAATGAAGTAAATATGATGATGCACGATTTTGAAAAAGTGATGTTTCACGCGATTGATTGACACGTGTTGACCTAAGTCAAAAAAAAGGTTTTATCGATAGAAAAGGAATATGAGACTCACGGTATTGTCGTGATAAGGCCACTCGATCGAGTCAATAAGGGACTCGAACGAGTGGTCCTCGGGAAAGGCTCTTGTCTCGTGTTTTAGACCCTACTCGGCCGAGTTATTGTCGAACTCGACCGAGCACACTGCCACTCGATCGAGTCATTGCGAGACTCGACCGAGTGGAGGTCGGAAAACCTTCTGTCTCGGTTTTTGGGATGTCACTCGATCGAGTGGCCTATGGCACTCGGTCGAGTGACACCTGTACGAACCATAGTTCGTTTCGACTTTGCTTTTTGACTTTATTAATTCGATGAATTGGGCATAAATATTGTATAATTTACTTCCAATTTATATTTATGATTCTCGTCGTGCCCGAGTCCGCTTGTTGAACCGGTATCGAGTACTAGAGCGAAATTTGAAGAAAAAGGCTATAAGTCGTTTTAAGTTAACTAGCACGATATAAATTTTCTCCGTGTTTATTAATGTCGTAATTAATTCAATCGAATTAGAAGACATCTATATTGGCATCAACGAAAATCGTGTTAATTAATTTATTTGACTAAATCATTAGATTCGACATCCAATTATGGATTGGTATCGAATCTAATAGATCGATACTTGAATTAAAATCTCGGCTTGATCCCTCCGCATCCCGACATCATAATTAATTCTTGCGAATTGTTTGATGTTGGATCCGCGTCAACGGGTTTCGACCCATAAAAAAAGATGCTTGTTTTGAAAAAGGTTTTAGAATTGATGAAATATGCGATTGAATGATGATGCGAACGAAAATAAAAACTATTATTTAGGTTGACTTGTTTCAATAATCAAGTGATCGGGGTGGTGGAATAAGCGACCGGCAACGCTGAGTGTAATACTCTTGTATATTCGGGTTTCCTTATCCCACCATCACTCACACTCGACACAAATTCACAAGTATTTTAATGTCTTATACTAGTGATATTAACGATATTAGGACGCGACATCAAAATAAATAATAATAAAAAACGAAGAAAAAAGAGGAAGATAACGAGAGAGAAAGGAGAAGGAAAGGAAACGGGTTTTGCACCCTCAACCTACATGTTCTTGTTCTCGGACGGGACTCGTAGTTGTGGCTTGCACGTGAGTATCGAGATGTAAGTTAAGTTGTGGTGTATAGGGTTCTGTTTCCTAAACGCTAGGGTTAGGGTTTGGATGTATGTAGGTTAGTATCGAATGGGGTTGAATTAGGGCTTAGGGTTTTGATTAGGGTTTTTAGATGATTAAAAGTTGTCAAAAGGTGTGTGCATGGGGGTGTTTATATAGGCTAGGCTATGCACCCCCGGCTAGGGTTACTCGACCGAGTAGCCCCTCTACTCGGTCGAGTGGCCCAAACGCCAGCAGCCGGGCTCAAATGAGGGCCCACTCGATCGAGTGGGTTAGCTGGGTCGCGCGGGTCCAATGTTTTGGACCTCGCGATGGGTTTTGTGTGTAGGCTGAGTTTTGATGTTTATGTGGCTGTTTTTTGTGTGTCTCGGAAACGACTTTGACCGGGGTTGACCCAATTGCTAAAAGTCGATTTTATTTCCAGTGTCGGTTTTGACCCAAATTAGTCTTGTTTGACTGGAAACGACCCACTGGGCCAGGATTTGAGGCCAGTTTCGTGAGATTTTTACTCCGTAAGTGCTTAAGCCAACAACTAATGGTTTTGAGCCCACATCCGAGCGTGTAGAAACACGTTAGCGTCCGATCATCATCGGGTGTTTTTTGGAAACTGCTATAGACACCTGGTAGTCAAAATGCGGGTGTCTACAAATGCGCATGATTGATTAATTGAATTCGGTAAACTCGAACCTAAGATCGGAAGCCTAGTAAGAGTTAGACCTACTACAACACATTAATGTGCCCTAATAAGGTCGGAAGCTTTAAGACGCATGCTAGGGTGAATAGCGGACCAGAAGGACTTTTTCATTACCCCTTAGACCAATATCTACGATAGACCTGTCACCAAGACCGTGACCATAAGAAATTAGTGGTGAACTGACAATCCTAGTTTTATTTCTTCTACTTTAATTCTCTTTCCTTAAAACTTTTATATTAGTCAAACAAAAACAAAACCCCTCGATTGGTTACAGACATTAATTGCAAGTAGATTTATTTGTCCCTCTGAGGAATCGATCCTGACTTCCCTAGCTATATTTTAGTTGGACCGTAGTCGATTATCTTTGATAGTTATACGATCTGTCTATCAATCCGCACCGCAGCGCGAAAAAGGAAAAGTCGACAGATCGGGCGCCTGCACCCACGCGCCCAAAAACCAGGACGCGTAGAAGCCCGCGCCTGAATTCTGGGCCTCCTCAGTATACGCGTCTATACGAGCAAGGCCGATCCATCTTCCAGCACCTTTCTAAGCCCAATATAGGAATCGAGTCATCCCGGGCATTCCTCTTCTAAAAATCCTAAATTTCAAAAAACATCAAAAAATTTACTCTTCACCGGATAATCGAGTCGGTGTTTCTCGTAAATGCTACATTCAAAATATGATGTGTATGCATAAAAGTACACACAGTACTTCGAAAGCAAGTTCCCACGGAGCTATCATCGTCAAGACAGGTACGATCCTCTACTTATGGTTGGCGAGCCCTTCACGCGAGTCTAACGGATTATAAACGACCCAACCAGAAGGTTGCCAGGTTGTAATCCTCGATTGACCTGGTGGCTACTATGACTTTCGCCTTGTCCAAGCCTCGGTCAGAGTGGGGGCTCTGTAGACACCTGCATTTTGCCTGCTTGTGTCTGTAGCAGTCTCCAACAAAACATCCGATGATGATCAGACGTCAACATGCATCAATACACTCGAATACGAACTCGGAATCAATAGTATCCAATTTGGGCACTTAACGGAGTACAAATCTCTCAAAAGTGACCCCAAATCAAGTCTTAGTGGGTTATTTCCAATAAAATAAAGCTACTTTGAGCCAAAACCGCCACCGGGAACAAAACCGTCTTTATCGACCGAGTCAAACCCGGTCAAAGCCAAAAACCCGAAACAAGACAAAGTACGAAATTGCATCCAAATACATAATCAAAACAAAGTCAATCGTATCCAATCATACCTCAAATAACACGGATATCAATCCCTATTTGGAGCAAATTCCGATACGCACAATTTCAACTGCCTGAAACCAGGCGCCTCAGAACTGAGTCGCCCCAGGTGAGGCGCCTCAATATCAGAGCGCTGGCCTTACCACACCTGAATCTCTATAAATACACCCTTATATGCATCATTTCAAGGGTCGACGATTCATTTCTCATCTCCGAATACCAAAGTGCGAGAGCTCTTCCTCTTTCACACATACTAAAAACCGTAACAAATACACCTTAAATCTTTTTATATACCTCAAGCCGCTCCCGTGTAGATGACGATCCTCCGCGAGCCCGTATCTCGAAGCATTTGACATTTAGGTTGAGGGTGTTCAAATTCCATTTCTAATCTCTAAGCTTGTTTATTTATGTACTCTAACTATACTAAGATTTTATTATTCGTATCTAACTTTTTTTTTTCGTTCCTAACTTCTAACTACTAACATCATCCGACATTAAAATACTCGTTCTTTTATGTATTGAGTACTGAGGATGACGAAATAAGGAAACCTGAACACAAGAGTACCGCACTCCCGACGCCGGTCGCTTATCTCGTTACCCCGCGTATCTGGTTGTTTAAGGCGAGTCAACCCCCTAAAACGCTTTTATGCTTTTGTCCTATAGCTACCGTGTATATATAATCAAAACTAGTTTTACACGACTCGAATGGGCGTCCAATGACGGTATCGACATCGTAGATCCTAATGATCAAATTACGATGTCTAGATACGTAGGACCTAATGCCTACAAGGAAAAGTCGTTATCAATTCGGAATAAAAGTCATATGACATCAAATTCGCACATCATGGACCCATGGTCAATGTCGATGTCAAATAGTGTAAATGATTTAATCCGAATCGATTTTATTTTAAAACGAGCGCATCCGATTAAAGTTTCTTCCCAAATTCCGCATAACCACCAGACAAAGCGCTAGGATGGTTGCGCCTCACACTTCAGCCGTCCCACTCCAAGCGCCTGAAGGTCAGGGCGCCCCAAGGCAGGCGCCTGACCCTCAGGTTATGACGCGATCGTGGAATCCTTTGTCGTATGTTTTCGATAACGTTAATAAACGTCACTCTGAAATGTTTGATGTTGATTCTATAATCGAATGTCATACATAAAGAGTCATCCAAAATTGAGCTAATGCAAAACCTAATGATGTCAACCCGAGCGTCGTACGGTCCACGAGACCCGACAATAATGTCGCAATACGGAAGGCTTCGATATTCGTGTTATGTCGATGCATTCGATTCAAATCATAAATCGGGACAATTAAGGATAAGTACCCAATTAAGGTCAAAATGAGGTATCGTGGACTAACAACGTAGTCAAACAACGAAATAAGTTTCATCTAGGGAACTACACTTTTGACGCAAGTCAATGCGTGTTAATCTATCACAAATTTCCTCATAAGTCCACATCCCATATCAATTTTCAATCTATTATCGTTTTCCCTTTACGACTTTGAATGAATGCCTCACGATATTAATCTTATATCGACGACTTCCTAGTCAGGCTCGATATTCGATAAATAAAAGCCTCGGGATCAAGCTAGCATCACGCTTTGGTCCCGTACGTTCGCGCCTGAATGCTGGGACGCCGAGCTCCCTGCGCCTGAATTCCAGGTGGCCCGAGCTCACGCGCCTGAGCTTCTGTCCTCTGATTAGTACGCAACATAATGCGCAACTGATCGGAGTCTATCCAATCGTCCAGTTTACGGTTTCTATTTGCGTTTCTATCTACAAGCCTGTTTATAGTTTACGTTTACCGTTTCTAACCCGTTATTACAATTGTTTTCCTTATCGTAAATTCCGGGTAGTATTCCGCCCGTGTAACCAGTAATCTCTATTTTCAAGTTATTTGATTCATTGCGTGGCATTTATCACTTATAAATGAACCCACATGCTAAATTCAACTCCGACATACTTCAAGATGCATTAAATGACGTAGTGAACATAAAATTCGCATGTCTAGCATAAAACAATGTTTGTCATTCATCTCCAACATCTCACTAACGCGCATACTTAAACACCAATCGCTATGTGCGGGCGGGATTGGGTGTCCTTCGTGAGCTTCCCAACATGTACCTTCACCCCTTACTCAAAACCTTCGATTTTCGGATGCCCAAAACCATTGGCAATGAGAGTCATTTGATGTAGAATACTCGATAATTCGACATCGGTATGTTTATGCAGAAGTACGAACTCCACAAGCTCTGGTACTATAAGGCAAAGTCGTGCTTTGTGCACGACACACCTAAGCATAGAGTGGGTTCGACCGGGTCAAAACTCCCATAAAGTTCGGTGGCGACTCCATTATCATTTAAATTTCAATTCGAGATGAATCACACGAGAGAAAATCCGTCTACCAAAACCCGCGCCTGACTGCGCTGGGCGTGGACCTATGTCATCTCTACAATCTTCGACATTAAAATATGGGAGAAGCATGTACTGATGGCTATACTGGACATCAACTGGAGTCCTTAGAAGCCAACGGTCACTAAATACATCCTCAAGACCCTCCAACAAGGGATACAATCTAGACTCCCTATTTGAGTCCGAGTCTAGGATTTTCTATATTTCCATTCCGTCTGAGCTAGAGTCGTTTGTATTTTGTCCTCTTTTCCAATTTCAATAAAATGAGCTTTTCGATATTCAATTCGTTCTATATGCTTTCCTAATTTGTTTCTGAAGAACATGATGAACATCTATCTTAATACACGGTGAGCACACACACCGGATACTAGATGCATAGAAAAACCAGGGGAGCCAAAATGAGAATATCTTTCTACTCTCCCTGCTATACAATCCTTCCATCTTTCATCACCTAAACAAACAACGAACAGTCATGTGATTAAACACACTGAATAGATTGTACAAGTATATATAATCAATAAAGATTGCATTCATTTCTCACCGAAACTAGATCAGCTCCATTTTAAAATTCGACTTGAAGTGTAACTATTGTCTCCTGCGTAAGAGACTTGACAAAATTTCCTGTATGTCATCCAACATTCACACGTCAGGTAAAAACTACAGTCTTTTTATATAAATGAAGAATGCTAAAATGCAGGACGACTGACCTTGTATATATGAATAGCCGTATGAACAAAGAGAGCTAAAAGGGTCATCAAATAGGTAAATATCAACATCATGGTAGAGAACATGAGAAATTTGTATGCGTTGATTCTGTCCGCCAGTGAAGTTGATACCCCTCTCTCCGGTAACTGTTTTAATTACCGAAGGCCAGGATTTCAAAATCCTTGTTCAAACAACAAACTTGAATAAAAGCATCATATCAGACTAAATAAATCTCTGTATTGCCTAGTAATATGTTCTCTTGAATTGTACCACTTGTATCCACGGAGTTTGAGCCACATAGACCTTTTTCTTACCACCACACAGCTTAACCGGTGACCCTGAAATCTTCAGTGTGTCTCCTAGGATACTTGATAATAAGCTCGACTTACCCGAACCCACTTTCCCACAAATTGCAACCTTCACTCCATGATCAACTTCAAAGTTTACATCTTTCAATGTCAATCTCGGTGGGTCCCAACTGAAACTTCCACCAACAATCTCCATTGTTGTTGTTGTTGTACTGTCAGAATTACCTACTAATGGCAGTGACAGCTCATTCCTACTAAAAAAACAAGGCAATTCTATAAAAGGAGACATAACAGAAAGCGTCTGGGGAAGCATGTAGATGGGTTGTCCAAGGACTCGAAATGTAGCAAATGAAGACAAGATCTTTCCCGTCTCAAGTATTTTCTTTGTAAGCAAAGAATCACATCAGGTCAATATCTTCATTCGAAAGAGAAGTTATCTGATTATATTTTTTCGGATAAAGTAAAATATCTGTGCTCTTTGTGGTAATAAAAATGACTATTGTTATAAAATGAGAGATAATGAAAAAGTACAGAGAAAATAGAGCGAGAAAATATGTGAGAGAGTTGTCTTATTCATGTAATTGAGAGGATATATATAGTACATCAGTAATGATAAGGGAGTTTACATATGGGTCAAAAGCCCAATGGACATTCACCTAATATGATTTCATAACACTCTCCCTTGAATATACATTACGAAATAATATGTCTCATAAAAACCTCACTCGAAAAAAAACCTTGTGGGAAAAAAAACTAGTGTAAAATAGAGTACATTATTCCTTAAACACGCATATGATGCTGCCTCATCAAAACCTTTCCATGGAAAACCCAGTGGGACAAAACCATAGATAAGGAAAAAGAGTACAGTGCGTGCATACTCTTCCTGATAGTTACATCACTTGGAAAATAACAATATTATCCATGATATGACGATGAATCTCGATCTTTGAAATAACAATCAACCTACTTGAGAAACTCCATAGATGTCTTCGGTAATAAGAAATTTATCATTGATCTTCAAATAATTATACGGATAATATGAAGATAGTCTTTGATACTGATTGTTGTGTCTTCATCCAAATATCACTTCAAAAATTCAAAGTATAGTCAGATTATCAATAATTTGCGTGAATATGTGATATGAAATGATGCAATGATGTGATAAGAAAACTAATACTCTATGAAATAATATACTTAGTCTCTATATGCACATGATGACTCAATTATGCAAAATGTATAGTAGAGTATATTATATTAAACACTACAAGGAAGACAACAGTTAGCAACCGAGTAAATCGGTCGGTAAGAGTAGAAATCGGTCGGTAAATAGAATTACCGACCGCGTTCGAAAGAATTCCGACCGAAAGAAATTAGTCGAAAACTATAGTCGGAAACACAACTACCCGACCAAAAAGTCCGGTCGGTGATTCACCGACAGAGTAGCAGTCGGTAAAAAAGGACATCGGTCGGTAAAAAATTTTGCCGACTGAAACAGGCGGTCGGTAAAAGTTGAATACCGACCGAAATATCGGTCGGAAAAAGCGCTCTGCGGTCGGTGATTATATTTACCGACTGTTTTTTGCGGTCGGTAAGCGATACCGACCAAACGCAGACAAGAAGCTCCTGGAAGAGGTTTGGTCGGCAAAACCCTGTCTGCGGTCGGTAAATCGGTCGGTAATCCCCGGTCGGTAATAATTAACGACCGAAATCCCCGGTCGGTAATAATTAACGACCGACTAGTGTCAATATTGTGGTCAATGAGTGCGGTCGGCAAAGCAGTGTGGGCGGTCGGTAATGGTGCTTTTCGGTCGGTAAAATGAAACAAGTCGTGGGGTTTAGTGTGTTCGTTGTCCTCCAATTTGCAACATTCAAATCTGCATTATAACCATTTCAATTCGTTCATAACCAGCAAATCCAATACCGTTCTGCTCCAACCATCATACCATTCAATTCTTCCAACTCATTCAAACTACAACATCATTCACTTCAACCTTCATTCATTAACTTCATCCAATTCATTCAGAATCCAACATCTTCACAATTCATTCACATAAAACATTCGATATCATGGACATAGCTTTCTAAAATGTTTAACTACTTAATTAAGAGAATACTAATGAAAGTGTAAAGAGTCTAAACAACTTGGAAGAGAAATCAAAGTTAACACAACTTAAAAGAGTAATCAATTAGAGATTCAAGCTACACCTGAAAACCGACCCCGGCTCCCCCAACTCCACCACTTCGCGAATTATCATCATTCGGATTACGGACGTTATTGAAGGTAAACGGATTACAGTTCTGAGTTTGTAATACCGTGTTCAGCGCTGACATGAGCTGCTGTTGTTGTTGCATGAGCTCCCGGGTCTCTTCTCTAAAGCGCCTGTTCTCTTCTTTCTCCTTCTCTAAGGCTTCCAAAATTTTGTTTTGAAATTCTTCTGCCCGTTTTTCTTGTTGTACAAGAATACCGGGATGATAAGAGCACGAAGCATTCCCCTTATTCTGTGCAGGGGGGGGTGAAGTACAATGGGCCGGCGGATCCCACTCCGTATACGTGGCCCTTCTTGATGCCCCCGGCCGCTTCAAACCAAAGTTCGTCGTCCTCTTTCTCTTTCCCCTCCTCCTCGTTCTTTTTTCTTGAGCTCTTCAAAACGTTCCTATTAGCAAACAGACAAAGGTAATGTTTAGGAACAAGTTATAACTAATTTATTAAGGAATTTTAAGATAATCTCTATAATTAACTAAATTAACACTTACAAATGTAGCTTTTGCCTTCTGACTAGTATAAACCTTTTTACCCTCGACTTCCTTAGAATGTATGGTTTCTGCGAGCTCGGCCGCGCTGGGCCGCCTACCACCTAGTTGCTCCATCTACAAAAACAAATTAAAACTTACTATGCATAAACTTGGATCAATTATTACTATCATCTTCAAAAAAATATTAATAAAAACATTATGGAACATTTTAATATATTTTGTCATTACCAGCCTGGAAGCATGTTTAGTTGCCTTGATCGACTCCCCGTGGTGTGTAGGGCCAGGCTGAGCACAAGCTTTATTCGCCGCCGCTGTCCTAGATCTCTTCTGAAAAGCCTTCGTCTTCCGTCTCTCCAACAAGTCCTTGTAGACTTGCGGCACCATCCACCCCGGGCAATCTTTGTTCTTGCCATTCTTCACTTCACAGATGTCGTTGACGGTGTCCTTCTACCGTTTTCGTGCTTCGACGTCGTATCTCTCTCTAACTTGCTCTTCATCCTCGGGCTTCCATGAGCAGTAGCCTTGACATTGTGACCGATCATAATTTAATAATTACATATTAAGAAAATATTCAAATAACAATTAAAAGTGCATATAACTATATATATAGTTAGCAATATACTCATATAAATTAAAGTGAATGTATACCCTAAAATTGCCGAACCATTTTTCTTTGATCGTCTTCGGGGTCTCCCGGTAGTTCATATGCGGTTCATGGTAGAAACCCTTGAATGACTTCGTTACTCGTCTTACCACAGCGGAGTCATCAAACCTTAATCAAAACAAATACTAAAAATTGTATTTTTGTTTAAAAAAAATTATATACTACATCTACTTCGATAATAATAGAATAAGCAATACCATCTCCCTTTGGGTTCTATCGGAATTATGGGCAGATTTTCCTGTTGTTGTTGTTGTTGTTTTTGTTTTTGTTCCTGCTCCTCCTCATGCTCGTCGACCTCCACCTGTGGTCCACGTCCACGTCCTCCTCCACGTCCACGTCCAACCATCTTTCAGATATGATATGTTGAATGACAAAACAAACAAACATATGCAAATAACACTTACCAAATGCAATCCAAGAAAACATTTAACAAATAATATCACCTTGCCTAAAACCAAACAAACATATACAATTAAGTGCATTTATCCATGAGTGTTAATCGACAACTATTTCATTGACTAAACAAATACAAGTTAGCAATCATCGTCGTCATCATCATCGTCTTCTTCTTCTTCCTCCTCTTCTTCTTCTTCTTCCTCATCCTCCTCCTCAAACTCATCTTCAAATTCCTCCTTCTCATCAATGTCATCATCTTCGACAATCACATCATCACCCTTCTCATTCATCTCTTCCATGTCCTCCCCTTCACTAAAACTTTCTAAGACGTCATCGTCGACAAGACTAGATAATAATGAAGTACTAGTCACATCTTCTTGAAATACCGTGACATCCACTGGTGCATTAAATTGTGACTTTGCCCGACTCTTAAAAACAGCCCACCAATGATCTCTATCCTTCTTCGGGTTTGGGTATGAAGCATAATAAACTTGACTAGCTTGATGGGCAAGTACAAAAGGATCATATTTACCATATTTCCTCCTACTATTAACTTCTACTAGTTTATAAAGACCATGAACACTTATACCGTTTGTGGAATTATCCAAACTGTGGACATGACATAGGTCCACCCCGACGCGGCAACGCGCGGGTTTGGGGAGGTGAATGAATCTCCATGAGATTGTCAAATGGAAATTTAAATCGAAGTCGGAGTCGCCACCGAATTTTATGGTTATTCGGAACCGTTCGAGCCCACTCTATGTCGTAGTGGGCCGTGTACAAAATACGGCCCATTTCCGATGTCAGAGTTTATTGGGCTCGTCCCTTTGCAGTTCGATATAGATGCCGACTTGAGCGGTTAATCGTATACTGAATGACTCTCGTTGCCAATGGTTTCGGACATCTGGAAACCACGGTTCTGAGTAAGGGGTGAGGGTACGTGTTGGGAAGTTCACTAAGAACACCCAACCCCGCCCGCACATTAGCGGCCTCTACTAGGATATCGAATGACGTTTTAATGCGCGCTGCGCGCGTTAGTAATACGATGAATGATATGCAAACATTGTTTTCCTAAGCATGTGAGGAATTGAATGGGTTGCTAAGTCGGTTTAATGCATGAAAAATTAATTAACGTCAAAGTTGAATTTAGCATGTGAGATTCGTTTTAGTATAATAAAACAAACGAAATAAAAAGGATGAACTTGCTACAAAAGATGAACAAACGAGCTAGTATCGATTTGTAAATAATAATAGCAAGAAATAAATATGCGAAATCGAGAAAATAAATATTAATCGAAATCTGAAAAAGATATTGTTAAAAAGAAGCGGTTTTGTATAAAAAACGATGTTCGAAAAATAAAAAAAAGAACGAAAAGGGGCGTCAGGACAGCCGGCCGCGCGGCTCGCCCGGGATGCCGGCGGGTCGTGCTTCGGGCTGGTTTTGAACGCGGTTTTCTGAAAATTCGATTTATTAAATCACGTACGAATATTGCATGATTCGTACTCGAATTAATATTTTCGATATTCGCTATATTCGATAATTGACTACGAAATCAATATCAAATATTTAGAATAGTTTTAGAAAAGATGTAGATTTTAGAAATCATCTCGTAGAATAAATAATAAAACGACCGAAAAAGTAAAAAAACGGTCCGGATTGCGAGCCGTCCGGGTTTTGTATTTTGTTCGAAATTGCTAAATTGATAAATCGCGTACAAAATATGAATTAATATGTACTCGATTTATGTTTTCGATATTCGTCGTATCCGATATTCGATTATGGAATCGATATCGGATATTTAGAATGAGTTTTTAAAAAAAGGTTTTTGTAAAATTATTTGTTTTGAACGAAAAGTAAGAGAAAAGAATTTTGAACGAAAAAGAATGTAACGATTTTTTGACATCGTCGAGATCTTAATATAATTCTTTTCGATACAATATTCGATTATAGAAAAATCGATATCATATTTTTTAGAATATATGTTATGAAAATAATTTTTCGTTAATAACGATATTAGAGAAAAAAAAGAAAAAACGACTCTTGACCCATAATAAAAAAACAGACGAAGAGAAGGAAGGAGAAGAAAGGAGAAATCGGGTTTGGTACACCCTCAACCTACATGCTTTTGTTGACTCGGATCGGGGCTCGTCGGAATGTGGCTAGGCACGGGAGCGTCGAGTTTGGTTCGGCTAGGGGGTTCGGTTTGGACGAGACGGGTGAAGGGTGTCGGGAATTGGACCGGTTTCCTTCGGGTGTGTAATATCGGTTTCTCGATGCTAAGTGTAAAGATGATTGATGAGGAAGTTGTGTATTTTAATGTTACTGGTTTATGTCGATAATGAATGTGTGTGTTGCTAAAAATTTGTGTCTCTAAAGTGTTGAATGGGAGGTCCTATTTATAGGGGTTCCCGACCTTGACTTAGGAGAGATGTGCTTGTACTAGAATTACCGCTTGGGTAAGAAGCTGAGGAGAACGACAATTCTGTTTTCTTGTGAGGGAAGAAAAGGAGTCTCGGCTGGTTCATGCTACTCGGCCGAGTGTTTTGCACTCGGTTGGGTGTTTGAATCGGTTTTCGGATAGGATTCCTACTTGAGATCGAATTCTACCCCTAAACGAACTTATTTATTATTTTGTGTAGCTGATTTCGTAGAATTGGAGTCCGAATTGGACACGTGAGAATCACGGTCAACTCATATGTCTCGGGAAATATCTTTGACCGGGTTTTGACTCGGTCGCTAAAAGACGGTTTTACCCCTGGTGTCGGATTCGACCCAAATTAGTGTTACTTGACTCGAAATGACCCACTGGGCCTGAATTTGAGGTTGGTTTTGTGAAATTTGTACTCCGTAAAATGCCTAGGCGAAATGTCGTTGATTTCGAGCCCATTTCCGAGTACGTTAAACCACGTTTGCGTCCGATCATCATCGGGTGTTTGTCGGAAACTACTATAGACACCTGGCGGTCAAAATGTGGGTGTCTACAAAGCCCCCACTCTGACTGAGGCTTGGACAGGGCGAAAGTCAGAGTAGCCACCAGGTCAATCAAAGATTAAAACCTGGCAGCTTCCGGTCGGGTCGTTTAAGGTCCATAAGACCTGCGTGAAGGGCCCGCCGTCCATGGGCTAGAAATGTACCTGAACTGATGATAACTCCGTGGGGAATTGAACTCGTCGCATAAGACTTAAAATGGGCCTGTATGTGGGCTCATCTTGTTAAATGTCGTTGGGGAGTTATGCAAATTGCATGGTCCTGTTGAGTCGTCCTGTACATATTTATGCAAAGTAGCAAAGTTTCGCATGTAATATTTGTAGGAAAAATGACTCGTGCTGGGGAATAAAAATTTTGAGAAAAGGTTTGAATTTTTTTTTGAGTTTGCAAAAGTCTTTGAAAAATTAAAGAATTTTTGTTTTGACTTTGAAAAGGAATAGGAGTGCTCGGGATGACTTAGCTAAACCTTAGGATAATGGTTTGTTTGCTAAATACTCTAGGATTGGGAATCCTAAGGTGAGGAGGAGAAATTGATTTTATGCTATAAATACCCTCTCCTTGCTTCATAAATTCTCATAATTCCCCAATTCCCTCAATTCCTTAAAGAAAAGAATAAGTCCTGAAAATTTATTCTTTCTTTTTAGCAAATCAAATATGGGGATTGACCGATTAGTTGGGATGCTGCATGAGTGGTCCAAATATTTTAGGGATGCCGATAGGGCTATCCTAAATCAGAATGGCGTTACCCAATTGTCTGTGATCCGTCAGATGCAAGTAGACCGTCACTTCTTGGATGCTTGCCTGTCCTATTGGGATGATACCTATCATGTATTTAGTTTTCCTCGAGGAGAGATTTGCCCTATTCCTGAGGAAATTGCTGCTGCAGGAGGATGGAATCCTATACTCCGCCCTGCTATCCCTTTTTCAGTTCCTGACCCAAGGAGGAAGTTAAGGGAATTTTTAGGGCTTTCCCATATGGAGGTATCCCGTATGCTGGAAAGAGACACCGTTTCCTTGATCGATCTAGCTGAAAAATTCATGAACCCAGATGATGTCCGGGTCAGGCCGGTTCATAGTCGTAGGGCCTTTACCTTTTGCATGCTCCATGTCTATGCCTTTGAGGGACATATGGATTTATTATCTTGTATGGGCCATGTTAGACTTTTCACCGTGGCTGACCTGATGGAGACGGAGCATAGCCCGGCTTGGTTGATTACAGGGGAGATTATCCAGGGTTTGGATAATCGCAAAAGGGATCCGTCAGTCCGGCTGACTGGGAGTACTCGGATTCTACAGGTATGCTGTTTTTTCCGGTTTGCGCGGTTTTCTCCCGACTTTCCCGGTTTTTGCGGTTTTCTCGGTTTTCACGTCTTTTTTTTTTTGACGTGATTTTGACGATTTTTGCGATTTTGATTTTTTTTTGCGGGTTTTCAGCTGTGGCTGTTTGAGAGGCTATCGATCTTGGATCCTCCCCTAGACGTGAGCCGGTATCAACCCAGGCAAGTAATGTCGAGGAGACGAGCTATTCCCTTTTCTCGCTTCAACACTCAAAAATACTGGGACGAGGTGCTATCCTTCCATGGAGACTTACTGATCCGTTGGGCCGTACCATGGTGGCCGATTTACGTCTGGACCGGTCTAGAGTCTCGAGATAGGGCTAGATATCAGGTAATCCTATCTTTTAGGCAGACAATTCACCTCTTTCCCGATCGTATACTTAGGCAATATGGTCGGGTGCAAAGAATCCCAGAAATCGAGGCCGTTGTGAGTGAATCTACTCAGCTGACGGACGTGATGTGTGACACCTGGATGCAAAGGTGGTATACACGAGCTACTTGGCCTGTTCTCAAAAACTCTCATTCGATCTGGGTAACCGATTCTTACGTAAGATGGACCCGAGCTGATTCAGCTAAAACTCGAGCTGCCTTGAAAACTGACGAGGCCTATGACCTGTTACGCCGAGAGCATGCTAAAGATAATAGGAGCTTCTTTGCCGAAGAAGCTACTTCGACAGGTCAGAAAGGGAGATCTAGGACTCAGACTGAAGGGTCCAGTACTAAAGGTGCACGGGGGAAAGTGAGCCCCCAGACGGAATTAGAAAGGAGACTAGGACCAAGGCTGGCGGTCAAGGACCGACTCGGTCCTCGAGACAGGCTTCCCGAACCCGTTAGGGCTCGGCTTGGACCGGTGCAAATGGTGGATGACCCAAAATCGAAGAAGCGGGTTCGAACTAAAGAAATTCCCATTGTGATTAGGGAACGTTCGCCCCCACCCCGTCGGCCTCGGGCTCCACGTGACCCGAAAGATAAGGGAAAAGGGAAAATGTACGAGTAGTCTAACCCCTCTTTGATATTTCGCCCTCTTTGATATTTCTGGGCCTAACCCTTTTGTTAAAAGCCCGTTGGATCCTCTTCTGATATATCTGAATGTTATTCAGAGCCCGGGACCGTCGTTCGTCTAAGAGGACTAGCGAGTCGTATCGGGCTTGGACCCAGTCCGCTTCAGGTACCTGGCTCTCGAGCAGGATCCTAAGGGATGGTACTTCTAGCTCGACTGGCTGGACTGCTTCCATTCCATATGTCAGATAGTATGGAGTTGCTCCGGTCGCAGTTCGAATTGATGTCCGATATCCCCATAAGGCAAAAGGTATCTTGTCGGGCCAATCCCGGTAATTCCTAGCCATCTTTTTAAGAATGGTGACAATTGTTTTATTAGCCGCCTCCACCGCTCCATTTGTTTGAGGACGGTAAGGTGACGATGTATGCCTTTGGATCTTGTACTTTTCCAGCAAAGTGGCGGTTTCAGCTTGGAAATGGGTCCCGTGATCGCTGATGAATTCGTGCGGAATCCCGTATCGACATATAATCTTATTTTGGATGAACTTAGCCACATGTTTGGCATTCAAGATCCGGTATGACTCGGCTTCGACCCATTTAGTGAAATAGTCGATAGCCACTAGGATGAAACAGTGACCTCCCGTCCCAGAAGGGTTCACTTTCCCGATTATATCAATTCCCCATGTTGAGAATGGCCATGGTGATGTCATTGTATATAATAGGGATGAAGGCATATGCTGAACATTGGCGAAAATCTGACAGTTATGGCAGTGTTTGACATACAACTGACAGTCAGTTTCCATGCTATTCCAATAGTAACCGAGTCTTGCGATTTTCCGGGCCAACATATGGGCGTTCATATGTGGACCGTTTTCACCATCCTGTACCTCGGCCATGACTCTTTCGGCTCGAGTTTTGTCAATGCATAGGAGTAAAGCCCCCTGTGCTGTCTTCTTATATAACTGTCCATCGTCCGTGCGGATGAACTGGGTTGCCTATCTTCGTAGAGCTTTCTTGGCCCGGTTTTCAGCTCCCGGAGGATATTCCCCTGACGTTAAGTAGGTTTGAATAGCCTGGTACCAAAGTTCTGGATCATTTATTTCAATATCTTGGATAGCGTGGGTGTATGCCGGCTCTGAACGCCTTTCAACGCAAATGGGCTTAGATGCGCTGGGATATTCAGTAAAGATGCTAATTTTGAGAGACATCTGCAAACTGGTTTTCTTCCTGAGGCAGATAAATGTACTCTACTTTTTGGAATTGTTTTTCGAGAACCCTTACTCGCGATTGGTAAGCCACGAGATTTGCGTTCCGAGTCTTCCATTTTTGTAGGGTTTGATTTATGACTAATGATTAGTCACCGTGGACCCGGAGGTTTGTTACCCCTAAATCAGCGGCGGCTTGCAGTCCGTGAATGCATGCTTCGTACTTGGCTGCGTTGTTAGTTACGTCAAAATCTAGCTTAATGGATAACGGGGTGTGTTCCCCTTGTGGTGAGATTAGCAAGATCCCGACACCAAATCCTCGGAAGTTGGACGCTCCGTCGAAATACAGATCCCATGTATCGGTGTCGGTATGGAATATGTCTTCATCTGGGAAGGCCCAAGTATCGGTGTGATCTTCCTCGGATACCGGGCTATCGGCTAGGAATTCTGCTACTACCCGGCCCTTGATGGCTTTTAAAGGTACGAACTTGAGGTCGAACTCAGCTAGCATTAAAGTCCATCTGGATATGCGGCCGTTGAGGATGGACTTTTCGAATAGATACTTGATTGGATCCATTTTGGATAGCACGTGTACCTCGTGACTAAGCATGTAGTGTCGAAGCTTTTTAGTGGCCCATACTAAAGCTAGACACGTCTTCTCGAGCATTGTGTACTTGCGTTCGTATTCCAAGAACTTTTTACTGATGTAGTAAATAGCCCGTTCTTCAGAATCGACCGTCTGGGCTAGCATAGCGCCCATGGACGTCTCAGTCGTTGTTAGGTATAGCGACAGAGGCAAACCATGCTGAGGTGGCATTAGCACCGGTGGAGAGGATAGAATTTCCTTGATCTTATCGAAAGCCATTTGACATTTGTCGTCCCATAGTGTTCGTTCTCCTATCTTCAGTTTCTTGAAAATGGGTTCACATACCATGGTTAGCTTTGAAATGAATCGGCTTATGTATTGGACTTTCCCGAGAAACCCCCTTATCTCCTTTTCGGTTTTAGGCGGTTGCATTTCGGTTATGGCCTTGATCTTTGCTGGGTAAACTTCGATGCCACGTTGGCTAACAATGTGGCCCAGTAGCTTGCCCGATGTTACCCCGAAACTGCATTTTTGAGGGTTTAACCTCATGTGGTACTTGCGTAGTCGGGTGAAGAACTTCCTTAAGGCTGCAATGTGTCCGTTTTGGTCCTTTGACTTGACAATCATATCGTCGACGTAGACCTCCACTTCCTTATGCATCATGTCATGCAATAAGGTGGTGGCAGTCCGTTGATAAGTGGCACCAGCGTTAATAAGCCCAAATGGCATCACGGTATAGCAGTAAGTCCCCCAAGGTGTGATGAAGGTGGTCTTACTCATGTCTTCTTCCTCCATTTTGATTTGATTGTATCCGGCATACCCGTCCATGAATGAAAGAAGGGCATGGTCAGCCGTGTTATCCACCAATATGTCGATGTGTGGCAACGGAAAATCGTCTTTTGGGCTGGCCTTATTAAGGTCCCGAAAATCTACACATACTCGGACTTTACCATCCTTTTTGGGTACTGGTACTATGTTTGCAACCCAGTCTGGATATTCAGACACTTGGATAAAGCCCGCTTTGAATTGTTTATCAACTTCTTCCTTGACTTTGAGAGACCATTCGGGCCTCATTCTTCGGGGTTTCTGTTTTACCGGCTTGTACCCGTCTTTGATGGGTATTCGGTGTTCAGCTATTTCCCGGTCTATTCCCGGCATGTCCTTGTAGGACCATGCAAAGACGTCTTTGAATTCTTGGAGAAGATCCGTGAACTGTTGTCTCTCTTCGGGATCTGAAGATAGGCCCAACTTAAGCATCTGAGGTTCTAAAGGGGTTCCTACATTGATGGAATCGGTTTCTTCGATTACTGGGTCTCGGGATTCCCTTTGCTCAAGTTGCTCGATTAGATGCGGAGGCAATGGTACCTGTTCGTTGGGTTTCTCAATGTCATTGCAAGTAAGATTTTTGAAAACATTTTGAAAATAAGCCAAGTCGTAAGCAGAACGGTTATCGCTATTATTGATGGTAAATTTTGAAAAGAGCTCGAAGAGAGCTACCATCTGATCGTTGGTCAGAGGCGGGATAGGGAGAGCCCTCAGGACAGACTCCGAGGCTCCCGATGGTGTGGCTAAAGAAGGGAGAGGGGTTACAGACTCGATCCTAGTACTGGACCCTCTAGACTTTGACTCAGACTCCGACTCTGACTCTGACTCGGACTCGGACTCAGATTCAGATTCGATAGCATGCATATCTCCTTCGCCATTAGTTAGCTTGTAGACTCGACCCTGGCTGTCGGTCCACTTAGTTGTCTTCCTCCAAGCTCTCTTCCCAGTGTTGGCACCAACTTCAGAGATCAGCTTGGTTGGATCGAACCTGCTGCTGCGAAGAATCAGGCTGACTAACTCCTGTTTAGGGGTCGGGATGACCTTGTCTTCCCCGAAGAGTAGTCCTAGAATGGGCTCGGTATTGTTTGTGCTCTCCTTAGATTCGGCCTGGATAAGGGTAAAGATATCATCTGGGATGAAATTGCATTCCCGAGCCAGTTTGGTCCCGAGATATGAGATGGTGGGCTTATAGAGGCCCGTTTGAATAGCTCCGAACACCGGGGTGACGAACGTGACCGTCTTGGTCTGGTTCGTGTATCCGGATTCCAAGGTATAGACTAGATCGAGGCGAGATTGTCCGTTGTTCAAGGTTTCGATAATTTTCCCGGGTGGAAGATAGGGCCTTGATGTGATTCCCGGTAGACAACCCAGATTCTGTAGCATCGTATCGATACTAGTAGTAAAGTATGGCCGAAAAAGGTATTCCTCCTCGATCATTCCCACGAAGTTGAATCCTCGTGGGTCGGCTGAGCCTGCCGTGTTGCAGCTTGACACGGTTATGGGAGTAGCTTCAAGAGTGACGATCCCATCTTGTAGAGGTAGCTTGACCTTCCTGTGAAGAGTGGAAGACACAGCTTTGACCGCGTGAATCCACGGTCTCCCAAGTAGCAGATTGAAAGATGAGTGACATCGATCACTTGAAATTCTAACTCCTTCTCGATTGGGCCCGTTATGATGGTTAGCTTAACGGCCCCAGCAACTGATTTTGGGCTCCAGTCAAAAGCCTGGATAGTTTTTGCAGTCGGAAGGTAGTCAGCCTCGGTTATGCCGAGGGCCTTGGCTGTCCTTAAAGGAAGGACGTTAACTGCGGACCCGTCATCAATCAGGGTCATCGGGAGATATTTGTTTCGGCAGATCACCGTGATATATAGGGCCAAGTTATGGGTGGTCCCGAATGGTGGAAGGTCGGACTCGGAGAAAGTGATAAGTGGGCCCTCTCCTTTGGACCTGTCGTTGAGGTATGGCAGGATAGTGGCTACCATCTCGGTGGGGGTAACCGATGAGTCAACCTTGATTTCATCAAGGGCCCTAGTAAGTGCTGCTCGATGTTCCTGAGAACTAACCAAAAGCTGCCATATAGTAATATCAGTTCAGACCCTCTTTAGTTGTCTGACTAGGGCCGTGTCAGCGTTTGGTTCTTCAGGAGCGAGTTCCGTCCTGGAAGGTTCAGTGACGGTTTCCGGAGTGGTGAGATTGGCCGTGATGGTGTGTGTACCGGCCAGAGCCCTGGCTTTGGCTTTCCGGATTTCTTCGATGGTGACGGGGACAGCTTCCCCTTTAGCCAAGTAAACATCATCTTCATCGTCGTTCCATATCCCGTTGATTTGGGAAATGAAAGGGGAAATGAGATGAGCGCAGTCAACTACTTCTCCAGTAAAAATGGCGTGAGTGGCAAGAGGATTGTTTTTGTTACTTGGCTTGTCACTGGGTAGTGGTATCTTTCCATTTTCGATCAGATCTTGGATAAGATGTTTTAATTTCCAACATTTTCCGTGTCATGCCCGTTGCCTTGGTGATAGTGGCAATAGGCTTGAATGTTGTAGCTTTTGGATCGCTTTTCCACGGGAACTTCCGGAATCGGGCCTATCGGTTGGATTAGGCTTTTCGAAGACAGCCTTTGTAAGGCATTAGCATAGGTTGTCCCTATGTCGGTGAATACCCGATTTGGAGTATTCTTTTTGGTCGAGGTGTCAAGTGAGTTAACCTCGTCGAAGATGCTTCGAGCCGCCGTTGTGGTTGCGGGCTAACTGGAGGACGAACTGGCTCCTTGATACCCCTTGGTAGAGGCCTTAGTAAGGTTCTCTAGCCTTAGATCATCTTCGATTCTAGTACCCATTTCGGTCAGAGTGGCGAAGTCGGGTATGATGGCGTACCTGAGATGGACTCGGTAAGCGGGGAGGAGGTTTTTGACAAAGGCCTCCACTAGCACTTTTTCGGTGGGCTTGTCCACCAGCTTAACAATTTCGGTCCGCCACCTTTGAAGGTATTTGGTGAAACCCTCCTTAGGCTCTTGGGCCATAACTTCCAGAGTACGCATGGTAGTCTGGATTTCAGCATTATCCGCATAGTTCCGCGCGAATTCCATTGCAACATCGTCCCAAGTTTTGAATTTCTTGGGGTCTAGCCTGTAGTACCAGGCTTTTGGGTGTTTTTCCAGAGAGGAAGCAAAGAGATGCTTAAACATGGTCGATTTGACCCCCTTAACAGCCATGAAGTCCTTGAAAGCCCGAATGTGAAGTACCGGGTCTTCAGTCCCATCGAACATTGGCAAGCCCGTTAAGTAGAGGTCAGCGGGCAGTTCATCAGTTAAGGGTGAATAGGTACGGGCATTTTCCGTGAGAATAGTGTTTCTGGTGGTCGAGTGGACCTGTTCCTGCAGCTTTTGGACCGCGCCGGCC
The DNA here is from genome assembly GCA_958450325.1 of Agrostemma githago. NCBI lineage: Eukaryota > Viridiplantae > Streptophyta > Magnoliopsida > Caryophyllales > Caryophyllaceae > Agrostemma > Agrostemma githago. The sequence continues at coordinate 56,181,948 of OY288243.1, forward strand.
AACGCGGCTAAGGGTCCGTCATCTTCGATCGAAGCATTGGGGGTTCCCTGTTCCACGTCACTAACCCGAGTGACAATGGCGATCTGGTCCTCCCGCATTTTCCTCAATTGGTCCTGGATTTGGGCCAACGTGGTGGTCAACTCGTCTATGGCTTTTTGCGTCATGGTTCGAGTGAAGGGTGGCCTGTCTGTAAGAGCACCACGTAATTAGCAACTTAACCCGAATCCTAAGAAAAGTACATCCCGAGCAAGGGAAAAGGAAGAAGACTAAAACGGAAATGACTCGGAAAAGACACCTAGACGGGTGACTTGTGAAAAGGTGGGCCTTCCTCAGGATCCAACGCTGTGGGTTGGGCCCTGTCCGAAGGAAGGTTCACGTGAGACATTCCCAGACTTTTAGACTCGATTGTGTAAATGGGCAAATCTTTGTAGGAGTATGTCCTACGTAGGTGGGTCTTGCCTTAGTAGAATAAGGCGGACTAGGATGGGGGGGAAACCCGTGATATAAGATCGACGGAGTTTCGACGCTAGAGACTTCAACGACTTATGACACGACCCGACACTACTAAATACGGGAAGTCCTAAGAAGAGGAAGTTTTGAAATATGATTTTGAAAAGGCCCGAAAAAATCGGGTAGAACCGGCCCTTTTTTCGAGAAAAAAACGAAAAAGTTGAGCCGGGTGACAGTTTGAAAAATTCGAAAATATTTTCGAGTTTTGAATTGGGCATAATACCGGCTAAAAAAGGCTATTTTGAGTAAAATCATTGATCCTAAATTCGGTATATGACCCGGGTTTTGAAAATTGGATATTTTGAAAAGGATGCAAAATTTTGAAAAATGACGGTTTTGAAAAAGATAATGTGGATCAAGTAGCACGTAGTCATGGAAACAGTATAATGACGCCATGTATGCTCTTAAGCTAAGTCTCGGTCAGTCTATAAGGGTCTATACCAGTGTACATAGCCTATCGAGAATCGGGGCGGACTCCCTAACTCGAGTTGAGATTAGGACATGCCGTAAAACCCATGCGAATCGGCGAGTGGACACCTTTGACATAACCAGTTTGGACTATATCAACGGTATAGTGGGACGTCGGTCACGGGTACCGGCCCGGGAAAATGGGGTTATGCATGAATCGTAAAACTAAAACGTGCATTGTACTAGTCAAACGATTTCTATTCGAGTCTCACCCTGAGGATACCGAAGGTTATTAACTCATCAGTAAATCCCCAGCGGAGTCGCCAAATTGTGGACATGACATAGGTCTACCCCAACGCGGCCATGCGCGGGTTTGGGGAGGCGAATGAATCTCCATGAGATGGTCAAATGGAAATTTAAATCGAAGTCGGAGTCGCCACCGAATTTTATGGTTATTCGGAACCGTTCGAGCCCACTCTATGTCGTAGTGGGCCGTGTACAAAATATGGCCCATTTCCGATGTCAGAGTTTATTGGGCTCGTCCCTTTGCAGTTCGATATAGATGCCGACTTGAGCGGTTAATCGAATATTTAATGACTCTCGTTGCCAATGGTTTCGGACATCCGGAAACCACGGTTCTGAGTAAGGGGTGAGGTTACGTGTTGGGAAGTTCACTAAGAACACCCAACCCCGCCCGCACATTAGCGGCCTCTACTAGGATATCGAATGACGTTTTAATGCGCGTGTTAGTAATACGATGAATGATATGCAAACATTGTTTTCCTAAGCACGTGAGGAATTGAATGGGTTGCTAAGTCGGTTTAATGCATGAAAAATTAATTAACGTCAAAGTTGAATTTAGCATGTGAGATTCGTTTTAGTATAATAAAACAAACGAAATAAAAAGGATGAACTTGCTGCAAAAGATGAACAAACGAGTTAGTATCGATTTGTAAATAATAATAGCAAGAAATAAATATGCGAAATCGAGAAAATAAATATTAATCGAAATCTGAAAAAAATATTGTTAAAAAGAAGCGGTTTTGTATAAAAAACGATGTTCGAAAAATAAAAAAAAGAACGAAAAGGGGCGTCGGGACAGTCGGCCGCGCGGCTCGCCTGGGATGCCGGCGGGTCGCGCGTCGGGCTGGTTTTGGACGCGGTTTTCTGAAAATTCGATTTATTAAATCACGTACGAATATTGCATGATTCGTACTCGAATTAATATTTTCGATATTCTCTATATTCGATAATTGACTACGAAATCAATATCAAATATTTAGAATAGTTTTAGAAAATATGTAAATTTTAGAAATCATCTCGTAGAATAAATAATAAAACGACCAAAAAAGTAAAAAAAATGGTCTGGATTGCGAGCCGTCCGGTTTTTGTATTTTGTTCGAAATTGCTAAATTGATAAATCGCGTACAAAATATGAATTAATTTGTACTCGATTTATGTTTTCGATATTCCTCGTATCCGATATTCGAGTATGAAATCGATATCGGATATTTAGAATGAGTTTTTAAAAAAAGGTTTTTGTAAAATTATTTGTTTTGAACGAAAAGTAAGAGAAAAGAATTTTGAACGAAAAAGAATGTAACAATTTTTTGACATCGTCGAGATCTTAATATAATTCTTTTCGATACAATATTCGATTATAGAAAAATCGATATCATATTTTTTAGAATATATGTTATGAAAATAATTTTTCGTTAATAACGATATTAGAGAAAAAAAAGAAAAAACGACTCTTGACCCATAATAAAAAAACGGACGAAGAGAAGGAAGGAGAAGAAAGGAGAAATCGGGTTTGGTACACCCTCAACCTACATGCTTTTGTTGACTCGGATCGGGGCTCGTCGGAATGTGGCTAGGCACGGGAGCGTCGAGTTTGGTTCGGCTAGGGGGGTTCGGTTTGGACGAGACGGGTGAAGGGTGTCGGGAATTGGACCGGTTTCCTTCGGGTGTGTAATATCGGTTTCTCGATGCTAAGTGTAAAGATGATTGATGAGGAAGTTGTGTATTCTAATGTTACTAGTTGATGTCGATAATGAATGTGTGTGTTGCTAAAAATTCGTGTCTCTAAAGTGTTGAATGGGAGGTCCTATTTATAGGGGTTCCTGACCTTGACTTAGGAGAGATGTGGTTGTACTAGAATTACCGCTTGGGTAAGAAGTTGAGGAGAACGAGAATTCCATTTTCTTGTGAGGGAAGAAAAGGAGTCTCGGCTGGTTCATGCTACTCGGCCGAGTGTTTTGCACTCGGTTGGGTGTTTGAATCGGTTTTCGGATAGGATTCCTACTTGAGATCGAATTCTACCCCTAAACGAACTTATTTATTATTTTGTGTAGCTGATTTCGTAGAATTGGAGTCCGAATTGGACACGTGAGAATCACGGTTAGCTCATATGTCTCGGGAAATATCTTTGACCGGGTTTTGACTCGGTCGCTAAAAGACGGTTTTACCCCTGGTGTCGGATTCGACCCAAATTAGTGTTACTTGACTCGAAACGACCCACTGGGCCTGAGTTTGAGGTTGGTTTTGTGAAATTTGTAATCCGTAAAATGCCTAGGCCAAATGCCATTGATTTCGAGCCCATTTCCGATTACGTTAAAGCACGTTTGCGTCCGATCATCATCGGGTGTTTGTCGGAAATTACTATAGACACATGGCGGTCAAAATGTGGGTGTCTACACATCCATGAACACTTGAACATGATTGCATTATAAATTCTCTTCTCCCCACAATACCTCAACTCAATAATTTCCTCTAAAGTGTCGTAGTAATCGTTTCCTTCAACATTACTTACGCAAACCCCGTAATTCATGGTAGCTCTGTTTTTCCCATATTTCTGTGTGTGTAAATTAAACCCATTAATCATATATCTTTGCCAATTGTTTACTTCTTTAGAAGGACCAAATGCTAAGGCTTGAATCACATCATCTTTGACATTCATCTCAGTTACCTAATTGCGTAGTAGAGTGTTAGTGCATGTATATGTGACGTGCTCAAAGTTTATTTCATTCTAATATGTCAATACTGAGACTTACATATCCTTTAAACCATTTTGGAAACAACTTCTCATATGTAGTCAAAACTTCATCCATTTTAGCTCGTCGATGTTGCTCCATAATGAACTGCTCAAATAAGCTGTAATTATCCAATTCAGTCGTGACATCTAGATCTTTTAATTTTAAAATAAATAAGTAAGTTGTTACTATTTACGTACCGTTCATATTCTCCTAGTAATTCACAATTTGATAATGCGTACAGATGGGCACGATCGAACTCTTGTTCGTCCAAGTATCTCTGTTTTGGTTTAGCAAGTCCTCTACCTTTGTGTTGTCGAAAGAGCTCGAGTAAAGATGAATCATTTTCATCTCCCGTGCCCACATCCAAATCCTTAGACTTTGTATCTACGTGGTCTTCAAAGTATAGAGAACAAAAATTTGATATTTCTTCAGTTAAGAAAGCATTGCAAATTGAACCTTCCACACGTGCTTTATTACCCACTTTTTTTTCAAATGATTAAGAAACCTACATTTTGATATAGTGTTGAGTATTTTCACAATTATAATGATATAATGATTAAGAAACATTAATAAGTTGAGTATTTTCACAATTATACCTCTCAAAAGGGTACATCCACTTATATTGTACTGGCCCACCAACTCTTGCTTCATAAGGCAAATGTATTGGTAAGTGCTCCATGGAATTGAAGAACGATGGTGGAAACACTTTCTCAAGTTTGCAGAGGATCTCCGCAATATCGTTCTCCAGCCGCTCTACATTTTGGGTTGTAAGGCTTGAGACACACAAATCACGAAAAAATTGGCTGATCTCGGTAATTGAATTCCACACATTAGTTGGGAGCAAGTGTTTCAAAGCAACGGGTAATAGCCATTCCATGAACACATGGCAATCGTGGCTCTTCATACCATGAAGTGTGAGACTGTGTAGGTCGACGCAGCGACCTAAATCCGATGCGTATCCATCTGGAAACCTCAAATTGCATATCCACTCACATAGTATCTTTTTTTGCACTTTGTCAATAGTGTAGGGAGCTTTTGGTTTGCGGCCGTCCTTGAGGTGTAGGTGACCTCTACTACATAATTTGGGCAAGTCCTTCCTTGTGTTATGGGTGTCAACTGTTTTATTTTTATTATCCAGTACTGTATGAATTAATTGCTCAAAGAAGTTTTTTTCAATATGCATGACATCCAAATTGTGTCGAATCAACAAATGCTTCCAATAAGGTAGGTCCCAGAACAAGCTCTCTTTGAACCACCCTGTTTTCATCTTCTTAAGTTCTTTGAGTTCATGATCAGTACCATCAATGATCGTCGGGTAGTCTGATATCGTCTCCCAGATTTCACATCTTGACAATATCGGAGGTGGTTCATCATTATCGCACTTACCCTTCCTAAAGGCAGTTTTGTTGTAACGGAATGCATGATGTAAGGGTAAGAATTGTCTGTGACAATCGAACCAACACATTTTACCTCCATGTGGAAGCCAAAACGCCTTGGTGTCTTTCATACAATGTGGACATGCATGTTTGCCAGCAGTAGCCCACCCTGAGAGCATCCCATAAGCCAGAAAATCGTTGATGGTCCATGGGATACATGCTTTCAGCCGAAAATTTTGTTTCCTGGACACATCATAGGTGAGCTCTCCCGTGTCCCACAACTCTTTCAATTCATGAATAAGAGGTTGCATGTATATGTCCAAGTTTTTCTTAGGATTTTTTGGCCCGGGAACGATCAAGGATAGAAACATAAATTGTTTTTTCATGCATAATGCAGGGAGTAGATTATAAGGAGTGAGAATCACCGGCCAACATGAGTACGACTTACCAAATTGACCGTGTAGTGTAAAACCATATGTGCAGAGTCCAAGTCTAACATTACGAGGCTCAATAGCAAACTCCGAAAACATATAATCTAGATGCTTCCAAGCCCCACTGTCACTTGGATGAGCCATGGTCCCTGGTACACGTGGATTTTCTATATGCCATCTCATTTCTTTTGCAATGTTCTTGGTTGCATATAAACGTTGCAACCTTGGTGCTACAGGGAGATAGGTTAAGACTTTGAAAGGTATGTCTGCCCCACTAAAAGTTTTCTTCTTGTACCTATCTTTTCCACACTTTTTACATTTATCAAGCATGGAGTCTTCTTTCCAAAATAGCATGCATCCGTCCTGACATGAATGGATCCTATGATGGGGCATTTGAAGGCCCCTAAGCAACCTTTTAGTGTCATAGAATGTGCGAGTCATTAGATTATCTCGTGGAATGATATCCTCAATCGAAGCAGCTATCTTATCTAAACTTCTTTCCGGTAGGTTGTCCTCACATTTAATGTTAATCATCCTAGAAGCTACTTCTAGCAATGACGACTCACATCCACGATACAGAGGTGTCTCGGCGGCCTCTAACATTTCAAAAAATTCTTTCTGATCATGGTGGGGGCTTTCTTCTTCACCCAAAGGAGAATCCTCAACACGGCCGAACAGTATGTCTCCAAATGCATCTACTATCATCTCCCGATAAGGTTGGTCGATGAAAGCATTAGTGTTTGTTGAAGTACTAGGATTACCAATAAAAGAAAAGGGTTCTCCATGGCACACCCAATTAGTATAACCAGGCTTAAACCCTTTGCTAATGAGATGCTCTTTCACTGTAAACTCATTCAAGTACTTCAAATTTTGGCACTTCACACATGGACATCTAAGAATCTGATGTGTCTTGTATTCTTCTTGTTCCTTAGTATATAGAATAAAATCATCCACCCCAAGTATAAACTCATACTTAACTTTGTTTCTATCGTCTACCCTTTCGTACATCCATTTTCTTTCGGTATTTGTCATTGTTAGATTTTCTATAAGAGGAACGAAAACTTAATTAAATAACATATTTAAAAGGAGTAAATAACAAAGAAATAACCATGAGTTTACTCTCGTTAGTTCAAAAACAATAATCGAATATAATTAGAGTAGGGGTTGATACGTTTACTCTAATTAGACAATTTGAACTCCCATGATCCCATCTTATTCGTACCCCTTCATTATTTAATTAAGTTTTCACATCTAACCTTAGTTTAATATATAAACTCAAATTCTTAGTATTCTTTACTGAATTTGATCGAGTCATATAACCGTTCTAATAATCTAATTATGATCGAACTTTCTCTAGGGATTTTTGTTTCCAAAACCATGAATAGAAGTAGCTTTTTACATTGATTTTTTTAATACATGAAATTAACTCTTTTTACTGAGAGATTACTAATTTTCTTTTATTTTTTCTTTTAGGAGATATATTCTAATCTGTAAAGAATTTTTTTATGTAATTATAAACAGTATGAAACATGAATTTCTTTCTTGTATGATGAATGTTAGCATTGGTATGAAACTATGTTAAAGTTATGTTTAATCTTTATCAATTAGATTACTTATAATCGTATAGTGAATGTTAGCATTCGTATGAAACTATGAATGGGAACTGGTATAGTTCAAAGCGGATTCGGCACAACATAGCAATGTACTACTCCAAATCCTCCGATTTGACCCAATTGTTTGATATCTCTAAAAAATTGAACAAAGACCCAAAATCAGCCCAAACACAAAGTGAACGGACCCGACCCGACCCGACCTGATCCGATCGGATCGGATCAACTTGACCCGTTATAAAAGACGATTAATTTCATCAAAAAAGGGGATTAATTTGACAAAGGGTTTCAGAAGATTATTACCACAGGGTCGGAAAAGGCGTCGGTGCAGAGGGCAAAGCTAACAGCAGACTGTGAATTCGAAAGACCGAGTTTTCGAATGATGAGTTGCTTCTCTTCTGCAGATTTCTTTCTGAATGCAGTTGATAATATGGTTTCAAGCCACTGGAATAAATCACATCACATCACATACAAACAGTTAGGAACACAGTGATAAATTTAATCAATGAAGGATTAAAGTGAGATAGAACAACATGCAATTACATATTTACATACCCCTCCAACTCGAGTTGTATGAAAGCAGAAAATCGAATGCTCAATTGCATTTGCACTTATTACCAGTCCCCCGATGTTATAAGCTGCCTGCACTAACCCCAACCCCAATGTATAGCAATGTACTACTCCATCCGAACCCATCTCTACTCACTCATTCAGCCTTAATTATCAAAACTAAGTAATCCACATAACAATGTACATTACTATTCTACAATGCAAGTGCAGAAATCGTGTTTAGTCCCGACTCCTAAACCCAAATAGATATACAGTAGTTTAAAGCGGGTCGGGCAGCCGAATACACCTCTACTTACTCCTTCAGCCTTAATTATCCAAACTAACTATTCCACATAACAATGTACTTACAAATTGTTCCATCATCAAAACAAAAAAGCTTCAATTGTGGGCAGAATAAAAGAAGAAAATGAAACAAAAAAGCTCAAATTTGGGAGATACATTTCTTCGTTAGTAAACAAGAAATGTATGATTACAAACAATACAACTCAATCATCTAATCACAAACAAACCCTACATTGATTTAACCTCAATACAGCAAACAAACAAACAAACAAACAAACCCCTTACCTTACCTAGATTCATCTAATTTGACCCTAAACTAAAAATTGATTTAACCCTAAATCCAATTTCACCCTAATCTAACAAACAAATTGAATCTAAATTGTACTAACCTAGTTGAATTCATAAAACATACCACAATAATAAAGCAAATATAAACAAAATTGAACAACAAACTCAATTAAAAATCAAACCCTAACCTGAAATTTGGAGATTTTCAGGAAAAGGAGGACAACCGGTGAAGGCTAGATCGGCGAAGGGGCGAGGTCCGGCGAAGGGGAGAGGTCCGGCGAAGGGGAGGGCGACGGGGTTGGGTCGCGTATAATGAAAGAAGCTGGGGTTTTCTTATTTTTTTTTGGAAGTAACAGAACGTAATGAATGAAGGAAGCTGGGTGATTTAATTCGAAAAGCTCACCGACCGACAAAAATCGGTCGGTATTTTTGCAAAGTTGGTCGGTAACTACTTCGAATACCGACTGATACCTGTTCTGCCGACCGCTAATATTCAGTTGGTAAATTACCGACTGATTACAAAAATACCGACTGATTTCGGTCGGTATTCTTTATTACCGACCAATTATTTGGTGGTCGGTAAATATCGGTTGCTAATCTCCACTTTTCTTGTAGTGAAATATCCATAAATTGGATTAATTTCAGGATTATGAGCTCATTGATACCAATAATATATGTCGACGGTCATACGGATTTATAAAATCCTTATTCAATAGGCTACTTGATATTGCGTGCAAATGTGTAGTCATTTCATATGATGTAATTTCGTAGAATCGTCATTCTACTTATATATTACTGTACACGATAAATACGCGTAATTTGATATGATAAAACTTTTGGGTTATTTAACAGGAATAATACCAACTTTGGGTGGTATTCCATCAATAAAACCAACTTTAATTAATACGGGAATAAAACCAAATATGAGTCATATTACACGAGAATGAAATTGACTCTTAAATGACCGGATGAAGTCGGTTTTGTGGGTCCCATGCTATTAATTAACACCCATCTTCATCTTCTTCATTGCCCCAAAATCAAATTCTCTCTCCTAAACCATCATTTCTCCAAATCCAAATCCAAATCAACCTACATTTTCAATTAAACCAATTATAAAAAACAGTAATTGGACACTAAACCTCCAAATTAAACCCAGAAAAATCAAAAACCTAAGTTATACCCAGAAAAATCGAAAAAAATTGAAAACCCTAATTTCAACCCAGAAAAATCGAAAAAAATTGAAAACCCTAATTTCAACCCAGAAAAAATCGATTTAGGGGAAATGAAAAAAACACTTACCGTTGACATTGTCGAACCACAAGATTGAGGAACGAACTTGACAATATCCCTGAAAATTGATTTTCGACATAATTAATGATAATGACCTTCGATCAAGTTTGACAAAAGTTTGAGAAAGGTAAACAAATAAAAGTTCCGTAAAAATTACCTTCGACGAAGGGATGAAGTGATGAATAGATGAAGAAGACGTTTTGAATTGATGAGAATTGATGATTGATGAAGCGAGAAGATGAAGTTTAAAGTTTGGAAGTTAATGGGGTTAAAAGTGAGGTTAAAAGTTTGGGAGTTTTAGAGTGTCATTAAAATTTGAATTAGTGGTAATATTAACAGGTGTAGGCGGTAGCAGGTAAGACAATTTCATTTTTGTGTAATATGACTCATACTTGATTTTATTCCCGTATTAATTAAAGTTGGTTTTATTGATGAAATACCACCTAAAGTTGGTATTATTCCGGTTAAATAACCCAAACTTCTTTTGTTTTACCAACTTGTCACTCACTTTCTCCCCCTAAGATGGTAAAAAAAATATTCAAGATAGATTGCAATCATTTACTTAACCACCTTAGAATGTGATTTATCATATCATATGCAAATAAGATTTCATTGATGGGTATTTTTGCAAGATTATGATATATTTTGGGCAGTACGTGATTCATAAAATAATTGACTTTTAATGGATGATTCTAAATGCCAAATTTTAACTTTTAATGGCTGATTCTAAATGCCAAGTTTAAGAGATCGATTTATTCACATAATAACGATCAAATTGTGAATTCTAATAGCGCAAATTACTCGTATTTGATATGTGGTCTCCAAGCCACTTTAAACAATATCGATCAATTCGTAGAATTGAACTTAAAATATGTCTATTCAAACTCGAGTAATGTGCAATTGGATCTCCTAATATCGTCCTTCATAGTCAATTTTAATTCGTGATTCTTAAACCCATATTTTTCAAGCACTTGTTGATCATATATGCTTAATCAGTTCATGTCAACTTTTGATATTTGTTCGCAATTAATTGCAATAATGCATATGCGAATTGAAGTTGGCTATATCTCAATATGTACAATTTGCACTTAGAAGTACATGCCAAACTATTAGATGCTAAACTTATGATTAGCTATTACTCAATATGACACGGAAATTTATATTCATCTCGCAAAATGGAACACTTCTAGTGTCTCATGTAAATTTGCAAGATTAGTCGTATGTTAATATCCTTTTGGCAAATATAACGATATATTCTATTCGAGAAATTTCTCAAATGATGAATATTTAAAAGTTACGGAGTGAGATTTCCGAAATAAAAAATTGGAGAATAATTATGACTAAGATTATTTAAGAAATAAATACTCATAACATTAAATTTATAGGTGGATTGACTCAACTTATACCGATCGAAGATCGTAATTTATATGAAATCATCTCCAATTATAATGATTTCCGTCTCCCATTAATGCGATAGGAAATCGACTGACATTATACTGACAATTTTTTTTTTTTCTAAGATTAACTCGATATAGGAGACTATCTCGCATTAAATTGATAGGAGACAATCTCACATTGAATCATCAGAGAACATTTCACAATATATAGAACGTAATTTACATGTGACAAATATAACTTAGAAAATAATGAACATGATTATGAAAATTTTAACGTTCTAAATTTCTAATAATAAGTATACCATCATGCATGTTATTATGTATTTGTAATACCCTAAGGATGGTTATTAGTATTTCATACAATATAATACGGAGTATGTAGCAAAATAGAAAGATTGTTACCATAGTTACAAAATATTACTACCATAACTATATTGATATAACAAGTTAGAGAATATACTATTTTAGAAATTAAATATTTATGATATCAAAATCTATGACTTTAGAAAATATGTATTTCGATAATCATCTAATTTAACATCTAAATCATATTGTTGAAATAATATAAAGTTGTCAAATTTTTCGTTTAAAATATATTGATCACAAATAGACAAACAAAATACTAGTTTCGTAGTAACTAACTATTATGCATTGAAGTATATATCTCAATCGTTAAAACGACTACTTTAATATATATATAATTCTTTGTCATAGAGATACAAATATGGAGATGCATTGAAAATACCCCATATATATATATACTAGTGTAATACCCGTGACACGTCACGGTTTTGTGAACATTTTTTGAAAATAATAGAATGTTATAAATAAAGGGTAATACCCGTGTTCACGGGGTTGAAGCGTTTTTTGCATCAAAAAGTCAAATCACAATCTATATGAAGGTAAACGGAAAGACGATATTAGCTTAAATTAACGTAAATGAAATGAATATTGACGCATATGATTATTATAGTGGGTTCAATATCGAAGTCAACGAACCCACGTGAGTATATAGGTAAATAACATTTTCAGAGTGTATGATAAATATAGATGTATTAAGTATAACGACATATGACTTCGAAATGACTAGGTGTATAGTATGTGTTTGACGTAGACCTGTCAAAATTTGGTCCGACTCGAAAACCCGACTCGAAACCGCCCGGGAAAAAAATCCGAAATTCTCATTTTGATAATCTTACACATTTCTTAATTTGATAATTCCCTATTATTTTTTCACTTTCTTTTTAGTACGTCTTGTGTGGTTCTTATTATTTGTGACCCCGCTTTCATTTTCCGTTTCCATTTTCATCCACATTTCAGTCCACTCTTATTAATTTTCTCCCCAAAACTAATGCGGATCATATAAAAGAATGGAGGGAGTATTTATTATTTATTTTCAAAATTTCTGTGGTCATAATATTGTTATAAATAAAATACGGATTAGTATGTTTTAAATCATATTTTTATCAGATGATTATAATAATGATAAAAAATTTAATGAACCGAGTCAAAGTTTGTTATGCGTAAAAAAAATTTATATATCGATATTCTAATATAAATGCAATAATAAATAAAAGAAAAATAAATGATTAAGAATTGAAACCGAAAACGAAAATGTATTTAAAAAAGTAAAGACAATTAACATTTTTCAAACGTGTTATTAACGATTTTTAACCCAAAGCTCTACATTTTTTAACGGTTTTTAACCTAAAGTCTGTCATTTTTCAACGGTTTTTAACCTAAAGTCTGTCATTTTTCAACGGTTTTTAACCTGAAGTCCGTCATTTTTTAACGGTTTTTAACCCGAAGCCCGATATTATTTAATGGTTTATTAACTTTTGTCAAACGCATTACAAATGCTTACAATGTTTTAATAACAACGTTTTCCAGTGAAGCAGTTAATTGTGATTCAAACATTATAAAATTAAATGAACATGGTATTTTCGAGATATATGAGTAAATGATGGTGGAGATAACTTGTTGCCTAAACCATCTCATTTCCAATTGAGATGAACTCAGTAACCTAATTAACTAAAACACTAAAAAAATGGACTAATTTTCAAATGGGGCTCCTACATTGTGCCACCTAGTTGGGAGTGGTGTCTTCTTTTATAGAAAGAAGATACTATGATCTCCTTATAGTCATAAGGTAATAATAGATCATATGTGTATCTTCAAAAGACATGAATTAACTTCTTAATTAATATAGGACTGAGAAATAAAATACGACTTCTTTGCTATAAAGATGCAAGAATCAAGAAAAAATAACGAATTTCTTGCTTTGATAGATGCAAGGATTGAAAAAAATAACGAACTTCTTGCTTGAGAGATGCAAGGATTGAGAGAAAAATTAACGAATTCCTTGCTTAAGAGATGCAAAGATTGAAAATGAAAATAATGAACTCCTTGTTTAAAAGATATGAGAAAAAAAATGAACTCCCCTCAATTGTTCTCTGCTCAGTAATTAGAGTCTCGTGCTGATAACGTGTTATAAAACGAGAGAGAATGAAAAGTAGAGAGAAAATAGAGCGAGAAAATATGTGAGAGAATTGTCTTATTCATGTAATTGAAAGAATATATATAGTACATCAGTAATGATAAGAGAGTTTACATATGGGTCAAAAGCCCAATGGACATTCACCTAATATGATTTCAAAACAACTATGAGTATTTTTTTTTCTTCATTTTTATTCAAAAAACAATAAATTACCATTGATCGTGATAAAAAAAAATAATATTACAGTTGTTAAACTATTTGAAAATTTCCGTGATAAAAATAAATTTTACAATTAAAAAATCTCGAAGAACTTTTACTATATCAAAAAATGAACAAATCATACCGAAAATATCAAGATAAGCCTTTTTACGTTAATTTTTAAAACAAGCAATATTAACTTATACTCCAAGAGTATGAATTTTTTTTATGGTTATTTCATGGAATAACCAAAATCATTACCCAACTTCTTGGAATTATAATCCTCTAGAAATTCTAACGCAATACAGTGGCGGAAACACTGTAGATTAGGGATTAAAACACACTGATGTTCTATATTTTACAAAAGAACTGTCAGTCAATACATAGATCACTTTACAAAAGGGCTAAAATAAAATTTTCCAAACGGGTTTATACAAATCCATAATAATAAGAATGAATAAAGAGTATGATCCATGCTACTCGCTAACCCAGCAACAAAAATCTGTCCTGTTATAAACATAAAGCCACATCATTGGGGAGTAACTCAAACGTTCTCCCAGCCATATTATATCATATGGAAAATATTAGTATTACTATATCGAAATAGTTAAAATGCAAAAACATTAAAATGATATAATAAAAATAAGTTTTCGGAGAAAACTTGAAACATTTGCCAACCTACAAATCAAAACCAAACGATATTAAAAATATTTTAAATATAAAAGGACTTTTCAAAACAAATAGAATTTTTGGAGTTCTAAACGATTGAAAAATAAATACGTTTTATGATACATTTTAAGAATTACGAGTTTAATCGTAAACAAGATAAAATATGAATAAATACTAATTTATAAAATTAGGGGTGTTACAATCTTCCGCACTGAAAAAAAAATTTGTCCCCGAAACTTACAGGAATTCAAAAATAAAGTTACTTAACTTGAATAAAACGAGGATGCTTAACTCGCATACCAGTTTTGGTTTAAAAGATTTTTTTTACAACTTTCAAGGTTATACGAAATCAGATGCAAATGTTTATTCCTAGATGAATTGCGTTAAACTACCCAAAGTTTAAAATCTTTTAGATTACTGAAATCGCAGGTTAGAGTTATTTGATGAAATAACGATGATAAATAATATTTGTAAATGAACTCGAAGAAGAAAAAAGTACCCAAAACATCTTCAAAACAACGCTAAAATATCATGATTAAGAAATTCGACATCCTTTAGTTTTAAGATAAAATAAAATTTTGAGAAATCAGATTTCGTGGTTAGTAAATAAAAATTGAACAACCAGTCGTCAGACGTTTTCAATAACAGATTCAAAGTCTACCAACAACAAAACAAAACTTAGACATACAAAAGTTTTCGAAAAAGTTAAACTGTTTTACATAATAATCTTATATAAATCAAAATATTAGCGATTATGAAAGTTTTCGTAAAATTTAGACGCTCGTAAATCAAAATTTGAAACAATTTCGAAATACTTTAAAATAAATTATTAAGACATTTTGAAATAGAGCTAAATAGTATAACTCGAAATATTAAATTTCACGATAACCGAAAAGTTTAAGTTGGTCAAAGTTTTTACAAAATGGGGATTTCAAAATTTGAAATTATGCCTCAAACCGTTAACAAATTCACGATAATCCAATTTTTTTTAAATTAGTCAAAATTCGTAA
Source organism: Agrostemma githago (assembly GCA_958450325.1). Taxonomy (NCBI): domain Eukaryota; kingdom Viridiplantae; phylum Streptophyta; class Magnoliopsida; order Caryophyllales; family Caryophyllaceae; genus Agrostemma; species Agrostemma githago. The sequence continues at coordinate 56,197,519 of OY288243.1, forward strand.
ATTAAGGAGTTCGGTAAAAAGGTTGGCGGATAAATAATACAAGGGTAAACGATAAATCAAAACAAAAGTTTTTTTAACTCGACAAGGGTCGAAGGGATTGAAAGCAGACAAGATAGCATGACTTAAGAGAAGCAAATGAGAGGCCGAAATTGAGAGTCAAACAGAGCTCTCAAGGATTATAGAAGATATTAACCATCTCGAGATTCCTATCACGACTCCCACATACACGGGTTCCTAATTCTTATCAAATTACGCTAAGTCCAATATTAGGCATTAGGTTGCCCTACCCAGTTTTACAACCTCCAAAATTATCAACTGCTCCAACATCCAATATAAAGTCTTGCTTGATTATTCAATTGTTCATATGACACAATACTAATCCACAAATGCTTTAGAATCTAATCTCGTTAATTAAGATTCCAACAGTTATCAAAGCATACCCAAACTCGTAAACGATAAAGCTCCTATATTCAAAGTTCATAAGTTTTGCACTCGAGGTATACCCAAAATTTCTCAAGTAAGGAACACTAACAAGATCCACAAACTTAACAACGTTCGGACACGAAGACATCAGAAATGATCATTAACATATTCTTAACATCATTAATAAACAGAGGTTAGAAAAGTACGTCAAACCATAAGCACATTCATCTTTATATGAAATGACAGATACTCACAATCCCAATCACATCATTTGACCAAGGTTTCTGAGAAGTCCATCAAATTTTTAATCGTAACGGTGCAACCACAATATATTTAGTAACTCAACGAAGCCACAATCTTGTTGGTCTAACCACCTAAACTGAAAGTCCCAGCTAGATGGTCTATACTATAGTTGATGGTGGGGAATTGCCGCGGGTCCTACCGATCAATATATAACCAACTAATCCTAACGGTAGCTAGGGTAAGTCGGGTCGTGTCCACGGAGATGGTATTGTAGAGTCTAGACTATGGTCTACTCACAAACAAGGCTAAGTCACACAAACAAACACGAAGAAACGATAATTGACAAATTATGATGGGAGAAGAGGTATGAACAAGACTAACAATGAATGAGCTATAACAAGAACTAATAAGCGACTAAAGATTAACTAAACAAATAAACTAGAGAAGATGATCAACTAAAGGGATAGAGAATTTAAATATGGTAAAGAGTAGGGTTAGGTCGGGTTCATAAGTGTAGTAGGATAATTGGGTAATTAAGGGTATAGGTGCCACTTAGTTACTAAGTCGGTTTGCGCTCTCGCGCCAAAGCCAAAGTCCGCACTCTCGTGTCTAAGACTAGACCCGAACATTCATGCAAGATGCTACTCAAAACATAAACATTCAACCACAAATCGAATACACAATGAGAAGATGAGAACAAGTATGAGAAGCATTGGCCACTACCACCCATACAAGCAATACAACAAACACATAGGGTGCCCAATAAGTGATTAGCAACAAAATGAATCACCTTTACCCACAATCAAGCCCTAATCACCCATAATCCACATTTAATCCCCCTACTAACCCCACAAGGAAACTACTCACTCATTATCAAACTAACAATAACAAGGATAAGAGAAATCAACATAAATAACCCAACATTCATCATGAACAAACAAGAATAAATAAACAATACGTAAAGATTAAAACTTGAGAGATTAACAAAGATTAAGAGAAGAGAAATTATACCCACTACAATAGGATGAAAAAAGATGAGAACTTGAATTAATGAGAAACCCAAATAAAACTCCAAGGTTGTCAAGCTTGGAAATAATCTTCAAGAATCTCCTTAATACAAGACTAATTACTTGATTAAACTAAGATTAACTAAAGATTAACTAGAGATGAAAAAAGGCTAATTAGGGTTTTGAATGCTTAAGAGAGTTCTAAAATAATCTCGGGTAAAGTATGGTGCTTAAACAATACAAAGGAGGAGTATTTATAGGGTTACAAGAATGAAGGAGGAAGATAAATGAATCACGTGCTGCAGCTCGCTCATCCCGCCCGGGACGGTTCGGTCCCGACCGGGACGGTCTGATCCCGACCGGGACGGGTTCAAAACAGAACCACTGCAATATGCGTACCTCATCCCGGACGGGATGAGTTCCTTCCCGTCGGGAATGCGTCTTGTACGCCTCCAGTATGATATTTAAGGTCCCTCCTTGCTTCTTATGGGCTTCTCATCGACTCTCGGGTCTCGGGATCGAGTCTAAGGGACTCGGGATTGGGTCTCGAGGTCTCGGGGTCGAATCCAAGGAATCGAGTGATCGTTCCTTCTCTTCGTTGGCTCCGAAAAGTGTATGTATTGAGTCGGAATCGCTCCAACTCTTCATGAATGGTCTCGAAAACCTGAAACGAACTAGAGGAAGCATAAGTAGCCCATGAACCGCTCCCAAGGAGCGATTCCGCAAGGAAAAAGGGACCAAAACACGACAAACTAGGCACTACAAACTACACTTATCAACTCCCCCACACTTAACCCTTACTCGCCCTCGAGTAAGCACAAACTAACTACTAAACTAGCCGAGCGGGTATTAGCAAACCCTACGCCCTTTCAACTCACCCAACATTCATCATGAACAAACAAGAATAAATAAACAATACGTAAAGATTAAAACTTGAGAGATTAACAAAGATTAAGAGAAGAGAAATTATACCCACTACAATAGGATGAAAAAAGATGAGAACTTGAATTAATGAGAAACCCAAATAAAACTCCAAGGTTGTCAAGCTTGGAAATAATCTTCAAGAATCTCCTTAATACAAGACTAATTACTTGATTAAACTAAGATTAACTAAAGATTAACTAGAGATGAAAAAAGGCTAATTAGGGTTTTGAATGCTTAAGAGAGTTCTAAAATAATCTCGGGTAAAGTATGGTGCTTAAACAATACAAAGGAGGAGTATTTATAGGGTTACAAGAATGAAGGAGGAAGATAAATGAATCACGTGCTGCAGCTCGCTCATCCCGCCCGGGACGGTTCGGTCCCGACCGGGACGGTTCGGTCCCGACCGGGACGGTCTGATCCCGACCGGGACGGGTTCAAAACAGAACCACTGCAATATGCGTACCTCATCCCGGACGGGATGAGTTCCTTCCCGTCGGGAATGCGTCTTGTAGGCCTCCAGTATGATATTTAAGGTCCCTCCTTGCTTCTTATGGGCTTCTCATCGACTCTCGGGTCTCGGGATCGGGTCTCGAGGTCTCGGGGTCGAATCCAAGGCATCGAGTGATCGTTCCTTCTCTTCGTTGGCTCCGAAAAGTGTATGTATTGAGTCGGAATCGCTCCAACTCTTCATGAATGGTCTCGGAAACCTGAAACGAACTATAGGAAGCATAAGTAGCCCATGAACCGCTCCCAAGGAGCGATTCCGCAAGGAAAAAGGGACCAAAACACGACAAACTAGGCACTACAAACTACACTTATCAACTCCCCCACACTTAACCCTTACTCGCCCTCGAGTAAGCACAAACTAACTACTAAACTAGCCGAGCGGGTATTAGCGAACCCTACGCCCTTTCAACTCACGCGAGAACACCTAGAGGATAAGTGCTCTCCGCAAGGCAAGTGAGGTCTTGCGACAAAACCGTGGATGCAACCGGACACGAAAACACATAAACAAACAAACGTACAAACAAACAAACAAAAGGTTGCACCCAAAAAGAAACAAATACTGCTTCCCTCTAAAAAGCGGTGAAAGAAGCACCGGTTTAGGACTCAAGGCAAGTGACAACGTTCCCAAGCTAGCAATACAAACCAAAATGGACCAAACCCTAATAGTATGACGACAAAGCAATAAAAACGTTGGTAACTTACCTAGGTTCCTACTAACCTTCTAAGAACGTACTACGAGACGATCGGTGGGATGGAAAAGGGATGAACCATGGTGTTAGTCGACACTGTAGGTGAGTGAGGCCCCGCCCCCTTTAGCGATGAGCCAAGAGGGTCGTCCCATGCCCAAAACCGCCCAACTAGTCCAAGTAAAAAGGTGGATATGATTGCAAAATGAGGGAAGACCGACCACTACCGCTATCATCCTTCCTAGGGACTCGGTCCTTTGGTAGGCTCTTCACGGTAATGATCGGAAAAAGGCTTATTTTTGAGATGTGGGGATTATTTTTGTGAGACGGTTTTCTTTTGGCATTTTTCTTTCTTTTGCATTTTTGCTTCTTGTGTTGCTATGCCATTTCTTTTTCATCTTTTGTATTTTCTATTTGGCTTTTTGTGCCTTTTCTTTTTCTTCAATCTTTTCTTTCTTTCTTTTCTTTTCATTGTTTGCCCTTTTTGGCTTGGTATGAGTTGTAGGCATTTCTTCTTGCAACTAAGAAAGAGATTTCAACAATTTGCATCTTATTTTGTGGATATGTGTAGGAGGTAGGGGAATGGGTGAGTCGGGAGTCGCGATCCCCCTTCGAAACCACAAAAAGGTGGAGAACTTGGACTAATCAAACAATTTCAAACACGGTCACCTAAGGGACGGAACTCGGCAACCAAGGCCTTTTCACACCATGGGTGGTCATAATGGTCAAAATGCAAATCCCGTAGTAAATTCCTAGTAGACTAGGTGGACCCAAGGTAATAAACCAACGAAATCATTGACTTAGGGTCATTCTACTAGACTAAAGTCCAAGGCTCGATTCATACTACTAGAAAGGGAAAGTAAACACTTGCACACTAGCCTCTAAACCGGTTTTTTGAAAACCTTTTACACACTAGACACAAGTACACATCACAAAACAAAGACACAATATAAATGAAAGAAAAAGAAGCAAAGGCAACAAAACAAAACAAACACATAAACAACACAAACACCACCCCGAGCTACCAAACAAGCCACCAAATCAACCACAAGTATGCACAAAGCTCCACCGAGCACACCACATCACAATCTCCTCCAAACTCCTCAAGAGACAAAGGGGAAAAAGGGATAAAAGATGTTACCGGATGTCTTGAAAGCTCTCCAAAGCTATCGGTGATTCAAGCAACCTATAAGGAAAAAGGGAGGCAAAACACGCACAACAAAACAAATATACGACATAACGACACAAAAGGAAAACACACAAAGAAGAAAATCTTTTTGATTTTTGTGAAATTTTTTCAAATTTTTAGGGTTTTTAAAGATTTTTCGGAAAAACTACGAAAATAAAACTAACTATGATAGAATATCGCTCCCCCACACTTAAGCCGAGCAATGTCCTCATGCTCGACCGTAGTGTATGGAGACACAAAAGAAAAGAAAAGAAATTACGAAAATAAAGCTAAAAATCACAAAGAAAAGTGGAGAAAAGGGTAGAATGTGTCCGGCCGGGGTGTAGTCAAGTGACTATGGGCCGAGACAAGAAAAGATATGGTAAGGGGAAGAAATAAAAAGAAGGAAATAAAAGGAAATGGGAGGGGAGGACAAGGTGTAATCAAGTCACCTAGCCCGGATTCCGCCCAAATCCGACTAATCCTACCAAAAGGGTGAAAATCTTGTAAAATTTGGATTTTGAAATGACTCTCGATGTAATCACATCATCTAGAGTCGGGAGAAACAATTACCAAGGCCCCGAGGGCCACCATGACACAAAAGTGTATAAGGGGAGGGGAACAAACAAAGAAAAACAATCTATAAAAGACGGAAAAGAAAGGATAGTTGTAGTACCATGCGGTTAGCAACTCACTCGCTCCATCGTCTCATAAGTCAATATTGGCACGTAGCTAGTCGTCGTCATTGCTAATCCCCTCCAATCCCGATATGGATCCATGGTTGGAGCACAAAGGTATAAGGAGGTGGGTTTAGATGTGAAAGTCGGTGTAAAGTAAAGAGAAAATGAGGTGAATATGTGTATATGAAGTGTAGGGGTCATAAGATAAGGGCAAGGATAGGTAGGGAGGTTGGGAGGGGGTATAAAGTGGTAGGGTGGGCTCAAATGACGAAGAAAAGGCCAAAGGAGGAACAAGGCATCATCCCGGTCGGGATGGATGGTCCCGGTCGGGATGACATGCCCGTCCCGGTCGGGAAGCCCTTGTCCCGGTCGGGATGACACTCCAGTAGACCCAATTTTTGCCACACTTATCCCGGACGGGATGACATCCTTCCCGGTCGGGATGCACTCTTCTCGGCCAGGAAGAGTCCTCTTACCTTCTATAACTCCAAAAGCTCGTTCTGAGCTTCAAAAACCGACTCCCCTTCGCACGATCCAAGCTCTAACAATAACCACTCCTCATAGGGTTCATCTTCACTTCGCACCTATCAAATAAGCTCAAAACACAATCATCAAAGTCCCTCCCTCACATCACTCATCAAAATACCAAATCACAAGAATTTCACAAAATCTAAAAGAATAAGAAAGAAATATATACAATAAGACGGTTCTTTTGGAACTCCGTCAAACCAAAGGTGGTGCATTCTTCAATTCTTTTTCAACAATACTATAGCAAATTCCATCGCCATCAAGGGCACGAAGAAACAAATCGAAGGCTCTTGCAAAGTCTTCAATTAAGCTAGTGGAATACCAACCTCCACCCCAAGGATCATCACATCCTAGCCTCGACGTTCCCGGGGTATCCCGATCTGCTAAGTTCAATGGCTTGAACTTGTACTTTCGATCCTTCGGTATATACCCAAACGTCCACCTATCCTCATGTGGCCCCAAGGGAGGCTCATCTTCCTTCTTATCTTGGCACTCATCTTCAAACTTATGATATGGGCACTCATCCGCCCCAATCTCGGAATCATCATCCTCAATTCCATAGAAGTTGTTCTTCATGCTTTTACTCATCCCATCCCCTAGACCGAAGTCCTTCGTGGCGGTGATCATTTTACAAGACTCATCACTAGTAGGCAAAGTGTTGCCTTGGAGGTCAAACACGAGCTTCTCGTCGCCTAGCTCAAACGTGATCCTACCATTTTTTACATCGATCATAGCACCGGCGGTGTGTAGAAATGGGCGCCCAAGGATAATGGGAGTGATAGCATCTTCCGGCATGTGAAGTACAAGGAAGTCGACCGGAATGAAGAATTTCCCGATTGTAATTGGCACATCTTCCAACATCCCCAAAGGTCGGTTGAGGGAACTATCGGCCAATTGGAGCGTAATGGAAGTACTCTTGAGCTCCTTCATCCCGAGTCGCTCACAAATGGAATAGGGAATGATGCTTACACTCGCACCCAAATCACAATGTGCTCTCTCAATCTTGAAGTTGCCTATGGTGCAAGGGATTGAGAAACTACCCGGATCCTTCAACTTGGGAAGCGTAGAACCTTGAATAAGCTCGCTCACCACTCTTGTGAACGCTATAGTCTCTTCCTTGTCGACGGATCTCTTCCTAGCCAATATTTCTTTCATGAATCTTCCATATGCCGGGATTTGGGTAAGTAGCTCGGTAAATGGGACACTCACATCCAATTTCTTCACAATATTGAGGAACTTGTCATATTGGCTATCCACCTTGGTCTTCATTTGCCTTGTTGGGAAAGGTAACTTGATTTGAATCTTGTTTTGCTCAATAGGGGTGGACTTCTCAAACGACACTTTCCTTTTACCCTTATCTTTTCCTTGAAGTGGGGGAAGCTTGTCTTCTTGGGGTTTCTCAATCTCCCATAGGACTTGCTCCTCTATTGGGTTTCCCAAGCTTTGATCTTCTTGAATTGGAGGCACAACTTCTTTCATTGGTACATGCTCATTAGGGGGTAAGGGAGAGTTATATGATGAACCACTCCTCAAGGTAATAGCATTCACATGCTCGAATTTTGCTATTTCACCTTGAGGAGGTAATTGCCCCTTTTGCCTTGAAGAGCTACCCGAAGCAAGTTGAGCTATTTGGGTCTCGAGCAACTTCACGTGAGCATCTCTTGCCAAGTTATCCCTTTGAAGTTGAGTGATGATTTCTTGTTGGGTTCTTTGTGTCTCCAATTGACTCATTTGCATGTCCAACATTGACTTTTGCATGTCAAAATCCCGAGGAGGAGATTGTTGGTTATGAGGAGTGTTTGTGATGGCTAGAGGAATACCATAATCATGAGTAGGAGACCGACTCCTTGGCTTGCTTTCTTGTCGATTACCTTGGGTTGCTTGTTGTTGTTGATGGTTCCCTTGGAACCCATGAGAGTTGCCTTGATTAAGGCCTTGATTGTTGTCATGATTGTAGTTTTGATGTCCTTGGTTGTGTTGGTTTCCTTGGAAACCACCTTGATTGAAATTCCCTTGTTGGAATCCTTGATTGTTGTTAAAGGTACCTTGGTTATTTTGCTTGAAGTTGTTGAATGGCCTTATGTTGCCTTGATAACCTTGGTATCCTTGATTGTTGTCCCTTAAGGGAGGTGGAACATAGGGCCGGTGTTGTAGAGCTTGTTGTTGAGAAGCTTGATGGGAAGCTTGGTAGATATTAGGATAAGGGGCACCTTGCTTGAACGCTTGTGATTGGGGTCGGCCGCCTGTCAAGTAACCGCCTGCTGGGCAGGCCCTGGGATGATTCCTGTCAAAGCTCAAAGAACCAGTCTCTGGCAAGAAATTGAAACAGAAGCATCAAACGCTAAGGATGGCCGTCGGCTGCTGGGACCATAAGCCATCCCAGCCTGCTGGAACCTAGCAGCCACTGCCCGAAGTCCGCCTGCCCTGGGGAAGTCCCTGGTCGACAGGGTCAGAACCCCCAGGGGCCCTCCCGTCATTTCGCCTAAGGTAATTAGGGATGGGTGGATGAGAAGACGCCACTTGTCACTTCTTTATCCAACCATTCCTCTCCCACTTCTCTCTCTTGTGGGAAGGTATAAATACTTCCCCATTTCCCACATGAGAGGGGTTGGATTTTCTCTCTCTAGACTCTTACTCCTAAAAACGCCACCTAGTTCCTCACGAGCTAGGTTCGTCAAGGCATTTTCACGGACTGACTTAGGCATCGGAGAGGGTTTCCTCGGACAACCTCCGAGGCCCTGTGCGTTCATTGTGCAGGGAGCAGGCCGACTCCGCCGGGAAGGTCCGATCAAGGGAGTGAGACAAAGGGGAGGTTTAAGGAAGTCGAGCAATCAATTATTCACCTGGCAATTCAATTACAGAGCCCGGATCCAAGGCTGGGTGAATTGTTTCCGTGACCGAAACAGTTTGGCGCCGTCTGTGGGGAACTTACGGTTGTGCTCACGAGTTACCCACTAAAATCAACCACTCATAATCACAAAAGTACAACAATCATGCCAGAAATCATTGATGCCAGTGCAGGGACGGGTCCGACGGTCCCACCGGTGACTCCCCTGTATGGTATGCCGCAGTCGGAGAGGATTCCTCCCGCCACGATCTTAGGGGTAGGAGGAACCAGTCTCCTTGGCGGACCAAGCACTGCTGTGGCACCTGAGTTGCGGGCACACCCAGGGCATGCTCTGAATCTAACCCCAGCTCAGATGGCGCAGACGGCCGCCTTCTTCTCTGCAATGCTGAACCAGGAGTTCACTCCTGAGGACTTGGTAGGCAGGGTCGCATCGGCCCCCAGGCAACCATCCTCAATCAGCAGGGACGGAGCTGGGGGCACGAGGCGGACCGCCGCCAGGAATGCTCAGAGGAAAGCAAGAAGGACGGCACAGGCGTATGCACATGTACAAAGGCGCATTACCACCGGCAACCCCGAGCCGCCTGTCCAGCAGGCGTTTTCCATTCACACAACCGAATCAGCGTCTGGAGAGCAGGGAGGCTTATCTCGAGGGTTACAGGAGCGAATGAGGCCCAGGGAGCCCATGTCAAAGCGCTTGGGAGAAAAGCCAGGCGGAGTTTTCTCCAGGCTAACACCGGCGGCCAGAGAGCAGTCAGCTCCTGGTTTATCCCAAAGCCTGCAGTCAAGGCTCAACCGGGGGCAACCGCTCGAGTCTAAGTACCACCAGGGCGAGAGCTTCTGTCACTCTCAGAGGAAAAGACTCAGGCAAGTCTCCCCAGAGACAGAAGATGAAGCAGCAAGCAGGCCGCCTCCAAGGCACCGCTCCCCCAGTATGAGGAAACCGGCCCATAAACAATGGGATACTCACGGTAACCAATCTGGGGAAAGCAGGTCACGATTGGTAGGCAGGCCCACAAAAACCCCACTTCATCCTGAGGTACAAGAATACCCCATTCCAAAAATTAAAATGCCCACCATTAAGTTTGATGGGACAACAGACCCAGAAGATCACCTGGCGGCATTTGAGAGCCACATGGGCATGTACAACGTAGATGATGCCATCTGGTGCAAAGTTTTCCCAACCACCCTGGTAGGGCTCGCACAGGGATGGTTCAGAGACCTCCGCCAGGGGTCAGTCAGGTTCTTCATAGAGCTGGCCAAGATCTTCCTCGAACAATATGCTGGGAATAAAAGAAGACGCCTCACCCGTTTCGACCTTATGACCCTGAAGCAGAAAAAAGGTGAAAGTGTGAGGGAATACCTGAGGAGGTTTGATCTATCCTACCAGCAGGTCAAGGAGATCGATGATTCCACCGCCGCCTACGCCCTGACAATCTCCCTACTCCCAGGGGAAATGAAAAACCAGATGATCAGGGCCCAGCCAGAAACCTTGGCCATGGCCAGGAAAATTGCGGAAGGGTTCATTCTGCAGGAGGAGTTCCACGGCCTGACGGATACCCCTGCAGGCCAAACAAGGCCTCAAGGGGGACCGCAGGGTGGACGCGGCAGAAGTGAGCCAGGCAAGCAGAGGGAAGAGGGAGACACTCCCAAGAAGGAGCGCACTGTCTACCAGCCCAGGTTCGACAGTTACACTGCCCTGAACAAATCCAGGGCGGAGATCTTCGAACTAGAAAAAGAAACTGCCAAGTGGAATCGCCCGAACAAACCCCGCAGCCCGAAAGGAGACCCCAAGAAGTTCTGCACTTTCCACGACTGCATAGGCCACACCACCGAGGAATGCCGTCACCTGAAAGACGAAATCGAGAAGTTAATCAGGAACGGATGGTTAGCCAACTACGCAGCCAAGAATAAGTCTCAGAAGGAAGTATCTGAGAAACCCGAAGGGTCAGGGCAGAACCGTATGGTGATCCACGTAATTTCAGGGGGCATTGAGGGCCAGCTCAGTCGAAGAGGCCAAAAAAGACAAATGCGCGAACTAAAGAACCAGATCTGTTATGCTGAGAAAGCAGGAAGTCCAAGAGGAGTGACATTAAGCATCACCCCTGATGATGCAGGGCGCGTAGTATACCCGCACAGTGATCCTTTGGTGCTGTCCCTCGAGATCAGCAACCACATTGTGCGGAGGTGCATGGTAGACACTGGCGCATACACAAATCTACTGTACAAGGACGCCTTCGAGAAAATGGGCCTGGAAAAAAGGCACCTACGACCTTCCCCCGGATCGTTATACGGATTCAGTGGAGCAGGCGTGCTGCCCATGGGAGTCATAGACCTACCCGTAACCTTTGGGGAAGGCTCTACTGCCAGAAACGTCAGGGCAACCTTTGTTGTTGTGGATGCAAGATCTGCCTACAACGCCCTAATTGGCAGAGCCACCCTGGACGAAATCGAGGCGGCCATCTCCATCAGGGCCCTCACCATAGCCTATGTCACCGATTTTGGGCTAGAAGGAAAAGTGCGTGGGGACCAAGAGTCAGCCAGACAATGCTACTCCGTGGCCCTGCAAGAACACGAAAAAGAAAGAAAAGGAAAAAGAAAGGCTGACAGTTCCCCCAGCAGGGAGGGCGAAATCCCAGCCAAGCACCCGGCGTCCGACCACCTGGAGCCAGGGGGCGAAAGCATGCTGGTAGACTTAGAGCCAGGAAGGCAGGTCCTAATAGGAGCTGACCTGGAGGAGTCCTACCAGGCTGAACTGGTCAAACTGCAAAAAGAAAACAAAGACGTATTCGCCTACTCGGCAGACGAGATGCCCGGCGTTGATCCATCATGCATCGTTCACAGGCTGAACGTAAGCATGGACGCTCGCCCTGTAAAACAGAAAAAGCGAAACATGTCCGCAGAAAAAGACGCGGCAATCAAGGAAGAAATTGGCAAACTCTTGAAAGCAGATTTTATTGAAGTCTGTGACTACCCAGAATGGCTGGCAAATGTAGTCATGGTCAAAAAATCGTCGGGCGCATGGAGAATGTGCGTGGACTTTACAAACCTCAACAAGGCCTGCCCGAAAGACTGCTATCCGCTCCCCAGAATCGACCAACTGGTAGACGCCACCAGTGGCTATACCATGCTGAGCTTCCTAGACGCCTTTTCAGGGTATCATCAAGTATACTTGTGGCAGCCGGACTGGGTGAAGTGTGCGTTCATCACCAGTTCAGGCACCTACATGTACAAGATGATGCCATTCGGGCTTAAAAATGCAGGGGCTACATACCAACGGTTAGTTGATAAAGTGTTTGAAAAACAAAAAGGCAGAAACATTGAGGCTTACGTCGATGACGCCATCACAAAAAGCAAAGAAGACAGAGAGCACCTGATAGACCTGCAGGAGACCTTCTGCTCCCTGCGCGCCTACAAAATGAAACTCAATCCGAAAAAGTGTACGTTTGGGGTCCGCTCCGGTAAATTCGTGGGATTTTTGGTCAGCTCTCGGGGGATAGATGCCAACCCTGAGAAAATTCAGGCAGTTCTAGACCTTCCCGAGCCCAAGACCATTAGAGACATCCAACGCCTGACGGGCCGCATGGCCGCCTTAGCGCGATTTGTCGCCCGGTCAGCAGACAAGGCTACTCCTTTCTTCAAGATACTGAAAGGAAACAAACAGCTCAAGTGGGAAAACGAGCAGAAAGAGGCCTTCGAGCAATTGAAGGACCATCTTAAGAAGCTCCCCACCCTGGCCAGGCCAGTAGCAGGAGAAAAGCTTTTCCTCTACATTGCAGTGACCAATATAACTGTCAGCGCGGTCATCTTACGGGAAGAGGCAGGCACCCAGCAACCTATATACTTCGTAAGTCATGCGTTGGGGGCAGCCGAGAAAAACTACCCGATGGTTGAAAAAGCCGCCTACGTAGTCATAATTGCTGCCAGAAAACTCAGACCTTACTTTGACGCGCATCCGGTCGTGGTCCTCACCGATCAACCGCTGGAGAAAGTGTTGGAAAAATTTGAAAAATCAGGGAGACTACTGAAATGGGCGATCGAGCTGAGTGTGCTAGGGATATCTTACCAGCCAAGAACAACCATCAAAGCCCAAGCCTTAGCAGATTTTCTGGCTGAGTGCTCCCATTCGGGGGAAGAAAAGACCCCTGCCGGGGAGTGGGTCGTGCATACTGATGGATCCTCGACAGCCAATGGCGCAGGCGCAGGCATCGTACTGACCAGTCCAGGGGGGGCTGACTTTGAGCATGCGCTCAGGTTTGTCTTCCTAGCATCTAATAACGAAGCAGAGTACGAAGCAGTACTCGCAGGCGTCAGACTAGCCAAAGCCGCAGGGGCGGAACGGATTGTCCTGGCGACAGACTCCCAGCTCATCGCCAACCAAATCAATGGTGAATACGAAGCAAGGGACCAAGCAATGGCCACATACCTGGAAATGGTGAAAGGAGAGTTGTCAGGCCTGAAATCATATGAGATCAAACAGATCCCCCGCTCCCAGAACAATCGAGCAGATGCCCTGTCGAAACTGGCAAGTTCCAGTCTACAGGACATACGGAGGTCAGTATGGGTCGACGTCTTGCATGAGAAATCCACAAGCCCCTATCAGGCAATTAGCACCGTGGAAGAAGGTCCGGAAAGCTGGATGACTCCCTTCATCCAATTCAAAAGACATGGTGTCCTGCCATCAGACGCAACACAAAAAAGGAAAATACAGGCTAAAGCAGCCTGGTTCATACTCATTGAAGGGGAACTTTATAAGAAATCTTTTACTTATCCCCTGCTCAAATGCCTACGGGCAGATCAAGCTGCTGAAGTGTTGGAAGATATCCACTCAGGGATTTGTGGGCATCACATCGGAGGGAGATCCCTAGCCCACAAAGCCCTAAGGGCAGGCTACTACTGGCCCACCATGCTTACGGACCCCAAGAGCCTGACCCAGAAATGCAGAAAATGCCAACTCTTCGCCCCGACAATCCATGCCCCGGCCCAGGAGCTCAGGCCAATCCTATCCCCCATCCCCTTCGCTCAATGGGGAATGGACATACTAGGACCCGTCACGGTGGCCACAGGGGGCAGGAAATTCTTGATTGTCGCCATAGACTACTTCACCAAATGGGTGGAAGCCGAAGCAGTGCCCAACATTACTGAGCCGGCGGTCAGAAAAGTGGTCTGGCGAAATATTATCACCAGGTTCGGTCTGCCCAAAATGTTGGTATTTGACCATGGCAGACAATTTGATAATGATCCTCTAAGAATCTGGCTGGAAAGCCACAACATCGCAGTCGCTTATTCAGCCGTCTGTCACCCTCAAACCAACGGACAGGCAGAAGCGGCCAACAAACAAATCTTGAACGGCCTGAAGAAAATGGTGGATGACTGCAAGGGTAGGTGGGCTGACGAACTTCCCAGTATACTCTGGTCAATCCGAACTACAAGAAAAGAGTCTACAGGCCAGACCCCGTTTGGTCTGGTATATGGAGCAGAGGCATTATTACCAATTGAGGCAAGGATCCCTTCTCTACGCTCCCTGCAGTACGACCGGGCTGAAAACGAAGCTGCAATGGTCGAAGCCTTGGACCTGGTAAATGAGCTAAGGGAAGAAGCCAGTACCAACATCGTTGCCTACCAGCAACGAATGAGGAAAGCCTTCAACACCAAAGTCCGTCAGAGGAACTTCCGGATGGGTGAGCTGGTTCTGAGAAAAACGCAGGAGGTTGGAAAATCAAGAGAACACGGAAAACTAAGTGCCAACAGGGAGGGTCCATACCAAGTGACTCGAGTCCTGGGACCAGGCACATACAAAATCGCCAACCTTGAAGGGCAAGAGTTGCATGCTCACTGGAATGCGGACACCTTGACGAAATACTACGTCTGAACAAAATTCGAAGATAGTTTTTATTTTTGCTAAAAACAAATGGCGGAGGACGGTCAAAAGAATGTCGACGGCTCCGACCACCCAAAAATGTCACAAGTTTTACAAAGAAATGAGGAATATTCAGATTTATACTCGTTGCCTGTTCACACTCGCGTTCTTCACACACAAACGAGCAGGGGGCAATAGGGGGAGGCCCCCCTGTTGCCAAAATCGGGAAAAATGACCCCCCAAGCAAAAATCCGAGCCACACTGCATACCTCTGGGCAGGCAGGGGGCAGGCCCCCTGGACTTTAAACAAAAAGCCAGGGACAGGCCAAACTGACAAGGACTAGGGGCAAGCCCCCCAACCTTGTATAAAAAACGCAAAGGCCACCCTGCTTACCTCTGGGCAGGCAGGGGGCAGGCCCCTTGGACTTTGAACAAAAAGTCAGGGACATGCCAAACTGACAAGGACTGGGGGCAGGCCCCCCAACCTTGTATAAAAAACGCAAAGGCCACCCTGCTTACCTCTGGGCAGGCAGGGGGCAGGCCCCCTGGACTTTGAACAAAAAGCCAGGGACAGGCCAGACTGACAAGGACTGGGGGCAGGCCCCCCAACCTTGTATAAAAAACGCAAAGGCCACCCTGCTTACCTCTGGGCAGGCAGGGGGCAGGCCCCCTGGACTTTGAACAAAAAGCCAGGGACAGGCCAGACTGACAAGGACTGGGGGCAGGCCCCCCAACCTTGTATAAAAAACGCAAAGGCCACCCTGCTTACCTCTGGGCAGGTAGGGGGCAGGTCCCCTGGACTTTGAGCAAAAAGCCAGGGACAGGCCAAACTGACAAGGACTGGGGGCAGGCCCCCCAACCTTGTATAAAAAACGCAAAGGCCACCCTGCTTACCTCTGGTCAGGCAGGGGGCAGGCCCCCTGGACTTTGAACAAAAAGCCAGGGACAGGCCAGACTGACAAGGACTGGGGGCAGGCCCCCCAACCTTGTATAAAGAACGCAAAAGCCACCCTGCTTGCCTCTGGACAGGCAAAGGGCAGGCCCCCCGGACTTTGAACAAAGCTAGGGGCATGCTGTGACAGGCGCGATTAACAACAAGGAAAGAATCCCCGAATTTTAAAACAACTTGCCATAAAAAGCAAAGAGAAATATTCCACAAACAGGACCCATGAAGGGTAGAAGGTCTTTACAAAGTTAAGAAGGAAAAACAAAGTGGCAAATATTACAAACAAACTGGCCATAGCACTGGCTCGGCACGGAAGGGTAAAAGCTTTTATAAGAAAAAAGGGCGTCACGTAGCATCCTGGTGAGCGTCGGCATCTGCCTCAGGCTGCCTGGTCGCCCGAGCTTCATTCTTAGCGGTATAAAGACTCCGGAAAGAGTCCTCATCAAAGGTAGGGAACATCTCCCCTATCACCTCCATCACCAACTCCAGAGAGGAGTTGGCACCACTAGCGAAGCTGGCATCCACTGCAGCCTAAGCCTCCTGACCCAGGGTCTCTTTCTCTTTCGCCCATTCCCCTTTAGCCTGCTCAAAAGACGACTTGGCCTTTGACAGCTGCTCCTCCAAGTCAGTTACTCTCCCCTTCAAGTGCCCCATCTCGGCCAAAGATAGATTGGCTCGGTCCAACGACTGCCGGCTCTCCTTCAGATCAGCCTCCAGCTTGGCAACCTCCTTCACAGCCATCTCCCCTTGCAGCCTCCACTGACCAGCCTGCTTCTTGGCCTCCTCTAACTCGCCCTCTTGCCTTGTCATCTTATCCTTCAAGGAGCTTATCAAGGAGACATCCCTCTCAACCATAGCCAGGCGGTCGGGAGGAGGAGCCCCGGGGGTAACTGTCAGCTCCTCATCGCTCAGACGGCTGAGAGCCGCCAGTTCGGCAGACGCCAGCATAACCTTAGAGGTACGCTGGATATACTGCAGCACTTGATGAGAAGTTGAGGTCACCATTTTTGTAAGGCGGTCGGCCAAGACAGCTCCGGAGTCAGAAAGCAAGCCTGACACATCCACACTATCATCAGTCGTGTAGTGGAACTCTGCGTTTTCCTCTGGGAAGGGGGTACTTGGAGGATCACGTGCAGGGCGCTTCGCCTCAGGAGTGGTAACATCCGCCTCCAAGTCCACCACGTCAGCACTGGGAGCCTCCTTGTCCCTTTTCCTCCTCAGCTCCAAAGGAGCGCTCTCCCCTGTCCCCTCGGAATTCCCAGGCTGCGTTCCCTGCGAAGCCCGAGGTCCAGCCGGAGAAGCACCCTGCTTCTGACTGGGGGAAGGTGTGGCTCCAGAAGTAACCTCCGCCTCCCCCTCATGGGTGCTAGGGGTGGGAGTCGCCTGCCTCGACGAAGGCAGCCGGGGTGGGAGAGGTAATCTTCGACCAGCGGCGAAGTCTTTGACGAGTTTCATAAGGGCTTTGCTGCCCTTCCTAAAATTCGCAGGGAGGGGAGGACGCTTTGAAAGAACAACCAATTCCTCGCTCAGGCCCAACCTCCTGACCTGCTTCTTTGTCCAGCGCCAAGTATAGGAATCTGCAGAAAGGGAAAGACGGTCATCTAAAAAGTAGGGAGAAATAAAGTCTCTGGAAAATCGTGACAACAAAAAATCCCTAGAACTACCTTCAAGGCCAGGGATCAGGCCCATGGGAAGCAAATACTCGTCTGTTGTAATGAGCTCCGCGTGGGGGAGCCAGAAGGCAGGGCCAAAGTTCCCATGTTTATCCACCACAATCTCAAACTTTTTTATCAAAATCTCCTCCTTCTCACTCAGCCTCACCTCCAGAGCCTTCCCCCCAACACTTGGGTGATACTCCTCGCGCGTCTCCATGCGGGTGTGGACATGGTTCCTAAAATGTCTGGGAAATTTCCACCCTGACGCGCTATGTATGTATATAAAGTTGTTTTTCCAGTCCTTTAGGCTGCTCATAGCCGGCCAGACCAAGGCATACTTTTTCTGCCTCTGCAGAGACCAATAACCAGGGGAGCCATCCCCCCCAGACGAAGACACCATTTGAAGACCGACCATAAAACGAAGGGCGTCAATATAAGGCCCCTCGCCATGGAAAAGGCAGGTCCAGGTGTAAGCAACTAAAGATCTAATGGCAGTTGCAGTCAGCTGGGCGATAGCAACGTTCATCCTCCTGAAGGTTTCCTCCAGGAAGGGGTGCAGTGGGAACCGCAGGCCAAATTCCAAGGCCTTGTGGTAGACGGCCACACACCCTTCTGGGGGACAACACACTGTGTCCCTTTCCCCAGGGATTACAACCGTGTACCCTTCCCCGAAATTGTAAAATTGTTCAATGGCCTTAGCCGCGTTACTCTCCAAAATCAGGTCCCTGTTCTTGGCCTCAGGGTAGGTCTTTAGGGGGACCACATACTTTTTCTTGTCCAAGAAATAGGTCCTCCCCCTCTCCCTGCGGATGAGGGGGCCGGCGACCCTGGAAGGATCCACCTCCAAGGCCTCGTCATCGGATTCGACCACATCAAAGGGAGCTGGTTCGGGTGACTCAGCACCCTCCCCCTGTGATGTTCGTCCTCCTCCCTAGGACCGACCCCAGAGGAAGAAGCTATGTCACGCCAGCCACCATCGCCGCCCCCAGTTCCCCTGAGCAAAGAACTAAAAGAAAGGGGACGGACTCGCGACATATTGCCTATGGAAGGGAAAAAAGAGGAGAGATTTAAAGAAGTTCTAACCTAAAAACGCCGATAAAGTCGCCAGAGACAGTGATAAAAAGTATTCCTTGCTCCTCGAAGAAATGCTCGGCAAACGAAGAAGATTCAGGAAGTATAAGGAGTTTGAGATATCAGGAAAGGTAAAAGAAGAAAATGAAGGGGGAGAAGGGTTTATATAAAGCCCAAGAAGTCCAAAAGGCGTTCCCCTGACAAAACCCTCAATAGTCATCCACGTGTCGCACACTGGACACAGACTGTTCACCCTTTCGAAGAAGGGCCTCGAGAGACTAAAAATGGCAGAGAGGAAGGTCAACCGACGACGTCATTCTAGCATTCAAAAAAAAAAAAAAAAACTGATTAACTCTCATTTCATTAGCCAAGAAGGGGAAAGTTACATCTTGAGACAGATACGAAAAGAAAAATACATAAGGCCCAAAAATTCCGGCCTGACAGAAACCAAACACCCTGCTACGCGGGCCTAGTCGTCGTCCAAATCTGGGGAATAATCCCCAGGACTGCCTGGACTCCCGAGATCCGAGCCCCAATCCCAGTCTGGGGAACTCTGGAAAGGATCATCAGGAGCTCCGTCTTCATCCTTGTCGCTCAGGCAACCAAGACCGTCACTGTCATCAGAGTCATGGTTGCTGTCCTCCCAGTCCCTGCCAAAGGGAACGGCCCGGGATTCGTCGCAGGTGCGACAGCCTGTCTTCTTCACAGGCGAAGAGGGACCTAACGCCAAGGAGGAATCAGTGTCAGAGAGGTTGGAGTAAAATTGTTCGGGGTGCAGCCACGGAAAGCACTCGTGGCATCCCCTGTCGAAACAGCCCCCTCCCTGGGGGCAGCGCCTAAACCTAGGCGCAGCAGGAGGTGAGGACCTCTTGAGGCGCTTGCCCATCCTAGCAGAAGCCTTCTTACCCGTCCGGCGGGAATAAAGCCGTGAACGGCGACTACGGCGGACAACTCGATAAGCGGCACGAGCATATTGGAGCCTCCAAAACCCTCTAAAAATGAAAGTAACATATCTAACTCTACGGCGAGTCACAAACTTTTTGATCCAAACCATGATTAAGACGAAGAAAGTGGAAGGATTGAAGATAGGCTAAGCAAAAAAGTGGAGGAAGCTGGGGTTTTATACAAGAGAAAACACGACATTAATGACACTCCAACCACCCTGGAAGGAGAGCCACCAATCGGGAACTCTTCACGGTTCCCAAAAATCCACCTAGAAGAGGAGTGCAATCATTGCCAAAAGCACCCTAAACTCTTTGCATACCTGACGTGAGCAACGCTACGTTCCTTGGGAAAGTGCAAAGCATTAAATGCTGTAGCGGACATGGAAATCAACCTCCCCCAAGCAAGAATCGCCAGCAGAAGAAAAGCCTTACTTCCCTCCTACTGACGAAGGCCAATTGATTGGGGTCGGCCGCCTGTCAAGTAACAGCCTGCTGGGCAGGCCCTGGGATGATTCCTGTCAAAGCTCAAAGGACCAGTCTCTGGCAAGAAATTGAAACAGAAGCATCAAACGCTAAGGATGGCCGTCGGCTGCTGGGACCATAAGCCATCCCAGCCTGCTGGAACCTAGCAGCCACTGCCCGAAGTCCGCCTGCCCTGGGGAAGTCCCTGGTCGACAGGGTCAGAACCCCCAGGGGCCCTCCCGTCATTTTGCCTAAGGTAATTAGGGATGGGTGGATGAGAAGACGCCACTTGTCACTTCTTTATCCAACCATTCCTCTCCCACTTCTCTCTCTTGTGGGAAGGTATAAATACTTCCCCATTTCCCACATGAGAGGGGTTGGATTTTCTCTCTCTAGACTCTTACTCCTAAAAACGCCACCTAGTTCCTCACGAGCTAGGTTCGTCAAGGCATTTTCACGGACTGACTTAGGCATCGGAGAGGGTTTCCTCGGACAACCTCCGAGGCCCTGTGCGTTCATTGTGCAGGGAGCAGGCCGACTCCGCCGGGAAGGTCCGATCAAGGGAGTGAGACAAAGGGGAGGTTTAAGGAAGTCGAGCAATCAATTATTCACCTGGCAATTCAATTACAGAGCCCGGATCCAAGGCCGGGTGAATTGTTTCCGTGACCGGAACAGCTTGAAAGGCGTTCACTTGGTCAATACTTCCCCGACAATGTATAGGCTCATGTCCAACTATCCCACAAGTATCGCACATCCCATAATAAGGTGTATGAAGTACAACTCCCAAAGCATTAACTTCATAAATCGAGTGTTGGTTGGAGGAACTAGCACTTTGAACTTGATTGAGGTGGCTTTGGAGCTTCTTGTCAATGGTCTCCATGTGAGTTTTTAGTTGAGCTCCAAGGTCAATGCTTAGTTGTGTGATAGCATCGACCTCGTGCCTACCCCCTCGATTCGCCTGCCTAGGTCTTGAGTATTGGGAATTGTGGACCGCCATATCTTCAATTCGTGACCAAGTTTGGTCATCATCCACCTCGGTAAACCTTCCATTAGATCCCATATTGAGTATGGCCCTTGAGTCTTCATATAACCCGTTCCAAAATTGTTGAACAAGGAACCATTGTGATAAACCATGGTGAGGACAAGAGCGGATCAAGGCTTTGAATCTTTCCCATGCTTCATAGAGGCTTTCTTCATCACGTTGTTGGAATCCCGTGATAGAAGCTCTCAGTATATTTGTCTTCTCCGGGGGATAGAATTGTTGGTAAAAAGCCAATGCTAGCTTCTTCCAAGTATCAATACCAAGAGTCGCCTTGTCTAAGCCTTTGAACCATTGCTTTGCTTTACCGATCAAAGAGAAAGGAAATAGTACCCACCGAATTTGGTCTTGGGTTATTCCCGATTGTGAAATAGCATCGCAATAATCCGAAAAGGTTTCCATGTGTTGATGAGGATCTTTGGTTGGTAACCCATTAAATTGACTTCGCTCGACCAATTGGATAAATTGAGTCCTTGCCACAAAATTGCCGGTATATGCCTCCGGTAAAGCGGTTGGACTGGGCAAGACATCCTCCGTAAACGTCGAGTGTGAAGAGAACTTAGGCATTATTGGATATGCGGGAGAGGACGGTGTAGACGGTGTTGATGTAGAAGTAGAGGGGGAACTAGGTTGAGAAGTACCAAAAGGATTTATGAAGATCCCTTCAGTATTGCCTTGAGGTTGCTCGATAAAGTCGGATCCTTGAGCTTGTTCTTCGGTGGTATTGCTAGCACTTGGTTGAGAGATTCTAACCCGGCCAATCGTCCGTTGGCGAAAGGCTCTAAAGAGTCTTTCCGGCTCTGGATTGAAGAGAAAGAATTCACCTCCCCCCTAGGCATACACTACACGCTAGAGCAAACGTGAGAACACCTAGTGCTTTATGGGAACTAGGCAAAGACAATAAACAAGTACTTCCCAAGACAAAGAGAAAAAGAAGCTAAAGAAAATAAGAAAAACTACACAATATACACAAGATATAGAAGAAGAGCACAAGAGGGGTAACTAAGTCTAGCTAATAAGCAAACTAAGTCTAAACAAGCACCGTCCCCGGCAACGGCGCCAAATTAATGGTAGGGAATTGCCGCGGGTCCTACCGATCAATATATAACCAACTAATCCTAACGGTAGCTAGGGTAAGTCGGGTCGTGTCCACGGAGACGGTATTGTAGAGTCTAGACTATGGTCTACTCACAAACAAGGCTAAGCCACACAAACAAACACGAAGAAACGATAATTGACAAATTATGATGGGAGAAGCGGTATGAACAAGACTAACAATGAATGAGCTATAACAAGAACTAATAAGCAACTAAAGATTAACTAAACAAATAAACTAGAGAAGATGATCAACTAAACGGATAGAGAATTCAAATATGGTAAAGAGTAGGGTTAGGTCGGGTTCATAAGTGTAGTAGGATAATTGGGTAATTAAGGGTATAGGTGGCACTTAGTTACTAAGGTTGGTTTGCGCTCTCGCGCCAAAGCCAAAGTCCGCACTCTCGTGTCTAAGACTAGACCCAAACAGTCATGCAAGATGCTACTCAAAACATAAACATTCAACCACAAATCGAATACACAATGAGAAGATGAGAACAAGTATGAGAAGCATTGGCCACTACCACCCATACACGCAATACAACAAACACATAGTGTGCCCAATAAGTGACTAGCAACAAAAGGAATCACCTTTACCCACAATCAAGCCCTAATCACCCATAATCCACATTTAATCCCCCTACTAACCCCACAAGGAAACTACTCACTCATTATCAAACTAACAATAACAAGGATAAGAGAAATCAACATAAATAACCCAACATTCATCATGAACAAACAAGAATAAATAAACAATATGTAAAGATTAAAACTTGAGAGATTAACAAAGATTAAGAGAAGAGAAATTATACCCACTACAATAGGATGAAAAAAGATGAGAACTTGAATTAATGAGAAACCCAAATAAAACTCCAAGGTTGTCAAGCTTGGAAATAATCTTCAAGAATCTCCTTAATACAAGACTAATTACTTGATTAAACTAAGATTAACTAAAGATTAACTAGAGATGAAAAGAGGCTAATTAGGGTTTTGAATGCTTAAGAGAGTTCTAAAATAGTCTAGGGTAAAGTATGGTGCTTAAACAATACAAAGAAGGAGTATTTATAGATAGGGTTACAAGAATGAAGGAGGAAGATAAAAGAATCACGTGCTGCAGCTCGCTCATCCCGCCCGGGACGGTTCGGTCCTGACCGGGACGGTTCGGTCCCGACCGGGACGGTCTGATCCCGACCGGGATGGGTTTGTCCCGACCGGGACGGGTTGGTCCCGACCGGGACGGGTTCAAAACAGAACCACTGCAATATGCGTACCTCATCCCGGACGGGATGAGTTCCTTCCCGTCGGGGATGCGTCTTGAAGGCCTCCAGTATGATATTTAAGGTCCCTCCTTGCTTTTTATGGGCTTCTCATCGACTCTCCGGTCTCGGGATCGAGTCTAAGGGACTCGGGATCGGGTCCCGAGGTCTCGGGGTCGAATCTAAGGCATCGAGTGATCGTTCCTTCTCTTCGTTGGCTCCGAAAAGTGTATGTATTGAGTCGGAATCGCTCCAACTCTTCATGAGTGGTCTCGGAAACCTGAAACGAACTAGAGGAAGCATAAGTAGCCCATGAACCGCTCCCAAGGAGCGATTCCGCAAGGAAAAAGGAACCAAAACACGACAAACTAGGCACTACAAACTACACTTATCAATAGTACTCCTTAAAACAACACAATAAGTCCAGACTATGATTGTGCGAGATATTTCTCTTCTTCAAAGTTAACAACAACCTATCCAAGTTTAGATCACTCAACTCCAAAGATCATAGGTTACAACCTCACAACACAACGATCAACGATCTAATCCTTAAGAAACGAGGGCAACCTATGTCAACCAAAAATTCTAACAACATTAATGAAAGCCTGTAATGGTACAACACTCGAGCTAACACTTTAAATCACAAACTATGATCCCAAACATCCACAACACCTCCAATACGTAAGCATTACGTAGAAATCCTAAATTAACAGCATCAGTTATACTTAGTTTGGTTCTAAGTTCGATACTAGATAGCCATCAAAATATGATATATCCTCACTGTCCAAAACTTTACTCAACTCTAAGGCCTCTATATGATCAAGTAATCTATAATCCAAGGCTGATCAACCTCTATGGTACAATCCTAATTTCATTAATCAACTAATACTATTCAGATCAATACCGAAAAGATCTTTACTAGATTAGAAGCAAGACTAGGTACAACTCACAATCCTCAAACCATAAGTAACAAGGGGTTAACTAAACCTCAAACATCTGTGACATCCCACGGGGTTTACCAAGACAGAATTCGGTCTAACCAAGGAATCTCAAGAGGAAGGATGGTAAAGTAGGAGAATAGAACAAGGATTCCCCATAAGAATGCAGATGGAAGTTTATAATAGAAGGATTAGCAGAAGTCGAGGCTAGAAGACAAGAATCAACAATCCTAAACTATTAAGGTCTTGAACTAGAGGAGTATCATCGGACCTTCAAAGTTCACAAGGGAACTTGCTGGTCTTCTTCGTCTCCTTGTAGAGGGACGGCACACTAGTTTTGGTCGCTCCACCTGAACCCAAAGTGAAGTGAAGTCGCATCTAAGTCTACTGCACTATCATGGAACTGGAATCTACTCTTGATCATCTGACCAATAGCTTGAGTAAATTGAATCTGGGCTGGAAAGTCACTATTGTATCTTCCTTGTACCAAGTTGTCCACTTGAGTCAGCAGGTCTTGAGAGTGCTATGTAAGTCTTGTCCCGATCTGGAGCATCATCACGTCATCATCTTGTTCATTTATCTTCTTCAAGGCAAAAGAAACAAATATTCAATGCTAGTTAATGAGTTATAAGAACATATAAACCTAACAATTAAGTCCTTACTTCTGGTTCTACCCATCTCTCACTAATATTTAATTAATGTTCAAATTATTTACTGGTATTTTTCCGGTGTAAGCGTCGGAAGCAACAATGTTCTGATACCATCTGTAATCCCCTAGAAATTCTAATGCAATACAATGGCGGAAACACTATAGATTAGAGATTAAAACACGCTGATGTTCTATATTTTACAAAAGAGCGGTCGGTCAATACAAAGGCCACTATTTACAAAAAGGCTAAAATAAAATTCTCCAATTGGGTTTATACAAATCCATAAATAACAAGAATGAAGAAAGAGTAGGATCCACACTACTCGCTAGCTCACACCCAAAACCCAGCAGCAAAAACCTGTCATGTTATAAACATAACAGCCACATTAGTGGGGAGTAACTCGAACGTTCTCCCAGCCATATTATATAATATATGGAAAATATTGGTATTACTATATCAAAATAGTTAAAATGAAAAAACATTCAAAGGATATAATAAAAATAAGCTTTCGGAGAAAACTTAAAACATTTGCCAACCAGCAAATCAAAACAAATCAATAATAATAATAATATTCAAAACTGGCATTATGGAAATTTGATCAGTGTGAATATGGCTAGACTTTCACTAGGAATAATACCAAAAACTAGCTTCGAGAACTTTAGTCTTAACACATATCAGACTTCAGTATCTAACTAGGCAACCCAACCATAATAGGACGACGAATTATCAATGCGAGGTCCTAGCTTAAGTAATATACACCCCTACTGGATACCAAATGTATATTGTTCAACTGACGAAGACTAACACGATGCGATATCTAGCTTAAGGGCACAATGCACATATACTCCTAGACATCAATTGTATCCAGTTCAACAACCAATGCATCCCAAATAGATAAACCAGTCTTATAGTTGATGGCAAAACAGTACATCCTAGACTGTATTACTCTAACCCCACCGTTGTCCTTATTCCATCATTCCAAAACAAGTCATTATCGATATTCAAATTAGATAATCATTGTAAATAATAGGAAGATAAAATAGATAAACATTTTATGTTAAAAGGGGACTTTCTATAAATAGAAACTTCCTAATTTAAGAAACTTGCTTAAAATATAAATATTCTTAGGGAAAATACATAAATACTTAAAATAAGTGAAATGTACCAAAATAGTTTTTCTAATAGAGTAAACGTTTTATTAATATCATTTTTATCGTAACTTTATATATTTCTAAATTTGCTATAAAAATATAAATCAACTATAATAAGTTAATATATAGTCTTTTATAAATATTTAGGAAAATCGTGTTTAAACGATAAATTTTAGAAAAGAATTGTTTAAAGAAAATGATATCAAAATTCAATGAGTCGACAGATTTTATAAACGAAACGAGATTTTACAAAGGTTTCAAATTATTTTTACCAAATAGAATTATCAATAAAAATACGAATTTTACTCAAAATAATAAATCTTAAATGATAAGAATTTATTAGTGAAAATAGTCTTGACAAAAATGTATTTCAAACAAAAACGACTATTCTCTTGTTTATTAATACAAGTCGTAAAACAAAATTTGATTTAGTATACCAGTCTCGATTATTATATTAAAATACGATTGTAAGTTAAAAATAATATCTCAACGAAATATGACAAAATTATGAAATCAAAATTATTTAGTTACTAATGTTACGATAAACAGCAAATATTATAACAATCATTAATAATAAAATTACTAATGATTTATAAAGCAATATCGAATAGTTGTAAATATTTATAAGGTACACAATATGAAATTATACTTTTAGCAAATAATACGTAGCCAAAACTTTAGAAAACCAAAGTTAAAGTACTTACTACATACTACTACTCAACATACGATATAATACCGGAAAGTAACGCCCTAAAGTTACCTTATTAAAATCCTTCGATGAGGATGTCCTACTTGTATAGTCCAAGCTCCAAAACTTCGACATTAAGGTCTTTAAGCTCCAAGTTGTAGAATCGATAGTCTTCTAAGCATGATTCACCACGACAATCGAGAAGCCAGAAACAAAAGAATGAGACAAGGGTATTCCGCACAAGATGGAAAGTGAATTGATGTGTCAAATAGAACACAAACGCTGAATTGAATCAAGTCGATCCGACAACGTAAAGATATGAGTTGTCAAGAAAGTGACGCACACAGAGGAAATGAGTAAGCAGGAAATACGCACGAATAGAACCACATCAGGGGCTCGATAAACAGGAACCAACAGGACACGAAGCAACATTAGCAGCATTAACATCAGCAATATAACGAATAGATCGAGGACGTCAAAAGCAATATCGATCAGCAACAACACGACCACAATAGCGATAACGAACAGCTTCAGAGTAACAAGTGTAGAGGAAATGGACGATTAAGAAATTAGGATGAAAAGCGGCTGATGTGCGACCCACATAACAACAAAACGACAAGAACGAGAATGAGACTAAATGAGCAGCAATCACGCACAACGAAAGAAAGCAGCCGAAAGATCGATCAGTAACAATCATGACGACATAGATAGTAGCAGAAACGTGAATTAATAAGGAAAGGGAAAGTTGTTGTCTTTACTTATGACCCACAAAACAATGACAATCAGAAATCAATCATTTTAACAGCCACATCATTAACAATAACAGCCTACAACGACAACAGTAGCAGACAACTGTACAACTAATGGAAGACAAGGGAATGAATTAGCATGAACATGGCATGGAGAACTCGTAAGCAACAGCAGTAACGTGATGACCGCAACAGTAACAATCACAACATACAACAACATTATAATAACGAAAATAGCAGTAGTTGTGAACAGAAAATAGAGATGAAAAGAGGAACGAAGAACAAGGAAAGATGAAGATCGCAGTCACGCACGAAATTCGAACAGCAGCAAAGCACGAACAAAAACAACATCAAGGCGAGAAGGCAGCAGCAGATGCACACGATAAAGAATAGGAAATCGAGGGTGAAAGAAGCAGAACACTAAACAACGACAATAGAACCAGTAGGACGACATAACAGCGGCAATAATGACAAAAGAAGATAGAAAGAACAAAGAAGAAAAGAGAGAAGAGGGAGGCTACCTCACACTGAAACAAAGGACAAAACGGAGCAGCACAAGCGAGTTAAAAATCGGACAGGAAGGGAAGACAAAGACGGGATCGTGGCACGAAATAGAGGAAAGCAAGAAGCAGAGGTGGAACCCGAACAACAACAGCAGACGACCATGGCGGCAACCACAACAGGTGGTGTGTGAAACTGATGCGGAGGCAGAAGAAGAAGAAGAAGAAGAAGAAGAAGAAGAAGAAGAAGGGATGAGTAGCAGACCAAGTGAAGAGGAAGGGGAAAAAGGTAATAGGGTTTTAGTAAATGGGTTACAAAGATAACAAGATAGGTGGTAAGCGATATCGAGACACAGGTCAACCCACGGTCAATCGAATTAAAACCGAGTTGAACTAATAAATTATTTGACCAAATATAAATATCAAGAAATAATATATTCCTCGAAGTTAAAAATAAATATTCGAGACAAAAACGACGTTTGGAAAAATAATTAATTAGTTCGAAAGGAAAAGTAAAGTGCATCACAAGAATAAAATAAAAATTCGAGGTTAAAATAAACTTTCACAAGAAAATTAATAAATGTTCGATGGAAATGAATTAAGTTGATTTCTCGAGGAAAATAATAATTATTTTGACAAAGCTTAATTAAAACAAGATCGGGTTTGAAATAGAAATTCGAGCTTAAATAAAAAGAATCTAGAAATCAAATTGCCAAAATAGAATGTCAATAAGAATTAAATGAACAGATAGATTGAAACGATATTAAAAAATATATTTTAAATATAAAAGAACTTTTCAAGACAAATTGAATTTTAGGAGTTCGAAATTATTGAAAAATAAATACGTTTTATGATACATTTTAAGAATTACGAGTTTAATCGTAAACAGAATAAAATATGAATAAATACTAATTTATAAAATCAGGGGTGTTACAAGAATAATCCCTAGTACATCTAATCTCATAATAATCTGAACTTAGGGTATCTTCCTCTCATAATAGTCTAAATGACCGATTACTTATTTTACCGGTCACCACTCTCTAAAATTAACACTAATCTTTCTCCTAACTATCCCTTAATTAGACTCTCCTAGGGGTTTGTTCGTTGGTCCAAACCCAGACGGAACCTGATAGACCCGAAGACCAGTCACCCCAAAATATACAAACCCAAAGACCGAACCGGTTAGAAAAGGATCCAGACCGGACCCCCTTAAGATCAAGTTTGGACTGGGCCGAACTGGGAAATATAATAAATTTGAATTTTTTTTAAAGTGTGAACCGGATCGGAAACCAGACACCACTTTTTTGGAGACCCGGAGACCAAAACAGTATACGCCTGGTCTGGTCTGGTCCAGATCGGACGGTGCGAGTCGGCCCAGTTTACCGGTGGTGGAGTTAGTTTTGATGGTCACATACTCGCACAAAGGACAATGAGGAATTGTGGTAGAGTTGGTTGGTGCAAAAATGAAGTTAGGGAGGTTATGAAGGTGTATCGGTGGTGGAGTTAGTTTTGATGGATGTTGATGATGGTGACAAAGGTGGTAATGGAAGACAAAAGATGAGAGAAACATCATGTTACTTTTAATTTAACATGTTATAACAGATACATATCTAATGAGTCTAGTTTGAGAATATGATATTTTAAATTGAGATTATTATGAGATTACATGTTTGAGATTATCCTAAGAATATGGGTAATAGTTTGGATTATTCTCATAAAATAATCTATTTTTTTAAACTTAAACTAATTTCACATTTTTAGTTTCCGTTGTATTGTAACAAACACTTATCTTTTTATCCCAGAAAACAAGCCATCAAAGAAGCATACAAGTCTGACTAATATGTTAAACCAACTAAATAGGAGTAATTCAGAGATGTATGTGTTGCAAGTTTTCTATTAGAATTTTTTTTTAAAATTCCGTAGTAGGAGAAAGCAATCAAATTTTCTATTAGTAGATTATAATGTTGTTATAATTTCAATCCTTCCATATTAGGAAACTAATTCGTTACATTTTAGCTCAGTCTTATCTATTTTTAAATGGTTTAACGCATTTGTCTCCCACTTACCACATGCTTCTTATTTGTTCATGATTCATATAAAAATGCATCATATTTTCTTTACATTCAATTCACCATTATCATAAAACCATACTTGTTAATCACTTAATTTTAAAAGGGTTTTCATCTCGTTATAAACAAAGGTTCTAACAATATAAATATTATATTTTATCCTCTCGCAATATTTTTTAATATTTCACTCATTTAAAAAATATTTTGTTTTGTTTTTTAGTCACGAAAGAGTATAAAATTCGTTACGGATACATTTAACTTTATTTCCAACACAAAAGAAGTGATTTTTTTACTAATATGGGTCCCGACAATATTCAAAAACAGATGTCATCATCAAACACGACACCAATATGGAAAATCATTTCAGTCGCGTCGATAGCAGCGGGAGTACAATTCGGCTGGGCCCTTCAATTGTCACTGTTAACCCCTTATGTGCAACTATTAGGTGTGAGTCATGCAATGTCCTCCTTAATTTGGTTATGTGGGCCAATATCTGGTATATTGGTCCAACCAACCGTGGGCTATTCGAGTGATCGGTCCAAGTCTCGGTTAGGTCGGAGAAAGCCTTTTATTACAGTTGGTACCCTTTTAATTTGCACTGCTGTTCTTTTAATCGGGTTTGCTGCGGATCTTGGGCATAACTTTGGCGATGATCTTACTAAGAGGACTAAACCAAGGGCCGTGGCTCTTTTTGTGGTTGGATTTTGGATCCTTGACATTGCCAATAATATCGTCCAGGTTAGTAGTATTTTTCAAATAGTACAAAAAATACTATTTGGGTTGAGATTTGAGGTGCCATATTAAATTTCAAATGTTTAATTGAGTAGTGTTTATTATTTTGTGATAAAGTTATCGCATCTAACTTCAATATAGGATAATAAATAACATTATTAACAAGCTAAGTTTTAACAAAATATTATCATGTCATACACTATGATAACTTGTCATATATTGATAGGCATAAGATTATTGTAACATTTCCTTATTACTTCAAACCATAACATGAGATTACTAGAGTTACTGATAAATTCTTATAATTATAGGACCCAAGTAGAGCATTCTTAGCCGATCTGTCGAGGGACGACCACGGAAAGATGAGATTAGCAAACGGGTTCTTCTCATTTTTCATGGCAGTAGGCAACATCTTAGGCTACGCTGCCGGGTCAGGCCCAACGTTGTACAAGATTCTTCCTTTCACAAAGACAACCGCTTGCGACACATATTGTGCCAATCTTAAAACATGTTTTCTAATAGACATTTTGTTTCTTTTGCTGGTAGTCGCGGTTCCACTTTTCATAGTGGCAGAACCGGAGATCGAGAGCCTTCATGACAACGGTATCCCCTTCTTCACCCAAGTGAAGACCTCATTTAAAAGCCTTGGAAGGCCAATGTGGCTTCTTTTCTTGGTTACCGCCTTCAATTGGATTGCTTGGTTCCCTTTTTTCATGTTCAACACTGACTGGGTGGGTCTTGAGATTTATGGGGGTAAACCTCAAGGAACAGCACAGGAGAAGAGGGTGTATGACATGGGAGTAAGAACAGGGTCACTTGGGCTAATGTTGACAGCAGCAACATTGGCACTAATGTCCTTGGGCATAGACCCAATCTCTAGACTATTAGGGGGTGCAAGGAGGACATGGGGTGTTGTTAATTTTGTTTTGGCGGCCGCTTTAATATGTACGTTGCCACTAACCAAATCTGCCGAGAGTGCTAGAAGACATGCATCTCCAGGCATGCCGCCGAGTAGTGGCATTAAAACTGGCACTTTGGTCCTCTTTGCTGTCACTGGTATTCCACAAGCGGTAATTATTAACCTTATTTATAATACATATCGAAGTAATTTCGAAGAACTAGTATCTTCTTTCACATTAGTGATTCAATTGTTTCAAATTTGTGTGATAGGCCACATTTAGTATTCCTTTCGCATTGGCCTCGATGTATTCATCTGACTCTGGAGCTGGCCATGGTAATTAAACTCGTTTCTTCTTACAAAGATACCTAAAAGAGCAATACAATACAATTGATGATTTTTTTTATTTTTTTTAACAGGTTTGTCACTAGGATTGATGAACTTGGCAATATGTGTACCACAGGTAACGTGCATGTACTATTGATTAATTGTAATTTTATTGATAATTGGCGCGGCCTTTACTAAAACTTTGTGTATGTTTTATTTTGTAGATGTTGGTGTCACTAATTAGTGGACCATGGGATAGTTTATTTGGTGGCGGGAATTTACCAGCATTTATGCTAGGAGCAGGCGCAGCAGTAATAAGTGGGATTTTAGCACTTACAGTTATCCCACCTTCCAGTGCCAATGCATGATAAGCAAACTACCTTGTTTTGTCCCTTTGGTGAACATCATGCCGTGATTGAAGGAGCATCTTGAGAATAAGAATAATCAACGTGATTTGAAAATGGTTGAAAAAATTCAGTTCTTCTACATTACACCATTATATTTGAGGTTAAGCGTGGAATATTTAGAACCCTCGTTTTCAAACATAAAAAGCCTCATTTATAATATATATTTTTCTCGCTCTAATGAGGAAAAATATCCATAAGGCTACAATGTCATCAGATTGTGTATCAGATGCGTGCACAACTTTGTAATGATGAATGTAGCCATTTGAAACACTTCAATGACCATTTTTTTTCTTTACTCTACTGTAATACTCTTTGTAATGTCTCAAGAATAATCTATTATGTAACACATGAGCTACTAAGGAATGTTACATTGTTGTAAGACTGTCTTTAATTTTGGTAAAAGAAAAGGGTGCTGATAAAAATACTTAAAGGTTTCAGCTTTTGGACATACAATAGAGATATTAATTATCCGCATCTCGTATTAAGATGACATATATTTGTATCAATAACATCCTCATTTCCATCATCAACATCGTGCACCAGGAAAGCAAAAAAATTATTAGAAATTGAGAATGGGAGATTAATAATTGGATCAGGTTCCAGACTTTTTCCAGGCAATTGCTTCTTGTTGGCTGATGAGTAAAACTCGTACCTATGCCATAACTAGGAAAATCCTAACTCATCCAATGATATTTATATTATCTATTACACACAATTCACTAACAACACGTAGTAAACAGCAAGTAACGAGTATCGAACCACAGAGATGGCTAAATAGACTAGGGTGAGGAAGACTAAGTAAAACAAAGCTAGAAACACAATTAACTATACCTAAGAGGAATAACAATGGAAACTAGGAATGATGGAAACTAAAACTAAACCTATAAAAGGGGGATTTTCACTGAATTGGGTTATGATTAAAATATAAATGTAGGGTTTTCAACTAACAGAGCAATAAACAAGAAATGAGATTCTTATGGTAGGTAAAGATCTTGGTGTAATCCAAGCCACAATTGCGTAGATTAATACTCCATCCCATCCATGTCAAAAGTTACATGGGTCCACTTTTTTGTGAGGAGAAAAGTGGGTCCATTGGTGTGGATGGGAAGTAGTACAAAGTATCTCACATCTCAAATATCATCAATCTTCCCAAATACCCACAACAATTATGCTCAATAACATTCTGTGGACGTCCGTCCGCACCGCCAGACGCCCCGCGCGCTCCCGCGCAAGACCGACCCGGTTTTTCAACGTGTGACGGCGGCCACCCACGTGGCCCCCTTCCGGTCGGGGGCCGGTCTGATCTCGCGTATGGGGCGATGTCTCGGACCTCGATTCGGATGACGAACTGGACTTGTACTAGACGGGTGCGGACACCCGTGTTTCCGTTTGGAATCGATCGAGTCGTGGTTGTAAATGTTTAAAGACCGATTTGTTTGGTAAGGCGACCTTTTTGATGAGCTGAATTCGTTGCCGATTTGTGGAGTCGCCACCGAGTCAATTATGGGGACTCGAAAACCGTTCAAGTCAACTTTGATCCTTAGCCTGCTTAAAGCTGAGGGGCAGGGGACCTAAAGATAAAGACTTGTACCCTTAAGCACTCCATGCCTGGAATGACTCTCATTGCCAATGGTTTCGGACATCCGAAAACCGCCGATTCTTAGTAAGGGGTAAGGGTACGTATTGAGAAGCCAACATTCGATAGATATCAACACCCAATCCCGCCCGCAATATAACGGCCTCTACTAATCAATCGGTGGGTTGATAACCAAGTTCTGTTGTTGTGGTAGAAATACTGTAACATCCATTGTTTTAACCGTATACCTTTTGCTACGTCGGTTTATTTAAGGACAAGTAGGTTTTATCGTCAAATTAGTTGCATTTACATTCTTTGCATGAGATTTAACGTGACAAGCAGGCCATGAAAAGATGCACATAGGAGAGTAGAGAGTACTAATATTATACTCCCTCCGGTTTTTAATTATTGCCCCGTATTCCTTATATGGCAGATTTTTATTTTTTGCCCCACTTATCCACTTTCCATATTTGTGTGGTATATTTACCAAAATGTTCTTATGTATTCACCTTTTTACACCATTTGCCATCAAAAAATAATTAAATATACCATTTATATCCTAACTTTATGACACACACATGTCTAATCACCTCATTTGCATCATCATTGCTCCCTTTATCATTATTTTTATACTTTCATTGATTTGTGTGAAAAAGGCAATGGGGCAAAAATTAAAAACCGGAGGGAGTATGTATTAGCAAGTCAGTTTTAACGCGATAATTCGAATATTAGTCATTCTCGGGGTATACCTTACCTGGTATTCTGCTTAAAATGCGTCGGTTCGGTATTAATGGAGATGCATCAAACCTAGTAAGGCGAGCACTCGGACTAATACGGAACCCAACCATCACTTTGTTCAGTTTTAGTTGTTTTACGTTTTGAATTCCGTGTTAGGTGATTTAGCATGCGATTATAAGGTCATAAAAACAATAAATCATATGAAAAACTGTAAATGTAAGCAAATCACGTTATGAGGAGTTGCACACTCGGAGTATACACTAAACGGGACACGATGCGTGGATAGTTGAGAACGGATCTCGGAATTACTCGGGTCTATTTAGCGTATTTTAGTATTTGCGGTTGAAGTTGGGACATTACGTGTTTTGGTATGTGTTTGTGGACCTAGTGTCCACATCTAGTATTATCGTAGTGCATAGTAATAAAAGTGCACAAATGTAAAGTTTTGTTTAGACGATAACCTAGTGAAGATTCGACTTCGAAAGGCGGATCCTCCTAGCTTGACCGGTGATTTCGGTAGAGTTCCGTTACCGTTGACCCCTCCTGCGGCTACTCCGGCAGAGCTCCGTTACTATGGAACGATTCTGCAGCTAATCCGGCAGAACTTTGTTACTAGACTCTAGCTAGTTGAACACAGGCACCTCGGGATCGAGTGGATTACTCGAAGGTGAGGAGTAGCGTCGATGTCGCTTTTATCGGAACTACGATCGAGTGGATCATTTGCCTCGGGTGTCGGAGTGCGAGCCCTTAGCGAGAATGTAGAGGGAGAAGAGAAGAGTGAATTGTGTCGAATGAATGAGGTGAGGGGGGTATTTATAGGTGTTTTCGGCCCTCCTCACCCATACGGACGCCTGAGTCATGGCGTACCAAGACTCAGGCGCCTGGGTTAAGGCGTGGGGAGTCTCAGCCGCGTGGGGTGAGGCGGTTGGAGTTTTGAAGATATGATTTTGATACTTTCCAAAACCGTGAGGCAGGTGTATAATTCGTGGCTTAGGGACTAAGTCTCCCCCATCTTGACCTAGCGCCGTGGGTTTAGTGGGCCTCGGGTGTGCATCCCAAGGTTCGCTTGGCGCGGTGTTGCCTCGGTTCGAGTTTCGGGACCGACTTGGGGTCCCGGTGTCAAAATTGACTCTAATTAGTGTCTATGCGATCGTAACGACACGACTAAGGCTGCCAATATGTTAGTTTAGTTTTTACGAGTAATTTATTTGATCCGTTCTATAGAAAAACTATCTAAAACATCGCGAATCCGCGTCGGGTTGCAGTCTGATCGTCATCGGGTGTTTGTTGGCCACTTCTGCAGCCACTAGGTCCAAATCTGGATGTCTACAGAAGCCCCCACTTTGATTGAGGCTTGGACAAGGCGAAAGTTAAAGTATAGCCAGCCAGGTCAATCGAGGATTACGACCTGGTGGCTGTCCGGTCAGGTCGTTTTAAGTCCGTTGGACTACGTGTTGAGGCTCGCCAGCCAAGGCTTAGAGATCATACCTGGCGTCCTCGCTTGCGGTTGCTTGCTTGGGCCCGGGTCGTTGCTT
This sequence comes from Agrostemma githago, assembly GCA_958450325.1. Classification (NCBI taxonomy): domain Eukaryota; kingdom Viridiplantae; phylum Streptophyta; class Magnoliopsida; order Caryophyllales; family Caryophyllaceae; genus Agrostemma; species Agrostemma githago. Next base: position 56,233,816 of record OY288243.1, read on the forward strand.
GTCATCTTGCTCTTGGTTCTTCATGCTCGTGTGTTTTGCCTATCTGAATTGCTTAGGAGTTTGTTTAATTTTGAATACCTTACGTGTGGGTGACGCGTTAAGCGTAAATGCGAAAAATGTTCGAGGGCGTTAGTCTCCACTCGAACACTCGTCATTAAGATGGTTATGATCCCTAGGAAAAAAAACAAGATAAACTATTCGAGGGCGTCAGTCTCCACTGGAATAGATGTCTTTCGGGATGCCTATGACCCCTAGGACAAAATAAAATCAGATAAACTATTCGAGGGCGTCAGTCTCCACTCGAATAGCTGTCTTTCGGGATGCCTATGACCCCTAGGACAAAAGAAGATCAGATAAACTATTCGAGGGCGTTAGTCTCTACTCGAATAGCTGTCTTTCGGGATGCCTATGACCCCTAAGACAAAATTGTTGTTGTTGTGCCTTCGAGATAACTAAGACCTCTCGGGGAAAAACTTATGTGCCTCCGGGATAAGTAAGACCCCTCGGGCAAAAATTGTTGTGCCTTCGGGATAACTAAGACACCTCTGGCAAAAATTGTTGTTGCTGTGCCTCCGGGATTACTAAGACCCCTCGGGCAAAAATTGTTGTGCCTCCGGGATAACTAAGACCTCTCGGGCAAAAATTGTTGTTGATGTGCCTCCGGGATAACTAAGACCCCTCGGGCAAAAATTGTTGTGCCTCCGGGATAACTAAGACCCCTCGGGAAAAAGTTGTTGTGCCTCCAGGATAACTAAGACCCCTCGGGCAAAAATTGTTGTGCCTCCGGGATAACTAAGACCCCTCGGGGAAAAGTTGCTGTGCCTCCGGGATAACTAAGACCCCTCGGGCAAAAGTTGTCGTGCCTCCGAGATAACTAAGACCCCTCGGGCGAAAATTGTTGTGCCTCCGGGATAACAAAGACCCCTCGGCCAAAAATTGTTGTGCCTTCGGGATAACTAAGACCCCTCGGGCAAAAATTATTGTTGTTTATTTGCTTTAGTTAAGTGGCTTTTTGTTTTGTTCGTTTGTCTTATATCGTTCGTGGTTTGCTTTTGCTTTGTCTTGGTTCGTTATGTATTTGAGATCTGTTCGAAGTTTGCTTAGATTAGTTTGGTTTGGGTTGCTTTATTACATGTTCGGGTGCAGCGTTCACGTTAAGTGTGGTTTTCATTATCGTGCTTTGTTGGTATCGATTAGTAATCGCTTCGTCATTGTTGTTTGCTTGTCTTAAGAATAGAGGTGATCAAATGGCCCAAGCCCATAAGCCCGACCCGACCCGGCCCGCTTTTTTGAAGGTCTTGGGCCTTATATTATGGCCCAAAAAACCCATGGGCTGGCCCTAAAAAGCCCAAAGTGTTTTTGGGCCGGGTTTGGGCCACGAAGTTGGCCCAAATATAGGCCCGGCCCATACTTAATGAATATAGACAATTTTTATCACTACCTCTTAAACTTAGTGATAAGATTATAACTCTATTTAGAAATTCTTATATAGTCCTACGTAATTTATGATTAATATCTCCGTAATATGATCGTAATTACTCAAAGTAATACCCAATACGAGTATATATTATATTCATGTATATTTTATCAAACATTTTAAATTTTTTATATAATCAATTACGGAGTATATAATATTTAAAGTAATATATGTATGTCGATATTGTTGTTTATCATTGATTTTTAAAGAAATTAAAAAATTTATAAACAAAACACATAAGTTTAAATTATTAAACGGACATATTAAGATATTTATTTCATACGAGAGCATTAAATTATAGGGCCCAAAAAGCCCATTTTGGCCCGAAAAGCCCGTTCTAGCCCGCTAGGGCCGGGTTTGGGCTTGAAAAATAGGCCCACTTGTTTGGCCCAGCCCGGCCCAGCCCAACCCACTCATGTGGGCCATTTTTATTGCTTAGGCCCAGCCCAACCCCGCATTGGCCCGACCAATGATCACCTCAACTTAAGAAGGGTGGGTGTTTCGTGTATGTTGGATGTTATGCCTTATTTGTTTCCGTTTTAGTCTGTGCTTCACTGTTCAGACGCTTGTGTATTTGCGCCCCAGTCTTCAGGCGCCTAGCCCCCAGCGGTTTAGAATCTGGGCGCGTCACCTGAGGCGGTTGGGTTTCTGTGGACCGAGTCTGCTTAAGTTGGCGAAGGTTTGGGCGATTTGTTCATTCGTCTCACAAACCAAATGCGTCACCCCTTTCGCCCTAAAATCGCCTTTTCGATTTTTCCTACCAAATTTTGTCTCGATTTCTGCAATTCGTGAAAATGTCGACTCCGGGTAAGCGTTCTTTACTTGTTTATTGTCGGTTTTGCTTGATTTGATTGATTGTGAGTTTGTTTTGTTGAAACCCTAGAAAATCGATTTGGGGGGTTTTTATTGTGTTAATTTTCGATGCTTGTGTTTAATCTCATTGTCAAATTAAGGTTGATTAGAGCTTTTTAGGGTGATTGTAAGCTTGATAGGGGATTTCGAGGTGCGACAATGGCTCCTTATAGTGATAGGTTCAAGATGCTAGGGTTAGGGACCGTTTTCCCGGATATTTCCGCGTCTGTTTTGCATGGTCTTGCTCAATTAATGTTTGTGAGGATGTGGGTATCTCCCTTGTCGATTTTTATGGGCTAGGATGGCTAGCTCTTAGGGCCTTCCGTGAGGTTTTGTGTGTCTTACGACAGACCAAAAGGTGTCGTAACGATGCTAGATTTTCCCGAAATCACTTTCATCGTGACCAGGATCGAAAATGGGTGTTAGCGGTCTTCTCAAAACTTTAATATCCTTATTCGAAGTTTTGACCCTATTTTGACCTGTTTAAGATGCTTTAGCTTGACCTGAGGCATGGGTTTTTCATGTTTTATTTGATTTTACAGCTAGAGGTGATACCGAGCGTCCTGAGGGGGCTTCTAGGGCCGGTGTTAGTGGCAAGGTTGTTGGGACGAGCTCACAGACTCCCCGCGGGATTCGCAGGAGACGACAGAGCATTTCATCTCAGCGTCGTGACCCGGAGGCCATAAATGAGGCCGATTTTGATAGGGTGAGGAAGCGTAGGCTTCCCGAGACTGTTGCTAGGAGGGCTCATGTTCCGATTCCCGTACCGGAGAATGAGGAGATTGGCTACGAGGTTCCCGAGTGGGCCCAGGACTGGGATGGTCATCAGTTGTTTCATCTCGACCGACACGTTTCTCATCGCATCGTGCATGGTCTGGTAAGTGTCCTATTCATGTTTATTAGTTATGTTTGGGATTTTGGCTCGGGTTGGGTTTGGTTCGTTCTATTTATACTTGTATTGCCTTGGTTTGCAGTCCCCAGCTCCAGTGAGGACTTTTTCGGGCTTTACAACATGTCTCGAGATTTATTTTCAGAAGTTGACCCTCACGGTAAAGGGAATCATCGCGAGGATTGCCCTAGGTCTCGTGGTCGAGCAGTGGGTCCGGTTGGTGGGTTGCAAGACTAAGTGCAACCTTATGGTGATTAGAGCGATGGTAGATCGCTTCCATGATACTACCTCGACACTCCACATGCCTTTTGGGGAGGTCGGGATGACTTTAGAGGATTTCGAGATGATTAACGGTTTGCCCTGGGGTCCGGAGAGGATTAGGTGGGTTGCCGAGGGCCCTAGGCTAGATAGTGATGAGGTGCGGGGCCTCATCGGCGATTGTTTAGAGCGTGAGGCATATAGAGCGCCTCATGCTTTGGTGAGTTCTTATATCACCGATCATTCTGAACGGGTGGCGGTGTTAGAGGGTCGAGCACCCAATACACCGGAGCAGGATGCCCGGTTGTGGTTGTGGTACTTCCTAGGGTCGACCCACTTCTCGGACAAAGGCGAGAGGTTTAGTACTAGGATCTTGCCTCTCCTGGCTGACCTGGCTCAGCTAGGATGTTACGATTGGGTAACCGTGGCTTTCGCGGAGATGACTCACTGTTTGCAAGTCATGGTGAGGCCGTTGGTGGTGGAGTTAGTCTCAGCCCATCGTGGGTCCAGGCCTTATACTGAAGGTTAGTTACTATTCTCACTTTTGCATTTTAGGTTCTGCTTAGTTTTGACTTAGTTTTGCTAACGGTATTTTGGGATTTTGCAGGCTTGGATCTATTCCTACTTCCTCTGTTTGGCACCTAAAATGGTGCGGGTTCACCCGAAGAGATTCTCGGTGGGGATCGAGTGGAGGTTGGCTCAGCCTAAGAGTACAATCAGCCACTACCCGTCGGAGAATGCGCTGGTTAACCAGCTACGCCTCGAGGATGTAAGTTTTCTCTTTATAGCCTATTTTATTTAGTGGCCCCCAAGGTTTAGAATTTATTGAGATGTTGATTTTATTTGTGAAGTTTGTGGCCCGCCCTTTGGCCGATTATGAGGGCGTGCCCGGGTATGTGGCTGTGGAGCTGAGGCCTCAGAGTTATAGGAGGATGCTCCTTCCGACGTTGTTTCGCCTGGTTTGGAATCTGGGCGAGCGCTCGGTGCGTCAGTGTTTATATAACGACTTTAGGGTGCCGGTTGATCCTCCCCGGATCGTGTTTAGACCACCGACCACTGCAGAGGTCCTCGAGGGTAGGGATGGAGAAGGAGGCGATGCGCTCCTGGTGTCTGGTGCCTCCTATCTATCTCATGTCAGCCAGCGGCTAGCTTGCCACCGCCTTGTGGTAAGGTTCTAATCTTTGGTTCTAAGGTTGTTTTGTTTTACGGCTTAGCATTTTACTCTTTTTCTGATCGACCTGCTTCCCTTCCAGCTGGCCGACCCGGCTGACGCTATTCAGCCCCCAGACTTTCCCTTGACGCTACTTAGGGCGGATGCGGCCGGGATAGCTTTCACTGAGCCCCTCCCCCCGTGTTCTGCCGAGGAGATGGTTTCTGGGATAGAGTGGCCTGACCGGGTGTACCGGGAGAGTTTTGACTTTCGTTTTTTGGTTTGGGTATAAGAGTTAGGATTAGTTTGTCTAACTTTCGTGGTTTCATCTTTCAGGTTTCATCGGCTTGCAATCGGCGGGTGTGACAGGCTGCAAACCGCTTCCGGGCCTATGCCTCGAGGGTTTCCAATAACACTTCGGGACCTCGATCGGTGAGTTTGCGTGACTAGGGTGGTTTTCTGGGCTGCTTGTGCGTTTTCCTAATGCTTAGGTGTATGTGTAGGATGTCCCGGATATGGTGGGGCAGCTGGAGACTCGGGTGACCGAGCTTGAGGCGGAGGCGGCTGAGGCGCAACAACTCCTGCAATCTTGGGCCGACGAGATTGCCCAGCTTAAGGAGCGACTGGCTCGGTCTCAAGGAGAGACCTCCGCGCAGGGTGAGGCTAGGCATCGGATTGAGAGGGAGGTTGAGGCTAAGGCCACGGGTCGTGTTACGGGTGCTACCGAGGAGGTTGGAGGAGCCCCCAAGACGGTTACCTTAGACATGTTATCGGGTATGGATGGTAGTAAGTCTCCTCTTCTTGATTTGGAGGATCTAGGTTTGGACGACAACATTTGTGAGGTTGTGATGGCCATCGGTGCGGCTTCTAGGGGTCCTCTTAGCCTCGATTTGTGTATGAATTTGTATATTTTTTATATTTGCTTGAGATTTTTAGTATTTGAATTAGTTGGATTAGTCTTGTGTTTTTGTTTGGTGAATTGTTTACCTAGATTGACAAGTAATCACTTTTGCGTACATTTTTTTTTTGCGGTTTGATCTTAGTTTAAGATGCGTTGGAGTTGCATGGGAGTACGAAAACAGTTCCTTTTGGATGTTTTGAAATGCGTTAGTTTGAGCCGGGGATCGGATCAGGTAGTACGCCGATTAAAATGTTTTGACCTGAGGCGGGCGAGATGTAAAACATTAACGTGTTCTGACCGAGTATATTAGGAGATAAGTGTAGTTGTTTTGACATTTAAAATCAACTTTTGAAAAAAGAGTGAGACCACTTTTTGCATACTCATAACATTGCCTTATTAGGCTACAGACGCGATTTGACAATAACCGTTAAAAGGCTACAACACGCAACGGCGCCAAATTGATGGTGGGAATTGTCGTGGATCCCACCGATCAAATAATAACCAACTAGCACCTAACGGCAGTTACGGTAAGTCGGGATCGTATCCACGGAGACGGTGTTGCAAGGTTTAGAATAGGTTGGCCTAAAACGAGACTATGCTACCAAACAAACACAAAGAGCTACTAATTGGTGAATTATAATGAGAGGAGAAGAAGAAAGTAGACTAACAATGAACTAGACTATAACAAGGCTAAATGAAATAACTAAACACAAACTAAACAATGAACTAAAGAAATGATGACTAACTAAGAGGATGAATCAAATATGGAAAGAAGTGGGTTAGGTCGGGTTCATAAGTGTAGTAGGGTGACTTGGGTGGTCAAGGGTGTAGGTTTCTCCTAATTTCTAGAATCGGTCCGGGCTCTCGCAACTTAGACCGATGTCGAGGTAGGTCCGGGCTCTCGCAACTTAGACCAATGTCGAGGTAGGTCCGGGCTCTCGCAACTTAGACCCTAGTCCGCACTCTCGCGACTACGACTATCCTCAACACTATACTCAACATGACCACAAACTAGACAAACAATGAGTAGAGGAAGACTAGCATGAGAAGCATGGCCACTACAACTCAAACAAGCATTTCAACAAACACATGGTGTGCCAAGTATGTGACTAACAATAAAGATTCGCCCTTTACCCCTAATCAAACCCTAATCACCCATATTCTACCCTTAATCCCCCTACTAACCCACAAGTAATCTACTCACTCATAATCACACTAACTACAACAATGAAAAGAGAAAACAACATCACAAACATCAAAACATTCATGGTGAACAATCTAGAACAATAAACAATAATCAATGATTAAAACTTGATGATAAAACAAAGATTAAGAGAAGAGAAATTATACCCACTACAATTGGATTAAAAAGATGATAACTTGAATTAATAAGAAACCCAAATAAAACCCCAAGGTTGTCAATCTTGGATGAGTCTTCAAGAATATTCTTAAATACAAGACTAATTAACTAAGATTAACTAATGATTAAAGGAAGATTAAAACTAATGAGAGGAGAACTAAATCTAGGGTTTATATGTTGTAGAGAAGCTTAAGATAGTCTAGGGTATTGTAAGATACATAAACAATACAAGAGGGAAGTATTTATAGGGGTACAAGAATGAAGGAGGATGAAATAAGGAGTTGCGGCTACAGCACGGTGGTCCCGACCGGGACGGCCTGGCAGTGACACCTCTAAAAGCGCACTTCATCCCGGACGGGATGAGGTGCATACCCGTCGGGGATGAGTCTTGTAGGCCTCCAATATGATCTTTAAGGTTCCCCCTTGCTTCACATGGACTTCTCATCGATTCTCGGGACTCGGGATCGGGTTTCGGAGGCTCGGGATTGGGTCCCAAGGTCTCGGGGTCGAATCCAAGGCATCGAGTGATCGTTCCTCCGCTTCGTTGGCTCCGAAAAGTGTATGTATTGAGTCGGAATCGCTCCAACTCCCCATGGATGGCCTCGGGTACCTGAAACGAACTAGAGGAAGCATAAGTAGCCCATAAATCGCTCCCAAGGAGCGATTTTACAAGGAAAATGGGACCAAAACACTACGAAATAGGCACTACAAACTACACTTATCAGTGGGGTAGCTTATCCCCCTAAAAAAATGAAAAGACACCTAAGTCGTGTGCGTCCGACGGGTGAACTCGCATTCCTACAGCTCTTTCATGGGTATTTCGGTCTCCGGAGAAGGTTTTGGTGACTTCGGGAGGTCGTTTCCGATGTCCAAGGTATCGCGTGGTAGCTATGGGGATAATGCGGGATCGGTGTTCTTCTTTTGGGTCGCTCTAGATGCTGGATGCCTAGGGATGGACGCCTAGGCTAAGGCTCTCGGGTTCTGGGTCACCTGGGCTCGGGCGGCTGGAGACCCGGGCGCCTGGGCCAGGGCGGTTCGAGTCTTGGTTATGGAAATTTTTGTTGTTTCCTAATTGTTGTGGGATTAGGGCTATATATACGGGGTGTGGGTGCTTGTTTTAGACATATTAGAATATCTATAGGGTCTAGGACATCTATATTTAGAGTCATGTCGGGTTTCGTGAATCTTCTAACCGAGTGGGCGGGTTATTTTAGGATATGCGACACCGAGGTTTGTTCAAATGATGGTTTGTCGACGGTTGTTGCGCTGAGCCGAGTAAAGATACAAGATGACTTCCTATTGGCATGTTCTAATTTTTGGTACCCAAAAGGCCATGTTTTTGCTTTCCCCAGGGGTAAAATTTGTCCTCTCCCCGAAGAGATAGATGCTATAAGTGGGTGAAGTTCGGTTCGGCCTTGCGTGCCTTCAAGGGATGATGCTTATGTGGATCGGTTTTGTCACTTTTTTTGGACCTTTCTTCATTGGAGGAGGCTCAGGTTTTCTTTGGGAGAGATGACATTGACTTAGGGTTGCTTTTTAGGACATTCTCACAGGCTGGTTCCTATAGTGTTTTGGCCCTAGAATGTAGGCGTGCTTTCAACATTTGCGGTGGCTTGTTATCATCTTTTCGAGGATGCGAGGGCGCGCGAAGGTTGGGGTAACCCTCGAGTGTTAGACGTGGTAATGGGGATGGAACATGGACGATCGCCCTCTTTGCTTATTTTGGGTGAGCTAATTCTCGGTCTCGATGCTCGTACCCGACTCCACAAGACATCTTTTCGGGGTTCCCGGATCACTTTACAGGTGTTTTTGGTGTCATGTTTTCTTGTAGCTTGACTTTTCCTTTTTTTGTGTTTGCTTTGGTTTGAAGGTGTGAAGTTTTTTCGTGGTTTGTGCAGGTTTGGTTACAGGAGCAGCTTGGTTTGGTCGACCCTCCCCGAGGCTTCAAAGGTTATAACTACAGGGGTTTCGCGAGCCGAAAGACGGTGCAGGTGTGGAGCAAAGATCACAAGGAAAAGGAGTGGTGTTCCTATTTGGCTAAAGGGCAGTTGATCATTAAGTGGTCTATTATGTGGTGGAATATCAGTGGGCGTACCGGATTTTCATTTTTGTCTTCAACCGAGGCTTTGTTAATACTATTTATGAGGGATCAGGTTTATATTTATCTGGGCGTGTTGTCGAACCAAATGGGTGTCAAATCTCCCACTTCGGAGACTACTGAGGATACTTCTAGTCTCGACTTATGGACAGAGGATTCGCTTAGGGAATTTATGGTGTCTTGGGAGCAGAGGTTTTCGCGCCCCGTCGTTGTTGGGAATGTTCGACGGACCGACACCGCTCCCGTCCGGGGGGTTTGTGAACACCCGTCAGAACAGAGCAACTCAAAAGTTAGGAAGACATCGCCACTAAGAGACGAGGAGGTGACTCGAAGGAATGTCACTAAGTGCCTGACCAAAGACAGCGTTACCGATCCTAGGTCCGTCAGTTCATCTATGCGGGCCAAGACTAACGAGACCCATATTGAAAGTGTGAGTGAGGAAGGGATGTGGGACTGGCTGGGCTCGCCTTTAGCTAGGGTGGTGGAAGCTCGCGTTCAGAAGACCGATGATGAGAAACAAAAGCGGATACACCCGAATGGCAAGGGAAAGAGAAAGTTGGACCGGTAGAGTCCAGCCATTTTGTATTATTAGTTGATATTATGTGGCGTTTCGACACGTTGTTGCTTTTCGGTATAACCGGGTCTCAGATGCTTGATGTAAATGCCTCGACCAAGGCTCGACTTAACCAAATTTTATTGTTAATAAGAAGCACATTGTTATTATTTTTTTTCTTCTTTCTTTTTTTTTGTCGGGTGGCTCGCAACCCGATTCTTCATTTTACCTGGAGCGCCCTTTCGGGTTTTCACTCCGTCCTCGGCTCACCTTTTTTTTTGACGGCTCGCAACTCGATTCTTCATTTTGCCCGGGGCTCCCTTTCGAGTTTTCACCCCGTCCTCGGCTTGTCTTTTTTTTTTTCACGACGGCTCGCAACTCGCTTCTTCATTTTGCCCGGGGCGTCCTTTTGGGTTTTCACTCTGTCCTCAGCTCGTCGTTTGTGCTTTGTCATTTAAATCACTCATTAGTCGGAACGTGGTAAGAGTCCCGGTTTGTACGTGAATCGAGTAATCGATTCTTGTATTTATTTGCTTGTTTTTTTGGTTGTACCCGAAGGAGGGTTGCCTACGTATCCGCTTTTAAACGGAATCAAACCATGTTCGTAGTTCTTTCAAAAACATGAGTGATTTTGCTTTAGACTCGTTATGCCAATTATCGATGCGAATTTGTTTTTTTTCTTTCTTGTTGTTTTGCATGGCTTCCCTCTTAAGTCGGAGGTCGGGAAGGGGTTGTTGGGATATCTATGGGTAGTATCGTTTGAGTTGGTCCATGTTGGTTGGAGTTGAGAACTCTTGACCGTTTAGGTCGGTGAGGATCACGGCGCCCCCCGAGAGTATTTTCTTAACAACGTAGGGGCCTGCCCTGTTTGGTTTGAATTTCCCTCTAGGATCGACGGGAAGGGGTGCTCTAATGGATTTGATTACTAAATATCCCTCGTGTATGTTTTGGGATTCTACTCGTTTATAAAAGGCTCGTTGGACGCGTTGTTGGTAGGCTTGTACATTGGAAAAGGCATGTATCCTACGCTCGTCTAAGAGTACTAACTCGTCGTATCGTTTTTGGTTCCATTCTTTTTTGGGAATACCGCTCTCAGCTAATATTCTTAGGGATGGTATTTCTATTTCTACGGGTTGTACGACTTCGAAACCGTAGGTTAGGTAATAAGGTGTGGTTCCGGTGGGTGTTCGATAGGATGTTCGGTATCCCCATAAGGCGAAGGGTATTTTGTTTGGCCAATCCCGGTAATTGTCTATCATTTTCTTAAGGATTGCGGTGATGGTTTTGTTGGCTGCTTCTACGGCCCCATTTGTTTGAGGTCTATAGGGTGAGGACTTGTGTTTTTGGATTTTATATTAGTCGTGGAGTTTTTGGATGTCGGCCGCCCCTGAAGTGAGCCCCCTGATCACTTATGATTTCGTGAGGTATACCGTAGCGGCAGATGATGTTATTTTGTAAGAATTTGACTACTTGTTTTCAGGTTAGTACGGTGTAGGAGGCGGCCTCTATCCATTTGGTGAAATAATCGACGACCACTAATATAAAGCAATGTCCGCCGGTCCCGGATGGGTGTACTTTTCCTATGATGTCTATTCCCCAAGTAGAGAAAGGCCAGCGTGTCGCTATAGTGTGTAGTGGATACGGTGGTAGGTGTTGGATGTTGGCAAAGACTTGGCAATTGTGGCAGTGACGAACGTGACGTCGGCAGTCTGCCTCTAAGGTAATCCAGTAATAGCCCAGTCGCATTATTTTTCAGGCTAATAGGTGTGCACTCATGTGGAGTCCGCACCCTCTGTCATGTACCTCTTTCATGACTCTCTCAGATTGGTTTTTGTTTATGCACCTAAGGAGGACTCCTTGTGGGGTACGTTTGTATAATAGTCCTTGATTCTAGACGTAATGGGTGGCTTGCATTCGTAGGGCTCTTTTGTTCATGGTGTTAGTGTTGGGTGGATATGACCCGTGGGTTCTAAAGTCAAGGATCGCTTTGTACCAGGGTTCCTCGGAGGTATCGTCGGTTTTGAGGTTATGGATGTAGGCTGGTTGTTCGCTTCTCTCTACGCAGATAGGCATAGAGAAAAGGTGATCGGGCATGTTTATTAGTGAGGCTAGTTTGGATAACGCATCAGCAAATTGGTTTTCTTCGCGGGGTATGTGTATGAAGGCGATTTCGGTGAATTCCCGGGACATTGTTTCCACTTTGGTTTGGTATGGGGTTAGGCTTTCGCTATAAACCTTCCAGGTTCCCGTGGCTTGGTTGACTACTAAGGATGAATCCCCGTGTACTGTAAGGTTTTTAACTCCCAGAGATATGGCTGTTTTTAGTCCTATTAAGCAGGCTTTGTATTTGGCTGTGTTGGGGAAGTCTAGTTCGATGGAGGTTCGCTTGTTGCAGGCTCATTGTCGTTTGGTCAGGGGGGTCTGTGATGGGTTGAATCTAGGGTTTTTGTTTCCGATCTCTTTTTTAGAGTGAAGTTAAGCAAGTCGTTTCTTGTAGCCGTTGCGTTTTAGTCAGTCGTTATTGATAAGTGGCACAGTGTCGAGTCTTTAAGCGTTAAAGTAAGTTATTGAAAGAAGTCAAGCGATTGTCAAGGCATGTTTGTAACAAAAGAGAGTGGTTTAATTGATAAATAGTAGACGGGCTAGATGCCCGTGAATTTGTTTGTTGGGGGAGGCGGAAGACATGTCCCTTCTCACCTCCCTGGACACGATAAGGAAAAAAAAAGACATTTATTATTATTACTTAGTCTAGGCCCTAAGACGAACTAGACTCTGACTAAGACCGGTTATACGTGCCTTTAGAGAACCTTCGTTGATTGGGCTCTCGGCGCTCACGCGGGTCGCTCTCTTGGTAACTAGAGCTAGTCCTCCTTCGAAGACACCCTACGGGGACGTAGATGATGCGTGCTATTTATATATGATTATTCCGTCTTTTACGCACGCATTTCCATACATATCGAGTAGCATTGTCTACTATTTTCCCCCGAATTTGATACTTTGTGGTCATCTTGCATCTTATGCAGGTTTGAACCCGTGGACGCACAAACAAGGCAAAAATCGTGCTTAAAGATGAAATCTTTAGCGAAATAGGAAAGATGCTGAGTATATATCCCAAATCTTTGATGAGGCTGTTAATGAAATAGGAGTGAAAAAAAAATTTCAAATCGTTACCGATAATGTGTCAAATTTTAAAGCAGAAGGTTCGTAATTTGTATTGCCTATATTTTTTACTTTAAACTAAATATTTAGTTATTTATGCCTTTGTTTAAGTGTAATTGGATTTTGCAAAATACTAATCTCCTCTTGTTTGTTTTGTATTACAGGAAACATAATTGAACTCAAATATCCCTCAATATTTTGGACTCCTTGTGTGGTTCACTGTCTAAATCTTGCTTTTAAAAGCATTTGCGAACCGTCCGAAAAATCTGACCACATTGAGCAGTGTAACTGGCTGATTTCTGTTTGTAGCGATGTGAACGAGATTCAAAAATTTGTTATGGGGCATGATTTGGTTAAGTCTTTATTCAGAAAACACTCTAATCTTCAACTTTTACAAGTTGCAGACACTCCGTTTGCTAGTCACTATGTTGTAGCACCACGATTATTGTTGGTTAAGTGATCTCTTGACAAAATGGTAATTGACACAGAATGGAGAACTCTTTTCAAATCTAATACTACTAATCATCTTGATCTTAAAGCTAGAAAAATTAAAATGTTCATATTGGATGACAATTGGTGGGAGAAAGTTAAATACTTTTTGGATTTCATGAAATCGATTTATGATATGATTAGGTTAACCGATAACGATGGTCCAATGTTATATCTTGTATATGATATGTGGGATACAATTATTGAACATGTTAAAGTTACTATTTTTAGAAAGGAAGGAAAAGATATAGAGGTTGATTCTTCTGATTTTTTAGATGTTGTACTACAAGTTTTGGAAACTCGTTGGAACAAAAGTAATACACCTCTACACTGTTTAGCTCACTCCCTTCTTCCTAAGTATTATAGTACTGATTGGGTTAACGATGGGAGGACTATTTTCCAACGTGTGCCACCACACCAAGATCAAGAAGTGTCTAGTCAAAGGAACGTGTGTTTCCGAAGACTTTTTCCCGACCCTATAGATTTGAGAAATATTTTGTAAGAGTATGGTGCTTTTTCTTCTAGCTTGGACTACTTTCACTACAACAATCTATCACTTGTGCCACGGTTGATTTCGTGGCACATGTGTCAAATTTCTGTGGCAAAGTAACTTTGCCACGGAAATTTGATCTAGAAACATGCGTGGCACAAGTGGTCGTGGCTATAGAATTGCCACGGGAAAAACTCAAGCGTGGCAAGAATTATATTTTTTGCCACAGAGTCTCAAGTAGCTGACAGTCGTGGCGAAATTATTATTTCCGTGGCAAACATGGTTATTTGCCACTAATCAGTACCGTGGCAAAAAAGATATTATCGTGGCTATCATCTATTTCTTGCCACTAATTTGAATCGTGGCAAAATGAATATCATCGTGGCTATCTTCTTACTTGCCACTAATTAGTATCGTGGCTAAAAGAATATTTTCGTAGCTAATTTCTTTATCAACCACAAGTTAGCGCCATAGCGAGAAATATGTATCACATTTGTAGCCTTATAAACAAAATATAAATAAAAAGTAGTACATGCCTTATAAATTAGTCATATATAGAATAAAATATAAATCAAAATACAATTTCTTCAAAACAAGTACATAAGCGTGTTCGTCCAATTAAAGAAAAAAAATTCAAAGTTGTTCACCATATTCCATACAATAATTAAAATAAGTCCAACAAACATAAAATAAAACCAAACATCATTCGGAAACGATCTCCTTTTGATTCATATTGGCCGCTCGGCGATTTCAACTTCAACTCCAACTTCAGCCAATTAATTCACCTACACGACGTGAAAGATTTATTACATTTAACGTAAAATAAACACTAAAGAACAAATGCAAAGAACGACTATTATTAACGCATATGATTTACAATTAATAACGTCCTATTTGCCTCGCCTCTAAATTCACTTAAGAGTACTTTAAATTCAAAGTATGTAATATATTTTAACATCATAATAGATGTCTTACTAACCTTAATGAGAAGATCCAATGCCATATGATTTCAGCAATGCTGTAAGTTTTTGTTCCCACAACATATTGTTAGCTGCAATCTTTATATCTACCTCGTTTCTAGTAGCTTCTGCTTCTTTTTTGGCAGCTTCGACATCTTTCCAGGCTTCTTCTGTTTCTCTTCTAGCCTCTTCCACCTCTTTTCTTGCATTTTGTATCTCATTTTTAGTTTCTTGCACAACATCTTCAGTCGCTTTTTTAACCTCCCTAACTTCAGAAGCAAGATCTAAACGAGAAGGTTTCACTCCAAAATGTTGTGTAATAGTTCTACCTCTCCCGTAGCAACGCAAATATCCACGAGTATCTTTTCCCAAGAACTTCTACTAGAATTTGCTCATCATTTGGTTAAGTCCTTCTTCTCTTTCATCTTTTAGCCTTTTTACTTCATCCTACATAAATTTACATTACAACATTTTACGTATAGCACATTGAAATATTTTAGAACAATTTGGCAGCCATATACTTACTGTTGCGCGCTTGTTACAGGCTAAAGTGTTAGAATATACGGGTTTCATTGATTTTCTTTTGCGGGTTTCCAATAGCACGTCGACACGAGAACATTCTTTTCCCATTCTCTTCTCCTACAATTAAAATTAAAAATAGTTGGCTTATTTTGAAATAATAGATGTCAATTCATATCTAACATATATAATTTCACTTACAAGTTCCTCTTTCACACGAGCATGACTTTTAGTACTGGTGTAGTGAGGCATTCTGACATTTGACCTACTTTCCTTAGCTTTTGTACTCTTTTCCTGTTAAGAATATGATGCACATTCAAAAAATTAAGAAAAGGCAAAATAATATAGATAAATGAAACGAATAATCAATTTCATACATTTTCAATTAGTACAACAAACAGCGTCAACTTAAATTGGTAATAAGAAAATATCATGTTATGTTAAGCTCGAATAGAATTGATATAAAAAACCTGAAATTTAGGCGTACACCATAGCTCGACTAAATATTTCCAATCTGCTTTAAGCATGTCGTTAGGCTTATTTTTTAGCTGAGCTTCCTTGAATTGGTAGTGAGATTTGGTCCAGTGATGTACTTTTTTCTCAACTTATGCCTTCCATCCTTGAACAAGGTTCTTGCATGTTTCATTATTGCTTCTCGTCTCAAATCAGGGTTTTCAAAATCCCATTTCTCCTGAATTGTAGAAAAATAAATATTATTAATAATTATATACAGAGAATCAAACAAGCACAAACTAATGTATTCAAATCAATTCACCAAGATGCAACTCCACAAGTGATCCAGTGTCTCCGATTTAAAATCCTCCCATCCACTAACTTGTACGGGAAATACAGCTCGATTTCTGATTTGTTCCCCGAGGAAGAAAGCAAATAATGATTCATTATCACCAATAGGAATACCATCCCCATTAAATTGCAGTTTCTTTTTTTCCCCAGGAGCTAGTTGTGTAAGCTTTCTACAATATACATCCCCTCGTGATGCTTTTTTCATCTTACCTAAAAATCATAAATATTTTCAAACAACAAAAAAGGTTAAAAATATTAAGATTAAAACAAATAAATTATCACTTTCTTGTGCTCATGGAAGCTTGGACATGCTCTTGGTTACAAATCCTATCAAAATGGATAGAAAAACTACCAAAAAACGTGTGAAATGCACAAGAGAGACGCTAATGCGAGAAAGACTAAGAATAAGGCGATAATCGCATTGTAATCTCACAAAAACGGAGGAAAATGAGAGTCTAAATTGGAGGAAAAACGGGCTAAATTTAGCACATATGAATAGGCCAGACATATCTAGAGTAATCATCTACTACAACAAAGACATATATGTATCCTTCTCTATTCATTACTTTCATTAGACTACAAAGATCCATATCTATCAGTTCCAAGAGACGGATGGTGCTAACATGTTTCTCAGGTTTAAGAGAAGCTCTAACATGCTTGCACCTTGCACAGGTATCATAAATTTTATCAATCTTGAATTTAACATTTGGAAGACCTTCTACAACTTCATGGTTTGACAATTGTTGAATAAGACCCATATGAACATGACCAAACCTCTTGTGCCACAACAAAGGATCTTCTAGAGTGCCACTGTAATCTTCTAGAAATCCTAACGCAATACTGTGGCGGAAACATTGTAGATATGAGATTGTAACACACTGTAACTATGTATTGATTAAATAAAAACAGTAAGTCGATACATAAGCCATAACATAAAAATAGCTACAAAATAAATAAAAAAACAAAATTCATAAACGGGTTATAACAATCCATATTTCAAATTATTAATCAGCGAAGTAGGATCCGTAACTACTCGCTAGCCCACCCAAAGGGAAACACATATATCTGCCATATTAAAAACATAACAACCACAATCAGTGAGTAGCAACGACGACGTTCTCCCAGCCATATTACAAGATTTTAAAACTGTAATTACTATTATATGAAAATAGTACAAACGGAAAACATTGAAACATCACAATAAAAATAAGCTTTGAGAAAACTTAAATTACTGGAACAATAAAATCATAACAAGTTTTCAGAAGATGTAATCCTCTAGAAATTCTAACGCGATACAGTGGCGGAAACACTGTAGAGTCGGGATTATAACACGCTGTAACTATGTTTTGATAAAATTTAAATGGTAAAGTCAAACATTAGGCCTTAAATAAATTGGCCAAAAAGAAAATATTCCACAAAGGGGTTTAACAATCCACAAGACAAAATTATTAAAATTTATCGAGCAAGGATCATGTCTGCCCGCTAGCCCACACCCGAAAACATGCGTACCTGTCATGTTAAAAACATAACAGCCACAATCGGTGAGGAGCAACGTCAACCTTCTCCCAGCCGTACAACAGGATTTTAAAATGGTAATTACTATTATAGGAAAATAGTAAAAATGGAAAACATCAAGACATCATATTAAAATAATCTTTCAACGTAAAACGAAATAATCAAATGAGTTTCCAAAGAAATATAAAAATATTTGCCAACCTGCAAACCAATTTATATCGATAACAATAAAAATATTCAAAATGGCGTTATGGATAGGATTAATGTAGAATCTAGACTTTCACTAGGAGAATACCAAAAACTAGCTTCGAGAACTTAGTTCAAACAAATCAAACTTCGGTCTCTAACTAGGCTACTCGACCATAAAAGAGCGGCGACTTATAAATGCGTGGCCCTAGTTTAAGATAATGCACACCCCTCCTGGGATTACCTGTCACCCAGTTCAACTTATGACGGCGACTTACTTCGAGGCCTAAGCTTAAGGTCAAAATGTACACAACTTCCGAGATACATGTCACCCGGTTCAACAACCAATGTACCGATTCCTTATACACTAGCCTTATAGTTGATGGCAAAACCGTAAACCCCAGATTATTACTCTAAACCCACATTTGTCCTTATTCCATAACTCCAAAACTAAGTCATTATCGATTTTCAAAAGATATAATCATTATAAATAGTAAGAGAACAAAAGAAAAGGATCACTTTCCAAAAGAGGAAACTTTCTATTTTAGGAAACATCTATTTTTAGAAACCTTACTAAAATAGCATTATGTCAAAGTAGCAAAAATATTAGTTCGTACTAATGCAACATTTTAGTAAACAATGTAGATTTATAAAACTAGTACTTTTGGTCTTAACGATATTAATTTCTAAAACGAGAACATTTGAGTTAATGAAATCATTGAAAGATCATACAAGTGTTTATGAAATGATTTAGAAATTTCTTGAACATTTTAAATACTACCAATTAGGGTGTTTCCAAAATTTACAAAACTAAAATTCCTTAATTATTATTAGTTTCGACAATACAATTATAAATAGGATTTTACGGCAAATGTTAATTTAAATCTTTTAACGTCTATTATTTAATTAAACCATTGAATATATTTAGAGTATGTTAAGGGATGATTTAACTCCTAAAGTTTCAGAATCAAATATTTTCAAAATGGCTGGAAAAAAAATTCTTTTAGGTAAGACGAATCATTTTAACGATAAATAATAATTTGTCCAAAAATCAATACTTATTAATTAAAGACTTTAATAAATATTACAAAAATTACCAGAAAAGAAAATTTTCCAGAATCCTCAAACTCGGTTTTTAAAGCGTTTTCTCGTTAATCGTCTAATCTCGACAATAACGATTAATAAAATTGTAATTACAAAACGATTTACGTATTAATATCCAAAAATTATTATTAAACTTAAAAATCATGATTTTCCAGAAAATAGTTTTTTTTCCAAAAATTCCAAAAATTCCAGATTTAACAAATCCCGTTAAAACCGTCTTTAAAACCCGTTTTCACAATTAACGATTCCATTAATAAAACTTATCGTTCCTAACATTTTATTAAGGCACTAAAAATCATAAAATTAAATTTTATTATGAAATCATCAGAATCATTTTTTTTTCCAGATTTACACAAAAGACCAGAAATCGAGAATTTAAACGACAAACACGGTTTTAACGATAAACGATGATGTAAAGCTATTAATTAATTCATCAACTTAACAATTCTGTAAAATTTATAAAAAAATTCATAAAATTCTATTTCATCAGAAAGTTTTGTCTCGTCAAAAATCAGATTAAAATAAAATGTTTAGATACTAGAACTAAAAATCGACTTTTAATCGTTTTTGTCCGTAAACAGTAATAATTCAATAATCGATAACTAAAATATCAGAAAAATACTAAATTATTAAAAATCATCAAAAACATCATTTTTACATAATATAAACATATATTACATGTTTAGGCCGAATATTACGATTTTACCAAGTAATATGACGATTTAATCGTTAATCTCGTAAAAGCGATAAAAATACCGAAACATGCAAGTTTTCAACTTTTAAAATTTTTCAGATTATATGACATACATATATATCAAGGTTTTTTCCTTTATTTCGAGGTTTCAGTCCTTTACATTAGTATAGGGCTTAGATTTCAAGAACTATGTGCAAGATCATGAGAGCAATGGAGTCCCTACGTACGGCGGTACAATTGAGGTCAGATTTCGGTCTACAATTTGTCAAAATAGAGAAAGTTCATCATCGTGGAGGCTATTTCATCAGATCAATAGATTCCTTCGCGAAAGGCTGTGTCAATAAACAGCGATACATAGAAGGCTATGTAGAAGTGCATTATTCTAATAGTGATCTTTGTCTCAATGATGTTCTTTATTTATTTTTCACAAATCTGTATTCAGTTCAATTTGACATCGTTTGTAGATGCCGGATGGCTTATTATTAATGATATTGATCTTCACTTCAAAAAAAAAAATTATAATTATATACATGCAATTACACAAATAAAATCATTTAATACCGAGTAACCTCGACGTTACCTCAAATCCAAATCCGAGTCTACGATAAATTCGGGGTCATCCAAGGATCCTTCAATACACGACATACATGTTACAAAAATACCATGAGAAAATTTAAAAGAATCAAGGTAAATAACGATCGGAAATAACATCGATTATTAGCTTAACGAAGGGAAAAGATAGACGATTAATTTGGAGATGACAATGGGACGATCAAGACTCAATTTTGAGACAAATCTAGGATGGAAAATCTGCTGAAACTCAAGGCCAAAGGAGAGGAAAAAGGTGATGAATAATTATTTTTAAAAAGAATGAATGAAGGGAGAATTGATGGTTTTTGCTTAAATGGAACTAATAATGAGGGTGATGATAACTATGTGAAAATAGTCACTATGTGCCAGCCAAAAATAAGAGGAGGAGTGTGAAAAGTTTGAGTAATAATGCATCAATTCAATGAAAAGAAAATAATCTTACGTTTACGGTTTAACGTGATAAAATGAAACGTATTAATAAAATGTAGTAACATTGTGACAAGAATCTTTGTCGGTCCAAAATATGGGGAAAAGGTCTCAATTAATTTTTAAGTTGATAAAAAGAAGAATCGTAAAATAGTTAAAGGTATTTCAAAGCAATTCGAGTAAACCTCGCGTAAGAAGATACTTATTTACGAAACTTCGTAATAAAATCATTAATGGCTAACTTTTCGTAAATAAAAATATTTCTAGGTTGAAAATATTATATAAATATATTCAGACACTTGTAGGAAAAGAAATAATTTAAATCCAAGCTTAAAAACGTTAACTCATAGAAAAATAGAATTCCTCGCGGAAAATTAATTAGTTTACGAAGAAAATACAATAAATAGATCTAAAAGAATTAAAACCTTTTAAAAATAAAAATGAATATCATTAAACTCGAAAATGAAATTAAAGTTGGAAAAATGATGAAACACAACCCCGACAGTGACAGAGTTATGACGAAGGCATAACGGAAAAGATAAAAATGCTTGAAAAATAGCGGGTGTTACAATCCTCCCCACTAAAAGAAAGTTTCGTCTCCGAAACTAAGAATAAGTAGAAAGGAAACAAGATTACCCCACTCGAAAAGGTGAGGATACAATTTTCGCATAAAAATTTGCTTTAAAAGAAAATTTTACAACCTTCAAAGTGATACGAAATCGAAGGCAAATATTTATTCCAAGAAGAATTGGGCTAATCAACCCGAAGTTTAAAATCTTTTGATTAATGGTAAAGTTAAGTTATTTGATAAAATAACAACGTTAAATAACATTTGTAAACAAAGTCAAAGAAAATAGGGTAACCAAAAAACTTTCAAAACAAAGTAAGATAATTTGATTAAGAAATTCGATAATATTTTGGTTTTATGACGAAACAAAAATTAGTTTTGAGAAATCAAATTTTGTAGTTGGTAAAAATCGAAGCACCCATCAAACATTTTGAATAACAGATTCAAAAGTTTACCGACAATAAAACGAAAACTAATTTCAAAATGTTAAAATTTCGAAAATGTTATCAAAGTAATTATGAAAGTTTTCAAAAATGTTGTCAAACCCGAACATTCAAAATAATTTTGACAATGTTAAAATGTTTTACATAATAATCTTTTAGAAATTGAAGTATTTGGATATATGAAAGTCTTCATAAAATTCCGGTCGCTAAAAAAAATCATAAATTGAAATAATTTCGAAATAATTTAAAATAAATTATCAAGGCATTTTGAAATAGATCTAAATATAAATACCAACCAAAGATAAAACAAAAGTGAGTATAAACTTCTTCAATATAATTCAAAAATGTTAAATTTCACGATATCCGAAAAGTTTAAGTCAGTCAAACTTTTTACAAAACGGGCAATTTCACAATTAGAAATTATAACTCAAAATGTTAAAATTATATGATAATCCATTTTTTTTAAACTAGTCAAACTTTTTTATAAAATAAGCAGTTAAAAAAAAAAGGTTAACGGGTAAATAGAACAAGCATAAAATAAAAAAAGTAATTAAAAATAAGAGCTTTCAAAATCGATTACGGTCGAATGGATTAGCAGTAGATGCGGTAACAGAATTCAATAGAAGCAGAAAGGAAGATGGAGTTGAGAGTCAGAAAGAGCCCTCAAGGATTATAGAAGAAGTTAACCATCTCGAGATTCCTAGCACGACTCTCACAAACAAGGGTTTGCTAAGACAGAATCCAGTCTAACCAAAGAATCTCAAGAGAAAGATGGTAGAGTAGAAGAATATAACAAGGATTCACCAAGCGGATGAAGAAGAGAATATAAAAGAGAAGAATTAGAAGAAGTAGAGGAAGAAAGAAAAGAGTCGGTGATCCTATATTACTAAGTTTTTGAACCTGAGGAAAATCTTCGGGCCTCCAGAGTTCACGAGGGATCCAAAGTGATTTCACATCTGAGTCTGATGCACCGTGATGGAACTAGGATCTACTCTTGATCATCTAGCCTGTAGCTTAAGTAAACTGAATCAGAGCTAAAAGTCAGCATCGACATATTTCTTGGAGCACCAAGTTGTCCACTCGAGTCAGCAGGCGTTGAGAGTGCTATGTAGGTCTCGTCCTAATTTGGAGCAGCATCATGTCAACATCTTGTCCACTCATCATCTTCTTTGACATATAAAACAAATATTCAATGTTAATCATTGAGTTTCAGGAACATGAAGGCTAGTCACATAAGTTCTTACTTGTTTCTACCCATCTCAAATAATATATTTATTTACTGTTTAAATAATTTACTGGTATTTTCCTTAATTTCAGGTGTAAGCGTTGGGAGCAGTGATGCTCTGATACCAACTGTAATCCCCTAGAAAATCTAACGCGATACAGTGGCGGAAACACTGTAGAGTCGGGATTAAAACACACTGTAACTATGTCTTAATAAAATTTAAGTGGTAAAGTCAAACATTAGGACTTAAATAAATTGGCCAAAAAGTAAATATTCCACAAAGGGGTTTAACAATCCACAAGACAAAATTATTAAAATTTATCGAGCAGGGATCATGTCTGCCCGCTAGCCCACACCCGGAAACATGCATACCTGTCATGTTAAAAACATAACAGCCACAATCAGTGAGGAGCAACGTCAACGTTCTCCCAGCCGTACAACAGGATTTTAAAATGGTAATTACTATTATAGGAAAATAGTAAAAATGGAAAACAGCAAGACATCATTTTAAAATAAACTTTCAACGTAAAACGAAATAATCAAATGAGTTTCCAAAGAAATATAAAAATATTTGCCAACCTTCAAACCAATTTATATCGATAACAGTAAAAATATTCAAAATGGCGTTATGGATAGGATTAATGTAGAATCTAGACTTTCACTAGGAGAATACCAAAAACTAGCTTCGAGAACTTAGTTCAAACAAATCAAACTTCGGTCTCTAACTAGGCTACTCGACCATAAAAGAGCGGCGACTTATAAATGCGTGGCCCTAGTTTAAGATAATGCACACTCCTCCTGGGATTACCTGTCACCCAGTTCAACTTATGACGGCGACTTACTGCGAGGCCTAAGTTTAAGGTCAAAATGTACACAACTCCCGGGATACCTGTCACCCGGTTCAACAACCAATGTACCGATTGCTTATACACTAGCCTTATAGTTGATGGCAAAACCGTAAACCCAGATTATTACTCTAAACCAACATTTGTCCTTATTTCATAACTCCAAAACAAAGTCATTATCGATTTTCAAAAGATATAATCATTATAAATAGTAAGAGAACAAAAGAAAAGGATCACTTTCCAAAAGGGGAAACCTTCTATTTTAGGAAACTTCTATTTTTAGAAACCTTACTAAAATAGCATTATGTCAAAGTAGTAAAAATATTAGTTCGTACTAATGCAACATTTTAGTAAACAATGTAGATTTTTAAAACTAGTTCTTTCGGTCTTAACGATATTAATTTCTAAAACGAGAACATTTGAGTTAATGAAATCATTGAAAGATCATACAAGTATTTATAAAATGATTTAGAAATGGCTTAAAAATTTTAAATACTACCAATTAGGGTGTTTCCAAAATTTACAAAACTAAAATTCCCTAATTATTATTAGTTTCGACAATACAATTATAAATAGGATTTTACGGCAAATGTTAATTTAAATCTTTTAACGTCTATTATTTAATTAAACCATTGAATATATTTAGAGTATGTTAAGGGATGATTTAACTCCTAAAGTTTCAGAATCAAATATTTTCAAAATGGCTGGAAAAATAATTCTTTTAGGTAAGACGAAGCATTTTAACGATAAATCATAATTTGTCCAAAAATCAATACTTATTAATTAAAGACTTTAATAAATAGTACAAAAATTACGCAAAATAGTTAAAATATATTATGGACATTCTGTCCAGAAAAGAAAATTTTCCAGAATCCTAAAACTCGGTTTTTAAAGCGTTTCCTCGTTAATCGTCTAATCTCGACAATAACGATTAATAAAAATAGTAATTACAAAACGACTTAAGTATTAATATCCAAAAATTATTATTAAACTTAAAAAAATCATTATTTTCCAGAAAATAATTTTTTTCCAGATTTCCAAAAATTCCAGATTAAAAAAATCCCTTTAAAACCGTCTTTAAAACCCGTTTTCACAATTAACGATTCCATTAATAAAACTTATCATTCCTAACATTTTATTAAGGCACTAAAAATCACAAAATTATATTTTATTATGAAATCATCAGAATCATATTTTTTTCCAGATTTACACAAAAGACCAGAAATCGAGAATTTAAACGACAAACACGGTTTTAACGATAAACGATGATGTAAAGTTATTAATTAATTCATCAACTTAACAATTTTGAACAAATTATGAAAAAATTCATAAAATTCTATTTCATCAGAAAGTTTCATCACGTCAAAAATCAGATTAAAATAAAATGTTTAGGTACTAGAACTAAAAATCGACTTTTAATCATTTTTGTCCGTAAACGATAATAATTCAATAATCGATAACTAAAATATCAGAAAAATACTGAATTATTAAAAATCATCAAAAACATCATTTTTACAGAATATAAACATATATTACATGTTTAGGCCGAATATTACGATTTTACCAAGTAATATGACGATTTAATCGTTAATCTCGTAAAAGCGATAAAAATACCGAAACATGAAAATTTTCAACTTTTAAAATTTTTCAGATTATATGACATACATATATTGTCAAAATAAAATTATAATTATATACATGAAATTACACAAATAAAATCATGCAATACCGAGTAACACCGACGTTACCTCAAATCCAAATACGAGTCCACGATAAATTCATCGGCTTCGGGGCCGTCCAAGGATCCTTGAATACATGACATACATGGTACAAAAATACCATGAGAAAACTTAAAAGAATCAAGGTAAATAACGATCGGAAATAACATCAATTATTACCTTAACGAAGGGAAAAGATAGACGATTAATTTGGAGATGAAAATGGGACGATCAAGACTCGATTTTGAGA
Source organism: Agrostemma githago (assembly GCA_958450325.1). Taxonomy (NCBI): domain Eukaryota; kingdom Viridiplantae; phylum Streptophyta; class Magnoliopsida; order Caryophyllales; family Caryophyllaceae; genus Agrostemma; species Agrostemma githago. Next base: position 56,259,339 of record OY288243.1, read on the forward strand.
CAATACTAGGCTGGAAAATCTGCTGAAACTCAAGGCCAAAGGAAAGTAAAAAGGTGATGAATAATTTTTTTTAAAAGAATGAATGAAGGGTGAATGGATGGTTTTTGCTTAAATGGAACTAATAATGAGGGTGATGAAAACTATGTGAAAATAGTCACTATGTGCAAGCCATAAATAAGAGGAGTGTGAAAAGTTTGAGTAATAATGCATCAATTCAATGAAAAGAAAATAATCTTACGTTTACGGTTTAACGTGATAAAATGAAACGTATTAATAAAATGTAGTAACATTGTGACAAGAATCTTTGTCGGTCCAAAATATGGGGAAAAGGTCTCAATTAATTTTTAAGTTGATAAAAAGGAGAACTGTAAAATAGTTAAAGGTATTTCAAAGCAATTCGAGTAAACCTCGCGTAAGAAGATACTTATTTACGAAACTTCGTAATAAAATCATTAATGGCTAACTTTTCATAAATAAAAGTATTTCTAGGTTGAAAATATTATATAAATATATTCAGACACTTGTAGGAAAAGAAATAATTTAAAAACGTTAACTCGTAGAAAAATAGAATTCCTCGCGGAAAATTAATTAGTTTACGAATAAAAATCCAATAAATAGATCTAAAAGAATTAAAAGCTTTTAAAAATAAAAATGAATATCATTAAACTCGAAAATGAAATTAAAGTTGGAAAAATGATGGAACACAACCCCGACAGTGACAGAGTTATGACGAAGGCATAACGGAAAAGATAAAAATGCTAGGAAAATAGCGGGTGTTACAGAAGAAAACTTCAAATATTTGCCAACCTGCAAACCATAATATATCGATAATAATAAAAATATTCAAAATGGCATTATGGATAAAGGTAGTGTAGAATCTAGACTTTCACTAGGATAATACTAAAACCAGCTACAAGAACTATAGTCTTAACACATAACAGACTCCAGTCTCTAACTTGGGAACTCAACTATAACAGGATTGCGTACAGCGAGGTCCTGGTTTAAGAAGGGCACACCCCTCCCAGTCAAAAATTATGTCTAGGTTAGCTGACGGTGACTAACACGATGCGATATTTCGCTTAAGGTCAAAACATACACACTTTTTTGGCGAAACTACGCCCATTTCAATGATCAAATGTGCCCCAAATAGACACACCGAAACCCTAGTGAGAGAAGCGATAAGCGAGCGATTGGAAGGAGATCACGACACCATAGCTAAATCTCCATCGTCTATGTCGCCTATGATTAACAATGTCACTAAACACAAGCTTAAGGTGAGTTCTAACAAACACGAACCACTATTATGGACGTTCCCATGAGAGAGAAGTCCATGCAGGAAATCATGGGTATTCCAGCCTATGATATTCAGGATGATGAGAATGAGGACAATATTGACGAACCATTACCAAGTATCAATACCAATGGGAATTCTGAGACTCAGGAAGATGATGATGGGACATGGTTCACACGTCACATGTCAGGGGAAGAAGAATGTTGCACCAAGGGATCAGCAACAATTACTACAACTGACAAAGGAAGATGTCCAAAGCGAGATTGATTACTAGAATACAGCAGTCTATGGATTCGTTGTAGGGGCTAACCCTCCATGGTCAGTTTTGGAAGGATTTTTGAGAAGAATTTGGAAGCAACATAAAAATAGACACGATATTCTTTCTTCCTAATGGAGTTTTTGTGGTAAGGTTCCAGACGGAAGATACACAGAAGGTTGTTTTAAATGCAAGATACTATCTATTTAACAATAAGCCTGCGGTGCTTAAGCAGTGGCAATCAAATATAGATTTGGAGAAGGAATATGTGAAAGTTTTGCCAACATGGGTAGGGATTCATAAACTTCTTAAATTATAGGGAGCAAGTCTTGATAAGATAGTAGGTTTGATAGAACCTATGGTGAAAATGGATGAAGCTACTGCAGCAAAGACTAGAATAGGTTTTGCCAGAGTGTTGGTGGAGTTTACTTTGAGGCAGGAATTTCCGTCTTTCTTGCAATTCAATGTTGATAATGGCAAACTAATCAAGGTACAAGTGGAATATGACGGAAGCCTGTATTTTGCTCAGGATGCAAGAGAATGGGTCGTGAGAAAAAATATTGCAAGAAAGATGTCATAACTAAACCTAAGCAACTTGTCATAAGGAAGGAATGAAGACAAATTGAGCAAAAAACTGTGGAACCAACACAGATTGAGACTGGGGGTATAGAACCTGCTGCGAAAATCGTTAACTATGTTACCAGTTCCCCAAGAGAGGTTGAAAAAGGACTTGATTAGCATTTTGAGGGAGAGGAGAAGCAGCAAAACAACATTATTAAAGTTCAGGAGGAGAATTTTACATTTAAGGAAGCCTTGATGGGTAAGCCAGTTAAGGTAATTGGTAATGCTGTTCCAATCAGTTTACTATGATCAGGTAAGCCAGTCAAGGTAATTGGTAATGCTGGGATTTTGAAATGTAAAAGGCATGAATAAGGTGAAGAAACAACCAGAAATAAATAAGTTTCTTCAACAAAATAAAGTAGGTTTGTTTGGTCATTTAAAGACTAAAATAAAAGTGAATAATCAAGCTAGGGCAGGGTCTAGTGTGTTTAATAACTGGAGTATTGTTACAAATGCTCATACTCACCCTAAAGGGAGGATTTGGATTGTGTGGGATCACAGGCAATATGAGGTGATCCCTTGGGTGTGCACTTCACAGTTGATCCATTGTAGAATAAAAGAGATTGATTCAAGTCAGGGGTTCAATGTCACTGTGGTTTATGGTTTTAATGAAACTCAAGAGAAGGAGTCTTTTTGGACTGACCTAAGAGCTATTTCAAGTACCATAAGTGATGCTGGGATTGTAGGGGGATATTTTAACTGTGTGTTAAATGAGGAGAAAAGACTGGGAGGTAGATTTAGCATGGTTGAAGCTATTCTATTCTAAGAGTGTATTGATGATTGTGATCTCATGGATAGTCCATCCATTGGCGCATTTTACACCTTGAACATTAAACAAAAACCAGAGGATAGAGTGTTCAACAGATTAGACCGGTGTTTTGTTAATCAGGAGTGGTTAAGTGCTAGAGGTAATTACAAAGCTCATTTTATGCCTGAAGGATTGTATGACCGTTGCCCATGTTTGATCAGACCTGAGGGTGACTTTAATCTTAAAAGAAGAGCTTTCAAGTACTACAATATGTGGAGTAAGGCCCCTGAATTTGCACAATTGGTGACAAATAATTGGAACTAGGAAGTGGATGGAACCAAAATGTATTGTTTGGTTAAGAAGCTCCAGAGATTGAAACATGTGCTTAAAGGGTTAAACAAGAAACACTTCTCAGATATAGAGAGGAATAATGAGATAGCCCAACTTAAACTTAATGATTTCCAGAAGAGGCTGGCCATGTTCCCTCAGGATCTGGAATTGAGGAAGCAAGAAAGAGAGGCTCATGACAAGTATACTTAAATTATTGAAGCATGTCTGGAGTTCTTGCAGCAGAAAGCTAAAGAGGTATGGATTAAAGAATGAGATCAAAACACTGGATACTTTCATGGGGCTCTAAGAGCAAACAGGGCAATGAACAATATTCATCAAATTGTTGATGCCCATGGGGTTATTTATTCAGATCAGGAAGGGATATAAAATTCTTTTCTTAGATTCTGTCAGGGACAGGACAATAACCACCCAGGTAAGGAAAAAGATTATTGAGTAGGGATCTGTATGCAATGCAGAACATCAGTCTGGACTACTACATTCTGTTACACCTGCTGATATTAAAGAATCTCTTTTTAGTATCCCAAATGACAAATCACCAGAACCTGATGGATATTTGAGCAAGTTTTTCAAGGATGCTGGGACATTCTAGGAGAGGAGGTTATTGATGTTATCACTGATTTCTTTAATACTGCCAAGATGCTCAAGCAACTTAATTCTACTGCACTAACTCTAATTCCGAAGGTAGAAAGGCCAGAGACAGTGCTTCAGTTCAGACCAATAGCGTGTTGTAATGTCATTTACAAGACCATATCAAAGCGTTTGTGTTGTAGAATGGCTAATGTTCTGTCGGATGTAATATCCCCAACTCAAGGGGGATTTATAAAAGGGAGGTGTATCATAAAGAATATCCTAATTTGCCAAGACATTATAAGACTTTATGGCAGGAAGAGTGTATCACCCAGATGCATATTCAAACTTGACCTTCAAAAAGCATATGATATAGAAGAGTGGGCATTTCTTGATCAAATGTTGATCACATTACAGTTCCTTGAACTCTTCATCATGATGATAATGCAATGTGGCACTACTACAACATATTCATTATCAATTAATGGGGACTATTTTGGATTCTTTCCAGGGAAGAGGGGCTTGAGGCAAGGGGATCCTTTGTCCCCTTTGCTATTTACTGTGTGTATGGAGTACCTTACAAGGTTACTTAAGTTTACACCTACTACTATGCCATTCAAGTTCCACCCTCTTTGTAAGCCAATCCAGCTGACTAGCCTAATCTTTGCCGATGATTTATTATTATTCTGTAAGGGTGAGGCTCCGTCAATAATGGTCCTTCTTAGAACCTTTCCACATTTTCAGCAACATTCGGGATTTTTTTGGGTGAAATGTGAGTTATCATTCATCCAAAAGTAAATAGTTACAGGGCATATGCTTTACAAATAGAACCATATAGGAACCAGAATATGAAAACCAAACTATTAGCTACCAGAAAGTAGCTAACAATTGTAACCGATCTTCCTAAGATATACAATATCCGCAGAGGTAATCTTATCTTTATCCTTGACTTTGATTCTACCGCTAACACTGTTGACTGCTTGCTGGGCTAATATTTCGGAACGAACTAGTTGATCTTCAGTGCGCGCAATGTTCCTCTAGTACCGTATATTATAAGAGCAGGCAGCAAGGATTGCAGCATGAAGTTTCCAATAAATCAGTGTAGGACTAAGGGTAAAAATATACTCCATATCAGGTCTACATCCACTAAGAGCGAGAATGCAAGCCATGAACTTGTTGCTGTAAGGACACGAGAAGAAGAGATGCTGACCTGTCTCCTCTTCCTGTTGGCATAGGCAGCACAATGCTTCCTCAATGCATCCAAGATGATGAAGCTTTTCTTTAGTATTAATTCCTTCATTCATGATGATCCAAGTTATGTGAGAACGCTTGGGTATATTCCATTCATTCCACGCAAATTGAACCCACGGGGGAGGGTTAGGAGTGGGATTAAAACATTCATACCCCCCCCCAATAGTGTACCCATGAGGACTACCAGTCCACTGACCGTCCTCATAAGCATTCCTCACCTTGTCTTTTACCTTGCATATAGGATTCCATGACCAGGATGCGTCTGCAGGTGGACTGTATTCTTCCCAATTCTGACCATTGAGATAAATAGAATCTATCCATTTGATCCTTAAGCTATCTCTCTTAATGTAAATTCAGTCCACGAGCTTAGCTACTGCCGCAACATTTCAGTTACTCGATCGCCATTTTAACTCTTCTATATTCATCACTCCTGTCCTAGAAGAAGTTTTTACAGATTGCGTCAATCCTCTTAGTGGACATTGATGCCAAATAATTATAAAGGGTGTTCAGTACAACTGAAACTAGAGTAGCTCTGCCTGCATAGAAGAGCTTCTTTACACCAATATTTCTGATTCAGCTCACAATTTTTTCAACGAGAATATTACAATCCTTCTTACTAATTCTGCCAGTCTATATGGGTATTCCTAGATACTTGAAGGGAATAACTCCTTCTTTGATTTCAGAAACCTGCAGGATATCCATTTTTACCATATCCTTAACACCATTATAGTATGATTTTGATTTCTCTCTATTCATACATAAACCAGAGGCTTTGGAGAAGGTAGAAAATGCTCTCAATAATAGCATTATGGACTTTGTTTCCCCTTTTCAGAACAAGAGCAGATCATTTGCAAAGACTAGATGGTTTAGCTTCATGTTCTTGAATTGGGGATGAAAATGAAAAGGCCATTTATGAGTATCATACTTCAATGTTCTGGACAGGTATTCCATGCCTACGGTAATTAGAATGGGTGATATAGGATCTCCCTGCCCAAACTCCAAGTCCTACGTGACATGATGAGAGAACGCCCCTACTCACACATTCGAAATTGGGTCAAAGAGACCGCTCTGCTACCCCACACTTATTCTGAACACTCACCTCCAACCCCAATAGTTTTATGAAATGCATTATATATGTGGGTAGTCGGCTAGGTGTCAAGAGAAGGCTATTGTGTAGATCAATGGGTTGTTATCCCATGGAATCCTCACAAAAAGGGGTCAAGAAATGGTAAATCTATGAGGCGATTAATAAATCCCAAATCCCGAGAGAGTTCCGAAGCAAATGATTCGGTTCTGACATAGTATAGGAGGAAAAGTGTAAGATGATACCTCCCTTAGATCCTCCTTATCAGTGGAACTCCAAAATCATGGCTTGGTGGTTGTCATGGCATAGCAACAAGTGATAGAAATATGTACCTGCATACTCAATAGATACCAAAATACAAGAAATCTAACAATCATGTGAACACATATGTATAGCTAAGGATAGAATGGTACCAACTTAGTCATGGGAGTCCGAGGCTCCATCATCCATCATCTTATTCATCTTATCTCGCCTCTCTTTCCTCACCCTTCGAATCCTCGACAAATCATCCTGCAAAGGATGACCTCGGGAGGAAGGGTGAGCTTCAGCTTAGGATTGCTCTGCAGAATCATCCGGTGCATCGATGCGATCAACCCGTGGTAGCTTGATTTGTAGCTGTATCGGTATAAGAATCACGGATCTGCACCAAGTAGCGGTCATTGGCCACTTCTTAGGAGAGCTCCTGCGGATTAATCACAGAGGCAACCGTAGAGGCCATATTTCGATATCGTTCCACCGAAGCGGTGAAGAATGATCAGGACTTCCACTGAAAAGCGGAGTCACTCTGTAGTCTCTGGGGTTGGCTAACTTGTAGCTCAAGCATCTTGTTGCTGAGGGCAAGATGAGAGGCAAACTGCTCATCTGATATCGGGTGTTGTAATGTAAGAGTCGTGTCAATTTTCTGAAGAGTCTGGTTGAGGTTAGTCATCTAAGAATTAGAGTGGTCTATGAACTGTGACATCCGTACAAATTAACTGGGTGCCGATAAGGTGACCGACATCTCCATGACTAGCAAATCTCTCACGTACGACAAGTGGTGGCACTCTGAGCAACTTGACTAGGTCGGGTGGATAACAAAAATCATACACGTTCTGCCCAAACAGAGGAAGAGTCCCTAGTCGGGGAAGAACCATAATTTGTCGACTATCAGTGTCGAGCCAATGTACCTTCAACGGATTGTCTGATATCTTCAAAATCATCTTGACATTTATCAACCCCTTGACATCATATTAAATGCTACCTCTAACCTTGGACAATCCGGGTGGATCTCAACCGTCTTCGGGGACACCCTCGAGATAGTAGCAGATCAATGAAACAAGCCTACTCTGATGAATTGACACAATCTCTGCCTTCCTCTTCTGATATAACATAGCCATGACAAAGATCCTAGCCCAATCTGGAACCCCAACTGATTCAGGTAGCATTACCCAATTCCATGATCGAACGGTGTTATTAACTCTTAACGGCACACCAATTGTCGAAAAGAGTGACACAAGATAGCGGGCGAGAAAGTAAATCACCGGATGAGAAATCCCAGAGATCCTATCATCATGGCTAGTAGCTTCATGATTGTAAGCTCAAGCCAAATCTAGTTGACTCTTGTTTTGGTGTAGGTCATTGGAGAAGGATCCTTACTGATGGGATCAGATATCCAACCAGGCTATCCATCGACACTGGACCCGGGTCAACTCCACTTGAGGAGAAGGTCGTAGAACCCTCAGCCTGATGTCGAAGCCTTGGACCGGACCCTTCTGGACGACCCTCAGAATTCCACCGATAGGGAACTCGACGACCCTCGGCATGACATTGAAGCCCGACCCTCGGTCGGCCTTGCCGACCCCTAGCGCGTCCTAGCCTGGGACGTCCAGAAACCCTCGGTCATTCTAACCTCGAAGGTACGCCTCGAGGTAGGCCCTCATATCATCGCCTAAGGTAAGAGACATGCCCTTTTCAAGTCCTCTCCCTCTATCTCTCTCACACGTAGAGAAACCTATAAATACCCCTTAATGTTATCTCATTAAGGGGCCATGCTTTTTCACTCACTGAATCTCTCTCTAGAAAACGCCACCTTACTTCTCACGAGTAAAGTTCCTTAAGTGCTCAAAACGACTGACCTAGGCATCGAAGAGGGTCCACTTAGATACCTCCGAGGCCCTGTTTATCGCTTGTGCAGGCAGGATCGGCTCATCCGACTAGGAAGGTTCGTCAATCTAGGGAGGTAAAGAGTAAGCAATTGAATCAAATATCAAACCCAAGTTCGATAAAACCCCAGGATCTAAAATTTGGTTTAGATCTGATTATTTGGTAGCCAAACACTTACTAATATTGAGTGCAGCTCTAAGCGATTCAAATGTAAGAGCCCGGTTCTTTTTAAGCATGCGGAAGGTGATATGCTCTTATTCACTATCGGAGCCCGAAACATGTTGCAAATATGAAAAGAATTCAAGTGTGAGGGCTCGGTACGTAGGACACCTTAACCGTAGATACTTGAAACCTAAGGACTCTAATATGACTCGGCAGAAATCTCGGATTCTTAACTCCTATAAGATTTCATGGCATAAGAACCGGGTAGCAAGCACATTTCTTTTGTCGAAGGAAGGTCGCTCTTTCGTTCCCCTTAAGGTTTTCATGGCCTTCAAAAACCTCAAGAGAGATAAGTGATTGAGCTCTCTTAACATTTGCAAGATTCGTAGGTCGCGGTGACATCTTAGCCCTTCAATGGTACCTATAAACACACACCAAACACAACTAGTCTATCCCACCAATTAACAAGACAAACAATAACCAACACTTAAATTTCACTTAGGTATTTCCACAAACACTTGGTGTTCATCTATGTGAAAGACAAGTATGTGAGTGTTTGTGGCTATGCCCAAGGAAAAATACCATCCAAAATAAACTAACCAAGATAAAAGCGACCCTAAGGGTTGTAAAGAAACAATTAAGAGAGGTAAAGCTCTAAATCAAAACTAAACAAGCAAAAAACAAGCAAAAATTATAGAAAGTACTAGAAACTACCCATCCTTGATTCTTGAGAAAGAAGGCTTGACTAGAATATTGATTAGAGAAACTCCCTCCCTTAGATTTCCAAGAGTGAGCCACAAAAAAATCTTCAATCTTCAAGTCGAAAACCCGGAGAATTGAAGTGAAATGCATAAGTTATGAAAGTCTAGGGTTTAGAGAGGTAAGGATGAAGAAAGGTGTTATAAGTGTTTGGTTGGTGAGTTGAGAGTGAGATGAGTGAGATATAATAAACTATACCAAAAGGAATTTTATATTATGAAAAGAAGAGGAGGCAACGTATGGGAATTGATTAACTATTCCCAAAAGGTGCGGGTTTTAAAAGTAATGTGGGTGTACGGTCAAATTCGCAGGCTGAGCAGGCTGTGACGCAGTCTGCGCCAAAGACCGCGGTCACCGCCCTGTGTCCTGAAAGTCTCCCAAAAAATTTCTCAATCTTCTCAAGAAATGATCAACTCCTTTATGACTTTCCTTCACATATTCTCACAAAGTTTGTACAAGCTCCCAAGCCCCAAGTTGGCTTGGATTATGGTTAGAGAGTTCTCATTCATATCCCTAAAACAAAATGCTCACTATATGTGTTAGAACTTCCCAAATTTTCACAAATTCAAGGGAAAACAAATAAAAGCAATTAAATATACTCTAAAAGATAAGTGATAAGAGTCATGTACAAAGTTGTGTCGTATATTTAACATCGATGGCTCGACCAAGAGGAGGGAAAGGCTCATCCTTTCTCCTCGAGGTTCACCAACTTAAGGCTTATGTCGGTACCTCCTTTTCTCGGTTTCATCATATTACGGGACTTAATTTCCCGTCTCATCATATTTCTCCTCCCTTGGAAGCTTGGGATTCGCTTTAACTCTCCACTTTTTGTGCCAAGGATTCCAAGTCCCGCTATTCATAGCATATAGCGGTTCTTTCTTCACTTTTTCACGATGTTTACTCTTTGGTACTTCATCTCTCTTCTTCATGGTAAAATAATGATGGAATACAAATAATCTTCGAAAAGTACGGATGGCTGTCCAGGGACTAGAGCACTGGCTGCGCAAAATCCCGCACTTTGCGCTTTTATTCCTGCCCTTTTTCTTTAGTTCTAGTCGACTTTTTATCTTCTTTTCCATACAAGGGGGTCTTCTCTTCAATTTTTTCCTGCACATCAACAATAGAAACGACAACATTATCTCCCTTCAAGGGGGCTTTAGTCTCGTCTTCCTTGGGAACGTTCTTTGTCTCTTCAAATTTGATTTCACGTTCCATAATGATAAGAACGTGCAAGGATTTAACAATCTTACTCCCATTCTTCTTCGCCAAGTACTTCATCACCTTCCCTTTATGCTCAAGACTTAAGATCCTCTCGGCCACAGCGACTTTGGCTTTGGCCGTCTTCATGAAAGGCCTTCCCAAGATCAACGGTGTAGAGCTTGTCGCATTTTCCATGTTCACAACATAAAAAATCGGTCCGTGGGTAAGTATATATCTCTAATTCTTACCAAGCAATCTTCCACAATACCCTGGCCATGACTTGAATATTTGAGCAATTAGTTGGATTGCGACATTTGTGAGTTTGAGACTATCAAGGCCTAGGGATTTGTACACCTCAATGGGCATGAAATTAATGGAAGCACCTAGGTCTAACATGACATCCTCAAACACTTGGTCTTGGATGGAGCAATTGATAACAAACATGCCTGAATCATCACATTTTTTTGGCAAATTTCCTCTAGACATGGTTAGAAGTTGCTCCTTCTTAGCCTTCCTCTTTGCAAGATCGAACGAGCCATTTAGCTTTTAGGAAGCTAGCGAAATGTGATTTATCCATGGATTCAATAGTGGTGGTATGATCGACATCTTGCTCTTGAGAAGTTCCATATATATCGTCAAGTTTGCTCATAGGTTCGGTCCTAGAAAGTGCTTGAGGGAAAGGAATGTCCTCTCTTCGATATCGCTCCAATTGAGATTTGAATTCTTCAAACTCGATGTATGGGACATTTGGATCAATATGGGCAATCTCATCCATGTATTCTACCATGCTTTCGCAAACCAGTTCTTTCGGTTGCAAAAACAATGAACTAGCATTATGGGTGATAGTCTCTTGAGTTGTCGAAGGTAGTTTTCCATTGAGGGGGATTTGGCTTTGGGAGAATGCCTTTGCCATTTGACTCATTTTATTCTCCATGTGGGCTATCTTTTGATCCCTAATTTGCATCTTCTTGGCATTTTCCAACCTCTCTTTTACCCTTTTTTTTGTTGATCCTTCACTTGGTTTTGCAATATGGTGTTCAACATCTCCTCCGTAGAAAGTACCTTGGCATTCTTTTGTTCTTGGTTCATTTGTTGGTTTGAACCCTAATTGAACCCTTGGGAAAAATTGTCCCCGGTTGAAGTTTTGGTAATTGCCTTGGTTGCTTCCCGGTCTTTGGAGTATTTGTCTTTGTTGATTGTCGTTGAAACTCCTTTGGTTCTCATTGGAACCTTGATTTTGATTCCAAGATATGGCTTTTAAGTTCCTTGATATGTACCCATGGCATTACATCCTTCAACACTTCCTCCTTGGCCTTCGGAAGATGCACTAATAGAGTGGTCACCACCATAATAATACAATGGTAATCCATAGCTTGTCCGAAACCGGCCAACATGGAAGAGACCATGTCAGTCAAGTTGATTGTGGAGTTCCTCTCCATAATCATTTTGGGTTCCCAAAGACCTTACATTGGTTTTCCTTGCATTAGCCTTAGAACGATCACCAAATATCCTTGTGCTAGCTGTCATATTTCCAATTACTTCATTAGCACGGTCAATGGTAAGGAATTCTACACCTCTGGTAGTAGCCGCATTCATTATATCATGCGTTTCATCCGCATCGGACATCCCCGAACAAAAACCCAATATTTGATCACATTCACTAATCCTGTGGTGAGGGCACTTAGCAAGTAATCTCTTTTAGCGCTCCCAATACTCATAAAGTGATTCATCAAATCCTTAGGAAATGTTAGATATTTGCTTCGATCTTTAGGTCCGTGGCTCTTGAAGCGGGGAAGTATTTCTCTAGAAAGGCACATTTCAAGTCTTTCCATGTAGTAATTGACCTGGTTGAAAGATAATATAGCCAATCCCGGGCACTATCTTGTATGGTCTGTGGGAATGCTCTCAAGTAGAAACCATCATCCGAAACATTCAATGGTTTCGCACTAGCGCAAATCATATGAAAATCGCTCAAGTGCCGATGAGGATCTTTTTTGGCCATTTCGTGGAATTTACTTAGAAGGTGTAGGAAGTGACCTTTAAGCTCAAGGTGTACGTCGTCCTCCATATTCGGATACACGATACTCATAGATTGAGTATCAAAATCCGGAGCCTTCATTTCTCGGATATTTCTCACCACGAAAGCTATATAAGATGGTGTAGATAAGAAGGTGTCAAGAGTTCCTGTTTCACTTGTGCTCGGACTAGAACTAGACGGATGAAAAACTTCAAAATCCAGTCGATTGAAAAAATTATCCCACACGTTGTATTGATCTTGACCAACTTCGTATTCCGGTGGAAGAGAACAACTACGAGGCATGAACTAACAAAACTTGCACAAGATTGGTTAGAACTTCCAATTACTACACAAGAAATGCAAAAACAACTAAAACAACAAAGAAAAGAAATACTAAACTAACAAAGATTCACTAAAAACTTAAAACCTAGAATGTTGCAATCCTCGGCAACGACGCCATTTTGATGGGAAGATAATTGTCACGTCGTAAATAGCAAAATCTACTCCTTCAAACACATTTATAATACCCACAACATGGAGAAGAACAACTATAAAGTAGCAAAGAGCAAGTACCGAGGTCGAAGCACAAGGATGGACGTATAATCTAGGAGGGAATAATCTAGAGAAACTAAACTAACAAAGAAAAAGAACTACTAATCTAATAGAAGAACTAGGATGAACAAGAGAAGATATAGAACAAGAGAACATGCAAATGATGATTAATGAATTGAAGAAATCAATAGTAGACAAGTATCTCAGTGCAAATCGATACCACAACAATATAATTCAACTATAATTGCAAAACAATCAACTCTCAATAATAATTATCTTCCTTAAGTCACAACTCCTTGCTCTATCATTAGACATGGAATATTCATCTGTCCACACAAAGTCTAGCAAACAACATCAAAATGTGTCTAGGATTTAGATCATCAAGAAGAGAAAATAATGGTTTATGCTAAAACAATCACCACATCTTCAACATGTATATTACTTTTAGCAAGACAATCGATTGATGACAAACACACTACAATCTATGTCAAGAATGCTACTTGGGGGTGTAGATAAGTGTAACAACTAACTTTTCTAACAAACAAGCAAAAAGTTTACATGCATAACTAGGTAGCCACTTTGATAAAATCAAAGATCTAATTGTGGACGCTCGCCCACACCGCTGCCCGCGTGGAACCGGTCGCGACGGCCGTTCACACGGCCTATCTTCGGACGCTCATCACGTCCGGGTTGATACAATTTCGCGTTCGGGGCGGTGTGTCGGGCCTCAATTTAGTTGGCGATTTGAATTGTACTAGACGGATGTGAGGACATCCATGTTTCCATTGAAATCGTTCGAGACGTGGTTGTAAACGTTTAAAGGCCGATATATTTGGTCTGACGACCTTTTTAGTGAACCGAATTCATTTCCGATTTTTGGAGTCGCCACCGAGTAATTTTGGGATACTGGGAGACCGTTCAAGTCAACTTTAATCCTTAGCCGTCTCAAAACTGAGTGACATGGGACCTATAAGATAGAGACTTGTACCCTTAAGCATTCCATGTATAGAATGACTCTCATTGTCAATGGTTTTGGACATCCGAAAAATGTAGGTTCTGATTAAGGGGTGAGAGTACGTATTTGGAAGTCAACATTCGATAGACATCAACATCCAATCCCGCCCGCAGGTAGCGGCCTCCAGTAATCAATCAGTGGGCTGATAACCTCGTTCCTTAATTGTTGCGGAAGTACGATAACATCCCCTGTTTTAACCCTATGCCTTTGCTACGTCGGTTGTTTAAGGACAAGTTTTTGTCGTTGAAGTAATTGCTTTTACATTCTCTACATGCGATTTCACGTGACAAGCAGGCCATGAAAAGACGCACATAGGAGAGTAGAGAGTACTAGATAGTATTCGTATTAGCAAATCAGTTTTAACGTGATAATACGGATATTTGTCATTCTCCTGGTATAAATTACCTGGTATTCTGCTTAAGATGCGGTGGTTCGGTGTTAATAAGGATGCGTCGAATCACGTGTGAGGGGTGAGCATCGAAATTATTAAGGAACTCGACCACCGCTTCTTCAGTTTTAGTTCGTTTACGTTTTGAATTTTGTGTTACGTGATTTAGCATGCGATTACGGTCATAAAACCAATAAATCATACGAACGCGATAAATGCAAAATGTAAGTAAATCACATTGTGAGGAGTTGCACCCTCAGAGTGCACACTAAACGAGACACGATGCATAGATGGTTGAGAACGGATCTTATAACTACTCGGGTTTAGTTGAGGTGTTTTAGTGCTTGTGGTTGAAATTGTGGACGTTATGTATGTTTATGACGCATTGTGGATTTAATATTCACGTGAGTTGGACTCGACGTTATCGAAATGCATAATTAAAGGTACGGTATGTAAAGTTGTGTTTAGATGACAACCTAGTGACGATACGACTTCTAGTGGCGGATCCTCCTAGCTTTCCTACGGCAATTTCGGTATAGCTTCGCTACGGTAGGCTGGGTCGACTAGCCAACACGGGTGCCCTTTTTCGTTCGAATTGAGTCAATAAGTCGAGAAAATACAAAGAGTAGTGTTGATTCGTAAGACACAAATCGAACAGAAAATGATCGAGTGGATCGTGCCGAATGTCGGAGTTCGACGCTAAAAAAGAGCTAAGGCTCGTAGAGAGGAGAGGAAAGATTGAGATGTGTGTTGTGTCGAATGAGCGGAGAAGGGGGTATTTATAGTTTTTCTCGTAGCTCAAATCGAGATCTCAGGCTCCTGGAATCATGTGACCCAGAGTTGGGGCACCTGAGGTGAGGCGGTGGAAGTTTGAGGCACCCGGATGAAGTCGATTGAGATTTTGAAGATACGATTTGAAAACTTTCCAAAGTGGAGATTATACGTAATCCTTGTATCTTAGGCGTTAAGACTTTTTACCTTTGACCTAGCGCGCGTGTGCCGATAGGCCTCGGGCGTGCATCTCGACGTTCGCTCGGCCTGACGCGATGACTCGGGTTTGACTTCGGGTCTTTCGGGACCGATTCGGAGCCCCGACGTCAGAATTGACTATAATTAGTGTTGACGCGACCATAATGACATGACTAAGATCGTCTTGATGTTGAATTAATTTTTCCGAGTAATTATTTGATCCGATCTATAGAAAAACCAATTAAAACATATTAAAATCGTGTCGTGTTGCAGTCCGATCATCATCGGGTTTTCATTGTGTACTCTTGTAGCCACCAGGTCCAAATTTGGGTGTCTAAAGAAGCCCCCACTTTGACTGAGGCTTGGTCAAGGCGGAAGTCAAAGTTTAGCCGCCCAGGTCAATCGAGGATTATGACCTGGTGGCTGTCCGCTCGGGTCGTTTTAAGTCCGCTGGACTTTGTACTAAGGCTCGTCAGCCAAGGTTTAGAATCATACCTGACCTCCTCGCATGCGGTCATTTGGGGAAGCTTTGTTCTGGGTTTGCTAATCTTGCTTTGGGTTTGTCGGGCTACTGTAATTGATTAGGATTTCGGTCTTGATATGGACCTTTTGCTTGAGTCTTTCCCGAGTGACTCAGTTTTGACTAGGATTGGGTGAGTATGATCCGTCGGTTTTGATGTCTAGGATTGTTTTGTACGAGGGTTCTTCGGAGGTGTCATCGGTTTGGAAGTTAAGGATATAGGCGGGTTGTTCACTCCTATCTACACAGATGGGCATGGAGAAGAGGTTGTCGGGCAGGTTTATTAGTGAGGCTAACTTGGATAGTGCATCCGCAAATTGATTTTTCTCACGGGGTATGTGTATAAAGTTGATTTCGATTAATTCTCGGGAGAGAGTTGGGTTGGGTGCTTATTATGATCTCAATCAGGGTGAAATAAAGTGGGCTGTCAGTTGAAGCCCTTTTGTTCGAGTTTTAATTGATTTTTATCGATAAATGGCATAATATCAAGTCGTAAGCAAAAGTGTACTGTTTCAAATCAAGCCATTGTCGAGGCACATATTTAGGAAATAAAAGTTTGTTTCTCTTATTAATAATGTGATATGGACAACGTGTCCGAGACACGACTCTTGGAAGGCGGGGAAAGGCCCCCTCTGAACCTCCGATTCAACGTAAAAAAAACTTATTATATTATTAAGTCTAGACCCTAAGACAAACCAGACTTTGACTAAGATCGAATTCACTTTCTTAGACACTGAGACTACCTTCTGGGAAGAGCATCTTGATAGCATCATTCGACTTGGCCTTTGTGCATTCATTGGTGGTAGTGTCTACCACAGATGTGGCGACTTGGCTCTTAGTGTCCTCAAGGGTAAGGCGGATGGTTCATGGCTTCACAAAGGGGAAGGTCCCGACATCCACTAGATCTTGGATGTCGTGCTTCAGGAGGTAACAATCTTCTGTATCATGCCCCCTGCCCTGATGATACAAGCAATAAACCTTGGGATCCCAACTCGCATCCCGGGCTCCGAGGGGTGGATCCGGGGTAGGAGCGAGCTGAGATATCTGCCAGTCATCGTTTGCGATATTAAGTGCTTTGACATAGGTCATACCTAAATCCGTGAGGCTCCTAAAGGGATGCCCTCCGTAGGTCGGGACGAACCAGGCCGGTTTGAGCCTCTTCATCTCCCTAGGAATATTGGGAGTGAGAGGTGCTACATGAGATTGATGGGTTTTACATCTACCTCCTGAGAGAAGCCTCGTGTTGGGCCCTCGTTGGTTTTCTCAGCGGCTCCTTCTAATCTACTGAGCTGGAGCAAGATGTTGTCGTGGGTGGTGGACATTTGTGCCACAGTGACTTGAAGTTCCTGAATGAGACCTAACATGGTACTGATTTGCTCGCTGATACCGTTGCTGCTACTGGAAGACATTCTCGAGTTTGCGGAACAGAGCCGAAGGTGAAAACCTATCCACCGGATGACGTAAAGACTCGAGGAATGCTCGTAGGTGAGCGACACGGAAATGAGACCCTTGATTTGCGCGTGTTTGCGGTCATCGGATTTGGGACTCGAGTGCTTTAGAAATTTGGTGTATCCGGCGAGACGCCTAGTAGACTCGGATCTCTAGAACGAGATGATTTGATGCAAATATCGGAGTGAGATTTAGAGAGGACTCTCGAGATGAGATACCCAAAATGTAAGTCCTCGAATGGAGGTGATCTTAGTAACTAACACAGACGGTTAATCACACGGTTGTACGACGTAAGAAGTTGATCTCAATCTCGGGTTAAAATTAAAGAGTTTTGACGTTCTCGAAAATAAATGTTTTCGGAAAACGAGTTTTTGAAAGTGGAAGTTTTGAAGTCGACAGTTCGATGTTTTAGTGGCATCGTTTGTGATATGTCGGAAAGTGTTGCTATGCGGGTGTCAAGAGTTCATGAGTTGAAAAATTGACGATAGCGAAGGTGCGAATTATAATCTGGCAAAAATACGGTTGTTGAAGAAACCGGTTATGAAGACATGTGAAAAAAAATGTGGGGTCGCGTTGTTTTCGAGAATTCTATTAACTAGGAGTTCGATATTTGAGGGGTAAAGGGTGTTTGTGAGAAAACACGGTGTCTGTGGCGGTGCTTTTGAAAGTGTGGCTAAATTCTTCTTACGGAATTTAGGTGGCGATAGTGGTTTTAGAAAATTTTGAAAATGCGTGAGCGTGTGACCGTGCTTGCCGACTCCATCCCATTGATTGGGATTTCGATGTTAGTGAGGGCATGTGTAGAAATGTTTCGTGGGTGTAATCTTGTTAGATACCTCGATTTCATTAATTAAAATTTTGGTGATAGTAATGGTATGTGTAAGAAGTGTTTTCAAAACAAAAAATGTAACCATGTCAGGTGCCTTGTTCCTATTGGTTGGAAATTTGGCGATAGTAATAGTATATTATTTTTTGTTTTTGAAAATGACGAGTTTTGTCTTGGCCAAAGTAATGGCGCTAAAAACGCTTTTCGAAAACGGTAGGTGCAAATTTAGCCAGGGCGATGGAGATTAGGTGTCTTTGAAAATAATAAGTTTTAATTTTGGTCGGAGTAACGGTGCTAAAAGTGGTTTTGAAAAAAGATATCCTTTCGAAAACGGAGTTCGGGTGTAGTTGAATATGTTGTCGTGGTTGAATCCGGATTTTAATGTTTTATTCGGGTTGTCATAACACGATACACATAACTTGGAAGGCATACACTCATGCAGGTTGCAGACGCGGCGGCCGGTAGGCTAGGGTAGGTTACCGCCCACGAAGAGTCTTTGCTTAGGCGGCGACGGGTCACCGAGGGAGGTGAGCGTGTTCCTGTTTGCTTAGATCAGTTCGCTTGGCATATTCATGGAATGCGTGACTACCATGGATGGCCGGAACGTTAATCGAGCGTCTCCACGCGGGTCTGGTCCGGGAACCTTACCGCGAGAAGTTCGATTAGTCCTAAAATTGGTTACGGTGGGCTTTTTAGGGCTAAAACATGTAATGACCACAAAAAGGGAACTGGGAAATGGGCTTCACCGACCTTGTTTGAGTTACACCACCGCTGGAAACTCGTTTCCAAATCCCCAGCGGAGTCGCCAAACTGTGGACGCTCGCCCACACCGTCGCCCGTGCGCACCCGCGCAGAACTGGTCGTGGCGGTCGCCCACACGGCCCATCTTCAGACGCTCGTCGCGTCCGCGCCGATCTCGTGTTCGGGGCAATATATCGGACCTTGATTTGGTGGACGATTTGAATTATACTAGATGGATGTGGGGACATCCATGTTTCCGTTGGAATCGATCGAGACGTGGTTGTAAACGTTTAAAGGCCGATATGTTCGGTCTGTCGACCTTTTTAGTGAACCGAATTCGTTGCCGATTTGTGAAGTCGCCACCGAGTAATTTTTGGATACTCGGAAACCGTTCAAGTTAAATTTAATCCTTAGCCGGCTCAAAGCTGAGTGACATGGGACCTAAAGATAGAGACTTGTATCCTTAAGCATTCCTGTGGACATGATATAGGTCCACCCCGACGCGGCGAAGCGCGGGTTTTGGGGAGGCGATAGAATTTCCATATGAGATGGATCGAATAGAATTTTAAATTGAAGTAGGAGTCGCCACCGAATTTTATGGTTATTCGGAACCATTCGAACCCACTCTATGTCGTAGTGGGCCATATTTAAAACATGGCCCATTTCCGATGTCAGAGTTTATCGGGTTCGTCCCTTAGCATTACGATACCGATGCCGACTTGAGCGGTTAATCGTATATTGAATGACTCTCGTTGCCAATGGATTCGGACATCCGGAAACCATGGTTCTGAGTAAGGGGTGAGGGTACGTGTTGGGAAGTTCAGTGAGAACACCCAACCCCGCCCGCACTTAGCGGCCTTTACTAAGATATCGTTCGGTTTTGTGTACACGCGTTAGTTCGACGATTGAATGATATGCAGAGATTATTTTCCTAAGACATGTGTGGAAAAATAAATGGGTTGCTAAGTCGTTTAATGCATGTTAAACTACTAACGTCAAAGTTATTTTAGCATGTGAGTTCGTTTTAGTCTAATAAAACGATAAAAAAAAATTAAAGAAATAAATAAATTGCTACAAACACGAGAAAACGAGTTAGTAACGATTGAAATAATATAGCAAATAAATATACGAGATCGAGAAAATAATATTAATCGAAATCTGAAAATATTACTAAAACGTTGTTTTGTATAAAAAACGAAGTTCGAGAAAAAATAAAAAAATGAGAAAGGCGCACGTGGGCAGTCGGCCGCGCGACTTGCCTGGGACTCAGGCGGGTCGCGTGGCGGCCTGATTTCGACGACGGTTTTCGGAAAATTTTAATTAAATCGCGTACGAATATCGCATAATTCGTACTCGACTTAATATTCTCGATATTCGTTATATTCGATAGTTGACTATGAAATCAATATCAAATATTTGGAATAGTTGTAGAAAAGATATAAATTTAGAAATCGTTTCGTAGAATAATAAAAATAAAACGATCGAAAAACTAAAAAAAAGGCCGGTTCATAGACTCGTGCGCGAGTCGCCTGTACCGGGCGCGACTCGTGTGCGGGTCTGTCCGCTTTTTATTTTTTTGTCGAAAATCTTATAAATCGCGTACAAATATGGATTAATTTATACTCGGTTTATATTTGCGACATTCGTCGTATTCGATATTCGATTATGAAATCGATATCGAATAGTCGGAATAATTTTAGAAAGGTTTTGAGAAAAAGTTTGTTTTGAACGAAAAGTAAAAAAGAAAAGAATTTTGAACGAAAAGTTGTAAAAAAAAGGGTTTTGAATAAAAAAAATGTAACGATATCGTTGAAAACTTAATATAATTCTTTTTGATACGATATTCGATTATATAGAACCGATATCATATTTTAAGAATATTCGATATATAAAAGTAGTTTTTAGTAGTATCGATATTAGAAAATAAAAAAAAGACCGACGAGAGACCCATAATAATAAAAAACGAGGAGAAGGGAAGAGAAGAAGGAGAGACGGGTTTGATTTACACCCTCAACCTACATGCTTTGTTTTCTCGGGATAAGGCTCGTTGGGAAGTGGCTTAGACTTGAGAGCGTCGAGATGATGAGGATGAGTTAAGATGTATCGGTTTGGACGGGTGGCTTAGGACGTCGGATTTGGCCGGCTTCGTCGGGGTTTCGAGGTTTCGAAAAAAGTGTCGGGATTTGCTAACTATCGGGTTTGTGTATGAACCGTGTGTGGAAGGGGTTTTGGACGTGTTTTTGCTGCTGTTGTGTTATTGTGTCTTGGTATTTTTCTGATGTACGATCCTTGTAAATTGTGTTGGACGGGAGGTCCTATTTATAGGGAGTTTCCGACCTTGGTTTAGGAGAGTTTGAATACCGCTTAGGATAGGAAACGTAGGAGTTTAAGGAGCATAAGAATCCTGCTTTCTTGGCCGAGAAGAAAGGAATTCTCGGCTGATTGAGGAGTGTTTGGCCGGGTATTTGGTACTCGGTCAATGTCTGAATCGGTTTCTGGATAGAATTCCTACTTGAGGTCGAATTCTACCTTTAACGGAATTGTTTAATGTTTTAATGAATCTGAATTTTTGTAGGAATTTGGGTTCGAATCAACCGTGTGAGTGTCACGGCTGACTCACATGTCTCGGGAAAATCTTTCACCAGGTTTTGACTCGGTCGCTAAAAGACGGTTTTACCCCTGGTGTCGTTTTCGACCCAAATTAGTGTTATTTGACTCGAAACGACCCACTAGGCCTGGATTTGAGGTTGGTTTTGTAATATTTGTACTCCTTAAAAAGTCTAAACCAAATGTCCATGATTACAAGCCCATATCCGAGTCCGTCAAAGCACGTTTACGTCCAATCATCATCGGCTGTTTGGCGGGAACTACTATAGACACCTGGCGGTCAAAATGTGGGTGTCTACAATTCCATGTCTAGAATGACTCTCATTGCCAATGGTTTCGGACATCCGGGAACCGTAGATTCTGGTTTCGGACATCCGAAAACCGTAGATTACGAGTAAGGGGTGAGGGTACGTATTTGAGAAGTCAACATCCGATAGACGTCAACACCCAATCCTGCCCGCACGTAGCGGCCTCTACTAATCAATTTGTGGGCTGATAACCTCGTTCCTTAATTGTTGCGGAAGTACGATAACATCCAATGTTTTAACCATATGCCTTTGTTACGTCAGTTGTTCAAGGACAAGTTGTGGACGTCCGTCCGCACCGCCCGGCCCCCAGCGCACGCCTACGCGGAACCGACCCGGTTTTTCAACGTGCCCCCTCCCGGTCGGGGGCTGGTCCGATCTCGCATACAGGGTGATGTTTCGGACCTCGATTCGGATGACGATACGGACTTGTACTAGATGGGTGCGGCCACCAATGTTTCCGTTTGGAATCGATCGAGTCGTGGTTGTAAATGTTTAAAGGCCGATATGTTTGGTAAGGCAACCTTTTTAGTGAACTGAATTCGTTGCCGATTTGTGGAGTCGTCACCGAGTCAATTATAGGGACTCGGAAACCGTTCAAGTCAACTTTGATCCTTAGCCGACTCAAAGCTGAGGGGCACGGGACCTAAAGGTACAGACTTGTACCCTTAAGCACTCCATGCCTGGAATGACTCTCATTGCCAATGGTTTCAGACATCCGGAAACCATCGATTCTAAGTAAGGGGTGAGGGTACCTATTGGGAAGCCAACATCCGATAGATGTCAACACCCAATCCCGCCTGCACTATGGCGGCCTCAACTAATCAATCGGTGGGCTGATAACTTTGTTCTTTTGTTGTGGCAGAAATACTGTAACATCCATTATTTTCACCCTATACCTTTTGCTACGTCGGTTGTTTAAAGACAAGTAAGTTTTGTCGTCAAAGTGGTTGTGTTTACATTCATTGCATGCGATTTCACGTGACAAGCAGGCCATGAAAAGATGCATCTAGGAGAGTAGAGAGTACAAGTATTATACGTATTAGCAAGTCAGTTTTAACGCGATAATACGGATATTAGTCATTTTCGTGATATACCTTACCTGGTATTCTGCTTAAGATGCGTCAGTTCGGTATTAATAGAGATGCGTCGAACCTAGAAAGGCGAGCACCTGGACTAATATGGAACCCGACCATCGCTTTGTTCAATTTTTGTTGTTTACGATTTTGAATTCCATGTTAGGTGATTTAGCATGAGATTATAAGGTCATAAAAGCGATAAGACATACGAAAGCCGTAAATGTGAATATAAGTTAATCACATTGTGAGGAGTTGCACCCTCGGAGTATACACTAAACGGGACACGATGCATAGATAGTTGAGAACGGATCTCGGAATTACTCGGGTCTATTTAGTGTATTTTAGTGTTTGCGGTTGAAGTTGGGACGTTACGTGTTTTAGTAAGTGTCGTGGACCTACTGTCCACATTTAGTGTTATCGTAGTGCGTAATAACAAAGGTGCGAGAATATAAAGTTTTGTTTAGATGACAACCTAGTGACGACCCGACTTAGACAGGCGGATCCTCCTAGCTTGCCCGGTGATTTCGGCAGAGTTCCGTTACCGTTTACCCTTCCTGCGGCTATTCCAGCAAAGTTCCGCTACTACAGGCTGGTTCTGCGGCTAATCCGGCAGAGTTTCGTTGCTAGACTATGGCTAGTCGAACACAGGCACCTCGGGATCGAGTGGAGTGCTCGAAGGTGAGAAGTAGCTTTGATGTCGCTTATCGGAACTACGATCGAGTGGATCGCTTGCCTCGGGTGTCGGAGTGCGAGCCCTTAGCGAGAAAGAGAGAGGGAAGAACGAGTAGTGTAGAAGTAGGCATGAACTCGTGATTGTGTCGAATGAATCAGGTGAGAGGGGGTATTAATAGGTGTTTTTGGTCCTCGTCACCCATATGGACACCCGGGGTCAAGCGACTCGGTCTTCAGACGCCTGGTGTGAGGCGGTTCAGTCTTCAGGCGCCAGAGCTAAGGCCGTCGAAGTTTTGAAGATCCGATATGAAAACTTTCCAAAACGGAGAAGATGCATATCTTAATCTTTCTTGGAGGTTAAGGCTTCCCTCTAACCATAGAGCGTCGAGCGCCGGGTGGGCCTTGGGCGCGCGTCTCGTGGTTTGCTCAGCCTGACGCGTTGACTTGGGTTTGACTTTGCATATATCGGGACCAATTCGGGGCTCCGGTGTCGGAATTGACTCTAATTAGTGTCGACACGACCGTAATGACACAACTAAGCCTGCCTTGATGTTAATTTAATCTTTCGGAATAATTATTTGATCCGTTTTATAGAAAAACTATGAAAAACATCTCGAATCCGCGTCGCGTTGCAGTCCGATCGTCATCGGGTGTTTGTTGGGCACTTCTGCAGCCACCAGGTCCAAATCTAGGTGTCTAAATAAGCCCCCACCTTGAATGAGGCTTGGACAAGGCGAAAGTCAAAGTATAGCCACTCAGGTCAATCGAGGATTACGACCTGGTGGCTGTCCGGTCGGGTCGTTAGTCCGTTGGACTACGTATTTGAGGCTCGTCAGCCAAGGCTTAGAAACCATACCTGACATCCTCGCCTGTGGTTGCTTATCGGAGCTCGGGTCCAGTTTTGCTAGCTTGTCTTGGGTTTGTTGCTTTGGTAGTTTTGGGTTTTTGACACGGGCCTTTTGCTTAATTCTTTATTGGTGTCTTAGTTTTGGTTTGATATCCTTGGCGGATGGTTGTATTGATTTTGATTCTGCTTTAGGTATTCCTTAGGGGGGTGTGAATTGAATGCTTAGGGACTCGTTCCGGGTTGATTTGATTGTTCTGAGTGCTACCAGGGACTCATTTAAAATTGAATTGATTTGAGCGCTACTCGGGGCTTATTGACTTGAATTAAATTGACTTGAATTGAAATTGAATTGAGTGCTACCAGGGACTCATCCAAAATCAAATTTCGAGTGCTACCAAGGGCTCGTTGAATTAAACTGAGTGCTACTAGGGACTCATTTAAAATCTGATTTTGAGCGCTACCAAGGGCTTGTTGAATTAATCTGAGTGCTACTAGGGACTCATTGAATCGGATTTTGAGCGCTACCAAGGGATCGTTGAATTAAACTGAGTGCTACTAGGGACTTATTGAATCGAGTGCTACCAGAGACTCGTCCAAAATTGGTTTTGAGCGCTACAAGGGGCTCGTTTAAAATTGAATTGATTCTGAGTGCTACCACGGACTCGTCCAAAATTGGTTTTGAGCGCTACAAGGGGCTCGTTTAAATTAAATTAAGTGCTACTAGGGACTTGTTTAAAACTGTTTTGATTAAATTGAGTGCTACTAAGGACTCGTTTAAAATTGTTTTGATTAAATTGAGTGCTACTAGGGACTCGTTTAAAATTGTTTTGAGCGCTACAAGGGGCTCTTTTAAAACGGTTTTGAGCACTACAAGGGGCTCATTTAAAATGGTTTTGAGCGCTACAAAGGGCTCTTTTAATACGGTTTTGAGCGCTACAAGGGCCTCGTTTAAAATGGTTTTGAGTGCTACAAGGGGCTCGTTTAAAATGATTTTTGATTATGAGTGCTACCAGGGACTCATTGATTTTGAATTGACTTGAATTAATTTTATAATGCTTTGGGATTCAATTAAGTTTGCAGGTTTTAAAATTTACTTGGGATTCGTTAGGTTTGTGGGTCTTGAATTTGTTTTTCGAATGCTTCAGGATTCGTTCGAATTTGCTTTGTTCAGATTTGTTTTTTTTAATGGTTCAGGATTTAATCGAATTTGCTTTGGTCAGATTCATTGCTTGGGTTGTAATGTGCTTTGGTATGAGTGGTCTTTTTAGCTAGTGGTTCTCGTGTTCGTTTATTGCTGGCGGTCGATCTCAACTAGAGGAGGTTTTAAGGCTTGCTTTACAAGTTTCATTTTACTCCTAATTCCCTGGATTGGTACCTAAGACGGTGCAGGCTCGTCCGATTAGGTTTCCGGCGGGGATTGAATGGAGGTTGGCTCAGGTTAAGAGAACGATGAGTCACTACTCGTCGGAGAATGTGCTGGTGAACCAGCTGTGTAATCCCCTAGAAATTCTAACGCGATACAGTGGCGGAAACACTGTAGAGTCGGGATTATAACACGCTGTAACTATGTTTTTATAAAAATATAAATGGTAAAGTCAAACATTAGGCCCTAAATAAAATGGCCACAAATTAAGTAAATCCACAAAGGGGGTTTAACAATCCACAAAACATAATTATTAAAATTAATCGAGCAAGGATCATGTCTGCCCGCTAGGCCACACCCGGAAACATGCATACCTGTCATGTTAAAAACATAACAGCCACAATCAGTGAGGAGCAACGTCGACGTTCTCCCAGCCGTATAACAGGATTTTAAAACAGTAATTACTAATATAGGAAAAATAGTCAAAATGGAAAACAGTAAAACAACATATTAAAATAAGCTTTCAGCGCAAAATGAAATATTTAAATGGGTTTCCGAAGAAACATAAAAATATTTGCCAGCCTGCAAACCAATTTATATCGATAACAATAAAAATATTCAAAATGGCGTTATGGATAAGAGTAGTGATGAATGCTAGACTTTCACTAGGAGAATACTAAAAACTAGCTTCGAGAACTTAGTTCAAACAAATCAAACTTCGGTCTCTAACTAGGCTACTCAACCATAATAGAGCGGCGACTAATAAATGCGTGGTCCTAGTTTAAGATAATGCACACCCCTCCTGGGATTACCTGTCACCCAGTTCAACTTATGACGGCGACTTACTGCGAGGCCTAAGCTTAAGGTCAAAATGTACAAAACTCCCGGGATACCTGTCACCCGGTTCAACAACCAATGTATCGATTCCTGATACACTAGCCTTATAGTTGATGGCAAAACCGTAAACCCTAGAATATATTACTCTAACCTCACACTTGTCCTTATTCCATAACTCCAAAACAAAGCCATTATCGATATTAAAAAGATATAATCAATATAAATAATATGAGGATAAAAGAAGTAAACATTTATATTCTAAAAGAGGAAACTTTCTATTTTAGGAAACTTCTATTTTTAGAACTTTACTAAAAATATCATTATATCAAAATAGTGAAAATATTAGTTCATATTAATACCATATTTTTAGTAAACGATATAGATTTATAAAACTAATACTTTCGGCTTTAACGATATTAATTATTAAAGTAAGAACATTTGAGTTTATGAAATTATTGAAATATCGTACAAGTGTATAAAATGATTAAAAATGTCTTAAACATTTTAATAATACTAATCAGGGTGTTTTCAAAATTTACAAAGATAAAATTCCCTAATTATTATTAGTTACGACAATACGATTACAAATAGGATTTTACGGCAAATGTCAAATTAAATCTTTTAACATCTTTTATTTAATTAAACCATTGAATATATTTAGAAAATGTTAAGGGATGATTTAACTCTTAAAGTATCAGATTTAAATACTTTCAAAATTGCTGAAAAAATAATTCTTTTAGGTAAGATGAAGCATTTTAACGATAAATCACAATTTGTCCGAAAATCAATACTTATTAATTAAAGAATTTAATAGATAGTACAAAAATTACGTAAAATATTTAAAATATATTATGGACATTCTTTCCAGAAAATAAAATTTTCCAGAATCCTAAAACTCGGTTTTTAAAGCGTTTTCCCGTTAATCGTCTAATCTCGACAATAACGATTAATAAAAATAGTAATTACAAAACGATTTAAGTATTAATATCCAAAAATTATTATTACACTTTAAAATCCTGATTTTCCAGAATATAAATTTTTCCAGATTTTTCCAAAATTCCAGATTCAACAAATTTCAACAAAACCGTCATTTAAACCCGTTTTCGCAATTAACGATTTCATTAATAAACCTATCGTTCCTAACATTTTATTAAGGCACTAAAAATCATAAAATTACATTTTAATATGAAATCATCAGAATCATAAATTTTTTCCAGATTTAAACCAAAGACCAGAAATCGAGAATTTAAACAACAAACACGGTTTTAACGATAAACGATGATTTAAAGTGATTAATTAATTCATCCACTTAACAATTCCGAAAAATTATGAAAACGTTCAGAAAATTCTATTTCACCAGAACGTTTCACCACGTCAAAAATCAGATTAAAATAAAATGTTTAAGTACTAGAACTAAAAATCGGCTTTTAATCGTTTTTGTCCGAAAACGGTAATAATTCAATAATCGATATCAAAAATATCAGAAAAATAATAAATTATTAAAAATCATCAAAAACAACATTTTTCCAGAATATAAACATATATTACATGTTTAGGCCGAATATTATGATTTTACAAATTAATATGACAATTTAATCGTTAATCTCGTAAAAGCGATAAAAATACCGAAACATGCAAATTTTCAACTTTTAAAATTTTTTCAGATTATATGACATACATATATTGTCAAAAATAAAATATAAAAATATACATGCAAATACACAGTTAAAATCTTGCAATACCGAGTAACACCGACGTTACCTTCAATCCAAATCTGAGTCTATGATAAATTCGTCGGCTTCGGGGTCGACCAAGAATCCTAAATCACATGACATACATGGTACAAAAATACCATGAGAAAACTAAAAGAATCAAGGTAAATAACAATCGGAAATAACATTGATTATTACCTTAACGAAGGGGAAAGAGAGACGATAATTTAGAAGACGAAAATAGGACGATCAAAGCTTGATTATGGACGAAAATGGCTGCTGAAAATGGGCAGGAACACCAGCCAAAAAGAGGGTGAAAGAAAAGGTTTTTGCTAAAATAAAATGAAAGAATGAATAAAGAGGAAAATGTGAAGAGATATGGAATGAATGGTGACTTAAAAGTTGATGAAAACTAGGTACATTCACCTCAAAAATTTCAGCCAAGAGTGAATGTGAGAGGAGTGTGAAGAGTTTGTATTAATCCACCAAAATGAATGAAGAAATAAATAAATATCTAATGTTTAACATAATAAAATGAAGTGTGTATAAAAAAAATGTAGTAGGGGTGAGCCAAGGGGGGTCACGGTCCAAAATGTGGGAAAATGTCCCAAAACAATTTTTAAGTTGATAAAAAGAAAATCGTAAAATTGTTGAAGGTATTTCAAAGCAATTCGAGTAAATCTCGCGTAAGAAAATAATTATTCGCGAAACTTCGTATTAAAATCATAATGGCTACTCTTTTGTAAACAAAAATATTTCTTAGTTGAAAATATTATACAAATGTATTTAAACATTTTTAGGAAGAGGAATAACTTAAATCCAAGCTTAAAAACGTTAATTCGTAGAGAAATAGAATTCCTCGCGGAAAATAAATAGTTTACGAGGAAAATCAAATAAATGGATTTAAAAGAATTAAAACTCTTTTTAAAATATAAATAAATATCATTAACTCAACAATGAAAATAGAGCTTAGTAAAATGATGAAATGCAAGGCCGAAATGTGACAGAGTTATGACAGAGTCATAACGGTAAAGACAAAAACGCTAGGAAAAATAGCGGGTGTTACAAGCTGCGCATCGAGGATGTAAATTTCCTTTTTACGGCTTGTTTTTACTTAGTATCCCTCAGGATTAGGGTTGTTGAAATGTCGGTTTTGGTTTTATCGTTTGTTTTGTCCTATGGTTTAGTGTTTGCTTTCATTTTGAACGGTTCGCTTTTAGTTGGCCGATCCGGCTGATGTTGTTCAGCCCCAGACTTCCCTTTGACACTGCTCAGGGTCGATGTGACTGGGGTAGCCTTTACAGAGCCTATTTCCCCGTGTTCCACTGAGGAGATGGAGGTTGGGATGGAGTGGCATGACCGGGTATACCGGGTAAGTTTCGGGGTTTGCCTTGAGCTCGGCTCTTGAGGGTTGGGTTTTGTGTGACTAGTTTGCTCGGTTTTGTTTTTCAAGTTTCTCGGTTTCCTATCAGCGGTTGGGGCAGGCTGCCAACTGCTTCCGGGCCTACGCGACGAAGGTGGCTGCTGCCTCTTTCCGTGCTACTTCGGGACCTCGATCGGTAAGTATGTTTTCCACGATCATTTTTTTTAGGCTGATCGTGCTTTTTCCCTTAAGCATAGGTGTATTCACAGGACATTCCGGATATGGTTAGGCAGTTGGAGACTCGGGTGACCGAGCTTGAGGCGGAAGAGGTCAAGTTGCTGGAATTCCTGTTATCTCGGGATAATGAGATTGCCAAGCTTAAGGAGCCATTAGCTCGGACTGAGTGAGAAACCTCTGCACTGGGCTAGGTTAGGCTAGGGAATGAGGCGGAAAGAGAGGTTGGGGCTGAGACTGAGGGTCATGCTACGGGCGCTACCGTGATGTTGGAGGAATTCCTGAGACAGCTACCCTAGATATGCTGTCGGGTAAGGGTGGTACTGAGTCTCCTACTCTTGATCTGGACGATCTAGATCTAGATGAGGATATCTAGCTATAGGTGCAGCCTCTAGGGTTCTTCCCTAGTTTGTAAACACGGTTCGTGTTTGGATTTGTATAGTTTAAATATTTTAGACTTTTAGTACTTCGATTGATTTGTTAGCCTTGCGTTTTGTTTTGCTTTTGAAATGTTAACTGACAAGTAATCACTTCAAGTTTTGTTTGTTTGCGAGTTCATCGTAGTTTAGGACGTTTTAGAATGCGTTGAGATTGCATGAGAGTATGAAAATGCTTCTTCGGGATTCTTAAAATGCGTTAGATTGAGCCGGGATTTAGATCAAGTAGTACGTCAATTAAAATGTTTGACTCGAGACGTGTAAAGATGTAAGAAATGCTTTGTAGCTAAAGTGTATCGACCGAGTGCGTGTTCGATGTTGGGAGGCAAGTGTGACTGTCTTGACATTCATGTTTAAAATGAGGCAAAGAAGAAAAAGTTAAACCACTTTTTATATCTTAGTGACGATGCCGTACTGGGCTACGGACGCGAATTGACGATAGCCGTTAAAGGCTACAACACCCCTAGGTAGGGTAGCTTATCCCCCTAAAAGAAAAAATGAAAAGATGTCTAAGTCTGGTGGGCCTGACAGGTGAAATTTGTTGTCCGTACGGCCTTGTTGCTTTTGCGTGGGTATTTTGGCTTTCGGGAAGGGTTTTAGCGACTTCAGAAGATCGTTCCTGATGTCCGGGGTTGTCGGATGTGAGATAAAGGTTAAGGATTGTGGAGATGACCGTACTATAGAACAAGGAAGCTGTGTGGGCTAATGTCGCTAAGTGCCCGACCGAAGACGGCGTTATCGATCCTTGTATTCGTCAATTCATCTAAACGGGCCGAGACCGACAAGACTCATATTGAAAATGTGAGTGAGGAGGGGAAGTGAAATTGGTTGGGCTCGCTTTTGGCTAGGGCGGTGGAAGCTTGTGTTAGGAGGGGTCGATGGTGAAAGACCCGAGCAAGCACACCCGAATGGCAAGGGAAAGGAAAAGTTGGACCGGTAGAGCACAACCGTTTAGTACTATGTTGTATTAATTGATATTATGTGGTGTATTAGTACTAGTTTTTGTGGGGTTTTACTTGACGCGTTGTCGTTTCCCGGGGTAGCCGGATTTTGGATGTTTGATGTATAGGGCCTCGACAAAGGCTTGATTTAATTGATTTTGCATTAATGCGAAACACTTTTTTTTTTGTGGTGGCTCGCAACTTGATTCTTCATTTTGTCCGGAGCGCCCTTTCGAGTTTTCACTCCGTCCTCGGCTCACCTTTTGTTCCTTTTTTTTCTCTTTTTTTGTATATTTTTTTTTACGACGTATCACAACTCGTTTCTTCATTTTGCCCGGGGCGCCCTTTCGGGTTTTCACCCCGTCCTCGGCTCGTCATTTGTGCTTTGTCACTTAAATCACTCATTAGCCGGAACGTGGAAAGAGTCCCAATTTGTACGTGAATCAAGTAATCGATTTTTTTGCTTTTTTTTTTGTTTATTTTTTTCGTTGTACCCAAAGGAGGGTTGCCTACGTATCCGCTTGTAAACGGAATCAAACCATGTTCGTAGTTCTTTCAAAAATATTAGTGATTTTGCTTTAGACTCGTTATGCCAATTCTCGATGTGAGATGTTTAGAGTGTATTCACCCTAGTTAAAGAACTAAGGTGGAGTGATTGGGTGTGACCCCTTGAAAGTGACAATTACCGAGATATCGTGTTTGGGTTAGGGTGACTGGCTTGGGATGGTTTTGGAATGTGGAGCTAGGTAGTAAGTGGTTTCGATAGATCAAAATCTGGAGCTTGATTTTGTGGAGTTAGGGCTATGGGCTAAGGTTTCGTAATGTGGTAGAAAAGAGGAAGCAGAGTAAAAATGACTCAGACTTCAAACGGGGGAGATGTAAATTACGTGGGATCTGATTTCCACGTCCGACCATTACGGTTGGGATTATCCTATTGAGCTTGAATCCTCAAAATTCTGGACTGTCTCCTAACAAGTGTCTCAGGAAGGTCTTAAGGGTTGTAATGTAGAGAGGCTAGTATTTGGGTGCTAGCAAGTTGACTGGTCTGTTCATTTTTCTTTTTCTTTTTCTTTTTTTCTGCTTTTTTTTGGACTTTGCATTTGAAGAACGAGACACCGTCGACTAATTTGAGTGACGTTTGAGTGAGATTTGAGTGGGAAGATGAATTTGGCCGTGAAGGACAGAGGCGGAGGATGTAGGCAACGGTTGATGCGTAGGAGTGGTGGTTGATGCGGAGGCCGGATAGGCGCGGAGGTTGATGACGTTGAGGAGGTTGGCGTGGAGGCCGGTGAGGAAATCAGAGGTTTAATAATGGCTGTCTTTTACTTAATTTGGGATTATTTGAGCATGTGGATGATGTGGTGGCGGACCTTTAATTTCACGATACCCGAACAAATTCACAAGTCCACTTGTCAAATCCGGCCTGACCCGATAAACTCGGTTCGACTCGAAAATATAGTGACTCGAATTGAACTCGATGATGGTCGTAACTCAATATTGACGAGATTGGTGACAAGGGCCAACTTGGAAAATGAGTCGTTTTACATAAAAGGATAAAACTGATAATTTCACGATGCCCGTACAAACTCATTTGCTTCTAATGATCATAATTCACAAGCCCGACCCGATCAAACCCGAGATGTGTGGAGGCTGCAGTATAAAGACGTTTTGAAAATTTTAGATAGGTTTTAATAATCAAAATGTGTAACTATATCTATGTCTTACCGGATTGAATAAGACGGCTCCTATATTTTAATGGATTATTTCACAAGAATAATCGAAACTATTAGGTGTCTTCTTATAGTAATCCGGACTATACTTTAACTTAAAATAAACCCAACTTTACCTACTGGCTTCTCAAAATACTCTATGTTAGTTTTGTATAGTAATCCGGACTATACAGCGGTGGCTCCTTTATTTTTCCCTTTTTTAGATGAATTTATCAGATGTATGTTTTTTAGATTATGACTTCAATTTTGTTTCCATTTCGTTTCGATTCGCTATTTTGATGTATTAATTTGTACTTACCTCCATTTTTTTGTGTTTTTCAGTTGATTTTTTAGGCATATTGTTGATATTTATATTCGTCATAATGCTTCATGCTTGGTTAAACTGAACTCCTGATGATATTCGATCTGCGTCTGTAAGGTTTAAATGCATGATATCCTGTAGAAGTCTCGCCTATAATACATTTCAATTAGATCATATGACTTGGTTAGGTCTTCCTTCTCTTCTTCTCTTCTGTTGCATTCTAGTATTGTATTCCGTAGTATATTTTGGCCTTTGAAACTGCAAGGCTCCTTGTTAAACTGTCTCTTTGTTTCAGTTTTGCATAAAAGTTAGACTTGGTTTTGTTTCACCTAAAAATGTCAGCGAATGTATCCGCCTAGCTGGGGATTTCCGTTCTTTACCGCATAACCACAAGACCAAAGAAGATAAGTTGCAGGTAACATCCAGATAGAGTTGTTCCTTAATCCTTGTGTAGTCTAGTGAGGCCAGGAACTGGTAGTCGATACAGGAATATGATTCTCTTCATGACGCAGGCGAAGAAAATGCTTATTTTTGCTGTCACAGAGGCTATCAAAGACATGTCTAATTATGTTGGTAATGACTCGATGAGGATTTAAGTTTGAATGTCTTTCATGTTCACTACTCCGTATTATTTACTATCAACTTCAATATCATGCTATGAAGTTAAGTCTCCTAATTGAATTCCCGTAATCAATATCATACAAGATTCTGACAATCAGATATATATACCCTTGTCCCATACGTACCCAAACCAGTGTTTGAGTAACATAGGTGGCAACCAATCTCTCGATATGTCAAGTGTCAACAGACATCTGACGTTGTTGACAGTTAATCACAAATGTAGTCCGGAATTCTGGAATCATAAAGTTTGAGAATTTAGGTACGGAGTATTATTTTTTGGGTGAAGTGAAAGCTTTATACATGAGGTTCAGTTTTGAACTTTGCACCTATACCATAGTTCAAGATTAAGTTGTTAATATCAATTCATTTTCACTTATATTGTTGTCAAAGGAAGTTCCTAATGTTGACGTTTGTCTAGATTGCCAGGGAACTGAGGCTCAGGAATATTGGTGGCATAATTGTTATAGATTTTGTTGATATGTTGGATGATTGTAAGTACATTGACTAAGTTTTTCTCTTTCGTTATTTCTGTTGTAATTATGTTTCATCATTATAAATGCACAATCAAATGAGGGGAATACAGGTGAACACACATGGAAAATTTACTAAATATGAAGATGATTGATCACAAGTAGCTTCTAGCATGTTGCCTTTTGTCTAAGGCAATTTTTAGTTCTACTCGGACAACTTTTCTGCGTTGAAATCCTTACTAATTAAAAATAAGCACTCGTCCCCTCCATGACTTTGGATCACAAAACAAAAGTGTGTACTTATATCTTTGTGTCTTTGTTCTATATTATTGCCAGCAAACAAAAGACTGATTTATGAAGAAGTGAGTAAGGCTGTTGAGAGAGATCAATGAATAGTCAAAAATTGATTTATGAAGAAGTCAATGGATTGATGAAGATAACAAGAAGTCAATGGATTGATGAAGATAACTATTCGAGGCGTTTTTTTTTGAAAAGACGCCGCAAATAGAATTAATTTTGAATAAAAAAAATATATATTTTGGAGCCTCATGTACGACCTCCAATATGCATTTTTCAATGAAAGCAAACCCAAATATTTTACATTATCTCTTTCGATTGACATACACGACATTTATTCAAGTCTAAAACAGTAACATGGATACATTTGCAAATACTCATAAGCTTAACAAAATACAAAGTTAGAATTAGATTAGTCTAATTCACGTACGACTTGTAAAATATAACTCATTTATCTCGTAATCCATTAGCCTCATCTTTAACGTTGTTGTAACATCTGCACAAATACTAAATCAAACTTCACATTTCAAATATGTGCATTCTCGATCTATGGTAGCATTTAAAAGATACATCAGGCTAAAAACCATTAGAATGCCACTGGGAGAGCTAATACGTACATGAGGAGTACGAGGGCATCTAAACACAGGAGATCCACCAATTTATAGAGCATGATATGTAGCTCCGTATTCCATTCGAACCAAGCATCTTGCATCAACTAGCAACATCTTCGAACGTGTAACAGCCTTGGTATTTTATTGCAACCTTCTTGCACTTAAATCTCAGATTTGATTCCCTTCCGGATACAGTCGGTATTCGAGAACCCATTGAAATGGATAGGAAAAGCAGCGTTGTATTCTTGATATTTGTAGCCTGGCAGCCTGATTCACAACATCAAGTTCTAATGATAAGGCAAGAACAAATGGGTCTCTGATCTCTGGTTGAAACAAACCAGTTATATACTAAGTATATACTCATGCTAACCCTTATTAAACTTTGCTGAAGTACAAACAACATTTCAACCTATGAACGAAATCAAATATCCAAAACAGATCCATTGAACTTCAGCAATCAGCAACCCTGCAAGAGGGCCCAAATCCTCAACCATATCACTAAATAAACACATATACCAACACCCCATAAATCCAACACTAAATGCTTTCCTCACGTTCCCCATGTCACTCTCCAGTATTGCCCAAAACTATATATAAGATTATAAGACATCTTATATTATAAACATTGTTTTACCAAGGTATCGCAAAAATAACAGTTTAGAGTTTGGGTAGAGGCAGATAGCATTGTGTCGACTGTTGAGGGGAGACGATGTGAAGACAGAAATTGGGCAAGACAAAGTTGGTTTAAGGGTGGTTGTAAAATAAAGTGAGCATGAATACAGAACGATAAAAAAGAGTAACAAAACAGTGAACACAAGTCTAAGTGTTGCTTCTGCAGCAAAGGCAAACATGTTGAGGGCTACGTCGTATTCTTCTAAGAAAAGAAACCAGAATACTTCGAAAACATAAGACTGTTTGAATAAAAGGGAGAATAAAAAAAGAAAGAAAGAAAGTCTTACTTAGTGTTATAGGAGAAAAAGGTGACTGGCTGGGGCAACGTAGAGTGCGGTGGAGCAGAGTCGGCCAAGAGAAGAGGCATAAAAGGTTGTCATGGAGGTTAGTTGAGATTGTGAATGTGAGTGGTTAAGATAAGTTGGAAGTGAGTGGATGATGAGCAATTGTGGATATTCGTTGCTACTATTGATCTTGAGCAGAAGATATGGTTGGGTCGAGATGAAGGTGAGATTGTTGAGCATCGTTAGGGAGTACATAAGACGAAATGGGGAGGCATATAAAGAACAGGAATGAAATAGGTGTGGAAATCCTGCAAAAGTGGAGTTGAGAAGAGGCAATATATATATTATAAGGAGTAAAGAAGAAAGATGTCAAGAAAGGCAAGTTAAAAGTGTGAGTTAAGGTAGAATGTAACATCAAAGAATACAAGTGCTTAACAAATAATACTTTCAGATTCAGTATCTGGTCTCATTTAGCCGAACGTCCATATTGCTCCACATTAAGCTGGGGTCAACAACTTAAAGACAAATCAAATAAATGTAACTATTCAAATGTTTTTTCTTGTCAATATTCAAAAGAAATTATTTCTAATGACTTGCATAGTTTTTAACTAACCGCTCAGTTGAAAACGATGCCTCAGAAATAATGTTCATCAACAAATGGATCAAATAACATCTACTGTATGATAAAAGGGAAGTGAAAACAGTAGGTGAGATGAATGAATAAGCAAATAAATAGCATTGATTGATTACTCGGTACTCAGCACTCAACTAGATTGAGCATTTTTTCATCTTGCAGGCCCACTAAAGTTGATGTACAAAAAGCATTAACTTCGCCTAACTATTAAGACTGTAAGCGAGAAATAATCTCACTAAGAAATGAGATAAGTACGTCAATTTTCTAGTACTACACATTATTCCTAAACTTTTTTCATCCCATGTCCTTTTCTCAGAGACTGTAACTGGTTCGAAAGAACATTTGTCGAAATAAAAATGATTATAAGACTAATAAATATAAGCCCCAAGCTGCTTTTATTAGTGTAATTTAAATATACTGCAGCTGGTATTTTTATCTTGCCGACCTCACGTATTAACTTCACCTAAATGGAGAACCCCTACTTCCATGTCTATGTCTTCTGCAAATACTGTAGTTTATCTAACAAGATAGGACTGCTAACTATAAGCCCCAAGCCCCTAACTTCACTTTTTCTTCTTTAATGTAGTGGTTTTCCAATTTTAGAGGATGGAAGTTTAGTGAAAATATAGCCAGATAGCTCAGAAATGATTGTCAGTCTATTATGCTGATTTATTATAGCATTCATAATTGTTCACATATTTTTAAGAAGTTTCATTTTTGTTTAGTGGACTTAATGTTTCATTTTCTCCACTGAACCGCTTAATCAATATCAACATTTGCATCAGAACAAAATTAAATTGAACCCAAATACTCTACTTTGAGAAATGAACTAAAACGTAAATTTGAAACAGGTGAAATCTCTCAAATTGACAAAACACCACAAAATGATCAAATTTCTATTTTGACTCCGTTTTAGATAGGAAACCAATACAATTCGAAGTAGAAAAAAGAAGAGAAAAGTCGTATTCTATTATTTAGACTCCGGTTTCTTTTCATTCTCAATTTTCACACCTCTACTAGACTACTACTACTCTTCTCATACAAACAGTACACTCCCACTTCCTTCTAGTTCTAATACAAACATATCATTGTATAGAAATTTTCCTCACCCGACTGAAATACAGAACAAGAATAAATTGAATGAAACAAAGGTGATAATTAATTCAAAAGCATCATATTTATCTAAACTTCCATTAATGGAACTACATAAGAAACAACCCACGAGCTAGAGATCACCCAGAACCGAGAAATCAAGAATCCATTATGCTGATACAAATTCTGCAGCAAAAGCACAAACAAAAAACACCAGCGAAAGGAAACCCTAAATTAGTTACACCGGAAAAAATCGAGGCTAGCAAAGAAACAGTAAGCAAAAAACTTCAATTGAAGCCTAAATACAACTGTAAATAGCATTTGGAACAAAAAAAAAAGACAAAATTCAACACAAATGGAAAAACCCCTAAATAACCTGGAAGTCCCTAAATTGGAGCGATTGGGCAGCCATCCGCGATAAACGCTGAGTCGTGCCCAATGTTTCCTTTCTCACCAACGGTTACTAGCACAGAGACGTTACCAGTGAAGGAGAAGGACAAGGTGTTGAATATTATATGTAAAAGGGGTAATCGAATTTTTGAATAAAGAAATGGAGGTAAGCGAAAGGCAAAGAAGGCAGATGATGAGAAGATAACTGCTGATATGTGATGATTTGCAAGGTAGGATTGTAGGAATCGCTGATGCTTGATGCTGGTGATGGAAAAAATATCAAGATTCGTGATTTAGGGTTGGTTGCTGAGAAAATGACGGAGGAAATGGATGCCATAAAAAGGAAGTAAACCATAACAAAAAAAAAGGAGATTTCAACAAAAAAATAAAAGAAAAGGGAAGTAAAGCAGGGTCACGTGACTCACGCAGTCCTACTACCACCGCATTTCTTATTAGTATGAGGCGTCACTTACCAAATAGACGCCGCACAATTTCTTTTCCTCTATTTGAGGCATCTTATCTTAAAAAAAGCCTCCCTTGAGTAGTTTTATTTATAACAAAAAAAGGAAATGCTTTGCTGCTATTTGGCTTAAACGCCTCTAATGAGGAGCCTCAAATAGACTTTTTTCTACTAGTGACGGCTGGAAGGACGTTGACGTTGCTCCTCACTGATTGTGGCTGTTATGTTTTTAACATGGGTATGCATGTTTCCGGGTGTGGGCTAGCGGGCAGACATGATCCTTGCTCGATTAATTTTAATAATTATGTTTGTGGATTGTTAAACCCCTTTGTGGATTTATTTACTTTTGGCCATTTTAGTTTGGGCCCAATGTTTGACTTCACCATTTATATTTTTATAAAAACATAGTTACAGCGTGTTATAATCCCGACTCTACAGTGTTTCCGCCACTGTATCGCGTTAGAATTTCTAGGGGATTACAGAAATACTGTAGATTTGGGATAAAAACACACTGATGTTCTAAATTTTACAAAAAGAACGGTCAGCCAATACAAAGACCACTTTTTACAAAAGGGCTAAAAATAAAAATTCTCCAAATGGGTTTAATAATCCAAAAATTAATATAAATGAAGTAGAGTAGGATCCATGCTACTCGCTAGCTCACACCCAAACCCAACAGCAAAACACCTGGCATGTTATAAATATAACAGCCACAATTCAGTGGGGAGTAACGACGACGTTCTCCCAGCCATATTACATGACATTAAAGCATATTACTATTATATCAAAATAGTTCAAAATAGAAAACGTTTAAAACGATATAATAAAATAATTCAAAACGATTTCCAACCTATAAGTCAATATCAACCAATAATAATAACGGCGTTATGGGTATGAATCAGTGCAACAGAATAGACTTTCACTAGGAGAATACTAAAAAAACTAGCTTCGAGAACTTAGTTCAAACAAATCAAACCTCGATCTCTAACTAGGCTACTCAACCATAATAGGACGGCGACTTATCAATGCGAGGTCCTAGCTTAAGTAAATATGCACACCCCTCCTGGAACACCAAGTGTGCCCAGTTCAACCCGACGGCGTCTTACATGCGAGGTACGAGCTTAATGTCAAAATGAACACACACTCCTGGACAAGAACATGCCCAGTTCAATAACCAATGGATCCCGCTCGGATACACTAGCCTTATATCTGATGGCAAAACGTATACTCTAGATACTCTACCCGTACACTTCCTCTATTCCGTAACTCCAAAACAAAGTCATTATCGTAATTCAATAGAAATATAGTTTCTTCTTAAAAGAGGAAACTTTATAAATATAGAAACTTTCTTAAAATAATAACTTTTCAAAAGTAGGTATTATTATAAATAGAAATCGATTAAAATAGGAGTTATATAAAATAGTTAATATTAGGCCTCGAGACGTAAACATTATATTTATTATATATATATATATGTGTGTGTGTATAATTCATGAGCAAAAGTCAAGTCAAGTCAAACTCATAATTGTTTATCAAAAGATTGGAGTTTAAGTAGTTAAAAGTATTTAAATAATCAATTGGCAGATTTTCCAGAATTGCACTGCCTTACTATAAAATTCGTAATTAAATCATTAAAAGTCAAAACAATGTAAGACCAGTGTGGTTGAAAACGTTAGAAACTTAGTTACAACTTCTATTCTGAAGAAAATCCAAATTCCAAATAAAACATGGGTTTTTATTCGTATATTTAAAAACTGTCAGAAGTAGACACTCGATTGTATTTCTTTAATAGAAGACATTTGAAAATTGATTTAAAATAAAATCCAATTGGAAACATTAACTAGACTCTTCACATTTTCCTTATGTAAATTACCAATATTAAATAAAAAGTTTAACATATGATTCAATTTAGATCTTATCACAAATGACAGAATCGCGGATTAACTTGACACATGTTCATAAACAATTTATTGTGACCAAACCTCTTGGAATTATTTTACGAAATTAAATAG
Organism: Agrostemma githago; assembly: GCA_958450325.1. Taxonomy (NCBI): domain Eukaryota; kingdom Viridiplantae; phylum Streptophyta; class Magnoliopsida; order Caryophyllales; family Caryophyllaceae; genus Agrostemma; species Agrostemma githago. The sequence continues at coordinate 56,300,219 of OY288243.1, forward strand.
ACATAAATTAGACTTAAAATAAATAGTAGTCTCGTTTCAAAAATTTTGTAAATAAAGTCTTTAAATCAGATTATTTAATCTCACAAAAACACTAACAGATTCTGAAACATGTTGTAACTTTGTTAAAAATAATAAAACTTTCAATTTGATAATTCATACTTTTAAAATCACAAAAATTATAAAATAAAATTATTAGGGGTTTTTTTAGTCTCGGCCTTATAATACTTTTTAATAATTAAAAGAAAGACTTATTCGCAAATCTCGTAAAAACGATTTAAAATAACGAAACATGTGAAAATTTACGGTTTTAAAGTTTTTGTTATTAAAAATGAGACAAACATATATTGTTTAACAAAAATCTAATTTCTATACATGCAACTACAACAATAATATCACATAATACCGAGTAACGTGTCAATGTTACCTTAATCGAGATCCGAATCAATTAAATAATCGTCTTCGTCGGATCTAGCACGATAGCCTACGAAATAATTAAACATATGGTATTAAAATCACATTAAGTGAATAGAAAGGAGAAAAAGAGATGAAGAACGAATAAGAGTAATTAAATTACCCTCGAGATCGTACGTAAAGAATTAGAGACGAATTAGGATCAGATTGATGATGAACGAAAAGAAGAAAGTTTAATGTGAAATATAGGAGAAAAGAAGACTTGTGTTGTGAATAAAATAGACTAGAATGAATGAGAATATAAAGAGAAATTAGAAAGCTAAAAGATAGGAATAATCGAGTTACAAGAATTCTTAACTCAACTAGGAGACGAGATGGTTGAGATGGAAAGAACAAGCAACAAATCGATGTGATGAGTTTTCGATTAAAATAAATACGAGGATAAGAATTAAAATAGATAGGATAAAAATAATATGTAGTGTTGATTTATGGTGTCCAAAAATATTTCTCAAGTCGATAAAAGAAGGTTCATAAAATAATATAAGCGTTTACGAAGAAATCGGATAATTATTTATGAAATCGCGTAGTAAAATAATTAAACAACCATTTTTCGAAAATAAAATATTTTTGAGCTAGAAATCATTATAAATATAATCGAGCATTTTTAGAAAAATAAATAGTTCATAGAAAATATGATTTCTCAAAAATAATTAAACATACTTGCGATAAAAAGAATTAAATGAGTTTTCGAATAAAAACAGAATAATTAAAATCCTTTTTCGAAAATAAATAATTTTAGGCTCGATGATGAAAGAGACCTCGAAATGGGAAAAATGTAATTGATGAAATATTACAGAGTTACGATATAATCGTAACGGAACAGATAACAAGGTTAGGAAAATTGCGGGTGTTACACGGCCAATCTCATTTTTACTCTTCGATTTCATTTTTTAAAATAGTATTATATGTGTAAATTAATTAATGTGACAAAGTTAGTTAGTTGTGCTAACTGGTAATGTATGTATGGATTCATTACTCATGAAGTCAGCTTGCAGGAAATCAATAAAGCCTTCCAATATCTTATCCAATGATAAAGCCTTCGATGCATTATTATATGGGTGGCCAAGTAAACATAAGCTTTGTCATTGCTCCTTGATTTGATTATTACATGAACACAAGTTTTACTACAATAAGATTATCAAACTTTTGAATAGTTGTGTATATTTTTGAAATTTGCCGGAGGTATCGTTCTATAATTAGCAAAGTGTATAATGTTTGGGAAATTTGTAATTTATGAATACTTGGCAGATTATTGTACTTGTTAATTTGGTGTGTATATAATTTTTTTTTAATTTATGAATTGTATTAAAGAGGACGGTTCAGTACAATATCCGTTCTTTTTGTAATTATATAAAATAACACGATTCCACCTATAACCGTGCTATTTCTGAAGACTTAAACAGGACGGTTCCGCCTTCAACCGTCTTATTTGTAATCAATTAAATAAGACGGTTTGACATTCTTTGAACCGCGCTATTTGATTTAATAGGACGTTGACCTAAAGAACGGTTCCTTATCCAATATAGGATGGTTAAGAACCATCCCATTTAATCTTAATTGTAGTAGTGTCGCAAAAGACGGTTTTGTCCCTGGTAGCGGTTTTGGGTCAAATTAGCTTTATTTTAATGGAAACGACCCACTGAATCTAAATTTGAGGTCGGTTTTGAGAGATTTGTACATGGATAAATGCCCACGTCGGATACTATTGATTCCGAGTCCGTATTCGTGTGTATTGATCATCATCGGGTATTTTGTTGGAGACTGCTATATACACTAGCAGGCAAAATGAGGGTGTCTACACACATGCTTGCCATTTTCTTTTAACAAACGAACCAAATCTGACCCTCACACTATATCATGTAGGATTACTGAAAATTTGGCAAGAATCTCAGTGTTCATTTACATCTACTATTCATGAGTGATCTATAGCTCGCTGCACCACAAGGAAGGTGAATTTGTCTACAATCAAATCATAAATTTCAATGTATAACATATTTGATAAGATAAGGTAATCAAGTTGATATATCATTATACATAATCATAACCAGATGATCAAATCATCTTTCATATTTCATGAACCTCTAATTGATGTATTTCATGTTCAAAAAAAATCTCTGAACTTCAATTTCAATTGGGATCAACATTAATTGTTTGTTTTTATCAGCTTATCCTTATCAATCTTCCCCAACGATGGTAAAAACTATCATTGCTTGATAGATTATTTACAGGGCAATATCCACCTTAGAATTCATCTAATATTTCCCAGACTTTATCAATTTATTAATTCTCTTCAGTAGAATAATATATTGGGAGTTAAATTTATTGCAGTTGGTTTTTCAGGTGCTGAATAAAAATTGTCCATTAGGAGATCATCATCATGTTCACATCCCCTTTTCACTAACCAAATAACAATCCTCCAATTTTTCCCGCCTAAAGTTATCCACTACAAAAAAAAATAGTAAAGCAAGTGAAAGAAGTTATATGCGAATCGAACCCCTGACCTTAAATATGTAGTACTTATTCTCTACCACTACAGCACAATATCCCATTGTTTCAATTATCACTAAATTAATCCTAATGCTATAGACTCCAATTTTAATTAAGGAAAATCCCCATCCCCTTTCCACTAACCAAATAACAAATCTCCAAATTTTTCCGACTAATCACATACGGGCCAACCATATGGGCTTACTTTTGGATTATTTAATATATATTGGTTGGGCTTATATCTTAATTACCCATGCATGTTAACTGCGACCAATAACTATATGTTTAAAATAGTATATTATGTTAACTGCGATCAATATTATATATTGGATGATACCATTTTTGTTATACCATAAAATAGTATAATTTTTTTTATATATAAAATAGGATTTTATTGTATATAAAATATAAAATTAGATGGTACTGTCAATTAATCAATCAATTAATTAGTATGATAATATATAAAAAAAAATTATACTATTTTATGGTATAACAAAAATGGTATCATCCAATATATAATATTGATCGCAGTTAACATAATATACTATTTTAAACATATAGTTATTGGTCGCAGTTAACATGAATGGGTAATTAAGATATAAGCCCAACCAATATATATTAAATAATCCAAAAGTAAGCCCATATGGTTGGCCCGTATGTGATTAGTCGGAAAAATTTGGAGATTTGTTATTTGGTTAGTGGAAAGGGGATGGGGATTTTCCTTAATTAAAATTGGAGTCTATAGCATTAGGATTAATTTAGTGATAATTGAAACAATGGGATATTGTGCTGTAGGGGTAGAGAATAAGTACTACATATTTAAGGTCAGGGGTTCGATTCGCATATAACTCATTTCACTTGCTTTACTATTTTTTTTGTAGTGGATAACTTTAGGCGGGAAAAATTGGAGGATTGTTATTTGGTTAGTGGAAAGGGGATTGATTGATTAATTGACAGTACCATCTAATTTTATATTTTATATACCATAAAATCCTCTTGCTACTAAGAGATTAACCACCCCTATAATTTTTCCGCCTATTCATATTGGACTCATATTTGGGCCTTAACTGCTTTGGTTATGTAATACTGAAATTTTGTTAACAGTATATTTTACAATCTCTGTTATTTGCACCAGTGTATACTAAATACAGACTGTATATATACCAACGAAAATACTTTTTATTTTTGTAATAATCATGACTGATATTTGAATGTAATTAAATATTGTAATCGTCAATTAAGTAAGAAAATAAAAATTCTCAAAACTTTTCGCACCAAAATTTTAAGCTATCAATCTCTACTAACTAAGAGAAAAAAAATCTCAAAACTTTTCTCGCCTAAATTTTAAACTCTCAATTTGGACAAAATCAATTGAACAAATGAGAAAGAATCACACTCAATTATCATATAAAAATTCTTACGGGTTAAATATTTAAAAACTAACAACGGGTGTATCGATACAAATAAATTGTAGAAATATAGTCGCTTAAATTTCTAACAACAATTAAGATAATATTTTTTTTTGTACTACATATTTCATGATATTAGTCGAGGTTGCAATTTCAAGTTATTTTATTATTATCCAAATACAATGATAGAATCGTGAAAAATTATCAGGTTGCTAAATTAAAATTTACTTTGTACAAATAATTAACTTAAAATATTAAAATTCTATAAATACCGTGCATACATGCACGGGGTATACTCTAGTAATATTCAAATTGAATTACTTTTTCTTAACGAGGCTTTACTCAATCTTAACGAAATTTTCTGAACTTTTTTCTTATTTTACCCTTTATGGAACTTTTAGCCTTTTACATTAAGATTCAAATTAACTTTTCTTGGTTTTATCAATTTCTATAATCAATAACTCTTCCAAATTTGATTATCGATTTTTTATTTAATTTTCGATGGCATAATATCTATTACTTATTTATTTAATTATTTTGTTTATTGAATTTGACATACACGAAGGAAATTATTTTTTTTATCAATAGTAATAAAAAATACGATAATTCATAATATAAACTTTTATTTTTGACATAATAAAATATAAAATCAAGTAAAAAAAAGAAAGAAATTCCCGGAAAAGAAAAAAACTAGAAAAAAAGAAAAGGAAATTAACATTAAAAAAAATCAATAAAAAAACCTTAAACTTAACAGTTAACAGCGTTGCACCCAGCCCCATCGCATAGTCCGCAATCACCAAGATCCAGACCCAACCTTCACCCACCCATCTACCACCCTGACCGACTCGACCCAACTTCCACCTACCCAGTCACGACCAACAACCCTAGCGACCCCACCACCTCGGCCACCCTCATCAAACTGATGCTTGGTTCATGGTATGTTTATGGGAGGATTGGATTTTGGGTTTTTTTTAGAGAGAGAACAAAAAAATTAATTTTGAGAATGCGATAAAATGACAAGGGTAAATTGGTAAAATATCGTTAGGATTGAGTAAAAGTTTGTTAGGAAAAAAGTACGACCCTAATCAAATTGTGAACTGTGATAATAAGGACTACTCGTAAAATTCAGTGCGACTACATGTCAAATAATTAAAGCCTTAAAGGTCAACCGGATATAGACGTTCATGTCCATTATCCAACTACAAGTTGTATTTAGATCTCCAATATAATAATTTATCTCAGTGTATGTATTGGCTTACCTCAAATATAATATTATTGATACACGAGGTTGTTTCAGCACGTTATTACATATCTTTCAAGATAAACTTCAAGTTTATCGAAACGGGTGTAAGAAGAACCCGGATGACCTCAATTTGTCACATCTTTAATATTTTCGTGTCAACTTTAATGGTTAACCGAATCTCATCCTGCTAAACGTTTTGTTTAGCTACGTTCTATCATATGTACACAATAATTTTCTCATATGGTCATAGCAAATGATAGATGTGACATGACACAACTGTATTGGTGTCAAATATACATAGGAAAGATCTGTCAATATTTTTTCCCGAAATATGACTATATTTACTATACCATTGTCGGTAAAAATATAAGTGTTTTTAAAAAACACATAATTAAAATATTCATTTCCTTGCACTAAGTCGGGGTCGGTGGCACAATTTTCATCACTTAATCAATATTTTATTTGATGTCATATTCACTTCACGAAATAATGATCGTTAATCGAATCTTTTATTTGTGTCGTATCCACACTACAAGAAAATTCTCTTTTCGCAGCGATTATTTCGTGTCGATTGAAAAATCGACATATTTAACCCACGATTGTGTATGTAATTGATCCCTTATGCCAACAAATAAAAATCAACACTAATACACTTGTAGTAATCGACACTAATACATAATAACATAATTACCATAAAACACATTCCCTAACTACTAAACCTAATCAAAAAATCTCATAAACAGATCTCGTTTTCCTTTGCCGCACTTCTTTACCCATATACCCTACTTCACCACCTTGCTTCATCGAAAAAATTAACTAAACCCTTCCGCCTTCATCCTTACGAGCATAACCCTCAACCTTAACCTACGTCTTCATCCTTCACGCTCTCTGACCGCCGCCCACCGCCTGCCGCCTACCGCCTACTGTCTGCCGCCTATAGCCTACCGCCTACTGCCTGCCGCCTGCCTACCGCCTTCATCTCCTCCTACCGCGCGCTGTTCAACGTAATTCATTCTTCTCCGCCTTCCTATTTCCATCGTTGTTTCTACTGCTTTAATTTAGATTGTTGTTTGTTACTCGTACTTTGTTTTCATTTGTCATGATTAGTAATTCGTATTTGACCGCATCATCAACCTATTTCAGTTACAGACTTACAATATGTTGTTTAATTTTGGTCTATTATGTGATTTGTTCCGTAAAATTGTCAATTGGGGCAAATCTAATCATCTCCAGGTTCTTTTTTCTTTGTTGATTTTGATTTCATGCGTTTTTTTATTGTTTTTTGGAATTTTTATAATTTTTTTTGTTGATTTTAGGGTTACACACCTATATGCCTTGGATTCCGCGGATTTCTATACTCGTCGACTTTATCTTCGTATTCATATGGTCGTTGCCAAATCATTGACAAAAAGGTTATCTCTAATATTTTATGCCTGCCTACTTGATCGCTTAAATTCCAGAACATAAATCTGATTATTTGATGTTGAATTGTTTTAGGCTGGTCCATATCAATGCCTGACATATAAAGAGGTCTATGATTCTGCTGTTAAAATCGGGTCTGCTATCAGAAAATCTGGTGTTAATCATGTGAGTTTCATTCCACTCTTCTTCTCCTTCTTCCTGCAATCATACTGCATTTATCAGTTTGATTTTAATTGTTGAATGATGATGTTTGTCTAACTACACATTCTGCTTCTGTCACTGTATGTTAGTGTGATTGATATTCGAACTAAAAAAGATTGAAACTGTGAATGTGTTGTATGTCGTCGATGTTGTATGTTAGTCTAAAACAACTATCATGTGTTGTATGTTGTCGCTGTTGCAAGTTTGAGGATACTGACCTTGAGAAAACTTTTCATTTTTTTGTGTTTGTAGGGCGGTCGATGTGGAATTTATGGGGTTAATTCTCCAGAGTGGATCATTGCTATGGAGGTAGTTTTGTAAAAGAAGTCTGTTACTTTGGCGTGCTTTGTAATACGCGTGCTCTTAGACTCGTACTTACCCTCCGCAGAATGCTATTTTTGAGTCTCTTTCCATTTTACTTTATCCCAAATAATTCGTTCTTGTCTGTGAGTTGTTTCAAGACACGAATGGTGAATTGAAGCTAGTTTTTACATCTGTTGTTTCCTTCCTAGTGTGGGTAGGCAATAAAGTAGACTTACATAGTAATAAGCTGTCCGATTTTTCAGGATTGTAACAGCCAAGGAGTGTGTTACGTCCCTCTGTATGATACACTTGGTATGCTATCTCTTTCCTCGTTTTTGTTCCAATGTTAGTTGTTGTTTTGACAGATTAGGCAATGGATACATGACAATGCGGTGAATATTATGTGCAAGTGCCAATGCAATTGAGTTCATAGTTAACCATGCTGAAATCTCCATTGCTTTCGTTCAGGAGAAGAAGATACCAGGTGTAAGATCTTCATTCACTTATTCCGAACTCCAACAATGCACATCATAACCCAATTTCGTTAACCAATTGAGCCCTACTTTTGGTGCTTGCACAGATGCTGGCTTGCTTAACTAAGTGTGATAGTCTTAAAAGTAGGTAAACTAAGTGTGATAGTCTATTTTTGCCTCATATGCTAGATATATATCCTTTTAGCTGACCTACATCGAAACGCTAAATATGAGTTCGTGATTATTAAGTCTTTGTTTTAATTGTTATACCTATTGATATATTTTAATCCTAATAATTAAACTTGTGCGAACGCAAGACGGTTTAACTAGGGACAAAATTGCGAGGAATCAGCTTGAGGGTTTTTTCCAAGGCGCGACTACTTTAACATAATTCAGAGCTTTGCATTGGTGGCCGAAGACGTAGGATTTTTTTTACGTTGTCAAAAGTTTGTTTGCACTTATTTTGTACTTATTTATATTAAATTAATTTAGTCGATGTTGGATATATGAAATTTTGGGAATTTATGTGCAATATAAAAGTACATTTTTTAACTTGTTCTTTCTTTTTATTTTCACACTGCATTTGAGAGATAGATGTGATGATATTTCGTATCGAATGAAATTGGTACCAAATTTACTACGTATATGGTTGCATTTAATAGTACTTATCGTCTCGAATACAATTGCAACAATTGTCACTAAATGACACTTTATTTTACTTACCGTGTGAAATATAATCGCTACAATATCAAATTATATTACCGCATCAATAATAATCGACACAAAAATCACCACTAAAGCATCCCTTCTTTCGTGTCGATATTTACAAACTAACCCAGCGAAAAGATTATTCGCTACGAAAGGCTACGACAACGCCGTCTACCACCTCGAATACACAATCGATGGGGAAACATTTCGCGTCGAATAGAATCGCCACGAAATATCAAAATAATCGCCGCGAAAAGGTCATTTTGTTGTAGTGCCATTACCAAGAATAATGACTAGTAATAATTTGTACGAGACACAAAATTTTAATATCGCATTCTTGTACTCGACCATGACATGCGGATATGAGACATCACGCATAATTATTAAGCCATTTTCAAAATAATGTGTCTTTACGACCACATAATTTATATGAAAGATAAAATATATGGGTATTTCATCATCAAAATATGATCGATATACCATTCGTTTTAGGAAATGGTTTACATTACTGTGATACGAATATCAACTTTTAAAAGTATCTCAGATTTTTCAAAATCCATGAATAAACATCAAGTTTATTCGTAATTTGAATACTAATATTCACCGTACTGCACGCTAAGTGAAAAATTGTAAAACACCGTGAACTTCACGTCATAGTTTACATATTGGTTAACACTATAAAGTTCTCGTCATAGGTTCAATTTATATTAATATTATGAACTTCAGGCCATAGTATGCGTGTCAAAATTCCAACTTGTATATAATTTTCCTTCCTCTCATATCGATCTTCGCATAAATGAGGGTCACATGAATTTTCATGAATCATTTGCTCTTGTTCCGGTATGGAAGCAATCAAACCCAAATTGGATTCAGATCATTGAGTTAGACCTTGGTTCTACTTGGATCCGGTTTGATCCTTTCGCCTCACCTTCTTTCTCCTCTAGTAGTCGGACTTTCCTGGCAGAAGGGATCTGTGACCTGCACAAGGAACGCACAGGGCCTTAGAGTTGTCCGAGGAAACCCTCTCCGATGCCTAAGTCAGCCCGTGTATGCACTTGAAGAACCTTACTCGTGAGGAGTAAGGTGGCGTTTTCTAGAGTGAGATTCTAGTAAGAGAAAGTTTACTACCCTCTTTTGTGGGAAATAAAGAGGTATTTATAGGTTCCCACAAGAGAGATTAAAAGAAAGAGAGAGAAAGATGGACACGTGGAGGCATGTCCTCTACTTGTTCCATTTTACCTTAGGCTTGATCAGGAGGGTTTGCCTTATCCAGCCTAGGCTCGGCAGGGCAGGCTGTTCTGATGTCCAGAGACCAGAAAGGATCTCTTTCTCTTGCGAGGGTCGCAGGAGTGGTCCGACTCGGCAGCCCGAGAGCTAGGCCTCAGGTTTTAGGACTTGGCAGGACTTTTCAGGGATGCCCCAAAGGGCTGCTTGGAGGGGTCTGACTGATGGTCTGCGTAGCAGGCTATTCTAGGACTCGGATATTATCTGGGTCAGGTCTGCCCCCAGACCTGACTGGTGGGCGACCCGGAACCGGCAGCCGACCCCATAAATTGCCCCTCGGCAGTAGGGGGAGCAAAGCTCGCGTCGACGGTCGACCCTTACTTGACTGGTGGGAGGCTGGCATTTGAACTCCCTCACATTAAATGCAATGTGTGCCCCTAGGGAGACTGTCTTAATTGTCTGGGCATGTGAGGCGTCAGAAAATCCCTCACCATGATTGTCTCTTCAGGGGATCCCTCGAGCCTTGTGTCTGAGTGACACTTGTCTTGCTCTGCAGGGACGGTTGGGAACATCATTAAATGCTCGGCCTCCCTCCCTTCAAGGCTTATAAAAGGGGAGGAGAATGTTGCTTGACCCATCCTTACGAACTTTAACCAAAAATGCTCCACTGTATTCTCTTCAACAATTAGGTTGGATTAAGGACAAAAATTTTAAGAGGAGGGTCCTCGTTGACACTTTCAGGTATATGAGGCCCACTTTGAGGTTCAAGTATCCCAGGATGGTGCAGACGATCATCCGCCTTCGATCCCCCTTTGCCCCAGGGGCAAAGAAGTTCCCGGAAGCCATCCGTCGCCCAAGGAAGACCTTGCCCTTTATGAAACGGAAGCCCGCGTCCTGTACACGGGTTGAGGGATGCTCTTATCGGGGTTGTCACCGGTACTTTCCTTGGCTACAGCCAGAGAATGTTGACCTTGACATTCGTGACTCAGGATCCACTCCCCCTACGCCCAAGAGGTTGAAAGGCGATTTTGACTACCCTGAGGGCACCAAGCTGACCCGGTTTGGATAGGACTGGGATGCCAACAGCTATGACTCTGGGGACAACGAGGGCAGGTGAAGAAATATTCTTCAGAGCTGGAGGGGCGTCACAAGGACTTCTCTGATTGCTTATCTAAGGCAGAGTCTGACCTGCTGACGGCCCAGGATGATTTGAGGATCCAGGAGGAGAAATGGTTGAAGGTGAAGGCTGACATTATTCAGGAGGCCAATGAGAAAGTTGACCATGCCTTTGCTGCAGGAGATGGTTCCACTATTGACTTCTGTTTGGAAGTCATCAGGGAGCTGACAAAAGACTTTGACGAAGAGGCCTTCAATCAGTTATATACCGCCAAGAATAAATCAAGGACCAATAAATCTCCCCAGGGGGGCCGTGACGGATCGTCTGACCCTTCCCAGGACGCGCCCCCTGCATAAGATTTAGGGCAGTCCTCCTCTGAGGGTTCGTGTCCTTACCCTGAAGGATTTGAGGCTTTTCTCCCTTCCAGCGCCTTCTCCTACGTTGACAATAATCTTAACTTTTGCGCACCGAGCCTGAATGTGGCCGGCTGCCGGTTTTCTATGTAATCTTCTTTTGTCGTCCTTTGGACTTGATTATTACTTGGTTTGTAAAACTTTGACTAAATCTGCCCTGCTAATCCTCTTTCTGTTTTTTTTAGTTTGGATGTTTTGTTTTGCTTAAGTTTGTGATCTGTCCTGTCCCTATCTCCTCGCTACAGTCAGGGGGTATGCTCCCTGTCTGCCTGGAGGTAGGCGGAGGGACTTATGTTTTTTATTCAAGGTTGAACGTCTATCAATCCTTGTTGGTTCGGCGGTGAGGCCCGACCTGACCCTGACTCATGGTTGAAGTCAGAGGGCCTACCCCCTGCCTGCCTGGTGGTGGGTAAGAGGACTTAGCGTTTTTTGTACAACGTTGAATGTCTATCAGTCCTTGTTGGTTCAGGGCTGAGGCCCCGACCTGACCCTGACTCCTGGTTGAAGTTAGAAAGCATGCCCCCTGCCTGCCTGGAGGTGGGCAGGGGGACTTAGCATTTTTTATACAAGGCTAAATGTCTGTCAGTCCTTGTTGGTTCGGCGCTGAGGCCCGGCCTGACCCTGAGTCCTGGTTGAAGTCAGAGGGCCTGCCCCCTGCCTGCCTGGAGATGGGCAGGGGGACTTAGCGTTTTTGTTGGGGGGGGGTCTATTTTCCCTAGGTTTTGCAACAGGAGGCCCTCCCCCTATTGCCCCCTGCCCGTTTGTGTGTGAGGTGCAAAGCTGAACAGACAACGAGTATGAGTAGGAGGTAAATCTTTTATTACATGGAAAAGTTAAAATTTTGGTCGGAGCTGTCGACATTAAATTCTGAACGTCCTCCGCCGATTCTTAGGAATTTTTTTTCAACTTTAGATCAAACATAATATCTCTTCAGGGTGTCCGCATTCCAGTGCGCCGCTAGCTCTTGGCCTTCAATATTGGCGAGCTTGTATGTTCCTAGACCCATAATCTGAATGGCTTGATATGGGCCTTCCAGTTCGTACTTAATTTGTCATGCTCTCTTGCCTTGCCGATTGCCTTGGTCTTGCGCAGGACTAAGTCACCCATCTGAAAGCTCCTTGTGTTTGCCTTTCTGTTGTAGATTCTCCTCAGTTTTTGCTGGTAGGCTGCTATGTTGGTACTAGCCTCCTGTCTCACTTCATTTACTAGGTAAAGGCCTTCAGTCATAGCTGCCTCGTTGCTTTCTCTGTCAAACTGCTAGGATCTTAGGGTAGGGATGCACGCCTTGATGGGCAGCAGAGCTTCTGCTCCGTAAACCAACCCAAAGGGGGTCTGCCTTGTAGACTCTTTTTTGGTAGTTCGGATTGACCACAGGACACTAGGGAGCTCATCAGCCCATCTGCCTTTAAGGTCATCCACCATATTTGTTAATCCGTACAACACATGCTTGTTTGCCGCCTCGGCTTGACCGTTGGTCTGAGGGTGACATACGGCGGAATAGGCGACTGTGATTCCATTACCTTCCGGCCAGATCCTCAGCGGGTCATTATCAAACTGTCTGTCGTGGTCGAACACAAGTACCTTTGGCAAGCCATACCTTGTAATCACATTTCTCTATATGACCTTTCAGACTGTTGGTTCTGTTATGTTCAGGACAGCTTCAGCTTCTATCCACTTAGTGAAGTAGTCTATTGCCACAATGAGGAACTTCCTGGCCCCTGTCGCTACGACAAACGGACCCAGTATGTCCATCCCCCATTGGGCGAAGGGGATGGGGGACCGGATGGGTCTGAGGTCCTGTGCTGGAGCATGTATTACTTGGGCAAAGAGTTGGCATTTTTTGCACTTCAGGGTTAAACTCTTTGCATTATCTAGCATAGTGGGCCAGTAATACCCTGCCCTTAGGGCTTTGTGCGCTAATGTCCTTCCACCGATGCGGTGTCCGCAGATTCCTGAATGAATATCATCTAGTACCTCGGTGGCTTGTTCTGCCCCCAGGCACCTGAGTAGGGGTGCGGAAAATGACTTTCGGCACAAATGCCCTTCAATCAGTATGTACCACGCGGCCTTTGACGACATTCTTTTTTGCTAAGCAGGGTCTTGCGGCAGAGGGTCGTTCTTCATGAACTTGATGATTGAGGTCATCCAGTTCTCGGCTCATAATTCCTCCACCATGCTGACTAGTTGGCAGGGTGTTGTGAATTTTTCTTGTATCACATCAACCCAAACCGACCTTCTGATGTCCTGTAGGCTGGAACTTTCCAGCTTGGACAGGGCGTCAGCGTGGTTATTCTGCGACCTAGGGACCTGCCTGACCTCGTTTGACTTCAGCCTTGATAGCTCTTGCTTGACTTTTTCCAGGTATAAGACCGTGGTCTGGTCCCTAGCTTCATATACTCACCATTAATCTGATTCGCAATGAGATGTGAGTCGGTAGACATGATAACCCTCTCTGCTCCTGCTGCTATGGCCAGGTGGATACCTGCCAGGACAGCTTCATACTCGGCCTCGTTATTGGCTGCTAGGAATGTGAATATGAGAGCATGCTCAAAATTAATTCCTTCTGTGCTGGTTAAAATGACTTCTGCCCCTGCACCATTGGCTGTAGACAAGCCATCAGTATAGACTAGCCATTCACCGGTCAGGGGGTCGTCCTCCTCAGAGTGGTAGCATTCGGCTAAGAAGTCTGCCAGGGCCAGTGTCTTGATGGCGGCCATGGGCTGGTAGGATATTCCTAATCCGCTTAACTCTATAACCCACTTCAACAGCCTTCCATATCTTTCAAACTTCTCAAGTACTTTCTCCAAGGGTTGATCAGTAAGCAAAACAACTGGGTGTGCATCAAAGTACGGCTTGAGCTTTCGCGCCGCAATGACTACCGCATATGCCGCCTTTTCAACTAATGGATAGTTTCTCTCAGCTGCCCTCAGGGCATGGCTTACAAAGAAAATCGGTTGCTGAGATCCTGCCTCCTCTCTTAGGATTACTGCACTAACGGTCGAATTTGTTACCGCTATGTAGAGAAAAAGCTTTTACCTTGTTGCCGGCCTAGCTAAGGTCGGTAATTGCTTCAGATGTTCCTTTAACTGCTCAAAAGCTTCTTTTTGTTCTGCCTCCCATCGGAACTGCTTGTTTCCCTTCAGTATATTGAAGAAAGGTGTTGATTTGTCAACATACGTAGCTATGAATCGTGCCAATGCAGCCATCTGGCCGGTTAGTCGTTGTATGTCTTTGATCGTCTTTGGTTCTGGGAGGTCTAGGATAGCTTTCACCTTTTCTGGGTTGGCATCAATGCCCCAGGTGCTGACAAGGAAACCGAGAAACTTTCCAGACCGAACCCCAAAGGTGCATTTCTTCAGATTCAACTTCATCTGATAAGCTCTCAGGGAGGAGAAGGTTTCAATCAGATCCCCTAAATGCTCCTCATCCCCCTTGCTTTTTACTATGGCATCGTCTACGTATGCCTCTAGGTTCCCGCCCTTCTGTTTCTTGAAAACTTGATCTACTTGGCGCTGATAGGTTGCTCCTGCATTTTTGAGGCCGAAGGGCATCATCTTATACATGTACGTTCCTGCACTTGCGATGAATTCACACTTCACTCTGTCTGGCTGCCACAAGTATACCTAGTGGTGCCCTGAGAAGGCGTCCAGGAAGCTTAACATCGAGTGCCCACTGGTAGCGTCGACCAACTGATCGATTCTCGGCAGGGGGTAGCAATCCTTCGGACATGCTTTATTGAGGTTGGTAAAGACTACGCACATCCTCCAGGCTCCCGAGGCTTTCTTCACCATCACCACATTGGCCAACCATTCTGGGTAATCGCAGCTTTCGATGAAGTCGGATTTCTAGAGTTTTTCAATTTCCTCTTTGATAGCCAGGTCCTTCTCAGTTGACATGTTTCTCTTCTTTTGCTTTACTGGCCGGAGAACTGGGTTGACGTTTAGCTTGTGAACAATACGACTCGGGTCAACTTCCGACATTTCGTCGGTCGAGTAAGCAAAGACGTCTTTGTTGTCCTGCAGGACTTTGATCAGTTTTTCCCTATAAGGTTCTTCCAGATCAATGCCGACAAGGATCGGCCTTCCTGGTTCCAGCTCCACCAGCATGCTCTCACCCCGATGTTCTGGGTGATCAGCTGGTTTTTCAATGGCCAATTTGTCAGCCAGGATCTCTCCCTCCCTGTTGAGGGAGCTATTTGCCTTTCTTTTTCTTTTTTCTTTCAGCCTCATGGGTACGTAGGGCGACCGAATAGCACTTCCTAGCCGACTCTTCGTCTCCGCGGACCTTGCCTTCTATGCAAAAGTCGGTGACGTAGGCTACGGTCAGCGCTCTGATAGATATGGCTGCCTTTACCTCGTCTAGGGTGGCTTTGCCAATGAGGGCATTATATGCAGACTTTGCGTCTACCACTACAAAGGACGCTCGGATATTCCTGGCCGATGCCCTCTCTCCGAACGTGACAGGCAGTTCAATTATCCCCATTGGGAGGATACTTGCGCCACTGAATCCATA
Source organism: Agrostemma githago (assembly GCA_958450325.1). Lineage (NCBI taxonomy): Eukaryota > Viridiplantae > Streptophyta > Magnoliopsida > Caryophyllales > Caryophyllaceae > Agrostemma > Agrostemma githago. Next base: position 56,316,202 of record OY288243.1, read on the forward strand.
TAGGGACCCCGGGGCAGGTTTGAGATGTCTTCTTTCTAAGTTCACTTTTTAAAAGGCCTCCTTGTATAGCAGATTCGTATATGCACCGGTGTCCACCATACATCTTTTCACTATATGGTTATTAATAACCAATGACAGTACCAGGGGATCACTGTGGGGGTAAACCACTTTGCCTGAATCTTCCGGGGTTATGCTGAGGGTCAGGGCGGTTGGGCTCCTGATGGTTGGATTTGTCGCGGGTCCTACCGATCAATATATAACCAACTAATCCTAACGGTAGCTAGGGTAAGTCGGGTCGTGTCCACGGAGACAGTAATGTAATGTCTAGACTAGGTCTTCCTAGAAACAAGGCTAAGTCACAAACAAACACAAAGAAATGATAATTGACAAACTATGATGGGAGAAGAGGTATGAACAAGACTAACAATGAACAAGCTATAACAAAAACTAATGAACAACTAAAGATTAACTAAGCAAATAAACTAGAGAAGATGATCGACTAAAGAGATAGAGAATTCAAATATGGAAGAGAGTAGGGTTAGGTCGGGTTCATAAGTGTAGTAGGATAATTGGGAAATCAAGGGTATAGGTGCCACTTAGTTACTAAGGTCGGTTTGCGCTCTCGCGCCAAAGTCCGCACTCTCGTGTCTAAGACTAGACCCGAACATTCAAGCAAGATGCTACTCAAAACACAAACATTCAACCACAAATCGAATACACAATGAGAAGATGAGAACAAGTATGAGAAGCATTGGCCACTACTACCCACACAAGCAATACAACAAACACATAGTGTGCCCAATAAGTGACTAGCAACAAAAGGAATCACCTTTACCCACAATCAAGCCCTAATCACCCATAATCCACAATTAATTCCCCTACTAACCCCACAAGGAATCTACTCACTCATTATCAAGATAAAACTAACATGAACAAGAGAAAACAACATAATAATCAAAACATCCATAATGAACTAACAATAACAATAAGCAATATCTAAAGATTAAAACTTGATAAATAAAAAAAGAACAAGAGAAAAGAGATTATACCAACTACAAGAGGATGAAAAAGATGTGAACTTGAATTAATAAGAAACCCAAATAAAACTCCAAGGTTGTCAAGCTTGGAAATAATCTTCAAGAATCTCCTTAATACAAGACTATTTAATATGATTAAACTAAGATTAACTAAGGATTAACTAGAGATGAAGAGAGGCTAATTAGGGTTATGAATGCTTAAGAGAGGTCTAAAATAATCTAGGGTAATGTATCATTCTTAAACAATACAAGGGAGGAGTATTTATAGGGTTACAAGAATGAAGGAGGAAGAAAAAGAAGTCACGCGCAGCAGCTCGTTCATCCCGTCCGGGACGGATCGGTCCCGACCGAGACGGTCTGATCCCGACCGGGACGGGTTGTTCCCGACCGGGACGGGTTGTTCCCGACCGGGACGGGTTGTTCCCGACCGGGACAGGTCCAAAACAGAACCCTCCGCATTTGTGCACCTCATCCCGGACGGGATGAGGTCCTTCCCGACGGGGATGGGTCTTGTAGGCCTCCAATATGATCTTTAAGGTCCTTCCTTGCTTCTCATGGGCTTCTCATCGACTCTCGGGTCTCGGTATCGAGTCTAAGGGGCTCGGGATCGGGTCCCAAGGTCTTGGGATCGAATCCAAGACATCTAGTGATCGTTCTTTCACTTCGTTGGCTCCAAAAAGTGTATGAAATGAGTCGGAATCGTTCCAATTCTTCATGAATGGTCTCGGGAACCTGAAACGAACTAGAGGAAGCATAAGTAGCCCATGAACCGCTCCCAAGGAGCGATTCCGCAACGAAAATGGGACCAATGCACAACAAACTAGGCACTACAAACTACACTTATCAACTCCCCCACACTTAACCCTTACTCGCCCTCGAGTAAGCACAAACTAACTACTAAACTAGCCGAGCGAGTATTAGCATACCTTACACCCTTTCAACTCACGCGAGAACACCTAGAGGATTAGTGCTCTTCGCAAGGCAAGTGAGGTCTTGTGACAAAACCGTGGATGCAACCGGACACAAAAACACATAAACAAACAAACATACAACAAATAAACAAAAGGTTGCACCCAAAAAGAAACAAATACCGCTTCCCTCTAAAAGGCGGTGAAAGAAGCACCGGCTTAGGACTCAAGGCAAGTGACAACGCTCCCAAGCTAGCAATACAAACCAAAATGGACCAAACCCTAATAGTATGACGACAAAGCAATAAAAACGTTGGTAACTTACCTAGGTTCCTCCTAACCTTCTAAGAACGTACTACGGGACGATCGGCGAGATGGAAAAAGGATGAACCACGGTGTTAGTCGACACTGTATGTAAGTTAGACCCCGCCCCCTTTAGCAATATGCCAAGAGGGTCGTCCCATGCCCAAAACCGCCCAACTAGTCCAAGTAAAAAGGTGGTTATGATTGCAAAATGAGGGAAGACCGATCATTACCGCTATCATCCTTCCTAGGGACTCGGTCCTTTGGTAGCTCTTCACGGTAACGATCGGAAAAAGGCTTATTTTGAGAGGGTGAGAATCTTTTTGTGAGACGGTTTTCTTTTGGCATTTTTCTTTCTTTTGCATTTTTGCTTTGTGTTGCTATGCCATTTCTTTTTCATCATTTGTATTTTCTTTTTGGCTTTTTGTGCCTTTTCTTTTTCTTCAATCCTTTCTTTCTTTCATTTTCTATCATTTTCTTTTTCTTGCCCTTTTGGCTAGATTTGAGTTGGAGGCATTTCTTTTTGCAACTAAGAAAGAGATTTCAACAATTTGCAACTTTATTACATGGATATGTGTAGGAGGTAGGGGAATGGGAAAGTCGGGAGCGCGCTTTCCCTTCAAACCCACAAAAAGGGGAGAAACTTGGACTAATCAAACAATTCCGAACACGGTCACCTAGGGGATGGAACTCGGCAACCAAGGCCTTTTCACACCGTGGGTGGTCATAATGGTCAAAATGCAAATCCCGTAGTAAATCCCAAGTAAGCTAGGTGGACTCAAGGTAAGAAACCAACGAAATCATTGATTTAGGGTCATTCTACTAGACTAAAGTCCAAGACTCGATTTATACTACTAGAGAGGGAAAGTAAACACTTGCACACTAGCCTCTAAACCGGGTTTTCGAAAATCTTTTTACACAATAGACACAACTACACATCACAAAACAAATACGACAAAGACGGAAGAAAAGGAGACAAAAGGCAACAAAACAAAACAAATCAAAACAAACATACAAAGAGAACAAACACCACCCCGAATTTCTAAACAAGCAACCAATCAACCACAAATCTTTACAAGGCTCCACCCGAGCACACATCATCACAAATATCCTCCACATTTCACAAGAGAAAAGAGGAAAAGGGATGAAAGATGTTACCGGATGTCTTGAAAGCTCTCCAAAGCTATCAGTGATTAAGCAACCTATATGGAAAAAAGGAGGCAAAACACGCACAACACAACAAATATACGACATAACAACACAAAAGGAAAACACACAAAAGAAAATCTTTTTGATTTTTGTGAAAAAATTTCAAATTTTTAGGGTTTTTGAAGATTTTTCGGAAAAACTACGAAAACAAAACTAACTATGATAGAATATCGCTCCCCCACAATTAAGCCGACCAATGTCCTCATGCTCGACCGTAGTGTATGGAGACGAAAAAAGAAAAGAAAAGAAATTACGAAAATAAAGCTAAAAATCAAAAAGAAAAGTGGAGAAAAGGGTAGAATGTGTCCGCCCGGGGTGTAGTCAAGTCACCATGTGTAACACCCGCTATTTTTCCTAAGCATTTTTATTCTTTCCGTTAGGACTCCCTCTTAACTCTGTCACTTTTCTGCCTCATATTTTATCATTTTACTAAGCTCTATTTTAATTTTTGAGTTTAATAATTTTTATTTTTAATTTCAAAGATTTAAATCCTTTTAAATCCATTTATTTGGTTTCTTCGTAAACTAATTAGTTTTTCCGCAAGGAATTCCATTTCTCTTCGAATTTACATTTTTAAGCTTGGATTTAAGTTATTCCTTTTCCTAAAAATGTTTGAATACATTCTATAATATTTTCAACTAGTAAATATTTTTATTTACAAAAATTAGTTGTTAATGACTTTTATTACGAAGCTTCGCGAATAATTATTTTCTTACGCGAGGTTTACTCGAATTACTTTGAAATGCCTTTAACTATTTTACGATTTTACTTTTTATCAACTTATAAATTTTTGAGACCATTTACTCACATTTTGGACCAACTAAGCCCTTGGTCACAAGTTTTATTACGTTTTATTTAAACGTTGCATTTTATCACGTTAAAACGTAAACATAAGATAAATTATTTTCATTCATTGTAGCATTAGTATCAAGACTTTTCATACTCCTTCATCAACCCTTTTGGCCGGCCACTTTATGTGAAAATCACATAGTTTTCATCAACAAATTTATTCTCATTTATATTTTGAAAAAAACCATCCATTTCCATACTACACCTTATTCATTCATCAAGAAAAAAAAAATCTATCATCACCTTCTCTTGGCCGTGGCACTCTCTCTCCATCCTAGGATTATTTTGATTCAATTCTAGTCTTAATCGACTCAAATTCATCGTCAAATAATCCTCTTTCCGTTCTCTTCGTTAAGGTATTAATCCACGTCGTTTTCGATCAATTTTTACCTTGATTTTTATTAGTTTTCTCATGTTATTTTTCTGCCATGATTTCCGTGTTTGGTAGGATTTTTGGACGATCCCGAAGCCGACGAATATATTATCGACTCAGACTTGGAGTAGAGGTAACGTCGATGTTACTCGGTATTTCAAGATTTTAATTGAGTATTTGCATGTATATACTTTTATATTTTATTTTGGCAATATATGTATGTCACGGATTCTGGAAAAAAATTTAAAGTTGAAAGTTCGCATGTTTCGATATTTTTATCGCTTTTACGAGATTAACGATTAAATTGTTATATTAATTTGTAAAATCGTAATAATCGGCCTAAACATGTAATATATGTTTATATTCTGGAAAAATGTTGTTTTTGATGTTTTTTAATAATTTAGTATTTTTCTGATATTTTTGACATCGATTATTGAATTATTACCGTTTTCGGACAAAAACGATTAAAAGCCGATTTTTAGTTATAGTACTTAAACATTTTATTTTAATCTGATTTTTGACGTGGTGAAACTTTCTGGTGAAATAGAATTTTCTGAACTTTTTCATAACTTTTCGGAATTGTTAAGTGGATGAATTAATTAATCACTTTAAATCACCGTTTATCGTGAAAACCGTGTTTGTTGTTTAAATTCCCGATTTCTGTACTTTGGTTTAAATCTGGAAAAAATTATGATTCTGATGATTTCATGATAAAATTTAATTTTATGATTTTTAGTGCTTTAATAAAAAGTTAGGAACGATAAGTTTTATTAATGGAATCGTTAATTGTGAAAACGGGTTTTAAAGACGGTTTTGACGAGATTTATTAAATCTGGAATTTTTGGAAATCTGGAAAAATGGTAGATTCTGAAAAATCATGATTTTTAGGTTTAATAGTAATTTTTGGATATTAATACTTAAATCGTTTTGTAATTACTATTTTTATTAATCGTTGTTGTCGAGATTGGACGATTAACGAGAAAACGCTTTAAAAACCGAGTTTTTAGAATTCTGGAAATTTTATTTTCTGGACAGAATGTCCATAAATATAATTTAACTATTTTACGTAATTTTTGTACTATTTATTATAGTCTTTAATTAATAAATATTGATTTTCGGACAAATTGTGATTTATCGTTAAAATGCTTCGTCTTACCTAAAAGAATTATGTTTCCAGCAAATTTGAAAGTATTTAAATCTGAAACTTTAAGAGTTAAATCATCCCTTAACATATTCTAAATATATTCAATGGTTTAATTAAATAAAAGACGATAAAAGATTTAATTTGACATTTGTCGTAAAATCCTATTTGTAATCGTATTGTCGTAACTAATAATAATTAGGGAATTTTAGCTTTTTAACTTTTGAAAACACCCTAATTAGTAGTATTAAAATGTTTAAGACACTTTTAATCATTTTATAACACTTATACGATATTTTAATAATTTCATAAAATCAAATGATCTTACTTTAATAATTAATATCGTTAAGGCCGAAAGTATTAGTTTTATAAATCTATGTCGTTTACTAAAAATTGGTATTAGTATGAACTAATATTTTCAATATTTTGATATAATGCTATTTTTAGTAAAGTTTCTAAAAATAGAAAGTTTTCTCTTTTAGAATATAAATGTTTACTTCTTTTGTTCTCTTATTATTATTAATGATCATATCTCTTAAATATATCGATAATGACTTTGTTTTGGAGTTATGGAATAAGGATAAGTGTGGGGTTAGAGTAATACAGTCTAGGATGTACTGTTTTGCCATCAACTATAAGGCTGGTGTATCCATTTGGGATGCATTGGTTGTTGAACTGGATACATTTGGTGTCCAGGAGTATATGTGCATTGTGCCCTTAAGCTAGATATCGCATCGTGTTAGTCGCCGTCAGTTGAACTGGATACATTTGGTATCCAGGAGGGGTGTATATTACTTAAGCTAGGACCTCGCATGATAAGTCGACGTCCTATTATGGTTGAGTTGCCTAGTTAGAGACCTTGGATCTTCGCTGCGTGTGAAGTTGGTGTCTGAGTTCTCGAAGCTAGTTTTTAGTATATCCCTAGTGAAAGTCTAGCCTTGTGCACACTGATCGAATATCCATAACGCCATTTTGATTATTTTATTTATTATCGATATAAATTGGTTTGCAGGTTGGCAAATATTTTTATGTTTCTTCGGAAACCCTTTTTTAATTTGTTTTACGCTAAAGCTTATTTTAATATGCTGTTTTACTGTTTTTCATTTTTACTATTTTTCCTATATTAGTAATTACTGTTTTAAAATCCTGTTATACGGCTGGGAGAACGTTGACGTTGCTCCCCACTGATTGTGGCTGTTATGTTTTAACATGGCAGGTATATGTGTTTGTTTTCCGGTGGGTGTGGGCTAGCGAGCAGTCTTGGATCCTGCTTGATCTTTTTAACAATTATGTCTTAAGGATTGTATAACCTCTTTGTGGATTGTTTTAAATTTTAGCCATTTTTATGTATGGCATACATTTGACTTTACCAATTTAATTTACTAAGACATAGTTACAACGTGTTATAATCCCGACTCTACAGTGTTTCCGCCACTGTATCGCGTTAGAATTTCTAGGGGATTACACCATGGGTCGAGACAAGAAAAGATATGGTAAGGGGGAGAAATAATAAGAAGGAAATAAAAGGAAATGGGAGGGGAGGACTAGGTGTAATCAAGTCACCTAGCCCGGATTCCGCCCAAATCTGACTAAGTCCTACAAAAAGGGTGAAAAATCTTGTAAATTTGGATTTTGAAATGACTATCGATGTAGTCACGTCATCGAGAGTCGGGAGCAACAATTACCAAGGCCCCGAGGGCCACCATGACACGAATGATAAGGGGAAGGGGAAATAAGAAAAGAACACAAGCAACAAAAGACGGAAAAGAAAGAATAGTTGTCGTACCATGCGGGTAGCAACTCACTCACTCCATCGTCTCATAGGTCGATATCGGCACGTAGCTAGTCGTCGTCATTGCTATTCCCCTCCAATCACGATATGGTTCCATGGTTGGAGCACAAAGGTATAAGGAGGTTGGTTTTGATGTGAAAGTCGTTGTAAAGTGAAGAGAAAATGAGGTGGATATGTGTATATGAAGTGTAGGGGTCATGTGATAAGGGCAAGGATAGGTAGGGAGGTTGGGAGGGGGTATAAAGTGGTAGGGTGGGCTCAAGTGACGAAGAAGAGGCCAAAGGAGGAGCAGGGGGCCATCCCGGTCGGGATGGATGGTCCTGGTCGGGATGACATACCCGTCCCGGTCGGGAAGCCCTCGTCCCGGTCGGGATGACACTCCAGAGAACCCCATTTTTGGCACACTCATCCCGATCGGGATGACATCCTTCCCGGTCGGGATGCACTCTTCTCGGCCGGGAAGAGTCTTCTAACCCTTTAAATCTCCAAAAGCTCGTCCCAAGCTTCAAAAACCGACTCCTCTTCGCACAATCCAAGCTCTAACAATAAACCCTCCTCTCTAGGATTCATCTTCACTTCACACCTATCAAGTGGGCTCAAAACATTCATCAAAATCCCTCCCTCACATTACTCATCAAAATACCAAATCACAAGAATTTCACAAAAACTAAAAGTATTACAAGAAAGAGATATATACAATAAGACGGTTCTTTTGGAACTCCGTCAAACCAAGGGTGGTGCATTCTTCAATTCTTTTTCAACAACACTTGGCCAATTCCATCTCCATTAAGGGCTCGAAGAAACAAATCGAAGGCTCTTGCAATGTCTTCTATCAAGCTTGTGGTGTAACCATCCACACTACAAGGCTCTTCACAACTTTGTCTCGACGTTCCCGGGGCATCCCGATCTAATAAGTTCAATGGCTTGAACTTGTACTTTCGATCCTTCGGTATATACCCAAACGTCCATCTATCCTCATGTGGCCCCAAGGGAGGCTCATCTTCCTTCTTGTCTTGGCACTTGTCTTCAAACTCATGATATGGGCACTCATCCGCCCCAATCTCGGAATCATCGTCCTCAATTCCATAGAAGTTGTTCTTCAAGCTTTTACTCGTCTCATCCCCTAGATTGATGTCTTTCATGGTGTGGATCATATTACAAGACTCATCATTAGTAGGCGAGGTGTTGTTTTGGAGGTCAAACATGAGTTTTTCTTCGCCTAACTCAAATGTGATCTTACCGTTCTTCACATCAATCGTGGCACCGACGGTATATAGAAATGGGCGCCCAAGGATGATGGGAGTGATAGCATCTTCCGGCATGTCGAGCACGAGGAAGTCGACCAGAATAAAGAACTTCCCGATTCTTACCGGCACATCCTCCAACATCCCCAATGGTCGATTAAGTGAAATATCGGCCATTTGGAGTGTAATGGAAGTACTCTTGAGCTCCTTCATCCCGAGTCCCTCACAAATGGAATAGGGAATGATGCTTACACTCGCACCCAAATCACATAGTGCTCTCTCAATCTTGAAGTTGCCTATGGTGCACGGGATCGAAAAACTACCCGGATCCTTCAACTTGGGAAGCGTAGAACCTTGAATAAGCCCGCTCACCACTCTTGTGAATGCTATGGTCTCTTCCTTGTCGACAGATCTCTTCCTAGCCAAGATTTCTTTCATGATTCCTCCATATGCCGGGATTTGGGTAAGTAGATCGGTAAATGGGACACTCGCATCCAATTTCTTCACAATATTAAGGAACTTGTCATATTGGATATCCACCTTGGTCTTCATTTGCCTTGTTGGGAAAGGCAACTTGATTTGAACCTTGTTTTGCTCAATAGGGGTGGACTTATCAAATTACACTTTTCCTTTACCCTTGTCTTTTCCTTGAAGTGGGGGAAGCTTGTCTTCTTGGGGTTTCTCAATCTCCCACAAGACTTGCTCCTCAATTGGGTTTCCCAAGCTTGGATCTTCTTGAATTGGAGACACAACTTCTTTCATTGGTACTTGCTCATTAGGGGGTAAGGGGGAGTTATAAGATGAACCACTCCTCAAGGTAATAGCATTCACATGCTCAAATTTCGCCGTTTCACCTTGAGGAGGTAGTTGCCCCTTTTGCCTTGAAGAGCTACCCGAAGCAAGTTGAGCTATTTGGGTCTCGAGCATCTTCATATGAGCATCTCTTGCCAAGTTATCCCTTTGAAGTTGAGTAATGATTTCTTGTTGGGTTCTTTGTGTCTCCAATTGACTCATTTGCATGTCCAACATTGACTTTTGCATGTCGAAATCCCGAGGGGGAGATTGTTGGTTATGAGGAGTGTTTGTGATGGCTAGAGGAATGCCATAATCATGAGTAGGAGACCGACTCCTTGGCTTGCTTTCTTGTCGATTACCTTGTGATCCTTGTTGTTGTTGATGGTTCCCTTGGAACCCATGAGAGTTGCCTTGATTAAGGCCTTGATTGTTGCCATGGTTGTAGTTTTGATGTCCTTGATTGAAATTCCCTTGTTGGAACCCTTGATTGTTGTTGAAGGTACCTTGGGTATTTTGCTTGAAGTTGTTGAATGGCCTTGGGTTGCCTTGATAACCTTGGTATCCTTGATTGTTGTCCCTTAAGGGAGGTGGAACATAGGGACGGTGTTGTAGAGCTTGTTGTTGAGAAGCTTGATGGGAAGCTTGGTACATATTAGGATAGGGGGCACCTTGCTTGAACGCTTGAAAGGAGTTCACTTGCTCAATACTTCCCCGACAATGTATAGGCTCATGTCCAACTATCCCACCAGTATCGCACATCCCATAATAAGGTGTAGGAGGCACAACTCCCAAAGCATTAACTTCATAAATCGAGTGTTGGTTGGAGGAACTAGTGCTTTGAACTTGATTGAGGTGGCTTTGGAGCTTCTTGTCAATAGTCTCCATGTGAGCTTTTAATTGAGCCCCAAGGTCAATGCTTAGTTGTGTGATGGCATCGACCTCGTGCCTACCTCCTCGATTCGCCTTCCTAGGCCTTGAGTATTGGGAATTGTGGACTGCCATCTCCTAGATTCTTGACCAAGTTTGGTCATCATCCACCTCGGTAAACCTTCCATTCGATCCCATATTGAGTATGGCCCTTGAGTCTTCCTATAACCCGTTCCAAAATTGTTGAACAAGGAACCATTGTGATAAACCATGGTGAGGACAAGAGAGGATCAAGGCTTTGAATCTTTCCCATGCTTTGTAGAGGCTTTCTTCATCACGTTGTTGGAATCCCGTGATAGAAGCTCTCAATAAATTTGTCTTCTCCGGGGGATAGAATTGGTGGTAAAAAGCCAATGCTAGCTTCTTCCAAGTATCAATACCAAGAGTCGCCTTGTCTAACCCTTTGAACTATTGCTTTGCTTTACCGATCAAAGAGAAAGGAAATAGTACCCATCGGATTTGGTCTTGGGTTATTTCCGTTTGTGAGATAGCATCGCAATAGTCCGAAAAGGTTTCCATGTGTTGATGAGGATCTTCGGTTGGTAACCCACTAAATTGGCTTCGCTCGACCAATTGGATGAATTAAGTCTTAGCCACAAAATTTCCGGTATATGCCTCCGGTAAAGCGGTTGCACCGGGCAAGACATCCTCCGTAAATGTGGAGTGTGAAGAGAACTTAGGCATTATTGGATATGCGGGAGAGGATGGTGTAGATGGTGTTGATGTAGAAGTTGAAGGAGAACTTGGTTGAGAAGTACCAAAAGGATTTATGAAGATCCCTTCGGTATTGCCTTGAGGTTGCTCGATAAAGTCGGATCCTTGGGCCTGTTCTTCGGTGGTATTGCTAGCACTTCGTTGAGAGATTCTAAACCGGCCAATCGTCCATTGGCGAAAGGCTCTAAAGATTCTTTCCGGCTCTGGATTGAAGAGAAAGAATTCGCCTCCCCCCTAGGCATACACTACACACTAGAGCAAACGTGAGAACACCTAGTGCTTTATGGGCACTGGGCAAAGACAATAAACGAGCACTACCCAAGACAAAGAGAAAAAGAAGCTAAAGAAACTAAGACTACACAATATGCACAAGAGATAGAAGAAGAGCACAAGAAGGGTAACTAAGTCAAGCTAATAAGCAAACTAAGTCTAAACATGCACCGTCCCCGGCAACGGCGCCAAATTGATGGTTGGATTTGCCGCGGGTCCTACCGATCAATATATAACCAACTAATCCTAACGGTAGCTAGGGTAAGTCAGGTCGTGTCCACGGAGACGGTAATGTAATGTCTAGACTAGGTCTTCCTAGAAACAATGCTAAGTCACAAACAAACACAAAGAAATGATAATTGACAAACTATGATGTATGGGAGAAGAGGAATGAACAAGACTAACAATGAACAAGCTATAACAAAAACTAATGAACAACTAAAGATTAACTAAGCAAATAAACTAGAGAAGATGATCGACTAGACAGATAGAGAATTCAAATATGGAAGAGAGTAGGGTTAGGTCGGGTTCATAAGTGTAGTAGGATAATTGGGTAATCAAGGGTATAGGTGCCACTTAGTTACTAAGGTCGGTTTGCGCTCTCGCGCCAAAGCCAAAGTCCGCACTCTCGTGTCTAAGACTAGACCCGAACATTCATTCAAGATGCTACTCAAAACACAAACATTCAACCACAAATCGAATACACAATGAGAAGATGAGAACAAGTATGAGAAGCATTGGCCACTACTACCCACACAAGCAATACAACAAACACATAGTGTGCCCAGTAAGTGACTAGCAACAAAAGGAATCACCTTTACCCACAATCAAGCCCTAATCACCCATAATCCACAATTAATTCCCCTAATAACCCCACAAGGAATCTACTCACTCATTATCAAGATAAAACTAACATGAACAAGAGAAAACAACGTAATAATCAAAACATCCATAATGAACTAACAATAACAATAAGCAATATGTAAAGATTAAAACTTGATAAATAAACAAAGAACAAGAGAAAAGAGATTATACCAACTATAAGAGGATGAAAAAGATGTGAACTTGAATTAATAAGAAACCCAAATAAAACTCCAAGGTTGTCAAGCTTGGAAATAATCTTCAAGAATCTTCTTAATACAAGACTAATTAATAAGATTAAACTAAGATTAACTAAGGATTAACTAGAGATGAAGAGAGGCTACATAGGGTTTTGAATGCTTAAGAGAGGTCTAAAATAATCTAGGGTAATGTATCATGCTTAAACAATACAAGGGAGGAGTATTTATAGGGTTACAAGAATGAAGGAGGAAGAAAAAGGAGTCACGCGCAGCAGCTCGTTCATCCCGTCCGGGACGGATCGGTCCTGACCGAGACGGTCCGATCCCGACCGAGACGGGTTGGTCCCGACTGGGACGGGTCCAAAACAGAACCCTCCACATTTGTGCACCTCATCCCGGACGGGATGAGGTCCTTCCCGACGGGGATGGGTCTTGTAGGCCTCCAATATGATCTTTAAGGTCCCTCCTTGCTTCTCATGGGCTTCTCATCGACTCTCGGGTCTCAGGATCGAGTCTAAGGGGCTCGGGATCGGGTCCTAAGGTCACGGGATCGAATCCAAGGCATCGAGTGATCGTTCCTTCACTTCGTTGGCTCCAAAAAGTGTATGAAACGAGTCGGAATCGTTCCAATTCTTCATGAATGGTCTCGGGAACCTGAAACGAACTAGAGGAAGCATAAGTAGCCCATGAACCGCTCCCAAGGAGCGATTCCGCAAGGAAAATAGGACCAATACAGAACAAACTAGGCACTACAAACTACACTTATCAGCTCCCACCTCTTTCTGCATAGCAAATCTGATTTTGGAGCTCGCGGAGCTGCCGCTTTCGTCCCCTTCAGCTTGTTTGACAGCCAACATCCCCTAATATCACATGAATGACCATACGGTCCTTCCCTGAGCCTTCCGACCTCTCTGTTGTGACCTTTTGGTTTTTGTTTCTGGCGGCGTAGTTGCTTAACCAACTATTTCTGACGAGCTTCTCTATCTCGTCTTTCAAGTGTCAGCACTCTTTGGTCGTGTGCCCTATGCTGTCATGGAACATGTAAAAATTTCTTTGGGTCGCCTTTTGGATTGTGCGGTTTGTTCGGGCGATTCCACTTCGTTGTTTCTTTTTCAAGCTCAAATATCTCAGCCCTTGACTTGTTGAGGGCGGTGTAACCGTCGAACTTTGGTTTGTACGATATGCGCTCCTTTCTTGGGCTGCCCCCTTCTTCTGCTCTCTGCTTTGCCGCTGACTCTCCCCTGCCGCGCCTATCCTGCAGTCCCCCTTGTGGTCTGTTAGACGTCGCGGGGGTATCCGGCAGGTTGTGGTACTCCTCCTGGAGCATGAAACCTTCAGCTATTTTACGTGCCTTGGCCAGGGATTCGGGCTGGGCTAGGATAAGCTGATTCTTCATCTCTCCCGGCAGCAGTGAGTTAGTCAGGGCGTAGGCCACGGTGGGGTCATTGAACTCTCTGACCTGCCGGAAGGCCCGGTCAAATCTCTTGAGATATTCTCTGATAAACTCACCTTTCTTTTGCTTCAAGGTCATCAGGTCGAAGCGAGTCAGCCTGCGCCTATTGTTTCCAGCATACTGGTCTAAGAAGATCTCTGCCAGCTCTTCTTAGGTATAAATTGATACCTGTGGCAGGTTGCAGAACCACCCCTGGGCCAAACCCACCACGGTCGTAGGAAAGATTTTGCAGCACGCAGCATCGTCGGCGTCATACATTCCCACGTGGCTCTCGTAAGCGGCCAAATGATCCTCAGCGTTCGTGGTTCCATCGAACTTGACCGTAACCATCTTTATCTTTGGGATAGGACAACTTTGGACGTCCGCATAGAGTGGCGTCCTGGTAGGCCTGCCCAGCATCTTAGACCGGCTCCCTGTGGAATAGTAACCGTAGTCATCCCATTTGTTAGGCGTTGGTGCCTTGGTACTTGGGGAGTGATGTCTAGACGTGTGCACGCTCATAACTTCGTCTTCTCTTACGGGGGTCTAATGTCGGGAACGGGGCCTTTTCTCTCGCGGCGGCTGCGGGGGCTCAACCTCCGAATCTCGGCTATGGCGATGCCTTAGCTCGATTGGCTGGCCTTGGTTGAGCCTGACCTGCATGCCCTTCGACAGCCCCGGCGCCTTTTGTCGCTTCCCAGCTGGTGTCAGTCTGCTGAACACCCCAGTCTGCTTTGGTCCTAGGCGCTTCGAGACGGGCTCCTTTGGCTTCAGCCGTTCTCGCATTTCCAAAGACAGGGATCCCTTCTCTGCTGACGCAGTTGACTCAATGGTGTGGACAGATCCATCCTTATGTTGAGGCGGCTGTTCTTAGGTGTCGGTCAGGAGGCGCTTCTTTGCATGGATATATCCTCCTTCCGCCTTTTTCGCCATTCTCTGGATCTTCCTGACGCGGTTTGCTTCGTGCCCCCAGCGTCATCAGTGCTTGTGAAACGGAGGTGCCTGGGGGTCGTTGCTATTCTGCCTACCAGGTCCTCAGCGTAATCTGCTTGTCAAGCATCGCCGAGAAGAAGGCGACAGCCTGCTTGGCCTGGGCGGGAGTCAGCCCTAGGTTTAGACCTTGCTCTGTCTCCTACTCATCTGCGGCTGTCGCTCCCTTACTCGATGCGCCGTGGAGGGTAGCCTGCCCAACTCTCCGGAGTGTGGCGGCAAGCGTTACTTCTCTTGGTGTGATGGGCATGCCGTACCGGGGGACTATCATCTGTCCCGTCGAGTCAGCTCCCCATTCAGTTTCTACAACTTTGTGCATCTTCTGATGGCCTTTTCGTTCTTTAAGGATGTTCTAACTCTGTTGTTCCCCACAGACGGCATCAAATTGTTTCGGTATGGAAACAATCAAACCCGAATTGGATTCGGATCTTTGGGTTAGACCTTGGTTCTACTTGGATTCGGTTCGATCCTTTCGCCTCATCTTCTTTCTCCTCTAGTAGTCGGACTTTCCCGGCAGAGGGGGTCTGTGACCTACATAAGGAACGCACAGGGCCTTGGAATTGTCCGAGGGAACCCTTTCTGATGCCTAAGTCAGCCCGTGTATGCACTTGAAGAACCTTACTCGTGAGGAGTAAGGTGGCGTTTTCTAGAGTGAGATTCTAGTGAGAGAAAGTTTATTACCCTCTTTTGTGGGAAATAAAGAGGTATTTATAGGTTCCCACAAGAGAGAGTAAAAGAAAGAGAGAGAAAGATGGACACGTGGAGGCATGCCCTCCACTTGTTCCCTTTTACCTTAGGCTTGATCAGGAAGGTTTGTCTTACCCAACCTGGGCTCGGCGGTGCAGGCTGTTCTGATTTCCAGAGACCAGAAAGGTTCCTCCTGCGAGGGTCGCAGGAGTGGTCCGGCTCGACATCCCGAGGGCTGGGCCTCAGGTTTTAGGACTTGGCAGGAATTTTCAGGGATGCCTCAGAGGGCTGCTCGGAGGGGTCCGACTGATGGTCTGCGTAGCAGGCTATTCTAGGACTGGAATATTATCTGGGCCGGGTCTGACCCCAGACATGACTGGTGGGCGACCGAGGACCGGCAACCGACCGCATCAGCTTTCATTTATTGAATCAGGCTCAAATAAGACCACATTATCATTAGGCTCAATTAAGGCTGCATCAATTGGCTTAATTAAGGCCACAACATTTGGCTTTTTTTATAATGTCATGTTCTTAAGTTCAGCTTCTGACAGAGTCTTTATCGAAGAAATTAATTTAGAGTTCTCAAAACTCTTTTCACAATCTGTTGACTTTCAGGACAATATTGAGTGTTATTAAACACAGTACAATTTCTTGTACTTTCTCACCACATAATTTTAATTTCTACTTTAAACTGATATTTTTTTCCTTGACATACGTGATTTTGAATCATGAAACGACTCTCATGTATTTTCTTGGTATGCGTGTCTATGCAACACGATCTCATGAATTATATAATACAATCACGAAAGACATAAAACAGTTGATCCGTAAAATAAAAAAAATAGGGTTAGAGATTTGTACGGATATGATTGAATCACCCAACCAAAAAAATTGGCTATCATATAATTGACGAGTAGGAACTAATTACAAAGTTGATTATCATATAAAATTCTGATACCTTACTCGTAAAAGTAAAAAAATAAAAATTAGGGAAATATAAAGTTAGTTAGAGATTGATGTCGATACTGTGTTGGAATGTGTTGGGAAGAAAGAGAGAGAAACAATGAGCCGATGAGAGCAAACGCAGAAGATTCTCCAAGATTCTGAGAATTGAGGGATAGGCATTGTCAATATCCGCAAATTGCAGAATAAGTGGTAAGGAGTCGCTAAGCAGAGCAATATGAAGGAAATCCCAAGAAGTGGCCAAAAAGAGTCCTTTAGCTTCAGCTTGGAGTGGCGACTCAGCTCGAATCTTCATGTTGAATTAATTTTCATGATCAACCCATTAGTATTTAATATCAATATCTCTAAAAAAAGATAGTCATCAACGGAGTGTACTTTATTTGAAATAAGAACTTTTGAAATAAAATTCAAACAAAAATATTACTCGTATTTAGTGTTGAAAAAACTACATAAATACAAGTAATACTTTATTATTATTATTATTATTATTATTATTATTATTTACAAATTTTTTTGTGGAGAAAAAAAAAGACATTTCAATTTGGTAAATAATTTATCGGGTGAAAAAAAATGGTACCCTCCTTATTTCTAAATCCTACGTCTGCCCTGTAAGAATATTTTATAATATAATAATATTACGGGATATGTAATATATCTTCGTTATTATTATGCTAATATTTATTCCTCATAATTATGGTCTTATTGGAAATCGAGTCTTTAATAGATATGCTATCACGATAATATCGGACTAAATAAGGAGTCTTTCCATATTTACTCAACCTTGATGGAAGGTGGAGATTACCGTAATCTAAAACACTAATAGGAAACTGGTCCTCTATCTGCCTATATAATTGAGTCTTCCCCATCAGAAACTCTATGAATGAATGAAAACGTAATGCATGAATGCGTATTATTAAGATCAAACAACACTTATTACGTTATGGGACAAGAGGGAGAAATCATACCTATTAATTATTGTTAGGATTAATGACTAGCCATTGTCTTATTCGAGACTCGGGTTGAACGTCGAACTAGGTGTGGAAATAAGATGATGTATTTTGCTAGAGTGTGGTTTGTCCCACATCTAAAGAGTAGTAGAATGTGGTAGTTTTTCTATGTAAAAATAGAAAAAGTTGTCCCACATCGATAGATTAACTAAGTGGAGGTGATTTTTTTGTATAAATAGAGGTCACCCTTCCACCTTAGTAATCAACCCAAAATTGGAGTCTCTTAAGCATTGTCTTAGAGAGGGTTCCTCCGAGTTGTACTATTATCTCCACAGTAGTGAATATTGTTCTCCTCGTCAGTGTGGACGTGGCCAGTGATTTTGCTGGTGAACCACGTAAATCCGTGTCTCAGTTTAAATAATGTTTGTTCGTTGTTTTGTTCTTCTCGCGTAGTCAACAAACTGTTGGTAACGGGACGCCTCCGTTACAACAAACTGGTATCAGAGCTCCAGGTTCTGCTGGTTTTGCTTCCGCTGAGTTAGGCGTTATTTGGGTCTGTTGATTTTTTGGCAAGAAGATGTCCGGAGCAACAGTATTAACCGTTGATAAGTTCACCGGGAGTAATAGTTTTGGGTTGTGGCAGTTGAAGATGAGAGCTTTGCTGAGACAGCAAGGCGTCGGGTCTGTTCTGTCAAAGGCAAAAGAAAAATCACAAGATAAGCCGAAGACAGAAGCAGAGGTAACCTTGGAGGAGAAGGCGCATTCTTTAATTTTGTTGTGTTTATCTGATGATGTGATTATTGAGGTTGTCGATGAAGAAACTGCTGTTGGTTTGTGGTTGAAGTTGGAGTCTTTGTACATGACAAAGACTTTAACCAACAAGTTACTTCTAAAGCAGCGTTTGTTCGGTCTTCGTATGCAGGAAGGTACGTCTCTGAAGGAACATCTAGACCGACTAAACTCTATTTTACTTGATTTGCGTAATATAGATGTTAAGATAGATGATGAGGATGTTGCCTTGATTTTGTTAGTTTCTTTGCCAAATTCGTTTGAGACTTTTGTTGAGTCATTTGTGGTTGGTAAAGATACTTTGACCCTGGAGGAAGTGAGGTCAGCGCTTCACACCAGGGATTTACGCCGAGTAGCGTTGGGTACTGTTGTAGACAGTAGTCCTATGGGGCTTGTTGTGAAGTCAGAGGGACCTAGTAAGGGTAAAACCAAGTCTAGGAAATCTCGGAAAGATGTCTGCAATTACTGTAAGGAACCTGGTCATTGGAAAGACAAGTGTCCTAGGTTGAAGGATGCTGGTGTTTCTGTTGTTGCACATAGAGGTGCCGAGTGCGACTCTGAGGAAGATTTAGTTCTCATTGTTGATGTTGTTTCACGTCCTTTGGATAGATGGATTCTAGACACGGGGTGCGTTTTCCATATGTGTCCTGTTGGGGAATGGTTCGAGTCTTACGAAGCATCACATGGGGATAGTGTTACTATGGGTGACGGGTCCATTTGTGAGATAGTGGGAGTCGGGACTATTCGGGTTAAAACACATGAGGTGTTGTTGTCTTTCTAGAGGGTGTCAGGCATATTCCAAAGTTGAAGAGAAATCTTGTGTCACTTGGGATGCTAGTCGATCAGGGCTACCGTTTTCAAGGTGATGGTAGAAATTTGTGTGTAGTTAGAGGTTCGTTGGCTACTTGGAGAGGTGTCAGGGAAGGAGCACTTTATGTCCTTCGTGGTACTGTGTTGACCGTTGGTGCATCGAGTAGTCGTTCGTTTGGCTCTCTTGGGTCTAAGTTGGGGCATACGCGACTTAGATGTTTGGGCGATACGTCGAGGCACATCCAGTTTGGTTCATTCAATGATTATCTGGATAATTTGCGCTTGGTAGGCTTGTGTGAGGATAATAGTGTTGACGGTAAGGTGGAGTTTTCGCCTGTACGGGTCGAACTAATAGATTCTCAAGACAAGCTACTGACCGTTGTTTCTGCGCCTCAATGAGGCGGTTTGCGCCCCGCGTGGTGGGCGATCTGGGGCTCCAGGTGGAGCTGTTTTGGGCTCTTGAAAGAGAGTCGTTGGGACCTCGGTTGGAGTCATTTGGAACTTCGACGGGAGTTCGTTATTTTGTGTTCTTTGGAGCTGTTGGGTTAGACTTGTTACTCTAGCATTTGCACCTGATGATGGAGGTGATTTGGGCTCGCTTAGAACGTTGGTATTGATTGTTTCGACTTGAGTTGTTGTGCCTTGGTGTGGGAAAATTTGTGGTGTCACGACACCGTTGTTGACTTAAGTGAGACGTTGTTTTGTTTATGGCGTTGTGTCCGTTTAGACAATTTGGTACGACGGTACATCTGGCCATATTTTGTTTTGAAGTAGAATTTGTTTTGGAGTCTTGTGTGCATTTGTTTCGGAATACCATTTCATCATTTGTGACGTTGGTATCTCATACATTTGTTTTTGGCGTTTGGTAGTGATCTCGCTACGTTTGGCCATGTTGGTATGATGATATGTTGGGTTCTTAGTACGTTGGTAGTTTCAGCTTGCTACATTTGGTACTTGGTACATTTTGGTCACATTGGCACACTAGGTTCATTTGTCTGTTTTGTTTGTTGAGTTCAAGTCAGTGTGGAGACTACTGGGACATGTGGTGACTTGAGAATCGACAATTAGAAGCTGATTTGGTTGCATCATTTTGGAGCTTGGTTCGTGTTGGACAATTCAAGCCAAGGTGGAGATTGTTAGGATTAATGATGATGGTGGGATTTGTCGTGGATCCCGCCGATGAAATAAATAACCGACTATTCCTAGTGGGTAGCTAGGGCAAGTAGGGTCGATATCCACGGAGACGGTATTGTAAGGTCTAGACTAGGTCGGCCTAAAAATGAGACTAAGTCACAAACAAACACAAAGAAATACTAATTGACGAATTATGATGGGAGGAGATGAAGGAAGTGGACTAACAATGACTAGACTAATACAATGCTAAAACGGAATAACTAAAGATCAAACTAACAAGCGAACTAAAAGAAACGATGAATAACTAAGAAGTTGAATCAAATATGAAAAGAAGTGGGTTAGGTCGGGTTCATAAGTGTAGATGGGTAATTGGGGTGGTCAAGGGTGTAGGTGTCTCCTAATTGCTAGAGTCGGTCCGGGCTCTCGCTACTTAGACCGATGTCAAGGTGGGTTCGCGCTATCGCGTCTAAACCCTAGTCCACATTCTTATGTCTAACGACTATTCTCAACATAATCACATACTAGACAAACAATGAGTAGAGAAAGACTAGCATGAGAAGCATGGCCACTACAACTCAAACAAGCATTTCAACAAACACATAGTGTGCCCAATATGTGACTAACAACAAAGATTCACCCTATACCCCTAATCAAACCCTAATCACCCATATTCTACCCTTAATCCCCCTACTAACCCACAAGAAGACTACTCACTCATTATCAAGAATAAACTAACAACAATAAGAGAAAACAACATCACAAACCAAACATCCATTATCAAGAACAAGAACAATAACAATAAACACTAAGTAAAGATTCAAACTTGAATAAATAACAAAAGAACAAGAGTAGAGAAGATTATACCAACAACAAGATGATGAAAAAGATGTAAACTTGCATAAATAAGAAACCCAAATCAACTCCAAGGTTGTCAAGCTTGGATGAATCTTCAAGTATCTTCTTAATACAAGACTAACTAAAATAGATTAACAAAGATTAACTAAGGATTAAAGAGAAGATTAATCTAAAAGGATGAACTCTAAATCTAGGGTTTTATCTTGTAGAGAGGCTTAAGAGGGTCTAATGTAAGGTAGGATACATAAACAATACAAGAGGGGAGTATTTATAAGGTTACAAGAATGAGGGAGGATGAATTAAAGAGTCACGCGCCGCAGCACCATGGTCCCGACCGGGATGGTCTGATCCCGACCGGGACGGACCCAGAACAGAACACCTCTCTTTTATGCACCTCATCCCGGACGGGATGAGGCCATACCTGTCGGGGATGAGTCTTGTAGGCCTCCAATATGATCTTTAAGGTTCCTCCTTGCTTCACATGAACTTCTCATTGACTCTCGGGTCTCGGGATCGAGCCTAAGGGGCTCGGGATCGGGTCCCAAGGTCTCGAGGTCGAATCCAAGGCATCGAGTGATCGTTCCTCCGCGTCGTTGGCTCCGAAAAGTGTATATATTGAGTCGGAATCGCTCCAACTCTTCACGAATGGTCTCGGGAACCTGAAACGAGCTAGAGGAAGCATAAGTAGCCCACGAACCGCTCCCAAGAAGCGATTCCGCAAGGAAAATGGGACCAAAACACAACCAAATAGGCACTACAAACTACACTTATACACTCCCCCACACTTAACCCTTACTCGCCCTCGAGTAAACACAAACTAACTACTAAACTAGCCGAGTGGGTATTAGCGCACCCTACGCCCTTTCAACTCACGCGAGAACACCTAGAGGATAAGTGCTCTCCGCAAGGCAAGTGAGGTCTTGCGACAAAACTGTGGATGCAACCGGACACAAAAACACACAAACACACAAACATACAAACAACACACAAAAGGTTGCACCCAAGGAGAAACAAATACCGCTTCCCTCTAAAAAGCGGTGAAAGAAGCACCGGTTTAGGACTCAAGGCAAGTGACAACGTTCCCAAGCTAGCAATACAAACCAAATCGGACTAAACCCTAATAGTATGACGACAAAGCAATAAAAAACGTTGGTAACTTACCTCGGTTCCTCCTAACCTTCTAAGAACGTACTACGGGACGATCAGCGGGATGGAAAAAGGATGAACCACGGTGTTAGTTGACAATGTAGGTAAGTGAGACCCCGCCCCCTTTAGCTATGAGCCAAGAGGGTCGTCCCATGTCCGAAACCGACTAACTAGTCCAAGTAAAAAGGGTGAAAATATTTGCAAAGTGAGGGAAGACCGACCTTTGCCGCTATCATCCTTCCTAGGGACTCGGTCCTTTGGTAGGCTCTTCACGGCAAAAGTCGGAAAAAGGCTTATTTTTGTGGGGTTAAGATCTTTTTGTGAGACGATTTTCTTTTTGGCATTTTCTCTTTTCTTTTGCATACTTGCTTTGTGTGTTGCCATGCCATTTCTTTTTCTTCTTTTCTATTTTCTTTTTGGCTTTTGTGCCTTTTCTTTTTCTTCAATCTTTTCTTTCTTTCTTTTTCTTTCTTTTTCTTTTCTTTGCCCTTTTTGGCTTCGTTTGATTTATAGGCATTTCTTGGCAATTAAGAAAGAGAGACTTCAACAAATTGCAGTTTTATTTGGTGGATATGTGTAGGAGGTAGGTGAATGGGTAAGTCGGGGAGCGTCCTTCCCTTCCAACCCACAAAAAGGGGAAAAACTTGGACTAGTGAAGCAATGTCAAACAGGGTCACCTAAGGGACGGGACTCGGCAACCAAGGCCTTTTCACACCATGGGTGGTCATAATGGTCAAAATGCAAATCCCGTAGTAAATCCCTAGTAAGCTAGGTGGACTCAAGGTAAAGGACGAATGAATTCATTGATTTAGGGTCATTCTACTAGACTAAAGTCCAATACTCGATTTATACTACTAAGAAGGGAAAGTAAACACTCGCACACTAGCCTCTAAACCGGGTTTTCGAAAACCTATTTACACACAAGACACAACTACACAACACAAAACAAAGACGCGACGAAGAACGAAAGAAAAAGAAGCAAAAGTAACAAAACAAAACGAACACATAACCAACACAAACACCATCCCAAGCTTCCAAACAAGCCACCAAATCAACCACAAGCATTACAAAGCTCCACCCGAGCACAGCATATCACAAATCTTCTCCAAACTTTACAAGAAATAAAGAGGGAAAAGGGATAGAAGATGTTACCGGATGTCTTGAAAGCTTTCCAAAACTAACGGTGATTCAAGCAACCTATAAGAAAAAGGGAGACAAAACACATACAACAAAACAAATATACGACACAATGACACAAAAGGAGAACACACAAAAGAAAATCTTTTTGATTTTTGTGAAAAAATTTCAAATTTTTATGATTTTTAAAGATTTTTCGAAAAACTACGAAAATAAAACTAACTATGATAGAATATCGCTCCCCCACACTTAATTCGAGCAATGTCCTCATGCTCGACCGTAGTGCATAGGAGCACAAAAGAAAAGAAACTACGAAAATAAAGCTAAAAATCAAAAAGTGGAGAAAAGGGTAGAATGTGTCCGGCCGGGGTGTAGTCAAGTCACCATGGGCCGAGACAAGAAAAGATATGGATGGGGGAAGAAATAAAAAGAAAGAATAAAAGGAAATGGGAGGGGAGGACTAGGTGTAATCAAGTCACCTAGCCCGGATTCCGCCCGAATCCGACTAAATCCTACAAAAAGGGTGAAAATCTTGTAAAATTTGGACTTAGAAATGACTCTCGATGTAGTCACGTCATCGAGAGTCGGGAGCAACAAATACCAAGGCCCCGAGGGCCACCATGACACAAAAGTATATAAGGGGAGGGTAACAAACAAGGGCAAACAAGCTATATAAAAAAAATGGAAAAGAGAGGATAGTTGTCGTACCCTGCGGTTGGTAACTCACTCGCTCCATCGTCTCAAAAGTCAATATTGGCACGTAGCTAGTCGTCATTGTTATTCCTCTCCGATCGCTATACGGATCCATGGTTGGAGCACAAAGGTATAATGAGGTGGGTTTTGATGTGAAAGTCGGTGTAAAGTGAAGAGAGAGTGAGGTGAAAATGTGTATATGAGGTGTAGGGGTCATATAATGAGAGTAAGGACATGTAGGGAGGTTGGGAGGGGGTATAAAGTGGTTGGGTGAGCTCAAACGACGAAGAAAAGGCCAAAGGAGGACAGGGGGTCCATCCCGGTCGGGATGGGTGGTCCCGGTAGGGATGACCTGCTCGTCCCGGTCAGGAAGCCTTCGTCCCGGTCGGGATGACCTGTCAGTAGACCCATCTTTTGTCACACCCATCCCGGACGGGATGACATCCTTCCCGGTCGGGATGGTTCATCCTTCCCGGTCGGGATGACCTCTTCTCGGCCGGGAAGAGTCTCCTAACCCTCTATAGCTCCCAAAAGCTCGTTCCAAGCTTCAAAAACCGACTCCCCTTCACACGATCCAAGCTCCAACATTAACCCTTCCTTCCTAGGAGACACTTTCACTTCACACCTATTACAATAAACTCAAATACCACATCAAATTCCCTCCCTTACATCGCTCAACAATAATCCAAATAATCAAGAAATTCACAAAATCAAACAAACTACAAGAGAAAGAAATATATACAAAGAGACGGTTCTTGTGGAACTCCGTCAAACCAAGGATGGTGCATTCTTCAATCTTTTTCTTCAACAACAATGATTAGTTCCATCTCCATCAAGGGCACGAAGAAACAAGTCGAAGGCTCTAGCAAAGTCTTCAATCAAGCTCGAGATATAACCGTCCACATCCCAAGGTTCTCCATGACCTTGTCTTGACGTTCCCGGGGCGTCCCGATCTTGTAAGTTCAATGGCTTGAACTTATACTTTTGATCCTTCGGGATATACCCAAACGTCCATCGATCGTCATGTGGCCCCAAGGGAGGCTCATCTTCCTTCTTGCCTTTCAACTTGTCATCAAACCCATGATATGGGCACTCATCCTTTCCAATCTCGGAGTCATCATCCTCAAGTTCACAAGAGTTCTTCTTCAAGCTTTGTCCCAACTCTCCCCCTAGATCAATGTCTTTCATGGCATGGATCATATTGCAAGACTCATCATTAGTAGGCGAAGTGTTGCCTTGGAGGTCAAACACTAGCTTTTATTCGCCTAACTCGAAGGTGATCCTACCATTCTTCACATCGATCATAGCACCGGCGGTGTGTATAAATGGGCGCCCAAGGATAATGGGAGTGATAGCATCTTCCCGCATGTCGAGTACAATAAAGTCGACCGGAATGAAGAACTTCCCGATTCTAATTGGCACATCTTCCAACTTCCCCAAAGGTCGGTTGAGAGAGCTATCGGCCATTTGGAGTGTAATGGAAGTACTCTTGAGCTCCTTCATCCCGAGTCGCTCACAAATGGAATAGGGAATGATGCTTACACTCGCACCCAAATCACATAATGCTTTTTCAACCTTGTAGTTGCCTATGGTGCAAGGGATCGAGAAACTACCCGGATCCTTCAACTTGGGAAGCGTCGAACCTTGAATAAGCTCGCTCACCACTCTTGTGAACGCTATGGTCTCTTCCTTGTCGATGGATCTCTTCCTAGCCAATATTTCTTTCATGAATCTTCCATATGCCGGGATTTGGGTAAGTAGCTCGGTAAATGGGACACTCACATCCAACTTCTTCACAATATTAAGGAACTTGTCATATTGGCTCTCCACCTTGGTCTTCATATGCCTTGTTGGGAAAGGCAACTTGATTAGGATCTTGTTTTGCTCAATAGGGGTGGACTCTTCAAATGACACTTTCCTTTTACCCTTGTGTTTTCTTTAAAGTGGGGGAAGCTCGTCTTCTTGGGGTTTCTCAATCTCCCATAAGACTTGCTCCTCTATAGGATTTCCCAACCTTTGATCTTCTTGAATTGGAGGCACAAATTCTCTTGTTGGTTCTTGCTCATTAGGGGGTGGGGGAGGGTTATAAGATGAACCACTCCTTGTGGTAATAGCATTCACATGCTCGAATTTCGCCATTTCGCCTTGAGGAGGTAGTTGCCCCCTTTGTCTTGAAGAACTTCCCGATGCAAGTTGAGATATTTGAGTTTCAAGCATCTTCATATGAGTTCTTGTTTCCTTGTTTTCATTTAAAATTTGGGCTATGATCTCTTGTTGTGATCTTTGTGTCTCCAATTGACTCCCTTGCATTTCTTGAGTACTCCTTTGCATATCCATTATTTGCTTTTGCATTTTGAAATCTCGAGGTGGAGATTGTGGATTATGCGGAGTATCGGTGATGGCTAGAGGAATGCCATAGTCATGAGTAGGAGATCGGCTCCTAGGCTTGCTTTGTTGTTGTTGACTTTGAGTTGCTTGTTGTTGACGGTTCCCTTGGAACCCATGAGAATTGCCTTGATTATTGCCATGGTTGAAATTTTGTTGTCCTTGGAAGTTTTGGTTTCCTTGGAAACCACCTTGATTGAAATTCCCTTGTTGGAACCCTTGATTGTTGTTGTGGAAGGTACCTTGGTTATTTTGCTTGAAATTGTTGAAGGGCCTTGGGTTACCCACATAACCTTGATAACCTTGATTGTTGTCCCTTAAGGGAGGTGGAACATAGGGACGAGGTTGCATAGCTTGTTGTTGAGGGACTTGATTGGAAGCTTGGTATTGATTAGAATAGGAGGCACCTTGCTTGAACGCTTGAAAGGCGTTCACTTGCTCAACGCTTCCTTGACAATGCATAGGGTCATGACCAACGATTCCACAAGTGTCACACATCCCATAATAAGGCAAAGGAGGTGCAAATCCCAAAGCATTCACTTCTTGAATTGAGTGTTGGTTGGAGGAACTAATGCTTTGAACTTGAGTGAGGTGGCCTTGGAGCTTCTTGTCAATGGTCTCCATGTGGGTCTTCAATTGAGCTCCAAGGTCAATGCTTAATTGAGTAATAGCATCAACCTCGTGCCTACCTCCTCGATTTGCCTTCCTAGGACTTGAATATTGAGAATTATGAACCGCCATCTCCTCGATTCTTGACCATGTTTGGTCATCATCGACCTCGGTGAACCTACCATTGGAGCCCATGTTGAGTATAGTTCTTGAGTCCTCATAAAGACCGTTCCAAAATTGTTGGACTAAGAACCATTGTGAAAGTCCATGGTGGGGGCACGATCTAACCAAAGATTTAAACCTCTCCCAAGCTTCATAGAGGCTCTCTTCATCCCGTTGTTGGAAACCGGTGATGGAGGCCCTTAGCAAATTAGTCTTCTCCGGAGGGTAGAATTTTTGGTAGAACGCCAATGCGAGTTTCTTCCAAGTATCAATGCCCATGGTTGCCCTATCGAAACTCTTGACCCATTGCTTCGCTTTTCCAATTAATGAGAATGGAAATAATACCCATCGGATTTGATCTTGTGTAACCCCGGGTTGAGAAATAGCGTCACAATAATTGGAGAAAGTCTCCATGTGTTGGTGCGGGTCTTCGGTGGGCAACCCACTAAATTGATTCCTTTCCACAAGTTGGATGAATTGGGTCTTGGCCACAAAATTTCCGGCATAAGCGGCCGGTAGAGCATTCGGTCCCAGCAAGACATCTTCCGTAAATGTGGAGTGAGATGAAAACTTCGGCATAATTGGATGTAAGGGAGATGGTGGTGTAGACGGAGTTGAAGTAGATGTAGAGGGGGAACTAGGACTAGAATATCCAAAGGGATTGGTGAAATTCCCTTCGGCCGTCTCTCGAGATGCTTCCTCAAAATTATTTCCTTGAGCTTGCTCTTGATGAGTATTGCTTGCGCTTGGTTGAGAGATCCTAACCCGGTTAATCGTCCGTTGGCGAAAGGCTCGAAAAAGTCTTTCCGGCTCTGGATTAAAGAGAAAGAATTCGCCTCCCCGCCTAGTCATACACTACACACTAGAGCAAACGTGAGAACACCTAGTGCCTTATGAGCACTAGGTAACGACAATAAACAAGCACAATCGAAAGAAAAAGAGAAAAGAAGGAGAAATAAAACTAATGAAACAAGAAAAATCTAGAGAATATGTACAAGAGATGATAGAAGAGCACAAAGAAGGGTAACTAAGTCTAGCTATAAGCAAACTAAGTCTAAACAATGCACCGTCCCCGGCAACGGCGCCAAATTGATGGTGGGATTTGTCGTGGATCCCGCCGATCAAATAAATAACCGACTATTCCTAGTGGGTAGCTAGGGCAAGTAGGGTCGATATCCACGAACACGGTATTGTAAGGTCTAGACTAGGTCGGCCTAAAAACGAGACTAAGTCACAAACAAACACAAAGAAATACTAATTGACGAATTATGATGGGAGGAGATGAAGGAAGTTATCTAACAATGACTAGACTAATACAATGCTAAAACGAAATAACTAAAGATCAAACTAACAAGCGAACTAAAAGAAACGATGACTAACTAAGAAGTTGAATCAAATATGAAAAGAAGTGGGTTAGGTCGGGTTCATAAGTGTAGATGGGTAATTGGGGTGGTCAAGGGTGTAGGTGTCTCCTAATTGCTAGAGTCGGTCCGGGCTCTCGCTACTTAGACCGATGTCAAGGTGGGTTCGCGCTCTCGCGTCTAAACCCTAGTCCACATTCTTATGTCTAACGACTATTCTCAACATAATCACATACTAGACAAACAATGAGTAGAGGAAGACTAGCATGAGAAGCATGGCCACTACAACTCAAACAAGCATTTCAACAAACACATAGTGTGCCCAATATGTGACTAACAACAAAGACTCACCCTTTACCCCTAATCAAACCCTAATCACCCATATTCTACCCTTAATCCCCCTAATAACCCACAAGAAGACTACTCACTCATTATCAAGAATAAACTAACAACAATAAGAGAAAACAACATCACAAACCAAACATCCATTATCAAGAACAAGAACAATAACAATAAACACTAAGTAAAGATTCAAACTTGAATAAATAACAAAGAACAAGAGTAGAGAAGATTATACCAACAACAAGATGATGAAAAAGATGTAAACTTGCATAAATAAGAAACCCAAATCAACTCCAAGGTTGTCAAGCTTGGATGAATCTTCAAGTATCTTCTTAATACAAGACTAACTAAACTAGATTAACAAAGATTAACTAAGGATTAAAGAGAAGATTAATCTAAAAGGATGAACTCTAAATCTAGGGTTTTATCTTGTAGAGAGGCTTAAGAGGGTCTAATGTAAGGTAGGATACATAAACAATACAAGAGGGAAGTATTTATAAGGTTACAAGAATGAGGGAGGATGAATTAAAGAGTCACGCGCAGCAGCACCATGGTCCCGACCGGGACGGTCTGATCCCGACCGGGACGGACCCAGAACAGAACACCTCTCTTTTGTGCACCTCATCCCGGACGGGATGAGGCCATACCCGTCGGGGATGAGTCTTGTAGGCCTCCAATATGATCTTTAAGGTTTCTCCTTGCTTCACATGGACTTCTTATTGACTCTCGGGTCTCGGGATCGAGCCTAAGGGGCTCGGTATCGGGTCCCAAGGTCTCGGGGTCGAATCCAAGGCATCGAGTGATCGTTCCTCCGCTTCGTTGGCTCCGAAAAGTGTATGTATTGAGTCGGAATCGCTCCAACTCTTCACGAATGGTCTCGGGAACCTGAAACGAGCTAGAGGAAGCATAAGTAGCCCATGAACCGCTCCCAAGGAGCGATTCCGCAAGGAAAATGGGACCAAAACACAGCAAAATAGGCACTACAAACTACACTTATCAAATGACTAGCAATGTCGTATTCAAGACTCGGGTTGATTGTCGAACTAGGTGCGGTGCGGAAATAGGATGATGTATTTTGCTAGAGTGTGGTTTGTCCCACATCTAAAGAGTAGTAGAATGTGGTAGTTTTTCTATGTATAAATAGAAAAAGTTGTCCCACATCGATAGATTAACTAAGTGAAGGTGATTTTTTTGTATAAATAGATGTCACCCTTCCACCTTAGTAATCAACCCAAAATTGGAGTCTCTTAAGCATTGTCTTAGAGAGGGTTCCTCCGAGTTGTACTATTATCTCCACAGTAGTGAAAATTGTTCTCCTTGGTTGTGTGGACGCAGCCAGTGATTTTGGTGGTGAACCACGTAACTCCGTGTCTCAGTTTAAATATTGTTTGTTCGTTGTTTTGTTCTTCTCGCGTAGTTAACAAACCGTTGGTAATGGGACGCCTCCGTTACAACAATTATGAACTCATACCTACTATTATTATTATTATTTGAAGATGACGTATTATTATTATTATTCGAAGTTGTCTTATTATTTATGAAGTTGTTTTATAGAGATCTAATATCGTTCGTATTAGATTTCGACTTATTCTGTAATAAGGTATGTCTTAATCTCGTGTTAATTAATCTTTTGTGACATTCATGTTGTTCAAAGATTTATGGGAATTATGTTTTATTTATGTCATGTTAATAATATGCTAACATGTGTTATCAAAGCTTAGGTTATTGAACTCATGATTGTCCATTAATTAAGATTGTTATTATTTCGGCACTGTCTAATTACCGTATGAAATTGGAGTTAATTATTGGCCGCATAAAGATAGATCAGCCGCACCACCTTAAAGTCTAATTTCTTGCTTGATTTTGTACAAGTTGTAACCCGTGGCCTTATTTTGCATTACAATTTTGCATGTTAGTCATGTAATCATACGTATGATTTTGTACTAAGAAAATAGAATGAACATATATGAATAATGAATTAAGATCATGAACCATTTGATATTGATATTATGTATGAAAATTTTCCATATTCATGTAATTTTCCCTAATTAATTCACGTGAGAAAGTTGATGAATTAGCGTACTACTTCCATAATGCATACATATGTCGCTTACGTATTTAAATTAGTCCATTATGTATACATGTTGCTCAATTATTTATTTTTTATGCACTACTTATGTATTGGATAAAAGTTTGAGTTTTAGCGTACTACTTATTTGGACCTGGTGAAAGATTTGCCAAATAAAGTATGTCTTTATGAGGGGCTATCATGGTGATGATTGGGTTAGACCTCAAGGGAAATACAGTATTGCAGAAGGTTACGACTGGCTCCAGGGACGACAAGTTACAGCTAATGCCATTTGGATGAAGAGAAACAGATGTAGGGTGGAAGCTAGGCTGATGAGACCGACAGTATTGATGCAGCAGTATATTATTGAGGCAAAGGCATGGCTGAAGCATAGATTAGATGGTATACCCACTATTGCTACGTGTTTAGCTAGGCTAATTGAATAGGATAACTGCGTTTTGTTTTATTGCTGATCCCATGTGATTAATTGTGAGTATTTGGTTGTAAGAGTTAAAACACTTCATTCTATTAATATAATTCTTACCCTTTACCAAAAAAAAAAGAACTCGAAAGAAATAGGGTAACCAAAACTCAAAATTCTCTCTAGACTGGCGAATTCCGGCAACTTTCGGGCTATCTCTTGCAGGTTTGACGTGGGTTTCTCTCTAACTTTGACAGGGACAACCTGCGTGATCTTTATTTGACAATGAGGAAGAAAACGAAGGCCGTTCCAAATGGCCCTAAACCGGTTACGAGGAAGGCAAACGAAGAAATGTTACGTAAAATATCGAGTTCGAATGCGAAATCTGATCAGGCGGAGGATTCTTCATCTGAGACAAAGAATAACGAAATTCCTGGACTTAACACTGATTCAGAATTGGATGATGATACGGTCTCTGAATTTGTACCTGAGACGAACCCTATTCTTAAGAATGTTAATTCAGAGAATAGTGGTTGGAAACAGAGAGACGGGAAAAAGATCGTGGAAGTGGATGAAGATGAAGAACTTTTGAGTTTCTCGGAAGATGATATGGAGGATGAAATAGAGTGTTGGAGTAGCGCGGTTTATTGTTTCATCATGGGGGCAAACCCTCCGTGAGAAGTAATTGAAGGTTATGTGAAAAGAATATGGAAGGAACACGGGATTGATAAGATTTCGTTCCTCCCAAATGGAATTTTCATAGTTCGGTTCAAGGAAAAGGAAGCAAAGGTAAAAATTCTTAATCATGGACTTTTTATGTTTGATAATAAGCCACTTATTGTGAAAGAATGGACACCGGATGCTAAGCTAGACAAAAACGATGTGCAAGAGGTGCCTATTTGGATTCAATTGCATGATTTGCCCTTAAAATTCTGGGATCGATGTCTACCTAGAATAGCGTCTTTGGTAGGACCTTATGTGAAATCTGATCTAGCTACGGAGGCACGAACTAGATTGGGATATGTTAGGGTCTTGATATTTGCGGAAGTGGGACAAAAGCTCAGGAATTCAGTC
The DNA here is from genome assembly GCA_958450325.1 of Agrostemma githago. Lineage (NCBI taxonomy): Eukaryota > Viridiplantae > Streptophyta > Magnoliopsida > Caryophyllales > Caryophyllaceae > Agrostemma > Agrostemma githago. The sequence goes on from OY288243.1 coordinate 56,348,830, forward strand.
AAGTTTCCGGATGAGAATGGGTGTCTTGTCGAAATCTTTGTGAAATACGAATTGAAGCCCATTTGTTGTAGCAAGTGTAATGGGTATGGACATGAGGGAGTAGAGTAGAGGAAAGAGGAGCTGAGGAAAGTAAGGCAAGAAGCTAAACAAAAAAAGAAAGACGAGGGTGCGCATGTTAGGCTTGTCAAACAGCAGCCTTTCGTACAGCAGACTGTTAAACAGCCTGTTAAGATGTTGAATGGTATGACAGTTAACTTGTCAAAGCAGGCCACTGTGAAACCAAATCTCGATATGAAGAAATCACTGGATGTCAATCCGGGAGTTTCTTTTGTTGAGGTAGTGAAAGGGGGATCGCCAAGAATAGGAAGGGTCGAGGAAAAAGATGGGGTCGGTTTGGCGATGGTGTTACATGGAGGTACATAATAATATTAAAGTCTGGAACGTACGCGGCATATGTAATATAAAAAAGCAGCGTACGATTAGTGATTTCATTAGGAAGCAGCAGGTAGACATTTTCGGTCTACTTGGAACAAAAATAAAGAATAAAGCGTATGCCAAAGCTCATCATAATATTTTCTATGAGTGGAGCATTACGACGAATAATCACTGTCATGAAGGAGGTCGGGTTTGGCTCTTATGGAAACATGAGAGGGTGAATTTGACTAATTTGGAGTATAGTAATCAGAGTATTCACGTTAAAGTTCTAACGAACTCAGGGAAGGAATATTGGCTTACTATTGTGTATGCCTTTAATGTCGCTTCTGGGAGAGTTGATCTTTGGCGAAGAATGGAAAGCTATGCTGCTAGGGGGCCTTGGTTGGTTATGGGTGATTTCAACTGTGTTGTGGATGCTCGTGAACGACTTGGTGGAACCTCCTCGGAGGAAGATATGAATCAATTTCGAGTTTGTTTGGAGAATTGTGAGGTGGGTGATATTAAGGCTTGTGGGTCTTGGTTCACGTGGAATAACAAACATAGAGAGGCCGAAATGAGGGTGTATAGTCGTATCGATCGTTGTTTGGTGAATGACGAGATGATGGGATTATTTCCGAATGGTTGTGCTAATTTTTTACCTGAGGGGACGTTTGATCATTGCCCGTGTTTGGTGCAATTGGAACAACCTCCGGTAAGAAGAAATCGTAGCTTCAAGTACATGAATATGTGGAGTAAAGCTCCCGAATTCATGAACTGTGTTGCTAAGGCCTGGGGTGTAGAGAGTAGAGGAACACTTTTGTTCCAATTCGTCTCGAAACTGAGTAGTTTAAAGAAACCTTTAAAGGAGTTGAATGCTAGATGTTTTTCAGATGTGGAAAGCAGATGTATGCAGGCTGAATTGAAGCTCGAACAGATCCAAATTTAGCTGCGTACTGTCAAGACCACGGAGCTGTTGCAAGCTGAATCGGAATTGAATGTGCATGTGCGGATGTTACAGGCTGCGCGTTCTGATTTCTGGGCGCAGAAACTGAAGCAACAATGGGTCCGTGAAGGGGATGTTAATTCAGCATTTTTTCACGGCCTGCTGAGATCGAGAAGAGCGCGTAATGCTGTAGTTGCGCTGGCTGATGCGGAGGGGAATGAGTGCAGTAGTAAACAGGATATTGAAGGGGCTTTCTTAAGGTATTACAAGGAACTGCTGGGAGAGTCTCGTGAAGTTGATGCTGTGAACGTTGGTATTGTTCGTCGAGGAAAAGTCTGCACAGTTGAGCAGAAACAGACGCTTCTTCAGCCTGTTACAGCTGAGGAAATAAAACAGGCCCTCTTTAGTATTCCTCGAGACAAAGCTCCGGGTCCGGATGGTTTTTCGAGTCAATTCTTCTTTGATGCTTGGGATGTTATTGGAGATGATTTCTCGAAAGCTATTCAAGATTTTTTTTGTCAAGTAAGCTCCTAAAACAATTGAACTGTGCTAATATTACTCTGATACCGAAGATTAATCGGCCTCAATCTGTGAAAGATTTTCGCCCGATTGCTTGGTGCAATGTCCTATTCAAATGTATTTCTAAAAAAATTTGTGTAAGGATGGCTCGGGTTTTGCCTCAATTGATTAGCCCGATTCAAGGGGGCTTTATTGAGGGAAGGAGCATTGTTGAAAATGTGTTAATTTGTCAAGACTTGGTCCGAAACTCTGAATGTATAATAGGGGTCGCATTTCTCCTAGATGCCTTTTTAAGGTTTATATACACAAGGCCTATGATAGTGTTGAATGGAGCTTTGTACAGCAGATGTTGAGAGCCTTAGATTTTCCGGAACATTTCCGTAAGCTGATTATGGAGTGTGTCGAGACTGTTTCCTATTCCTTATGTGTTAATGGGGACAATTTTGGATTTTTCCGAGGAAGAAGGGGGTTGAGACAAGGAGATCCGATGTCTCCGTTGCTGTTCACAATCTGTATGGAGTATTTTACTCGTATCATTGATTTTGCTGCAATGGAGAAGAATTTCAAGTTTCATCCTAAATGTGGAGGGCTGAAGCTCAGTCATTTACTATTTGCTGATGATCTGTTCCTCTTTTGTAAAGGGGATTCGGATTCGATGGAGAATCTATGGCGGGCTTTTGCTACTTTTAGTAAGGCGTTGGGTCTGTGTATTAGTGTGGGTAAGTCCCACGCTTATTTTGTTGGTGTTGATGAGGACAGGAAGGCAGCAATACTGCAATTTTCAGGCTGTGTGGAAGGTGCGTTGCCATTTTGGTATCTTGGATTTCCAATTCAAAGTACCAAATTGGGGAAGAGTGATTGTGAGAAGTTGTTGGCACGTATTATTGCGAGAAGTACAGGTATTGGGGCGTGGAAGCTTTCTTATGCGGGTAGATTAACTTTGGTTCAGTCTGTGTCATCTCAATTGCACAATTACTGGGCTATGGTTTTTATTATTCCGAAATATATTATGGCTGTAATCCCCTAGAAATTCTAACGCAATACAGTGACGGAAACACTGTAGAGTGGGATTAAAACACACTGACAAACTATATCTTATTAAAAGAAATGGTAAGTCAATACAAAGGCCTCTTTTTACAAAAGGGCTAAAGAGAAAATTCACCAAACGGGTTATACAAATCCATAAATTACATAAATGAAGAAAGAGTAGGATCCACGCTACTCGCTAGCTCACACCCAAAACCCAGCAGCAAATACCTGTCATGTTATAAACATAACAGCCACGTCAGTGGGGAGTAACTCGGACGTTCTCCCAGCCAAATTATATCATATGGAAAAATAATAGTAAAACTATATCAAAATATTTGAAATGGATAACATTAAATGATATAATAAAAATAAGCTTTCGGAGAAAACTTAAAATATTGGAACAATAAAATCAGAACAAGTTTTCAGAAGAAAACTTCAAACATTTGCCAACCTGCAAACCAAAATGTATCGATAATAATAAAAATATTCAAAAAGGCGTTATGGATAGGATTAGTGTAGACGGCCAGACTTTCATTAGGAGAATACTAAAACTAGCTTCGAGAACTTAGTTCAAACAAATCAAACTTCGGTCTCTAACTAGGCTACTCAACCATAATAGAGCGGCGACTTATAAATGCGTGGCCCTAGTTTAAGACAATGCACACCCCTCCTGGGATTACCTGTCACCCAGTTCAACTTATGACGGCGACTTACTGCGAGGCCTAAGCTTAAGGTCAAAATGTACACAACTCCCGGGATACCTGTCACCCGGTTCAACAACCAATGTACCGATTCCTGATACACTAGCCTTATAGTTGATGGTAAAACCGTAAATCCTAGAATATATTACTCTAACCTCACACTTGTCCTTATTCCATAACTCCAAAACAAGCCATTATCGATAGTCAAAAGTAAATATAATCAATATAAATGATATGAGGATAAAATGAATAAATATTTCATATTAGAAGAGAAACATTCTATAAATAGAAACTTACTATTTTTAGAAACTTACTTAAAATAGAAATCGTCTTATAGAAAATACTTAAGTATCAAAATAAGTGAAATGTATAGAAATAGCATTTCTAACGAAATTAACATTTTATTATTATCGTCGTTATCGTAACTTTAATATATTTCTAAATTCGTTACTCAAAATATAAATAAAGTATAATAAATCATTATATAGTATTTTATAAATAATTTTAGGAAGTCGAGTTAAAACAACAAATCTTAGAAAAGAGATATTTTAAGAAAAACGATATCAAAATTAATTGAGTCAACGAGTTTTATAAACGAAATGAATTTTATAAAGGTTTCAAATTATTTTTAAGAAATAGCTTTGATCTATAAATAATAAAAATTTTAATAAAAATAGTCAACCGAAAACCAATAGGAAATTATTAGTGAAAATAGTCTCGACTAAAATGTATTTAAAACTAAATCGACTATTTTCTCATTTATTAGTATAAATCGTAAAACGAAAATTAATTTATTAAACAAGTATACAAATCTCGATTATAATATGAAAATACGATTTGGAGTTAAAAATTAGAAATTAACGAACTATGACGAAAATATGAAATCGATATTATTTAGTTACTAGTATCACGATAACCGACAAAATATTATAACGATCGCAAATAATAAAATTACTAACGATTTATAAAACTATATCGAAAATCGTAAAATATTTAAAAGGTATACGATTTAAAATTAGTATAACTAGCAAATAATAAATAGCTAAAATTAAGAAAACTGAAGTTAAAATATTTACTACATACTACTACTCAAACATACGATATAAAATCAAGTAACGTCCTAAAGTTACCTTGAGTCGAGGTCCGAGTTGATAACTTCAACGCAGTTGTTTGTCTAATTAGTCCAAGCTCTGAACCTTCAACAGTAACACGTCTTTAAGCCCCAAGTCGTAGATTCGACAAACAGACACCAAGATTCATCACGACAAAAGAGCTCACAACAATGAAAGAATGAGGTATGGGTAATCGACGCAAGACGGAAAGAAGAATCGGTGTGTCAAAAAGAAATGAAACGCCAGGTAAGAGCGACGGGAATAGGAAAATAGTGAAGAACGAGATGAATGTGAGGAAACACACAAAGGACCAAACAACGGACAAAAGCATCAACGCATAACCATAACAACAACCGACAAAACAAAGAGGAAGAAGAAGAAGAATAAGAAGAACCCGCTCACCGATTTTCGGCGAGGAAACAGAACAAGGACAGCAGGTCACGCGTAATATAACAAAGAGAATACGACGCATAAATCGGTATAACGAGCAGCAGACATAGAGGCAAAATCGACAACCGTATCGCATACATCAACAGCAGACAGCAGCGGCAGGACAGAACCGGACAAGGGAAGAAAATAAAGGAACAAAGTCGGATAAAGTGAGCAGCAGCAGTACAAATACCACCAACACACGAAATGGAAAGAGGAAGAAGAGAAGAAGAACATCGGACTGGACACGAACCACCGAAAACGGAGAAGATGACAATGAAACGAAATGAAGGAAAGAACAAATCTAATCAGCAGCACAACACTGATCAGCAAGCAAAGGGCATCGAAAACATCAGGAGCAAACAGAACAAAACAGCAGAAATTGAGTCACAAGACGATGACACGAAAACGATTAGATGACGAACAAAAAAATAGAGCAAGAGAGTGACTACGACAAACCAGCGATTCGTAGCAATAATACGGAGAACAAGAACGAGCAGAAGAAGAAAGATACGAACAGCATAAACGGGAAACATCAATAGGAGTAGAACCAGGCGCAATAGATGGAGAAGGGGAAGAGAATTAAATCTCGATACTTACAACGGAACGAGCAGCAGCTGTGCGCCCAAACCAACAGCAGCAGAGCAACAAAAAGACAAAGAAAAGGGAAGAAGAAGAAGAAGAGAAGAAGCAGCAGTACGCAGCTACACAGCAGCAGAAGAAGCAACAACTTGACCGATAGCAGCAACTGCGACACCGAGGAGAGATATAGACGCAGCAGCAACAACGAACCAGTAGCAAAAAGGACGACCAAAGTCAGACATAGTGAAGAAGAAGACCAAACAGAATACAAAAGAGAAGCAAGGAAAAGGAAGAGACGAACCTCAGCAAAAAGAGTAACAACGACATCCCGATAGCGAAAACAGAAACGGGAGAAAACAGGGAGAAGAATGACGAGAAACAAGACTGAAGGAAGGGAAAACAATAGGACGAAAAGAAGAAGAAGGAAACGGAGGTCACCTCTCGCGGATACCGAGACCAAAACGGAGCAGCAACAACAACAGCGAAACAGAGGACCGATAGCGATGGAGGAGATCGAGAGAAGGCGCTGATTGTCATGGCAAAAAGGAAGGAGGAGGTAAGCCGATAATATTGATGATGGAGGCAGGTAAAGGTGTGAAGAAGAAAAGGCGAGCAAGGAGAGGAAACAGCAAGGAATGAAGCGGTGCAATTGAACGTATATGAGGGATAACATAAGAAAAAGGGGATGTATATAATGAATGGATCAAGTTGGTGAGTTGAATCAAAGAGTACAAGGGAGGGTGTACGTTAATTAGTGGGAAGAGAAATGAATTAAGGAGTCCAAAAATTAAGATACGGAAACGGCTTAATTAAATGGATCGGGTATGAATTGAATTCTGAAACGATAAGTTGACTGACCCAAAAGTCGAATTAAAATCGAGTCAAAAAGAAAATTAATAAATAATCGGACCGTCTAATAAAATACTCGAGACGAAAATGAAGTTTATAGAATTAAATAATCAGACGGTGAAATAGAATTTACCGAGAAATAATAAATTTTCGATGAAGTGAATTAAATTGATTTATCGAGGAAAGGTAATAAATGTTTTGACAAAACTTAAAATAAATGAATTTTGAGTCAAAAAAAAAAAAAAAAAAAAAACTCGAGCGTAAATAAAAATAACTAAAAAGAATTTAGAATTTGAATCGCCAGACTTTCGAGGCAAAAAGAATTTTAGGAGTTTGGAACAATTAAACGATAAATTCGTTTTATAATAATTTTAAGAGTCACGAGTTAAATCGTAAAAATAAAAATACGAACATAATTTTAATTTAATTTAATTTTATAAAATCAGGGGTGTTACAATCTTCCCCACTAAAAGAAGTTTCGTCCTCGAAACTAACAAAACTATTTGTAAACGAACTCGAGGGGGAGAGTACCCAAATGTTGTCAAAACTATAGTTAAACGTTTCAATTAAGAAATTCGACATTATTTTGTTTTAAGATCAAACAAAATTTGAGAAATCAAGTTTTGTAGTTAGTAAATGAAAATCGAACCAGTCGTCAAACATTTTCAATAACAAATTTAAAGTCTAACGACAATAAAACAAAATTTAGACATACGAAGTTTTTTTTTTTGAAAATATTAAAATCATTTTACATAATAATCTCATAGAAATCAAAGTATTAGCAATTATGAAAGTTTTTGTAAAATTTAAACACGCTTAAATATTGAAATTTGAAATAATTTCGAAATACTTAAAATAAATTATTAAGGCATTTTGAAACAGGACCAAAAATAAAACAAAACAAAATACAAAGTTTGAAATTTATAACCCAAAATGTTAAAATTTCACGATAGCCCAAAATTTTAAATTAGTCAACTTTTCATAACAAAGGTTCGGGAAAACGGTAAACGGATAAATAGGGTCAGAGTCAACGACAAACCGAAACAGAAATTATCAAACCTGAGAAAGAAGTTGAAAGGAAAGGCCGAAGAAGAAGTAGCAGGATTTAAGAGAAGCTAAGGGGAGGAACGAAATTGAGAGTCAAACGGAGCTCTCAAGGAATTACAGAAAAATTTAACCATCTCGAGATTCCCGGTACGACTCCCACAACACGGGTTCCTAATTTCCATCAAATACATTAAGTCCAATATTAGGCTTTAGGTGGTACCACCGGTCACAATACCAAAAATGTCTTACGTGACTATCCAATCATTCACACGACACGATACTAATCCACAATTGTTTTACAATCTAATCTCATCAATTAAAATTCCAATGGTCACCAGACAAACCCAAACTCGCAATCGATAAGGTTCCTAAATCAAACGCTCATAAAGTTTGAACTCGAAGTTTACTCCAAATTTCTCGAGTAAGGAACACTTAAACACAGTCCACCAATTTAACAATGCTCGGGTACGAAATCCTCAAAAATGATTACCAACATAATTATAATGCCCCAAGTATAGGAGTTGGGAAGTACAACAAATCCTCAAACACGCTCCAACCTATAGGTAATGGCGCAAACACTTACATCTTCAAATACGTCATTCGACTAATGGTTCTAAGAAATCCATCAAATTTAATATTATATCAGCGAAACCACCAAAATATTTATTAACTCAACGAATTCACAATCTCGTTGGTCTAAGGGTTCTGAACTATAAATCCATTAAGATGATTGACATCAAAGTATTCCTCAAAACAACACAATAAACCGAGATTGTGTAAGATAACTCTCTTCTTCAAGGGCAACAATAATTTATCTGATTTAGATCACTCAACTCCAAAGTTCATAGGTTACAACTTTAAACAACGATCAACGATCTAATCCTTAAGAAACACGGATAATCTATGTCAACCAAAATTCCTAACGACATTAATGAAAATATTTAAGGGTACCACAACACTTCGGCTAACACTTTAAACAGTACACTATGATCCCAAATATTCGCGAGGCATCCATCCAATAAGCATCAGGTACGAATCCCAAAGTAGTATCATCAGTTACACTTAGTTCGGTTCTAGGTTAGGTACTAGATATCCATCAAATATGATATACTCTTACTACTCCAAAATATATTCAACTCTAAATACTCCAAAATAATTAAGGTAACCTATAACCCAAGGTTCAGTGTCTAAAGTATCATCCTAATTCCATTAGTCAACTAATACCATTCAACTCAATCCAAAAAAAAAAATTACTTACTTGCTTAGAAAATGAGGTACAACTCACAATCCTCAAATCAGGTAACAAAGATTTACTAAACCTCGAACATCTACAACTTATCTTGGGGTTCACTGAGACAGAATCCGGTCTAACCAAAGAATCTCAAGAGAAAGATGGTAAAATAGAAGAAAAGAACAAGGATTCACCAAGCGAATGAAGATGAATATATAAGAGAAGAATTAGAAAAGTAGAGGAAGGAAGGAAAGAATCAATGATCCTAGATGATACAGACCTAAAACGAGAAGGGAAAGTTTGGACCTCTAAGGTTCACGAGGGAACCAAAAGGATTACATCATCTTCTTTTAGAGGAACGAGCACGCAAGTCTTGGGTCGCTCGATCTGGATCCACTGCAACGTCATGGAACTGGAATCTACTCTTGATCATCTAACCTGTAGCTTAAGCGAACAGAACCGGAGATGAAATGTCACCATCAGCATTTCTTAGAGCGCTAAGTTGTCCACCCGAGTCAGCAGGCGTTGAGAGTTCTGAGCAGGTCTCATTCCGATCTGGGGCAGCATCCTATCACATCTTGTCCATTCATCTTCTTCCAGATAAAAGCAACAAATATTCAATGCTAATCATTGAGCTACAAGAACATATAAACCTAACAGATAAGCCCTTATTTTGTTTCTACCCATCTCTCACTAACGTTTCTTTAATGTTCGAATCATTTACTGGTGTTTTTCCTAAAATCACGTGTAAGCGTCGGGAGCAACAATGCTCTGATACCAACTGTAATCCCCTAGAAATTCTAACGCAATACCGTGGCGGAAACACTGTAGAGTGGGATTAAAACACACTGACAAACTATATCTTATTAAAAGAAATGGTAAGTCAATACAAAGGCCTCTTTTTACAAAAGGGCTAAAGAGAAAATTCACCAAACGGGTTATACAAATCCATAAATTACATAAATGAAGAAAGAGTAGGATCCACGCTACTCGCTAGCTCACACCCAAAACCCAGCAGCAAATACCTGTCATGTTATAAACATAACAGCCACGTCAGTGGGGAGTAGCTCGGACGTTCTCCCAGCCAAATTATATCATATGGAAAAATAATAGTAAAACTATATCAAAATATTTGAAATGGAAAACATTAAATGATATAATAAAAATAAGCTTTCGGAGAAAACTTAAAATATTGGAACAATAAAATCAGAACAAGTTTTCAGAAGAAAACTTCAAACATTTGCCAACCTGCAAACCAAAATGTATCGATAATAATAAAAATATTCAAAAAGGCGTTATGGATAGGATTAGTGTAGACGGCCAGACTTTCATTAGGAGAATACTAAAACTAGCTTCGAGAACTTAGTTCAAACAAATCAAACTTCGGTCTCTAACTAGGCTACTCAACCATAATAGAGCGGCGACTTATAAATGCGTGGCCCTAGTTTAAGACAATGCACACCCCTCCTGGGATTACCTGTCACCCAGTTCAACTTATGACGGCGACTTACTGCGAGGCCTAAGCTTAAGGTCAAAATGTACACAACTCCCGGGATACCTGTCACCCGGTTCAACAACCAATGTACCGATTCCTGATACACTAGCCTTATAGTTGATGGCAAAACCGTAAATCCTAGAATATATTACTCTAACCTCACACTTGTCCTTATTCCATAACTCCAAAACAAGCCATTATCGATAGTCAAAAGTAAATATAATCAATATAAATGATATGAGGATAAAATGAATAAATACTTCATATTAGAAGAGAAACATTCTATAAATAGAAACTTACTATTTTTAGAAACTTACTTAAAATAGAAATCGTCTTATAGAAAATACTTAAGTATCAAAATAAGTGAAATGTATAGAAATAGCATTTCTAACGAAATTAACATTTTATTATTATCGTCGTTATCGTAACTTTAATATATTTCTAAATTCGTTACTCAAAATATAAATAAAGTATAATAAATCATTATATAGTATTTTATAAATAATTTTAGGAAGTCGAGTTAAAACAACAAATCTTAGAAAAGAGATATTTTAAGAAAAACGATATCAAAATTAATTGAGTCAACGAGTTTTATAAACGAAATGAATTTTATAAAGGTTTCAAATTATTTTTAAGAAATAGCTTTGATCTATAAATAATAAAAATTTTAATAAAAATAGTCAACCGAAAACCAATAGGAAATTATTAGTGAAAATAGTCTCGACTAAAATGTATTTAAAACTAAATCGACTATTTTCTCATTTATTAGTATAAATCGTAAAACGAAAATTAATTTATTAAACAAGTATACAAATCTCGATTATAATATGAAAATACGATTTGGAGTTAAAAATTAGAAATTAACGAACTATGACGAAAATATGAAATCGATATTATTTAGTTACTAGTATCACGATAACCGACAAAATATTATAACGATCGCAAATAATAAAATTACTAACGATTTATAAAACTACTATATCGAAAATCGTAAAATATTTAAAAGGTATACGATTTAAAATTAGTATAACTAGCAAATAATAAATAGCTAAAATTAAGAAAACCGAAGTTAAAATATTTACTACATACTACTACTCAAACATACGATATAAAATCAAGTAACGTCCTAAAGTTACCTTGAGTCGAGGTCCGAGTTGATAACTTCAACGCAGTTGTTTGTCAAATTAGTCCAAGCTCCGAACCTTCAACAGTAACACGTCTTTAAGCCCCAAGTCGTAGATTCGACAAACAGACACCAAGATTCATCACGACAAAAGAGCTCACAACAATGAAAGAATGAGGTATGGGTAATCGACGCAAGACGGAAAGAAGAATCGGTGTGTCAAAAAGAAATGAAACGCCAGGTAAGAGCGACGGGAATAGGAAAATAGTGAAGAACGAGATGAATGTGAGGAAACACACAAAGGACCAAACAACGGACAAAAGCATCAACGCATAACCATAACAACAACCGACAAAACAAAGAGGAAGAAGAAGAAGAATAAGAAGAACCCGCTCACCGATTTTCGGCGAGGAAACAGAACAAGGACAGCAGGTCACGCGTAATAGAACAAAGAGAATACGACGCATAAATCGGTATAACGAGCAGCAGACATAGAGGCAAAATCGACAACCGTATCGCATACATCAACAGCAGACAGCAGCGGCAGGACAGAACCGGACAAGGGAAGAAAATAAAGGAACAAAGTCGGATAAAGTGAGCAGCAGCAGTACAAATACCACCAACACACGAAATGGAAAGAGGAAGAAGAGAAGAAGAACATCGGACTGGACACGAACCACCGAAAACGAAGAAGATGACAATGAAACGAAATGAAGGAAAGAACAAATCTAATCAGCAGCACAACACTGATCAGCAAGCAAAGGGCATCGAAAACATCAGGAGCAAACAGAACAAAACAGCAGAAATTGAGTCACAAGACGATGACACGAAAACGATTAGATGACGAACAAAAAAATAGAGCAAGAGAGTGACTACGACAAACCAGCGATTCGTAGCAATAATACGGAGAACAAGAACGAGCAGAAGAAGAAAGATACGAACAGCATAAACGGGAAACATCAATAGGAGTAAAACCAGGTGCAATAGATGGAGAAGGGGAAGAGAATTAAATCTCGATACTTACAACGGAACGAGCAGCAGCTGTGCGCCCAAACCAACAGCAGCAGAGCAACAAAAAGACAAAGAAAAGGGAAGAAGAAGAAGAAGAGAAGAAGCAGCAGTACGCAGCTACACAGCAGCAGAAGAAGCAACAACTTGACCGATAGCAGCAACTGTGACACCGAGGAGAGATATAGACGCAGCAGCAACAACGAACCAGTAACAAAAAGGACGACCAAAGTCAGACATAGTGAAGAAGAAGACCAAACAGAATACAAAAGAGAAGCAAGGAAAAGGAAGAGACGAACCTCAGCAAAAAGAGTAACAACGACATCCCGATAGCGAAAACAGAAACGGGAGAAAACAGGGAGAAGAATGACGAGAAACAAGACTGAAGGAAGGGAAAACAATAGGACGAAAAGAAGAAGAAGGAAACGGAGGTCACCTCTCGCGGATACCGAGACCAAAACGGAGCAGCAACAACAACAGCGAAACAGAGGACCGATAGCGATGGAGGAGATCGAGAGAAGGCGCTGATTGTCATGGCAAAAAGGAAGGAGGAGGTAAGACGATAATATTGATGATGGAGGCAGGTAAAGGTGTGAAGAAGAAAAGGCGAGCAAGGAAAGGAAACAGCAAGGAATGAAGCGGTGCAATTGAACGTGTATGAGGGATAACATAAGAAAAAGGGGATGTATATAATGAATGAATCAAGTTGGTGAGTTGAATCAAAGAGTACAAGGGAGGGTGTACGTTAATTAGTGGGAAGAGAAATGAATTAAGGAGTCCAAAAATTAAGATACGGAAACGGCTTAATTAAATGGATCGGGTATGAATCGAATTCTGAAACGATAAGTTGACTGACCCAAAAGTCGAATTAAAATCGAGTCAAAAAGAAAATCAATAAATAATCGGACCGTCTAATAAAATACTCGAGACGAAAATGAAGTTTATAGAATTAAATAATCAGACGGTGAAATAGAATTTACCGAGAAATAATAAATTTTCGACGAAGTGAATTAAATTGATTTCTCGAGGAAAGGTAATAAATGTTTTGACAAAACTTAAAATAAATGAATTTTGAGTCAAAAAATAAAATAAAAAAATAAATAAAAACTCGAGCGTAAATAAAAATAACTAAAAAGAATTTAGAATTTGAATCGCCGAAATAGACTTTCGAGGCAAAAAGAATTTTAGGAGTTTGGAACGATTAAACGATAAATTCGTTTTATAATAATTTTAAGAGTCACGAGTTAAATCGTAAAAATAAAAATACGAACATAATTTTAATTTAATTTAATTTTATAAAATCAGGGGTGTTACAATGGCTCGTATTGATTCCCTTTGCCGGAACTTTCTATGGGATGGAGGGGTGGAAGGTACTAATCGAGCACTTGTGAGTTGGGAGAAGATTTGTTGTCCCAAGGCAGAGGGAGGTTTGGGTTTGAGGGATCTTGTTACTTGGAATGAGACTGCGGTGGCGAAACTCGCATCGTGGGTTTTTGATCAACTGGATAGGTTATGGGTTCGATGGGTGAATAGTGTTTACTTGAAAGGCTCGTCATGGAGGGACTTTCAACCCCATTCGGATGTGACTTGGGCGTGGAGGAAAATTTGTCAGGCTAAGGATAAGATTAAACATATGTTTGTGAATGATAAGTAGCATGGCGCTGATGTGCATTACTCTGTATCGAAGGCATATGACGAATTACGAGTACAGAGGACGAAGTTTACGTGGTGGAGGTTAGTGTGAAGCAATTGGAGTGAACCGAAGCATAGCTTCATTGCATGGTTAGTGTTTCGAGGAGCTTTGAATACGAGAGTGAAGCTTTTGAGGTTCGGGGTGCCAGACTCGAGCTTATGTAATTTGTGTGAGACACAATCGGAGAGCCTAGATCACTTGTTCTTCGGTTATTGTTGGAGCACGAGGGTTATGACAATATTGGGAGACTGGGTACAGAAGAAGATACCGGCCAATGGAGGGCTATTATGGGCGAAGAGGGTGAGGGGTTCGAAACTTCAATGCAACATAATTCGAGCAATGATAAACGCTGCAATTTACCATATTTGGAGGCAACGAAATATTTGCAGGCATGAAGGAATCGTTCCGTTACCTCAGGTCACGGCCAAGATGATCAAAAAAGGTGTGCTAAATCGAGTAATGTGTAAGATTAAATACCCCATTCTTTCTAAAGACGCTAATTGGTTACATAAATTGATGTAATCATTTGGTGTTTTTGTAATTGGTTACATATTCATTATATATATACTTACCTTTCACCAAAAAAAAAATGGACTTAGTTAACGAGCATGATATTGATGAATTGTTGTCAAATTTATGGTTATCTTTGTCATTATTATTGTTGTTGTTATGATGTACGGAAACTTTGATGAACATGATATTATGACTTATTTTTATTGATGAGTAATTTCATGACAATATGATTATGATATACTCCATATGATAAATTGATAATGATTTACTGAAACATGGTTTCACCGTGTTATTATGATCATTCGATATAATTATTCGTTTGACGGATAATGATTTATGTTAAGTTATATTCATATTACGGTTTAGATATGAAATTCTTATGGTTAAATTTCACCACAGTGAATTTACAACTTAAAGTTTAATTTTGACTTACTATAGTCATTATATCGTTCACATATAAAAATATATATTTACCCGCAGGTAGATTATATTGTCATGTGTAACATTCTATTTAAATATTTTAGTGACTACCCACTGGAGCACTATTATTAAAGACGTGTTGTTTCACATATTGAAATCTTATTATTTATGTTGTCTTATTTTATCACAACTAAAATTTACCTAACCAAGTGAAATCTTATGGTATAACTCTGTTGTTGAGCTTAATGGAACGAACAAACTACTCTGAATGAAAGAGTAATTTAAGTTCTCCTCGAAGTTGATGAAATTGGGTACTTGTCTTCGCAAAGACAAGCCGACTGACTTAACTTCTGAAAGTACTGCTCAAATATTTTTCCATGAATCTTGGGAGAGATCTGACAGATTATGCATTTTATTCTTATGTTGGATAATTGTAACCAACATACATTAAGAACTTAAGAATTCATTGTATGGACTGAAACAAGCATTAAAACAATAATACTTAAAGTTTGATAAAATCATTACAAATTTTAAAGAAAATGTCGTTGATCTATGCATAAATCTCAAGATCAGTGGGAGTAAGTTCATATATTTGATTTTATATGACGATATTTTATTAGCCAGAAACGACCTTGATTTATTAGATAGAACCAAGACTTATGTATTGAAATGCCTAAATAATATCCTTATGCATGGTTGGGAACTTAATGTATGCTTTGGTAAATCTGACATTATTAATGCTCACATATAGAAGATCAGATCACGCACAAGTGACGGATTATTCTGATTCAGATTTTAGGGATCTTATGACACAAGACACTGTACTTACAGTTGTTTTATACCTCCACCATGGAAGATGAATATGTGGCTTATTATGAGGCTTTAATAGGAGCATGATTGCGTAATTACCGTGATAATAATGAAATTGCAATCTTTTCTAGCTCCATGAATGATACGATATCTAAGGGATCAAAACACATGAACCTTAAATATCTTTACTGAAGCAAGATGTATGTTATATTATGATAATTAATGAGATCTCATTAATGATTCTATACTTTCTATATAATATTATTTCTATTTTCCAATGTGTATACGTTTATTATTAGATGAATGATAACAGATATATAGTCTTGTAAGACATTATGTGGACCATTATGTAGAACTCCACTTATGGCCTAACTGTTCATTTCGTTGATGTAGTGGTACATGGAAGTAAGCATGTTGCAGATTGACATGTCCACGTCATGACTCTCTTTAACGACTGCATCAGTCAAGGTGCTTATGAACACCGATTTAAAATGTATGTTTTAGCATAGTATGCGCAACTTATATATTCTCTGAAGAACATTACATATGTTCCAATCGACCAAGTGGGAGACTGTAAGAATATTTTATAATATAATAATATTACGGGATATGTAATATATCTTCGTTATTAGTATGCTATTATTTCTTCCCCATAATTATGGTCTTATTGAAAATCGAGTCTTTAAGAGATATGCTATCACAATAATATCGGACTAAATAAGGAGCCTTTCCATATTTACTCAACCTTGATGGAAGGTCGAGATTACCGTAATCTAAAACACTAATAGGAAACTGGTCCTCTCTCTGCCTATATAATGGAGTCTTACCCATCAGAAACTCTATGAATGAATAAAAACGTAATGCATGAATGCGTATTATTAAGGTCAAACAATACTTATTACGTTATGGGACGAGAGGTAGAAATCATACCTATTAATTATGAACTCATACCTACTATTATTATTATTATTTGAAGATGACGTATTATTATTATTATTATTCGAAGTCGTCTTATTATTTATGAAGTAGTTTTATAGAGATCTAATATCGTTCGTATTAGATTTCGACTTATTCCGTAATAAGGTATGTCTTAATCTCGTCTTAATTAATCTTTTGTGACATTCATGTTGTTCAAAGATTTATGGGAATTATATTTTATTTATGTTATGTTAATAATATGCTAACATGCCCCTGCATTGTGACCGATTGTTAAACATGGGTTCGAATCTCAACTCCTCTCCATTCTAAAGTGAAATATTTATTCCAACCCTCGTGTTATGTAAATTATGGAACTCACTATCATTCAACTGCTTCCTCCGTTTTATTCAAATAATGCCAACAAATGAACGAGACGAAGAAAGTATTAAAGGAGACTATATGTATGTATGTACTTATTGTTAGAAATAATGCAAAGACAATAGGTTGATCATTGTTGCATTGTAAGGGTATCTCCCTTTAAGTAGCACATTGACACCGACTTTCATGATGGTTATGAATATCATTATGTTCATAGTAATGACAATTCATTACCAATCATAAATTGCCTTGAATACCCTTTGATTTTAGTCTCATGTAGTCTTATATAAGGTGATATAAGAGAATGAGCATGAGACATACATCAAATACTACATCATCCAAATCTCTTGATAAATTCTGAGTATACAATCGAATTCCAACTCCTAATGGTTGAGTACACAATCTTTTAGAAGTGTTGTGTGATCTTGGGGGACGACGTCCATTCTGATTTGTACCGTAGTCGGGACGATTTCGTTTCTCATTCAGTGGCCTTCATACCACGACACAACAACGTGTATTTAGTAGTTATATATCGCCCCTATAGTTGCCCTATATTTCCAACAATTGAGAAACGAAATTATGTCACTATTATTGTGGTTGTGTTCATCACTTGTCATTGGAATTGTTTCAATTGGCTATCTTGTTTCATTGGTAAGATTCATCTCGTTGAGGGTGAGACAACAGTTTGGTATTATGGCAATAACTCGGTCTTTATACCTCCGATTAAGACGTGTAGTATGGCGTTGGAAAGCTAAGAAGAAGGGCTACAACCCTTTAGTTGAAGTCGTGAGCTGATTCTGTCATTTACCTTTCGGAAAACGGGACACAATGTCGTGGTAGTATGTTGAAAGTTTTTGAAGATTTATAAGTGAATGGTATTATCTTGTTTTATTATCAATCTTCATCCTTGGGAATGAGGTATGGTATCTATGAGTTTAGTTCTTATCTTCTTGTGATTCATGATGATAAAATAATTACGTTTGGTAGATGAGTATCATTTATCGTCATTGATTGGAAGATAAATTATCTGATAAGAGTAGGATGTTATGTTGTTTCTGAACATATGTTGAATGTGTTAGTCTCAATATTTCATGATGAATGATGAATTTGCACACATGTTTGTATTGGTATACAACTAAAAGGTTAATGTTTTTCTGTGTTTATGGAGAATAGTATATGCCTACGATCAAAATAATTAATGTGATTATTAGTGGAGTAATAATTAATTATTAATGATTTTTGTGCAAATTGTGTTGTCTTGGAAGATGACTATGTGGAGATTATATGCTCTTATGAGTAATGAGTGCAATATTTGGATTTATTATATAGCCGTTATAAATTTATTATATAGCCGTTATAAATTTATTCCATGCACTTAATATATATGATATTGAATATTATTCATTAATCAATTTAAGAACATCATGTATGTTTTGCTTGAGAAAATTGAATATGTATAATATATGTTGGAATTATATATTAGTGTGATTTTTCGTATCCTTATTAATGTTTTGAAAAGACACGTGTTGTCTTGTAAATTATTTTGGATACATTTGGAAGAAAATTTTAACTTCACACTAGAGACGCACCAATGCTCACTTGAGTAAAATAAGCTATATGTGGAGGTTAAATATTTTATTTTTAATGACATGCATAATCTTGATCAAGTATGTATTAAATAATTGGACGAATTATTTGATAAATTACTCTAAGAATAGATTATGGAATAGATAAATTGTCAGGCACAATTATTTGATATCTAAAAGTTGGGATGATTAATGAATGAATAATTTGTATATTTTGTTTGAACGATTATGTTTGTCACTATTTCGTGGTGTGACAACATGTGGGGGAAGTCATTCAACTTATTTGATAAAATTATTCATGCATCAATTTTAGAGTTGATATCTTATAATTTGTGAAGAGTATGTATATCTCTAATTGTGGGGGAAAGTGATGATCGATAGCATGTTTTATACATGAATAATTGAACCAAATGTAAAAGTTTTAATTTGTTGACTAAGTCAATAAATAATGGTTGCGTAAGGTCCATTTATTTATGTTTTACATTTGGCTTACACCACACTATATGAGATTATGATGATTGATTTTATGTGAGTAAAGGATATATATTTTAATTTGTGGATTTGCAAAAAGAAAATATAAGTGAAACAATCATCGAGATCATTGTTCTCTAATATAAGAATGATGATGTGTATATATATATCTATGGTGCAATATTGAGAATTGCAACATGTTGGATATTTATAAAGATGTTGGATCATAAGGTGAGAATGTGAGATGCACAATGATCATGAGTAAGCTTTCATCTTAATAATAATTTTATTATAAGTCTATTGAGAAGACTGTTATAATTTTATGTATTATGTATGCGTATTATTTTGCTCTTTTAACCTTACCGGGGTAAAGCATGGTTATTAGGAGCATAATATTTATTGCATTATTGTGGGGGCATCAATTGCTATGTAATGTTTGATGCTAATTTCAGGTTCATATTGCTAAAAATGATGTGTAGTGAATTACACACATGTATTATGCAGATTTGAGGGAGTTGAAATCATCAAATATAATTTGGTGTATTTGATAGAGGTTGAGCATATAGCTCTTAATGGTCTTATAGCCCAAATTTGGGTGGTCCTTGTGAGATGGACTTGATGAGATCACCGTAATGATAGAGGTTGAGCATATAGCTCTTAATGGTCTTATAGCCCAAATTTTGGTGGTCCTTGTGAGACGGACTTGATGAGATCACCGTAATGATAGAGGTTGAGATATTTCTCTTAACGAATCTATATCCTATGTTTGGGTGGTTCTGTTGTGATGGACTTGATGGATTCACCGTACGTAGTATTGAGAGGTTGAGCTTTACAGCTCTTAATGATTCTATAGCTCATAAGTGAGTGGGTTATGTGGGGATATCCTTGATAGAATCACCTAAGTGAGTGTGAAGGGTTGGCCTCCTTCTATGAGAGATTGAGTTATCTTTCTAGAGCACTCATCAAAATCCCAAGGTTCATTTGGCCATATATTTGTTGAATCGAATTGCGGAACTCGTGTAAAACTTAAGGTATGATATGTATTGTGAGGATAATGTTAGAAATAATGCAAAGAAAATATGTTGACTATTGTTGCATAGTAAGGGTGTCTCCCATTAAGTAGCATATTGACACCAATTTTCATGATGGTTATGAATATCATTATTTTCATAATAATGACAATTCATTTCTTTATCATAAAGTGACTTTGGATACCTTTTGAGTTTAGTCTCATATGACACTTATTATATAAGTATGAGAATGATAAGACATATGAGCACCAACATCAAATGTCATCATCCAAATCTCTTTGATAAATTTTGAGTATACCATCGAGTTTCAACTCCTAATGGTTGAGTACACAACCTTTTAGGAGTGTTGTGTGACCTTGGGGGACGACGCCCATTCCGATTTGTACCGTAGTCGAGGTGATTTCGTTTCTCATTCAGTGGCCTTCATACCACGACACAACATCATATATTCTCTAGTTATATATCGCCTCTATAGTGACCCTATATTTCCAACAGATAATTCAACCGAAGTTCAATAAGGAATTCAAATCGAAAAATATTCTCTTGTTGTAAGTAAGTTGTTGACTCATTTCACTAATACGTTAATTCAAATCGAAAGATATTAACGTCTAAGTGTCAAACTTTTCATATGCTCAGAATTTTTGTTATTGGTTGTCATTTGCATTAGTGGAGATTGTTAGAAATAATGCAAAGACAATAGGTTGATCATTGTTGCATTGTAAGGGTATCTCCCATTTAGTAGCACATTGACACCAATTTTCATGATGGTTATGAATATCATTATGTTCATAGTAATGACAATTCATTACCAATCATAAATTGTCTTGAATACCCTTTGACTTTAGTCTCATGTAGTCTTATATAAGGTGATATAATAGAATGAGCATGAGACATACATCAAATACTTCATCATCAAAATCTCTTGATAAATTCTGAGTATACCATCGAGTTCCAACTTCTAATGGTTGAGTACACAATCTTTTAGGAGTATTGTGTGACCTTGGGGGACGACGCCCATTCTGATTTGTACCGTAGTCGGCAGTGGTGGATCCAGGATTTCTGGGGTGGGGGTGATAAAAAATTTCCGACAAAAAAAAATGTCTAGAACATCACAAACTCGAAAAGCTCGATTCAGTTTAGAGTCTTCGGACTACTTGAATTCACATTAGTGTACTCAAGCTTAACTCAGTTCAATTCAATCTATCTAGCCAAATTGAACAAGGTCTAAACTTAAATTACAGTAATTTTGAAAAGATAACTTTAAGCAGATCTTATTTGCGACGGATATATCCGTCGTAACATTAAAACGGATCAAATATAACCAATTAGGAAGAAAATGTCGAAAAAAAATCTACGGAGTACAATCTAGGCACAGTAGTTTTTTTTTCCTTATCTTAAGTATTTGAGCCGTTATAAACTTAAGACGAATATCTTCGTCACAAACAAATACTCCGTATTTGACAACTAAAATACCCAAAAAGTTAAAGACATCCTCCGTAAAACTATAGTAATTTTGAAGAGTAACTAAAAGAGTAAAACACCCAAAAAATTATACCCAAAAAGTATGAGTATTTAACAACTAAAATTGACCCAACTAAAATTTTATTTTGAGCAACTAAAAAAGTACTCTATATCCCACATTCATGTGAGAAAAAAACCAAAAATTGACCTTCTCTCTTAGGACCTTCAAACACAAAAAAAAACCCAGAAAAACAAAATCAAAAGATTACAATTTTCATGGTCGAGAATACAAAACCACCATAACTCATCTTCATTCTTCAAATAGATCCCAAAAGACCAAGTTCAATTAAAGTTGAAGACAAAAAATTGAAAAGATGTGAAAAGATGGGGTTTTGAGGAAGGAATTAGGGATAGTTGAAGAATTGAGTTTGAGTTTGTTTCATTGCGTTTGATGCGTTAGATTGGGATCAACCATTGATTTGTTTTTTTTCCCTATTAAAACTTTTTTTTTCAAATAATGGGGGTGAGAGTTCACCCCATTACCCCCTGTAAATCCGCCCCTGGTAGTCGGGACGATTTCGTTTCTCATTCAGTGGCCTTCTGATGGGCCGTATTTAGTCGTAGTTATTACGACGGTTTTTGGTTTATTTTGTGAGCTAAATCGGTTGTCTTGTATTGCATTTGTGTCGATTTGGTATAAATGTGATATAGGCTGTTTTGAGGATGCTAACCATTGGACCATCGATTTGGGCTAAGAACGACTAAAGCATGAAGAAGAAGGAAGTCTACTTGAAGACCCGGAACGACGGAATCAAGGAATTGCACGAAGCAGCAACAGGACGTCAGGCGAGTCGCGCAAGGGTCCCGCGAGTCGCGCGAGGGTTGGGCGAGTCGCGTGGTGGTCTGGAACTTTATGCGCGATTCCGTCCTTATCTCGTGATATTTGCTATATTTTAAGACTTTGATATTATTTAGGAAACTTTATTACTAGTTTTTATTATTAGTATTACTAGTATCCTTAAGATATTTTATTATTATTTTATTATTAGGAAACTTTTATTAGGATAAATATAGCCTTAGGTTGAGACTATTATTCATATGATTATCACATTGAAGTTGAACGTAACATTAGAGGAAGAAAAGGGAGAACTTTGAAGAACCCTAATTTTCCGGTTTCAAGTATGTGTAACTAATTTCCTTTACTTAGATTCAAGCCTTTGAAGCACTTGATAATCGTTTGTGAGTTTGAATGTTTTAATTATTAATCTTGATTATTGTGAATTGCTTTGTTATTAAATCTATGAATGTTGTTATTGATTGCTAGGTGTACAACTAGTATTTAATTGCATCGTTCTATCGTTAGTATCGTTAATTGAGTAGGATTTACTGATTAACTTTACACTAGTAACAACTAGGAATTAATATTGAACGGGATACGTTGATATTAGTACTTAGAAGCAATTCACATAAATATCTAAGGTACGACTGGATTGTACGTGCTATTTATTCTCTATTGAATTCTCAGATCTATATTGCTTCCGTCTAATTGAACCTAGAACTGGATTGTTTAGGTTGTTTTACGGTTAGGGTTAATTAAGAACGGGATTCGTTTTAGTTAACTATTCTTAAGAGAATTGGAATTTCATATTCACAATAGAGTAGTCAAGGTTGTTAATTGAAACCATCTTACAATGATCAATCGCTATCAAGTGTGGATTTGTGCTTGGGTCTAAGTTCTTTCTCATCATTTGATTCAGTCAAAGTTTTCATCTTTATTAGATTTAGTTGTTAGATAATTATTCAAAACCCCCCTTTCTTATTGTTTAATTAATTAGTTATTTATCATTCTATATTAGTACGCAGTTATAGTTAAACCAATTCTCTGTGGGTTCGACCCTTATTTCCATTATACTATTGTTTTAGTTTGTTGGTTATAAGTGATTATAAATTAGTAATTTGAGGCATACGACTTTAGCTTGTCAAATTTTGGCGCCGTTGCCGGGGAATTGGCATTAATTGTTTTTGTGTGTTAGTGTAAATAGTTTTTAGTTAGTTTTTTTTAATTGTAATTTTTTTTTTGAGAGTCTAGTTTAGTTTTAATTTTTGTCGAGTGTTTTTAGTGAGTCTAAATTTACCCGATAGATGGCGACTAAATATTTCCCTCAATATGAGCATGAACTATTTTACAAATATTTTGATAGATTGAGTGAGTACGTCTCTAGATGTCGTCACCGATATCAAATTTGGGAACTCTGTCATGTGGTATACAATGGGTTAAATGATGAAACTTTGATGCATGTTAATTCTTTAAGTGAGGGGAGATTCGTTGATGGACTTAGTTATGAGGAGAAGTGGGAACTTTTCATATACTTGGCTCACGACACTGAAGAATGGGAGTTGGAAAACTCACGCTCTAGGACACCTTCAACGAGTTTCGATAAAAATTTGAACACCCAACATGATTCTCGTATATCTACGGAAGACATGATTAGAGAGCTGGTTACTGCTCAAATGACCCTTCAAGCTAGTATGGCTCAATACGAGCAAGAGAACAATGCTAGTATTGAGAACCTCGAGAGTCATGTTGTGCAAATAACGACATCTAATGATATACTTGAGACACATGATGAGTTCTCTCTAAATTTTAAGAAGTCTGGAGTTAATAAGAACATGGACTTTGATGAGACTATTCCCCTTGAACCCGATGGGGTATATCACTCTTATAAAGAGTGTGATGTTGATAGTGATAATGGTTTTTGGGATGACGAGGAGGATGACTATAATGACTTGATATACTCCTCACCCTCTTCCACTGTTTCTACACATATTGATCCCTCTTGCACTAAAATTGAAGATTCCTCAAGTCGTAATGATACGAGTGATGTTTCAGTCTTGGAGAATTCTCTAGTTACGATTGTTGAGAATGAGCAAGAGGAAATAAGTGTGACCATTGAGGAGACTAGGGAAGTCGGAGGAGGAGAAGAGGAGATAGTTGTTTTTGATGAGCCGAAAGATGATTTCGCTATGAGAGGTGAATTAGTGAGCATGAACGGTGATGAAAAGGTGGAAGAAATAGGGGACATATTCGCGGAATTTTATATTCACAAGGAAGAACCACCACCGATACCCTTCGAATCTTCATCAGTGTTAATTCCGAGAAAGTTTTATGTTCATCCTCGAGCCTATTTGACCGTACCTATGAAAAATCCATCTTATAGAGAGTACATTGATTTTAATTCATTTTTTGAGCATAGAGGGTCGAAAAGATGTTCATTGCAAGATTAATATGATGTTCTTATTTATAGGTGGTGTCAATTGATTTTTATCTCTTACCGTCACTATTCTAATCTATTTGCGAGTATTTTTGATCGATTGCTAAGGGCATTGAGTTGTTCCGTACATTCATTCCGTTCGATTGCTCCATTGTCGGTTGAGTACTTGTAGGAAGGAGGACAAGACGAAGAAATTCGATCTGAAGCATGACGAATCAGGCTTATGCGCGAGTCGCCAGACATTCATGCGGGTCGCGCTCCTCATTACACCCTACATGCTGTTTTCTACTCATAAATAAAAAAGAAGGAAAAAAAAAATCAAAAATCAATTAAACTTACCCGACTCCCTTTCTCCCATCCATCTCTTTCCTTCTTCCCAAATCTACTCCTACAACCCTAATCAACTTCTTCTCCTAATCAAATTAATTCAATTAAATCCTATCCCCCAATTTCCTAACCCTAATTCCCCTTCTCCCCAAATCAATTTCAAAATCCTTTCCTCCTCTTTTCACATTCAAGCTTGTCGTCGGTCTGTCCCTGTGTGCGCCGGTCAGAGTTGTCGTCGCTGGTGGTCGCCGGTCTGATTCCGTCGTCGGTTGTCCGTGTCCGATCTGAGTGGGGTGTCGCTTCGTCCGTCTGTGTCGTCGCCGGTGGGTTGTCCGTCGAGGGTCAGTCAGTCGTCGGTCTGCGTGTTGATGCTCGTGCGGGCGGTGTTTGTGCCGGTCAAGGTCGTTGGTGTTCCAGTTCAGTCAGGTCAGGTCGGTCGTGTAAATTCCCCCATCTTCTTCCCTTCACTTTTCCTTGTCCTAATTGTGAACTGTTTTGAGTCAGTTTCAAGTTCTGTTTCTCACGAGTTTTGGGGATTCCGGTGTCTGGTTTGGTCTCGGTTGTCGATTCCGTTTCTGTTGTTTGCTGTAACTTGGGATTTCCCTTCCTCCAGTCGAGTCACACTCCAGTCTTACATTCATACGGAGTTCCACGTTACTGGGTTGTGTCTGTCGAGTGCTTGGTTCGTTCCTGTGTGTCGTCGGTGTTCACAATTCACATGTTTTAGGTGGTCTTTACTAGTTGAGTTGGTTCGGCTATCTTAGAAACTCTTGTCATGGCCCCTAAAAATCAAAAGACGACTCCGGTTGAGTATTTGGTGTGACAAAAGTCTATTTGGCGTCAATTGTGTGGATTTTTGGCCGAGTTCGTTGATGCGTTGTTGATTATGGCTGAAGTTGAAATTGCTAATTTGGCCCGATTCTTTGGTCGGGTAAAATGTTCTTTGTTGTTGCTACTCTCGGTATACAGTTAATTTAGTGTTGGTTGTGTTGATGAGTCGGTGTTTTGGGTGGCTGAATTACTTTTGTGATGGTGACGGGTACCATTTTGAGGGTGAAATGAGATAACGATGAAGCGTGAGAATAATTGTTTACTCTGATGGTATTGGAATTTGCAATGGTTGTGACGAGTCAATTATCAATGTTTAAGGTTCTTTTTCCCGTTTATTGTTTTTATTTGTGTCCTTAATCTCACATTGAGGACAATGCTCGGAATAAGCGTGGGGAGGGATTTATATATTTGTCTTGTCTTGCAACCGTCATTCATATTGTAATTTGAAAGAAAAAATGATGAAAAAAAGAAGAAAAAAAAGAGAAAAATGAAAAAAAATAAAAAAATAATCCCGGCTAGGTGAAAACCCGGAAAGGGCGCCTAGGCAAGAATGGGGAATGTGGCCGAGGACGGAGTGAAAACCCGAAAGGGCGCTCCGGGTAAAAAGAAAAATCGAGTTGCGTGCCACGAGAGTAGTGTGAGGAAAAAAATGAAAGCTAGAGTGAAAATCCGCAAGGGCGGACGCTCTAGGCAAAATGAGGGAACTAGGAAAAAAATTCACTACTACTTTCTCCATTTTTTGGTGTTGGCGTCATAAGAAGGGTGACATAGAAGGTCGGAAGGGTAGGATTAGTTGGCTAAGGTGAGAAGAATCGCGGTGCGGTGTAGTCGTAGCACTAAAATTCTATGCGATTGGTGATGTTTTGTTTGGTATATTGAACTATTAGAGGCGTTTAGGATTGATCACATGTGTGGGTTGTGGAATATGGTGGTATATGTTTTGTACCACCGGTGGCATTTGTAGCACATGTGATCCGTTCTAGGATTGGAGAAATAAGGGGCGTTAGATGTGAATTTTAGCTTATATTTATTTTCTAATGTGCCTTGTTTTGATGAATTGGGTCAATGATAATAGTTTGATATTGGGTGTGTTGAGTCAGTTGAGCATGTGAGTTGAATTTCATGAAAATGTTGGATTAGAAGGTACTCTAACTCATAATGAGGGAGATTGGTGGAAGACGAGTGAGGGCCGGTGTGTTATTGTTATTCTCACGCATATTGGATCAGTGATGGTTGTGTTTATGGTGTTCTTCGAGTTTTACTCGAGGACGAGTAAAGGTTCAAGCGTGGGGATATTTGATGGGCCGTATTTAGTCGTAGTTATTACGACGGTTTTTGGTTTATTTTGTGAGCTAAATCGGTTGTCTTGTATTGTATTTGTGTCGATTTGGTATAAATGTGATATAGGCTGTTTTGAGGATGCTAACCATTGGACCATCGATTTGGGCTAAGAACGACTAAAGCATGAAGAAGAAGGAAGTCTACTTGAAGACCCGGAACGACGGAATCAAGGAATTGCACGAAGCAGCAACAGGACGTCAGGCGAGTCGCGCAAGGGTCCCGCGAGTCGCGCGAGGGTTGGGCGAGTCGCGTGGTGGTCTGGAACTTTATGCGCGATTCCGTCCCTATCTCGTGATATTTGCTATATTTTAAGACTTTGATATTATTTAGGAAACTTTATTACTAGTTTTTATTATTAGTATTACTAGTATCCTTAAGATATTTTATTATTATTTTATTATTAGGAAACTTTTATTAGGATAAATATAGCCTTAGGTTGAGACTATTATTCATATGATTATCACATTGAAGTTGAACCTAACATTAGAGGAAGAAAAGGGAGAACTTTGAAGAACCCTAATTTTCCGGTTTCAAGTATGTGTAACTAATTTTCTTTACTTAGATTCAAGCCTTTGAAGCACTTGATAATCGTTTGTGAGTTTGAATGTTTTAATTATTAATCTTGATTATTGTGAATTGCTTTGTTATTAAATCTATGAATGTTGTTATTGATTGCTAGGTGTACAACTAGTATTTAATTGCATCGTTCTATCGTTAGTATCGTTAATTGAGTAGGATTTACTGATTAACTTTACACTAGTAACAACTAGGAATTAATATTGAACGGGATACGTTGATATTAGTACTTAGAAGCAATTCACATAAATATCTAAGGTACGACTGGATTGTACGTGCTATTTATTCTCTATTGAATTCTCAGATCTATATTGCTTCCGTCTAATTGAACCTAGAACTGGATTGTTTAGGTTGTTTTACGGTTAGGGTTAATTAAGAACGGGATTCGTTTTAGTTAACTATTCTTAAGAGAATTGGAATTTCATATTCACAATAGAGTAGTCAAGGTTATTAATTGAAACCATCTTACAATGATCAATCGCTATCAAGTGTGGATTTGTGCTTGTGTCTAAGTTCTTTCTCATCATTTGATTCAGTCAAAGTTTTCATCTTTATTAGATTTAGTTGTTAGATAATTATTCAAAACCCCCCTTTCTTATTGTTTAATTAATTAGTTATTTATCATTCTATATTAGTACGCAGTTATAGTTAAACCAATTTCCTGTGGGTTCGACCCTTATTTCCATTATACTATTGTTTTAGTTTGTTGGTTATAAGTGATTATAAATTAGTAATTTGAGGCATACGACTTTAGCCTGTCACCTTCATACCACGACATAACAACGTGTATTTACTGGTTATATATCGTCCCTATAGTGACCGTATATTTCTCACACGTATGTATGTATGGGTATAACATTTTGCGGAGGACGGAGTTCTAGCTTTGTGCACGCACTATAAATTTCAGAAATGAGTCAGTCACTTCATGGGGTAGTGTGAAACCAAAGATTTTAGAAATGAAGATTAGTTCAACCCTCAAGGCAAGTCCTGAGTCCTCCATACTGTTTCAGCCACTAATTTGAGTTAATTAAGAAAAAAGAGTACTCCTAATTAGAGCAAAGTTTACTTTTGAGTGAGGTAGGCAAAAGATAAACAGGCAGCGTATTTTGCTCCTACTACCTTGATCGTCTAACCACTGGCTATCACTTCCATGCATATAGTACAAAAATCATTAAAGCCTTTCTCCTACCTACCAAATCAAAATAAAGGTGGTTTGCGTTGATCAAAGCTTCCTAGCTACAACTTGAATTTAAAAACCCGTATAGATGACAACAAAGCATGGCAATATAGCCTTAGGGTTAAAGACATACAACTCATCCAAGTTTGAATAAACTCCGGTCGGTCCTGCCACGGAGTCGCAATCGCCCGATGGGGGTGGCGACGGCTCCACGGTCTTCTTAACCCGACCCGCTATGACCCGACACACCAGCATTGCTCTCTTCTCGTGCTCATCATCATCGGGCCCAACGACAAGTCCGGCCTGCTCGTGGGCGCGGCCGCTAGTGGCAGTGGTCAGTATGCCCTTATCAGCAGTGAGCTTGAACCCATTTTTGACAATGCTACAGATGTTGCAATGGGGTATGGAATTGCATAAATTGGATGACCCATTTAGGCCAAGGGAACACTTGAAAGTTGTGCAATAGAACCTCAGAAGTTCGTTTCCATCAGCAATGCATCTCGGGTGTTTTTTGGCCATATTTGTGGCCTTCAACTTGATTAAATCTCTGTATTCCTCAAATCTATTCACTGTTCTTTGAGTGTTGTGGACTTTGAGAATTCTATCGATTTTGCATACCGGAATTTCCTTCATTAACCAGCTTGATTGGAATATGATCTCTACTATATTCTTGCTTGTATCATCTGAACCCAGTTCTGATACTGCTTACACAAATGCCAAAAAAATAGAAATAATACTAATCATACTCGTAATAATTTGTTAACCAGTCAAAAAAATTGCATGTAAAGTAAAAAGCAGTGCATTAAAGTTCTGTAAAGGTTATTCTTGCATCATTTCACATGCATGGAGGCTAAAGCTTAAAAATTCGATGCTTAAACTAAATGGTTAATTCTGTGCCTTGTTTTTTGTCATTAAAAATTCACTTTTAAATGGTGAGGTAATGTGCCTCTAAGCTCTAAGATAATTAGTAGAAACCTCGTAATAAAACACATTATTACTTCAAATACAGGATCTGTAATTAAGGTGGCGACATTTTGTTTTATACTTCGAACAACAACATTATCACTTTAGTCGTTACGAGTCTATCCTCTCTATTCAAATTCAAAGTGCTAATTTTTTTTAGGGTTTAACATTTGTCGAGCATTTAACCCATCAATAACTTTTCATTTTGCATTAGTAAAATTAATGTAAAAAATTGTTATTTTTAATCTACTCTAAAAACAAATCAAACAACATCCATCTGATCACTTGACTACATTTTATCTTATATATTGTCGAGAGTAATGAAGATTCTCTTTTGTTGTTTATAGTATCCAAAAACAAATATACACCACTATGGATTTGAATGGAGGGAATATTAGTTACATTTTACAATATAATACTCATCACTGTCATCAGTACCATATTATAATAAGCATAACTAGGAGTAACTAGTAAGGTAAATGAAAAAAAAAAATCGGAGTACACAATAAAAGTATGGTAAAGTACATATATACCTGCATGTCTAACAGCTTGATGAAGCTCCAAATTCTCAGGTTTCATAAAAACTTGACCACAATCTGGAAAAGAACAAGTAGTAGCTCTAAGAGAAGGATCTCTAGTGTAGGCCAAAACAGGGTCAACTATCATTCTACACTCATAGCACCCTGAAAATCTCCTAAATGGCATTCCCTTAACTGCAGAACTAGCGCCGCTATTAGAAGAAGAAGACGACTTGTGTAATCCCCCCGCAGCAGCAGTACTACTACTACTACTGTTACTGTTAGTAATAGTATTATTGTTGCTAATATCACTTAAAGCAAGTGCTGTTTTATATGACCGATTCGACAACCCTTCATGGCTGCTGCTACTACTGCTACTACTTGGGGTAGTTCTGATTTTTCTCTGCAGGGTTTCAGGCGAAGAAGTTTCAGGCCTGTGCATCACCTTTGTGTTGTTGCACAGTGATGACCCTGAACACCTCATTTTCTTGCTCTTTTTGTTGTCCATTGTTTCTTCAGTTGTTATCTTTCCTGTTTGTGTGGGTTTTTGCTTATTTTTCTTGTTATGAGGTTGTTGTGATGAAACTTCGAGGTGTTTGCAAGTAAGGATGTTCTTCATCACTGCCCATGAAGGTAGCTGTTGCTGCTGTTTTTGTTTTTCTTTGTTTTGTGAGGACTTTGTAGGTCTGTGGGTTTCTGCAATGGGTTTCCTTGGATTTGTATTTTTAGCCATTCTTAAAGAAAGGAAGATGTTGGTTTTACTCTATGTTTTAAGGGTTTTTGTTTGGTTTACAAGGGATACTAGTGATAGTGAAACCAATGGTGGTCGAAATAACTTATGAAGGATGAAGTTAGACAATGGATGGGAAAAGAAGTCTTCTGCCTTACTCGTATTTTTAAATGACAAGTGTTTAAGTAAATTAAAATTAAATAGCTAAACTTAACTATTGTAGAGTGATTTATGTTCCCTCTTTGTTTATTTGGATTGAGTCATTCTTTCTTCTCCCTTTCCGTCTTTTTAAGTCATGAATATGTGACTCATATTACCCATTTATTTCTCTCTTCCTCGTTCATTCTTGAGTCACACATTCTCGCACCCATATGTTTCCCACAAAAATCCTACGGAACATATCTTAGACTCGGAGGAGTATATTTTTTTCTATCTCGGTCAATCGTGTACATTTTTTATTATTTTTGAGAATTTTTTAGACAAGGATGAACTTAATTGACCAGAGCTAAAAAATAAGGTAGAGAGAAAAATGGCTAATTATTTAAAAAAATGCAAAATTACACATTACACTATTTTATACTCCCTCCAATTACCTATTTTCTTCCGCTTTCTTTTTTGGGAAGAAAATAAGGAGGGAGTATTATATTAGTAGAAAATGAAAGAAGAAATGAAAAAGTGAGAGAGAGAAATATTATATTAATTAAATGAAAAAAAGTGAGGTGAAAAAGTAGGAGAGATGAATATTAAATAAGAAAATGTAGGTGAAAAAGTAGGAGAAATGAATATTATATTAATTAGTGAGGGGTGAAAAACTTTCCTTAAAGGGAAAGAGGGAAGAAAATCAAACTCAGTCCAATAATAAAAGAGGGGAGAAAATTGGTAATCGGAGGGAGTATATAACTTTTTTTTTTAAATAACACTCTTATTAAAAAATGTTCAAAAATTAGTACTCCCTCCATTTACTAATGTTCTACCCATTTTTCAATTTGGATCTTTTTTAAATGTTCTATCCATTTATATTCTTTCCATATTAGTCTCACACGTCTTCATTTTTGAATACTTTCTACTATGACATGTTGGAACAATAGTATAAGAATAGTATCGATTATAAGTACGATCATATTAATGCGAATAGAATCATGTATATTATTTAGTTATAATATTATATAGACGGTAAATAAAATTAAATGAATATAAAACATGAAATAATAAGGGAACAAACTTATTTGAGAAAATGACGGTTGTGGCGTGACAAGTCACTGTCCTAAAGTCGAATTTGCCTCGTACCCTACACACGGTTTTCATGACAATCGACCCTCAGGAGTACAAAACCTTTGTAGTTTCAGTGTAGACGAAACTACAAAATGAACTCCGCCAAGAAAGTTGCCAAGTAACTCCCGAAAGTAAGAGAGAGATATAGAGTGAAAATGTAGATCGAAGAAGAGGTGTGATTGTTGTGTGTCCTTTTGAGTTTTGGGATATTGGTTTATATAATGGTGAATTAATCATAGTAAATCACAATTTAAACATAGAAAATGTTGTATGTGAGAACTACACAATCAATTACCGGAGACCACATGAGTCAAGAATGAAAAGCGCACAATTAGTTTGGAAAAACGTTCCAAGACTAAGTCCTAGTATTTGCTTCTTTAGAAGCATCAAGTCCAACAATCCCCCACATGATTCAAAAGAAAATTTTGGAAAAAGAAGATAGTTGCAAACGGAGGTTTAGCGTTAAGATGACAATGTCTTTCGGACTTGAATTGACACCCAATTAATACAATTTTCCTCAAACCGTCATCTTAGGTGGAATCTTTCACCTTGAACCATAGATGAAGTTGGTAAGAGGTCGTTGCTCACTTACTTAACCCCATATCATGGCAAGTGTTCGCGACTTCGTTCATTTCTCTATGAACAGAATAATAACCGATTTTCTTTTACTTGGACTTGTCCAAGTGCCCCCACATTTTCCGGGTACTTCATGAGCATTCTAGAGGTCCTAAGCCAGAAGGCCCCTCATATGGGGATGGGCAACGCCCTCCACACTCACATAGGTAAGTTTATCAAGTTTGACTGTCACTCAAACCACCCACGAATGGACTATGAACTTGTTAAGAGCCATAGGCTCAACCTGACACGTGTGACAGTACATAGACAATCAATCAATGCCACGACAAGCAACATTTTACTAACAGGAACGGTTTGTAGCATTACACTTCGAGATCCATGTGACTTCGTTTGACCGCATTGAACTTAGCGGTACTAAGTTGGGTATCCATCACACTTCACTTTTTAACTGGCTTTTTAAACCCATTCTTGATGCTGTCACCAGCACAACTCAAACAAAATACTCGCCTTTAACGTGCCTAATACAAAGGGTGACGAGATAAGAAAATACGGACACAAAAGTACCGCACTCGCGTTGACGGTCGCTTATCTCGCTACCCCGGGTAATTGTTTGTTTAGGGTGAGTCAACCCCCTAAAACGTTATTTTACAATTCCGTCATATTAATACTGCGTACACTACAATAAAAATATTTTTGAAAACTCGATTCGAGCAAAAGTCCGATGAAGCTAAATCGAGCATCGTAGGCCTTAAAGGCCAAACTACGACGTCGAAATGCAAAGGGCCTAACGTTTGCGACGACAAATTGATCCTTCTAATCGAACGTACTCGATAATCAATTCTGCCTAAAGTCTGTATAACTCGCAAACAGGACGCACGGGAGGTGGCGCCTCACATTTGAGGCGCGCCACCACAAGCGCCTGAGGGTCAGGGCCCCTCATGGCGTGCGCCTGACCCATCGGGTTACGACGCGATCGTAGAATCCTTTGTCGAGTGTTTTCGATGTAATTTTCAAATGCCGGTCTAAATGCTTGATGTCAATTCCGTAATCGAATGTCGCGCATGAAGAGTCATCGAAAGTTGAAGTAGTACGAAACCTCATGACGTTAATCCGAGAGTCGTACGGTCTATGTGACCCGATAACAACATCGCGATACAGAGGGCTTCGATATTCGTATTAAGTTGATATGTTCAATCTAAACCATATATTGAGACGATTAAGGATAAGTACTCTACTATGGTCGAAATGAGATATCGTAGACTTCCAATATAGTCCACAATGATACGAATTTTTCCTAGGGAATAATACTTGCGACGTTAGTCGACGTGTGCTAATCTATCACGCATCTCTTTTCCAATTCCACATTTCATATTCGTTTCTTACCCCATTATGACTTTGAGCGAATGTCTCTCGACATGAGTATTATACCGAGGACTCCCTAGTCGAATTCGGTATACGATAAATTGAGACAGTCAGATTTCGCTAGGATAAGTCGGGATGAGACATCGAGGCCTCCGGATCAAGCTAGCATCACGCTTTGCTCCCGAACCCTGCTTGTCTGGGCGCCCAAAGGCAGGCGCCTGAATATCAGGCTGCCTCACCTCAGCCGCCTGATTCTCAGGTCGCACCAGTTCGTGCGTCTGAGCCTCTGTCTTCTGATCAATACGCAACATAATGCGTAGCTGGTCAGAGTCTGTCCAATCATTCGGTTTACGGTTTCAGTTCGCGTTTCTATTTACGAGTTCGTTTATAGTTTACGTTACCATTTCTAACTCGATAATTTTATTGCTTGTCGTATTGTGAATTCCGGGTTATATTCCACCCGTGTAACTTGTAATCTACTTTCAAGTTATTTATTTCCGTTGTTTGGCATTTACTGTTTTCAAACAAACATCGCATGCTAAATTCAACTTCGACATATTTCAAGATGCATTAAACGATGTAGACACGTAATTCGCATGTATAGCCTAAAATAATGGTTGTCAAACATTTTCATCGTCTTACTAACGCGCGCACTTGAACATCAATTGATATTTTAGTAGAGGCCGTTATGTGTAGGTGGGGTTAGGTGTCCTTCATGGGCTTCCCAACACGTATCTTCACCCTTACTCAGAACCTTCAGTTTTTGGATGCCCGAAACCATTGACAATGAAAGTCATTCGAAATACGATACTCAATAATTCAACATCGGTATCGCTATGCAAAGGGATGAACCCCACAAACTCTAGTACTATAAGGCAAACCGTGCTTTGTGCGCGATATGCCTAAGTATAGAGTGGGTTCGAATGGCCCAAACTCCCATAAAGTTCGGTGGCGACTCCAGCTTCGATATAAATTTCAACCCAAGAACAATCTCACCAAGAGATTCATTCGCGCCTACCCAAACCCGCGCGTGGCCGCATCGGGGTGGACTTTGCCATGTCCACAGTAATACATATGAAGGTCTCTTGTATTGGGTCAAGCTTGGTGTTCTGGGGTTCAATGGTTTATGGGTTCAATAAGCCCGCTGAAAGAATTCCCTTATGGAAAGAAATTCGTCAATATGCTAAGACTTGCACAGGTGCTTGGATTGTTATTGGAGATTTTAACAATGTATTAAGGATGGAGGGAAGACTTGGGGCCCCTATTACCATAGCTGATATTCGACCGTTTATTGAATGTCTTAATGACTGCAGTTTAAGTGAGCTTAAGACAATCGGATCTCATTTCACTTGGAACAATAAACATGAACCAAAAAAGTCGCGTGTACATCAGAATAGATAGAGCTGTTTGTAATACGGATTTGATGTTGATGTTTCTTGACTCTTATGCGCTTATTCAAGCTGAAGGTCTGTACGACCATTGTCCGTGCATCATCAAACTGGACAACTACACTGTGACTAAAAGGACTGCATTTAAATACTTCAATATGTGGTCAGCTTAGCCTGACTTCTCGCACATTGTGGGGGAAGGTTGGAATAAGAAAATCAAAGGGAGTCCCATGTTTCAGGTTAACTCTATACTGAAGATCCTAAAGCCTTGCTTGAAAAATCTTAATAACAAGAAATTCAAAGATATGGAGAACTTGGCTAACATAATGGGCACCGCCTTGCACAATATTCAAGAATAGATTATAGCACATCCCAAGGACAATACTATGTTGCAGTATGAGGCGGCTATATCCAAGCAGTACACCATCTTAGACAAGGCTAGATACGCTTTTCTACAGTAGAAAGCAAAGGTAAACTTGCTTGAAAAGGGTGATCTTAATTCCGCTTTCTTTCATGCTAGCATGAAACAAAGACGTGCCATCAACCGGGGCATCCAAATTCATAATATGAATGGTTCTTTGTGTTCCCACCCAGAAGAAATTAATAAAGCTTTTATGACCTATTTCACTAGTATTTTAGGGGAAAGTCATATGGTTTCACCAGTCCATACAAACACACTCAGGAGAGGCAGACTTATTTCTGAACAGTAGACACAATTGCTCATCAAACCTGTTACTGAAGCAGAAATTAAAAAGGCAATGTTTAGCATCCAAGGAAATGAAGCCCCTGGTCCCGATGGCTACACAAGCCCAATTCTTTAAAGATTCTTGGATGATTACAGGTCAGTCTATTTGTGATGCTATTCAAGATGTCTTTAAGACTAGTAAACTGCTCAAACAAGTTAGTAATACGACTCTTACTTTGATTCCCGAAATCCGGAATCCGAAAAATGTTAGTCAATTCCGCCCTATTGCCTGCTGCAATACAATATATAAGTGCCTTTCTAAAGTTATTTGTGATCGGTTAAGCAAGGTTCTACCTGATATAATCAGCCCAAGCCAAAGTGCATTTGTTATGGGACGGGATATTGTGGAGAACATTCTAATTTGTCAAGATCTAATTCCTCTTTACAATAGGAAGACATGTTCCGTCGAGTGATTCTTAAAACTGATATGCAAAAGGCTTATGAAAAAATAGAATGGAAGTTTGTTCATGACATGTATGCTCTGAAATTCCCAATACAGTTTAGAAATCTGATTATGGAGTGTCTTTCTTCCCCAAGCTATACTTTGGCACTTAATGGTACTAGTTTTGGTTTCTTTAAAGCTTGAAGAGGCCTTCGGCAAGGGGATCCCCTTTCTCCCCTTTTATTCACAATATGTATGGAGTACCTCAGCAGAATTATTGATGTTATTCAAGGAAGAGATGATTATAGATTCCATCCTCTTTGCAAATCGGTGAAATTAAGCCACCTTTGTTTTGCAGACGACTTGATGCTCTTTTGCAAAGGGACTATTACCTCTGTGACTTGGATTATGCGGGCTTTTGCTATGTTCTCTGTAGCCTCAGGACTTAAGATGAATAAGTCTAAATCCAATCTTTATCATAATGGAATAGGATCTCAAAATGCTAGAAGAATTGAAGAGTTAACTGGTATACAGCCTGGTCATCCTCCGTTCAAGTATTTGGGGATCTTTATGTCACAAAAAAGGTTGTCTGTTATGGAGTGTCATATCTTGGTTGATATGGGAGCCCGTAAACTTTCTTATGTAGGAAGATTGGTGGTCGTACAATCTATTATTAGCTCATTACACATGTACTGGGCTCGTATTTTAATTAATTACCTCTGGAAGGGTAGTGAGCATCATCCCCCCCCCCCCGGTGGCATGGGATGTGGTATGCAGCCCTAAAAAGGAAGGCGGATTGGATTTGAAAGATTTTCAGTTGTGGAACATTGCGTGTATTGGGAAGTATGCGTGGTGGATTACGAGCAAATCTCACCATCTCTGGGTTAAGTGGGTTCATGGTGTGTATTTAACGGAGGCTCTATGGGAAGACTATCAACCTTCATCCTCCTCCAGTTGGTCTTGGCAAAAGATCTGCTGGGTAAAAAAAACTTTCTTCTCTAATAATCTATTCCCTACTCTACTTGCTCAAGGATAAGAGTATTCTGCTGCTACAGGTTATAGATGGCTGGTACAAAATAAAAGCGTCCTATAGCTTCCTGGAATTTAATGATTTGGAACAGGCTTAATCTTACCAAACATGGGTACAACGCCTGGCTTGTCTGTCATGGAAGATTACTCACTAAAGATAGGCTGCAGCGAAAGCATTTATTGTCTGATATGAACTGCTTCCTATGCAATAACAGCCCGGAAACTCATGAGCACCTGTGCAGCACTTGCAAGTATACAATAGCATGTTTCACGCTTCTCTCACAGTGGGTTAGGATACATATACCTAGCCATGATACCTTTAAATGGTGCCACAAGCAAAGGTTTAAATCTCTCCTCTTTAAACAAGTCCTGGCAGTGGGCATAACTGGTCTTTGGTACCATATTTGGTGGATGCGTAACCATTGCAGGCTGAATTTGATGGTTTTTAAGCCGTCTTATATCATAAAGCTATTGCAGTTGGAATTACGTGCTAGACTTAAGAGTTTGAGTAGATTGATTCCTAGTAAATATTATAGAAGTATAGAACATATAGTAGGTTGAGATGAAAGACTAGTAAAGTGATACAAATATCCTTGTATTTGGTGACAAAATACATTTTCACCAAAAAAAATGCAAAACAATTACTCTTCAATAAATGTGTGGTCTTAATTTCACAAACGATGAGCGACATAGAATGACATTCATTTTATTAAAAATAAACTTAAAATTTTACGCAAATATAAGAAATAATGAATTGTAGCACAATTACAAGTGTAAGTGTTCATCGATCCGGAACCTAACCAGATAGACCAGCGGACCAATAAACCCCTAAACCCAAGCGTGAATACTGGATCGGTTAGAAAGGGATTGAACCATACCTCGATAGGTCTAGGTTATCTTGGATCGAACCTGACCCGGATAAAATAATCATATTTTAAAGTTTTTTTATTTGTGAACTGAACCGGAATGGAGATGGTCGGTCAGATCACCACATTTTCAAAGACCTAGAAACCGAACTGATATGTGTTCAATCCAGACCAAATCATTTTTTTAACTCCCCCAATCACAAGTAAACAACCGCATAATATTCCAAATATAGAGGAGTGAAATAGGTCAAATCACTTTCTTCCAAACATGTTCTTTTAGGCTTGCGAAAACCACTTTGGAGGGCCCGACACTTCTCGAGCATGTCACTTGAGGGGGGCTTCATTTGCCACCGCCCCAACTCGTCCTCCCGTTCCTTTAACCGATGACTCACATCCCTGAACGTGCTCCTAGCCCATCAGGTAAGTTGGGCGGAGCACCAATGAATACGTCCTGTAATTGACTCCTTCGGAGCTACTCCAAGCCTCCTAAACAACGTCCCGACATGCTAGATCAGAAAGGCACAACGGTTCAAAGCGAAACTATTTGTGCTCTCCCTTCTATCCAGTTGCATCTCACCTATGATGATGGGTGCATGATCAGATGCATAAATAAGACAATTCTGGACAAAGACATGGGGGAACAAAGATTTCTTGGGACACATTATACGTTGTAGACTACTATGGTGTACGGTCACAACTAAAAATGGCAATGAGTCGGGTCTGGACCGGGTCCACTTGAACCCAGTTTTTGTGCCTTGTACCTAGACCCGAACAGGTCCAAAATTATCAGGTCCGGAACCACGATTCTGGGTCTACCCGCGAGTCCACAATAACTAACTGAAAAATGACAAATTTACAAAAATTGTGAAGAAGGTGAACAATTTACTGCGAAAAAAATATTATTCCATGAATCACTAGCATAATGCTAAACCAAATTAAATTTGAAGAAATCCAAAGAAATAGAAGCAAGAAAATTATTAAATCACAGTAGAAAGAAGGTGAAGGAGTAAGAAAGTACAAGGTGTCAGCGTAAATAAGCAAAAGAAAATACGAAGTATAACTAAATCACAGGACAAAACTAAAACAAAAACTAAAATCAGTGTAACTAAGCAAAAGAAACACAATGAGTCTGTGTGAACCCGTGATATTCCTAATCTTGTGATTAATATGTATATGTATATATTTCAAAATAACGGGTTCGTGGGCTGGATCTGGGTCCCAAAACTCAGACCCGGGCCCGGACCCGAAATATTTTTAGAGGACCAAAACCCGGCCAGTGACACCTACTCTACACCTTGGGGTACTTAGTACTACACTGTTATGCCATTTGGCCCCATAAAGTTGGTCATCCTACTCCATCGTGTTGGGCGCCCGACCCTCTAACAAATTCAGCCTCTCGAAATGATCGGTAATGTAAGAACTCGCCAAAGCATGAGGCGAGACATATGCCGAGGGCTCCAAATGCTCACTAATCCACTCCTTAACCTCCGCACCAACATCAGGCCCTCCGAAGTCCATCTGATCGTATCAGTACCCCAATGTAGTCCTGTGATCACCCCGAACTCCTCTAAAATCAACTTATCCTCCCTTAAAGACATATGGCAGATCAAGGTAGTATCGTGGAAGTGGTTCATCATCGCCCGCACTAACATAGGTTACTACGAACCTAGAATCCGATAGGGATCGAGGTCCTATGCATGGGTTCGAGGAGGTTGAAGAGGCTTCCAAGATGGAAGAGAAGGCGGGGGATATGGCTACCATTGGTGCTGGAGAGGGGGAGGAAGAGGAGCCCCCTTTGAATCTGGTGCCCCTTAACGTCATTTATCCGTCATCATGCCGGCAACATCAGGGAAGAAACGCTATGGCCGACGCCGACCCCTCTTCTAGTGTGTCGGCAGATGTGTCAGCGTCGTCAAGCCGAAGCCGGGGTGGACGCCGTGAGCCTGTGTCAACGGTAATTAACCGTCTTACGATAAAAGTTAGTGACCAACGATGGCCTTAGAAAGGCAGAGGAGCTGTACCTCTTAGGGGAGTGGTACCACTATGAGATTTCTAAGTCGCGGGATACGGTGCATCGGCCACCCGAAGGGTGTGTGGTTTTGTACGTGGAAGACCTAAAGTTTGGGTTGAGATTCCCTCTATGTTCTTTCTTTATGAAGTCATTCAATCGTATGAACATAGCCATATGTCAATTGATCCCCCAGTCTGTGCGCTCCATGCATGCTATCGTATTACTGGGTTTGCATGTTTAGGAGTTCATGACTTCCATTTCTGCCTTCCGATCTATGACGTTCCTGAAGATAGTGTCGTTTATGGTCTATTGGTCATTCAGTCGGCAGGGTGACTATGTTACGGTATCCAACTATTTCCAAGTACCACGACTGAAAGGGATTCTTTATTTGCGTCCACGCCGACTGGGGCTGGTCCATCCCTCGCCATTTTCAAAGCGACGTCCACTTACATTTCCCTCTTCTTCTTCTTCTTCTTCACCTCCTCCTTCTTCAACATCTTCTTCTTTATCCCTTTCCTTATCTCAAGCCTCTTCTTCTCCATTTCCCTCCTCTTTTTCGGCATCTTTTTCTTTATCAACCTCTTTTTCTTTTTCTTCTTCTTCTTCTTCTTCAATATTTTCTTCTTTATCTTCCTCATCCCTACCGTTCTCTTCTTCAATATGGCCTTAGAAACGCTTGTGTGATTAAAGTTACAGTAATCGTACCACAGGTATTGTGATACAGTTCAGATCGTGTAACACTAATTCAGTAACAATACCACTATGATATGGTTACTCTATTACCTTGGCCACTTGCTTCTTCATCATCAACCTCCTTTTCATCATGCTCATCTTCATCCTCCTCCTCTTCATCACCTCCTCTTCTTATTTATCACTTTCTTCATCATCCTCTTATTCATCCTCTTCCGCTTAATCATTCCCCTACTGTTCATCACCTCCCTCATCTTCATCCCAATCCTCTTCATCATCCTCCTTTTTATCATGCCCTTCTTCTTCTTTACCACTCTCTTCTTTATCCCCTTCCTCTTCAACTATGAAATCATCCTTGTGATAATTTTGATTTTTAAAAGGGTTATTTCATAGGAATATTCCCAACTATGTGTGCGCTTCTTAAAATAATCCAAACTATACGTAATCTCATTTTAATATGAACTACGCATTCATTAATCTCGTTTTGCAATGTATGAGATTATGACTTGCTATTACCGGTCATAAGGACTTGTTGTAACTTTCTAGGGTTTTATTTGGTCCGTTGCAGTTATCGTGAAAGCCAAAATTACAATAAAAACAATTTTTTTTTCATAGCTTCTTTAAGGGTAATTGAAAAAGAAATGGAAGACGAATTTTCGAAAAATTTAATTTTTTTATCAATGGCCGAAAATGAACACGAAATGTGAATCAGAAAAAGAAGAGTTAGAGGAAGAGTTGAAAAGGAAGGTTCAACAGGCAGCCGGTCACCCATAACAAAGTGAGATTAATGAAGGCGTAGTTCATATTAAAATGAGATTACGTATAGTTTGTATTAATTTAAAAAGCACACGCATAGTTTGTATTATTCTCATGAAATAACCCTTTTTAAAATCCTCTAAAATACCAGCAACAATGCTCACAGTTGGACACACTTCAA
The DNA here is from genome assembly GCA_958450325.1 of Agrostemma githago. Taxonomy (NCBI): domain Eukaryota; kingdom Viridiplantae; phylum Streptophyta; class Magnoliopsida; order Caryophyllales; family Caryophyllaceae; genus Agrostemma; species Agrostemma githago. The sequence goes on from OY288243.1 coordinate 56,391,586, forward strand.
ACTTTTTACTGACTTTTTGATTTTTTAAGAGATGGAAGGTCATTTTCCCTCCTCCTCAAGGCGTCAGCCTTTCGCACCACCTTCTTCGTATACGTATAGGAGATAGGCTTCAAAAGCGACTTTTCTTTATCTTTTGATTTGAATTCATTCAACCGTTGAACAATCTTGTGATAAACTTGGTTACAATCTTTTTATCATTAGCAACATCAGATGTGTATCCTATGAAAAAAAAACAAAAAAAAACAATTAGATGTCAGACTAAATTGTGGTAAGAATGGTACAGAATTAAATTTAAGAAACTCTCACATGAAGAGCTTTTTTTTCAACTCAGAATACGTCTCAATGCCAGGAATCTTCTTAAGCATCTGAGAACCAACAATTTCTTTCATCCCCATCATCATCTTCTGCGTTTCCCATTTTTAGCAACATATTAATAATGTAATAACGTTATAGTATTAGTGTTGGAAGATGCAGCAAAAAAACATAGCTCACCTTCAAATTCATCAATTGACACACCTTTGCTGGTAGGGTAGGCTAACTCGTTTCAAAAGTTTATTATCTAACCAGTGTCAGATTAGAGGCAACTTGAAAGGTTGGACCTTCCCATCAAACTCAACCCGATGGATGTATGCTATAATCAACATTACCGTACCTCCACACAAAAACTTCCCACCATTCTTTAATGTCAGAATACCTTCCGCGAACTTCTCAATGACATACTCTGACCAGTTATAACTTTTTATCTTCTTTACAGCCTCTACTGCTTTTAACAGCTTGTAGTCAACTAAGTAGTTTGCAATAGGTGCTAAAACCGTAGAAAATGTATATAGGGCAAACATTTGTTTGAACTCATCACCACATTCGCCCTTGTTATCACCAAACCATTTTGAAATGGCACTCAGTTTAAGGTTGTCATTACTTGGCACATCAAACTTCTTCCTCCATTTCCTCTTCAAAAGATCACTCTCATTCATCTTTGACAGACCTATAGAGATCATCTCAACATCCTCACCTTCCATAGAAAGCAGGAAGGTGTCATGAACATCATGATGTGACAGCAAAAACTCTGTCGGGACGTGGTGCCACCTAATCCAACCCTAAACCATGTCCCTAATGAAGCCTCCGACGTCTTCGGGTATCTCCAACAGAGCACAAGATTATACATCCCCATGGAGTTCTCCCTACACTAAAAGAAAAGAAGCTCCACCAAGACCAGAACTCTCAAAAGTTCCGAAAGGCAAAGTTTCTCAAATTCATAGGAACTCCCTCCACAACTACAGCTCGTGGCCATTTTATGAGATTAATCTACTGGAAACCCCCAGCTCAGCAACCGTCACTGATCTCATCAGGGCGGAAACCGCAATGAAAGAGCTAACCTCTGACACGATTCTCAAAGAGGATAAGAGTTGTCCACGCTTTGTGGCAACTTCTTGCTAGCACAAAAGGAATATCAGGAGGCACTTACTAATGCCCTCGATCAAAACTCTGGGAGGTTTCAAAAAGCGAAGATCCTTGCGGCACTATCATATGGATCTCCATCCCGATCACTGATGCTCGAGAAACCTCCCAACCAAATTCCAGAGCAGGCTCCAGTAGAAGGAATAGTTCGCCTTACTGTCCCCAAGGAATGCCTCAAAGACACGGGCACACACCGCATCCTCTCCACTCCGAAAGCTATCGCAGGTAACAGAACTCAGGTATGATTTCTACCTTGTGGCTGGCGAGCCCTTTACGCAAAGTCTAATGGACTATAAATGACCCGACCGGAAGGCCGCCAGGTTGTAATTCTCAATTTACCTGGGGGCTACTCTGACTATCGCCTTGTCTAATCCTCAATCAGAGTGGGGGCTCTGTAGAGACCCATATTTTGCATGTTGGTGTCTATAGTAATTTCCTGTGATACGGCTAAGTCGCGTCACCATAATCAAAATAATCCTAGATTACTACTACTGGATAGCTAGCGGTAAGTAGGGTCGATTCTAGAGGGAGGCAGGTTGAAAATTATAAGTTAGACAATTAATCTAACGAGCCACGATTACATAATGATTTTGAGAGCTGACGGTCTAATAAAATTTAAGAAAATAAAAATATGAAATTAATCAAATAAGAGAAAAGCACCAGAGTCGTCGGATCATTTCAAATCAAAACAGGCATACATACGATTTTCCAAATAATCGGTTAAAATGAGTTTAAGAATATCGACACGGTCCTCTCGGATCACTAGTCATTCTAGAAATCACCTAACGGGCTCTCGCTACGTATTAGGGATTTCCATCAATTATAACGGGTCTAATCCGTTCCCGAACTCTCGATACGTAGGTCAGGATTACGAGATACAAACAATCAACTACTGTCTATAATTAATTATTCGACGTTATAATGTTGGAAAAGCGATTTAACTCATAAAGGTTGATTATTTAGTCATCATAAATGAATCTGTTTCGATTCATAATTCACCTGAAACTCTAGTGACGGAGAATTAGCTAAGCATATTTACGGAAATAATAACTACATAAGACATGATTGAATTAACAAAGAAGACATGATGAAAGAAATAGCTAAAAAGAAAAGAAGCAGAAAAGTTATAGGAGGCAAGAATTATAATTACAAGAAACAGAAAAAGATAAAGAAGAAAAAAAAAGAGAATATGAAAATAACAATACCGAAGGAGAAAGTACGAGGTTAGGGAAGAAGTAGAAAGTACCGAAGTCGGATTAGCTAATTAGAAGGGAGACGGAGAATAAAGACAAGAATAATAAAATGAGTCTTGACCGAAATAATAAATACAGAAATCTGATAACCTAATTAAAATTAATAAAAGAGAAACTAAGTATTTACAAGAATGATTACTGAATGAAAGATGAGATAAGATGCAAAAATCTACTTCTATTTATAATAGGCTAAGTATGCCTTAACTACCCCACTATCTTCCCCTATTAGGTATCAGTTCCTCAATCCCACTACCTGTTACCAGCATACGTAAAAGGAGGTAGTGGATGGGATAAATGAAAGTGTGATACCCAAGGTGAGGAAGACGTGGGCAGTGGCCGTAGTAGTGTGTTGGGGTCGACTGAAGTATAAGCCTGGATCGACTGAAAGATTTGGCCTGGTTGACTGAAGAAGATGGAGGGGTCGACTGAGAGTGGGGGTCGACTAGGGGAGTGGACTAGAGGAAGATCAGGTCGACTGAGGGGGTTGACTGAGGGGTCGACTGGGGTTGCTAGTCGATCGACTGACACTCCTCATTTTTGCGCACTCAACTTCAAACGCTTGTCATTTCTTCGTTACTTATCAGAATCGGATGTATGACCTACCGTTGGAAAGCTAAGAGAGAGAGATTTCCAATATAACTTGAATCACTTCCATCAGAGTTGTAGAAAAAAATTATATTGACGTTTGAATTTGACCAACATTAAGCCCGATGTTCGAATGATGTCGGTTGGTTGATTGGCATGTATACTTGGCCGATTGGCTCTCATCTCAAGTCTTCCTCTAACTTTTACGCTTCCTCTATCAGCCTCACTTCACGTAGATTGGTTTAGAGCTTTGATATTATGTTTAACTTTGACTTTTTCAGGCTCTTTTGGCTCCTCGGTTCAAAATATCTGTAAGAAACACGTACCTGGGTAGCACAAAATGGGAGAAAATTACACAAACCGACTCCTATAGATGTGAAATGACACGGAAATGCGTGCCAAGTGTGGTGAAAAACTGTATAGGAAAGGCACGCATCAAATCTCCCCAAACCAAACTATTGCTTGTCCTCAAGCAATCAAACACATGACTATATACAGGATCGGAAACAACTCAAAGCTAGTTACACCAATTGACTTGTTACAAAAATTAACTCAAACTAAAGACTCTTAGATTACGTGAATGGACCCAAGCTATGGCATAATAAAAAGGATAACAGTGAACCGTCAACCTTGCTAGGCCAATCACTGTCGGACTCTCACGATTACACTCTACTTTCATGAAAAAGATATATATATATATATATATATATATATATATATATATATATATGTAAGATAGAGAAGAAGAGAGACACTCGCCTAATCTTTAACCTATAATCACATGCATGCATTCTAATGTGATGACAATCTCTACCAATCATTTGCACATTCTAAAGTCAAAACCAAACACATATCGAGGCATATAAGAAGGGGTTATAATTTTGGGAATGTGGAGGTAATAGTTGAGCTAGATAATCCAAATTTTCAAATTACATTACCAACATACCAAATCACACAAACAATAAAATCAACGTTAATTAGGGACATATTCTCCACATCATGCGTATTTCACCCAAAATCAACTCCACAATATTATGACAATGAAGTATCGGAGTCCACAACTCAATTTTTTTTCCTTTTTGCTTTTACTCTTCTTTTTTTCTTCTTCTTTTTTCTCTTTTTTTTGAAACGTACATACAAAACGGAAACGTATCTATAAAAAACCAACGTATCTCGACAAAATAACAATATAACCATGACTAGCTCGACTAAGGTAGACAATTTTAGGCTCGTGGTTAAATATTGTAGTGAAGGGATAGTTCGGTTTTTGTTAGAAATCGAAAAGGGAAATATGGATGCCTCAATACATATATGTCACGACTCGAATGCACAAATACTTTAAGAGACAGACTTCACACTTATGAAATTTGATGTTACATGTGAAATAGGGAGAACTACTCTCATTCCTAAATAGACTAATTATGAATGTCATCGGTCTCAAAAGGCTCTAAAACTCATAATTCGTTCACTGATATAACAATCAAAATATACCATAACTCAAGACTCAATCAAGTAAAACTAAAATATCACTAAAATGAGATAGAAAATGAAACGAGTAAAGATGGGCAAAAGCAGTTTCATCATAGTCGTTTAACCCGCTCCGACACCTATAATGACTCAAAAATTGAAAAATATGCATGTTGAAATGCAGAAAATATGCAACTAATGCAAATCAGTTACCCTCCCCAAACCAAACAATACAATGTTCTCATTGTATCAAAAACAAATTGGACATCATAAAACAAGGAAAAGGTAACTAAATAAACATAATTAAAGAGTGAGTGACAGAAATATAACGAATATGTATGAGGTTCCCCAAACCAAGACCATAATCATGGTCAAACTCCGACTCGGGTGGTGCCTGCTCGGGGTCCGTCGTTGGTGTAGCGAGGACGACCTCGGTTTCCGTGCCAGTGTATTCCGTCTCGAGTTGCGCGTTGTTCTCTGCCTCCATTCTAGCTTGCTTAGTGAGAGACTCTTCGTATTCCACACTACCTGTAATTTTCAGAAAACAGGCACAGAAACACGTAAAATCCAAGAAACACGTATAAATTAAACACGAAAACCTCGATACTCAGGATTCAAACTTCGACACTCAGGATTCACGTTGAACCTAACAACCCTAATCAACAGTGCAGGTAGAACGGAATGACAACAGATAGTAGGTGACACGGCAGACGGAGTCAACGGGGGTGAAGGGGCGGTGTGACTGGCGAAGAGTGGTGGACACGGCGGACAGAGTCAACGGAGGATGAAGGGTGGTGGTTAGGGTTTGGTGGAGATCCGACGGTAGGAGGGATGGAGCAAGGAGAGGCGGCGAGCGGCTAAGTAGGGTGAGGCGAAGCACGGAGAAGGAGGAGGTAGGCGAATGGTGGTCGAAGCGACGAAATTGAAGTCATGCGAAGGAGGGTGACGGTAGAAGTCGAGGGTGTTAAAGTAGTAAAGGTGGGGGTTGATAGAGTAATGGAGGTGAAGGATATGGAGTAAGAAAGATATGGAATAATGAAGGTTAATGGGGTTAAGGTGGGGGTTGGATTTATAATTGGAGTGAAAGGGTATTCTGTTGGGGTCAATTATGGGGTTAGGGTCGAAGAAGGGGGCTCGACTAGGGGGGAGTATAGAGTCGACTAGGGGATATGAGAGGGAGGGTAAGAGCAACTAGGAATGGGTCGTGGTAGGGAGTCGCCAAACTGTGGACGCCCGTCCGCAACGCCCAGCGGCTCGCGCGCGCCCGCGTGGGACCTCTGGTTTTCGCGAAGGCCACCCACGCGGCCCCCTCCCGTTGGGGGCCAGTCCGATCTCGCGTACGGGACAATGTGTCGGACCTCTATTTGGTTGACGATTCGGATAGTACTAGACGGATGCGGACACCCGTGTTTCCGTTATAATCAATCGAGACGTGGTTGTAAATGTTTAAAGGTCGATATGTTTGGTAAGACAAAAATTTTAGTGAACCGAATTCATTGCTGATTTGTGGAGTCGCCACTGAGTCAATTATGCGGACTCGGAAACCGTTCAAGTCAACTTTGATCCTTAGCCGGCTCAAAGTTGAGTGGCACGAGACCTAAAGATAAAGACTTGTACCCTTAAGTACTCCATGCATGGAATGACTCTTATTGCCAATGGTTTCGGACATCTGGAAACCGTCAATTTTGAGTAAGGGGTGAGGATACGTATTGGGAAGCCAATGTCCGATAGACATCAACACCCAATCCCGCCCGCACATAGAGGCCTATACTAATGAATCGGTGGGCTGATAAATTTGTTCCTTAATTGTGGCGGAAGTGCAATAACATCCGTTGTTTTAACCCTATGTCTTTGCTATGTCTGTTGCTTAAGGACAAATAAGCTTATTGTCGGAGTAGTTGTGTTTAAATTCTATGCATGCGATTTTAAGTGACAAGCAGGCCATGAAAAGATGCACGTAGGAGAGTAGAGAGTATTAAGTATTATACGTACTATCAAATCAGATTTAACGCGATAATACGGATATTAGTTATTCTCGTGATATACCTTACTGACGTAGGAATTTGTCGCGGATCCCCACAATCAAACAAGAACCTAACTCTACTAACTGGATAGCTAGGGTAAGTTGGGTATCGAATCCACAGGGACGGTGAGCTAAATGAAAAGTCTCGGTCTAGTTAAAGTTTTAGTCGTACAAATTCAGTTTTGGTTGAATAAGTCTAAACTAATGAACTAAACTAACAAAAAAAGAAAAACGGTAACAAATATAATAAAAGGGACTATGGTCAAAGTCAACAAGGTAGTCTCAGGGGAGTTGTCGGACTCATAAAGTAGTTGATTAAGGTCAGTAATAGACATAAGATAGGCTCTCTCGAGTCTCTATCTACCATAGGACGGTCATACCGGGCTCTCGCTACTTACTAGGTCGACCTACTCCAATGAACGCAAGTCTAACATAAACCCGACTCTCGATCTTAAATTCAGGTCAACTAAATTGATTAACTAATCTGGCCAGGAAAAGTGAATCATATCATACAAATATAACGTTCAACAGAGATTAATAACGATTAATAAACAACTAAACCAACTCGAGACAAAACTCCAATTAACACTAACCGTGCTAACCCTAACCCTAGAAATTACTACTCAGACATAATTAAAAGTAATCTAATTCATCTAACCAATAAAATTAAACAAGAAATATGCATGATTATACAATAAAGATTATAACTTTGTTCTAATCGAAAACTAAAATAACTAATATAATGAAGTTCAAAAACAATAAAAATCAAAGAAATTAAAATGAAGAAGTTAAACCAAACTTGGACAGAAGTATCAATGATTCCATGCTAGAAGATTCAATGAAGAAGATTTGACCTCCGTAAAACCAAAACTAATCAAAAGAAAATGAGAAAAAAGAGTTTTTTATATTCCATTCCTAATGTGCGTTATCCTCCTTCCCGTCCTCCAAACTCCCTCCTTTGTCATGCGGCACACTATAATAAAACGAGATCCCCAGGTGAAGATCGTGGGTCTCGTGTTAATTGAATCATGGTGGTCTTGGACCTCTTTAGCACTCGTCTATAGTTTGGTTTCCATTCTCTTTTAACTCGTTTTGACCCGTCTTTACTCGGTTACTCCCGAAATGGTACCAAAATAGAAACAAGACAAAGCAGTACCAAATACTCGAAAAATAATAATTATTACTAAAAATATAAATAAAACAACTAACAGACCCTAATTAACACTTAATGACAAATAATGAATTATATGATAATTATAGAGCACAAAATCATACTAAATAACGGGTAAAAGTACGGGTAAATCACTATTAAAATATTACTTATCACTTACCTAGTATTCTGCTTAAGGTGCGTCGACTCAATATTAATAGGGATGCATCGAACCATGTGTGCGAGGTGAGCATCGAGATAAATATGAAATTCGACCACCGCTTTATTCAGATTTAGCTTGTTTACGTTTTGAATTCCGTGTTGGGTTATTTAACATGCGATTATATGGTCATAAAAGCGATAAATCATACGAAAGCAATAAATGCGAAATGTAAGTAAATAACGTAGTGAGAAGTTACACCTTCGGAGTGTACACTAAACCAGACACGATGCGTAGATGGTTGAGAACGGATCTCGAAACTACTCGGATTTAGTTAGGGCGTTTTAGTGTTCATGGTTGAAGTTGGGGACGTTACGTATGTTCATAACATGTCAAGGACCTAGTGTCCATACTAGTCGAACTCGACGTTATCGAAGTGCATAAATAAAAAGTACGGTATGTAAATTTTTGTTTAGATGACAACCTAGTGACGATTCGGCTTTGAGGCGGATCCTCCTAACTTGTCCTGCGGTGAATCCGGTAGAGCTTTGCTACTATATTGGGAAATGGCTAGTCGAGCACAGGTGCTTCTCTTTGTTCAAATCGAGTAGGGTGCTCGAGAAACGACGAGGAGTAGTGTCGATTCACGTGTCGGGACAACAATCGAGTGTATCGTACTTAGAGTCGGAGTGCGACCTAAGTTAAAGAGAAGAAGTGGGAGAGCGAATTGTGAGAGAAGGGTTCACGAATTCGAGTTGGTCTGTCGAATGAGCGGAATGAGGGGGGGGGGGGGGGGTATTTATAGTTTTTTGCATAGTTCAAATCGACCATTCGGACGCTTGACCTCTTGCGCACCAGAACTGAGTCGCCTGGTGTCACGCGCATCAGAATTCCGTCGCCTGGTGTGAGGCGCCTGGGATTTTGAAGATCCGATTTTGAAACTTTCCAAAATAAAGGAGATGCGTCTATTTGATTAACTTGGGGGTTAAGGCTCCCCGTTAACCCTAGCGCGTCGAGCACCGGGTGGGCCTTGGGCGTATGTCTCGAGGTTCGCTTGGCCCGACGTGTTGACTCAGGTTTGACTTTGCATATTTCGGGACCGATTCGGGGCCCCGGTGTCGGAATTGACTCTAATTAGTGTCAATGCGACCGTAATGACACGACTAAAACCTATTTGATGTTGAATTAATTTTTCCGAGTAATTATTTGATCCGTTATATAGAAAAACCATCTAAAACATCGTAATCTTGCATCGCGTTGCAATCTGATCGTCATCGGGTGTTGTCGGACACCCCTGTAGCCACAAAGTCAAACTTTGGGTGTCTACAGAAGCCCGCACTTTGACAGAGGCTTGGACAAGGCGAAAGTCAAAGTATAGCCGCCCAGGTCAATCGAGTATTACGACCTGGTGGTTGTCCGTTCGGGTCGTTTTAAGTATGTTAGACTACGTATTTGAGGCTCGTCAGCCGAGGCTTAGAAACCATACATGACCTCCTCGCCTGCGGTTTCTCGTCGAAGCTCGGGTCCGGGATTGCTAGCTTATTTTGGGCTTGTTGTTTTAGTAATTTCGGTCTTTGACATGTGCCTTCTGCATAAGTTTTTTATTGGCGTTTTAGTCCTGGTTTAATATCCTTGGCTGATGGTTGTGTTGATTTTGGTTTTTGTTTTTCGCTTTAGGTATTCCTCTGGGGGGGTGAATCGAATGCTCAGGGGCTCGTTTCAGGTTGATTTGATTGTTTTGAGTGTTTTGGGACTTATTTAAAATTGAATCGAATGAGACGGGACTCATTCAAATTGGTTTGAGTGCGACAGGGACTCATTTGAAATTGAATTGAAGTGAGTGCGACAGGAACTCATTTAAAATTGAATTGAACTGAGTGCGACAGGGACTCATTTAAAATTGAATTGAACTGAGTGCGACAGGGACTCATTGAAAATTGAATTGAATTGAATTGGGTGCGACAGGGACTCATTGAACTGAATCGAATTGAATTAAATTGAGTGCGACAAAGGCTCATTGAATTGAATTGAGTGCGACGGAGACTCATTGAATTGAATTGAATTGAGTGCGACAGGGACCCATTGAATTTAACATGCGACGGGGCTCTTTTAAAATGAATTGAGCGCGACAGGGCTAGTCTAATTGATTTGAGTGCGACGGGACTCATTTAAAATGACTTGAGTGCGATGAGGCTAGTCTAATTGATTTGAGTGCGACGGGACTCATTTAAAATGACTTGAGCGCGATGGGGCTAGTCTAGTTGATTTGAGTATGACGGGACTCATTTAAAATGACTTGAGCACGACGGGGCTAGTCTAATTGATTTGAGTGCAATGAGACTCATTTAAAATGACTCGAGTGTGACGGGGCTAGTCTAATTGATTTGGTTTGGCGTGCGATGGACTCCTTCTGAATTGATTTGGAGTGCGATGCGACTCCTTTAAAAATTGATTTGGGGTTTGAATGCTTTGAGGTTTGTTAGGCTCAAAGGTTTTGATTTAATTTACTGAATGCTTTGGGATTCGTTTGAAATTGAATTTGTTTTATTTAGACATTGTTCTTGGATTGTTGTATGTTTCGGTATGGGGAGTCATATTAGTCGAAAAATTTTGTTTACTCTGCTGGGGGAAAGTTGGCTTGACTTAAATTATCCCGTTAGAAGGGTATTTTGCTCGATCTGCTGGTAGAGGTGGATTGACTTGAATCCTCCCATTAAAGGAGTTTTAGGGAATTCGGTCCGCTGGGGGTTGGCTAGGATTGTTTGGTTAGAAGAGACTTTAAGGGTTGCCCGATCAGCCGGGAGGGAGTGAATTGTACTGTCATTGCTTGGTATATGAATAAAGGTACATCGTGTGAATATTGTGTATCGCGTCCAGGTTGCTTTTATCTTTGCTTTGGGCCAAATAGTTTGACGCGGATCCTGAGGCGCCTTGATTCTCAGTTGCCTAGCCTCCACAGGTTCAGAATTGGGACGCCTGCTTTGAGGCGCCTGGGATTTTGAGGGTCAGATTCGTTTAGAGTCAGCGAAGGAAAGGGGCGATTTCATTTTGTCTCAATAACAAAAAGCGAGCCATCTTCTGCCCCAATTTCGCACTTCCGACTTTGTTCAACCGATTTCCGTCTTGTTTTTTGCCATATTCGGTTATGTCGACCTTGGGTAAGTGTTCCTTACTCACCTATTGTCGATTTGTGCTTAATTAGATTGATTGTGGGTCGATTTTGCTTAAACCCTAGAAATCGATTTGGCCATTTTGTTTTTGCTAGGTTTCGATGTTTATCCTTGGTCCCATTGTTAAATTAGGGCAGAATAGAGCTTGATAGGGTAATTATTAGCTTGATATGAAGCTTAGAGGTGCTTTAATGGCTTCCTATGGGTGGAAATTGGAATGCTATGGTTTAGGGATTATTTTTCCGGTTATTCTCGTACTTGACCTTTGTAATCTCGCTCGATTAGTGTTTGTGACGTTATGGGTGACCTCCATGTCGACTTTTGTGAGTCACAATGTACTCTAGGTCATTCCGTGAGGGTTTGTGTGGCTTACGACGGACCAAACGATATCGTAACGATGCCGGATTTTCCTGGAACCACTTTTATTCCGACCGGATTTTGATATTTTTATCCAAAATTTTGAGCTTGTTTTGACCTGTTTGGGCTGCTTTGACCTGACCTGAGGCATTTTTTTTGTTTTTTTTTTTGCAGCTAGAGATGACACTGAGCGTCCCGAGGGAGCTCCTTCGGTGGGTACTAGTGGTGAGGCCGCCAGGTCGCGTTCGCTGACCCCCCGGGGGTCCGTAAGCGGCGATGCACCGTGCATCGTGAACCGGAGCCGTGGATGAGGCTGGTTTTGATAGGGTCCCGAGGCGTAGACTGCCTGTGACGGTTGCCAGGAGGACCCATGTCCCGGGTCCTGTCAAATAGGGTGAGGAGATTGTTTACGATGATCCCTGGCTCGGGATTGGGACGGTCACCAGTTACTGTTATGTCCCGATTTGCACATCTCCAGCCATGTCGTAAACAGCCAGGTGAGTACCTTGACTCATGCTTATTGGTTTAGGCTTTAATTTTGGTTTGAACTCGTTTGGTTTGTTTATGCTTGTATTGTCTCGGTTTGCAGTCGCCAGGTCCGATGAGGACCTTCTCGGGTTTTACTACGTGCTCGGAGATTTATTCTTAGAAGCTCAGCCCTGCAGCTAGGAAGATTATCGCGGGGACGACTTTAGGCCCCTTAGTCGGATACTGGGTCCGATTAGTAGGTTGCAAGACCAAGTGCAACCTCATGGTAATTAGAGCGATGGTAGATCGCTTTTACGATACGACCTCGACATTCCATATGTCGTTTGGGGAGGTCGGGATGACTTTGGAGGACTTCAGGGTTATCATGGGTTTGCCCTGGGGTCCTAAGATGATTAGGTGGGCTCCTGAGGGCCCTAGGTTAGATAGTGATGATGTCAAGGGTTGGATTGGAGACTGTTTAGAGCGTGAGGCTTATAGTGTGCCCCATGCTTTGGTAAGCTCGTACATTACCGACCACTTTGAGAGGGTGGTGGTGCTAGAGGGTCGAGTGCCCAAGACGCCGGAGCAGGATGCTCGTCTGTGGTTGCGGTACTTCCTAGGGTCGACGCACTTCTCAGATAAGGGCGAGAGGTTTAGTACTTGGATTTTGCCTTTCCTGGCTGATTTGGATAAGCTAGGACGTTTTGACTGGGTGACCGCAACTTTTCCGGAGATGACCCATTGCCTACAGGTCATGGTGAGGCCACAGAGGATGGACTCCGACTCGGCTTTACCCATAGTGGGTCCAGGTCTATTACTCGAGGTTAGTTATTGTCTCTTGTACTCGGTTTCAGGGTTTTACTTAGTCTGGTTAGGTTTTAGTGACGATGTTTTTGGGTTTTGCAAGCTTGGATCTATTCTTACTTTTCTAGCTTGGCACCTAAGACGGTACCCGTTCGTCCAGTTAGGGTTCCGGCGGGGATTGAGTAGAGGTTGGCTCAGGCTAAGAGCACGACGAGTCACTATTCATCGGAGAATGTGCTAGTGAACCAGCTGCGGCCCAAGGATGTAAGTTTCCTTCTTACGGTTTGTTTTCCTTAGTAGCCCTCGAGATTAGGATTATTGAAATGTTGGTTTGTTTATGCAGTTTGTGGCCCGTACTTGGGCCGACTATGAGGGTCTGCCTGAGTATGTGGGGGCAGAGTTGAGGCCTAGGAGCTACAGGAGGATGCTCCTTCCTGCATTGTTTCGCCCCTTGTGGTATCTGGATGAGAGGTTGGTGCGTCAGTGTTTATATGATGAGTTCAGGGTGCCGGTTGATCCTCCCCGGACCATGTTTAGACCGCCAACCGCCGCAAAGGCTCGCGAGGGTAGGGACAGAGAGATGCACTACTGGTGTCGGGTGCCTCTTACGTGTCTCACGTCTACCAGCGGCTAGCTTGCCACCGCCTCGTGGTGAGTACTCGGCTCCTTATTTTATTGTTTGTTTTGTTTTATGGTTTAGTGTCTGTTTGTATTTTGAATGGATTATTTTTCCTCCAGCTGGCCGACCCGGCTGCTGCTGTTCAGCCCCCAGACTTCCCCTTGACACTTCTCAGGGTCGATGCGGCTGGGGTAGCCTTTACAGAGCATCTTCCCACGTGTTCCGCTGAGGAGATGGAGGCTGGGATGGAGTAGCATGACCGGGTGTACAGGGTAGGTTTCGGTATTGCCTTGAACTTGGCTCTTGAGGGTTTGATTTTGTTTGACTAATTTGTGTGGTTTTGTCTCTCAGGTTTCGTCCGCTTCCCAACAGCGGTTGTGGCAAGCTGCCAACTCCTTACGGGCCCATGCATCCAAAATGGCTGTCGCTTCTACCCATGATACGTCGGGACCTCGATCGGCAAGCAGGCTTTCCCTAGGGCTGGTTTTCTAGGCTGCTCACGTCTTTTCCTAAAGGGTAGATGTATTTGCAGGATGTTTCGGATATGGTGGGGCAGCTGGCGACTCGGGTGACCGAGCTCGAGATGAACGAGGCCAAGTTGCAGCAACTCCTGCAATCTCGGGATAATGAGATTGCCAAGCTTAAAAAGCAGTTGGCTCGGACTTAGGGCAAGACCTCGGCGCAGGGTGAGGCTAGGTTCGGGGCTAAGGTGGAGATAGAGCCTGAGGGTCATGTTACGGGTGCTATCAAGGACATTGGAGGAGTACCTGAGACAGCTACCCTGGTTATGCTGACGGGTATTGACGGTACTGAGTCTCCTATTCTTGATCTGGATGATCTAGATCTAGATGATGATATCGGTGAATATGTGTTAGCCGTAGGTGCAGCCTCTAGAGGTCCTCCCTAGTTTGTAAACCCGGTTTGTGTTTGGATTTTGTATAATTTGTATATTTTAGACTTTTAGTATTTTGATTGACTGGTTAGCCCTGTTCTTTTCGGCTGAAACAGGGCTGAGCTGTGCTGAGTTGGTCTAATAGGAACTGAGCTGGACTGATAGAAGCTGAGCTGAATTAAAATAAGCTGAAACTAACAACTACTTATATAAGTTATCTAATAATATTTTTTTTTTTAAAATGAACACCAAATAATAATAATATTAACTAATTAATTATAGTAGTAATAACAACAACACCATAGTACTTCTTCCAATTCATTTGATTTCTACTTTTGTTTTTTTTTTTCATATTTGGCAATAGAAAATGTTATGTATATATCTTTGATTACATAATATACAGAATTTTAAATTTTGATATTGTTAAATTATATATATTTGTAAAAAAAAATAGTGTAAAAAAATGTAAATTAATCGTAGTGACATTGAGACAAAACTGTAAATATTTGAATGTAATATCTATTTCAAGACCTCAAAATAAGGAGTGCATAAAAATATTAGTAATTATTATAATAACAATGATGATAAAAAAAATTGAAAATAATAATAATAACGATAATAATAACAATGACGATGATGATGACGACAACGACGATGACGATGACGATGACGATGACGATGACGATTATAATAATAAGATATAGGAGTAATAAAAACAACAACAACATTATCGTTATTATTTTTTATGAAAAGAAACTTGCATTAATATCAAAATGCAATAATAATAATAATAATAATAATAACAACAACAACAACAACAACAACAATAATGATAACTTATTGTATTTTGTTTCGATTTTAATGCAACTTCAATAATTATTATTATTATTATTATTATTATTATTATTATTATTATTATTTTATTATTATTAATATTATTATTATTATCATTATCATTATCATTATCATTATCATCATCATTATTATTATTATTATTGAAGTATTATTTTAGGAGCTGAAAATATTGGACTTGAGCTGAAAATATTAGAGCTGAGCTGAGCTTATAGGAGCTAGGCAGAGCTGATACGAGCTGGGCTGAGTTGATAGAAGCTGAGGTGGTCTGAAACGAGCTGAAAATAAGCTGAAAAGAACAGGGCCTTAGTCTTGCGTTTTGTTTTTCTTTTGAAATGTTGACCTAGATGACAAGCAATCACTTTAAGTTTGGTTTTCTTGTGATTTCGTCGTAGTTTAGGATATCTTGAATGCGTTAGGATTGCACGAGAGTTCGAAATTTTTTTTTCAGAATTTTTGAAATGCGTTAGTTTGAGCCAGGAGTTGGATCAAGTAGTACGTCGATTAAAATGTTTGACTCGAGACGTGCAAAATGTGTCAGAAGCTTTTCGTAGCTAAAATGTTTTGACTAAGTGCGTGTTTAGTGCTGGGAGACAAGTGTAATTGTCTCCACGCTAATGTTTAAAATGAAGTGAAAAGAAAAAAGTTACACCACTTTTTATATCTTTTAATGATAATGTCGTACCGAGCTACAGACGCGAATTGACGATGTCATTCGGGGCTACAACGCGCCTAGGTGGGGTAGCTTATCCCCCTAAAAAAGGAAAAAAAAAACGTCTAAGTCTGGTGGATCCGATGGACGAAAATATTTCGTCCGTGTGGACCTATCATTCTTGCTCGGGGCTTGTAACGGATGATTTAGCTTTTGGAAAGGGGTTTACCGAGTTCATCAGGAGGTCGTTCATGACGTCTGGGGTTGTCAGGTGATAGCTGATGGGGTAAGGCACGGCTGATAGCATAATGTTCAAACCTTGGTGGGCTTAATGGTCAAACGTATCGATGCCTGAGCCTGGGTGGCTCGATACTTCGACGCTCGGGTTCAAGAGGCCCAGTCTCTGGGCGCCTGCGCTCAGGCAGCCCGATTCTCGGTTATGGAAATTTTTCGTAATTTCCTAATTGTTGTGCGATTAAGGCTATATATGCGGGTTACGGGTACTTGTTTTAGACATACTAGATTACCCATAGTATCTCCATAGCTTCTTTGTGCTATTCTGAGTCATATCGGATTTTGGGAGGATCCTAACCGGGTGGATGGGTCGTCTTAGGAAAGGTGACCTTGAGGTTTTGCCGGGTGATGGTTTGTCTATTGTTACTGTGCTATAACAGGTTAAAGTGCAAGATGACTTTTTGTTGGCATGTTCTAGCTTTTGGGATATTAAGAACCATGTTTTTGCTTTCCTGAGAGGTAATGTTTGTCCTCTCCCCGAGGAGTTGGATGTTATAGGTGGGTGGTGTTCGGTTCGACCTTGTATACCCCTTGGAGATGATACTCTTGTGGAACGATTCTGTCATTTTTTGGACATTCCTTTGGAGGAGGCTAAGGCTTTCTTTGGGGAAGGTGGTATTGACCTAAAGTTACTTGTTCACAGAAAGGCTCTCGTGATATTTTGCCTTTAGGTTGTAAACGAGCTCTTAATATTGCGGTGGCATGCTATTATATTTTCGAGGACGCATCGGTGCGTGATGGCTGGGATAGTCCTTGGGTTTTAGATGTGGTGACGGGAAAGGAGCATGGGCGATCACTCTCTTTGCTTATTCTGGGTGATCTTATCATGGATCTCGACACTCGTGCACGGATACATCATGCTCCCTTTCGGGGTTCTAGGATTATTTTGCAGGTACGTCGGGGTACTACTTTCCTTTTTCAAAACTTGCCTTAGTTCGATAGTTTGACGTTGTGTTATAATTCGTGCAGGTTTGGTTGCAAGAGAGGCTAGATTTGATCGAGCCCCCTCGTACTGTTAAGGGTTATAGCTACAAAGGTTTCACGGGTCGGAAGATGGCGCAACCATGGAACAACGGTTACACCGAGGAAGGATGGCATTCCCACTTGTAGGCTAATGGGTGGGTTGATTTTAGATGGACAATCCCGTGGTGGCATATAAGTGGACAGGTTGGATTTCTGTTCTCATCATCGGCTCATACCATGCAAATACTGTCCTTAAGTGATCATGTTTAAATTTACCCGAGCGAATTAACGCGCCAAATGGGTGTGCGGTAAACTGTATCAGAGGTTACTACTGATGCCCCTAAGTCTCGTCTGTGGACGGGAAAGTTCTCTTAAGGAGTTTGGAATGTCTTGGAGACGGAGGTTTTCACGTCCCATCCCTATAGCGAATGTTCAACCGGCAGACCCCATTTGTTCCCGGCCGGGAGCTCACGGACATCCGTTTGGGCAGGGCAAATTGAATGTTAGGAAGACCATGATGCTACAGGATAAGGAGGCGACTCGAGTTAATGTCACTATGCGCTCGACCAAAGACAGTGTTACCGATCCTAGTGTCGTCAATTCATCTAAACGGGCCAAGACTGACAAGACCCATACTGAAAATGTGAGTGAGGAGGGGAAATGGGATTGGCTGGACTCGCCTTTGGCTAAGATAACGGTGGAAGCCGGTATTCTGAGGGTCTATGGTGAGAGACCCGAAGAGGCACTTCCGAATGGCAAGGGGAAAGGAAAGTTGGACCGGTAGATCCCAGTCGTTTAGTATTATGTTGTATTAATTGATATTATGTGGCGTATTAGTACTAGTTTTTTGTGGGGTTTTTCTTGACACGTTGTCATTTTCCGGAGTAGCCGGGTACTGGATGCTCGATGTAAAGGGCCTCGACAAAGGCTTGATTTAATTGAAAAGCACATTTTTTAAAATTTTTTTATTTGTTTTTTGTGGTGGATCGCAACTCAATTCTTCATTTTACCCGAAGCGCCCTTTTGGGTTTTCACTCCGTCCTCGGCTCACCTTTTGTTTTTTTTGCTCTCTTTTTTTGTTTTTATTGGCTCTTTTTTTTACGGCTCGCAACTCGTTTCTTCATTTTGCCCAGAGCGCCCTTTCGAGTTTTCACTCCATCCTCGGTTCGTCAATTTTTTAAAACGACGACTCGCAACTTGTTTCTTCATTTTGCCCGGGGCGCCATTTCGGGTTTTCACCTCATTCTCAGCACGTCGTTTGTGCTTCGTCGTTGAAATCACTCGTTAACCGGAACGTTGAGGGGAGTTATGATTTGCATGTGAATCGAGTAATCGATTTTTCTACTTTTGTTGGTTGTACCCCTGGAAGAGTTGCCTACGTATCCGTACTTAGACGGAATCAAACCATGTTCGTAGTTCATAATAGATGTGAGTGATTTTGTGTAATCCCCTAGAAATTCTAACGCAATACAGTGGCGGAAACACTGTAGAGTGGGATTAAATCACACTGACAAACTATATCTTATTAAAAGATGGTAAGTCAATACAAATGCCTCTTTTTACAAAAGAGCTAAAAGTAAAATCTCCAAACGGGTTTATACAAATCCATAAATAAACATGAATAAAAGAAGAGTAGGATCCACGCTACTCGCTAGCTCACACCCAAAACCCAGCAGCAAATACCTGTCATGTTATAAACATAACAGCCACGTCAGTGGGGAGTAACTCCGACGTTCTCCCAGCCATATAATATCATATGGAAAAATAATAGTATTAATATATCAAAATAATTAAAATGGAAAACGTTAATTGATATAATAAAAATAAGCTTTCAGAGAAAACTCAAAATATTGGAATAATAAAATCAGAACAAGTTTTCAGAAGAAAACTTCAAATATTTGCCAACCTGCAAACCAAAATGTATCGATAATAATAAAAATATTCAAAATGGCGTTATAGAAATATTCAGTGTAGAAGGTCAGACTTTCACCAGAAGAATACTAAAAACTAGCTTCGAGAACCTAGTTCAAACAAATCAAATTTCGGTCTCTAACTAGGCTACTCAACCATAATAGGACGGCGACTTATAAATGTGTGGCCCTAGTTTAAGACAATGCACACCCTCCTGGGATTACCTGTCACCCAGTTCAACTTATGACGGCGACTTACTGCGAGGCCTAAGCTTAAGGTCAAAATGTACACAACTCCCGGGATACCTATCACCCGGTTCAACAACTAATGTACCGATTCCTGATACACTAGCGTTATAGTTGATGGCAAAACCGTAAACCCCAGATTATATTACTCTAACCCCACACTTGACTTTATTCCATAACTCCAAAACAGCCATTATCGATATTCAAGAGATATAATCATTATAAATAATATGGAGATGAATGAAATAAACAATTATATAAAAAGGTAAACTTTCTATAAATGAAAACTTACTAATTTTAGAAACTTACTTAAAATAGAAATATTGTTATAGAAAATACTTAAGTTATTAAAATAAGTCGAATGTATAAAAATAGCATTTCTAACGAAATTAACATCTTATTATTATGCTCATTATCGTAACTTTAATATATTTCTAAATTCGTTACTCAAAATATAAATAAAATATAACACGTCAATATATATAGTATTTTACAAATAATTAAGAAATCGAGTTAAAACTATAAATTTTCAAAAAGGAGATATTTTAAGAGAAACGATATAAAAATTAATTGAGTCAACGAGTTTTATAAATGAAATGAGAGTTACAAAGATTTCAAATTATTTTTAATAAATAGCTTTTATTAATAAATAATAGGGATTTTAATAAAAATAGTCAATCGGAAATTATTAGTGAAAATAGTCTCGACTAAAATTATATTTAAAACAAAATCGACCATTTTCTCATTTATTAATATAAGTCGTAAAATGAAATTAATTTATTAAATGAGTTTATAAATCTCAATTATATAATATAAAAATACGATTTTGAGTTAAAAATTATAAATTAACGAAATATGAAGAAAATATGAAATCGTTATTATTTAGTTACTAGTGTCACGATAACCAACAAAATATTAAAACGATCGTAAATAATTAAATTTACTGTCGATTTATAAAACGATATCGAAAGTCGTAAAACATTTATAAGGCATACGATTTAAAATAATATAATTAGCAATAATAAATAGCCAAAATTAGAAAACCGATGTTAAAATATTTACCACATACTACTACTCAAACATACGATATAAAATTGAGTAACGTCCTAAAGTTACCTGGAGCCGATAATAACCGAGCTATCACGTACTTGCCTTTCCCGATTACACCAAGCTCGAACCTTAGACTAGAAAGCCGATTCAATAAAACCTCGAGGCCTTCACGAAACGAAAAAGAATGAGATTTGGATAAGGAGAATACGGAGAAGGGGAAAGAGGAGAACGAGGAAAAGAAAAGGGACACGAATAGAAGAACAATAATAGTAGCGGCAATCGATAGAGAATAGAAGAGGCAACAAGGATACGAATCGTAATTATATGACAATGGACAAGGGAGAAAAAGATTTTCGCCGAATCAAAGAGAGATGAAAAAAAAACTGGTCCAAAATCGAGCAGGAAACGATAACCGTATAGTAGAAACGTAAAACAGGCCAAACGACAAGAAGAAATAGCAGCAACAGATTAGTAACAAGCAGCAACAGTAAGGAACTGGAACGGTGATGTTAAACATCACAGGTAGCAACGATACGAGCAACACATCAGCGAGTAGCAGCAAGAGCACAAGACAACATTCAGACACGACAAAAGACAAAACCGGATCAGCAAAGTCGACAGAAACTGCAGTAGCAAACAGAGGACGAAAAAGAAAAGAAGAAGAAGAAAACGGACGAGTAGGGAAGTAAGGGGAAGAAGGGTCGAAAATACAACAACAGCAGCGCAGTAATAGAACAGCAGCAACAATGCAAAAGAAGAAGAAGGAGAAAAGGAAAAGAACAGCAGCAGCGGCAATAACACGCAACAACACGCAGTAGCAGAAAGAAGAAGAGGAAGAGGAGAACGGGATTACCTATCCGAACCAGACGATACCGGAACCGACCTCAGAGCCGAGAAAAACAACAGCAATCAAGGCAGCAGCGTAGCAGCAGCAACAAACAGACGCAGACCGAGGACGAAAAAGGGAAGCGTTGATGAAAAGCAGAGAGGAAGAAGATGAAAAGGAGATGAAAATGAGGAATGAATGAAGGCAGTGTAGCGGAGAAAAAG
The DNA here is from genome assembly GCA_958450325.1 of Agrostemma githago. Lineage (NCBI taxonomy): Eukaryota > Viridiplantae > Streptophyta > Magnoliopsida > Caryophyllales > Caryophyllaceae > Agrostemma > Agrostemma githago. The sequence continues at coordinate 56,413,009 of OY288243.1, forward strand.
AAATGAGAATGAAGGGGAGCGTAAGTTATGAAAACCAAATAAAAAAGAAGGTGAAGGAAGGTGAATGTAAGTGAAGCGGTGGAAGTACAAGAGAAAAGGGGCCGAACGTTAAGTGGGAAAAAAAATGAATAAGCTGCAATGAAGTGGGTAAAAACAAAGATATAGATTAATTAAATGAATCGGGTAGAAGATGAATTCCGTAACAAATTAAGTTGACTGACCCCGAAACGAAATAAAACGGGTTAACAAAATTAATAAATAATCGGACCGTTAAATAAAATGAGTAAATCAAATATTCGAGACAGAAACGAAATTATTAGAAATAAATATTAGACGATGAAATAGTATCTCCCGAAAAAATAATAATTTTTCGATGAAGTGAATTAATTGATTTCTCGAGGAAAAATAATAAATGTTTTGACGAAACTTAATATAAATGAGCTTCGAGCCGAAAATAGAAACTCGATCTTAAATAAAAATAAATAAAAAGAATTTAGAATTTAAACCGTCAAAATAGACTTCGATGTTTTAAATATAAGAAGAGTTCCTGAGTCAAATAGAGTTTTAGGAGTTTGAAACGATTAAACAATAAATTCGTTGTATAATAATTTTAAGAATTACGAGTTAAATCGTAAATAAAATAAAAATACGAATATAACTTTAATTTAATTTATTTAATAAAATCAAGAGTGTTACAATCTTCCCCACTAAAAAGAAGTTTCGTCCTCAAAACTAACAAAAACATAATAATATAATGGAAAACAAGGTTATATAATTTGAACAAAAGGAGAATGCTCAACTCGCATCACAATCTCGGTTTAATTTTTTTTTTTACTACCTTAAACGTGATTTGAAATCGAAATCGAAAACAAAATTTATTTCGAGATGAGTTGGGCTCAGTTCCCAAAGTTTAAAAATCATTTAAATTAATAAAATCGTAAGTTAAAAAAATGATTATTGGATAAAATAATGATGATAAATAATATTTGTAAACGAACTCAAGTGGAGAGTACCCAAATATTTTCAAAATAATAGTAAAACGCTTTAATTAAGAAAATCGAAATTATTTTGCTTTAAAACTAAACAAAATTTTGAGAAATCAAATTTTGTAGTTTGTAAATAAAAATCAAACCAGTCATCAAACTTTTCTAATAAAAGATTTAAAGTTTATCGACGAAAAATCAAAAATTTAGTCATACGAAGTTTTTTCGAAAATATTAAATCATTTTACCTAATAATCTTATAAAAATCCAGAATATTTGCAATTATCAAAGTTTTCATAAAATCTCGATCACGCGAAAATCCAAATTAAAATTTTAGATAATTTCGAAATACTTTAAAATAAATTATTAAGACCCTTTTGAAACATGACCAAAATAAAACAAATACGAAATACAAAGTTTTGAAATTTATAACTCAAAATGTTAAAATTTCATGAAAATCAAAATTTGTAGATTAGTCAAACTTTTCATACCATAAGTTCGGAGAAATGAAGGAAGGATAAATATAGTCGAAGTCAACGACAAATTAAAACAAAAGTTTTCAAACCCGATAAAGAAGTCGAAAGGGATTGGCGGCAAAAGGGGTAACATGATAAGAGAAGATAAGGAAAGGACAAAATTGAGAGTCAAAGAGCTCTCGAGGATTAGAGAATAAGTTAACCATCTCGAGATTCCCGGTACGACTCCCACATCACGGGTTCCTAATTTCCATCAAATACGTTAAGTCCAATATTAGGCGCTAGATGGCACTACTCAGTCACAATCTCCAAAAATATCTTACGTGATTATCCAATCGTTCAAACGACACGATACTAATCCACAATTGTTTACAATCTACTCTCATCAATTAAAAAAAACCCAACGGTCATCAGACAAACCCAAACTCGCAAACGATAAGGTTCCTAAATCCAAAGCACATAAAGTTTGTACTCGAGGTACACTCCAAATTTCTCAAGTAAGGAACACTAAACAAAATCCACCATTTAACAATGCTTGGGTACGAAATCCTCAAAAAGATCACTACATATTTATAATGCTACAAGTACAGAAGTTGGGGAAGTACAATAAATCCTCAAACATGCTCAAACCTATAGGTAATGGCGCAAACACTCACATCTTCAAACACGTCATTCAACTAAGGTTTATGAGAATTTCCATCAAATTTTTATTCACAATGGAGCAACCACAAAATATTTAATAACTCAACAAAGCCACATTCTTGTTGGTCTAAGGTTCTAAACTGAAAGTCCCAATAAGAAGATCTGTATTATTGTATTCCTCAAAACAACATAATAAGCCCAAATTATGATCGTGCAAGATATTTCTCTTCTTCCAGGTTAAGAAAAATTCATCTAATTTACACCACTCAACTCCAAAGTTCATAGGTTACAACCTCAACAACGATCAACGATCTAATCCATAAGAAACACGAGAAATCTATGTCCACCAAAATTTCCAACGACGTTAATGAAAACCTTTAATGGTTCCACAACACTCATGCTAACACTTTAAACAATACTCTATGATCCCGAATATTCGCGATGCATCCATCCAATAAGCATCATGTAAGAATCCCAAAGTAATATTATCAGTTACACTTAATTCGGATCGGTTCTAGACTAGGTACTAGGTATCCATCAAATAATATACTCTTACTACTCCAAAAGATTATTCAACTTTAAGTCCTCCAAATAATTAATTAACCTATAACCAAGGTTCAAAATCTTAAGTACCAACCTAATTCGATTAATCGACAATTTGTCGTTCAAATCGATCCTCTATACTAAGATAGATAATAGAGTATAACTCACAATCCTCAACCATGTAACAAGGGTTTACTAAACCTCAAACATCTATATTCTTTCACGGGGTTCACTGAGACGGAAATCGGTATAACCAAAGAATCTCAAGAGAAAGATGGTAAAATAGAAAAAATATATCGAAGATTTATCACAGAAATGGCAACAATAATTTATAAGAGAAGAAGTGGGAAAGGCAGAAGTAGGAAGAAAAGAATCAATGATTCTAGATGATAAAGACCTAAGACGAGAAGGGAAAGTTTGGACCTCTAAGGTTCACGAGGGGACCAAAAGGATTACTTCAGCTTCTTGTAGAGGAACGAGCACGCAAGTCTTGGGTCACTCAATCTGGATCTACTGCAACCTCATGGAACATGAATCCATTCTTGATCATCCAACCTATAGCTTGAGCAAACTAAAGCTGAGCTGAAAGGTCACCGTCGGCATATTTCTTGGAGCACCAAGTTGTCCACTCAAGTCGGCAGACGTTGGGAGTTTTAAGCAGGTCTTGTCCCGATCCGGAGCAGCATATCAGCATCTTGTTCTTTTCATCTTCTTCTCGATAAAAGAAACAAATATTCAATGCTAGTCATTGAGTTAAAAAGAACAATAATCCTAACAGTTAAGTCCTTATTTTGGTTTCTACCAATCTCTCACTAATATTTCTTTAATGTTCAAATCATTTACGAGTATTTTTCCTAGAGTCAGGGTGTAAGCGTCGGGAGCAACAATGCTCTGATACCAACTGTAATCCCTAGAAATTCTAACGCAATACAGTGGCGGAAACACTGTAGAGTGGGATTAAAGCACACTGACAAACTATATCTTATTAAAAGATGGTAAGTCAATACAAATGTCTCTTTTTACAAAAGAGCTAAAAGTAAAATCTCCAAATGGGTTTATACAAATCCATAAATAAACATGAATGAAAGAAGAGTAGGATCCACTCTACTCGCTAGCTCACACCCAAAACCCAGCAGCAAATACCTGTCATGTTATAAACATAACAACCACGTCAGTGGGGAGTAACTCGGACGTTCTCCCAGCCATATAATATCATATGAAAAAATAATAGTATTATTATATCAAAATAATCAAAATGGAAAACGTTAATTGATATAATAAAAATAAGCTTTCAGAGAAAACTCAAAATATTGGAATAATAAAATCAGAACAAGTTTTCAGAAGAAAACTTCAAATATTTGCCAACCTGCAAACCAAAATGTATCGATAATAATAAAAATATTCAAAATGGCGTTATAGAAATATTCAGTGTAGAAGGTCAGACTTTCACCAGGAGAATACTAAAAACTAGCTTAGAGAACCTAGTTCAAACAAATCAAATTTCGGTCTCTAACTAGGCTACTCAACCATAATAGGACGGCGACTTATAAATGCATGGCTCTAGTTTAAGACAATGCACACCCTCCTGGGATTACCTGTCACCCAGTTCAACTTATGACGGCGACTTACTGCGAGGCCTAAGCTTAAGGTCAAAATGTACACAACTAATGTACCGATTCCTGATACACTAGCCTTATAGTTGATGGCAAAACCGTAAACCCCAGATTATATTACTCTAACCCCACACTTGACTTTATTCCATAACTCCAAAACAGCCATTATCGATATTCAAGAGATATAATCATTATAAATAATATGGAGATGAATGAAATAAACAATTATATAAAAAAGTAAACTTTCTATAAATGGAAACTTACTAATTTTAGAAACTTACTTAAAATAGAAATATTGTTATAGAAAATACGTAAGTTATTAAAATAAGTGAAATGTATAAAAATAGCATTTCTAACGAAATTAACATCTTATTATTATCGTCGTTACCGTAACTTTAATATATTTCTAAATTCGTTACTCAAAATATAAATAAAATATAACACGTCCATATATATAGTATTTTACAAATAATTAAGAAATTGAGTTATAACTATAAATTTTCAAAAAGGAGATATTTTAAGAGAAACGATATAAAAACTAATTGAGTCAACGAGTTTTATAAATGAAATGAGAGTTACAAAGATTTCAAATTATTTTTAATAAATAGCTTTTATTAATAAATAATACGGATTTTAATAGAAATAGTCAATCGGAAATTATTAGTGAAAATAGTCTCGACTAAAAATATATTTAAAACAAAATCGACCATTTTCTCATTTATTAATATAAGTCGTAAAATGAAATTAATTTATTAAATGAGTTTATAAATCTCAATTATATAATATAAAAATACGATTTTGAGTTAAAAATTATAAATTAACGAAATATGAAGAAAATATGAAATCGTTATTATTTAGTTACTAGTGTCACGATAACCAACAAAATATTATAACGATCGTAAATAATTAAATTTACTGCCGATTTATAAAACGATATCGAAAGTCGTAAAACATTTATAAGGCATACGATTTAAAATAATATAATCAGCAATAATAAATAGCCAAAATTAGAAAACCGAAGTTAAAATATTTACTACATACTACTACTCAAACATACGATATAAAATCGAGTAACGTCCTAAAGTTACCTGGAGCCGATAATAACCGAGCTATCACGTACTTGCCTTCCCCGATTAGACCAAGCTCGAACCTTAGACTAGAAAGCCGATTCAATAAAACCCCGAGGCCTTCACGAAACGAAAAAGAATGAGATTTGGATAAGGAGAATACGGAGAAGGGGAAAGAGGAGAACGAGGAAAAGAAAAGGGACACAAATAGAAGAACAATAATAGTAGCGGAAATCGATAGAGAATAGAAGAGGCAACAAGAATACGAATCGTAATTATATGACAATCGGCAAGGGAGAAAAAGATTTTCGCCGAATCAAAGAGAGATGAAAAAAAAAACTGGTCCAAAATCGAGCAGGAAACGATAACCGTATAGTAGAAACGTAAAACAGGCCAAACGACAAGAAGAAATAGCAGCAACAGATTAGTAACAAGCAGCAGCAGTACGGAACTGGAACGATGATGTTAAACATCACAGGTAGCAATGATACGAGCAACACATCAGCGAGCAGCAGCAGCAGCACAAGACAACATTCAGACACGACAAAATACAAAACCGGATCAGCAAAGTTGACAGAAACTGCAGTAGAAAACAGAGGACGAAAAAGAAAAGAAGAAGAAGAAAACGGAGGAGTAGGGAAGTAAGGGGAAGAAGGGTCGAAAATACAACAACAGCAGCGCATTAATAGAACAGCAGCAGCACCGCAAAAGAAGAAGAAGGAGAAAAGGAAAAGAACAGCAGTAGCGGCAGCAACACGCAGCAACATGCAGTAGCAGAAAGAAGAAGAGGGAGAGGAGAACGGGATTGCCTATCCGAATCAGACGATACCGGAACTGATCTCATAGCGGAGAAAAACAGCAGCAATCAAGGCAGCAGCGTAGCAGCAGCAAACAGACGCAGACCGAGGACGAAGAAGGGAAGCGTTGATGGAAAGCAGAGAGGAAGGAGATGAAAAGGAGGAATGAATGAAGACAGTGTAGCGGAGAAAAAGAAATGAGAATGAAGGGGAGCGTAAGTTATGAAAACCAAATAAAAAAGAAGGTGAAGGGAGGTGAATGTAAGTGAAGCGGTGGAAGTACAAGAGAAAAGATATAGATTAATGAAGTGGGTAAAAACAAAGATATAGATTAATTAAATGAATCGAGTAGAAGATGAATTCCGTAACGAATTAAGCTGACTGACCACGAAACGAAATAAAACGGGTTAACAAAATTAATAAATAATCGGACCGTTAAATAAAATGAGTAAATCAAATATTCGAGACAGAAATGAAATTATTATAAATAAATATTAGACGATGAAATAGTATCTCCCGAAAAAATAATAATTTTTCGATGAAGTGAATTAATTGATTTCTCGAAGAAAAATAATAAATGTTTTGACGAAACTTAAGATATATGAGCTTCGAGCCGAAAATAGAAACTCGAGCTTAAATAAAAATAAATAAAAAAGAATTTAGAATTTAAACCGTCGAAATAGACTTCGATGTTTTAAATATAAGAAGAGTTCCCGAGTCAAATAGAGTTTTAGGAGTTTGAAACGATTAAACAATAAATTCGTTGTATAATAATTTTAAGAATTACGAGTTAAATCGTAAATAAAATAAAAATACGAATATAACTTTAATTTAATTTATTTAATAAAATCAAGGGTGTTACATTTTGCTTCAGACTTGTTATGCCATTATCGATGCAAATTATTTTTAAGCGTTTTGCATGGGTTTTCACCCTAGTTTAGAGATCAGGATGAGGTTGTTTTGGATGTTAAGGAAAGTATCGTTTAAGCTGGTCCATGTTGGTCGGGGTTGAGAATTGTTGGCCGTCTAGGTCAGTAAGGATCACGGCGCCTCCCGTGAGTATCTTCTTGACGAGATAGGTACTGCCCAGTTTGGTTTGAATTTCCCTCTAGGGTCGGCTGGAAGGGGTGCTCTAATGGATTTGACTACCATGTCTCCCTCATATATGTTTCGGGATTTGACTCGTTTGTTAAAGGCTCGTTGTATTCTTTGTTGGTAGGCTTGCACGTTGGACAGTGCGTGTATTCTACGCTCATTTAGGAGTACTAGCTCATCGTTACGTTTTTGGCTCCACTCTTCTTCGGGAATGCCGCTTTCGGCCAGTATCCTTAGCGAGGGTATTTCTAGTAATATTGGTTGTACGGCTTCGGAGCTGTAGGTTAGGTAGTAAGGTGTGGCTCCGGTGGGAGTTTGGTAGAAGGTTCGGTATCCCCATAGTGCAAAGGGTATTTTGTTGGGCCAATCCCGATTGTTATCTATCATTTTCTTTAGGATTCTAACGTTGGTTTTATTTGCTGCTTCCACAGCCCCGTTTGTTTGAGGCCCGTAGGGTGAGGATTTGTGTCGTTGGATTTTGTATTTTTCTAGGAGTTTTTGGGTGTCGGCCCTAAAGTGAGCCCCCTGATCGTTGATGATTTCGTGTGGTATGCCGCAGCGGCAGATGATGTTGTTTTATAGGAATCTGACTACTTGTTTGTAGGTTAGTATGGTGTAAGATGCTGCTTCTACCCATTTGGTAAAGTAATCAACGGCCACTAGTATAAACAATGTCTACCGGTTCTGGATGGTTGTACTTTTCCTATGATGTCTATCCCCCAGGTAGAGAAGGGCCAGGGTGTTGTTGTGGTGTGGAGTGGGTATATATGGTGGTTGGTGTTGGATGTTGGCAAATATTTGACAGTTGTGACAGTGACGGACATGACGCAGGCAATCTGCCTCTAGGGTGATCCATTAATAGTCTAATCTCATTATCTTTTGGGCTAATAGGTGTGCACTCATGTGGGGTCCGCATTCCCCGTCATGTACTTCTTTCATGACTTTTTCGGACTGATTTTTGTTTATGCATCTAAGGAGTACTCCTTGTAGGGTTTGTTTGTAAAGTAACCCTTGGTTTAAGACGTAGTGGCCGGCTTGTATTCTTAGTGCACGTTTGTTTTTGGAGTTTGTGTTAGGCGGGTATGATCCGTTGGTTTTGAAGTCTAGAGTCGCTTTATACCAGGGTTCTTCGGGGTGTCATCGGTTTCGATGTTGTGGATATAGGCGGGTTATTCTATTTTCTCCACACAGATAGGCGTGGAGAGAAGGTTGTCGGGCATGTTTATTAGTAAGGCTAGCTTGGATAGGGCGTCAGCGAATTGGTTTTCCTCACGAGGTATGTGTATGAAGTTGATTTCGGTGAACTCTCAGGATATTGTCTCTATTTCGGTTTGGTATGGAGCTAGGCTTTCGCTGTAATCTCCTAGAAAATCTAACGCAATACAGTGGCGGAAACAGTGTAGAGTTGGGATTAAAACACACTGACAAACTATATCTTATTAAAAGAAATGGTAAGTCAATACAGAGGCCTCTTTTTACAAAAGGGCTAAAAGTAAAATCTCCAAACGAGTTTATACAAATCCATAAATTACAAGAATGAAGAAAGAGTAGGATCGACGCTACTCGCTAGCTCACACCCAAAACCCAGCAGCAAATACCTGTCATGTTATAAACATAACAGCCGCGTCAGTGGGGAGTAACTCGGACGTTCTTCCAGCCATATTATATCATATGGAAAATAATAGTATTATTATATCAAAATACTTAAAATGAGAAAACATTAAAAACGATATAATAAAATAAGTTCTCGGAGAAAACTTAAAACATTTTTCAACCTGCAAATCAAAACCAATCAATAATAATAATATTCAAAACTGGCGTTATGGAAATTCGGTCAGTGTGCACAAGGCTAGACTTTCACTAGGATAATACTGAAAACTAGCTTCGAAAACTGTAGACTTAACTCATAACAGAATCCAGTCTCTAACTAGGCAACTCAACTATAATAGGACTGCGTGCAGCGAGGTCCTGGTTTAAGTAGTATACACCCCTCCTGGATACAAACCATATCCAGTTCAACCCGACGCGACTTACACGATGCGATATCTAAGTTTAAGGGCACAATGCACACTCTCCTGAACACAAATCATGCTCAGTTCAACAACCAATGTGCCCCATAAAGACACACCAACCTTACAATTGATGGCAAAAACGTACATCCCAGACTATATTACTCAAACCCCACACTTGACTTTATTCTATAACTCCAAAACAATCCATTATCGATATTCAAAAATTAATATAATCAATAAAAATAATATGAGGATAAAAGGAATAAACATTTTATATAAAAAGGGAAACTTTCTATAAATAGAAACTTACTGATTTTATAAACTTACTTAAAATAGTAATATTGTTATAGAAAATTCGTAAGTTATTAAAATAAGTGAAATGTATAAAAATAGCATTTCTAACGAAATCAACATTTTATTATTATCATAGTTATCGTAACTTTAATATATTTCCAAATTCGTTACTCGGAATATAAAGAAAATATAATAAGTCAATATATAGTATTATATAAATAATTAGGAAATCGAGTTAAAACTATAAATTTTAGAAAGGAGATGTTTTAAGAAAAACGATATCAAAATTAATCGAGTCGACGAATTTTATAAATTAAACGAGATTTTATAAAGCTTTCAAATTAGTTTTAGCAAATAGATTTTATCAATAAGTAATACTGATTTTACTAAAAATAATCAATCGTAGACAAATGAGAAATTATTAGTGAAAATAGTCTCTACTAAAAATATATTTAAACAAAATCGACTATTTTCTCTTTTATTCGTATAAATCGTAAAACAAAGATTAATTTATTGAATAAGTATACAAATCTCGATTATAATATAAAAATACGATTTTAAGTTAAAGTTATAAATTAACGAAATACAACAAAAATATGAAATCGATATTATTTAGTTACTAGTGTCACGATAACCAACAAAATATTATAACGATAGTAAATAATAAAATTACAAACGATTTATAAAACGATATCGAAAACTTGTAAAAATATTGATAAGGCATACGATTTAAAATTAGTATAATTAGCAAATAATAAATAGCTAAAATTAGTAAAACCGAAGTAAAAATATTTACTACATACTACTACTCAAACATACGATATAAAATCGAGTAACATCCTAGAGTTACCTTTAGTCGACACCCAAAACGAACTCGCACGTCCTTCTTGATCTACCCAAGCTTCATAGAAATGTCGTCCTTATGCTCCCAGTTGTAGAACCGCTAGTTTTCTTCTGACGGATTCACCACGACAATCGAGAAAACAAAACAAAAGAATGAGACGAGCGAAATAGACATAAGACGGAAACGAAATAGATTGGATATATGATCCAGTTATCAGGACTAGAGTCGAAGGGGAGATTAGCAAGAACGGAAAAGGGAAAGGATAAAGGGAGGGAATGGAGTCACGACGTCGAAACAAATCGAAACAGTAGGAACAATAGAGGGCAACACGACCTATGACAGCAGGAAGGAAGAATACAATAGAATGAGGAGTAGCGGCATCAAGTCGATTTGCACACGACGAAAAGAACAGAAGGAGGGTCATACACCAATGACAACAAAACAGCAAACGAGTCAACAATAGCAGCAGAAACGAGTATTAACGGACATAAACGCAACCAATTAGCATCCGAAAATTGAGATCTATGACTCGAAATGCCAGGATGAAACGACAATAGAGCAGCGGCAAAAATCAAAAACCAGCAGCAAACAAGTGAAGAAGAAAAGAAAAGAAGAATGCCGGACAAGAACCGAAACCGAAACCGAAAGACGAGACGACAACGGAACAACGTGACAGCAGCATAGAACAACGAAATCGAATATCGACAACTAACAATGATGATGTTACGACAAGAGTAGCAAGAGAAGCAGTAACAGCAATGTATAGCATCAGCAATACGACAAAACGAACTGAAGAGAAAGAGGAATTGAGGACTAATCGAAAAGAATAATTACAACAAGACGAGGATGACGAGAACGGCACAAAACAAGAACGTATAGCAGCAACACTATACGAAAACAACAGAGGAAGAAGAAAAGAAGGAGAATTACCTTCAACTACAACAAATATTGGAATAAGTCATGCAAGATAGAGAACAGTTGAGTTTGATATGTGTTTTCTAAAACTATAGAGAACGCCTTTGTAAGATAACAATTATTTAAAAAATGAATAGAGAACGCTTTCAAAAATAACAGTTATTTATAAAATGAATAGAGAACGCCTCTTCAAATAATAGTTATTAAAAAATGAATAGAGAACACCTTTTCAAATAACAGTTATATAAAAATGAATAGATAACGCCTCCTCAAATTCAAATAACAGTTGTGTAACACTGTATATGAATAAAGAACATATCCTAATATAAATGTTCTCCATAAAATGAATATAGTAGATCTCCCTATTAAATAAATGAAAATGATTCCAAAAAATATCAACCGTTGATAGCATATGGTACAAACATCAAGGGCTATTTCATGAATTATTCATGGCCAGGTCATCAATCCAAGTCCACTATTTCATACACTAGCATTATCATTGTCAATACATATACGGAGTTGAGTAGCTTTTGAGTTTTATGTTTCCAAAGTTTGCCATTTCATTTCCATACTTCATTTACTTACTCCGTATATTATACTTTCATTTAATTTTCAAAGTAAATTATCAATCCATATCACTATTTCCCCCTTAACCATTATACTTATTCAATTGAGCACCAGCAAAAATAGCCACTGTACTTCGTAAGTCTACAAAAGTGAAATCATCAATTGTTATAACGGAAGATAAAGACAAACAAATAAGAACGTAAAATCGAGAGACAGACAGATTTACGTGGTTCACTAACAACCTGTTAGCTACGTCCACGGGCAGAAGGAGGGGATAGTTTTATTAATTTGAGGAGAGATTACAGATTTCAGACTGATATCATAATTCTTAGGGTAAGGGTATGAGAGTTTATATACTACTCTCAACCTAAACAGAAACCTTAAACAGACTAGTAAACCCTATACAATAGGAAATCCTAGGTCAGATACTCAGACATTGATTAGGAAACTCTAATCAATCAGATATTAATTAGGAAACTTTCCTAATTAAACAGATTCAGGTCGGAAACCAATTTAAGATCCAAAAAGACAATTGCTAGGCACTTATTTCCTAACAATCTTCACCTTGACTCGAATTGTCTCACAATCAGATCAGATAGATGCACTCCAACGAATGCCAGATCTGAATACCAGATGCACTCCAAAGAATGTCAGATCAGATTACCAGATGCACTCCAAAGAATGCCAGATCAGATTACCAGATGCACTCCAAAGAATGCCAGATGTACCAAAAATCTCCTCAATCAGACAGATGTACCAGATGCATTCTAACGAATGCCAGATGTACCAGAAATAAAACTCCTCTCCCCTTCCTGCCTCAGATATTGCCCAACAAGGGGCAATCAGATACTTCCAAAATTTAGCAATTCCAGACCGTGTTGGACCTTGCTATTCGGAACCAGATCAGACAGACCCACCTCATCTTCATTACCATACCTGTTCGGAAACTTGATTGACTGCTCACAAGCCAATCTCTGCTGCTTCTGAACTGGCAATGAAGAACCTGATGGTTCAGATTCAGATTCAGACTCAGATTCAGACTGTAGTGGTTGATCTTCAGACTTTGCTTCACTCTCATCAAGAGTTACTTGCTGCTCCATCTGTTTATCAGTACTACCACTACTACTTCTATCTTCCTCCGATTTCAGTGATGATATCATCCGACAGACTGAACTCTCCTCGAGAACGGCCATCTCAGCGGTGACTGTGTCGTCTTTCTTCACGAATGGCGCCCACCGTTTCTGTTGCTTTAACAACGCCCGCATCTTGATCTGCCACAGACTAAAACTATTCCTCCCATCAAAACTCTCAATTTTAACGCTCATCCCAGACATCTTTCTCACAGATCGAATGAACCCAAAGCTCTGATACCAGTTTGTTATAACAAAAGAGAAAGACAAACAAATAAGAACGTAAAATCGAGAGACAGACAGATTTACGTGGTTCACTAACAACCTGTTAGCTACGTCCACAGGCAGAAGGAGGGGATAGTTTTATTAATTTGAGGAGAGGTTACAGATTTCAGACTGATATCATAATTCTTAGGGTAAGGGTATGAGAGTTTATATACTACTCTCAACCTAAACAGAAACCCTAAACAGACTAGTAAACCCTATACAATAGGAAATCCTAGGTCAGATACTCAGACATTGATTAGGAAACTCTAATCAATCAGATATTAATTAGGAAACTTTCCTAATTAAACAGATTGAGGTCGGAAATCAATTCAAGATCCAAAAAGACAATTGCTAGGCACTTATTTCCTAACATCAATCATCATCATTCATCGGTTGAGACGAACAAGACCAATATAGAGGGAGGTGATATTTGTGTTTAACGGCTGAGACCCAATCAAAGAAAAAGGTAATTCATCGATCCAACATCACCTGGTGGCGGTAGTGCATGATAATGGTGGGATCGAAAATGGAGAAGTTGAAGTTGATGGTGGTTTGTTTGGATCTGTTCGAGGAAACCATTTTTCAACTCAATCGATTTGAGAACGGCTTTGTTTCTTCGGCATCAACTCATTAAGTCATCTTTGGTGAAATCGACATCTTGACTGTTGGAAATTACTTTTGTGCTTATTTTTGTTACATATAGTATATGATTTTGTATTATGGAGTACATAATTTTTGTATTGGTCTTGTATGTAACTTGTATTTGATTTTGGATTGCATGTTACCTGTATCAATTGTACTGCAATATAACAAATTATTTACATAGGTATTTTATTTTAGTTATACTGAAGTATCTTTTTAAGGTTGTAGAAATACAGAGTATTAATTTTTAATGGAGCAAAAAATATAATTATTATACCAATTAGACGTCTAGTAATATTGTTGTTTAAGAAAGATAGAGAACAGTGATGTAATCTCACCGTTCTCTATAGGTAGTAAGTGAATAGCTGTGATTAAAGTTAGGCGTACTCTATAGTACGAGAATAGAGAGCGCCTAACTATATAATGTGTTCTGTATAGATATGGTAAGACCATGTACAATGGAGAGTACATCTCCATCCTCTTATTTCTTCTTCCACCCTATATTTTTTTGACACCTCATCATCTCTTTCCTCTACTACATTTTCCACTATTTACTTCCTCTTCCTCTTCCCTTCTTCAATTTTTCTCTCACAATAGATAGGATCCTCTTAAGTTACTTTTCTTGTTATTTTAATAATTGGATAATTAATATTGGTTTAGTTATATTCTTTTCATAATTCACTAAAGCTAATTTTTTAAAAAAAATGTGTTAATTAATTTAAATCTAGTACAAATTTATATTGTTTTCATAATTCACTTATATTGTTTTCATAATTCACTAAATCAAATTTACTACAACGCATGCTCACTTACTACAACTAAATGTTCCCTAAATTTACCCATATTCACTTACGTACAATGCTACAACGCATGCAATATCAAATTTACGTGATTTTTTTATCGTCCCATTTTAGTAAAATATACCTTATACATATAAAATGGACAATAAATAAATATTGGAGGGAACCAAAAATAAAAAAAATGAAAATGAAAATATACAAGATAAAAACGAATAAAATCATTTCCAATTTTTATAAAAGATAAAAATAAAAATGATATCTCTTACTAAGAATAGGATATATACCAAGAATAGTATATAATTTTGACCAATTGAGTAAGAACCTAGCACAAGGGCCAAGATTGTTTTTCCTCTAAAATTAGAGGAAGAAGAGGTGATCCTCTTAGCAAGAGGATGAAGGAGGAAGAAACTACAATGGAGAGGACCTCCTCTTAGAGGAGAGAGATGGCTAAGAGGAGGTTAATTCCTCTCTATTGTACATGCCCTAAAGAGAATGCCTATCTCATTCAGGTGTTTTCTATATCCTCACATATAAAACGTACTCTCCAACCGTTCTCTATACAATAGAAAACGCTGAGTTAGAAAATTGTCCAAATGTGTTCTCTATGCCCTATTTTAGCCGTTCTCTAAAGCTATTTTTGTAGTAGTGTTCACGAATTCCGGCGAGGAGGACTGATAAACGCAGCAGCAACACCGTCAATAAAAACATCAGCGGGCAGCAGCAGATCAGTGTAGCAGCAGTAGCTAACTCAGGCAACAACACGGCAGCAGTACGTCGCAGCAGCAGCAGCATAAATGTACGCAGGAGCAGCTGTAAAACGTGACAACAACAGAGTAACGAAACAGCAGCAGAGTAACGGCACAGCGTACCAGCAGCAGAAATTAATCGTGAACTGCAGCAGTGAAACGGACAGAGGAAAACAAAAGGAGCAGAAGAAGAGAAGGAGGAAGGAATGAAATGGAGGTGGAGAGTGAGCGGAGGAAACAATAAAAAAAAAGGGGGGGAAGTAACATGAAGCGGTGGAAATATGAGGGGGTGAAGTGAATGAATGAACAGTAAAAGGGGGGTTGAATGTCAACAAAGTGGGAAAAGAATAGAAGAAAAAGGGGGTGTATGAATTTGTAAGAGGACACGTCAAAAAGAAGGGAAAAAGAATGAATCAATTAAATGAATCGGTTTAGAAATACGGATTAAACAAATTCCATAACGATTAGTTGACTGACCCACAAATCGACTTAAAAACAAGTTAATAAAACTAATAAATAATCGGACCGTCAAACAAAATGAGTAAATAAGGTATTCAAACAAAAACGAGGCTTATAGAAATAAATAGTTAGACGATGAAATTGAATTTTCCGATAAATAATAAATTTTCGATAAGGTGAATTAAACTGATTTCTCGAGGAAAAGTAATAAATGTTTTGACGAAACTTAATATAAATGAACTTCGAGTCGAAAATATAAATTCGAGCTTAAATATAAATAAATAAATAAATTTTAGAATTTAAACCGTCGAATTAGATTTTTGATAAGAATTAAATTAATTGTATAAAATAAATCAAAACAGAAAAAAAATATGTTTTAAATATAAGAAGCGTTTCTGAGTCAAATAGGATTTTAGGAGTTTGAAACGATTAAACGATAATTTTGTTTCATAATAATTTTAAGAATTACGAGTTAAATCGTAAATAAAATAAAATACGAATATAACTTTAATTTAATTTAGTTTATTAAATCGGGGTGTTACAATCTTCCCCACTAAAATGAAGTTTCGTCCTCGAAACTTATAAAAAGATAAAGATAGAATGGAAAACAAAGTTATATCTCTTGAACAAAATGAGAATGCTTAACTCGCATCACATTCTCGGTTAAAATCTTTTTACAACTTTAAACGTGATATAGAATCGAAATCGAAGACAAAAATTTATTTCAAGACGAGTTGAGCTCAGTCCCCAAAATTTAAAATCATTTAAATTAATAAAATCGCACGTTAAAAATTATTTTATAAAATAATGACGATAAATAATATTTGTAAACGAACTTGGGGGAGAAGAGTACCCAAATATTTTCAAAACAACATTAAAACGTTTTAATTAAGAAATTCGACAATAAAATAAAAACTTAAGACATACGATGTTTTTTCGAAAATGTTAAGCTGTTTTACATAATAATCTTATAGAAATCAAAATATTAACAATTATGAAAGTTTTCGTAAAATTTAAACACGTTTGGAAATTGAAATTTGAAACAATTTCGAAATACTTTAAAATAAATTATTAAGGCATTTTGACACATGACTAATTATATGTCATCAATCAAAAATATAACAAAACGAAACGCAAAGTTTTGAAATTTATAACTTAAAATGTTAAAATTTCACGATAACTCAAAATATTAAATTGCTCAAAGTTTTTACAAAACGGAGAGTTTTAAAATTTGAAATTATGCTTCAAAATGTTCAAATTTCATGAAAATCAAAAATTTTCAAATTAGAAAAAACCTTTCATAGAATAGGTTCGGGAAAAGGTAAACGGATAAATAGAGTCAAAGTCAACGACGAATCAAAACAGAAATTTTCAAACCCGATAAAGAAGTCAAAGGGATTGGCTGAAGAAGAAGTAACAAGATTTAAGAGAAGATAAGGAAATGACGAAATTGAGAGTCAAAAGAGCTCTCGAGGATTACAGAATAAATTAACCATCTCGAGATTCCTAGTACGACACCGCGAAACTCAGGCTCCTAAATTCATCAAAACAATACCGAGTATATCTACAACCTCCAAGGTTATCAACCACCACAATCTCCAAAACAAAATCACATATCAATCAGCGCTGTAAGAATCCATAAATAATTTAGAAACTAGTCAATTAATTAAGATTCCAACGGTAATCAAAACACATCCAAACTCGAAATCGAACAAGCTACCAAAAACAAAGCTCATAAGGTTTGAACTCGAGGTATCCTCCAAAATTCTCGAGTACAAACATTAAACAAGGTCCACCAATTTAACAATGCTCGGGTACGAAATCCTCAAATAATCACCAACATACTCTTAACACCATAAACAAATAGGGATTAGGAAGTACACCAACCTAAGGTACACTCAACCTCAATATATAATAACAGATACTCACATCTTCAAACACGTTGTTCAACTAAGGTTCCTGAGAAGTCTATCAAATGCCTGATTACAACAAGGCAACCACAAAATATTTAATAAGTCAACGAAGCCACAATATCGTTGGTCGAAGGTTCTAAACTAAAAGTCCCAAAAAGATGATATGTTTTATAGTATTCCTCAAAACAACACAATAAGCCCAAATCAAGGTTGTGCAAGATATTTCTCTTCTTCAAGATTAAAAATAACTCATCCAAGTTTAGATAACACTATTCCAAGGTTCGTAGGTTACAACCTTAAACAACGATCAACGATCTAATCCTTAAGAAACACGGGTAATCTATGTCAACCAAAATTTCTAACGACATTAATGAAAACCTTTAATGGTACCACAACACTCAGCTTAACACTTTAAACAATACTCTTTGATCCAAAATATTCGCGATGCATCCACCAAATAAGCATCAGGTAAGAATCCCAAAGTAGTATTACCAGTTACACCTAGTTCGGTTCTAGGTTACTAAGTACCATCAAATATGACATACTCTCACTACTCCAAAATATATTCAACTCTAAGTACTCCAAAATAATCAAAGTAACCTATAACCCAAGGTTTAGTGTCCAAAGTATCATCCTAATTCCATCAATCTAAATAATACCATTCAAATCAATCCTCAAAAATTTCTCACTTCCTTAGAAAATAGGGTATAACTCAATCCTCAAACCAGGTAACCAGGGTTTACCAAACCTCAACATCAATAACTTTTCACGAGGTTCACTGAGACGGAAATCGATCTAACCAAGAATCTCAAGAGGATAAATGGTAAAGTAGGAGAATAGAACCAGGATTCACCAAGCGAAAGAAGATGAGAATATAAAAGAGAAGAATTGGAAGAAGTAAAGGCATGGAGAAAAGAATTGATAATCCTATATTACTAAGATCTGAAGCGAGAGGGGAATCTTCGGGCCTCCGGAGTTCACGAGGGAACAAAATGGATTACTTCATCTTCTTGTAGAGGAACGAGCACACAAGTCTTGGGTCGCTCCATTTGTATCTACTGCAACATCATGGAACAGGAATCTACTCGTGATCATCTAACCTGTAGCTTGAGCAAACTGAACCGGAGCTGAAGAGTCACCATCGGCATCTTTCATGGAGCACCAAGTTGTCCACTCGAGTCAGCAGGCGTTTCCCGATCTGGAGCAGCATCATATCAGCATCTTGTATATTCATCCTCTTCCAGACAAAAGAAACAAATATTCAATACTAGTCATTGAGTTACAAAAACAGGTAAGCCTAACAATTAAGTCCTTATTTAGGTTTCTACCCATCTCTCACTAATATTTCTTTAATGTTTAATTCATTTACGTGTATTTTTTTCTAGAATCAGGTGTAAGCGTCGGGAGCAAGAATGCTCTGATACCAACTGTAATCCCCTAGAAAATCTAACGCAATACTGTGGCGGAAACACTGTAGAGTTGGGATTAAAACACACTGACAAACTATATCTTATTAAAAGAAATGGTAAGTCAATAGAGAGGCCTCTTTTTACAAAAGGGCTAAAAGTAAAATCTCCAAACGGGTTTATACAAATCCACAAATTACAAGAATGAAGAAAGAGTAGGATCCACGCTACTCACTAGCTCACACCCAAAATCCAGCAGCAAATACCTATCATGTTATAAACATAACAGCCACGTCAGTGGGGAGTAACTCGGACGTTCTCCCAGCCATATTATATCATATGGAAAATAATAGTATTATTATATCAAAATACTTAAAATGAGAAAACATTAAAAACAATATAATAAAATAAGTTCTCGGAGAAAACTTAAAACATTTGCCAACCTGCAAATCAAAACCAATCGATAATAATAATATTCAAAACTGGCGTTATGGAAATTCGGTCAGTGTACACACGACTAGACTTTCACTAGGATAATACTGGAAACTAGCTTCGAAAACTGTAGACTTAACTCATAACAGAATCCAGTCTCTAACTAGGCAACTCAACTGTAACAGGACTGCGTGCAACGAGATCCTGGTTTAAGTAGTATACACCCCACCTGGATACAAACCCTATCCAGTTCAACCCGACGCGACTTACACGATGCGATATCTAAGTTTAAGGGCACAATGCACACTCTCCTGAACACAAACCATACTCAGTTCAACAACCAATGTGCCCCATAAAGACACACCAGCCTTACAGTTGATGGCAAAAACGTACATCCCAGACTATATTACTCTAACCCCACACTTGAACTTATTCCATAACTCCAAAACAATCCATTATCGATTTTCAAAAAGTAATATAATCAATAAAAATAATATGACGATAAAAGGAATAAACATTTTATATAAAAAGGAAAACTTTCTATAAATAGAAACTTACAGAGTTTATAAACTTACTTAAAATAGAAATATTGTTATAGAAAATTCGTAAGTTATTAAAATAAGTGAAATGTATAAAAATAGCATTTCTAACGAAATTAGCATTTTATTATTATTGTCGTTATCGTAACTTTAATATATTTCTAAATTTGTTACTCAGAATATAAAGAAAATATAATAAGTCAATATATAGTATTATATAAATAATTAAGAAATCGAGTTAAAACTATAAATTTTAGAAATGAGATGTTTTAAGAAAAACGATATCAAAATTAATTGAGTCGGCGAATTTTATAAATTAAACGAGATTATGTAAAGCTTTCAAATTAGTTTTAGCAAATAGATTTTATCAATAAGTAATACTGATTTTACTAAAAATAATCAATCGTAGACAAATGAGAAATTATTAGTGAAAATAGTCTCTACTAAAAATATATTTAAACGAAATCGACTATTTTCTCTTTTATTAGTATAAATCGTAAAACGGAAATTAATTTATTGAATAAGTATACAAATCTCGATTATAATATAAAAATACAATTTTAAGTTAAAATTATAAATTAACGAAATATGACGAAAATATGAAATCGACATTATTTAGTTACTAGGGTCACGATAACCAACAAAATATTATAACGATAGTAAATAATAAAATTACTAACGATTTATAAAACGATATTATCGAAAACTTGTAAAAATATTGATAAGGCATACGATTTAAAATTAGTATAATTAGCAAATAATAAATAGCTAAAATTAGGAAAACCGAAGTAAAAATATTTACTACATACTACTACTCAAACAAACGATATAAAATCGAGTAACGTCCTAGAGTTACCTTTAGTCGACACCCAAAACGAACTCGCACGTCCTTCTTGATCTACCCAAGCATCATAGAAATGTCGTCCTTATGCTCCCAGTTGTCGAACCACTAGTTTTCTTCCGACGGATTCACCACGACAATCGAGAAAACAAAACAAAAGAATGAGACGAGCGGAAATAGACATAAGACGGAAACGGAATAGATTGGATATATGATCCAGTTATCAGGACTGGAGTCGAAGGGGAGATTAGCAAGAACGGAAAAAGGAAAGGATAAAGGGAAGGAATGGAGTCACGACGTCGAAACAAATCGAAACAGTAGGAACAATAGAGGGCAACACGACCTATGACAGCAGGAAGGAAGAATACAATAGAATGAGGAGTAGCGGCATCAAGTCGAGTTGCACACGACGAAAAGAACAGAAGGAGGGTCATAGAACGATGACAACAAAACAGCAAACGAGTCAACAATAGCAGCAGAAACGAGTATTAACGGACATAAACGCAACCAATTAGCATCCGAAAATTGAGATCTATGACTCAAAATGGCAGGATGAAACGACAATAGAGCAGCGGGAAAAATCGAAAACCAGCAGCAAACAGGTGAAGAAGAAAAGAAAAGAACAATGTCGGACAAGAACCGAAACCAAAAGACGAGACGACAACGGAACAACGTGACAGCAGCATAGAACAACGAAATCGAATATCGACAACTAACAATGATGATGGTACGACAAGAGTAGCAACAGAAGCAGTAACAGCAATGTATAGCATCAGCAATATGACAAAACGAACTGAAGAGAAAGAGGAATTAAGGACTAATCGAAAAGAATAATTACAGCAAGACGAGGATGACGAGAACGGCACAAAACAAGAACTTATAGCAGCAGCACTATATGAAAACAACAGAGGAAGAAGAAAAGAAGGAGAATTACCTTCACAAATTTCGGTGAGGAGGATGGATAAACGCAGCAGCTACACCGTCAATAAAAAACATCAGCGGGCAGCAGCAGATCAGCGTAGCAGCAGTAGCGAACTCAGGCAACAACACGGCAGCAGTACGTCGCAGCAGCAGCAGCAAAAATGTACCCAGGAGCAGTTGTAAAACGTGACAACAGCAGAGTAACGGAACAGCAGCAGAGTAACGGCACTGCGTACCAGCAGCAGGAATTAATCGTGAACTGCAGCAGCGAAACGGACAGAGGAAAACAGAAGGAGCAGAAGAAGAGAAGGAGTAAGGAATGAAATGGAGGTGGAGAGTGAGCGGAGGAAACAATAAAAAAAGAAAGGGGAAGTAACATGAAGCGGTGGAAATATGAGGGGGTGAAGTGAATGAATGAACAGTAAAAGGGGGGGTTGAATGTCAACAAAGTGGGAAAAGAATAGAAGAAAAAGGGGGTGTATGAATTTGTAAGAGGACACGTCAAAAAGAAGGGAAAAAGAATGAATCAATTAAATGAATCGGTTTATAAATACGGATTAAACAAATTCCATAACGATAAGTTGACTGACCCACGAATCGACTTAAAAACGAGTTAATACAACTAATAAATAATCGGGCCGTCAAATAAAATGAGTAAATAAGGTATTCAAACAAAAACGACGAGGCTGATAGAAATAAATAGTTAGACGATGAAATTGAATTTCCCGATAAATAATAAATTTTCTATAAGGTGAATTAAACTGATTTCTCTAGGAAAAGTAATAAATGTTTTGACGAAACTTAATATAAATGAACTTCGAGTCGAAAATAGAAATTCGAGCTTAAATCTAAATAAATATATAAATTTTAGAATTTAAACCGTCGAATTAGATTTTCGATAAGAATAAAATAAATTGTATAAAATAAATCAAAACAGAAAAAAAAAAAATGTTTTAAATATAAGAAGCGTTTCTGAGTCAAATAGGATTTTAGGAGTTTGAAACGATATGTTTTAAATAAAATATGTTTCAAATAGAATTACAAGTTAAATCGTAAATAAAATAAAATACGAATATAACTTTAATTTAATTTAGTTTATTAAATCGGGGTGTTACATTCGCTATCCTTCCAAGTGCTTGTGGCTTGGTTGACTACTAGGGATGAATCTCCATGGACTCTAGGGTTTTTAACCCCTAGTGTTACTGCGCCTTTTAGCCCTATGAGGCAGACTTCATATTCGGCTGTGTTGTTGGTTACTGGGAAGTCTAGTTTGACTGATATGGGTGTGCGGTAGCCTATTGGCTATTGGTTGTGTGGGTTTCCTATGTCTGGTTTTTGGCTAGGAAGTCGGTTATGGGTTGGGTTTGAGATAGTTGCTTCTGATCTCCTTTAGGGTGAAGTTTAGGTGGGCCGTTAGTTGTAGCCCTTATGCTTTGATTGATTACTATCGATAAATGGCATAGTATCGAGTTTTAAGCGAGAAAGTGCATTATTATGAATCAGGCGATTGTCGAGATGTGTAGTAAAAGGAGAAAAGTTTATTTTCTTATTTTATTGATAGTGGTAAATGTGGGCTAAGCGCCCGAGATATTGTTTTTTTTGGGGAGGTGGAGAACAGGTCCCCTCACACCTCTCAACTCGGTGAAAAGAAAAATACAAAGTTTATTGTTATTATTAAGCCTAGGCCCTATAGATGAACTTAGAATCTGACTCGGAGGCAGGTTCACATGCCCTTAGAAGAACTTTTGCTGGTTGGACTCTCGGTGCTCATGCGGGTCACCTGTTTGGTTGGCTTGGTATCGGGAGTTGGTCCGCCTACGAAGGCACCCCACGGGGACATAGACTCCCTTGTCGATCAGGTCTTACACTTCGTGCTTGAGCTCAGTGCACATTTGGGTCTCATGCCCCCGACTCTGATGGTATAGACAATAGGCATTTTGGTTCCAGGTCGCTCCCCTCTTGTCTATTGGTGGGCCCGGAGTGGGTCCTATTGGCCATAATAGCCAGGCTTCTTGCAACTTTTTGAGAGCCTCGGCGTAATACTCTCCTAATTTTGTGAGTTGCCTAAAAGGTCTTCGAAAGGGCACAGTTTCAGCGGGGATGGGCGAGCCTTGCATATTTGACATATGGGTCTCCACTGAGTACCAATTCTTGCCCTATCAGCCTCTCAGGGTGTTTCCTTTCAGGCCCCTCCAAGGTCTCGAGCCGACGCCTGACATCATCGATGGTGGAAGAGATCGATGATACTAGCCCTAGGACGCCATGGACTATGTTCATTAAGGCGTTGAGTTGATCGATGTTGTTTTCATTGCCGTTTGAAGCCATCTTTGAGTTTGCGGAACAGAACTGAAGATGTGGTTGGGTCCACCAGATGACTTAAAGACTCGAGGGATGCTTGTAGGTGAGCGACACGGAAATGAGACCCTTGATTTGTTCGTGTTTGCGGTTATCGAATTAGGGACTCGGGTGCTTTAGACTTTTGGTGTATTCGGCGAAACGCCTAATAGACTTGTATCTTTAGAACGAGACGATTTGACATAAACCTCGGGAGTGAGACTTAAAGAAGAGGACTTCTTGAGACGAGACATCCCAAATGTAAGACCTCGAATGGAGGTGACCCAGTAAATAATACAAATAGTTAATCACACGGTTCTACGACGTAAGGAATTGATCTCGATCCCGGCTTGAGAGTTTGATGTTTTCGAAAATGGATGGATTTTGTAAACAAACTTTTTTTTTCGAAAGTGGGAGTCTTTGTGGAATCCGTATTGCGATGGTTTAGTGACATCGCTCGTTATGTGTGGAAAGTATTGCTATGTGAGTGTCGAGGATTTGACGATAGCAGAAGTGTAAGTTGTGATTTTATAAAACCGTGGTTGTAGAGGAACCGGTTTTGAAAACTGTGGTGTCGTGTTTTTATCGAAACTACTATTAATTAGGAATTCAAAGTTTGCGGTGTAAAGAGTGCTTGTGAGAGAACGTGATGTCTGTGATGATGGTTTGAAGGTGTGACCAAATTCTGATTACAGAATTTAGGTGATAAAAGTGTTTTTAGAAAAACTTTTAAAACGTGCGACCGTACTTGTTGATTCCATAAATTGGAATTTTGACGGTAGTGATGGTGTGCGTAAAAAAATGTTTCGTAGGTATAACCGTTTTGGGTTCCTTGACTTCATTAATTGAAGTTTTAGGAATGTTAACGGTATGTGCAAAAAAGCGTTTTGAAAAATAAAATGTAACCGTATGAGTTGCCTTGGTCCCTTTGGCGGTAGTAACGGTATGTGCGTGAATGTTTTGAAATCAAAATGTGACGGTGTAAGGTACCTCGATTCCATTAGTTGGGATTTTGGTAATAATGACAGTATGTCGTTGATGTTTGAAAATGACGAGTTTCATTTTGGCCAAAGTAATGGCGCTCAAAAGTGTCTTTTGAAAGTGATGAGTGTAAAATTGACCA
Source organism: Agrostemma githago (assembly GCA_958450325.1). Classification (NCBI taxonomy): domain Eukaryota; kingdom Viridiplantae; phylum Streptophyta; class Magnoliopsida; order Caryophyllales; family Caryophyllaceae; genus Agrostemma; species Agrostemma githago. The sequence goes on from OY288243.1 coordinate 56,438,410, forward strand.
TGGTGACGACACTAAAGTGCTTTTTTTAAAAATAAGTCTAATTTTGACCAGAGTAACGGTGCTTTAAAAGGTGATTTTGAAAAGAAGATGTTCTTTTTCGAAAACGGAGTTGGGTGCAGTTTAATATGTTGTCGTGGTTGAATCCGGATTTTAATGTTTTATTTGGGTTGTCAAAAATGCTACACATAACTAGGAATGCGTACACTCATGCAGGATGCAGACACGGGTAGGTTAGGGTAGGCTACCGTCCACGAATAGTCTTCGCTTAGGTGACGACAGGTCACCTGGGGAGGTGGGTGTCATTCCGTTTGCTCAGTAACATTCGTTTGGTATATCCACGGAATGCGTGGAAGAGGTCGATTGTCCTAATATCAGTTAGGGTGGGCTTTTTACGGCCAAAACCTGTAGTGACCACAAAAAAAGAACTAGGAAATGAGATTCACCGACCACATTTGAGTTACACCATCGCTGGAAACTTGTTTCCAAATCCCCAACGGAGTCACCAAACTGTGGACGCCCGTCTGCAATGCCCAGCAGCCCACACGCGCCCACGCGGGATCTTCGGTTTCCGTGGCGGCCACCCACGCGGCCCCCTCGCGTCGGGGGCTTGTCCGATCTCGCGTACGGGGCGATGTGTCGTACCTCGATTTGGTTGACGATTCGGATAGTAATAGACGGATGCGGACACCCGTGTTTCCGATAGAATCGATCGAGACGTAGTTGTAAATGTTTAAAGGCTGATATGTTTGGTAAGACAACCTTTTTAGTGAACCAAATTCATTGCCGATTTGTGGAGTCGCCACTGAGTCAATTCTGGGGACTCGGAAACCGTTCAAGTCAACTTTGATCCTTAGTCGGCTCAAAGTTGAGTGGCACGGGACCTAAAGATAAAGACTTGTACCCTTAAGCACTCTATGCCTGGAATGACTCTCATTGCCAATGGTTTCGGACATTCGGAAATCGTCGATTCTGAGTAAGGGGTGAGGGTACGTATTGGGAAGCCAATGTCCAATTTACATAAACACCCAATCCCGCCCGCACATAGCGGCCTCTACTAATCAATCGGTGTGCTGATAACTTTGTTCCTTAATTGTGGCGGAAGTGCGATAACATCCGTTGATTTAACCCTATATCTTTGCTATGTCGGTTGTTTAAGGACAAGTAATCTTATTGTCGGAGTAGTTGTGTTTAAATTATATGCATGCGATTTCACGTGACAAGCAGGCCATGAAAAGATGCACGTAGGAGAGTAGAGAGTACTAAGTATTATACATATTATCAAATCAGATTTAACGCGATAATATGGATATTAGTCATTCTCGTGATATATACCTTACCTGGTATTCTGCTTAAGGTGCGTCGACTCAATATTAATTAGGATGCATCGAACCATGTGTGAGAGGTGAGCATCGAGATTAATATGGAATCCGACCAACGCTTTGCTCAGTTTTAGCTTGTTTACGTTTTGAATTTCGTGTTAGGTGATTTAACATGCGATTATATGGTCATAAAAGTGGTAAATCATACGAAAGCGATAAATGCGAAATGTAAGTAAATCACGTAGTGAGGAATTGCACCCTCGGAGTGTGCACTAAACGAGACACGATGCGTAGATGGTTGAGAACGAATCTTGGAACTACTCGGGTTTAGTTAGAGTGTTTTAGTGCTCATGGTTGAAGTTGAGGACGTTACGTATGTTCATAACGTGCAATGGAGCTAGTGTCCATACTAGTCGGACACGACGTTATCGAAGTGCATAAATAAAGAGTACGGTATGTAAAATTTTGTTTAGATGACAACCTAGTGACGATTCGACTTCGAGGCGGATCTTCCTAACTTGTCCTGCGGTGAATCTGTCAGAGCTTCGCTACTATATTGGGAGATGTTTAGTCGAGCACGGCTGCGCCTCTTTGTTCAAATCGAGTAGGTTGCTCGAGGAACGATAAGGAGTAGTGTCGATTCGCGTGTCGGGACAACGAACGAGTGGATCGTACTTAAAGTCGGAGTGCGACCTAAGTTGAGAAAGAGGGGGAGAGCGAATTGTGAGAGAAGGGTTCACGAATTCGAGTTGGTCTGTCGAATGAGCAGAATGAGGGGGGGTATTTATAGTTATTCGCGTAGTTCAAATCGATCATTCGGACGCTTGACCTCTTCCGCACTAGAACTGATTGGCTGGTGTCACGCGCATCAGAATTTGGTCGCCTGGTGTGAGGCACCTGGGATTTTGAAGATCCGATTTTGAAACTTTCCAAAATGAAGGAGATGCGTATATTTGATTAACTTTGGGGGTTAAGGCTCCCCGTTAACCCTAGCGCGTCGAGCGCCAAGTGGGCCTCGGGCGCGTGTCTCGAGGTTCGCTTGGCCCGACATGTTGACTTGGGTTTGACATTGCATATTTCGGGACCGATTCGGGGCCCCAGTGTCGGAATTGACTCTAATTAGTGTCGACGCCACCGTAATGACACGACTAAGACCATTTTGATGTTGAATTAATTTTTTTGAGTAATTATTTGATCCGTTCTATATAAAAACCATCTAAAACATCATAATCTCGCATCACGTTGCAGTCCGATCGTCATCGGGTGTTTGTCAAGCACCCCTGCAGGCTACATGCACCAGGTCAAAATCTGGGTGTCTACAGGATCGACTGGGGTTTAGGGAGAGTCGACATAGGGGAAGTCGGGTATGAGAAGGGGTAAAAGAAAAGTGACTGGGGGCTTGACTTCAATTAGTCGAAGGAACTTATTTCGACTAAATTTAGTCAAACTAACACACAACTCGCCTCTATACTCTAGTTCCAACTTCAATCAGAGAAAAGTTATAGTAACTTTTCTACTTCTGCACACAATTCGACAACATTTTAGTATCATCTTCCTCACTCAAAACTATATGTAACGACGTTATTTAGATTATTAACAAAATTAAAAATACCTGCCTCCCGGCCAGCGTTGGTTTTTACGGTCCCGCACGACCGTGATTCAACTCATTTTGTCATTTTATTAAAAAACAAATCAACACCTGAGTATCATGTCATATTCTCGGGCATAAGAAATATGAAAACAGATATAAGCGCATGATAAGACGTTAATAGCAAAAAAATGAAATATAGAATGAGCCATCTTATCACGTGGTGGAAGACCAAATATTCCTTCCTGAAACACTGAACTAATCCCCTTGTCAGAAAGACAACAAGAATTAATGTTAAAATCAGAAAACAAAGTGTCAGTGTTCATAGAAATAAGGTCATGAATTAACGAAAGTTGGGCCGATCAGCATGAAGGAGGAAAAAGAAGTGGAACAAAGGACAAAACCTTAGAAGGAGAAGGGATAAGGGGCAAAGAAACCGATGGCTCCTCTACAATATCGTCCTCATACTCGTCCCATCGATCCTCAATATTTTCCTCGAACGTGTCATTGTCGTATTGATCCCACTTGACCTCAAGTTCCGAATCAAAAGGTTCTTCACCAACCTCTTCAAATAGATTCTCAGCAAATGGTTCCACGAGACTCGTGTCATAGCTTCCGTCACAGCCTATTTCACAATCAAAACAAGGATTCTTAGAAATATTCACATCACTAGTCTCACCGACGGATTCATCACTAGGTAAATAAAGTGAAAAACCGGGTTTCACACTTTCTTCAGCTAGCCAGTCGAAGTAATCTACTGCCTCTTTGTAAGACTTGCTTTCGAAATCCTTACACGTAGAATATACATAGGCCTTAGTAGACTCCGTCATACCTTTCAGAACGGTAAGAACAAGTGTTTCATTAGTGAAATATTTTCTTTTCAGAGAGCCAAGCCAGCTGCAAAACCGCTGTATATAAGCTCTAAAAGTCTCATCGGACACCTACGGAAAATTATAACAATTATCATGGAAACGGTGAGATCGGTCTCAAGGAACAGATATTCCTCGAGACGAGAGATAAATTAATTAACTAACAAATAAAATTGTGTTGCCTCCCCGGCAACGGCGCCAAAATTGATATAGCTAAGTCGTGTCACCGTAATCAAAATAATCCTACATTACTACTAACGGATAGCTAGCGGTAAGTAGGGTCGATTCCACATGGAGGCAGGTTGAAAATTATAAATTAATCAATTAATCTAACGGGTCACGATTACAGAATGATTTTGAGAGCTGACAATCTACTAAAATTTAAGAAAATAAAAATATGAAATTAATCAAATAAGATAAAAGCACCAGAGTCGTCGGAGTATTATAAATCAAAACAAGCATACATACGATTTTCCAAATAATCGGTTAAAATGAGTTATAGAATATCGACACGGTCCTCTCGGATCACTAGTCATTGTAGAAGTCACCTAACGGGCTCTCGCTACGTATTAGGGATTTCTATCGATTACAACGGGTCTGATTCGTTCCCGGGCTCTCGCTACATAAGTCAGGATTACGATATACAAACAATCAATTATGGTCTATGATTAATTATTCGTCGTTATAATGTTGCAAGAGCGATTTAACTCATAAAGATCGATTATTTAGTCATCATAAATAAATCAGTTTTAATTCGTAATTCACCTAAAACTCTAGTGACGGAGAATTAGCTAAGCATATTTGCGGAAATAATAACTACATAAGACATTATTGAATTAAGAAAGTAGAAGACAGGGTGAAAAAAATAGCTAAAAAGAAAAGAAGCAGAAAAGTTACAGGAGACACGAATTATAATTACAAGAAACAGAAAAAGATAAAGAAGAAAAGAAAAGAGAATATGAAAATACAGTAACTGGAGAGGAGGTTAGGGAAGAAGAAGAAAGTACCGAAGTCGGATTAGCTAATTAGAAGGGAGACGGAGAATAAAGACGATAATAATAAAATGATTCTAGACTGAAATAATAAATACAGGAATCTGTTACCTTAAATAAAATTAATAAAAGAGAAACTAAGTATTTACAGGAATGATTACTGAATAAAATATGAGATAAGATGCAAAAATATACTCCTATTTATAATAGGCTAAGTATGCCTTAACTACCCCACTATCTTCCCCCATTAGGTATCAGTTCCTCAATCCCACTACTTGTTACCAGTACACGTAAAAGGAGGTAGTGGATGGGATAAAAGAAAGTGTGATACCCAAGGTGAGGAAAACATGGGCAGTGGCCGTAGTAGTGTGCTGGGGTCGACTGAAGTATAAGCCTGGATCGACTGAAAGATTTGGCCTGGTCGACTGAAGGAGATGAAGGAAGGGTCGAGTGGGAGTGAGGGTCGACTAGAGGGAGGTCAGGTTGACTAAGGGGTCGACAGGGGTTGTTGGTCGATCGATAGGCACTCCTCAGCTTTGCGACTCAACTTCAAACGCTTGCCATTTCTTCGTTACTTATCATATTTGAATGTGTGACCTACCGTTGGAAAGCTAAGAGAGAGAGAGAGAGAGAGAGAGAGAGAGAGAGAGAGAGAGGGAGGGAGGGAGAGAGAGCTTTCCAATGTAACTTGAATCAATTCTATCGGAGTTCTAGAAAAAAAGATATCGACGTTTCAATTTGGTCAACCTAAGCTCGATGTTCGAATGACGTCAGTTGGTTGATTGGCATGTATACTTGGCCGATTGGCTCTCGTCTCAAGTGTTCCTCTAATTTTTGCGCTTCCTCTATCAGCCTAACTTCACGAAGATCGGTTTAGAGCTTTGACTTTATGTTTAACTTTGACTTTTTCAGGCTCTTTTGGCTCCTCGGTTCAAAATTATTTGTAGATCAAGAAACACGTACCCGAGTAGCACAAAATGGGAGAAAATGATACAAACCAACTTCTATAGAAGTGAAATGACACGGAAATGCGTGCCAAGTGTGGTGAAAAACCGTATAGGAAAGGCACGCCTCATCCCGTCAAACACCCGATGATGATCGGACGTCAACATACATCAATACGCTCAAGTATGGGCTTGGAATCAATAGTACCCGGCTCGAGTACATAGCAGAGTACAAATCTCTGAAAACCAACCTCAAATTCAGGCTCAGTGAGTCGTTTCTAATCAAATAAAGCTACTTAGAGCCAAAACCGCTTCCAGGGATAAAATCATCTTTTGTCAACCGAGTCAAACCCGGTCAAAGCCGAAAACCCGAAACAAGCCAAAGTACAACATCACGTCCAAATACAAAATACAAATCAAATCAAAACTAATCAAATCATACCCCAATTCACACGGATGTCAATCTCGTATTTTGGGCAACTTTCCACTCCTCAGAACTGAACCACGGAAGCTCGCACGCTTGAGAATTGAAGCGCACGGACTTCTGCGCTCTAGAATCAGAGCGCAAACCCTCTCGCGCCTGAACTAAGATTTCAGAATCTAGGTTTCGATGCCCAAGCACATTTTCAAACCTTCCTCACCTCTATATATACACCCTCCCCTTGACCATTTGAGGAGGAAAAAAGACCGAGCTAAAAAAAGACCTCCTTCGACCATTATAAGGAACAATACCGAGATAAAAAAATCTCTCTTCGACTACCGAAGATCGCAATCCCGTCATTCCAACCTCTAAAACACATTAACTCTCCAACATAACCAAACGGTCTCCCCATGTCCGTGGCGATACCTATACGAGTCCATACTTCGTAACATTGACATGTAGGTTGAGGGTGTAACAACTTCTTTTACATTTTGTTACTAACATTTACATTTTGCATCTGGCATTACTAACTTTTAATTATTGTATACTTACAACTAACATCTAATTCTTCGTTATTTACATTTTATTGTTATTAATACCGTGTATATATTATATAATAAAACTATTTTCAAAAATATGACTCGAGCGAACGTCTGATGACGCTAGGTCGAGCATCATAGGCCTAACAACGATGCCGAAATGCAAAGGACCTAATGTTTGCGATGACGAGTTGTTATCGGTTTTGAGCGAATGTCCAATGACGCCATTCAAACATCGTAGGCCTAACGGTCAAACGACGATGTCAATAGTGCAAAGTATCTAACATTCGCCGTGATGAATCGATCTTTTCAATCGGACGCATTCGATGCAAGTTCAAAGTCCGAATAGTCACCCATTCAGGCGCGACGGTTGTAGCGCCTCATTCTTGAGGCGCAAGCCCCGATCGTGTGATGTTCAGAATACGTCATGGCGTGCGTCTGAACCAGCAGCTATGTCGCGATCGCGGAATCTTTTGTCGCATGATTTCGACTTATCATTTCTCCCTTCTCCTAACCATTCAACATCGATTCCATAATCGACGGTTGAATATTAGGGAGTCATCAAAAGACGTTAGATCGGATACTTGTTGATGCTAAATCGAATATCATCGGCTATTATTAGCCAAGCAACAGTTTCGATAAGCGGAGGGTCTAACATTCGTAATGATGAATCAGGACGAGACAATTACAAGGTCCGAACCAAGCTATTATAACAGTATGGTCCAGTTCTTCATCAGTCAGGGCGCAACAAGTCTTGCGCCTGATTTTTCAGACGTGAGGGTTCCTGCACCTGTGTTCCAAGGCGCACGGATCCCCGCGCTCAAACTTTGTCGTCTGATCAATGCGCAATACAATACGTACCTGATCAGAGTTTGTCCGACATCTTCGATTTATAGTTTCTGTTTATGTTTTTTACGAGTCCGTTTATAGTTTACTTTTACCAATTCTAATTCGATTATTGCGATTTGTTCAAGTATAGTGAATTCTGAGTTGTATTTCCGCCTGTGTAACTTGTAATTCGCTTATAAGTTATTTATTTCCTTTGTTTGGCGTTTATCGTTTTAAATTAACATCGCACGGTAAAAAAACTTCGACAATACAAATCGAGATGCATTAAACGACGTAGTGAACACGCAAATTCACATATCTAGCATAAAACAACGTTTATCATAACATCACATCATCTTACTAACGCGCGTACTTAAACACTGATCGATATCTTAATAAAGCCGCTACGTGCAGGCAGGATTGGGTATCCTTCGTGGGCTCCCAAACACGTACCTTCATCCCTTACTCAGAATCTTCAGTTTCCAGATGCCCGAAACCATTGGCAACGAGTTTCATTCGATATACGATATTCGATAATTCGACATCGGTATCATTATGCAAAGGGACGGACCCCACAAACTCTAGTACTATAAGGCAAGACATTCTTGGTACGTGGTACATCTAAGTAAAGAGTGGGTTCGAACGGGTCTGAACTCTTAAAAAGTTCGGTGGTGACTCCATTATGATTAAAATTTCAATTCGAGATCAATTTTACCACGACATTCATTCGCCTATCCAAACTCACACGTGGCCGCATCGGGGTGGATTTTGTCATGCCCACTAAGGTCGACTTTTTTGTGAAATACTTTTCGTGTGATAGCTTTAGCGCTTGGCATCTAGTAAATGGGAGGTAATTGATAAGGATTCTGGATCTAAGGCTCGTATCAAGGCTTTCCTTGTTGTTTCTGATAGTAAACGGACATGGCTATGTACTGAGGCCAGTTTAGTTGTTGACTTCTCCATTCATGTTGAGCCTCCCCAAACAGTCATGCCTCAGAAGTTTACATGTGATGAGGGTCTGAACCGTGCTATTGTGGGTATTGCAAAGCCTTCCGTATCTGGCTACAGCAAGTTGCCTAAAGGGAAGAGAACAACTACCTTGGAGAGAAACTTATTCAAGATTCGTCAGCTGAAGAAAGAGAACCATGTTGATAAGCCGGTAGGTTGTGGCTGGTGATGCAGAGAAGTTGACTAAGGTTGACGTTGCTAAATCTGATTTGGCTAGCTCAACTATTAAGACTTCCTATCCAAATCCTTCAATAAAGAAACGAAAGGTTGAATCTGTTGACAGTCCTGGCCCTTCACCTGGTTATTTCAAATGGTCCTGACCTTTGAGTTATGATGAAAAGTATTGGTGGCAAGGTTGTTTTAGGTGATGGCAAGAAGTTGGTAGATCACATTGCTAAAAGTGTTGATGCCAGTTATGTTGAGAAGATTGGCTTTCCTACCCTGGCTTATGAACGTGTTACCATAACATGGCAGGTACACATAGTGTATTTACTTACATATTTCATTGTAGGTACGCAGGTTGATCATAACTTTTGGGTTTGTTTTGTAGGCTTTGAATGCCATCACTTCAGTGACATATGTGGTGAGGGAGAGAGATGATTTCTATAATGATCTTTTGGATGATCTTCACCACAAAACTTCTAGCTTGGAGAAGAAAGAGACAGAGCTCCTTAACCTGGTGGCAGAGAAGGAATCTTTGATGAGTGAGCTCGGTTTCTTGAAGTCGCAGAAAGATGCTTTGTTAGCCAAGATGAAGGAACTGGAGCCACTATCTGCCAAGGTGGAAGATTTGGAGTTGCAACTTGTTGACACTATGAAGAGGGAAAATGATCTGGCTGCTATTTGGACCCTCAAAACTCGCATTTATATGATGAAGTCTTCTGAGCGAGAGAGGGGTGCATGGGATGTTGAGGCTAAAGTTGGTGTCTTTCGTGTCATGTTCCCTGACGAGCAGCTTGAGGATGCTAAAGTTAATTCTGGTAATGTTGTTCTAGAAGCTGGTGTACATGAAGATGTTTCTCAGCGAGCTGATCATTCTGAAGGTAAGTTGATAGCCGAAGAAGGCCATTAAAATCTTATGTTGCAGTTAGAAGGGTATTACAGAGGGGTATGCCTCTGTTTTTATGGTATGTAAACGATTTGCTCTTAGGAGCCTTTTGAATAGTCTGCTCACAATTTATGATTATGAACTACTTTTCTTTTATGTAGTTTGTTTGTGAACAATTTGTGTGCTTTGTTGAATTTGTTTGGTTTATCAAGTTGGTTTTGTTTTGTAAGAAAAGATTGTCTTCGTTAGGTGAGTTTGTATGTGGCAGGCTGAACCGCTTAGGTTGAACTGTTTAAGTCGCTTTGATTAGGTGTCTTCGTATGTGGCTGGCTGATCGAGCTGCTTAGGTTGATTGGGTCTCCTCGTATCTGGTAGGCTGAGTTGTTTAAGTCGTCTTAATTGATTAGGTGACCTTGTACTGACGACTGCCCTTTAGTGCTCTTTGCAGGTTGTGTTCCCTTGGGGTATGATGGTCTGGTTTAGACCAATTTTTACTTGGAGAGTTGCTAGGTCGTTAGTTTATGGTGTAAGCGTTGAGTATCCGGCATGGGCGATTTCATAGGGGGCGATGGGGGTGACCCCTCACCCCCATTATTTTAGGAAAAAATCAAGTTAGAAAATATCATACATATATATATATAAAAGTACACCAGAAGAGTTATTTGGGTGGAGTGGTAGAGTCAAATTCATAGAATTCCTTTGCTCAGTCAAGGGTTCAAATCAACAACTGAACCTTGAACTCTTTTTTCTCCCAATTTTTTTATGAAAGGTACCCGATCCTACATGGACCAATTTTGAATAATTATTTTGACACAAACTCTACTTTGATAATTATTTGTTTTTTATGGAGGGAATTAACTCGAGAATTAGAGATAATTATTATTTTATTAAACCTTTGAGATGTGTGCTTGTGTAGGGAATTAGGAAAAATGGGCAAATGAGAAATTAATAATTGAAAATAAATTGAAAATATGAATATTGGGATGATGGACATAATATTATAATAATGTATTAGTATGATACATGTGACTATGTGAAATTGAGAAATTAATTTGATAATGTAATAGTATGTATTGGCACTTTTATTTTAGTCGAGAATACTTTGATTTTTTTTTATAAAGTTTGCGGTTAATTTTTTAGTTTTTTGTTACGTTTAGTTACTTTTTGGAGTTAGTTTAGTTATGACGAACTCTATTTAAGTGATCCGAACTGAATTAAACTAAACTGAATTGAAGTATGTTGAATCTTTGGTTTTATGCCTTATATGTTTTGATTATATCCAAGTTCTAATTGTTTCAAAGTAACGTGATCAGGATGTTTAGTACAGAAATGAAAGGAGCAAAATCTCAAGAAGGCTTTCGGACAAGAGATCAAGGGGGAAGGACGGCGGCATAGGATCCTAAATGTAAAGAGAATAAAGCAATTGTATGACAAGGATAATGTAACCTTGAATAAGGTTACATTAATCTCCTCCGTAAATAAATTCACACGAGTCGTCAAGATTTAACTTAAGAAATATTTTTATTTCGTTTATCTTGTCAAAGTCTAAGTTTCTGAAGAAGATAGTTTAAAAAGGGAAATTATCTTTCAAGAAAATAGAAGTTTTTAAAATAAATGATTCTCAAAATATCTTGATTCCACAAAGATATTAGAAAATCATTAACAAGGGAAACTTAAATATTTTATCTTGATTGATTGATATTCCACCTACCATATCTTCCTTAAGTGAGGAAGCACATCAATTAAGGTGATCTTATTTCTTTTGTTAAGAAGAATAATCACCTATAAATACCATGCTCTTCCTTACTTTAAAAACACGACTTTGATACACATTTTTCTCTTTACAAAAATAAAATCACATTTCTTTTCAAAAGACTTTTTGCAATACTTTTCGGGTTAAGTCTTGGCTATATAAAATCGTGTTTAATTTGTTTACGCTTGAAGTCATATAGTTTCATTATTCTCTCTAGACAATTGAAGTGTATTCATAGCTAGAGAAATTTTGTAAACTTGAGTAGTATAGATACACGAGTCGAGTAGTGGTTACTCAATCGAACGACATACATCGTTCACACCTTGAACGCTTCACATCGTTCAAACACCGAGGACTTCACATCCCTCACACCGAAGGCTTAACATCCTTCATTGTCGTGGGCTCAACATCCCACACACCGAGTGCTTAACATCACTCACATCATCACGATTAGAGTTAATCGTGATCGTCTATTTGTAAGGTAATCCGGAGAAGGTCCGCTTATAAATAATGACACCGGTGGACGTAGGCTTTTCAATTGGGCCGAACCACGTTAAAACTGCTCGTGTTATTTACTTTACGTTTTCGTTGTGCTTTGCTATTTCTTATACTTATACTCTTTAGTAGTAAGTATAGTAGCAAACATTTTTGTACTTCTTTTATTTAGACATTCAACTAACGCACGTAATATTACACTATATCCTTCCAAATAGGATTTTGGTGTAATATATTGTTTAAAACTTTAAAAGAACCCAGATACTCTATTCACCCCCCCCCCCTAGAGTATTTTCTACGATCGCTAGACTCTACAATTGGTATCAGAGCAGGTTCTCTTGATTGATTCACATCAAAAGAGTAGATCCTAAACTAGCGATTCTATATTAATCCATTTTGATCAAATGGACTCCAAGGACTCAAATTGATTAAACTATGGGTTGTGGAAAAACAAAATGATGCATTATATAAAAGGAACGGATTTTGAATGCTGGAAAATTATTGTCAAGGTTCCAATTGTCATCCAATCCGTTGATGTTCTCGGGAACATCACCGTAAAGGATGAAGAGGACTATGATGAGAACGATTATAAAAAGGCCGAAAAGAACTCTCGAGCAATGTCACTACCACAAATACATTTGATTCTCTACGCTTTTTTCATTAATTTCCGACGCTTTGAAGCGTCGGATTTTGAGCCGTCAGGAATTTTTGATACTTTTAAGCGTCGATTTTCTCGACAACTTCTTGTGTCAATAACTTAACACGACGCTTTATGGTGTCAACATTTCTGACGCTATTATGTGTAAATAATTCAAAGGTTGACACTAATGTGTGTAAAAAAAATGGTGGTAACTAAGATTGACAGAAAAAAGCGTCAAGATTTATTGATTAAGAAATAGTTTATAATTTTTTTAGACATTGATCATCAATATATATATGTCAACAAAAAATATTTATTAACATAAAATTTCATTATCAATAATAATATATTACAAAGTCAATAGAAATATGGTAACTGTTTCCCCTGAACAAGAGTTTGAGAACAATTTCTGCCAATGTTCACGTATGAATAAAAAACAATAAAGTATATCGAAACGATGATTAAATCCTAACTATAGTGTGCGAGAAATCATCTTCCAAAGTGAAAGTGAGAATTGCGCCTTCCAACGGAGTGCATCGCCGAGATTGTTTCTTGACCTGATATGTAAACGCATGGGACTTAAATATTAGAGAAGTGAAGTAGGAAGTTATGCTACTAATTAAAAGATAACACACTTTTACAGGATTAAAAAAATTACAAACATCAAACTAAAAGGATTGAGACCATCAGAAGCCCCCAATCGGCTACTAGTAGTAGAGAAAGTTATTGAATGATGCTCCCGGCCATTATACTGAGTGTTCATGCCTTGATTCGACGTAAGCGTAAGTCGTTAATATAGATTAACAAATAATATACAAATTAACAAATGAGATAAGATAATGAAGTAAACGCAAGTCACTAATATAGATTTGATAATAGCCTTGTGACCAAGCATTTATGACTCTTCAAGAATCAAGAGTGTTTCAAGGGTCCAAAAGTCTAAGCAGTTCACATCAGGTAACTCAGGTAACTCTATGATAAGGAACATGCTGTTACGAAGAGTTGGATAATAATCACTTTAAACTAAAATATTTTTCATTCTCTTTATAAAATCTAGTTTCTAAGGATCATAGAAACAATTTATTAGTTATATAATAAGTTAGAGTTGTACGCCAGAATTGAATCACACCTAAATACGATAGGGCACTAGTCCTTCAAGCAAATGTCCAGAGTATAATGTCGACATGTAAGTCGTCTTCCTATTTTAGGGGCAAAAAAACATTTTCATGCTTGTTCTATTTAGAAAAATCAGTAGATTTAATCTTCACAAGAAGGCATGAGTTTCATTTTGCTAACAATGTACTTGCAAAGTCGAAAAAGAAAAATACAAGACTTTAATTCAAGAGATTGCAAGTTGCAAAATATAGAAAACATGGATAAAAGCTTGTTGGGTTTACAGTTGTTTCCTAGAGTTGTAACAAATAAAAATGTGGAACCATACTAAACTAAAAAAATCTCATCAACACTATGAATATTGCTCTTGTGCAACATTACTGTATTAGTAAAGAGTATATGGAACAAATTACTAGCAGCAATATAATTTTTCAAATAGAGTTAGCTTCACAAATTTATTGTACAAATAACACACAATAAAGAGGGCAAAATAATACCTATGAGAACCGAGTGCTTTTCATTTATAGCTTGAAGGGGAGAATGTTAAGTGCAGGCAATCCACCATATATACTACCTAGAGGACAATTCATCTCATGTATTCATTCAGTGAGCAAAAGATACTACAATATACCATAACCCACATGAAAATTTAACAAATGAAATACTTTTACGAGATAGCAACAATAAAGGACTCTAATTTTAATAGTGCAAAGCTGAAGTTGTGTCAACAATTAAATATTAATAGGTTATTTAGATCTTAAGTTGTAGCCATCGACTTTGAAATCTGACATATAGTACGAACCCAACTAATTTGCAAGTTAAAGAGCCTGAGAGTCACATGAAATTCTTAATTGAGATTATTATATCAAGTGCAGTTGTGATAAAGCCCCTAGTTAGCAAAAATTATGCAAATATAGTTGTAGTGTGAGTGACATTCCATCGACCAACTAATATATCATTGAGTAAAGCTAATTACGGAGTAATTCAAATATAAAAAGGGTAGACATTACTAGAAAACAGAATTAGAGACTTTGAACACCGTAAACGACTGAACTTTTATGATACATCAACATTAGTAATCAAGTATTCAAGATGACATGATTTTAGTTCAGTGCATAAAAGTAGATGCTAACTACCTTAGTTGGTAAGGTTATGAAATGTGGTACTCATGATTCCGTGAGCATCATATTCGCTCTTGTAGGTTTCTCTATATACCCAAAAAAAAATTATTTACATCTAAAAACTAGTTGAAGATCTGAACCTAATAGTAGGTTACATGAAATTTCAAATAGAACCTAACACAACAAAGGTTACAGAAGACATGCCAGATTCATTTGGGTTCGTAAGACAAGAGTCTTCTGTACACACATGGCTGCAGTTGAGACCATGTGATCCAACTCCATGTCATCATAACCATTTTCGAAAAACAGATCAACCAGCATCTCTCAGTCATGTTTATCAAGCAAGGCTTCGCCTTGAGAAATAGAAACCACAAACACAATAGAAATTCGGTACATCGGTCTTAAGCAGGCATAAAATATCAATAAGTAAAAATATATCCTCAAATCCAACGAGATAGAACAATGAAGGGCCATCATCAATCATAAAATTAAATGCCCATCCATTAACATCCGATTAGAACAAATGAGAACAGAACAAAAAGATCCTATTATGCAATAATAATATGTAAGCTAACAAAACTATCAAATGAAACAGATAGTAAGGTGCTCACTTGATAACACGGTTGATAGCTTCCTAGGTAATAGCCCCAACATTTACATAGAAAAGAAGAAACCCTTGGCTTGTCTCAATGGTTGTGTCACCTGTAAAACCGGATCAAAGAATAACATGTTACCTACATATTCATATATATGTAGGATGATAGATTTTTCGCATAGATAAAATCTTAATCATTGTGCTAGTGAAGAAGAAAATAGGAGCATGATACAACAGGGGTAAAATAGAGTCCGTATGTGACAAACCTTTTCGAATAGAGAAATGAAAAGAATAAAAAACTTGATGATCTGGGAGCTGCTTAATATAAACTCTTTATCCATACTCCGTATATCACAAATAGCTAGATAATAAATAAAATAAATGTCCTTATCAAAATCAAAACAAAACCATTAAGCAAATTACAACCTGCATGCCGTATGTGTGTGTATTCTTACATGAAAAATACTAAAATAAGGAGGAGACAAGTTGAGATTCAATTAGTATCAAGTAAGTGCGCACTTTGTCACCAATTTCAAAGAAAGAAATTAACATGAATGATGCAAAAGAAACCATTTTTTTGCGATTGCTGCCAATAATGATGATGAGTTTCCTTTCACAAAGAAAATGAGGGAAAACAGTAAAGCACCATAGCTATTTAAAGTGGATAACGAATCAGACTAGGACGCTTTTCTCTGCGAAATCAATCAATATGAAACAATGAGCCTGCTTCATTGTAAATTAGCTGAGAATGGGTATACAAAATCCACCCAGGCCAACACTTAGAAGCGTTCTAAGTGGAATAAACATCTTTACATAGTTGGTATATGAAAATTAAAACCCTAGAAATAAAATAAAACAATAGTGAAGGAAATTACTTAAAATTGCGGCAATGTAATTCTTGACAACCCCAAATTTGCATCGACCTAAACAATTCGACAACTTCGTCAGACATTTAGCTTCTCAAATGCATTGGCATGATGAATGAATTCTAGTTTCTCACATCCCAATTGATCAACATCTTAAAAGCCGATGTGTGATTGAGAATTCACAACTGGATACTTGAAATTTGAAATACTTGTAAATAATAAGAAATCTAAGATGTGTGATTGAGAATCGAATTGCTATTTATTTTTGGTATGAGTGTAGTGGCTGATTAGGTTTTTGGTGAAGAGGTTTGAACGTGGGGTTTAATTTGGGTGAAACAAGGATCTCGCGCTTTAGAAATTTTAATTTTTTTTATACGCGCTCATTAACGCAAGCCGCAGTTATCAATTAGGTCAAAATAAGAGGACTGGAGAGTTATGGGTCTGACGCTTCACAAAGGCGTCAATAACAAAGCGTCAAAATAATAAGAGATTTGTAGTAGTGTGTCATTATTGCAACGAGGAATTTCGTCCAAAGAATATAATCGACTCACTTCTTGTGTTTCCGCAAAAGAAATCTGGGACAGTTTAGAACTTGTGTACGAGGGAACTACTCAAGTAAAAAAGTTCAGGATTGATTTATTAACTCAACAATACGAATTATTTAAAATGGATAAAGATGAAAGCATTACTTAAATGTCCGCAAGATTCACTAACATCACTAATGAACTAAGAAATCTTGGAAAAAAATTCGACACTGAAGATCTTGTTAGAAAAGTCTCAAGAAGCCTTACTGATAAATGGCAACCGAAAGTCACTGCTATTGAGGAATCTAAAGACCTTACCCTTCTTAGTTATCAAGAGTTGCTAGGTAACCTTATGGCTCATAAGCTCTCTCTTAATCAACGTCAGAGTGAATCATCTAAGAGTAGAGGAATAGCCTTAAAAAGTTCTATCAGTGGCGATGAAGAAACCATGAGCGATGACTTAGCCCTTGTCGTCAAACGCTTTCGAAAGAATTTTAAATTTGGACCTAAAAACTCATTTAGAGAAAGAGGTAACAACCCTAATACAAAACAAAACAATAAAGGATGTTTTAAATGTGGAGAAATTGGACATCTCATCAAGGATTTCCGACGTGGAAAAATATCAAATCTAAAGGAGAAAGAGAACGATCAAAGTTTCAGCACAAGCAAGCCATGCTGGCTTCGTGCGGATGGGGAGAACTAGACTCAAACGAAGAAGAGGAATCAGAAGATGAAGACGAGGCAAACTTTTGCCTAAGTGCTCAACACAGCAACACGTCAAACACGGACGTACAAAGACATGTGCTTGATGGCGGAGACGTATGGTTCAAGCTCGGATTCAGATGTGGAAAGCAATGAGGTAAGTTTTATAATGTTTAAGAAAAGACTTAGGAAACTTACTAAAGAGAAACTCCTTTTACACTTTGATGAAGTATTAGAAACCTGTGAGCAACAAAAGGAAGAAATAAATGAGTTACTAAAACAAATAAATGAGATAGCCTTTGAAAATATTACTCTAAAGAGATGTGAAAATACTCGAACAAATAAAAAGAAATCTTCTGAAATCTAAAAAACAAAAGTTGACGTATCAGACGATTCAAAAACTTGTTCAAGTATAAACATCAATAAAGAGAAATTAAAAAGAGACACTAATTATGAAAAAGTCAGTGCAAGTGTTAAAAAATTAAATGAAGAAAATGCGGAACTAAAAAGAAATATATCCATACCAAACAATGAAATCAATATTGAGAAAATAAATCATGACAAAATAAACAATTCTCTGGCCTCAAAAATCATAGAATTGATAAAGGAAAAAGGAGTAATGCAGGAAAAGTTGGATGAATGTGTCTCAAGAACTTTGGAAGGTAAAAAGACTAAAGAAAAGGAAACTAATAATAGAAAATATGCCAAAAGAAAGTGGAAAAAGAAATCTGAAAATGAAACAAATAAACACAGTGATAGACACAGAAAAATATGGGTGCGTAAAGATTCTTTGCCTAATGTAAAAGGACCCAAATCTATTTGGGTACCTAAGAAACAAAAATGACTATCGCAGGTTCACAGATGGTACCTGGACAGTGGGTGTTCAAGACACATGACGGGTGATAAAAAGAAATTTTTGTCATTAGAGGCATATGACGGAGGAAGTGTAACCTTCGGAGATAATAAGAAAGGAAGAATAATCGGTATTGGTAAAGTCGGCTTATCTGATTCACATTGTATTGAGAATGTATTGCTTGTAAAAGGACTAAGGCATAGTCTCTTAAGCATATCTCAACTCTGTGATCGAGGAAACAAAGTGGTGTTTCATAATGATAAGTGCCGAATTATTCGAGAAGGTTCCTCAAATGTCATTCTGGAGGGGGAACGATCAAACAATGTTTACATAGCCGACATCAAAACCCTACCCGACAATGTTGTCACCTGCATGAGCGTTACCATCGCTGATCCACTACTTTGGCATAAAAGATTTGGGCACATAAGTCCTTTCAGTCTTAATAAACTTAGATCTCTAGATCTTGTTGAAGGATTACCTTCCATAACCTTCGACACTACCAAGGCTTGTGGTACCTGCATACGTTGTAAACATGTGAGATCTTCATCCAAGCCAAAAAAGTTCGTAAGCACTACAAAGCCTCTAGAACTTATTCATATGGATCTTTGCGGACCTATGAGAATAAGGAATAGAGGCGGTAGCCGGTACGTATTTGTTCTTATAGATGATTTCTCTAGATTTGTTTGGCCAGTCTTCTTTAGCTCGAAAGATCAAACCTTTGATGAATTCGAATGTCTAATGAAGCTAGTCCAAAACAAGTACAGTTGTAATCTTGTATCTATAAGAACAGATCATGGAACCGAATTCGACAACGAATCCTTCATAAGTTTTTGTAGAGAACATGGAGTTGGGCATAACTTCTCTGCTCCACGGACTCCACAACAAAATGGAGTAGTCGAACGAATGAATCGAACGCTTGAAGAAATGGCTCGTACCATGTTGCTATGTAGTGGTTTACCCAGAAATTTTTGGGCCGAAGCTGTTAATACAGCGTGTTATATCCACAATCGGGCAATGATCAGACCAGTGTTGAAGAAAACACCCTATGAACTTCTAAGAGGAAGGAAACCTAAAATTTCTCATCTCAGATGTTTTGGGAGCAAGTGCTTTGTCCACAACAATGGGAAAAATAATTTGGGTAAATTTGATCCTCGAAGTGATGAGGCCGTTTTCTTAGGCTACTCAGATCATAGCAAGGCCTACAAGGTGTATAACAAAAAAAAATTTACGTGTTGAAAAAAGCGTCCACGTAATCTTTGATGAGACTAATTACATAAGTCAAACCGACATTGAAGAAGAAGACGATGACGATCCAGATTTTTGGCTCACTAGAAAGGATGCACCTGAACTTAATGAAGAAGAAAAGGAAATGGAAGGATCAAATGCTGAGTTAAGTGAAGAACGTACCAATGTTGATCCGAATATATCATTAGCAAATGAAGAACCGAACAAATGTTATTCAGAGACTAACGATAAGATGGCATCAACATTATTCCCAGATAACACTAAAGTTAATGTAACCTCTGGTATAAACGCAGGGGGAACAAAGGACGATTCTTCTAAGGATAATGTAACCTCTGGCAATATAACCCCTGACATGAACTCAGGGGGAACCAAAGACAATCTTTCTAAGGTTGATGTAACCACCGACACTAGTTCAGGGGGAACTACAGCCAAAGATAATATAACCTCTGGTAACAACTCAGAAGAACCTCCCAAGAAAAGTAATAACGTTCCCACGAATCTCAAAAAGTGGAAACACCAGAGCTCACATACTACGGATGCTATTCTGAGTGATTATCATAAGGGAATCCAGATCACCAAAAGATCTCTAAGAAATCATTGTGTTCTAAATTCCTTTCTATCCACTATAGAACCCAAAAATATCAAGGAAGCGCTTACTGATTCTGACTGGATCGTAGCCATGCAAGAAGAGTTGGGTCAATTTGAACGAAACAGAGTTTGGCATTTGGTTCCTAGACCATTAGATAGAAAAGTGATAGGGACATGTTGGGTATTTATAAACAAACTCGATGATTCCGGAACCATTGTTAGAAACAAAGCAAGGTTGGTTGTACAAGGTTACAACCAACAAGAAGGAATAGATTTTGACGAAACCTTTGCTCCGGTTGCAAGATTGGAAGCCATTCGGCTACTCATTGCATATGCCGCTCACAAAGGATTCAAGTTGTTTCAAATGGACGTTAAAACGGCGTTTTTAAATGGGTTCTTAAAAGAGGAAGTCTTTGTAGAGCAACCCCCAGGATTCGAAAGCATGGATCTGCCAAAACATGTTTTCAAGCTAGATAAGGCTCTCTACGGGCTAAAACAAGCACCAAGGGCTTGGTATGATAGATTGTCTCAGTTTCTATTTTTAAACGAGTTCAAGAGAGGGTCAGTGGATAAAACACTCTTCATCAAAAATGTCGAGACTGACACGTTGATAGTTCAAATCTACGTGGATGACATTATTTTCGGGTCCACTAATGAAAAACTTTGCAAATATTTCTCAAACCTAATGCAATCAGAATTCGAAATGAGCATGATGGGTGAGCTGGGCTTCTTCCTAGGTCTACAAATCAAGCAGTCAAAAAGAGGAATAACTGTGCATCAAGAAAAATATGTGAGTGAACTTCTTAAAAAATATGGGATGGAAAAGGCAAAATCTGCACCTACACCTATGGCCATCACCACTAAGCTTGATAAATATGAAGGAGGTAAGTCTGTGGACAATACTTCATATCGAGGTATGATCGGATCTCTACTCTACCTAACTGCTAGTCATCCTGATATCATGCACAGCGTGTGTGTATGTGCTCGTTTTCAGTCTGACCCAAAAGAATCTCACCTAACGGCCGTTAAAAGAATCTTACGTTACTTAATTGGCACGCAACATCTTAAATTGATTTACCCTATGCATGATAACTTTGATCTCAAAGGATATTCAGATGCAGATCACGGAGGGTGCTATATCGATAGAAAAAGTACTTCGTGGACGGTAACGTTTTTAGGATCATGTATAATATCATGGGGATCCAAGAAACAAGCAACAGTGGCACTTTCATCTACGGAAAGTGAGTATATTGTTGCATCTCTGGTATGTACTCAATTACTTTGGTTACGTCAACAATTAAGGGATTATGCTGTACATATTAAAAACATACCTATCTTCTATGATAATATCAGTACCATCGCCATATCAAAATATCCCGCACATCATTCACGTACCAAACATATTGACATAAGGCACCATTTTTTGAGAGATCATGTAGAAAAGGGTAACATCGAGCTTGAGTTCTGTCCTTCAGATTTACAAAAAGCTGATATTCTTACTAAACCTTTACCCAAGGAACGGTTTGAGGAATTACGGTTAGAACTTGGTCTGATAAATGAGAACTGAATAAGTCGCGAGTTGTTTTTGCTCTTTTCCTAATATGCTTGACGAAGACTGGGGTGATGTTAGTCTGTGATTATATTACCTAGATTCATGTACAGGTTCGTATTGTCTTGTGTAAATTTTCTTGAGATTGTGTTTCATTCATCCTCGCCTTGATTTTTCAGACTTTATCATATATACCATATGCCATATAATTTTACTCCCATATATTCATGTCAAATCTTGAATATTCTGAATAATTTCAAATAGGAATTATTCCTTATGTAAAATTATACCCCATATTTTATCTATGGTATATTTCCCTCACAAAATCTCGCTGCCATATTCACAAAATTTCCTTACTCTTCATAAATTCTCACGAGTGTCTTATTTAATAAGGAAATCTTCTCCACCTAAAAATCCTCCTCAATATTTACTCTTTCCATAAAACTCATCATTATACTTCTTTAATAACCCCTTCTTTTACCCTCATCTACCGTCACTTTACCCTTTTCACCCATCTTCTTTATTCCAACTTCCCAACTTCTTCTCTCTCCTCAAAATTTTTACCATGGCACCAAAGAAAGCTACTTCCTTCACTCCTCACAAAAAGAACCTACGCTCCGCAACTAGAGATTTGACTCTTGATACCCGAGCTGCCGAAACAGAGGAGTCAGGTGAAGTTGTAGTGATCGAGGATATGACTGCAGTTGGCAAACGGAAAAGGTCCACGAAAGGAAAGGAACATGATGGTGAAGAAAAGGGGGGCATGCATGGGAAGGAGTTTATCCTAGCCGAACTCGAGAGTGTCCGCATGAATAAACTGGAACACAATCAGGTAAATAAGGTTCTTGGTTACCCTTTCATTTCTGGTCGTCAATATCTTTCAGCTTGGTTTGATGAGAATCCATGCGTCTCACAACTCCATGATTTACTTGCTCTTCAAGAATGGGAAAAACTACTAGATATGGGTCATGATGTCTATCCTGTTCAGATTGCTCAATTTTGGGCAACCTTAAAAATAGATAATCGGGTGTTGTGTGCAAATTTTGGGGATAAATACATCAAAATCACAATGGAAGATTTCAGTAATATTCTGGGGATACCGTGTGAGGGGGTAGAAATTTATGCATGGGCTGGGTGGAGAAACTATAGTTCTGAAGAGATTGTAGATATTAAGAAAACTCTTGATCCTAAGGCAACTGAAATTTCTGTCATATCTGGAGTAAGCTTGAACCCCATTGCTAAACTTATCTTCAATACCTCTTACTCGTCTCTGCTGCCGAGAAAAACTGGAACAAACAAGCTGCACATTCATGAGATTATCTTACTCCATCATGTTCTTAGAAAGACAAAGGTGAACCTGCCCTTTTTAATGTTCAGTCATATTGAACATGTGGTCTCTGAGTTAAAGTCATCACAGATACATGCATTCACTTGCATCCCTTATGGGATGTGGTTATCCAAGGTGCTAAAAAATAGGGGAGTTATAAGCAAGTCCGCCCCTTTTGAAACACCTTGTGACATCATGACCACGGCATATCTAAGACAAATGTCTATTTTGGATGATGGTGGAAATCTTAAGGTTAAAGGTGAATGCTCGTATAAAGGGAAGGAAGTGGTGAGTGTTGTTCCAGACAGTCTCAATGTTGATGTTCTTGGAAAACTAATGAAATTGGGGATTAATGATGCTGTCAAAGAGGTGAAATTTGCCAACAAAACTCTGCTTGCTAGGCATGATGTTGTGATGGACAGGTTGTGTCAGATCTTTGAAGAAACTACACAAGTTGTATTCTATCTGCGAGGACAGCACGTGGATAAAGAGTCACTTCTCTTAGCCTCTATCTAACCCTACTAAATAAATAAGCTCTTAGTATAGCTGTAGGGTCTATTTTGTCGAATGAACCTCTTTGCTTTCTATCCGTTGTTCGGATATTACTATTAGTGTGCTTGGTGTATGCTTAACACTTATCTTCATGTTTAATTGCATCGGCTTTGCTTAACTGTTATGCTTTCTTGTGTGATGTTCTACCAGCTGATCGACCCTTTTCGATGATGTCAAGAGGGGGAAGAAAGAATCCATCTTTGACAAATTAGGTTCTTCGCTTATTTGAATCATGTTTTCCCAAGGATTCATATCTACCTCTTCGGGTTTGGTTGAAGTATTCTGTCACGTCACTTAGAAACGGCCTAAGAAAAACTTGACATAATCAAAAAAGGGGAAATTGTTGAATCTTTGATTTTATGCCTTATATGTTTTGATTATATCGAAGTTCTAATTGTTTCAAAGTAACGTGATCAGGATGTTTAGTACAGAAATGAAAGGAGCAAAATCTCAAGAAGGCTTTCGGACAAGAGATCAAGGGAGAAGGACGGCGGCATAGGATCCTAAATGTAAAGAGAATAAAGCAATTGTATGACAAGGATAATGTAACCTTGAATAAGGTTACATTAATCTCCTCCGTAAATAAATTCACACGAGTCGCCAAGATTTAACTTAAGAAATATTTTTATTTCGTGTATCTTGTCAAAATCTAAGTTTCTGAAGAAGATAGTTTAAAAAGAGAAATTATCTATCAAGAAAATAAAAGTTTTCAAAATAAATGATTCTCAAAATATCTTGATTCCACAAAGATATTAGAAAATCATTAACAAGGGAAACTTAAATATTTTATCTTGATTGATTGATATTCCACCTACCATATCTAACTTAAGTGAGGATGCACATCAATTAAGGTGATCTTATTTCTTTTGTTAAGGAGAATAACTCACCTATAAATACCATGCTCTTCCTCACTTTAAAAATATGACTTTGATACACATTTTTCTCTTTGCAACAATAAAATCACATTTCTTTTCAAAAGACTTTTTGCAATACTTTTTGGGTTAAGTCTTGGCTATATAAAATCGTGTTTAAATTTTTTACGCTTGAAGTCATATAGTTTCATTATTCTCTCTAGACAATTGAAGTGTATTCATAGCTAGAGAAATTTTGTAAACTTGAGTGGTATAGATACACGAGTCGAGTAGTGGTTACTCAATCGAACGACATACATCGTTCACACCTTGAACGCTTCACATCGTTCAAACACCGAGGGCTTCACATCCCTCACACCGAAGGCTTGTATAGTAGCAAACATTTTTGTACTTCTTTCATTTTTTTTTTGTTCAACGAAGAGCGCACTTAGTCGCATTACAATATAGGAGAGGGGGATTCGAACCAGAGACCTATTGTCCCAGAGCACCTAGCCTTAACCACTAGGCTAAGACATCTTCGGTATTGTACTTCTTTTATTTAGTCATTCAACTAACGCAATATTACACTATATCCTTCCAAATAAGATTTTGGTGTAATATATTGTTTAAAATTTTAAAAGTACCCAAATACTCTATTCACCCCCCTCTAGAGTATTTTCTAGGATCGCTAGACTCTACAAAGTACTAATTCACTACTATAATTTTGATATTACAAGACGCCCAAAATAGGATGGTTATGTAAGGAACCGTCCTATATACCATGATAAATTTTGGCACCCCATGACCTTGGTTAAATAGCACGGTTCAGCAAAATACCCCTCCTATTATATTTACTATTAGCGCGGTTGGTCAATGTAACTGTCCTAATTAATATAAAAGCACGGTTATAGCTTAAACCCATTCTATTAAAATATTTTAATAGCGCAGTTATATATTAAACTCATCCCAATAAAATATACGATCCGTCCTATTCAATAGAGTAACAGAGTTACACGTTTTCTATCAAAACCTTACAAACCTAGATCAACCTCCAAAACCCTTCGTTCGTTCGTTCATCTTCATAGTTCCTCTCCGCCTTCATCTCCGTCGATTGCTGACTGCCTACAGCCGCCTTCATCTCCACCTTCATCACCCGCCTTCATCTCCGTCGAAATTCTAAAGATGACAAAAATCTAAAAATGGAATCTCTTTCTACCATAGGAGGTTCTAAAGAGTAAATAATTCTAAAAATGATAAAAAAAAATCTTTTAAATTAGCAGCTAGTCTCGCTTACGACAGAGGTATCCGTCACTTTCTTATAACGGATAAAATTTTACCCGTTTGTGTAGAAAAAACAACCCATGACTTTTGTAATTTTTTTGTCCTCTTCTTAAGTAAACAAATCGTATTTGACCCGTTATAAAAAAATGACGGATACCTCAGTCACAACTCACAAACAAGAATTTGCGATAAATTAGCAACCCTTAGTTAGAAATTAAAAACCATGTGGCCATGTCCTCAACCAAACCCTTAGAAATTAGAAATTAGAACATTCTTCTACACTTGACGAAGAACACGACGAAGAAGACACCGACGAACCGACAAAGACGAAGTCCACAGCGAACACGACGAACCAACGTGGCTAATGACGACAGAACAAAGAATTTAAGGTAAGCTGTCACTTCATGTTAAATTCGATTTAATTTCATTTAAATTCAAGTGTTTATTGGATTTAAGGACACCCTTTGTTGAATTCTCAATGATCTTCTGCAAATCATTTGAATTACTGAAACCTAATTATTATTCTGGTTACTTATGCGTGGGTACTTGTTATGAACTTTCAACCGTAATATTATCTATAGATAGGGCATTTAGATATTGCACACCACTTGTTCGATGAAATGCTTTTGAGAGAAATATGATGTTTGGGTAAAACTATAATTAGGTAAAGGATCGGAGTCAATTAGATGGAATAATGGAGGCTGATTTAATTAGGTAAAAGAATTTAGTTACATACAGGTTTGTATTCAACTCTAGTTGTGGAATTTCAGCTGTAGTACCTTAAGAAGCTAATTTCAATTCATTAGCAGGTGTGCTGCCAAACTGTATGACAGCAAAAACAGTTTACGTTTTATTATTCGGGTACATTATTAAGACTAAGTTAAGCAGAAGCATAGAATAAGGTAATTTTACCTTGAGTTTCCTAAGGTTGATAAAATGGTAGAACTCTTCTCATTTAGCATAAGTTACTAATGCCTTGCATTACTGAAGTGTAGCAGCCTCAAGTATTAGCATTACTGAAGTATTAGACACTCAGCCTAAAATCAATATGACCAACCATACTTTAAATGACGGGATAATTGCTTGCCTGAAATAACCCTAATGACCCGTCCCAATTGTCCTGCTTGTCATATGTCTATATTCATGGCCTTGCGTCTCTTTCTTAACCCCCATCCACTTTTTGATGAGAGCGTTGTTAATTGTCTGATATTTCTATAGCATAGTTTCCAGGGTTTCACACGAGTTAGCTCTTCGCAAACTTCTCTAAAAAATATTTTCATATGGTTTAAAGAGAAATGTATGAGAAATATTTTCACGAATTACCTCTATTAATTTCTTAATCTCTATCTTAAAATTTAAGAAATGTATGAGGCTCTCTTCACTCTAGTTTTCATTTCCAATGGAGCCAAGGACTCATTATTCTTGGTTCAATAAAGCAAAATGACTCACTAAACTGGTGCACTTTTTTCTCCTAATTTTATTGTGAAGTAGCAGTCATTCATTGCAATTCTCTCCACAATTGTCCGCTTTGCTCATTCAGAAACGATCTCTGTGTTGTTAACACGATGATCAAAAGTTCTTCCACTTCCAAGATAGATTCTCCCGTTTAAGCCTTGTACACACACACAATCACAATTTACGGGACCCTTGGGGCATTGGGAGTATTGTTGTTATTCTATGGATTGCTCTTTTTCCCTTTGGGGGGCCCTGAATGTAGTGCTTCATCGCAATATATGTACATATTAATATATATTTTTTCAAAAAACTCTAAATAGGAATGTTACTGTTTGGTGGAGAAACTCCTTTGGGAAAGTCATATTTGTTGCTTTGCTGTCATATTAGAGATTGGCTTTTTATTCAGAATTCTCATAGTCATGTGATAAGATGTGCTGCTGGATTGTGCACATGTCTATTGTCTTGAATAGTTGAATACAAAGTAAGATCTCCTGGTTGCAGCTGGGAATTTTTGAAATGTCAGAGTCTGGACTGGAAGCGGTTACAAACCCTAGTGAGATGTTTTTAAGTGAGCAACATTCAGATTCAGAGCACTTAGCTGGAATTGCTATCGCCGTGATTATTGACGGATCTCGAACTTTTCTTGTCGAAGTTCAGGTAAGTTACAGATCTTAGCCTGATAATAAATATTGCTTGAAAAAACGAATCGTAACTGTGTTATCAAGGTTTTGAAACTTATTGAGATCACATTTTGAGGCGGTAGCCGCCACATAAAGAACAATGGAGATTACGACGAGCTGCTAAATTACAAATCAAGTCTCAAACCAACGTTTAATACCAAGGGTCTAGGTTTCGCATGGCGCCTTAAGACCATTTGAACGCATGACCGCATTCTATGTTAATGTTACTCTTGACTAGTTGACTCTTCTTTTTTGCGTTCATACCCTATCAGACATGGCACTCAAGGATGAGTATGAAATTCATACTTGACAGTAGCGAAGTCAACACTTCTCTTAGTGGATGCACAAAGAAAATATTGCACGACAAAAGTAGAAAATAAGTGTGGTATTTGAATCATGTAGTAACATTCTTAACTATTCCAAGCCTTCTGTTTCTTACAATTGTCCATTTCTCTTTAAGTATCAGCTTATCACATATTCAATCGAATTTATAGTATTAAGACGAGCCCTTGTACCCATGTCCTTAGTTTTTGTCACAATCCCCGTGTCTCATTTGAGTCATGATAGGACAGTCACTTGAAAATGTACCTTTGTCCAATACCCATATGTGAGTCCGAGTAATATAGATTGTACGATAACATAGCTATCTATCGTATCTTCAGGACGGGTACTGTATTTGTATGATGACTTGTCATTTGTATTATTTTATTTTTTTGACCGAGTTGACGTTTGTTCTCATGATGTAGGCGTTATGTGTTTCTGGACCTTGTGCTGGTAGGCATGTTAATGGCGTTCAACTAAGCAGAGCTGATATGATTCTTTCGGTATGCCCTTGAACGGCTTAATTATTTGATATGTAATGGAATGTATTAGCTGATCATTTTCCATTTGGCTTTACAAGAAAGATAAACATGTAAAGAAATTTACTTAGGAGGTGCAAATTCTGGCACGTTAGTAAGAATGTAGTCAGCATCAAGGTTAGATTCTTGTAAAGTGAGACAGAATTTATGCACACTGATCAAACTATCAAATATAAAGTAATGGATCGTGGATTGTTAGATGAAATGATGAAATATCAGTTCAATTGCGTTGTACGTTTAGACCAAGTCTGATTTTTCGCTTTGCTATGATCTTCTTCTTATGTTTCCTGCCTCAGCGCCTAGTCACCTTCCTCTTGCTTGCTTGCACTCGTTCAAAATCTAGTTTTTTTCGTAATTTTGTTCCCATCATGGGCACTTCATCAAATCATCCTTATGCGCTGGGTGTGTCGCTCCGAAGATCAGGGATGTCTTTCATCAATGAATATGTTCTCAACACTTGTTAATGGTAGTTGAATATTCACATGCCCTATTTTGATTATTTATGTCATCTTCCTATTTCACATATGCGTCTTTGGCCAAGTGAGATATCTCTAGTTAGGGGTATGGCTGCTACATCTCATCTTCACGTGTTGTATAAATACTCTTCCTAGATTATTGTTTTTTATTGTGTATATGCTGATACGTATGCTCTGACATGCCTTTGTTTTCTCATAAACTTGTGTGAGCATATCACTTACAGAATATTGATTAACTCGTTATCTCAGTTGAGCAGCCTGCCGTGTAAAACAGAAGTCCTTGCAGGCTTCAAACTTTTTCTGAAAATTGGTGCAATCATCTTTGAAGATTATATAGATCTTTAGTATTAACTAGTCTGCACATCTATTCCAAATTGTCCTAGGATTGGCTGGCAAGGTGGATTTCACAGTAAGGCATCTTGCTTCGAACACTACATCTTTTCCAAGTTCATGGAGCTTCTCTGGTGGTCAGCCATGCATTGACAATTCACATCAGGTTAGAGATATACACATTTTCCATGTAATTATCTCATATGCAGCTTGATGTGGTAGTATGTTAGTTACACAAGTTTTAAAGTTTTCACATCTTTGTATCCATGTTCTACCATCATCTTTTTAGTGTTCAGTTTACTTGGCTAGTGCTAAATCAGAGACTACATGGACTATGCGAACGACTTTCCCAGAATATGTTGTTGCTCTGGCAACAATTACAGGATCTGTGCTTTTCACGGTATGCTGTTCATTTCTACTAGCCTTCTAGAATCTGTTGTTGCCTTCTAATTTTGAAATACAAATCGCAGAAGAACATTTGTCGAGCTTTTATGTAGTTCCGCTAACGTACTTTTTATCTTACCTTCTATGTTCACAAATAGATACGGAGTTTGGTGGTGTTGACATTACTTTTTGACATGGACTATCCAACGTAGCAGCATCAAGTGGGCATAACAGCCCTGCAACCTGCTTGTATGTCATTTCTCATATCAACTACTCCCTCCGCCCCACAATGATTTACCCACTTTTATTCAAATGTGAGGGATTAAAATAATAAGTGGATAAATCATAATGGGTTGGAGGGAGTACATAAAAGTATAGAGCATATTGCATTTTTCAATTATTTGAGCCTTTAAATCAGATAACCTTTTAATAAGGTGATCCTCATTCCCTAACAAAGGCGGCGGGATAAGACTACAATGATTTGGCTAAGCATGCTTTTGTGTATCATATTGTTGTCTTACTGGGGTCTAATCAATCCAAATGATGCTTTTTGTATGCCTTGCATTGGAACATTTCCCTACTGTTTTTTTTTATTAATGCTTCATTGATATATCTATTTTATGACTACCTTTAGGTGCAAACTGAGGGACTAAATCCGAGGGGCTGCATTGGGGTGGTTAATTAAATGTGGCGGGAATGTTTTTAAAATTGAGGAACTTCGACGCAAACCACATGGACGGAGTCCTAATGATTTAGGTGGCTAATTATTTTGTAGGTCGACAAGATATGGGAGAAGCTGGAGGGATACAAGAAGGAGCTTGTTTGAGCACCAACAGTGTATGCATAATCGAAAATCATAGGAAATCTCGAGGAATACGGTCAAATAGTTCTCTC
Organism: Agrostemma githago; assembly: GCA_958450325.1. Taxonomy (NCBI): domain Eukaryota; kingdom Viridiplantae; phylum Streptophyta; class Magnoliopsida; order Caryophyllales; family Caryophyllaceae; genus Agrostemma; species Agrostemma githago. The sequence continues at coordinate 56,469,100 of OY288243.1, forward strand.
AGAATTTGATTCACCCTTATCCTTTTTGTTTAGAAAAAATTACTTAATTCCGTCTTTAGCTCACAAATTCTTGTATAAGACCTTCTATGATAAGTGTATAATATTTGGAAAATTTGTGATTCATGAATATTAGGGGAATTATTATACAAATCAATATATATATATATATATATATATATATATATATATATATATATATATATATATATATATATATATATAGTTTAGGCTTTTTTCGAGCGATCTCATTGGTCCGTTCAATCAAACCTCATTTAGGAAAATATCATTAAATAATAAAAAAAATCAATTAGAAAATCTTTTGATTATTACAATATATATTTAATCCATTATATTAATGTGATATTTTACAATTCTAACGTGAAAACCTTTAGAGTTCATTTTTTTCAAAACATTATCGTAAAATAAATTATAAAAATGAAATAATTAGATTCGTGTTAAAAAATGCTTTCATTAGAGTATAAATTTCATATCATTTGTTTCACATTATGTGATGAATTTATAACATATAACAATTTTAAAATTATCCCACATCGACAAATTACAATATGATAATGAAATTCTATATTATAAATAAAGAGTAATAATTCGTTTTTCGATATCTACCAAAAGTCTTTTGAATCTCAAAAGGAGTTTCTAAGACTATAAACTTAAGTAATTATCCTACATCGAGATGATGAAATTTTATATTATAAATAAGAATAATCATTTGTTTTTAATATCGACAAATTTTATATTATAAATAAGAATAATCATTCGTTTTAAATATTGACCAAGAAAAACTTTTAAATTATCCCACATTGAAAAATTATGATGGGATACTATAAACTTAAATAAATTATTTCACATCGAAAAATATGATAAGTTGATGAATTCTATATTATAAATAAGACTAATCATTCGTTATTAAATATCAATCAAAAAAAACTTTTTAGTCTTAAAAAATCTCTTAATAAGACTACAAACTTAATTAAAAAATAATCTCACATCGAAAAATTATAATAAGGTGATGAAACTTTATATTATAAATAATATTCCGTAGTAATCATGTGCTCTTAGATATTAACCAAAAATATTTTGAGTCTTAAAATATATATTAAGACTATAAACTTAACTAAAATTATCTCACATTTGAAAAATTATAAAGTTTCATCAAACATAAATCTTTTGTGTCTTAAAAAAGTTGTCAAGACTATACACTTAAATAAAGAAATTATAATAAGGTGATGAAATTCTATATTATAAATAAAACTAAAAAAAATTCTTAACTAAAACTATCTCACATTTGAAAAATTATAAAGTTTTATCAAACAAAAATCTTTTGAGTCTTAAAAAGTTTCTTTAAGACTATACACAAAAGACTAATTATAATTTTTTCCTTAGACATCAACCAACAATATTTCGAGTTTAAAAAAGTCTTAATAAGACTACAAAATTAAAATTATCCCACATTGAAACAATTACGGTGAGTCGGTGATGATTTTATATTATAAATAAGACTACAAATTTTACTTAAATTATCCCACATCGACAAATTATAATATGGTTATAGTTCTATATTATAAATAAGACTAATTATTTGTTCTTAGATATGATATCAATCAAAATCTTTTGAGTCTTCAAAAAACTATTAAGACCATAATAAGACGATGAAATTCTATGGGGATGAAATTCTATATTATAAACAAGACTAATCATTCATCCTTAGATGTCAACAAAAAAACTTTTAGTCTTAAAAAAAGCTATTAATAAGACTACAAATAAAGTTAAATTAAAATTATTAGGTGATATAATTCTACGTAATCTTTCGTTCTTAGATATTAACCAACAATCTTTTGAACTTAAAAAAAGGTATAATTAAAGTATATAGTTAATGTATAATTATCTCGCATAGAAATTAAAATGGTGTGATGGAATTCTATGTATTATAAATAAGAGTAATCATGCATCCGTCTATAAATAAAAGTTCTTAATTAGACTATATCTAAACTTAAATGAACTTAATTAAAATTATCCCACATCGAAAAATTATAATAAGGTGAATTTTTTTATTATATAAATAAGAGTAATCATTCATCAAAAGTATATACTCCAACAAGATGATCAAATTCGATTATATAAATAAAGAGTAATCGTCTATCATCTAACATAAACTTAAGTATGATGAGGTGATGAAATTCTATATCATAAGTGAGTAATCTTATGGTTTTAAATATCAACCAACAAATTTTCAATCTTAAAAAGCTTTTAAAAGGCTATAAACCTAAAATTATCTCACATCGAAAAAATTAAAATAAGGTGATGATTTTATATTATAAATAAGAGTAATCGTGCGTTTTTCTGGGTCTTTAAAGCATATCTTAAAACTATAAACCTTGAGTAAATTATCCTATTATGATGAGGCGATAGAATCTTATATTATTAATCAAAAAAATTATTCGCATGTATTCTTTTGAGTTTTAGAATAAGCTCTGAAGGCTATCAACTTAGTTGAAATTAAGTTTGATTACTAATGTCATGTGATTATCTTATTTATTACTCCCTCCGTTCCAATGAATTGTTTGCCTTTGATTTTGGCACCAAGGGTAAGGGATCCAATGAGGAGGTGACATGTGGAGCAAAACTCATGAGAAGGATAAAAGTACATATAAAAAGCATTCCTAAAATAGAAAGGCAAACAATTCAATGAGACACCCCAATATGGAATAGGCAAACAATTCATTGGAACGGAGGGAGTATAATGATATAGATTGATCAAGTTACTTACGGAGTATTTAACGAATATATATCATCAATGTAATTAAACCAATTAACCCGAAGCCAACTAACCGTGCAACGCACGGGCTTTAATCTAGTACTTGTTAATTTGGTGGGTGTGTATATATAAAAAAATTTTAATTTATGAATTGTATTAAAGAGGACGGTTCAGTACAATAACCGTTCTATTTATAATTATCTTAAACATCACGGTTTAAATACAACCGTGCTATTTCTGAAAACTTAAATAGGACGGTTCCGCCTTCAACCGTCCTATTTGTAATCAATTAAATAGGACATTTGACCTTATTTGAACCGTGCTATTTGTTTTAATAGGATGTTGACCTAAAGGACGGTTCCTTATTCAATATTGGATGGTTAAGAACCATCCTATTTAATCTTAATTGTAGTAGTGATTTAACTTGATCGAAAACTGAATTGATCTGACTGAATTGAACTGAATAACTAAACTGCACCAATCGGACTAGATTGAACTCAATTATTTGTGTGTTATTTTTCACGTTATAATTTTTTAATCACCCCACCTCGAAATTCCTGGATTCGCCACTTGTATCCGGGTTACCTTGAACCGGTTCCTTGTAGTTAATGGATACCTTGGATTGGTTCCTTGTAGTTACTGAATACCATGGATTGGTTCCTTGTACGGAGTAGTTGGTGAAGTTTTTGTGCCTTGATAAGTATGACATACCCCCTAATAAGATAGAAATTGGTTAAGAGAAACAATTTACTACCTTATTTTTCTATGCTTAGATTTCTCGGTTATCCAAGGTAGAGTGCGTTAGTTTGTGATACCTAGTTTTTTTTGCCACTGGGGAGTTTATTATGTTATTATTGTTTTCGGGATAGTTCGTTTTCGTGGTCAAGGTAGATCAAGGTATGTCTGAGCAAAGATATTAATCTTAATAGAGTAATTTTGTTTGTAGTAACAATAAAATGAATAATTTGTGAAACACCACCTACTACTAAATCTTTTTGCGAAGAACTACCTAAAGTTTTAAATTTTGCCAAAACCTGCCTAAAGTTTTGATTTTTTGTGAAACACTACCAAAAACCCTATTTCAACATTCAAAATGTTAAAAATAAGTAATTTTAAGTGTTGATTTCATAGCCTTGATTTTACCAAAATGGACTAATGTTTCACCTAAGTTAGTAATTTTCAACCTATTTTGTACGAAATTGATTTAATAATTATTGACATCCAATATCGATAAATATGTTCGTTCTAGTGATGTAACAACCCGGAATTTTCAGACTTTATAAATATGTCTATAATAGGAAACAGCGGAAGACATAATACATATCCGAGTCATTACTATTCTCAATTAATTAAATTATTTCATAATAATTATGAAAATACTTAAATATTACATTTAATTATAACAATTTTATGAAGAATAGAAATACATTTGTGTCCGATCTTGAGCTATCTTCAATCTTGCCCGTCTGAGGAGTGGTCAGTCTCCCTTAATCTGACGATTATAAAATTTTAAAAGAATTTCATAGAAAAACAAATCGTCAGGTGGGTAAATTATCAAAATTTTATATGAACAAAATATTAAATCAAACATAGATCAAATAACAGTACATAGATGCACAATCGATAACACATAACTTTAGAAATCGTAAGAAATGTTTTAAGTGCCGTATTATTTTAGAAAAGTTTTATCACGATATACCGGCCAATTATTGTACAAGTTCCGAATAAGTTTCATATTTGATACCTGTACAATAATAATATACCGCCAATCACACCGATACTAGGGGGCTTACATTATTACCTCTGTTTACCGTGGTGACATAAACACGTTTAAAACAAAATTCGTCCTCTCATCTCCAGGGTCGAATGCCGGTACATGGGGTTGTTACCCGCACCATGGACTACTCACCACCTGGCTGGTTATCCCCGCAGCCACGCTCTAATCGTCGACTCACGGAAACCCAGGTGCGATCCACCTAACACATACGGGACTGATCAGGTCCCCACTTAAAGTATGGCCACACTCCCGCCTACTCTCGAGTCAATGATTAGGGCAGCCAAAGACCCTTGTACGCTACAGACGGTTTTATACGGTTAAGCTAAGCGCTATTCTTCCAAGTTATCTCGTACACAATAGAGACAACCTGCTTTCCCGCTCAATGAGATTTCGAATAAAGTCCTAAAAATGCCCAATAAAATATAAAAACATTTGGAATTTATTTTGACAACATTATGTGTTATATCCAGCTCGAATTTCATAAAATTTTCCTTCTCTTGTAAGTAGATAAGATGTAACAATAGCCAAATAGCACGTAGTCAAATAAAGGTCTCCCTACGGGTTGTCCCTATTTGTAGGACGGGATTTGGCTCACGAACTGGGTTAATATGTCAAGTAATTAGTATGACTATTTAACGGAGTTTAACCAAGTTAATCAATTAAACTAAGGGTTAGTTGTCATTTTAGTTGATGAGAATCGAATCCTATCTTAATTTGGTTGACCCTAACTTATAACTCCAAAATATTTGGCTAACTCATAGGGAGTAAAGATTTGTAACAATCGTTTTAAAAGTCCATGTTTACGAAATTCGTGATATCTAAAGGATAAGGATATCGATGTTTGATCATTTAATTAAACATCCCGAATACTTTGATAATCTAATCAAAATCCTCAACTTTTTAAATGATAATCACTTGAAAATTAGGTCATGAATTTTGAAAATAATTAACATAGTTAAATATAATCGACCGTTTTGACAAAGTCCTTAAGAGTTGACCTTTAGACTTGCTAAAACTCAAAATGTGTCTCATAAATAATACTTTTTTTTCTTTTATAAGTGTCAAAATGTAACAAAATATTTATTTTAGAAATCCCTAAAACTCTTTAGTAGATCTAGCGATATCGTGAGTCGGGCCTAAACGATTGCCAAAATCCAAAATTCTAACTTATTTGTGAGAAAATAGGCTAGGTCTTTTAGTACAGAGTATTATATTCTTTATTTGGAATATAGTTAGTCAAGTCTCGTATGTCTCAGTCAAATAATAAGTTTAAATTTATGTCAAATGAGAAATACGTAAATATAACACTCCTGAGTTAAATTATTAGCAAAAAGCCACATAACATGTATTGGAATATTTTGTTCTATTTATTTATTTGTTTATATATTATTATTATTATTATCATTATTTTATTTTTTTCCTGCTAAATTCAAATATTTAGAAATCAGAACTAAAATCTAATTAATTTACTACTCAAAAATGATTTTTTTTTGTAAATAGTTTATAACGTATATAGTTAAATTATCAACAAAACTGACACATGCAACACACAAGGAGTCACATATAACCAACATGCAAATCCAATTTTTATCATACAATAATTTTAATTGAAAAATCCATTCTTAAGATGGATTTATTGACGATTTACCCACCCTTTTAAAGGGTTTTTAGTTAAAAGAGAAGTAGATCTTGAATTTTGAATTGAGTCCAGTTGCGTCGAACAAATCGATCTCGGTCTCCGCAGCTCCCTTTCTTCTCGGCACAAATAGGTGTCAAAATGCTTAATTCCATACACAAAACAAAATTTTTTTCCATTAATTACAACAAAAAAAAATCAGAATAATTTATCCACAAGTGAGAGTAAAAATTTTAAGTTTAAATGTTCTCATGGTGTTAACATGCATGGAGGAATTTTATACTTTTAAAATTTGACAAAAAAATGAAATAATAATATTTTGAGGTAAAAATCATCTTTAGATCAAAATTGATCCTCAAACTCACATGCATGTAGAATTTGAACCCTAAAATTTAAAATACAAATATTATCCTTATAAGAAGAAAATTACTACCAACATAATATAGAAAGCTGGTGGCTAAGTTTAAAGACAAGGTGGAGAAATAAAATGTTGGGATTCAAGATTAACACCTTGGGAGGTAGATGGATCGATGAGCCTCCTTTGTTTCTTCGTTCGTTAATTGAATATGGAGAATGAATGGTTTAAGGGAGGAAAAGTGAGGGTGACGGTGTAATGGGCAATTAAGGAGGAAATTAGAGGTGTGAGGAGGGAGTATAACATTAAATGAGGGAGTTTCATGGATTAAGTTAGGTGAGCAGATTTTGGGGCGTGAAGGAGTATCGGGTAGGCCCAATTTCGGGTCCAGTTCTATATACTGTCTCATAATTGACTCGGTTTTATGATGTGCGAAGTACAATATTCGATTTTCAATACAGTTGGGAAAATATGGCTAATAATTTTAAAACCGTAAAACATTTAGGTTAAAATTTGGATGACGAACCCAAATAAATTTATAATACGGGTGATGTACTTGTATAGGTAAGTCTCGATTAATTAATTAATTAAGCTAGGTCCCGAGTTATTATTAATCGCGTGTTCACGTAATACTAATGCGAAAATAATTTGTTATGGTTGTCTGAATTTGTCTCTGGGTTCTTCTGCGAAGTTGTAGTACTCACTTCCATCTTCAAAACGAGTATTCGAGGGTGCAAGTACGAGAATTAATGAAAGAGTTATGATCGATTTAAGTTGTCTTTAAGCTGAAAATCTAATATAAATAATAGTAAAATAATTTAAATAAATAAAATGACATGTTACAATTTTTGAAATAAAGGATAAAATGAGAAAATTTGTACAAATCAAATATGAAATTTCTATTCAGCCCACGGAAGGGGGTCTGATAGTTTCTAACATACGACAAAATATAGCGTAAAAGAGGAAAAATTTATAAAACATTGTTAAAAATACGGAGTGTTACAGTCTTACCCCCTAACAAAAAGTTTCGTCCTCGAAACTTGCAAGGTAATAAATATTGGGGATCATGTAGGTCTCTTAATGCAAGCCTTACTTTCACAAAATTATCAATTATACCATATACAAGTCTAATCCATTATTTGATGATACGATCATATCCTCAAATGTATTATTATCCTTATTATCTTATATCCTCAAATGCATTCTAAATTACTCTATCTAGCTCATGACCCACAAGCTCTTTGATTAACCCAAATACGATCCGTAGTTAGTTAATATCAACATACCTTTATTCTGGCCTCTATGTTAAAAATTCTCCTTTGAATTTATCGTGGTATAACATTTTCATCGTCCTTTTACCATGAATTGACCACTTCAATCATCCTGTTTCCAAAATTTTCCAAATTTGTCTCTAATTCCATATACGTATTCCATAAACAATATACGAGTCTAGATCCTTTAATATATGATGTATCTATATCCTCAAATTCATAGAAATCTTGTTCGTCGCACTAATCCATCCATAAAATTCTTAAATCCCTAAAACATATTTGTCACCACACATTTTATTTCGATAGTTCTCTCTTGACCTTATAACTGTATTTCTTCCTTATCACCTCCTCACAGATACATGTATTTGACTTTCTCATTTCTAAATTCCTCAAATTTTTGTTTCCAAACTTTCATATATTATTCCGTAGGCTTAAAAGAAATGCTTAATCATCAAGATTATATCCAATATGTCCAAAATCTTAATCTCCTCTAATACCTCCATTCATCGGTAATGTTATTCGTCCATAATCATTTTTATTGGCTTCACCTCCACGTACCACGATTGTCTGACTAACTCTCAAGTATTCTAATGATACCATTCCACATCTCATGTGTCATATTTTCTCCATATTATTATAACTGTTAATCACCTAAACATTCTAGAGACCATCATTTTAATTTATCATTGTTCTTCCAAGGTTAATATCAATCCATAATGAAGTTATTCTCAATACTTCAATATTTCTCTTTCAACTACAAAACTCACTATTTTAACTTCATATTACTCAAATATGTTCTCGATCCATTCAAGGACTTATATTCAGAAAAACCTAAAATATCCTTAAATAGTGATTTTACAAATTAATATCCATAAAACAATACCACATCTTATTACCTATTCACCTTTAGATTATTGTTCAAGTACTCCTCGAAAAATATCATCTCTCCATTTGAAAAATGATTATATCACCCTCTATTATTCATCCATTAATGTCACATCTCGAATAAGGTTCCAAATGGGGTAGGACTGTAGGAGGGTTAGAAATTCTTGAAATTCAAAGTTTGTAGGTGAATAAAATTTCAAAGAATTATATTTTAAAGGTCAAGATAGAATCGACTTTTTAAATAAAGATTATAATTAAGATTAAAAAGAAAAATAAAAATGAATACATTTTAAATAAAATTTCCAATCAAAAATAAAATTCAAATTAAGTTGAGAGTGAATAAGACCCACTGTTTATATCAAAGGGGAGAATGAAAACAAAATATTAAGGATTATAAAAAATAAAATACTGGTCTTATAATCAAAAGAATATTATGCTCAAGAGACAACATAAGTTATACTGAATTTACCTTTGGAATGACATTACTGATAAGATCGAAGCTTGTCTTATAAATATTGTGAGGGAATAAGTGCTCATTGGGACGAAGGAGGGTTCAATTTAAGGATCTTGCATCATGGCACAAAGTAGTGGTTTAGCCAATGGTTTTAGAATTTTGTCAATGGTAAAATAGGCATTTCGAATAGCTGGACTTAATATTACATCCTATATAGGAGCAAAGACATTTTGTGAGATAAAGAAAGATGAACGATATAATTAAACAATAAAAACATCTTAGGTATTAGAATGAAGTTTTTGAGCAGTGGGAAGTAAGGCAAATGTTATAATTAAGGTGGGTGCAAAGTTGACAAGAACAACAGATTCAGGGAAAAGCAAGGTGGTAACTCAGGTGATCAAGAGGAAAAAGTGATTCGAAGCGATGAATTTATATCCTCGATGGTAAGATAAGGTCAGGAAGCTTGAAATAATAGACAATATACAAAAAGAGCTTTCTAATCATCAGGGGTGCATTTTATACAACCAAGACGTTGATAATTCACACTTATTCATCAAAGTGTCCTTATGGGGAGGAAATGTGGCGCAAGTTAAAGCAATTAATGCAAGTTAAATATGGGAGTGAAGGTCTCAAAATTGATTGAAGTGGAATGCAACAAGACAGCAGAAAAAGCATTAAGAGCATAGATGGTACCGTTTTACTTTAGCAGTGGCAATCTTTCAATCTCTACTAATGTAGAAAGATTGTCTAAAAACTAACAAATCAGATAAAATTTAATGTGCTTGCTAGGCTAAGAAGTAGAAGGAAAGATTTGAGCATGAACTTGTAGTATGGTAAGATAAGCCTCTTGTATTCCATAAATGGATGAATAAGAGAGTCGTAAACTTTCTCAAAAAAGTGGTAGTATGGAGTAGAAACTTCAAAATTTATTATAATGAAATGAAAGAAAGAGTAATAAACTCTCTTGCAAAATAATGGCATGAATTAGAAAGTTCTAATGAAATGAAAGTAAAGGTAACAAACTGAAGTGGATTTGAAAAGACGGAGAAAAGTTCAAGTAATAAAGTGGGAATCCGAAAATACGAACGATTAGAAGATGGTGGTATAAAAATTTATAGCGAATTAAAAGAAACGAAGAAAACATACATCTTTCAGATAATTTATTTAATACTACGACGAATTATAAGTAAGATGAAAGAATTATTAAATTAACAAAAAATTTAAATGAAACGCGGTATGTGAAGTTTTCAAATTTTGTTATTAAATAAAGGTGTCTTGAATACTATGTTAGCTATTTCTTATATTTAATTAATAATTTAGATATGTTATTTTATACCCTGCAACCAAAGTAACCAAGTTAGTATGGCAGGGAGTTAACCCACCAACACAGATCAAGACACACGTTATTATAACCTAAGTTAAAAGATTGCATCCCAAAATTACTACGATCTCTAAAAGTACTTGATGACGCAATAGACTTTCCTTCATAGTGGCGGCGTGATAATCCTTACGTGATTCTGACGGGTCTTCATAAGATGAACTTAGTTGTATATACATGTAAATAAAATTACTATTAAGGAATATATAATTTCTTATGACTATACACTATATTAGACAAATATATATCATAATATAACACATATATTGATAATATTATTAAGGACTATATAATATGCATATAGCTAAATAACATACACATAGTTACACATTACAATGTAAGTCACATAAGTCAAAAATAAATAACGATAAAACAGAAGCTATCGGGTTCCTAAAACTAGGTCGGTCCTTAGTTGTTTCTACCCCTTTAATTTTTCATTCAAGTGATCTAGTTACTTTTAACTTATTATCCTAGAAAAGAGATGACTTGATTCCGCTGGCCGAGCGAGTTGGGAGTATAAGACTCTATTACCAACTTAGTCGGGAGCTTTAAAGCTCTAGAGCAGATAAAGTCATCAAACCATGCTCTGATACCAACTGTAACAACCCGGATTTTCCAGACTTTATAAATATGTCTATAATAGGAAACAGCGGAAGACATAATACATATCCGAGTCATTACTATTCTCAACTAATTAAATTATTTCATAATAATTGTGAAAGTACTTAAATATTACATTTAATTATAACAATTTTATGAAGAATAGAAATACATTTGTGTCCGATCTTGAGCTATCTTCAATCTTGCCCGTCTGAGGAGTGGTCAGTCTCCCTTAATCTGACGATTATAAAATTTTAAAAGAATTTCATAGAAAAACAAATCGCCAGGTGGGTAAATTATCAAAATTTTATATGAACAAAATATTAAATCAAACATAGATCAAATAACAGTACATAGATGCACAATCAATAACACATAACTTTAGAAATCGTAAGAAATGTTTTAAGTGCCGTATTATTTCAGAAAAGTTTTATCACGATATACCGGCCAATTATTGTACAAGTTCCAAATAAGTTTCGTATTTGATACCTGTACAATAATAATATACCGCCAATCAGACCGATACCAGGGGGCTTACATTATTACCCCTGTTTACCGTGGTGACATAAACACGTTTAAAACAAAATTCGTCCTCTCATCTCCAGGGTCGAATGCCGGTACGTGGGGTTGTTACCCGCACCATGGACTACTCACCACGCACCCGGTTGGTTATCCCCGCAGCCACGCTCTAATCGTCGACTCACGGAAACCCGGGTGTGATCCACCTAACACATATGGGACTAATCAGGTCCCCACCTAAAGTATGGCCACACTCCCGCCTACTCTCGAGTCAATGACAAGGGCAGCCAAAGACCCTTCGTACGCTACAGACGGTTTTCGGTTAAGCTAAGCGCTATTCTTCCAAGTTATCTCGTACACAATAGAGACAACCTGCTTTCCCGCTCAATGAGATTTCGAATAAAGTCCTAAAAATGCCCAATAAAATATAAAAACATTTGGAATTTATTTTGAAAACATTATGTGTTATATCCAGCTCGAATTTCATAAAATTTTCCTTCTCTTGTAAGTAGATAAGATGTAACAATAGCCAAATAGCACGTAGTCAAATAAAGGTCTCCCTACGGGTTGTCCCTATTTGTAGGACGGGATTTGGTTCACGAACTGGGTTAATATGTCAAGTAATTAGTATGACTATTTAACGGAGTTTAACCAAGTTAATCAATTAAACTAAGGGTTAGTTGTCATTTTAGTTGATGAGAATCGAATCCTATCTTAATTTGGTTGACCCTAACTTATAACTCCAAAATATTCGGCAAACTCATAGGGAGTAAAGATTTGTAACAATCGTTTTAAAAGTCCATGTTTACGAAATTCGTGATATCTAAAGGATAAAGATATCGATGTTTGATCATTTAATTAAAAATCCCGAATACTTTGATAATCTAATCAAAATCCTTAACTTTTTAAATGATAATCACTTGAAATATATGTCATGAATTTTGAAAATAATTAACATAGTTAAATATAATCGACCGTTTCGACAAAGTCCTTAAGAGTTGACCTTTAGACTTGTTAAAACTCAAATTGTGTCTCATAAATAATAATTTTTTTTCTTTTATAAGTGTCAAAATGTAACAAAATATTTATTTTAAAAATCCCTAAAACTCTTTAGTAGATCTAGCGATATCGTGAGTCGGGCCTAAACGATTGCCAAAATCCAAAATTCTAACTTATTTGTGAGAAAATAGGCTAGGTCTTTTAGTACAGAGTATTATATTCTTTATTTGGAATATAGTTAGTCAAGTCTGGCATGTCTCAGTCAAATAATAAGTTTACATTTATGTCAAATGAGAAATACGTAAATATAACACTTCTGAGTTAAATTATTAGCAAAAAGCCACATAACATGTATTGGAATATTTTGTTCTATTTATTTATTTGTTTATATATTATTATTATTATTATTATCATTATTTTATTTTTTTCCTGCTAAATTTAATAATTAGAAATCAGAACTAAAATCTAATTAATTTACAACTCAAAAATGATTTTTTTTGTAAATAGTTTATAACGTATATAGTTAAATTATCAACAAAACTGACACATGCAACACACAAGGAGTCGCATATAACCAACATGCAAATCCAATTTTTATCGTACAATAATTTTAATTGGAAAATCCATTCTTAAGATGGATTTATTGACGATTTACCCACCCTTTTAAAGGGTTTTTAGTTAAAAGAGAAGTAGACCTTGAATCTTGAATTGAGTCTAGTTGCGTCGAACAAATCGATCTCGGTCTCCGCAGCTCCATTTTTTCTCGGCACAAATAGGTGTCAAAATGCTTAATTCCATACACAAAACAATTTTTTTTTTCATTAATTACAACACAAAAAAAAATTCAGAATAATTTATCCACAAGTGAGAGTAAAAATTTTAAGTTTAAATGTTCTCATGGTGTTAACATGCATGGAGGAATTTTATACTTTTAAAATTTGACAAAAAAACGAAATAATAATATTTTGAGGTAAAAATCATCTTTAGATCAAAATTGATCCTCAAACTCACATGCATGTAGAATTTGAACCCTAAAATTTAAGATATAAATATTATCCTTGTAAGAAGAAAATTACTACCAACATAATATAGAAAGATGGTGACTAAGTTTAAAGACAAGGTGGAGAAATAAAATGTTGGGATTCAAGATTAACACCTTGGGAGGTAGATGGATCGATGAGCCTCCTTTGTTTCTTCGTTCGTTAATTGAATATGGAGAATGAATGGTTTAAGGTAGGAAAAGTGAGGGTGACGGTGTAATGGGCAATTAAGGAGGAAATTAGAGGTATGAGGAGGGAGTATAACATTAAATGAGGGAGTTTCATGGATTAAGTTAGGTGAGCTGATTTTGGGGCGTGAAGGAGTATCGGGTAGGCCCAATTTCGGGTCCAGTTCTATATACTGTCTCATAATTGACTCGGTTTTATGATGTGCGAAGTACAATATTTGATTTTCAATACAGTTGGGAAAATATGGCTAATAATTTTAAAACCGTAAAACATTTAGGTTAAAATTTGGATGACGAACCCAAATAAATTTATAATACGGGTGATGTACTTGTATAGGTAAGTCTCGATTAATTAATTAATTAAGCTAGGTCCCGAGTTATTATTAATCGCGTGTTCACGTAATACTAATGCGAAAATAATTTGTTATGGTTGTCTGAATTTGTCTCTGGGTTCTTCTGCGAAGTTGTAGTACTCACTTCCATCTTCAAAGCGAGTATTCGAGTGTGCAAGTACGAGAATTAATGAAAGAGTTATGATCGATTTAAGTTGTCTTTAAGCTGAGCTGAAAATCTAATATAAATAATAGTAAAATAATTTAAATAAATAAAATGACATGTTACAATTTTTGAAATAAAGGATAAAATGAGAAAATTTGTTCAAATCAAATATGAAATTTCTATTCAGCCCACGGAAGGGGGTCTGATAGTTTCTAACATACGACAAAATATAGCGTAAAATAGGAAAAATTTATAAAACATTGTTAAAAATACGGGGTGTTACAAGTGACATGAGCATAATTGTTTTTATAAAAGATGTTAAACATTGATATAACTTAGCTAAATAAATGTAACTATTTGTTATCGACAAGTTAAAATCACTGTTTTTCACATTTTCAAGCATGAAAATAATGTGATTTTGGTAGTGTTTGACAAAAAAATATATAAACTTTAAGTATTGTTTCACACAAAAAAGAACCTTTAAGTAGTTCCTCTTTAAGTGACCTAAATTGTAGGTAGTGCTTGACAAAAAAACTCTAATAAAATCGATCATAATACGTACTTTTAGGTTTGTCTGTTAATGTTTTGTCGATGGTCAGAGTATTCAACGTATTCTAGTTAGTTTCGGTTACTTATCTGTTCTAAGAAGGATCCTTGCAGAAGGTAAGCTGTTGACTTTGGTGGTTTAGCTTAGTTGGCAAGTTGAGTGAGCAGGTTGAACGAGTAGGTTGACTTAGTAGGATGGGTTGGTAAGCTAGCTGCTACCTTTACTGAATTACTAGGCTGCTTACCTTGATACATTCAAGGTTGGCGGCATGTTCATCTTTGTTACTGTGCATATTTCTTCTCAACTCCTTGATGGCTTCCTTGACGCACAAATTGTCTAAGTAACTTTAAACCGGGAAGGAGATTATGGATTATCTCGACTTCTGGCCAACTAATCTTGTCCGATGCTTCTTTAGCACCTAGTCTTGCTTATTTTTGCTATAACCTGCATGCTTTCGAACATGCTAGCTAGGGTATTTCGTTTAGGAAAAACTATTTTAGTATCTCTTACCAACTTTGACGGCTTATTGATATTATATTGTTAATCCACCCTTCTTTGTTGAATGTTTCTGAGCGGCACACCTTTCCTGAGTAGGTTGGCTTAGGTATGCGAGCAGGCCCGTCTAATGGGGGGAGCTGTAGGTGCATTTGCACCGGGCCTCCAAATTATTGGGGCCTCATAAATTTAATTTGGTGTTCAAATTCTATTGTTATCCGAAGTTGCCTAGATGGTTGAATTGTTAGTTTCATAACAAGAGGGCAGGAGTTTGAGTCCTTTTGGCCCCATTTTTCTTCTTTTTATTTTATTGGTTACTCAATTCATTAATTAATCTTTTTATGGAAATTTGTATTAATTGACAAAGTTTATCATATTGAGATCATAATTTAACTATATCTGCTATAAATAACATAAGTTTGTAATATAAATTTTCTTGTTTCTCTTTTTAAAAATTCTTTTTAACCATTCATTTACCAATAAAAATAATACTCTCTCCCCTTTACTAAGATTTTCCACATTTCCTTTTTAGGAAACTTCATTAAGATGTTCCACTTTCCTTTTTAGTAATTATTTTGTGGTTATTATTGCTTGTGACCCCACTTCCTTTTCTCTATCTTCATTTTCCTCCACATATATCCCTTTTCTTAATTTCTTCCCACAATCAAATGTGGAACATCATAGAGAAGCGGAGGGAGTACTCCGTAACGTCATATGGAGTAAAAAAAGTCTTGAATTAAAACGAAAAGAGATACAGAGTATGATGCTTATAATGTGATTTACGGAGTACATGATATTGGAGATGATATTTAGTAAATATGACTATAGTAACGAATGATTGAGTCACCAAGTAATTACTCACCAACGGGAGAAAATTTATAGGTAAATGATTGTTTAACTAAACAGGTAGGGAAAAACATCGTTCAAATAACAAAATTTATTGTGAAAAAAAATGGCATAATATTATTACTCCGTAATATTGATCAAATGGGGCCTTCATTTTAAAGTTTGCACCGGGCCTCCAAATTTCTTGAGACGGCCCTGTATGCGAGTTATTCCTGTTATCTTGTTCTTGAGTCCTTCCGTGAGTTTCATGATTTGTCTCTGTTATTGTCGGGATAATACTTTCAACAATGTCAGCAGGGCCGGCCAATGACATTGCAAGATACTGTTCGAAATTTTGATTTGATGCCCCCTTTATTTTAAAAAAATCATATAAAACAGAGTATGCTTTTTTTTAGGGTTATTTAACGACAATAAGACCAACTATAGGGCGTTTTCCCAAAATAATACCAATTTTAATTAATCTGAGAATAATACGTATTATTGGAGTAGTTAAACAAGAGTAGTATAAGTGACCTTATAACCTGCTACATCAGGTCACCAAATTAATATTTAACTTGCTACTTATCCTCCATCCTCCACCTTAGACCTGGATAACGGGTGAACCGTGTCGGGTCAGTTTGGGGTCGGACCATTTTCGGGTTATAAAAATCGGGTAGACTTCGGATCAGGTCCGATAATTTCGGGTTCGGGTCATTCTCGAGTTTGTTGTTTTCAACTTTTTTAGGAATATCGACTCATTTTCTATAACAATAGTCGGGTCAGTTTCAAGTTAGCTTGGGTCAATTTAGATTACAGTTCAAAATCAGGTCTTCAATTCGGGTGTCGGGTCGGGTTCGGTTTGACTTATTCGGGTCGGGTCAGTTTTGCCAGGTCTACTCCTCCTTACTTCTCTCCGTCATCCTCTCTCCCCATTACCCTTCAACCTTCTTCAATTTTTTTCTATACGTTTCTTTTAAATTAACGTGTTCATTTTGGTGTAGGATTGTGTTGTTAGCAAGATTTGGTGAGGTTGAAGACTCGAAGGAAGAGAAAGACGAAAGACATTAATGACGTTTAATACCCCGTACACTGAGCAAGTGAAAAGAAATTAAGTAATATGAAATAAGAATTGTGATAACTAAGAAAAAAAAACCTCTCCTCCCCTCTTTCCCTCTCCTCCAAACCCTAAAAAAAAAATCCCCCTCGGGGCTGCCATCTACCAATTCTGGTAGTGGTAAGCCCCAAATTTTAATCTTCATCGTTAATTCTTAATAGTTTATTTAGATTATAATAAATCTTGCTTCTCCTTTTTGGAGATTTGTCCCATCAATTGATGGGTTTGTTCCCATATTTTTTGTGGGTTTGTTCTCTCTTTTTGAGAGGTTCAAGAAGAATTATGTGCAAGATCATGGGAGCATTGAAATTTCCACGTATGGTGATACAATTGAGGTCAGATCTCGGTCTACTCTTTGTCATAATAGAGAAAGTTCATCCCTTTGAAGACTATATCATCAGATCCATAGATTCCTTCGCGAAAGGCTGTGTCAATCAACAGCGATACATAGAAGGCTATGCAGAAGCGTATTATTCGAATAGCGATCTTTGTCTTAAGGATGTTCTTTATTTATTTTTAACAAATATGTATTCAGTTCAATTTGATATCGTTTGTATATGCCGTATAATTTATTATTAATGAAATTGATCCGCACTTCAAAAAAAAGTAATATGAAATAAATTAAAGGCAAAAAAGGAAGATGAACATGTTCATTCTACCGCTAACTGGTGATCTGTACTACTATAGTTTAATTAACTACTCCAAAAATACGTATGATTCTCTGATTTATTAAAATTGTAATTATTTTCGGAATACGCTCTATGGTTGGTATTATTGTCGTTAAATAAAATTAAAGGTGAAAACGGAAGGTGGAAGGGTTCTACAGGTAACCGGTCACCTATACTATTATGGTTTAACTACTCCAATAATACGTATTATTCTAAGATTAATTGAAATTGGTATTATTTTGGGAAGACGCCCTATAGTTGATATTATTGTCGTTAAATAACCCTTTTTTTAAAGAAAAAACAAACATAGTACTCTGTAATTGTTAATGAAGTTGATACGATGATACTAGAGAAAAAAATATAGGTTTTCATTTTGTAAACAAATAAAACCGAATCAAACATAATATTCCATAGACAAGTAATAATGTAAACTAGTATAGACCACGTGCAATGCATGATATTTATAATATATTTATCTTATGAAATATTTCATTTAAGATTTAAAATAAAAAATTTATTATTTTATTTTTACTATTTATCGACTGTATAATTTAGAAATAGGAAAATATTTTGATTAGTTTTGCGATTTAAAATAAAAAATATTTTTTAAATCGCAAAACTAATCAAAATATTTGAGTAATGTCTTGAAATGTACGGAGCATTAAATAACGTGTAATTAATGAAAACATTGTTTATACTCCCTCCGTTTCATTGAAATATTCCACTTTTCCTTTTTTGTAAATTTCTTTGATAGCTTCCACCTTCTTTTTTTGTATAACTCTTCACTCTTACCTAGGTGACCCATCTATTTTTAGGTGGAATCTTTCATTGAAACAGAGGGATATTTTTTATATAATCGGTTTATATCATCTCACATCTCGAGATACCCACTTCTCTCTTTAACATACTGTAGACACCCGCATTTTGCCTGCTAGTGTCTATAGCAGTTCCCGACAAAACACCCGTTGATGATCGGACGCTAACGTGACTTAATACGCTCGAATACGGACTCGGAATCAATAGTATCCGACGTGGGCATTTAGCGGAGTGCAAATCTCTCAAAACCGACCTCAAATCCAGGCCCAGTGGGCCGTTTCCAATAAAATGAGACTAATTTCGGTCAAAACCGACACCAAAAATAAAACCCGTCTTTTAGCGACCGGGTCAAAACCTGGTCAAGGACGAACCCGTCACACAAACCAGCCAAGTTCAGCTTCTAGAAGATTGCGCCCAAATCAGAATTCAAAATGCATAATCAAATCAAAGGGTCAACCATTCCTAAATTAACCCTAATCACCCAACTCCCTTCACTTACTCTATAAATACCTCCCTAACACTCACCATTAGGGGACTTTTCAGCATAATGAAGCCTTTAAAAGCTGAAACAAAAAGCCTTAAAAAGCCTAATCTACCAAAACAACCCCAAGCAAAACAATACAAAAAACCGAGCCATTTGCCCTCGTTAAACCGGCGGCATACACACACACACACACACACACACACACACACACACACACACACACACACACACACACACACACACACACACACATACATATTCAAAATCCCGAGATCAAAACTCGTCAAAGACACACACCATAACTCACCCTACATATCTCGACACTCCCGCGCTCCCGTCGCTATTACGAGTTCGTTTCCGAGGCCATTAAGCATGTAGGTTGAGGGTGTAATTCAAATCCCGACATCTCTTTCTCCTTTCTCTTTTCCTTTTGACTATGTTTATTATTATTATTATTATTATTATTATTATTATTATTATTATTATTTTTATTACTAGCACTAACATTTTAATTCCGTTACTAACATTATTTTAATTTTGCTACTAACATTTTATTTATGTACTCTAACACCTAACATTTTATTTATGTACTCTAACCACTAACATTATTTATTTATTTATTTACATTTCGTCATTAACAATTAATACCGCGTATATATATGTACATAATAATACTAGTTTTCGATTTCAAATACGTTTGACTACGACGATCGCCTAAAGTCCGTCTAATTCCTTTACGAGTAACGACGGAGGTGGAGCCCTTTCGAGGAGCCCCGCCCCAATGTTCTCAAGGGCGTGACGTGATTGCAATCGGTTGTAGTTGAACGCGTTCAATTCCATTTCAATTAGTACGAAACCCGTTGACACGAAAACCGACATCACATAATCCGGAAGGATTAGTTTCGATGTCGTGACGTAGAGGGATGCAATTTCGTTACTAATTCAAAATTCCTAATCTAGCAAAAACACGAATCGAGTAAATAAATCCGTATTGGCACGTGATTATAAAAATTGACGAGTTTTCGACAAATAAAAAATGCCCGACCAGACCCTCACGCGAGTCGCGCGACCGGCCATGCGACTCGCGGGCAGGCCTGTTTGGCCGAGTCCATTTTTCTTGCTTTCTCGACTTTCTACCCTTTTCGGTCCTTACATTAATATGCGACCTTCGCGACATACGACCATGTTTTAAGACTCGTCCTTATGACCTTTTAGTCAACGCGTGTAAAGACTATCACGTGAATCCATTTTCTAAAACTCATGCACATCACGACACTTAAAACGACTTTGATCGACGGTCTCACACTATTAATTTTTGTGTCGACGACTCTTTAGTCGTATCCGACACATAATTAATTTAGACTTCATTTTTCGAGGTGATAAGTCGGGACAAGACACCGAGGTTCGAGATCGGGTTAGAATCACGCCTAGGTCTCGAACCTCCGTCCTTTGATTAATATGCAATATAATGCGTAATTAATTAAGGTTAGTCCGTCTAATTAATTCACGATCTAGCGAACATTTATTATATACGGGTCTTTGTCGAGTCGTGTATTTATTTATCGCTCTTCTTATTTAATTCAATTATTCTATTTTATTGCTCGTTGTATTGTGAATTCCGGGTTGTATTCCGCCCGTGTAATTTGTAATTTATTTACGAGTTTTCTATTCTTGATGTTTGCCATTTATCGCCTTAAATGAACATCACATGCTAAATCACTTTGACGTGAATCAAGATGCATTAAATGACGTAGTTAACCAATAACTCACATGCTTAGCCCGAAAACGCTGTTTGCATATCATTTTATCATTTTACTAGCGCGCGTACACGAACACGAACGGTGTCTTAGTAGAGGCCGCCATGTGCGGGCGGGGTTGGGTGTCCTTAGTGGGCTTCCCAACACGTACCCTCACCCCTTACTCAGAACCTTTGGTTTCCGGATGTCCGAAACCCTTGGCGCACGAGAGTCATTCTTTACACGATACCGGTGTAGATGGTATCGGTATCGCAATGCAAAGGGACGGGCCCCATAAACTCTGAAATCGAAGTGGGCTTACTTTGTGTATAGCCCATGACGACATAGAGTGGGCTCGTATGGTTCCGAATAACCACAAAATTCGGTGGCGACTCCATTTTGACTTAAATTTCGAACCCGAGAACAATCTCACCACGAGATTCATTCGCCTACCCAAACCCGCGCGTGGCCGCGTCGGGGTGGACCTACGTCATGTCCACAATTTGGCGACTCCGCTGGGGATACCTGATGTACCACATGTCATCGGGGTTCCTAGGGTGAGACTCGAAGAGAAATCGTTCGTATATTAGTATGCACGCATTAGTTTAATGATTCATGCATAACCCAAATTTTGCCCGGGCCGGTTACTTGTGACCGACGTCCCACTATACCACGGTGCATTCCTACATGGGTGCGCTAAAGACATCGATGGTGGAACTCGTCTCGGTTTCGCGGCATGTGCTAAGACCAACTCGGCTTAGGGAGTCCGTCCTTCACACGAGAAAGCCATCGTTGTTGGTATAGACCCTATTTTGACCGACCGAGACTTAGTGTAAAGCATACATAAGCGTCGTTATAATGCTTGTTTGACTACGTGCTACTTGGTTTCCGTGTCATTTTTCAAAAACCGTCATTTCAAAAAATGCATCTTTCCAAAAATACCAAATTTTGAAAAACCCGAAATACTGTCCGTTTCGGGACCCGTCTTTTCAAAATATCTAATTTCAAAAACTCGGAATGCTGCCAAAATTTAGACTTATGATTTGACTCAAAATAGCCTATTTTTAGCCGGCATGCTTCCCATTTCAAATTTCAAATTTTCGATTCCCTTTCGACTTTCGAATTTTCAAAATTCAACTTCATTTTTCAAATCTTCAAAATTCCACCTCGATTTTCAAGTCTTCAAGATTCCATTCTCGATTTTCAAATCTCCGAGATGCCGTTTTCGATTTTCAAATCTTCGGGATCTTATTTTCGATTTTCAAATTTTCGGAAATTTATTTTTCGATATTCAAATTTTCAAAATTCCAAATATTCAACTTATCAAAAAAAAACTCGGCCCTGTCGGCATGCAGCCAATTTCAAAAGACGGGATCGCCTCCTCAGTTTTCAAAACGCGAAATTACTCGCAACCATTCTAATATTTCAAAATGCCCGATCCTATTGGCCCGCTGCCAATATCAGGACTGTCCTCTCAATTTTCAAAATTCAATCATTTTTCAAAAACCTTCCTTATTATAGGACCTACCGTAATTCGTGTGTCGGGTCTTTTCGTAATACGTCGAAGGTCTTTAGCGTCGAAACTCCGTCGATCCTACATCACGGGTTTCTTCCCCATCCTAGTCCGCCTTTTTCTAAAGGCATAACCGACCAACACGAGTCATACACTCGTAAATGGAAGGTTCGTCTGAACACTCGAGTCCTAACTAGAAAGTCACACGCGATCTTTCCCTCCGACAGGGCGGTCCCCACGACCTTTCCTAGGGGAATTTTGCCCGTCTTTCAATCCGTTAGTCGAGTCATCCCAATTCAAGTCCTTTAACTTTAGGGTCTACCCTAATCACAGGGTCTATCCTTATTCAAGTCAAGTCAAGGGTCTCTAGCGTCGAAACTATGCCGATCTTACATCGCGAGTTTCTTCCCTTACCCCGTCTGCCTTTTCTCGAGGCCGAGTCAACCTTTTACAAGGCATAGCCCTGTAGCTAAAGGTTCGTGATCCTTACATCTAAAGGGTCACTCGTCCGACAGTCAAGTCTTAACAAAACCTTCAATCTCACTCGGGGGCTACCCTTCAGCAGAGCGATCAATCACGGTTGCTCTAAGGGTCATGTCTTACACGTGTTGTCTCACGTACCCCGCTTTTGAGTCACTCAGATGCCGCACCATCTGAGTCCTATTAGAGTCTTCAGTCTCACTTGGGGGCTGTCCTCCACCCGAGCATTCGACCACAGTCACCTTAAGGGGTACCTTACGTTCATCATACACCGGCGTCCTTATGATGTCTTCTTCGAGTCGTACCTATGCTACGAACACCTGAGTCTCCTAAAGGTTTAGGTCGCCTCGGTTGGTCCAAACACGTGACGCGGTCAAACACGGTCGCCCCATTTTCGGACTTACCCTCGTGCAGCTTGAGTCTCATCGTCGAGTCCAAGCCAGAGTTGTTACCTCGTCTAGGTCAACGTTCGAGTATCCCGGTCCAAGAGTCTTTGTCGACCCGTCAGTCCGGGCCATGTCTAGTTTGACTCCCTCTCTTCCATTCGCGCAAAATCGAGTTTAGGCGAGTCGTGGCACCTGTCGTTTCCTCCAATCAAGGACCTTACCAAAAAGAAACGACCAACCAAGTATCCGAAAGTCCGAATTTGATTCGAGTCTAAGTCTGAGTCCGAGTCTAGGATATCCTACATCCTCATTTCAAAGTCAGAGTCAAAGTCAACTGTATTCTGTCCTCTTTTCAAAATTCAATAAAATTAGCTTTTCTATCTCTCCTATATGCTTCCTTATGTGTTTCCGAGAACATGATGAACACCATCATACACTGTGAGCACATGCACTTGACTATTATAGGCACATCTATAATGACTGCAGGAACTGAGGACCGTGTTTTCCTTTACCTATTCCATGTCTGGTATAGAAAGCCACAAAACTACCCCTAGTAAGAGCAGTATCGAATCCTATGACAAATCTAGGTAGTCTCCTAGTTTGGGTTCAAGACGGAAGGCAAGCCCATTTCCCACAATAAACACCCCTCCAATAAGACTGATCAATCCCTACCTTAGGCGTTAGTCTGACCAGAAGCAAAAAAGAAGCATCGTGACTCTATAGGCTTGATGCCAAAAATACCCAACTCGGGACGATGCTCCCACTAAGCCTGCTCGGAATTATGATGACAATACCGAGATCCAAATCACCATGCTTACCGTAGAGTACTCCACCGCGAGTTGCACTCACCAACTAGGCTTACACCTTACAAAGGTTTAGCTCCACAAGCCTAATCCAACCGATGGGCCCACCCCCATATCCACCCACAACATCAAAGGGAGGGATAGCCGGAAAAAAAAAACTGGACAAAAAACAGAAGTCCAAAGAAAAAGCAAAAGGCCGAAACAAAAGAGCTGGCCATGACCAAAAAAAGAACTCTCAACATCCCTCGACCAGATACGATCAATCCCTTGACTGGGACACAGTCAACTCAAGTGAAGGTCCCACGACCGGGGCTAAGAGGTCAACCCAAAAAAAAACAAAAACAAAAAAATTCAAATACCCATGACCGTGGTCAACGTTCAACTCAAGTGAAAATCCTGTGACCGGGGTACGGTCAATTCAAAAATTATCAATGCCCATACCATCGAATAGGGGAGAAACAATCAGCTGGTCAGCTAACACCACACTTAGCCTTCCCGCATTACAACCTTCAAGACCTTCCTGAGACCTAGGGTAAGAGACAGCCCAGAATTTTGAGGATTCTAGCTCCATAGGATACACCCTAACCATTAGGGCCAGACATGGAAACCAGATCCCGCATCATCAAACCTAGCCCAATCGAAGTCCGAGTCATTTTTACTCGACTTCCCCCTTTCCTACCACATTACAATACCTTGCCCTCGAAGCCTTAGCTCCACAAAATCGAGCTCCAGATTTCGAATCATCAAGGCCACTTGCGACCTAGCTCCACATTTCCAAAAACATCCAAACCAGTTACCAGCCCCAAACACGGGACTCTACCTGCGGTCGGCATAGAACATGCCCAAATAGTTCACACCACCTCTGGGGGGCTACCCCGGGGAACGCTCACAGTCACGGGATCAACATCCTAACTGTTCTAGCCCTTTGATCAAGACATCATTGGGAATTCACCTAGCCTACACCATCGCTATGGCTAGTTACACACAAAGCTCTAATAAACTAGGCACCATAATATATCTTCCAATCCACTGAACTACGGCTTGGTTTGATTTCACTACACGTGAATACGTAGGCAGCCTTTCAACAAGGGCACAACCACCCACATTGACACAAATATAAAAAAGCACCATCATTCCTATCACGACACTGTCATGTTCTCAACAGCTAGCTTTGTCGTCCTGGGGGCTTCTCTTAGGCAGAAGACTCTCATCCACTCACATAATCCAAATGATTTTCAAAAACTAGCCTCCTTTCTATAGAGTGTCCTAGTACTCGGCTCAGTCGAAGACGAGAATCCGTCAGGGACTCGAAGCAACACCCATTTTGGGACTATACCCCAAAACCAAAGATCCAAAAAAGCACCAGACTATAACATTGCTACTACTAAGTCCTGTCGTTACAGTCTCATTACAGACTACTGCAGCCACCCTATGACACATCCTTCCCATTTCGATGTATGTTCGATCGTGTTGCCACTCGCCTAGGCTACGGAATAGCGCAGCTTAAGAGTCTTGTCGTCTTAGGTGGCCCACCCCCCGAGTCATAGTCCAACCCCTCGAGAGTCCAAGTCGTGTCTGTCAACTCGTCGTCCTGTCACGTCCAGAGTCGAGTCTGTCGGTACCTCCCTCCTCAAGTTTTCACTTCAAAGTTTGCAAAACTTAGCCATTTGACAAAATCCTTTTCGACAAGGTCAAATTTCAGTCTATTTAAACTGCAAATTTCTTTTCTACCCCTTTCAATTTTGAAAACCTATCTCCTAGCACGTGAGTTGCTTTCAGGATTTCGATTTCAAAACTAAGCAAAAATCATTTCCCCCAGCGCAAACTAGTCTATAGATGCTAACTGCATTTCCTATTTGCTATCTTGCTATCTGCTATGCCTGCTATTTCTGCCTATGTATCTAACATTTCAGGTACCAGCTAGTGCTTCCCAACGGAACAACAAAAGCGGTGTTTCTCCTGGAATGCTACATCCAAGACGTGATGTGTCGGCATACGGGTACACCCAAGACTTCAGAAGCAAGTCTCCGCGCAACTACTTCACTCCCCAACGTGAGTCAATATTTATCCCAGAATGCTACAATCAGAGCAATGATGTATCAGCATACGGGTACACCTACACCTTCGGGAGCAAGTTTCACTCCCCACGAAACTATCATCATCAGGACAGGTATGACCCTCTGCTTATGGCTGGCGAGCCCTTCACGCGAGTCTAATGGACTATAAACGACCCGACCGGAAGGCTGCCAGGTCGTAATCCTCGATTGGCCTGGTAGCTACTCTGACTTTCGCCTTGTCCAAGCCTCAGTCAGAGTGGGGGCTCTGTAGACACCCGCATTTTGCCTGCTAGTGTCTATAGCAGTTCCCGACAAAACACCCGATGATGATCGGACGCTAACGTGACTTAATACGCTCGAATACGGACTCGGAATCAATAGTATCCGACGTGGGCATTTAGCGGAGTGCAAATCTCTCAAAACCGACCTCAAATCCAGGCCCAGTGGGCCGTTTCCAATAAAATGAGACTAATTTCGGTCAAAACCGACACCAAAAATAAAACCCGTCTTTTAGCGACCGGGTCAAAACCTGGTCAAGGACGAACCCGTCACACAAACCAGCCAAGTTCAGCTTCTAGAAGATTGCGCCCAAATCAGAATTCAAAATGCATAATCAAATCAAAGGGTCAACCATTCCTAAATTAACCCTAATCACCCAACTCCCTTCACTTACTCTATAAATACCTCCCTAACACTCACCATTAGGGGACTTTTCAGCATAATGAAGCCTTTAAAAGCTGAAACAAAAAGCCTTAAAAAGCCTAATCTACCAAAACAACCCCAAGCAAAACAATACAAAAAACCGAGCCATTTGCCCTCGTTAAACCGGCGGCATACACACACACACACACACACATACATATTCAAAATCCCGAGATCAAAACTCGTCAAAGACACACACCATAACTCACCCTACATATCTCGACACTCCCGCGCTCCCGTCGCTATTACGAGTTCATTTCCGAGGCCATTAAGCATGTAGGTTGAGGGTG
The DNA here is from genome assembly GCA_958450325.1 of Agrostemma githago. Classification (NCBI taxonomy): domain Eukaryota; kingdom Viridiplantae; phylum Streptophyta; class Magnoliopsida; order Caryophyllales; family Caryophyllaceae; genus Agrostemma; species Agrostemma githago. The sequence continues at coordinate 56,496,389 of OY288243.1, forward strand.
TAATTCAAATCCCGACATCTCTTTCTCCTTTCTCTTTTCCTTTTGACTATGTTTATTATTATTATTATTATTATTATTATTATTATTATTATTATTATTATTATTATTATTATTATTACTAGCACTAACATTTTAATTCCGTTACTAACATTATTTTAATTTTGCTACTAACATTTTATTTATGTACTCTAACACCTAACATTTTATTTATGTACTCTAACCACTAACATTATTTATTTATTTATTTATTTATTTACATTTCGTCATTAACAATTAATACCGCGTATATATATGTACATAATAATACTAGTTTTCGGTTTCAAATACGTTTGACTACGACGATCGCCTAAAGTCCGTCTAATCCCTTTACGAGTAACGACGGAGGTGGAGCCCTTTCGAGGAGCCCCGCCCCAATGTTCTCAAGGGCGTGACGTGATTGCAATCGGTTGTAGTTGAACGCGTTCGATTCCATTTCAATTAGTACGAAACCCGTTGACACGAAAACCGACATCACATAATCCGGAAGGATTAGTTTCGATGTCGTGACGTAGAGGGATGCAATTTCGTTACTAATTCAAAATTCCTAATCTAGCAAAAACACGAATCGAGTAAATAAATCCGTATTGGCACGTGATTATAAAAATTGACGAGTTTTCGACAAATAAAAAATGCCCGACCAGACCCTCACGCGAGTCGCGCGACCGGCCATGCGACTCGCGGGCAGGCCTGTTTGGCCGAGTCCATTTTTCTTGCTTTCTCGACTTTCTACCCTTTTCGGTCCTTACATTAATATGCGACCTTCGCGACATACGACCATGTTTTAAGACTCGTCCTTATGACCTTTTAGTCAACGCGTGTAAAGACTATCACGTGAATCCATTTTCTAAAACTCATGCACATCACGACACTTAAAACGACTTTGATCGACGGTCTCACACTATTAATTTTTGTGTCGACGACTCTTTAGTCGTATCCGACACATAATTAATTTAGACTTCATTTTTCGAGGTGATAAGTCGGGACAAGACACCGAGGTTCGAGATCGGGTTAGAATCACGCCTAGGTCTCGAACCTCCGTCCTTTGATTAATATGCAATATAATGCGTAATTAATTAAGGTTAGTCCGTCTAATTAATTCACGATCTAGCGAACATTTATTATATACGGGTCTTTGTCGAGTCGTGTATTTATTTATCGCTCTTCTTATTTAATTCAATTATTCTATTTTATTGCTCGTTGTATTGTGAATTCCGGGTTGTATTCCGCCCGTGTAATTTGTAATTTATTTACGAGTTTTCTATTCTTGATGTTTGCCATTTATCGCCTTAAATGAACATCACATGCTAAATCACTTTGACGTGAATCAAGATGCATTAAATGACGTAGTTAACCAATAACTCACATGCTTAGCCCGAAAACGCTGTTTGCATATCATTTTATCATTTTACTAGCGCGCGTACACGAACACGAACGGTGTCTTAGTAGAGGCCGCCATGTGCGGGCGGGGTTGGGTGTCCTTAGTGGGCTTCCCAACACGTACCCTCACCCCTTACTCAGAACCTTTGGTTTCCGGATGTCCGAAACCCTTGGCGCACGAGAGTCATTCTTTACACGATACCGGTGTAGATGGTATCGGTATCGCAATGCAAAGAGACGGGCCCCATAAACTCTGAAATCGAAGTGGGCTTACTTTGTGTATAGCCCATGACGACATAGAGTGGGCTCGTATGGTTCCGAATAACCACAAAATTCGGTGGCGACTCCATTTTGACTTAAATTTCGAACCCGAGAACAATCTCACCACGAGATTCATTCGCCTACCCAAACCCGCGCGTGGCCGCGTCGGGGTGGACCTACGTCATGTCCACACATACCATAAAATACATAAATATTTATCAAAAATTGTATAACCATGTATTTTTTTTAATGGTTAGCACGCCGTGATATGTTCGCTTTGTTTAAAAAAGATATTCAGTTTTTCATTAAAAAAATTAAAAAATAAATTAAAAATGGACTGTCTCAGGTGTAAAACTTATATTATGTGTAATTTGTGAAACTTTTTTTATATGGATTTGAATAATATATTCCGTATTTTGTATTCTCTCCTACCAAAATAATCATTTTATATGAAAATTATAATCCTCAAGATATACAATAATAATCATAATTATTTAATATTCGATGTAAAATATTGTACGGGATAGTGCAATCTCCTATTAACAAAAATAATGCAACTATTTGGTTAAAACGGAATACAATATGTTTATACTTTTTTTTTAAAAAAATTTGATCATAAATTCCATATTAAATATTATATGTGATATCTTCCACGTAAAACATGTGATTTTCATAATCAATGTAATGAATCAAATTTCCATAATTACATACTTTCTGTGGTGTATAGCTTTATGTGTGATGTAGTGATATTTAAATCAGTAAGATGTTAGAGTGTGGTTGGAGAAGAGAAGGGTGACACACATGAGGTCAAGAGTTCGATTTGCGCCTTGCTCGTTTGGTCTATTTTTAAATTTTTGTTGTGGATAGCTTTAGGCGGGAAAATATATGAGTTGAGTTATTTGGTTAGTGGAAAGGAGGATTTTTTTGGGAAATGAATAATTTGTGAATTAATTAAATATAAACTTTTGAATTTATATTCCATAATATTGAATTGACTTATAATTAAGTAAATACTAGATTAAAGTCGGTGCGCTGCACGGGTTATTTGCCTTAATTACATTGATGATGTATATTCATTAAATAAGAAACTTAATCAAACTATGTCATTACAATAAATAAGATGATCACATGATATTAGTAATAAGAGCTTATTTTAAAACTGAAAAGAACACGTGATTGCTCTTATTTATAATATAAAATTTCATCACCTTATTATAAATTTTCGATGTGAAAATAATTTTACGTTTGTAGTCTTATTAAGAGATTTTTTAAGACTCAAAAGTGTTTTATAGTCTTAAGATCTGCTTTTAAGATCCAAAAACGCACGATTACTCTTATTTATAATATAGAAGCATCGCCTTATTTTAATATTTTCGATGTGAGATAATTTTAGGTTTGTAGTCTTTTTAAAAGTTTTTAAGACTAAAAATATTGTTTGTTGATATTTAAAACCGAAAAATGACTCATTTATGATATAGAATTCCATCACCTCATCATAATTTTTCGATGTGGTATAATTTACTTAATTAAAGTTTACAGTTTTAAGACCAATTTTTAAGACTTAAAAGAGTTTGTTTTTATATCTAAGTTAAAAGGACAAACGATTACTCTTTATTTATATAATAGAATATGATCATCTTATTATATATTTTGGATGAATGATTACTGTTATTTATATAATAAAAAAATCACCTTATTATAAGTTTTCGATTTGGGATAATTTTACTTAAATTTATTTAAGTTTAGATATAGTCTAAATAAGAACTTTTATTTATAGACGAATGATTGCACTTATTTATAATATATAGAATTTCATCAACCCATCTTAATTTTTCGATGTGAGATAAATATAATTTAACTATATAGTCTTAGTCTTAGGAACTTCTTTTTAGTCTCAAAAGATTGTTGGTTAATATCTAAGAACGAAAGATTACATAGAATTCTATCACCTCATTATAATTTTTCGATATGTGATAATATAATTTAACTTTATTTGTAGTCTTATTAAGAACTTTTTTAAGACTAAAAAGTTTTTTTGTTGATATCTAAGAACGAATGATTAGTCTTATTTATAATATATATTTACATCACTTCATCATAATTTGGAGAAATGGTTACTTTTATTTATATAATAGAATTTCATCGTATTATCATACTTTCTTCGGTCACTATTTTTTGCCTCATTTCATTAAAATATTCCTCACAAATATTATGGTAATGGAGAAAAAAATAGTGAACGAAGAGAGTATGATAATACGATGGAATTCTATTATATAAATAAAAGTTTATAGCTTTAAGACTCAAAAGAGAAGGAGTATAATTTTTCGATGTAGGATAATTACTTAAGGTTATAGTTTTAAGAGTTTTTTTAAGACTCAAAAGATTTTGATTGATATGTATGAATAAATAATATTTATAATATAGAATTCCGTCACATTATAATTTGTCGATGTTGGATAATTTAACTAAAATTTGTAGTCTTATTTATAATATAGAATCATCACCGTAACTTATTTGAATTGTTTCGATGTGGGATAATTTTAAGTTTGTAGTCTTATTAAGACCTTTTTTTAACTCAAAAGTTTTTTAAACTCAAATTTTTTTTAAAAGCAAATAAAAAAAGATTACAAATTCGTGACCTCATCATAATTTTAAAAAAATGATATAGAATTCCATCATAGTTTTTAAAAAAACAAAAGTTTTTTGTTGGTTGATATTTAAAAACAATGATTACTTTAATTTAGTAGAAATTCGATCATAACCTCATCATAATTTTTCGATGTGGAAAAATTGCTTAAGTTGGTTGATGTCTAAAGAATTTTTTTTATTAGTTTTATTTATAATATAGAATTTCATTACCTTATTATAATTTTTTTATTTAAGTGTATAGTCTTAACAACTTTTTTAAGACTCGAAAGATTTATGTTTGATGAAACTTTATAATTTTTCGAATGTGGATAGTTTTACTTAAGTTTATAGTCTTAATATCTTTATCTTTATCTTTTAAAGCAGAAACATTTAAAGCCTCCACATTCACCCACGTCATCTGCCACATCAAATCCAACATGGCACCTAGCTGGCAGGCAGTTTACATTTGATTCATTTAAAAAAAAAGCCTAGCAGTTGCACGGACTGCTTCAATTAAGAGAACTGCTTGAATAGTGGATTACAATTTCAACTTCTTCCCACCACTACTGCTTGAATAGTGGGTTACAATAAAAACTAAATTAAACTCCTTCCCTCAATTAACTGCTTTTGGCAACTGCTTTGTTGAGGCAACCTTCACAATTCTATTAAATGCAGTAATCCCCTCTTCTATTTCTGAAATAATTCTGCAAATAAAAAATTGATCAATTAATATGGCATTTCACTTTAAGGCCATGTCTATTTCCCAAATAACACCAAATATGAATGCCATATCTATCATAGCTAGGGTGATGCGGAAGTGGGTGCGGAAGCCGATCAACAATGATTCCCAAGTTGGTAACAACTCTTCAAAAAAAGAGACCATTTACAGCGTCGACATGATTTTGGTCGATAACTCCGTACGTCACTTTGTCACTCATCTTTCCCCGTTTTTGTTCTTTACTTCAAGACGACTATTTTTAAATATCATTAAAAATCAAATTTATTTTTCTATGTTCACAAGGGATACACAATTCAAGCAACCGCGAGGCAAAAATTGGTGAAATATTTCAATTCCGGTTTCAAAGAGGGTGCCATATACACTATATCAAAGTTCTCCATCTCAGAAAATGTTGGGAACGAAAGAGCCACAACTCACAAGTGTAGAATATGGTTGGAATACAGTACCAAAGTTATGGCAATGCACCCTGATACAAGCATCCCTACATGTGTTTACAATTTCATTGATTTTGATGATATAATTCACTTGAACGTTCTTCCTAATCAATACTACGGTAAATAGACTCTCTAATTTTCCCCTACTTTTACTTTCAAATTTTATATAAACAAATCGACAACTTTAGGTAAATACCACGCACAATTGCAGATGTCGTGGCTAAATTTGTCGAGTATCATCCAGTTCGAATTTCACCCAAAGGAAATCATTGGACGACCATTACGCTTGAAAACTGCCAGTGAGTCTATTTTCTAATGATAAAGTCAATATAAATCAATCCTACTTTTCATTTACTAACTCTATTCTTTACCATACAATGCAGAAAGAAGCGACTGAAATGTTCAATTTTTGGTGATGTTTTAGAGGAGGTTATAGGCATTGTCAATAGCTATCTCGACAAGCCTCGCCCCATATTGGTGCTAAGGCATGTAAAAATAAATGATTGGAAAGGTACGTTATCAACTATCATGGTCTTCCACTGCACAACAATACAATACTGACAAACTGAAATTATGGGCATCGTAGTTTAAAAAAAAAAATTGTTATACTGATAGTCCAACCTTCGAAGCATCGAAAACTAAACAGTAATATAACTTACACAATTATTTCCCTTATTTCAGGTGACATCGGTATTGTTACCCGAGATGCTACGAAAATAGAGATCGAGTCACTTATTGATGAAGTGAACTCATTCAAAAGGATGTGAGTGCGGTTCCATATAAGTAATACGTTTAATCAGAAAAAATATTTCATTAGCTAGCCCTTTTTCTTAATTTTTTTTTCCAATGTTTTATGTATCTAGGTACCCTCCTACAAATTCACCTGATAGATGGAAATTGAGAGTTCCCCCATCAATGTCTACAGCCCCTATAAGCATTCTAATCGGAGCAACAACAATGAATCTAGCCCAGATCAAGAGTAGCACAAAGGTTTCTCCTTAGAATTTTAAATGACAATTACAAAAATAATTTAATCATTGGTAAATTCTACAATCCTAAATTTTTTAAACGTCAAACTAAGATTCAACTATGTCTTTAGGCAGAATGCTTTATCACATTAGCAACCTTTTATGAGATGGACACTTCTAGGGAGTGGTGTTACAACTCATGCGGGGAGTGTAGGTCGAAGGTTGTTATGAAGGATGACGGTTTATGGTATTGTGAGAAAATAGGCTACAAGTACATTGGTGCTAAGATGAAGGACCCTATTATCAGGTTTGTAATTTGGCATTCAATAGTTAACCAGTTAAATTATAAGATAACTTACAACATTATGACAAATTAATTAATATACAGGTTCCAAGCAAAAATTTTGATCGTTGATCAGGACAGTGAGTTTATCGAGGTCCTATTATGGGATGAAGACATGAGAAACCTCCTAGGAAAATCAGCCACAGAAATTCTTAAGGAACATGAGGTGAAAATCTTTATCTTAGAACTCAATATAAATATTATGCATGCATGCAATTATAAAATTTCATTTAAGTGATGCTAGGATGCAAGCCCAAGTGGTCTCCCTCCTCCTGATTTTCGTATCCTTATAGACAAGGAATTCCTCTTCAAGGTCCGAATAACTCAAGCCTTCAATATTAAAAAAAAATCAACTTGCTACACGGTAACAGGATTATCCAACAATGAAGCTGAGATAGATGAATGGAAGAAAATCATGTACGGGGATGAGGTATACATTAGTAGAATGCCTAGAATTTATTGTGCATCATATTTTAGGGTGTAAGGTTTCTTTCTATTTTGTTACTTACTACTATTTATTACATCGGAAAACATTCAATTTCCTTATCACCCTATGATGCAGGTTGCATGTGTTGGCATGGGAACAAGTAATGAAAATGCCAAAAATGTTGATGTAACTACTGAAGACTTAGTGGTATTCATATTTTTTATTGTCTCAGCAGTTTACTCCAGTCAATTTTTAATGTATAACAAATATCTTTTTGACATTCTGTCTTCAAAAGATAAAGGTTGATTCCACTCAAGCAGCAACTCTGATGGACCCAATTCGGGGTGTGCAAATAGAGAAAATGGTATGTAAATAATGATCTTGATCCTAATGCAATTATCGTGTCCCCCATAATCAAACAAAGTGCCCAAAATTTCACGCACAACAGAATAAGAGCCTTACCTTTCATATTTCTGATTTCTTTTTTCCAGAATGTGATTTCTTCAGTGCCAGAGATTGGTGATGCTGTACCACCAACGACCATTGACAGTGTAAGTGCTTTTTCATCAAGTGTGTGTCAATATTACATACATAAACACGCAAATCTATATCTAAAGTGTTACACTTATTTCAGTCCATGCTAATCGATGAAGGAACAATTACTGAATCACTCACATTCATAAAGTCAGCCGCACGGTCCCGGAAACGAAGCAAGCCGAAGTCTCCATCAGATTAAGATCTCTTCAATTTGTCAATCTAAGTTTTTTACTTCAGTTTTTAAGTGATGTAATGACATTCAGAATTGTGTTTTTCAACTTCAAGTTTTTGTTGTAATGACTTTCAGAATGGTTGCTTTTCCAACCTGCAATATGTTTGCTTTTGAGCTTCAAACTAAGACCCTCAGGCAATATGTTTTTTTCACTATTTAGAATGGTTGCTCTCCAACCTGCCACTCTAAACCAGGGTGCTACAAGTATACACTTCAACCAAAGTTCACACCATTAGAGGCATGCTCTACCAGGAGCGTCTTACTTTTGACCATGAGTTTAGGTTGCACGGATAGTAAGCCACCAATTCCTCATAGATGATTAATGATTATTGCTCATCATCGAGATCTTTATTTAGACAGCCTCATTGTGCTCCAACTCCCTAAGAGCACTAAAGCAATTATGCTTCAACACTTCAATTAGTGGTTGGAATCACAATGCGTGTATTAGATGTCATGCACCATTGTTCAGCTTACCTTCCCTAAGAGCGTCCTACGACTTAATATGGTCGTGTATACACTACAATTAGGGGGGCACCTTCTGAACGTTTTTTTGTCAATCCGATTATGAACCGCAAATTAAGGACATTCTTAGAGCCTATGATCAACAAACAAAGTTGCTGAATTGCAGTGTCATTCCTACATATTAGAATAAACTTATTTTAGATAAAGTCGTCATCAGAAGTCATTGTAGAAGTCATCAGATTAAACGTAAAGCAAATTTATTTTATAAAAAGTCATTAGAGGTCATCAGATTAAACATAGAAGTCATCAGAAGTCATCACCCATTGAAATTTGCAAAAGACAGCCATCAAATTTATTAACATAGAAGCCATTAAAGTCATCACTAATAAACTATTATTATATATTAAATGCACTCAAACCAGTTACCTTATAAAAAAACCCCAAGGTAATACCACTGCTCTTCCATACAGTTGTTCTATATAGTTTAATACAGTTCATTTATAGGAGTTACTCAGTGTCCTACATTAGCCCAACTCCATGATTTCGTAACTGCGATATACTTACCCAACCGTGCAACTACTACAGTTTGGAGTTCAAGTTCATTAACTACTCTTTGAAAAAAAACTACCAAACAGTCCATCAACTGAAAAATAAGATAATGGGAATGTAGTCATGGTAACTACCCCCTAGCACCATTTATCTCTCCATAATTACAATTTTTTCCAAAATCATCATACCAATATCATCTCAACTATAGTTTAATGATGTTAATAAACCAACTATTTTCATGAATTTTATCAAATGTTGTTACAACATTATGTTCACTGTTCAAAGTCTTATGCTGATGCAATTAAGAAGTCTACAATTTTGCTCCACCGTCATCGTTATGTGCTTATTACGGACAGTACAAGTTCAAGTTCATATTCATTGAATTATTCCATTATTATTAAAATAAAATAAAATCATGGTCACAAATTATGAGAATAATAAAACTGTAAAACCAAACTGATAAATCAAGTTACTGTACAAAAACACATCACTTGAATGAAGTTACTTATCTTTTGAACTGCAATATCCCATTTCTTTTTCAACCGTCCATGATCACAACTATAGTAATTTCACATTCACCTCAACCTCCACAATCTCCATCTCCTTAATAACCTCCCTTGCCAAAAACCGCCAAAAAAACCATTAAAACCTATCAATCCTCAACACTATAAATACCAAAGACAATGCAAACCAAAAATCTCAACAAAAACATTCACCATGGAAACAAAAAATACAGAATTAATTCAACCTTTTATTGAAGGCAGAGTTGTTTGTAAATGGAAAGGAAACCCTACAAATATCCAAAATCAAGAATCGACATCACTTGAAGTTTTAATGGTGGATAAAAACGTAAGTGAGATTTGTATTATTTTTTAAGTGTGATTACGTACTAATATAACTTAAAATTTAAACGGATCAATGATGCAAGCAACCATTCTGTATTCATCAAGACATCAACATGAAGAAAGTTCAGTTAAGGCAAAGTCTACCGAGTGAAGAAGTTCAAATTAGTGCCAAATTTTGCGAGGGAAGCAACGACACAACACAAATGGCGTCTTCTTATTCAACGCACGACATCTGTGGAAGAAATTCAGAATGAACAAATCCCAATTTTTGGTTACAACTACGTTTGTTTGCAAGACATAATTGACAGCAAAGTGAATGGACGAACCTACCTTGGTAGGTTACTAAATCTTTTTCAAAAATAAGTCAATAAATGTTTATTATATTTACGTGGTGTGCTTAACAGTTATTTTCGTTCAGATGTTGTTGCTCAAGTAGAAGAATATCGAGTAGTTCTCCAAAGTGGACCGTTAATTTGCTCAATTCTAGAGTTGCAAGACATCAATGGTATAAACATGTCGATGTGGGTGTGGGGACAACTTGCTGAGGATATCAAGATAATGGTCTCAGATCCTAAATTTTACACCGAAAAGCAAATCATAGTGTTTCAGTGTGTGAAAAGGTCTCCACGCGATGGTACATATCTACTCTATTTGTAAATCATTTAATTATAATTTTGTATACAAACACGTATATAATAACTTTAAATATCATAGGTATAATGCGGTTAACAACAAAAGATGCAACGAAAATTTACATTCAACCAGATGTACCAGAAGTGAACGAATTCATTGCTAGGTAAGAGTACTATAATATCAAAATTATAATTATTGATTAACAGACGTTTCATCACCTAAATAATACATTTTGATAAAAAAACAGAAATGCAAGTCGTGGAGCAGCTCTTAGGGACATCATGAAGGCAAAATGGAAACATATAGAAGAAGACGAAGAAAACGATGAAGTCGGGAATTAGGGATGCAAAAGTGTTTTTAAATGATGAACTCGAATCAATTTAAAATTAACTGCCTTTTTAAATGTTTTTGGATGATGTTTCATTTTACAGTACCTCTGGATATTTTTATTCGTTTTTTTAAAAAACTTTTGAATTTAGCTTATTTTTGTATTCATGTTTATTAAAGTATTAGATGTTGGTGTTTGTTTAGTATATGCATGCATTATCACCATTTGCAACAGATTTGGCAGCTAGATAACTGAGAGAATGCAGAAAGGCATGGAAAGGCAACAAAATGGAATAAAAAGGCATGGAGAAGACAAATCAGATTCTTTGGCTATCAACTACAAGGGCATTTTTCAACAAATAATAGAAGAAATATCTTAGTATTGTATATGCTATTTTTTCCCTTAGTGTTTAAGGTTATCAGTTTAAGATTGTCCATGGATTTAGATTACCACTTAGTGTTGTATACGCTATTTTTTTCCTTTGTGTTTAATATTATCAGTTTAAGATTGTATATAGTGACAAATTTTAAATATCAAAATTAATTATTCTTTCTACATTTTTGTTACACCATCGCCGTTATATGATTATTGAAGACAAATCATGAGAATAATAAAAATGTCAAATCAAACTAATAAATCAAGTTACTGTAAAAATCCACATCACTTGAGTGAAGTTACTTATCTTTTGAAGTGTAACATCACAAGTACAATGCCTCATTCACCTCAACCTCCACAATCTCTATCTTCAAAATATCCTCCACAATCTCTATCTTCAGAATATCCTCCTCTGCCAAAAAATATTAATTTGAACTAAACATATCAAAATTAACTAGGTACGTCACCCGTGAAATTCACGGGATTATCCGCTTAAAAATCGCATGCCCTGGTTTTTGTAAATCATCCACCAAGTTGTTTCGTGAATGTATATACGTAGTTGTTGTCTCAAATTACACGTGGATCGATTTCTTATTTAACGGAATTGGAGATAGTTGAAATGTAGTTTCGATTGCAATAATTGGATAATGGAAATAGTTCATAAAGTGGGTGGTTACAAGCAGAAGTTCAATCTAATTAAATAGTTCATTGGCAGTATTGAAATTAAGAATCAGTGTGGCGGTTTTCCCTTTTCTTTGCCGGTGTTTTGATAGGTGTCGGGCTTCTTGGACGCTTTCCTCCATTGCTTTTGCTCCTGTACTCAAATTTGTTAGTTGCGTTGCCTTTTTTTGGTGCTAAAAGAAACTTTATTTAATTATTCGTCTAATTTGATTGACCTGTCTTCATTGTGCGGTGGGTGTTCCATTTGGGCTTGTTCAATTTCTTTTGAGGTTGTTTCCTTTGGTCCACCTCCAGAAGCATGATTCTAAATATGTTTTCAAAAGTGTTAAATGTTAAGTGTACGATGTTCACCTACTTTTATGTAGTTGGGCACCTTTTTCGTTTGTTGTTGAGACACACTTACTTCTTCTAATATATTGTTGGCGATGTAAGTCCTTAGAACCTTTAATTCTCTATCTTGGCCGTAGTTGTTTGTTCCTATCGCGACCTTAAATGTGAAAAACTTGCCAATACAACTCTGTAGTATGTTGTATACTCTTTGTTTTCCGTCGTCCTGTAATTTTTTAGAGTGGTTGAGTTGTCATAATGTGGTGAAAAATTAGTATCATTGGTATATAAGTTGACTGGGAGAAATGTTGAGCCAAGTGTACGTGTACCTTCTCGTAAATGTCCAATAGTTTGTCTATTGGTTGCCCAATTATTTTTTTCCGCCTCTTTATCAAAAATGACGATACTTGCTTCACTGTCCCCGTCTGATAATGTCCCGATGATTCTGTACCTGTAATTTTTCATTTGGTAGTATATTTTTTTTAGAAATGTTGCATTTGTAGCATAAAGACACCATTTTAATCTTGCTTGAGTTTTATTTGGTACCTTTGAGTTGGGTATTGTATCTGCTGTCGACATTTGTGACAATAGTTGTCGGTTCCAAGTCCCTTCCTACACGTCGGACATGAGATGTATCTCCATTCAATGTCGGTCCTAATGTCAACTATTTGTCCGTGACACGTGTAGGTTGCTTTTTGTGCGTTGGATTGGGTCCGAACAAAAGTTTCGTAATATTTCATTTGAGTTTCTGTAAAATTTTATATAGTTATTGTAAATGTTATCTTACCATGTCCGTGATCTCCATCTCCTTGAGCTCCTTAATTGGTTTTCGATTGGCTGTCATTGTGTCCTCAATTTGTTGTTGTATGGTGTTTTGGAGGTGTGCAACTGATTTTGGAGATGTAACTCTGCATTTATTTTGAAAATAAATAGTTTTTTTATAGAGTAGTTAGTTTCTAGCAAATGCTTTGTGTGTGGAGTTACCTTTCCAATAACTCTCTTGTTTCAGGTATGTCCATGTCTATATACACTTTTGTTCCGTGAGTGCTCTGTAGTTGGTATTCATCTGCATTGAAAGTGAGCAGGTTTAGTAACATATAGAGAATAAATTTGTGGGAGCTACTTCTTACCGTTGTATAGGACAACTCTTGTTGAGGTAATGATAATTGTGTTAGGCTTGCCGGATTCTGTTGTGAAGATTCCGTCAACGTATTTGGTTGCCTTTCCCCATAATGTGACCCTAATCTTATTGTCCCTATACATTGAACATTGTAGGCTTAAATATCAATGCATAATCGAATAAAGTTTACGACAAATACCTTTAACATGAAATCTCACCTCTCATCTTCAATGAAGATGTGGCGTATTTCTGTAGGTCCGTTTGTTGTCATAACGTGAGCCTTGTCCTCTATTCCCGTCAGAAGTCCTACGACATCTGCATGCATCTTCAAGTTAGTGTGTGAATGTGAACACTCTAATTAGAAGTAAATTTATGTAATTTGGGTTAGGTACCTATCAAGTAGTCTGTTTCGTTGCTTCTTTCCTCAAGCAGATGCAGCGGATGAAATTCAAACTTATACATTGGAATATGTTTCTCGTTTTGTGGTGACTCGAGGACAGAAGTGAATGGGGTGAACTTAATAATGTTTTCATTTGTATTGACGGGACGATATCCTCTTTTATTTTTTTCGACATCAAAGTGCGTTAGCTTGTATACTTGACCTTCTTGAAGTAGTTCCTTGAAACTGTGCATCCATTTTCTATTGATAGTTGCTTGTATATGATCGCCCTGTTAATTGATGGTTCCCATAGACGTAAGTAAATATTTGGGTAAATTGTATTGTGGTTGGTAAGATAATATTTTATACCTGTGCATCTAGAAAAATCACATCTAGTGACACGGGAATGTCATTTGCCTTTGGTGTCACATTCCACATCCTAGTTGCTCGAGCGATTATTTGGTAGCGGGATTTGGATGGCACCATTGTTGCTATGTTCGTGGTAAGGGGAGCCATTTCCTTTTTTTTGTTATGTTCTTTTTGAATTGTGATTGTGTGATTGGTTTTGTGGTATTTATAGTCAGTTGTTGACTTGTGTGTTTTATTTTTGAGCACTCAAAGAGTCGCAATTTATTTCGATCTCTTTAGGTGGGTAATTAGTTTTTGTAAGATATGATTGTATGATTGGTCTTGTGGTATTTATAGTCAGTTGTTGACTTGTGTGTTTTATTTGTGAGCACTCAAAGAGTCGCAATTCATTTCGATCTCTTTAGGTGGGTAATTAGTTTTCGTAAGATATGATATATATATATATATATATATATATATATATATATATATATATATATATATATATATATATATATATATATATAATAAGACTAAATCGACAAAGGGAAAAAATTAATAATAATAATAATAATAATAATAATAATAATATATTTATATTATTATTATTATTATTATTATTATTATTATTATTATTATTATTATTATTATTATTATTATTATTATTATTATTATTAATCATGAAGTCAATTCAATGTTGGTTAATGGAGAAGATCGTAACCGCCGATTAATTTCATGATAATAAATTTCGGATACTATTGAAACGTTTTTTTTCGGACCATTTATTCTTGAGCATTCATGGATGATTATAGTATAGATGCTATTCAATGGTGAAGAAACAAATAGTCATAAACAAATGATATTGTCGATAGGCTTAGTTTTTGTAGCTGGCGCAGAAGTTTGATTTAATTTGTACTATTCAATTGAGTTAACCTCTAATTTATCCGTATTCTTATAAACTATGTATCCTAAGATGTTTGTTCGTATGATTGTGCGGGTAATTAATTTTCTTAAAATATGGTATCGAAAGAACAATATTGTATAAACTTAATGCATGATTGTGGACATAAAGTTTATTAAATGTGGGGTAAACGAAAGGGTAGAAACCGCCGCTCTTAATTCTATTTACATCAAATGTTACGATTGTAGACAAATTAATTTAACTAATAAACTGATTAATAATATCTTATGTAATAACATAGGCAAATGAAAAGTTTTTGATGAAATAATGAATCATTTAATTAATTATTTTTTGAATATATTTTTTAAAGTTTAAAACACTAAGTAAACTATAATTTTAATAAACAGTGCAACAAAAGTGTCGCGTCGCAAAAAATTTAGTATGGGGAGAGTCTTTTTTTAAAATTGATTCAGCATGGTAATTAAAGATTTTATTCAGAACAATGTAGATTAAACGAAGAGATCAATGAGTCGACAATTTTTAGTGAGATTCGTTAATATATGGTCGTAATATGTATAGATTTGAACTCTAATAAATAAGTAATGATATGATCGCCGTGAGTGCTCTGTACAGATAAATTTTCTATGTTTTGTTCGCCTAAATCAATCCTGAATTATAATTTATTCTCGATATTGTCATAGGTCATATTTTTTAGGTTCTACCGTTTTCATGGATTTTATACTCTCTATGTTGTTTTTAATGTAAAAAATTAAAATGATGGGCTATTGTAATCATGAAGTCAATTCAATGGTTTCTTGAGGCATTTAATTTTTTGCCACGTGGCGGGCATTAAATGCTTAAGCAACTTTTTTTTTTTAATTATTATTATTATTATTATTATTATTATTATTATCATCATCATCATCATCATCTATAAATTCCTTCATTTTGTGAATTTAGTCCAAATTTTAAAACATTTAAAACATTTCCCCATCTATTTTAAAACTCTATTTTAAAACATTTCCCCATCACGTTTTGAATCCCTCGCTTTTCAGGAATAACGATCCTATCCAAAACTTTTATTTAATAATTTGTTGTATTACATTAGTAATTGAACAAAACCTTTTCACTTACCCTTATGTAATTAATATTTGTCATAATTCATTGATTATTTATATATAGATTTATTGTTTTCATTAACAAATTTTCTAAAACTTTAATTTGGCACTAATTGTTTTTATTAAATGTAATTAATTACATTAGTAATTGATATTATTTTTTTTTGGACTAAATGTAATTAATTACATTAGTAATTGACCAAAACCTTTTCACTTACCCTTATGTAATAATTAATATGTGTCATCATTCATTTATTATTTATATAAATTTAATTATTGTCATTAAGGAAATTATTGTGACGTACATTTTCAGGAATAACGATCCTATCCAGAACTTTTATTTAATAATTTGTTGTATTATTATATGTGATATTTGATAATAAGATTTACTGATAATGAATGAAAATTTCATTTGACTTACAATATTTTAATCACAATGTAATACATATCACAAACCTTTCGTTTACCCATAAGTAATTATTTTTTTTCATAAATAATTCAATTTAATTTAGGCGGTAATAAATGTATTGCGGATATTACTTTTCGGATATTGTTTTTGGTTAGAGAATTATGCAAAGGCAGTAATCAAGTATGAAATTGGATTTTTACAAAAAGTTACTGTATGAAATTATGAAAAAAACAGTACATATATGTAAGCAACAAACAAAATGCAATAAGAGTAAATCAGAGCCGAATGGAAAAATTGTAAAAGCACAAACAGTTGCAACATCCTCGTAATCATATTTTGTAGCGAAGCTTCAATATAAATAAAAGCACACTCTTATGCACCCAACATCCGTGATATTTAAAGTTAACTTGGAATATATTTATATAAATAATCAACTTAATTATATTCTGAATATATATGCAAGAAATTGAAAAACAAAAACAGCTGTAACCTCTCCGTAATTATATTTTGTAAATTTCTTCAAGTTTGAATATATATAAAATCACGCGCTCATGAACACCAAATCCATTATATTTAAAGTTAACCTGAAATGTATATATAATTGGGGAGAATATTTTTAAAATAGAACGGGGAATTTTTGAATAAGACAAATTTATATAAAAAATTAACTGAAACAAAACTGTTATACCTGAAAGCGAGGGATTCGAGACGTTATCAGTGGTTTCACGTAAGGTCACCAAACAACAACAAAGGCACCTAAAAAAATTAGCACTAAAAAATTAGAACGCACAAAGAGCAAGTATACAATTGGGGAGAACATTTTTAAAATAGATGGGGAAATGTTTTAATAAGACAAAATAATTATATAAATAATCAACCAGAACAAAATTATTATACCTGAGAAATGAAAAATTGCAGAGTTGATTATTGGCCTCGCATGAATTTACTAAACCAAAACAAATGCGAAAAGATGAAATCAGCACTAAAATTAGAATCAAGGAACAACAATTGTACAACTGAAGAGAATATTTTAAAAATAGAACGGGAACTTATCTATTTAGAATCATGAAAAAACAACACATATATAAGCAACCGAACAAAATGCAATAAGAATGAATCAGAGCCGAACGCAAGAAATTGAAAAACCAAAACAGCTGTAACCTCTTCTTAATTATATTCTGCAAATTTCTTCAAGTCTGAATATATATAAAACCACACGCCCATGAACAACAAATCCATTATATTTAAAGTTAATGTGAAATGTATTTATAATTGGGGAGAATATTTTGAAAATAGAACGAGAAATTATTGAATAAGACAAATCTATATAAAAAATGAACTGAAACAAAACTGCTATACCTGAAAAGCGAGGGATTCAAAACGTGATGGGGAAATGTTTTAAAATAGAGTTTTAAAATAGATGGGGAAATGTTTTAAATGTTTTAAAATTTGGACTAAATTCACAAAATGAAGGAATTTATAGATGATGATGATGATGATGATGATAATAATAATAATAATAATAATAATAATAATTAAAAAAAAAAGTTGCTTAAGCATTTAATGCCCGCCACGTGGCAAAAAATTAAATGCCTCAAGAAACCTTTTAACTTTATTTATAGATTATACTTCCAAGTATTAAATTATTAAGTAAAGCAAAGAAACAAATGTGATAAGAAATCAGCTACACAAATTCTGCCAAAAAAGGATTGTAAACGTAGTATGTATCTTATTTGATAGAATGTATATATCTTATTACTTCCCATGTACAAATAAAACTCTAATAATATTATTTTCAGAATATTGTTTAGAAAAGAGTTTTAATATAAATAGAATTCAAATCTACATGGAAAACAAGACCGACATACATCTATAAATAGAACAAAAACTGTGAATTTACGTAACAAATACTTTGGGAAACCAATTATATACAAATGAATAAAAATACAATGGAGCCACAAAATATGTCATTCTCCGACATTACAAAAACACAGAAAACAAATTACTTTGAAGTTCGAATGATAAGAATATGGGAAGTTAATTATGAGCACATGCAACATTCATTGGAGTGTCTTATGGTCGATAAAGAGGTAAAAACACACAGTAGAATGCATTATCTTTAAGAATTAAGATAACTTAAATACATAGTTAAATGGCAAACATGATATAACAAAAATTTTCATATTCAATTTTTAATGGTCTTTTCCATTTCAGGGAGCAGTAATGCAGGGGAGAATTATTGATGAATTAATACAGCAATTTCAAGGAAAAATAAGTGAAGGACAAACATACAAGATAAGCAAATTTGCAATATGTTCAGACTTAGGGGACTTTAGTGCTACATCGGAATTGTGGTGCTTACAATTTACAAGCCGAACAATAATCGAAGAGATTATTGATCCAACTATCCCAAGTTTTGGATTTACGTTCATGAGTTTTGAAGATATCAAAGACGACACAACAGAAAGAACTCTATTCGGTAAGTATTGATATTTCATAATATTGTTATATGAACTTACAAAACACGACTTATATTCCTATATGTACATATTTAATTGAATGCCTTGAATATTATGAGGTAATTTTCGCAAACACCCAATGGGCCACAACACACCTCTATATATCAAACATGTCAGACACAAGGTAAACTGATTTAAATATTGTGTTAAATTACTAGGTAATATATTAGAATATTGCACTAATCGTTTTTTTTGTAGTCCAAACATTATACATATATCAATTTGTGATGATGCTACAAAGGAGATTGCTGATCTTGCAACCGATGAGAATTTTTTCAATGGAAAGCCAGTTTTAGCTTTTCAGTGTTTAAGCAAACCACATTCCAAAGGTAATACAAAAATAATAATTTCACTACTGTATATCAACACTTTTCTAAATTTAATTTCAGGATAATTCTTATTGTAAAGGCATAGTCGAACTAACAAACAATGTGGCTACAAAGATATTCAAAAACCCTAACATTCAAGAAGCTCTTGAATACTACGACAAGTAATCAACTTCAAACATCTCAATATTTTAACTTTTATTGATTATAATGAATATTGATGATTTACTTCAACTAACAAAATATTTTAACAATGAAATGCAGGAATCAGACTAAAGGGCCTTTTAAAAGAGTCATTTTAAAAGCAAAATGGAGCGAAGCAGATTCGGACGATGAAGAACAGATGGACCAATACTAACAAATTAATAACAAATTTGGTTGTTAGAAAACTATCCAAAACATGTTGTGCAACATCACAACTTTTGAATTAACTTTTAATTTTTGTCAACTAATTAGTATTACAAAATTGTCTAGATAAATTTATGTGATTTAACATTAATATTTCAACATTAATACATAAAGGAATCATATTATTATTGTGTTCTAATTATTAAATATTCATTACTAACAAAAATCAGCCAACTTATATTCATTTCACGTTGTCAGCCTATATTATGTCAAAAACATTATTTTAAATTCACCTTAACAGTTCATTCAATAGTCTATAACCAATTTCAAGTAAGCCTTTACTAAGTTCTACCGTCAAGTATTAACATGATTAATGAAAAATGACTAAGTCTTTATTCAAGTATTAACATGATTAATGAAAAGTGATTACGTTACAAGTGACACCCAACTAAGATGTAAATTAAATATGTCACTCACATGACAAGTCACTTATAATAAATTGGTCAAAAACATTGAATTAATAGGCAGGTTAAGATTTAAGTACATATTCTTTGAATTATTCTATTATTACTTAAATAAAATAAAATTATCACCACAAATTATAAGGAGATGAAATAGTAAAATCAAAAACATCAATATGTTATTGCTGTAAAAAAACACATCACTAAAGAGATCTTTACTTACCTTTTTAACTGCAATATCCCATTTGTTTTTCAACTGACCATGATCACAACACCATCTCCCATCATGCACCTCAACCTCCACAACCTCCATCTCCATAATAACCTCTCATGCCAAAAAAACATATATAAATTGTGTATTAGACTCTACAAAAATTTATTCACATTATCAATCTTATTATATTTGCTCGAATGAATAAGAGCGTTCACTCTCCACAAAAAAATGTATTCTTATGAAGACGCGTATTCAAAGTCCAAGATTACCATGCATTTCTGATCTAATCAAACTTCACAAGGTCTAAATGCTATGTTGTTATTCCTTCATTTTTTTCTCATTAATCAATTGTTATGATTATGTCTAAAATAATTAGATATATTCTAGGGTGGAGATTACTCCATTGTAGGAACGTTGAAAGAAGTTGACACGTCTAATATTTGGCTCTGAAACAAGTGCAAAAGATGTGGTTGGACAGTTGGAATGAAGGCATATGGTCTGTGGTATTGTACAATGGATTACTGCTATGGATCCGAGAAGGGTGTCAAGGAAAGAGATTTCATGTATGTAACGACCACTTATTTCATAACCTTATATTAATTATTTCTGTTTTGGTTATTTGACCAACTTTTATTATTACAGATACAAGGTTAAGTTTTTAGTTGAAGATCATAATGGTGATAAAATTCATGTCATCACAAACAATGAACAGATGGAAACTGAAACTAGATATACTGCACTTGAAGCTGCTGATATGTTAATGATGGTACAAGCATGCTAATATAAAACACATAACATATGTCAATTTAATTTAAGTTTAAAGATTCATATATTTAATATTTCATTAACATTTTTTCTACATCATAGGTTGATTCAAAAGAGATACCACTTCCATTACTGACGCTTTTAAATAAAGAATTCATTATCGAATTAACAGTCTGTCATTACTTTAATGTTGTGACGGGTTCAAGGTGCTACAAAGTCCTTAATCTATGTGACAACTTAGAAGAGATAGGTGAGATGAAAAGCATGTGGTCAAATCAGGTAATTTTCTTTTCCTTATTGTTATAAAGTCATTGTTGCTTAGAATTTTCTATACTAATTGAGATTTGTAATTATAGGACAAAAGCGAACCATCATCACTTTCTGAGATTTCAATTGATGAACAATTGGTAGGTTAACTCATGATATTATTCATGTTTAATTTGTGCAGAAAACTCATTATAATATTACGATTAATGTAATTGACGGAGATATTATTGTGCAGACAACTTTACCGGATGGTTACACTTATGATGATGCAACATTTGTATGCAAGAACACTGAAAATGTTGCTGAAGTTACCCCAACCAGCAAGCTCCCTCTTAAACGGCAGTTCTCAGGCACATGGGATTCATCTGCACCAAAGGATCAGGAATCAACTACAAAGGAAACTTGCAAAATACTAAAGATCTGAAGTTCTGTTGTGCCATTGATGCACGATCGTTTTTAGTGTTTTCTTATTTCTTAGCATTGCATTTATGTTACTGAATACTACTTTATTTCTGTAACGTTCTTTATTTTTCTTTTTTCTTAGTATTGCATTTATGTTACTGAACACTACTTTATTTCTGCAATATAATGTCCTTTATTTTCCAATATTATTTCCCTTTTGTGTTTCCATTTCAATTATCATTCTATACGAAAAGATTATTTCATACATAACCTAAAGATCAGTTCAATCACCTTTAAAATGTCAAATGCAAAAGTAAACATCGAATAATAACTACACATTCATAAGTATATATGACATATTGTATAACAGACTACACATTTAATTGAAATCAAAACCAATTTCATTGTGTAAAAAATAGCTTTAATATTAATACGAGTATGAAAAAAAAAGACCGACTTGCCAATATAAGCACGTAAGTTTACCATATACGGAGTAACAATTTTTACGAAGGCAGTTATTTAGAAATGGTTACTTTATTTCATAGGATTATTTCTACATAGTGGGATGACATTACAATTTCAATTAATAACTTCTTAATAACTGCTGAGCTAATTTTCCCTATAAATTTTCACATTCAACCACTCATTCACTCAACTATTACTTCATATAAAAAATTCTCATTAAAAATTCTCATTCGATCTGCTTTATTCTACAATTAGTATCATTTTATTATTAAAAAGTATTAATGGAGAATACACTTGCATCAACATCAGGAAACAGAGGTAGAAGAAGAACTAGAAGAAGGGAGAATGGAAATCAGATTTCAATCACCAGTATGTTCTTTAACCAACAAATTATGTTTTTAAATAATCTTTACATTATCACTCTCATGGCCTCATTATATTCATATATCCATTCACGATATGTGACGATCATCATTTCTACATCATTTATCTGTCAAACATTAAAGCATCAATCAAGCAAAACAATTGTTGTTTTTAAAATCATATTCTGTATCAACTGTTTTATATTTAGTACGCAATCATAATCAGAATTTACAAGTATTAGATTTAATCAACCTCTATGAAATAGCTTAAATGATACATTATCCAGATTGCCATTAAATGTAATTTAGTATGTTAGAAACTCATTTATAACATTTTCAAGTTCAAGCTTGTTAAATACTTCCAAGTTTGAATTAAAAATATTAAACTAATGTCAAAAATGTGACGATTCAAATAATTTTATCAAACAGTACAAGTTTCAAAACAAAAAAATGTACTCATCATCACAAATGTAAGTTTTCAGGTTGAATTTGTTAGAAATAATGCAAAGATAATAGGTTGATATTT
Source organism: Agrostemma githago (assembly GCA_958450325.1). Classification (NCBI taxonomy): domain Eukaryota; kingdom Viridiplantae; phylum Streptophyta; class Magnoliopsida; order Caryophyllales; family Caryophyllaceae; genus Agrostemma; species Agrostemma githago. Next base: position 56,519,504 of record OY288243.1, read on the forward strand.
GTTGCATTGTAAGGGTATCTCCCATTAAGTAGCACATTGCCACCAACATTCATGATGGTTATGAATATCATTATCTTTATAGTAATGACAATTCATTACCAATCATAAATTGTCTTGGATACCCTTTGATTTTAGTCTCATATAGTCTTATATAAGGTGATATAAGAGAATGAGTATGAGACACATACATCAAATACTTCATCATCCAAATCTCTTGATAAATTCTGAGTATACCATCGAGTTCCAACTCCTAATGGTTGAGTACACAACCTTTTAGGAGTGTTGTGTGACCTTGGGGGACGACGCCCATTCCGATTTGTACCGTAGTCGGGGCGATTTCGCTTCTCATTCAGTGGCCTTCATACCACGACACAACAACGTATATTCTCTAGTTATATATCGCCCCTATAGTGACCCTATATTTCCAACAATTGAGAAACGAAATTATGTCACTATTATTGTGGTTGTGTTCATCACTTGTCATTGGAATTGTTTCAATTGGTTATCTTGTTTCGTTGGTAAGATTCATCTCGTTGAGGGTGAGACAACAGTTCGTTATTATGGCAATAACTCCGTTTCTAGAGCTCCGATTGGGACGTGTAATATGGCGTTGGAAAGCTAAGAAGAAGGGCTACAACTCTTTAGTTAAAGTCGTGAGCTGATTCTGCCATTTACTCTTTGGAAAACGGGACACAATGTCGTGGTAGTATGCTGAAAGTTTTTGAAGGTTTATGAGTGGATGGTATTATCTTTTTTTATTATCAATATTCATCCTTGAGAATGAGGTATGGTATCTATCAGTTTAGTTCTTGTCTTCAAGTGATTCATGATGATAAAATAAGTACGTTTGGTAGATGAGTATCATTTATCGTCATTGATTGGAAGATAAATTATCTGATAAGAGTAGGATGTTATATATGTTGTTTCTGAACATATGTTGGATGTGTTAGTCTCAATATTTCATGATGGATGATGAATTTGCACACATGTTTGTATTTGTATACAACTAAAAGGTGAATGTTTTTCTGTGTTTATGGAGAATATTATATGCCTACGATCAAAATAATTAATGTGATTATTAGTGGAGTAATAATTAATTATTAATGATTTTTGTGCAAATTATGTTGTCTTGGAAGTTGACAATGTGGGGATTATATGCTCTTATGAGTAATGAGAGCAATATTTGGATTTATTATATAGCCGTTATAAATTTATTATATAGCCGTTATAAATTTATTCTATGCACTTAATATATATGATATTGAATATTATTCATTAATCAATTTAAGAACATTATGTATGTTTTGCTTGAGAAAATTGAATATGTATAATATATATTGGGATTATATATTAGTGTGATTTTTCGTATCCTTATTAATGTTTTGAAAAGGCACGTGTGTACTTGTCTTGTAAATTATTTTGGATACATTTGAAAGAAGAATTTAACTTCACACTAGAGACGCATTAATGCTCACTCGAGTAAAATAAGCTATATGTGGGGGTTAAATATTTTATTTTTAATGACATGCATAATCTTGATCAAGTATGTATTAAATAATTGGATGAATTGTTTGATAAATTACTCTAAGAATAGATTATGGAATAGATAAATTGTCAGGCATAATTATTTGATATCTACAAGTTGGGATGATTAATGAATGAATAATTTGTATATTTTGGTTGAACGATTATGTTTGTCACTATTTCGTGGTGTGACAACATGTGGGGGAAGTCATTCAAACTTATTTGATAAAATTATTCATGCGTCAATTTTAGAGTTGATATCTTATAATTTGTGAAGAGTATGTATATCTCTAATTGTGGGGGAAAGTGATGATCGATAGCATGTTTTATACATGAATAATGGAACCAAATGTAAGAGTTTTAATTTGTTGACTAAGTCAATAAATAATGGTTGCGTAAGGTCCATTTATTTATGTTGTACATTTGGCTTACATCACACTATATGAGATTATGATGATTGATTTTATGTGAGTAAAGGATATATATTTTAATTTGTGGATTTGCAAAAAGAAAATATAAGTGAAACAATCATCGAAATCGTTGTTCTCTAATATAAGAATGATGATGTATATATGGTGCAATATTGAGAATTGCAACATGTTGGATATTTATAAAGATGTTGGATCACAAGGTGAGATACACAATGATCATGAGTAAGCTTTCATCTTTATAATAATTTTATTATAAGTCTATTGAGTAGACTGTTATAATTTTATGTATTACGTATGCGTATTATTTTGCTCTTTTAACCTTACCGAGGTAATGAATGGTGATTGGGAGCTTAATATTTATTGCATTATTGTGGGGGCATCAATTGCTATGCAATGTTTGATGCTAATTTCATCTTCATATTGCTAATAATGATGTGTAGTGAATTACACACATGTATTATGCAGATTTGAGAGAGTTGAAATCATCAAATATAATTTGGTGTATTTGAGAGGTTGAGCATATAGCTCTTAATGGTCTTATAGCCCAAATTTGGGTGGTCCTTATGCGGCGGACTTGATGAGATCACCGTAATGATAGAGGTTGAGCACATGGCTCTTAATGGTCTTATAGTATAGCCCAAATTGGGTGGTCCTGTGAGACGGACTTGATGAGATCACCGTAATGATAGAGGTTGAGATATTTCTCTTAATGAATCTATATCCCTATGTTTGGGTGGTCCTGTTGTGAAGGACTAGATGGATTCCCGTACGTAGTATTGAGAGGTTGAGCTTTCAAGCTCTTAATGATTCTATAGCTCATAAGTGAGTGGGTTATGTGGAGATATCCTTGATAGAATCACCTAAGTGAGTGTGAAGGGTTGACCTCCTTCTATGAGAGATTGAGTTATCTTTCTAGAGCACTCATCAAAATCCCAAGGTTCATTTGGCCATAAATTTGTTGAATCGTATTGCGGAACTCGTGTGGAACTTAAGGTATGATATGTGTTGTGAGGATAATTCAACCGAAATTCAATAAGGAATTCAAATCGAAAGATATTCTCTTGTTGTAAGTAAGTTGTTGACTCATTTCACTAATACGTTAATTCAAATCGAAAGATATTAACGTCTAAGTGTCAACCTTTTCATATGCTCAGAATTTTTGTTATTGGTTGCATTTGCATTAGTGGGGGATTGTTAGAAATAATGCAAAGACAATAGGTTGATATTTGTTGCATTGTAAGGGTATCTCCCATTAAGTAGCACATTGACACCAATATTCATGATGGTTATGAATATCATTATCTTTATAGTAATGACAATTCATTACCAATCATAAATTGCCTTGGATACCCTTTGATTTTAGTCTCATATAGTCTTATATAAGGTGATATAAGAGAATGAGTATGAGACACATACATCAAATACTTCATCATCCAAATCTCTTGATAAATTCTGAGTATACCATCGAGTTCTAACTCCTAATGGTTGAGTACACAACCTTTTAGGAGTGTTGTGTGACCTTGGGGGACGACGCCCATTCCGATTTGTACCGTAGTCGGGGCGATTTCGTTTCTCATTCAGTGGCCTTCATACCACAACACAACAACGTATATTCTCTAGTTATATATCGCCCCTATAGTGACCCTATATTTCCAACAGAATTCATATTAAAATAATGAAATCTATAATTTTGAGTGAAATATTCGATATTAAAAATTTAGATACTCATTAGTTGAACTTTCATTTATCAAGTATTATACATCATAGTTCTACTTTATAATTCGTAACTTTATTTCCCATGTTACAATACCATGTTCCAATAATATTATTAAGTTGCATTCATGTTATAATATTGTGGACATGACATAGGTCCACCCGACGCGGCCACGCGCGGGTTTGGGGAGGCGAATGAATCTCCATATGAGAATGGATCGAATTGAAATTTAAATCGAAGTTGGAGTCGCCACCGAATTTTGTGGTTATTCATAACCATTCGAACCCACTCTATGTCGTAGTGGGCCGTGTACAAAATATGGCCCATTTCCGATGTCAGAGTTTATTGGGTTCGTCCTTTAGCATTTGATACCGATACCGACTTGATCGGATATCATGTATTGAATGACTCTCGTTGCCAATGGTTTCAGACATCCGGAAACCGAGGTTCTCAGTAAGGGGTGAGGGTACGTGTTGGGAAGTTCACAAAGAACACCCAACCCCGCCCGCACATTAGCGGCCTCTACTAGGATATCGTTTGATTTTTGAATACGTGCGTTAGTAATACGATGAATGATATGCAAACATTGTTTTCCTAAGCATGTGAGGAATTAAATGGGTTGCTAAGTCGGTTTAATGCATGAAAAATTAACGTCAAAGTTGAATTTAGCATGTGAGATTCGTTTTAGTATAATAAAACAAACGATAAAAAAAATGAATTTGCTACAAGATGAACAAACGAGTTAGTATCGATTTGTGAAAAAATAATATAGCAAATATGATGAATATGCAAGATCGAGAGGATATTAGTCGAAATCTGAAAAATATCGTTAAAAAGACGTTGTTTTGTATAAAAAACGATGTTCGAAAAATAATAAAAAAGAAAAAAAAAGTATCGTGCGACAGCCGGCCGCGCGGCTCGCCCGGGATGCCGGCGGGTCACGTGACGGCCTGTTTTTTTGAAATCGGTTTTTTTGAAAATTCGATACTTTTATTGAATCGCGTACAAATATCGCATAATTTGCACTCGATCTAATATTTTCGATATTCGTTATATTTGATAGTCGACTACGAAATCAATATCAAATACTCAGAATGGTTTTAGAAAAGATATAAATTTTAGAAGTCGTTTCGTAGAATAAATAATAAAAACGAACGAAAAAAGCTAAAAAAGGAGCGCGGGTTTCAGACCCGTACGCGAGTCGCCTGTGAGGGGCGCGACTCGCGTGCGGGCCTGTCCCGATTTCGCTCGTTGTTCGAAAATTTGATAAATCGCGTACAAATACGAATTACTTTATACTTGATTTATGCTTTCGATATTCGTCGTATCCGATATTCGATTATGAAATCGAATATCGAATATTCGGAATGAATTTAGAAAAGGCTTTGAAAAAAAGTTTGTTTTGAACGAAAAAAAGTAAAAAAGAATTTTGAACGAAAAAGAATGTTAATTCTCTCCGCGTTAAAATCGTCGTATTTTATGAAAAGAAGATATAATGATTTTTTTAGCATCAACGAGATTTAATTTAGTTCTTGTTAGATACGATATTCGATTAGAGAATCGATATCGTATTTTAAGAACGTTTCGTTATATGAAAATAGTTTTAGTAATATCGATATTAGAAATAAAAAAATGCGACGAACGACCCATAATAAAAAAAGACTGAAGACGACGCTAGGACGAAAAAAAGACGAGGGAAAGACGAGAGAAGAGAAGAGAGAAGAGAGAAATCAGGTTTGATTTTACACCCTCAACCTACATGCTTTGTTAACTCGGATCGGGGCTCGTCGGAATGTGGCTAAGGCACGGGAGCGTCGGGTTAATGTCGGTGAGTTGTGGTGATTTTGGTTTGGACCTGAAGGGTGACGGATCTAAGGCCGGTTTTTTGTAGTCTCGGGTTACACTATCGGTTTCTCGATGCTAAGTGTATTTTTTGTGAGTTGTGTGAGGAGTTTATGTATATTTGATTGATAGAAAGTTGATGTATAATTGTGTATGTGAGGGTCCTATTTATAGGAGAAAAGGTTAGGAGAAGTACTCTTGCTTAGACAACAAGAAATACCGGTTTGGATAGGAAACGTAAGAAGTCAAGAGGAACGAGAATTCTCTTTCCTTGGCAAAGAAGCCACGAAATTGGCTGGAAAACAGGCTGCTCGGCCGAGTATTTGATGCTCGGTCGAGTGTTTGATTCGGTGTTCGGATAGAATTCCTACGTGAGATCGAATTCTACCTTTAACGGAATTGTTTAATATTTGTGTAACTGATTTTTTGTAGTATTTGACTCTAGGCCGGACTCGTGAGGTGACACGGCCTGCTCACGTGTCTCGAAAATATCTCTGACCGGGTATTTGACTCGGTCGCTAAAAGACGGTTTTACCCCCGGTGTCGGATTCGACCCAAATTAGTCTTATTTGACTCAAAACGACCCACTAGGCCTGAATTTGAGGTTGGTTTTGTGAAATTTGTACTCCGTAAAAACCCAAGCTAAATATCCATGATTTTGAGCCCATTTCCGAGTACGTTAAAGCATGCTTGCGTCCGATCATCATCGGGTGTTTGTCAGAAACTGCTATAGACACCTGGCGGTCAAAATGTGGGTGTCTACAAATATCCAGATCTACAATATTTGTTAACAAATATGATTGAAAATCTGATTCTTAGTTATTCATTGTATAATCACAATTTTTCCATCGTCATGTTTAAACTGAATGTAAGAGTACAATTGTAAACATAAAAATCTTTATAATTCATCATCAACAATTGAAATTTTGAAGTTGTATTTATTTAAAAAGACATAAGATCTATGACATTATCGGTTGTATTCATAAAGAAAACATCAGATCTACAATATTACAACACTAAGACAGAGAAGACAACGAAATTTTCCTCTTTTTTTCCCTTCATTCTTGCATGTTAGTCATTTTTCATTTTATTTTCTATAATCTCATGAAAATGGTTGTTACTATTTCTGATGGCTTAATTATAAAATTAATGAAAAAAATACACGTTATAAATATATAATTCATTATCGCACATTAGTTTTCAGGATGAATATATATATATATATATACACACACAGAAACATCAGATCTACGGAAATAAAAAAAACAGATCTACAATATTCAATTAAAATTAAAATTTTAATATTCAATTAAAATTTCTGTGAGATATTCAATTAAAACAGATCTACAATATTTCAATGAGATATTCAATTAAAATTTTAATATTCATCTGTCAAACAACGCATGTCACCACAACAGGCAAAAACGTAATTTCCGTAGCTTTAATTAACGAACTAAAGAAAAATAAATGCATAGATAAAAAATTCATGATCAGAACACTTTTTCCAGTATGTATTCGTAAAAAAATAATCAGATCTATAAAATTTCAGACAGATACGCACTTAAAATTAAATATTCCATTAGCCATTTAATCATGCAATCACCATAGTAGAAAAAAGTGAAAAGGAGATTAATAAATCGTTGTTTATACCTTCTATTTCTTTGTTAACTCATGATTATTACAACGATTAGTTAAACCATATCCGATGCATGCAATAAATAAACCCAATTTGATATGAACCTACACCATGCGCCGCACCAGCCACCAGATCCCCCAATATGCCCCCATTTTCTTCAGTATAGTATTCTTTTCCATTTTTTTGGATTTTTAATTCTGAATTTTATTTTGTATATTATGCATATCCCTCTTTATTTATGGTATTCTTGGGTTTGAATTACAAATTTTGATGGAGATTTTGTGAGACATATGCCGTGAGTGAGAGTGAAGAAAGATAGTGTAGTGTAGTGTGAGGCTGCCACATTTAGGGTTAGGATTAGAATGTAATAAGGATGGGATGTATTTATAGTGAACAGATGTTAGGGTTTAGTTGTTTAATGGGTCGTTTAGGTATTGCAGTCCAGCCCATCCGCCCACGCTTCTAATTTTCATCAGCCCATGTTAAGTATTTTTTATATTTAGAAAACTAATTGTTAGACTGTTTTTCCACTAATATGTTATCTAATTCCGCTCCACTATATAGAATTTATATGCAAAGAAATCCAGCCCAGCCCATTTGTCTAGGTGTTCCCTCTTCTAAATTTCATCAGTCACTATTTCCCCGGGTCATAGAAACCGCTTTTACCTTGCCCGAAACCTAACTGATTTAAAGATTTAAAAAATTTGTTCTACGTGGGAATTGACAAATTTGCTTGAAAAGGTCCGACCCGTGAACTCACCTCAAGCCCAATTATCCGTGGGTCAAAATTTCACACATAGTCAAGGTTCTGTCTGACCTGAACCCGATTATAGTCAATATTAAAATATATGTTAAACAGAACAAGTTTATTTTCACTAATATTATACAGAGTATTAGATTAGATGATTAAGAGAATTAATAATAAAATTGTATGTATGCTACAGAAATGTAAAGAAAATTAATGTTTTATAAGTGCTGTCTAACCCGTATTTGACCCGAAGACTGTCCTGAAATCTGTATAAAATTGTATTTTTCAAGCCCGAAATGTACTTGACCCATAATTTATTTGAAACCGTTTTTACCTGCCTGAAAACCGATCGCATGATCTGTTCTACCGGTCTAACTATTACATATCTTTTTTTTTATTTGAACTCCCAACCGGGATTTACGTATTATTAAGACGATCGACCTCAAGGAGGTAAGCACAATGTAATGGTACATTTCGATTCAATTAAAAATTGGCTTGGGTAACTGTGTCGTAGGAACTGCTTTTTCTTAGCCCGAGACAGACTCGAGTTAAACTAAATACATTGGTTTATCCATTTTGTGAACCAAAACTGAATCAGTTTTTTAAATTGTTTCTTAAATAAAATGGCTATATTTGTCATAAATTTATTTTTGCATTGATTTTTGAATCGGTTTTGACCCTGTTTTGGTACACTAGTAGAAAAAAGTCTATTTGAGGCTCCTCATTAGAGGCGTTTAAGCCAAATAGCAGCAAAGCATTTCCTTTTTTTTATAAATAAAACAACTCAAGGGAGGCTTTTTTTAAGATAAGATGCCTGAAATAGAGGAAAAGAAATTGTGTGGCGTCTATTTGGTAAGTGACGCCTCACACTAATAAGAAATGCGGTGGGAGTAGGACTGCGTGAGTCACGTGACCCTGCTTTACTTCCCTTTTCTTTTCTTTTTTTGTTGAAATCTCATTTTCTTTTTTGTTAAGGTTTACTTCCTTTTTATGCCATCCATTTCCTCCGTCATTTTCTCAGCAACCAACCCTAAATCACGAATCTTGATATTTTTTCCATCACCAGCATCGAGCATCAGCGATTCCTACAATCCTACCTTGCAAATCATCACATATCAGCAGTTATCTTCTCATCATCTACCTTCTTTGCCTTTCGCTTACCTCCATTTCTCTCTTCAAAAATTCGATTACCCCTTTTACATATAATATTCAACACCTTGTCCTTCTCCTTCACTGGTAACGTCTCTGTGCTAGTAACCGTTGGTGAGAAAGGAATCATTGGGCGCGACTCAGCGTTTATCGCGGATGGCTGCCCAATTGCTCCAATTTAGGGACTTCCAGGTTATTTAGGGGTTTTTCCATTTGTGTTGAATTTTGTCTTTTTTTTGTTCCAAATGCTATTTACAGTTGTATTTAGGCTCCAATTGAAGTTTTTTGCTTACTGTTTCTTTGCTAGCCTCGATTTTTTCCAGTGTAACTAATTTAGGGTTTCCTTTCGCTGGTGTTTTTTTGTTTGTGCTTTTGCTGCAGAATTTGTATCAGCATAATGGATTCTTGATTTCTCGGTTCTGGGTGATCTCTAGCTCGTGGGTTGTTTCTTATGTAGTTCCATTAATGGAAGTTTAGATAAATATGATGCTTTTGAATTAATTATCACCTTTGTTTCATTCAATTTATTCTTGTTCTGTATTTCAGTCGGGTGAGGAAAATTTCTATACAATGATATTTTGTATTAGAACTAGAAGGTAGTGGGAGTGTACTGTTTGTATGAGAAGAGTAGTAGTAGTAGTCTAGTAGAGGTGTGAAAACTGAGAATGAAAAGAAACCGGAGTCTAAATAATAGAATACGACTTTTCTCTTCTTTTTTCTACTTCGAATTGTATTGGTTTCCTATCTAAAACGGAGTCAAAATAGAAATTTGATCATTTTGTGGTGTTTTGTCAATTTGAGAGATTTCACCTGTTTCAAATTTACGTTTTAGTTCATTTCTCAAAGTAGAGTATTTGGGTTCAATTTAATTTTGTTCTGATGCAAATGTTGATATTGATTAAGCGGTTCAGTGGAGAAAATGAAACATTAAGTCCACTAAACAAAAATGAAACTTCTTAAAAATATGTGAACAATTATGAATGCTATAATAAATCAGCATAATAGACTGACAATCATTTCTGAGCTATCCGGCTATATTTTCACTAAACTTCCATCCTCTAAAATTGGAAAACCACTACTTTAAAGAAGAAAAAGTGAAGTTCGGGGCTTGGGGCTTATATAGTTAGCAGTCCTATCTTGTTAGATAAACTACAGTATTTGCAGAAGACATAGACATGGAAGTAGGGGTTCTCCATTTAGGTGAAGTTAATACGTGAGGTCGGCAAGATAAAAATACCAGCTGCAATATATTTAAATTACACTAATAAAAGCAGCTTGGGGCTTATATTTATTAGTCTTATAATCATTTTTATTTCGACAAATGTTCTTTCGAACCAGTTGCAGTCTCTGAGAAAAGGACATGGGATGAGAAAAGTTTAGGAATAATGTGTAGTACTAGAAAATTGACGTACTTATCTCATTTCTTAGTAAGATTATTTCTCGCTTACAGTCTTAATAGTTAGGCGAAGTTAATGCTTTTTGTACATCAACTTTAGTGGGCTTGTAAGATGAAAAAAATGCTCAATCTAGTTGAGTGCTGAGTACCGAGTAATCAATCAATGCTATTTATTTGCTTATTCATTCATCTCACCTACTGTTTTCACTTCCCTTTTATCGTACAGTAGATGTTATTTGATCCATTTGTTGATGAACATTATTTCTGAGGCATCGTTTTGAACTGAGCGGTTAGTTAAAAACTATGCAAGTCATTAGAAATAATTTCTTTTGAATATTGACAAGAAAAAACATTTGAATATTTACATTTATTTGATTCGTCTTTAAGTTGTTGACCCCAGCTAGGGGTGTCAACGATCAGAGCCGGCTCGTAGAGCCCTCGGAATCGGCTCGGTCAAAGCTCGGCTCAAGCTCGGTCAAAACGAGCTCGAGCTCGAGCTCGAGCCGAGCTTGTTCAAATCCGAGCCGATCCCGAGCTCAGTAAGGCTCGGCTCGGAGGCTCGTTTGGGCTCGTTTTTTTTATTTTTTTACTTTATAAGTTTAATAATTTTAAATTCTAATAATTCAAAATATATGTTTATTTGATATTTATAATTATTATACTTTAAAATTTTGTAACAATATTTTTTTTGTCTTTTAAAAAAGTTATTTTTAGTTATATATATTTATAAAGAGACGAAAAAATATAATGGTAAACGAGCTTGGTACGAGCTCGAGCCGAGCTCGAGCTTTTTACGAGCCTAGCTCGAGCCTCAATTTTTTGAGCTCGACGAGCTTCGAGCCGAGCCCGAGTTCAAATTTACGAGTCGAGCCCGAGCCCACCCGAGCTCGAGCTCAGATCGGCTCGTTTACACCCCTAACCCCAGCTTAAGGTGGAGCAATATGGAGGTTCAACTAAATGAGACCAGATACTGAATATGAAAGTATTATTTGTTAAGCACTTGTATTCTTTGATGTTACATTCTACCTTAACTCACACTTTTAACTTGCCTTTCTTGACATCTTTCTTCTTTACTCCTTATAATATATATTGCCTCTTCTCAACTCCACTTTTGCAGGATTTCCACACCTATTTCATTCCTGTTCTTTATATGCCTCCTCATTTCGTCTTATGTACTCCCTAACGATGCTCAACCATCTCACCTTTATCTCGACCCAACCATATCTTATGCTCAAGATCAATAGTACCAACGAATATCCACAATTGCTCATCATCCACTCACTTCCAACTTATCTTAACCACTCACATTCACAATCTCAACTAACCTCCATGACAACCTTTTATGCCTCTTCTCTTGGTCGACTCTGCTCCACCGCACTCTACGTTGCCCCAGCCAGTCACCTTTTTCTCCTATAACACTAAGTAAGACTTTTTTTTTTATTCTCCCTTTTATTCAAACAGTCTTATGTTTTCGAAGTATTCTGGTTGCTTTTCTTAGAAGAATACGACGTAGCCCTCAGTCCTGCAACATGTTTGCCTTTGCTGCAGAAGCAACACTTAGACTTGTGTTCACTTTTTTGTTACTCTTTTTTATCGTTCTGTATTCATGCTCACTTTATTTTACAACCACCCTTAAACCAACTTTGTCTTGCCCAATTTTTGTCTTCACATCGTCTCCCCTCAACAGTCGACACAATGCTATCTGCCTCTACCCAAACTCTAAACTGTTATTTTTGCGATACCTTGGTAAAACAATGTTTATAATATAAGATGTCTTATAATCTTATATATAGTGTTGGGCAATACTGGAGAGTGACATGGGGAACGTGAGGAAAGCATTCAGTGTTGGATTTATGGGGTGTTGGTATATGTGTTTATTTAGTGATATGGTTGAGGATTTGGGCCCTCTTGCAGGGTTGCTGATTGCTGAAGTTCAATGGATCTGTTTTGGATATTTGATTTCGTTCATAGGTTGAAATGTTGTTTGTACTTCAGAAAAGTTTAATAAGGGTTAGCATGAGTATATACTTAGTATATAACTGGTTTGTTTCAACCAGAGATCAGAGACCCATTTGTTCTTACTTTATCATTAGAACTTGATGTTGTGAATCAGGCTGCCAGGCTACAAATATCAAGAATACAACGCTGCTTTTCCTATCCATTCCAATGGGTTCTCGAATACCGACTGTATCCGGAAGGGAATCAAATCTGAGATTTAAGTGCAAGAAGGTTGCAATAAAATACCAAGGCTGTTACACGTTCGAAGATGTTGCTAGTTGATGCAAGATGCTTGGTTCGAATGGAATACGGAGCTACATATCAGGCTCTATAAGTTGGTGGATCTCCTGTGTTTAGATGCCCTCGTACTCCTCATGTACGTATTAGCTCTCCCAGTGGCATTCTAATGGTTTTTAGCCTGATGTATCTTTTAAATGCTACCATAGATCGAGAATGCACATATTTGAAATGTGAAGTTTGATTTAGTATTTGTGCAGATGTTACAACAACGTTAAAGATGAGACTAATGGATTACGAGATAAATGAGTTATATTTTACAAGTCGTACGTGAATTAGACTAATCTAATTCTAACTTTGTATTTTGTTAAGCTTATGAGTATTTGCAAATGTATCCATGTTACTGTTTTAGACTTGAATAAATGTCGTGTATGTCAATCGAAAGAGATAATGTAAAATATTTGGGTTTGCTTTCATTGAAAAATGCATATTGGAGGTCGTACATGAGGCTCCAAAATATATTTTTTTATTCAAAATTAATCCTATTTGCGGCGTCTTTTCAAAAAAAAACGCCTCGAATAGTGTCCTTATTTTCGGCGTCTTTTCAAACAAACGCCTCAAATAGTGTCCTTATTTGCGACGTCTTTTCAAAAAAACGCCGCAGATATAGCATTATTTGCGGCGTTTTTTAGACGCTGCACAATATTTTTCTATTTGCGGCCCCGCCATATGAGGCATCAAGAAAAACGCCTCACATGGGGGATTTTTTGGAGCCGCAAATCAACTTTTTTCTACTAGTGGTAACATTCCGTAAAAATTCCAAAAAGTGGGATAATATTATTGATGATACTTTTATTTCCCCTTTTAAAAGTATAAACTTATTCAAAACTGGGTACTTGATTTTGAATGTTTATGAACAGAACTCGATCTGATTTTCACTGAAAACCCAACTCCGATACTCCAACCGGTTTTGATCTCTATTTTTAAAACCCGTGTTTTCTGGGTTTTAAGATTGTGTTTAGGTTCGATTTTGTTTTTAAACATTGGTTCTGCATTTTTTGTTGTTAGCATATATTCCAGGGTTAGGGGTTCCTTTATTTTGTTTCTTTAGTACATCGTACTACTTTTTTTAATGTCATTACGTTATGAATGTGTAACCCGTGTACCTTAGGTAATATCTCATTGTAGTTCTATAAGATTTCTCAATAAATCGGTGCTATTCAATATGATCTACCAATAATTTAACGACTCACATTTCTGTTAATCAACTTTGTTTTGTTTTTGTGATGTTTATGAATTTAGTAGATTTTTTCCTTTCATTTTTTCTAATTTTCTATTAGGTTCCTTACGCTTTATTATTCTATATACATTGTCATTATTCCTTCATTGCTTTAAGTTATTTATTATTTTTAACTAATATAGGTGGTCAAAGTAGTTCATCTGTTGCACAAGATGTTGAATTGACTCACCAGCGTGCATTGGATGTGCGTACACCCTTTGCAGATATTACAAATCGTAATTCTCTCTTTATCCTCATATTCTTCCCTCTCTACATATGTGTGTGTATATATTTATATCCACACACATTCACATGTAAATATTCAATTTACTTAGTTTACTGTTTTAAATTTCTTCATTTGAACATTTGTAATGTTGTATTTTTTTACATAATCAACTTTCAGGACATTCCTCCTCATTGGGTGTTTGTGCTACACCACAACGCTTTTTGACTCCTAATTTATATGCTCCTACACCATCATCCGCTTTAACATTTGAACAAGTTCCACTTACTCCGAGGCAAGAGGCTGCAAAGATACGAAGGGCTAGAAGAAAGGTATTGACTGCACAAAAGAAACGAAAGGCTTCTTCATCAGTCGCCTCGCAATTATGTACGTGAAACCCTTTTCACAAAATATTTAGTTAATATTTTCTTCATTTTGTTTGAGTCAAATTTTTGATCCCTTGCCTTTTCCCCCTTTATGACTTAATTGGGTTTCATTGTTGTTTTTTTATTCACTTTGTTTTATAAAAAGTAAGCAAATTCTGTTAGTCTCATTTTTTTGTTCACGTGAAGATTCTGCCCAACCAGTCGACATTGATTCGGAGAGCGATTCGGATTCTAAGTTTGACGAGGTAGCAACTGAAACGAGTGAGTCTTATTACCCCTCATTTGAGACAACGGTTAGTTACAATGATTTCCAAGACCACACTACAACAAATTGACACTTGCGCCACGAATTATGCCACGGGAATTTGTTATTTGTGGCTAAATTTTACCTAGCCACGGGAAAAATTTGATTCACTACTAGGGGAAAAAAATATGCCACGGGAACATTTTTTCCCGTGGCAAAAATTCACTTGCGCCACGAATTTTATTTAAGTCGTGGCCAATAATCACTCTTGCCACGAAAGATGCCACACCCGTGGCAAAAATATATTTAGCCATGAATTTGTTCAGTGGCAAATATTATTTAGCCACGACATAGTTACCTTGCGTGGCGAAATTATTTTTTTGCCACAGATTTAATAAACGCGTGTGGCTAATGGTTCTCCAAACTTTAATCAAATTACTTTCAAGTTAAGTCGAGTGTCGAATATTGATCTTAAAAAATTCATTCAAATTCAAAGTTAAATATAATATGAAAAAAAAATATTAAATTAATAAAAAATTGGTATTATTTTATTTACACTACAACAAATTGACACTTGTGCCACGAATTATGCCACGGGAATTTGTTATTTGTGGCTAAATTTTATCTAGCCACGGGAAAAATTTGATTCATTACTTGGGAAAAAAAATATTTAGATAATCACTCTTGCCATGAAAGATGCCACACCCGTGGCAAAAATATATTTAGATACGAATTTATTCAGTGACAAATATTATTTAGCCACGACATAATTAACTTCCGTGGCGAAATTATTTTTTAGCCACAGATTTAATAAACCCGTGTGGCTAATGGTTTTCCAAACTTTAATCAAATTACTTTCAAGTTAAGCCGAGTGTCAAATATTGATCTTAAAAATTCATTAAAATTCAAAGTTAAAGATAATATGAAAAAAAATATTAAATTTGAAAATATTTTATTAATAAAAAAATTTGGTATTATTTTATTTAGTTTTAAGAAAAGAAATTGATTTTTTGTAAAATTAAATACAAGAAAACTTTGGTTGTCTAATTTGTTGATTTTTTACTAATCATCATTTTTGAAGTAATTGATTTCTCTTAATTTGACAATATGTTTTATTAAAATTCTATAATCTTAATTATGACTTTTGAAAGACAACTAACATTTACATAGTGTAATATATGCTAGCTAAAATGCGGCATATATAGCATATCAAGTAAAATAAGTATGTGATTGATCATCTGTAATACCCCGGCTCAATCCTAAGACCGGAAATGTTAACTGCGGTAGCTCGCCAAGCTTTGTACTGGTCCCACAGACCAACACGAATATTTTCCAGGGCATTTTGTCCCTACTCATGCCTATCTCGAAAACCTTCCCAGGAGGTCACTCATCCTTAGACTACTCTCAGTCAAGCACGCCAGGAGGTCGCCCATCCTTAGACTACTCCCAGTCAAGCACGCTTAACTGCGGAGTTCTTTTGCATGGATGACCAGAAAAGAAAGTGCACTTTGTTGATATGAGTAGTACTATCAATCCCTTTAAGCACTAGTCGTTTGAGCTCATAAATAGGATATCGTCAATCAATGTGCGGTGTTTCATCATCCATCATTGAGACATCTAATATTATTTAAGACTCTTTCATTTTTACCGCTTAATTAATTAATTTTTTCACACGTAATACACTTCTTTTTAAGACAAAAAAATTTAAAAAGAAAGTGACTTAGTATGATTTTTTTTCCAAATTATTGATTTTCTTACAATATTTTTAGTGTGAAAAAAACCGCTTTATTAAACTCGTATTTAAGAATTCTAATCGGTCTATATTTTTTTTATGAAATTAACTTTGACTGCGAAAACAATAATTATTTTTGTAAATTAATTGTCTTTCAAGTTGTTTGGTTTGGACGAAAGATTAATGTATTAGAAAGTCGTGCCTAAGTTTAATAACCAGTCAAAATAATTTTTCAAAAAAATAGAGGTATAAGTGAGAAAATCTAATAATTAACAAATACAAGTAAGAAAATCTAATAATTAAGGACTAATAGTGAAGAATATAATGGGGGCCTGCGTTCGCGCGACCCCTGCTTCCAATTTCTTGCAAAAAAAAATAGTGAGAAATCCAAAATTAATTTATTGTCAACTGTTTAATTCAATAACTGTTCTTTAATATTATTTGGAAGATATTTTAAAAATGAATTTAAAATAAAATTTACTTAATGAAAAATAAAATTTGGGTAAAACTTGAAGTAGGCAAGAGGAAGCTCAATGAGGATAAAAAATTGATGAAATAAAATAACGAGCGATAATGAAAAGAAAAAAAACATATCGAAAGAACTAGCAATAAAAGAACGTGGAAAATAGAAACTAAAATAAAAATATCGATAAATTAATGAAATAATGAGTCCGAAAATCAACTTCGAATTTTTTGTTTCCGGAATAATAATTTTTTAATCATAAAATGTAAATCATTGGGGAAAAAAATTAATTACTCAAAAGTAAATGTAGTTTGTGAAAAAACATCACTTTAAAAGAATTCAAACCAATGATTATGTCAATAAAGTTCGATTTCATTTCTGGTAGTTGACCATAAAAATTCCACAGTTAAGCGTGCTTGAGTGAGAGTAGTGTTAAGATAGGTGACCTCCTGAGAAGGCTCTTCGATGCGTATGGTGAAATTAAATAATATTGGAATGACTCAGAAAGCTAGCAACCGTTCCAGATGTGACTACTATAGGGGTAGAGAATTCTTACGGTTATTAATTTATTATATATTTTATCACCAAAATAAATGTTTCGCCACAAACATAATTAGCCACGGGATAATCCGTGGCAAAAAATTAATTCTAGCCACGAGAGATTACGTGGCAATAAAATCAATACTTGCCACGCCTTTTTTTTCCCGTGGCTATTTGTTTGCCACGGCCACTTGCGCCACGGATGATTTTTCCGTGCCAAAGTACTTTAGCCACAAAAAATTATCACTTTTGCCACGAATTCAGCCGTGGCCCAAGTGCTCAATTGTAGTAGTGCCACTGTTTTGAAGTTGGCTCAAGCAGTGCTGCGGTGGTCCCTGTTATAGATATTAACGAAGGTTTCTATTATCCACTACTTTAACAACTTAAAGATATATATATATATATATATATATATATATATATATATATATATATATATATATATATATATAAAATCTATGATATGATTTCCTATGTATTTTGCTCTATAATATGATAGATTATATTTGTTCACTTATTGTCTTCATTTTCCATATTATTATTAGAGGTTTCAGGATATTGGGATATTGGGGATCCTGACTACCAGTGTCAAATGTGTCATGCTCAAATGTGGTATGAAGAAAGGATTGGTAAAGGTCGTGGCACGAGAAATCCAAGGTTCTCTTTATGTTGCTCAGATGGGAAAGTCACGTTGCCATTCTTAAGTGAGCCACCTGGATTGTTGAAGTCATTATTGGGTCGAGAGCATCGCCTTAGTTCTCCGTTTATGACAAATATCCGTGGTTACAATTGTGGGTTTTCTTTCTAATCCATTGGTGGCATTATTGATAAAACTGTGAACCGTGGTCGTGGCCCTTACACTTTTAGGATGGGAGGTCAGAATGTTCATCGGATTGGCAGTTTGTTGCCTGATGATGATGCGATTCCTAAGTTTTGCCAGTTGTACATTTATGACACTGAGGAAGAGGTCAACAATCAAATAAATGCTATAACGTAACTTTCTAGTTTATGTTCATTACTTAATTTTTAGTTTATTTATTTTTCAATTAACTTTTTAAACTTCTTTATATAACTCTTTATTTGTGAAAACAGAGGTGGTGGTCAGAGTAGATTTAATGAGGAACTTATGTCACTATTGAAGGAAATGATTGATGAACATAACCCTCTAGCCAAGGTTTTTCGTAAGGCAAGAGATAGATTATCATTAAATGTTGAGGGAAATGTTAGTATCAGACTAATTGCAAGGAGACGTACTGATGGTAGAACATATAACCGTCCCACTGCTTCGGAGGTAGCCGCTGTAATTGAAGGCGACATAGGGCCTGGCATGGAACATCGTGATATTATTGTTCAAAAATCATGTGGACAGTTGCAGCGAATCTCCGAGTTGCACCCCTCATATCTTGCCTTGCAATACCCTATTTTGCTACCTTATGGCGAGGATGGGTTTCGTCCAAATATTTCGCACAGTGAGGCGTTTGTTGGTACAAGCACGAGTCTAAAACCGTGCGATGAGCTTACCTTACGTGAGTTCTTTGCCTTTCGTTTCCAAGATAGACCAGTTGATATTGAATATCCTACATGAACATCGGCTTGCAATTTATATCAACAGTTATGCGTTGATGGATATATGATGGTTGAGTCTCAAAGATTATCCTTCTTACGGTTCAACCAAAATTTGCTTAGGGTTGACAAGTACAAGAATGTTGTCGATGCAGTTGAAGGAGGAAACGTTGAGCCATCGTCAACTGGTAATCGTTACATTGTTCCATCATCTTTCACATCTGGGGATGCATTCATGAGATCAAAGTATTTGGACACTATGGCTATTTGTAGGTGGTGTGGTTACCCAGACCTATTTATTACATTTACATGCAATCCGAAATGGCCAGAGGTTGTTCGATTTGTAACTAAAAGAGGTCTTCGCTCTGAAGATCGCCCAGATATTTTGTCCCGTATTTCTCAAGTCAAATTATATGAGTTAATCCAAGACTTGAAAGTCCGTGAAATCTTCGGAAGGACTAAAGCAGGTTTGTATTTGCATTTTTTAAAATCAATTTTTAAACTCTTCGTGCATTATTGGTAACTTTTATTGTTTTTTTTATAAATTCTTCTTAGTTGTCTACACTGTTGAATTTCAAAAAAGAGGACTCCCTCATGCACACATCCTGTTGTTTCTCCATCGAGAAGATAAGTTCCCGGAGGTGGCTGATGTGGACAGAATCATCTCTGCCGAGATTCCTGATGAGAGACAAAACCCAATATTGCATGCTGCTGTATCAGAATTAATGATCCATGGTCTTTGCGGGGCATTAAATCCTCAATCACCATGCATGTTAGATGGTACATGCATTCGAAAATTTCCAAAGCCATTTAGTTCCAGAACCACAGTTGACAAGAATGGCTTTTCTATTTACCAGAGAAGAGATAATGGTCGTACAATATTGAAAAATGGTGTGCCAATTGATAATCGCTATGTTGTGCCTTATAACCCTTATCTTATTGATAAATATCGTGCCCACATAAACGTTGAGTGGTGTAATCAAGCAAGATCAATCAAATATTTGTTCAAGTATATCAACAAAGGACCTGATCGTGTTACAATGGAATCATCCTATAGTCATCGAAACAACCAAAATCAGCTTGACCAGATTCAGAAGTTATATGATTGTCGATATGTATCTGCGTGTGAAGCTACTTGGAGGATATTTGCTTTTGATATCCATTATAGGACTCCTGCAGTTGAAAATCTTCAATATCATCTCCCCGGGGAGCAATCTGTCATCTTTGAGGATGATGACCCCATTGATGAGGTTCTTGATAACCCGAGTGTTGCAATGTCTAAATTTGATGATTGCTTTTCATTAAATGCTAGAGATCCTGATGCACGTGACCTACTACTATCTGAAATTCCTCAAAGGTACGTATGGGATAGAACTAAGAAGAAATGGAAGCGTAGACAATTTTTTTTTGCAATTGGTAGGCTGCATTATGTCCCCATAAAATGTGGTGAACTCTACTACATGAGAACAATGTTGAACCATATTAGAGGAGCAAGATGTTATGAGGACATTCGAACTGTGAATGGTATATGTTATCAAACTTTTCGAGAAGCGTGTTATGCTCTTGGTTTGATTGGTGATGACACCGAGTATGTTAATGCCATTAATGAAGCACATTATTGGGAATTAGGGACGTATCTTAGGCATATGTTCACATCATTGTTGTTATCTGAATCTATGTCTATGCCTCATACTGTGTGGGAGGAAACGTGGGAGTTATTATCTGATGACATCCTCTCTAAGCAAAAGAAGCTTCTATCAAACCCATGTAAGTTCAATTGTTGGACTTCTTACTTCCTCCTTTACTCTATGTAGGTAGTATTAGCAAAATGAATACATATTACGAAATTACTTATATAAAATAAATTTCTTTTATAACTAAAACTATTTATATTAAGTAATGAAGGAAGTACAATGCAATTTACCATTTTAGTACTTAGGTTTGCAAATTGTAGTCCCTTTATTTTCTCAATAACCATTATTTAGTAAGTATGTTCACGTTATTTATGTTTTGTCGTAGATTTGGAGTTGACTGATGAAGAGATCCATAACTTAGCCCTACTTGAGATTGAGGCTTTACTACAAAGCAATGGCAGTAGTTTGGCTAGATTTGATGGCATGCCCATTCCTGATGCAACATTAGCTTCCTACTTAGGTAATACCTTAGTCCGAGATGAATTATCATATGATAGGGTTGCTTTGCAACGTGAATTTGAAATGGCCCTTCCTATGTTTACTGCCGAACAACGCTCCATATATGATGAAATTATTAATGCTGTTTTGGAGCAACGAAGTTCCGTTTTCTTTGTGTATGGTTTTGGGGGTACGGGTAAAACATTTATTTGGCGCACGTTATGTGCTGATTTGCGCAGCAAAGGTCAAATCGTGCTTCCTGTTGCGTCCAGTGGAATTGCGGCAACGTTGATCCCTGAAGGGAGGACAGCTCATTCCAGATTTGGCATTCCGATTAATGTTGTTGAGACATCCACTTGCTCCGATATCAAGCCTGGTACGGATTTGACCGAGCTTATAATGAGAACGAGCCTTATTATATGGGATGAGGCACCCTGCACCCACAGACATTGTTTTGAGGCTCTTGATCGCAGTTTGAGAGATGTCATGCGTGTTGTTAGCCCACGCAATGCAGATCTTTCTTTTGGTGGTAAAGTTATTGTCTTTGGAGGTGACTTCCGACAAATACTACCAGTTGTACCTAAAGGGGGTAGGTCTGATATTGTGCATGCAGCTTTATTTTCATCTGATATATGGTCATCTTGCAAGGTTAGTTCCCTCCTTTTCAAAGGAGTAATTGAAATTTGTTGTTTATCGTTCCATTTAGGTTTCAAGTCTCACTGTATTTTTGCCCATGACTATAGATTTATTCTCTTTTGTTCCGCATATTTATATAGGTTCTCACACTCACTAAAAACATGCGTCTTCAAGTTGGTGCCTCTCTTTCTAATGCACAAGATATACGAGATTTCTCTGATTGGATCCTTAGAGTCGGTGATGGTGTAGAAGGTGGGCGCAATGATCGCGAAGTTGATTTGAAATTTCCAAATGAAGTTCTTATCCATGATGTCAATGATCCTATTTCATCAATTGTATCCAAGACATATCCTGACTTGGTGGATCGGCTGTGGGAAGATGGTTATTTGCAACAACGAGCGATATTGACACCTACCCACGAATTTGTTGAATTAATTAATGACTATGTATTATCTCTTCTTGATGGTCAAGAAGTGGTATATCTAAGCTCCGATGAGGTATGCATGGACGAGATAGTTCCGGGCCAACATAATGTGCACTCCACTGAATTCTTGAATAGCATCAAGTGTTCCGGGGTTCATAACCATGAGTTACGCTTGAAAGTGGGTGCCATGGTCATGCTTATCCGGAACATGGATCAATTTTGTGGGTTATGTAATGGTACGCGCTTAATTTTGACTGATCTCGCGGAACAAGTCATTCGGTGTAAAGTGCTAACAGGTAGCCATGCAGGTGATATAGTTTATATTCCGCGTTTGTCCCTTTCCCCATCTGACTCAAACAAATTCCCAGTTCGGTTTTATCGGCGACAGTTCCCAATTTCTCTATGCTTTGCCATGACGATCAACAAAAGTCAAGGTCAATCATTATCGCACGTTGGTCTTTATCTTCCGAAGCCTGTCTTTACACATGGTCAATTGTATGTTGCTTTATCAAGGGTCACTAGCAAGAGTGGGCTGAAAATTCTTATTTTTGATAGTAACCAAAGAACTTCTGACACTACAACTAATGTCGTGTACCAAGAAGTTTTTCAATATCTGTAATCATATTTTTATAGGTGTGTTAATATATATTTTTACATTGGTTGCTATAATTTTGCATCTTAATTTTCATGTCTTTCTCAATTTCTTACTTTGTCATTCTTTTATGCAAATTTGTATATTTTTGTAAATACTGTCGTTTGCGTTTTTCCTCCGTTACAATATATTTAACGCCACCGTGCAATTTGCACGGGTGTTAAACTAGTATATTTTAAGACTCAAAAGTTTTTTGGTTAATATCTAAGAGCACATGATTACTACGGAGTACTCCATTATTTATAATATAGAAATCTATTGTCTTATTATAATTTGTCGATGTGGGATAATTTAACTAAAATGCATGTATATCCTTATTTATAATATAAAATCATCACCGTATCTTATTTTAATTGTTTCGATGTGGGATAATTTTAAGTTGATAGTCTTATTAAGAACTTTTTTGAAACTCAAAATATTGTTGGTTTCTTAAAAACTCAAAAGACAGGGAGTATAATTTTCTGATATGAGATAATTTACTTAAGTTTATAAACTTAAAGAGTTTTTTAAGACTCAAAAGATTTTGATTGATATCTAAGAACAAATCATTAGCGTAGTCTTATTTATAATATAGAAATTCATCGTTTTATTATAACTTGTCGATGTGGGATAATTTAACTAAAATTTGTTTTCTTATTTATAATAATATAGAATCATCACCGTACCTTATTTTAATTGTTTCGATGCGGGATAATTTTAAGTTTGTAATCTTATTAAGACCTTTTTTTAAACTCAAAATAATATTGATTGATATTTAAAAACATTGATTACTCTTATTTAGTAGAAATTCATTATCTCATTATAATTTTTCGATGTGAGCGAAAAAAAATACATCCTTACTTTTGATTATAATATAGAATTTCATCACTCCATCATAATTTTTCAATGTGAAATGATTTTAAGTTTGTAGTCTTATATATTAAAAGCTTTTTTAAGAATTAATTTTTTTTTGATATTAAAAATTGAATGAATATTATTATTTATAATATAGAATTACATCACCCATCATAATTTTTCGATGTGGGATAATTTAAATGTTTTTCTTGGTCGATATTTATTTAAAACCGAATGATTACTCTTCTTTATAATATAAAATTTTATCTCCTCATCATAATTTTTCGATATAGGATAATTACTTAAGGTTTATAGTCTTGGAACTCTTTTTGAGATTCAAAAGATAATTACTTATGGTTTATAGTCTTACGAAACCTTTTTAAGATTCAAAAGATTTTTGGTAGATATCGAAAAACGAATTATTACTCTTTATTTATAATATAGAATTTCAACATCATATTATAACTTGTCGATGTGGGATAATTTTAAAACTGTTATATGTAATAAATTCATTACATAATGTGAAACAAATAATATGAAATTTATACTCTAATGAAAGCATTTTTTACCACGAATATAATTATTTCATTTTTATAATTTATTTTACGATAATGTTTTTAAAAAATGAACTCTAAAGGTTTTTAACTAAGAATTGTAAGACATCCCATTAATATGATAAATTAAATATATATTATAATAATTAAAAGATTCTCTAGTTGATTTTTTTATTATTTATGATACTTTACTAATTTGAGGTTTGATGAAACGGATCAATGAGATCGCTCCAAAAAAGCCTAATATATATATATATATGTATATATATATATATATGTATATAGAGCAAGGATCAAGTGAGTCCTCTTTTCATCTTTGAGTCCGTAAGTCCTAATTACAACCATTGATTTAGAGGGAGATGGATGGTGGTGATTGATTTGAGTAATAAAAGAAGTAACTGACATATATGGTAAAAATATATGAAATCTCTCTCTTCCCTTAATTCTCTCTACAGAATCTTCCTCTCTCTTCTCATACACATTACCTCATAATTAAAAAAATTTCATTCAAAACTCACCCGCCCAACTACTGTACAACCTTTCACCCTTCATCTTCATAATTATTTCTTCTTCATAATTTTCAATCGTCATCTTCATAAGCTTCGAAATTTCTTCCTTACAAGCTTCGAAATTCAGAAATTGTTGCAGTCATATTCAGTTCAATCCCTTCAACTATTAGGGTTTACGAAATTTTCAGAGTTTTAACCTTTTTGTGTGCTAATTAGTGATTGCATATTGTCATCTGGGTATTCGACTTACATTGAACTAGTGTAGATTCCGTGCGATTGCACGGTATTTGGTAGGTTTCGTATTAATAGGTTATTCGTATAGTAATACGACTGTGCGAAGAAGTAATATTTTACAACAATCATAACACTTTGTTGGGCAATTTGATAAAATCCATTATGAAGCTCCGGGTCTGTAGTATTAAATATGCTGGGGACAGCATAGCACAATCATGAAATAAAGAAGAGTCTATGTAATACTTGTCATTTAATTTGTCTAACTTTGTTATTTAATAAACGATACCATAAGGTAATGAGAAATATATGAAGCCGTAGCACATTTGAAATGACAGAGTGATGTTCAGGTACTTATGCATACAATATATACAATCCTCGCATATAATGTGCGGGCAAGAAGATAAAAAGTAGTGTGAAAGTATAAGGCTATACTTTTATAATATTAGCTCATCTGAGGTTTTGGAAGACTTCCTTGTACACTACATTATCGGTAGTGTCTCCTATAACATTGTCATTGTCACATATCAATATCTTCAAACCTCGCTTGTTCGTTACTCGTGACACAATGACATATAGTTGTCCATGGCTAAATACTGGTTTTGGCAGAAATAATCCAGCGCATGACAACGATTGTCCTTGACTCTTGTTGATAGTCATAGCAAAAGACACAACCATGGGGAATTGTTTACGCCTTAGTCTCACCCCAATTTGAGTCGTATCAGATGGACTCAGTGTCATTCGGGCGACGATGACTTTGTGGCCGATGTTCCTTCCCGATATGTAGCACCAATTGTGCTATGTGTCAACTTGTTTAATTTTGGCAGCAACGGCGAAAAATCCTGGCTGCATATGTAGCATATTATATACCATGTTAGTTGCAGAAATGATATGTGGACAAATAAAAGTTAGAAGGATGCACGAATTTAATATTTGGTCAATGTTTATCACCTCATTTGCTTTCAGAAGATCTGCTACACATTTTCTGTTCGTCAAGGTCTTGAAATCATCGGACGCAAATAGTGGCCGTCCAACGTCTAACAACTCTAGGTTTTCAGCACTTGCATACGGTTTCCCAATACTATGGATCCGGTTTCATAGTCAAATACGTACTCAAAATAATTAGTTAATATCGCTTTCACAAAATATATACACCTATATACGAACATATATTATATAATACCACGTAATAGTCTTTGTTGATTAAAACATCCCATATATATTTATACCTATATATATAAATAGATGTTAATATGTGAAGTAGTTTCGTATGACATGATAACGTGATTCATGTATATTACTGTAATATATGTGAATATATATATATATATATATATATATATATATATATATATATATATATATCAATATAAGGAGATAGTACATAACATGATTGATCATTATACAAAATCTTTCAATTATATATGGCATATAATCAAACAATTAATCAGTCAACAATTAATTAATTGGTATTAACCGTGCATCAATTTAAACTTAGTTAAACTATATTTTATTATATTGTTATATATTACTACCTCCGTCCCACTAAGATTGTCCCGTTTCATTAAAATACTCCTCACATGTAATAAGGAAATGGGACAATCTTTTAGGGACGGAGGGAGTACTATATATACATATATTATATAATCAGTACTTGTGATTATATTGTTACTATATAATAATATCTACAAATATGCTTTATTGAGGAGATCATGGAATAAGATTGTGCATATCATAATATTATGATATATCATAATAAGAATTTATAAAATTATAGTAATATCTCTTAGTTGCAAATTAAATTTAATTAGTTAGTTGTTAATAATGTAAAGTATTATTAGAAATTATTAGAAGAAATTGATGAACAACTCTGATTATGAAATGTATGTCAGCATAGTAGATAAACAAATATTCTGATTATATTATCCTTAAGAATGATGTAGTCGTACTTCTATACTACGGGTACGATTTCCAAGTGAGAGATTATAACAGTATATAGTTAAATCATTTTGGTAATAAATATATTTAAAAAGTAGATATATAAAAAAATTATAAATCGGTATGCATAGTAGATATACAAAATACGGTACATAGATTTGCATAGTTGAATGGCATTTCATACATACGAAACAAGTGCATTTCTCCAATAATTACGTTTACAATTTGTTTCTATTTATAAAATATACCTTTGAAAAAAAAGATGTAGCAGCATCACATTCGGGGTTGAACCATATTTAAGTAGTATAGAATGAGTTGGACACGGAAGAATGTCCTTCATAAAATCAAGTGTATATAAAGAGCCAATACTTGTGAATAATTTACATGAATTAAAATGTATAATTTGTATTAAAATAGTTGAGTTTGGAAAATTGTACCATTGAGATATCTAAGTTTGGCAAATTGTATGATTACAATAACACGCCCTGGATGAGTGTCCACATAATTATGGAGTGTGTCGACATAATCACCCCAAAGGAAAACCTCAAGAGTAGAGCCACTGAAAATCCATTTCCTGGTGTCGACATAATCACCCCAAAGGAAAACCTCAAGAGTAGTGCTCTATAGTTTATGTATTATTAAAAGTATACCTCTCATTCTCTAACTTGATCTTCTTTTTTTGAGATTTGGAGACGCCATCTACCATCTCAACGGGACTCTTCCCAGTAAGGATACCAATTATATCTACGAACGATATTTGTGACGTAAGTATTGTTAGAAACTACTGTAAATGTACAAAAAAGTAAAAAACACGTTGAAGCCAACGTTTTTAAGAAGATATACTTATAAAGACATTGGGAGATGGACGTTGCTCAAAAATGTCTTTGAATGAAGTTAAGTCAAATCCAAATTTTGGAATATCGATACCCTCGCATTGTCTTACAGATGTATTTCTATGGAAAACAATTTTCCATTTATTGTGACAGGCTTTGTGATTATCGTTGTTTTGTTTCACCACAAAATTGGAAATGTTATAGAGATTTCTCTCACGAAGCTGAGGTTGGAACTGTCTTATTAGTCTGTCTCGGAAAGAAGTTTGTATCTTGAGATTATGTGAGAAGTCAAATCATAAGATAAGTTAATGTGTAGTCAATATTTGAAAATGTAGACGACGTTGAATACGTGTTATATGTAATTTATACCTTCTCATCGAGTAGAACCATTTCAAACCGACTAATTTCATATGGATTATTCCAAGACGGTACGGAATACATCCTAATGACTCTTACCCTGATTCTCCACGTCTCCTTGGTGTCATTAATGTCACCGACCATATTGAAACGTCGGGATTGAGACGCAGACATTTTTTGGGTAAGGTGTGAATAAAATTGAAAGATTAGAAAATTAAAAGACTATTACGTATAGTATGGACGTGAAGCTAGAATTATATTATATATAGAATAATTATAAGAATGAGGTAGGTGAAACAGTAGAATAATTTATACAGTAGTATCAACCGTGCATATGTTAAACAGTAGTATCCTATAATAATTTACAGATTAGTTATTTATAAAATAATACCATATATAGACCCTGATTGATATATAATATTTCATTGACATATCATATACAGTAGTATCCTATAATAAATAGTAGTATCGTATGTTACTAATCATTTATGTCAATACTATAAAGAGATTAGTTATTTATAGAATAATACCATATAAGAGTGTTGATTGATTGTTAATCAATCAACAATCAATTAGTTAGTATGAACCGTCCATCAATTCAATCTGATTTAAATTATATATTATTATATTATTAGATATTACTATATTACTATATATATTATATATAATCAATACTTGTGATTAAATTGTTACTATATAATATCTACAAATATCCTATATTGAATAGATCATGGAATAAGATTATACATATCGTAATATTATGATATGTCATACAATAGGTAAAATTATACTCCCTCCGTCCCTAAATGATTGTCTCATTTCCCTATTATTTGTGAGGAGTATTTTAATGAAATGTGACAATCTTAGTGGGACGGAGGTAGTAGTAATATCTTCTAGTGTGGACTTGAATAACACATGTATATATCATGTGACACATATTGTACAATAATAATAATCGTAAATATTTTATATTCTATGTGAAATATTGTACGGGATAGTGCAATCTCCAATTAACAAAAATAATGCAACTATTTGGTTAAAACGGGATACAATATGCTTATACTTTTAAAAGAAAAATTGATGATACATTCCATATTAAATATTGTATGTGATACATTCCATTTAAAATGTGATTTTCGTAATCAATGTAATCAATCAGATTTCCTCAATTGCATACCTCATGTGGTGTATAGCTTTATATGTGATGTAGTGACATTTGTATCACTAAGATGTTAGAGTGTACTTGGAGAGGAGAAGGGTGACACACACATGAGGTCAAAGGTTTGAATCGCACTTAGTCCATTTTTTTTTTGTAGATAACTTTAGGCGGGAAAATATGTAAGTTGAGTTATTTGGTTAGTGGAAAGGGGGATTTGATTATTACTAATGGAATAACACTGTTAAATTCTGTTACACTGACTAAGTGTTCCTGTTACTCTAAGGAACGACTGGTGTTACTATGAGAGTGAATGATGTTAACCTACAATACAAATCTGGTCTCATAATCAGTGTGTTACAGCGACACATTGTAGCTGTTACTTTAAGGATTAAATGATGTTACTCTAAGTGATGAATGATGGTATTTTCATAATGGTGGTTAAACAACGCTGTTTTCATCAGTTACTCTGACGCATTATATATGTTACTTCAAGGAACGAATGTTGTTACTTTGGTAATAAATAGTTCTAACCTAAGAAAGAAGGTTGTTAACCCGCATTACTGTGTTACTCTAACGCAGTGTAACTGTTACTTTAACGAACAACTCATGTTACTATAAGGAATGATTGTGGTTAATCTAAGAATGAATAGTAAACAACGTTAATATCCTCAGTTACTTTTATGCATTATATATATATATCTGTTATTTTAAGGAACGAATGGTGTTACTCCAATACATCTGAGATGTTACTCTAACCAACAACACATGTATTAAATAAATATAGAGTTAACTGCAACGTTGCACATCATTATGTGTAAAAAATATGTAAAAAATCAGTTATTCATGTAAACCCACAAAAAAAAACAACTTCGAATCCGCAAGCCAGCGCGTAGATTTTATAAAATTCCATCGCCTCATCAATTGTTCCGAATACTTGCCCCATATACGGAGTGAATGCCTCACCCACATCTCTGCACCATTCTTGTGCATTCGCTTCTTTGTCAATGCTACCTGCAAAAAAATAAACAACGTTACGCCCATGGAACATATGTGTTACTTTAACTCATAAATTGTGTTACTCTAACTCGTAAAGCAAGTTATTTCAACATCAGCGCCAAAAACTTTTTTCAATGTTCAGTGTGTGTCACTCTAATTAAAATAAGGTGTTACTGTAACTTAGAACGTATGTTACTTCAACGCCGTGTCTGCTTAATCTATGATGACGGTATTCTAACCAAAACATTAATAACTAAATCCGATGACATGTTACTCCAATGCTTCAAACGTGTTACTGTAATACATTAGGTATGTTATTCTAATGATGATGACTCGTTATTCTAAATCCTTTGTTACTCCAATGCTTTACAGTAACAGATGACAAGAACTAAAGTAACAGATAAAGTGCATTAAAGTAACACGAGATTAAATTAACAGAAGATGTCTATACACAGGTGTTAGACATTAAAATAACAGATGATCTGTATTAAAGTAACATTTTTTGTTCATTACAATAACTCCATATATATGTTTGTGCGAAAACATCATATAATGATCAGATCTTTAATGATATGATGTTTCCATACTATAAACGTAAAATCTAATAATATGGAGCATCTTAATGACTTTCATGGCAATGAAAGCATAACAATTGATGAAGATTATAAAAAACCTTAACAATAATCCGTGAAGATTATGAAAAACCTAAATAATAAACATAATAATCTGGAATCTATACTAACACGAGAGCATTGAACCATTGATATAAAAATATGATGAATGAAATGAATACAATTGACGCAAAACATGAATACAATTGACGCAATATCGGAATTCACCTTTTTTGTGCTTCACGAATTGCTTATCAACCGTTGATGAAGATGTCGCGATCATTGAATCCATAGTAACGGGTTGTCGATCACAAATTGAATGAATGAATGAGCGTGATATTGGAAGCATTTTTTTAGGTTTGATGAACGTGAATGAATGAATGAATAATGAATGAATGAACGTGATATTATTGTTTCCTAAAATTATGGGAGTTATTTTAGGATGCAGTATCTTATTTTATTTTTATTTTTTTAATGGAAAGATTAGATTGAATCTTGTCCATCCATCCTCATCCCATTCAATGGATGAGATGAAGACTTAGGGACTCATATATAGAGAAGGACTCATAAGAGCCTTACTCTATGTATATATATATATGTATATATATATAGAGGTAGGTTCAAATAAGGTCAACAATTTTTTTAAGTCTATATTAAAGTTACAGATGACATACGATAAAGTTGCATTTGTTCAAAATTGATATGTAACTATAACATTCAGCACTTTTATCACTTCAAGTGATAAAGTGCAACTTTATCATTCATCTCGTGTAACTTTAAGCACTTTTTGTGTAACTTTAACACTGGAACTTAGGAACTTAAAAAAGTTGTTGACCTTATTTGAACCTACCTCTATATATATATGTATATATATATATATATATATATATATATATAGTAAGGATCAAGTGAGTCATCTTTTCATCTTTGAGTCCGTAAGTCTTAATTACAACCATTGATTTAGAAGGAGATGGATGGTGGTGATTGATTTGAGTAATAAAAGAAGTAACTGACATATATGGTAAAAATATATGAAATCTCTCTCTTCCCTTAATTCTCTCTACAGAATCTTCCTCTCTCTTCTCATACACATTAACTCACAATTAAGAAATTTTCATTCAAAACTCACCCGCCCAACTACTGTACAACCTTTCACCATTCATCTTCATAATTATTTCCTCTTCATAATTTTCAATTGTCATATTCAACAATCGTCATCTTCATAAGCCTCGAAATTTCTTCCTCAGAAGCTTCGAAATTCAAAAATTATGTCTCTAATGAATTATGTCTATCCTTTTTCTAATTACGAATATTGCTTTGTATCCTTTTGATACTTTTTATATACATTGGTATTTTGATTATCACTAATGAATTATGTCTATCACTAATGGAGTAACAGCAACACATTGTAGCTGTTACTTTAACGATTAAATGATGTTACTCTTAGTGATGAATGATGGTATTTTCATAATGGTGGTTAAACAACGCTGTTTTCATCAGTTACTCTGACACATTATATATGTTACTTCAAGGAACGAATAATGTTACTTTGGTAATGAATGGTTCTAACCTAAGAAAGAAGGTTGTTAATCCGCATTACAAAGTTGGTTTCATCATCAGGGATTGAGATTCTTACCCTAGCAAAAAAATATGTGTTACTCTAACGCAGTGTAGCTGTTACTTTAACGAACAAATGGTGTTACTATGGCAATGAATGAAGTTTACCCAAAATACATGTGGTCTCATAATCAGCGTGTTACATTGAGGTATTATAAGTGTTACTTTAATGAACAAATGATGTTACTCTAAGTAATTAATGGTGTTATTCTTTGTCTCATGGTTAAACAATGTTATTATCATCAATTACTCTGACGCATTATATATCGTTCTTTAAAGAACGACAATCGTTAATTTGGTAATCAATGTTTCCAATCCAAGTTATCCTCACTTACTTTGGTAATCATTTGTTTAAACAACGCTACTGCCCTCAGTTACTTTAATGCATTATGTTTGTTACTCCAACTGACGAAAGGTGTTACTCCAATAGAACTGAGGTGTTACTCTAACCAAATGCACATGTATTAAATAAAATATAGAGTTAATTGCTACGTAGCACAACGCTACTTATAAAAAAATGTGTACAAAATCAGTTATTCTTTTAAACAAAAAAAAGAAAAATATTTTTATCATGACCAAAGACACAAGTACTCTCAAAACACATGTTCCTCCTCATCTTCCTCAGTGTCTTCCTCAGTTTCCTCTTCTTCGTCGTCGTCATCCAATTCATCCTCCTCATCCTCACCAATGGGTGGTTTACTATGCTGTTTAGGGGGTCGTAAGCCTCACCCACATCTCTGCATCATTCTTGTGCATTCGGTTCTTGGCAAATGCTACCTGCAAAAAATTTAAAACTCATTATTTCCATGCAACCAATGTGTTACTTCAATTCATATGTTGAGTTACTCTAACTAGTACAGTACGTTACTTTAACATCATCATCAAAAACCTTTTTTCTAAATGTTCAGTGTGTTACTGTAATTGTCATTAAGTGTTACGTAACTCAGAAGGTATGTTACTTCAATGATGTTTCTGCGTTAATACAAAACAAAACATTACTATCAATGAAGCATACGTTAAATCTGGAATCTATACTAAAACAAGAGCAATGAACCACTGTTATTAATCCATGATTAATCAAATGAATAAATTTCACCTTTTCCACTGTTGTCCTGTGCGTTCGCTTCTTTGCCAATACCACCTGCACAAAATTGAACAGCGTTACACCCATGCACATAATGTGTTACTTCAATTACTAAGTTGTGTTACTCTAACGAGTACAATACGTTACTTTAACATCATCATCAAAACCCTTTTCTCAACGTTCATTTGTGTTACTGTAATTGCAATTAAGTGTTACTTTAACTCAGAAGGTATGTTATTTCAATGACGTTTCTGCGTTAATAGAAATCAAAACAGTAGTATCAGTGAATATCATGGAAAATCTAAAAAAAACATAAAACTCTAGAATCTATAAAGATGGAGAGAGCAATTAACCATTGATACGAAACTATGATGAATGAAATGACAATGAAAGCAATATCAACATGAAAATTGACGTAAAAAAAGAACGCAAATTGACGCACAATGTGTTACTTTAATTCAACGTTACACCCATGCAACCAATGTTACTTCAATTCATAAGTTGTGTTACGTACTCTAACTAGTACAGTACGTTACTTTAACATCATCATCAAAACTCTTTTTCTAAACGTTCAGTGTGTTACTGTAATTGCAATTAAGTGTTACTGTAACTCAGAAGGTATGTTACTTTAATGACGTTTCTGCGTTAATACAAAACAAAACGGTAGTATCAGTGTATATAATGCAAAACCTAAATAAGAAACATAAAACCCTGAAATCTATAAAGATCGAGAGAGCAACTAACCATTGACAAGAAACTATGATGAATGAAATAACAATGATAGCAATATCAACATTAAAATTGACGTTAAAAAATAACCATTGATAGGAAACTGTGATGAATGAAATAACAATGAAAGCAATATCAACATTAAAATTGACGTTAAAAAATAACGCAACAATGAAAGCAATAGCAACAATGAAAATTGACGTGAAAGAAATATTGAAACGCACCATTCTTATACTCGATCAATTGCTTATCAACGGTTGAAGAAGATGACGCGGTCATTGAATCCATTGTAACGAGATTTCGAGCACATAATTGATTGAATGAATGAATGAACGTGATGAAGAAAGAGTATTTTTTTTTCACGTTTGAATGAATGAATGAACGTGATCAAGAGAGTTATTGTTTCTTAAATTCTTGGGAGCTATTTTAGGAACGTAAATCTTCCTTTTTTTTGATGCAATGCATCTTGTCCATCCATCCTCATCCCATCCAATGGATGGGATGAGGACTTATGGACTCATATAGAGTAAAGGACTCATAAGAGCCTTACTCTCTCTCTCTCTATATATATATATATATATAGAGAGAGAGAGAGAGAGTAAAGATCAAGTGAGTCCTTTTTTTTGAGTCCATAAGTCCTATGTAGAGCCTTTGATTTAGATGAGATGGATGATTGTGATTGAGTCTAGTAATTAAGGTAATAACTACCATATTTTGGAAAAAAAAATATAAAAAGTCCTCTCTCCTCCCTTAATTACCTCCAACCGCTCAAAATTCTTTCTCCCCACTTGATCACGCTTCACCACTTTCAATTTCTTCATTCACCCACCTAACTAAAACCCTTCACCTTCATCATCCCAAATTCAATCTCTCGACTTCTGCTTTCTTTCAAAACACACACCGTTCATTCTCTCGTCTTCAGCTCTCCAACTTTGGCTCTCACATTAAAGCAACTCTCAAACTTCAGCAAAGATAATCTTCAGGCGGCATAATACAAGGTAACTCGCTAATACTCGATTATTGTACTAAAGATTGTTGCGGTATCTGAGTTCTAAAGATTGTTGCGGTATCTGAGTTTTCAATTTTATAATCAATTGGTGTATGGTAATATTTCAAAGACGACCATATGTTACTGTAATGTAGAAAACGTGTTACTTTAACTCCCATCTTTGTGCTACTCTGAATCATTGTAATCTGCTACACTCAATTGTGCAGGCGTGTTACTCTAATTCGCATCTTATGTTACTCTAACACTTTCCTTGTGTTACTTTAACGCTTATCAGCTGAACTTCTCTATTGTGGTGTTACTGTAACACTTATGGTGTTACTTTAAAGAATTGAGTGTGTTACTGTAATCTAGAAGACGTGTTACTTTAATTTGCATATTACTTATGGTGTTACTTCAGAAAATTGAGTGTGTTACTGTAATCTAGAAGACGTGTTACTCTAATTTGCATCTTTGTTATATATTTATGTTACTTTAACGCGTATCAGTTGTACGCTTATTTTACATACAAGGTTATTGTACATACCAGCTACTTGTTACGATAGTTTTACTTTATTATTGTACTTCTCAGATGACAAAAGTAGGAGACAAATCAAGGAACACTGGTGGTGCGAGATCGAATCGCAAGGGGCAGGTCAGTTGCAGGCCTGTGAGCCTTAGCATTGTTGATGTTTTCCTCACCTACTAACGTTGATGTGATACACGCAGGTGTCAACATTGAGTGATTACCTTGACAAGAATTAAGTCCCTGATGCAGCTGATATCGTTACTTACGTCTTTAATGATGTTAGTCTGAAGTGGCAGAAACCATACGCAACCTGGAACGAGTCGGGAATTTTTCTTATGATGCACATGCTAATGTACGAAGGCCGTACATTCCACCACATAGACCTCGAGAGGAAAGTCAATAGACGATATTTGGTGGTCCAACTTGCAGCCACACTTCCGTTGTCAGACAGGAACAAGGTGCTGTCGGAATTGCTGGAAAATGTAGATAAGTACGTCGATGCGAGACAAAAGATTATTGACAGTCTCAAGAGCAAGCCAACAAAGGGCCGAAAAAAATAATGTCAATGAATCATGTCATATTCTTTCTATCTACGAATTAATGGTTTATATTCTTTAGATACTTGTTATGTACATTGGTACTTTTACTATCACCAATGTAACAAAGCTTCTAAACTCTGTGTTACAGTGACTGACTGTACCTGTTACTCTAAGTAACGAATGATGTTACTATGACAATGAATGAATTTTACCCAAAATACAAGTGGTCTCATAATCAGCGTGTTACATTGACGTATTATAAGTGTTACTTTAAATGAACAAATGATGTTACTCTAAGTAATTAATAGTGTTATTCTTTGTCTCATAGTTAAACAATGCTATTATCATCAATTACTCTGACGCATTATTTATCGTTCATTAAAGAACGACAATCGTTAATTTGTTAATGAATGGTTCCAATCCAAGCTATCCTCACTTACTTTGGTAATCATTTGTTTAAACAACGTTGTTGTCCTCAGTTACTTTAATGCATTATGTCTGTTACTCTAACTGACGAAAGGTGTTACTCCAATAGAACTGAGATGTTACTCTAACTAAATGCACATGTATTAAATAAAATATAGAGTTAATTGCTACGTAGCACAACGCTACTCGTAAAAAAACGTGTACAAAAATCAGTTATTCTTGTAAACAAAAAAAAGACAAATATTTTTATCATGACAAATCTGCAAGCCAACGCGTAGATTTTGTAAAATTCCACTGCCTCATCAATTGTTCCGAATACTTGCTTCATGTAAGGAGTGAAAGCCTCACCCACATCTCAGCACCACTCCTGTGCATTCGGTTCTTTGTCAATGCTTCCTGCAAGGAATTAAAAAACCTTACGCCCATGGACATACGTGCTACTTCAACTCATAAGTTGTGTTACTTTAACTCTTAAAGGAAGTTACTTAAACGTCAGCGCCAAAAACCCTTTTCAATGTTACGTGTTTGTGTTACTCTAATTAGAATTATGTATTACTGTAATTCATAACGTGTGTTACTTCAATGCCATGTCTGCTTCAACATAAAGCAAAATAATAATATCAGTGAAACAAAAATATCAATGAACCATTGTTATTAATCCATAATTAATCAAATGAATAAAATTCCACCTCTTCCAGTGTTGTCATGTGCGTTCGCATCTTTGCCAATACCACCTGCACAAAATTGAACAACATTACACCGATGCAAACCATTTGTTACTTCAATTCCTAAGTTGTGTTACTCTAACGAGTACAATACGTTACTTTAACATCATCATCAAAACCCTTTTCTCAACGTCCATTTGTGTTACTGTAATTGCAATTAAGTGTTACTTTAACTCAGAAAGCATGTTACTTCAACCACATTTCCGCGTTAATAGAAATCAAAACAATAGTACCAGTGGATATCATGGAAAATCTAAATAAAAAACATAAAACCCTGGAATCTATAAAGATCGAGAGAGCAATTAACCAGTGATACGAAATTATGATGAATGAAATGACAATGAAAGCAATATAAACATGAAAAACGACGTAAAAAAAGAACGCAAATTGACGCACAATTTATCCTTGAATAAAAATTGAATCAAAACGTGAAAGAAATATTGAAACTCACCATTGTTATACTCGATCAATTGCTTATCAACAGTTGAAGATGATGACGCGGTTATTGAACCCATTGTAACGGGATTTCGAGAACATAATTGATGAATGAACGTGAATGAAGAAAGGGTTTTTTTTCGGGTTTGAATGAACGTGAATGATGAATGAACGTGATCAAGGGAGTTATTGTTTCCTAAATTCATGGGAGCTATTTTAGAAACGTAAATCTCCTTTTTTTTTTAATGTAAATGCTAGGATGCATCTTGTCCATCCATCCTCGTCCCATCCAATGGATGAGATGAGGACTTATGGGCTCATATAGAGTAAAGGACTCATAAGAGCCTTACTCTTATCTATATATATATATATATATATATAGAGAGAGAGAGAGAGAGAGAGGAAGGATCAAGTGAGTCCACTTATCATAATTGAGTCCGTGAGTCCTCATCTCAGCCCTTAACTTAGTGATAGATTAATGATTAAGATTGTTTTGTCAATTAAGGAAATAACTAACTAAATCTTGATAAATATTTTTTTTTCTCTCCTCCTTAATTATCTTAATGCAAATCTTCTATCTCCCATCAAATTTTTAAATACATCTTTCTATCACACAACAAGTGCGTCGTTTCATCTTCATTTTCACTAAAAAAAATCATCATTTCGCTACTGGCCTACTGCCATGTTATTCTAACTCATACAATGTGTTACTCTAATTTATGAATTGTGTTACTCTAATTCATGAATTGTGTTACTTTAACTCATAAAATCTGTTACGTTACATAATAGTGTCTTACAAAAACAGTACGTTGCAAAATGTATGTTTCTATTAAGGATACTCCAAAGCAAATATTATAAAACTCCATTATAATTCCAATTTTTCACACCTGTTACCCTAAGAACTTGATATTGGTAATCAAATTATACTCATAAATTGTGTTACTGTAACTCATTATGTATGTTACTCTAACGCATAATGTGTGTTATTCTAACTCATTTTACATCAATAAATTGGTACATGAGTTCCAACTAAATCAACTTCATTACAATTCTAATGTTTTACACCTGTTACTCATAATCTGTGTTCCTGTAACTCATTAAGTATGTTACTCTAACGAATAATGTATGTTACTCTAACAATATATTATCCTACTTAGAATTCAGCTTCTTCATCCTCCTCGTCCTCTTCATCATCATCGTCAGAAGCTTTGATTTAATCTAACCACCGTTGATAAGTGTGGTTTGTAGTGCCTATTTTGCTGTGTTTTAGTCCCGTTTTCCTTTCGGAATCGCTCCTTGGGAGCGGTTCATGGGCTACTTATGCTTCCTCTAGCTCGTTTCAGGTTTCCGAGACCATTCATGACGAGTTGGAGCGATTCCGACTCAATACATACACTTTTCGGAGCCAACGAAGCGGAGGAACGAGCAAGGAGGAACCAAAAGGATCATATTGGAGGCCTACAAGACTCATCCCCGACGGGTATGGCCTCAACCCGTCCGGGATGAGGTGCACGAATTGCCATGCTACTGTTTTGGACCCCTCCCGGTCGGGATCAGACCGTCCCGGTCGGGATCAGACCGTCCCGGTCGGGACCAATCCCGTCCCGGTCGGGACCGGCGTGCTGTAGCCGGAAGTCCTTTTTCCTCCCTCCTTCATTTTTGTACCCCTATAAATACTTCCCTCTTGTATTGTTTATGCATCTTACATTACCCTAGACTATCTTAAGCTTCTCTACAACATATAAACCCTAGATTTAGTTCTCCTCTCATTAGTTTAATCTTCCTTTAATCTTTAGTTAATCTTAGTTAATTAGTCTTGTAATTAAGAAGATTCTTGAAGACTCATCCAAGATTGACAACCTTGGGGTTTTATTTGGGTTTCTTATTAATTCAAGTTCTCATCTTTTTCATCCTATTGTAGTGGGTATAATTTCTCTTCTCTTAATCTTTGTTTTATCATCAAGTTTTAATCATTGATTATTGTTTATTGCTCTTGATTGTTCACCATGAATGTTTTGATGTTTGTGATGTGGTTTTCTCTTATTATTGTTAGTTTATCTTTGATTATGAGTGAGTAGATTACTTGTGGGTTAGTAGGGGGATTAAGGGTAGATTATGGGTGATTAGGGTTTGATTAGGGGCAAAGGGTGAATCTTTGTTGTTAGTCACATACTTGGCATACCATGTGTTTGTTGAAATGCTTGTTTGAGTTGTAGTGGCCATGCTTCTCATGCTAGTCTTCCTCTACTCATTGTTTGTCTGGTATGTGGTCATGTTGAGAATAGTCATTATACATACAATGTGGACTAGGGTTTAGACGCCATCAACGCTAACCCACCTTGACATCGGTCTAAGTAGCGACAGCCCGGACCGACTTTAGCAACTAGGAGACACCTACACCCTTGATTACCCAAGTCACCCTACTACACTTATGAACCCGACCTAACCCACTTCTTTCCATATTTGATATCATCTTATTAGTTAGTCATCATTTCTTTTAGTCCACTAGTTTATTTGATTCTTAGTTATTCCATTTTAGCCTTGCTTTAGTCTAGTTCATTGTTAGTCCACTTCTTTCATCTCCTCTCATCATAATTCATCAATTAGTAGTTCTTTGTGTTTGTTGTGACTTAATCTCGTTTTAGGCCAACCTAGTCTAAACCTTGCAACACCGTCTCCGTGGATACGATCCCGACTTACCCTAACTACCGTTAGGTGCTAGTTGGTTATTATTTGGCGGTGGGATCCACGACAAATCCCACCATCAATTTGGCGTCGTCGCCGGGGATGGTGCATTGTTTAGACTTAGTTTGCTTATAGCTAGACTTAGTTACCCTTCTTTGTACCCTTCTATCATCTCTTGTGCATATTCTCTAGATTTTTCTTGTTTCCTTAGTTTTATTTCCTTCTTTTCTCTTTGTCTCTAGTTGTGCTTGTTTATTGTCGTTACCTAGTGCCCATAAAGCACTAGGTGTTCTCACGTTTGTTCTAGTGCGTAGTGTATGCCTAGGCGGGGAGGCGAATTCTTTCTCTTTAATCCAGAGCCGGAAAGGCTTTTTCGAGCTTTTCGCCAACGGACGATTAACCGGGTTAGGATCTCTCAACCAAGTGCAAGCAATACTCATCAAGAGCAAGCTCAAGGAAGCGATTTTGAAGAAGCATCTCGAGAGACGGCCGAAGGGAATTTCACCAATCCCTTTGGATATTCTAGTCCTATTTCCCCCTCTACATCTACTTCAACTCCGTCTTCACCACCATCTCCCTTACATCCAATAATGCCGAAGTTTTCATCCCACTCTACATTTACAGAAGACGTCTTGCCGGGACCCAATGCTCTACCGGCCGCTTATGCCGGAAATTTTACGGCCAAGACTCACTTCATACAACTTGTGGAAAGGAATCAATTTAGTGGTTTGCCCACCGAAGACCCGCACCAACACATGGAGACTTTCTCCGATTATTGCGACGCTATCTCTCAACCCGGGGTTACTCAAGATCAAATTCGTTGGGTACTCTTCCCGTTTTCTCTTATTGGAAAAGCGAAGCAATGGATTAAGAGTCTCGATAGCGCAACCATGGGCATCGACACTTGGAAGAAGCTTGCATTGGCGTTCTACCAAACTTTCTACCCTCCGGAAAAGACTAATTTGCTTAGGGCCTCCATCACCGGTTTCCAACAACGGGATGAAGAGAGCCTTTATGAAGCTTGGGAGCGGTTTAAATCTTTGGTGAGATCGTGCCCCCACCATGGAATTTCACAATGGTTCTTAGTCCAACAATTTTGGAACGGTCTTTATGAGGACTCAAGGACTATACTCAATATGGGCTCCAATGGTAGGTTCACCGAGGTCGATGATGACCAAACTTGGGCGAGAATCAAAGAGATGGCGGTGCATAATTCGCAATACTCTAGGCCTAGGAAGGCAAATCGAGGAGGTAGGCACGAGGTTGATGCTATTACTCAACTAAGCATTGACCTTGGAGCTCAATTGAAGACCCATATGGAGACCATTGACAAGAAGCTCCAAGGCCACCTCACTCAAGTTCAAAGCGTTGGTTCCTCCAATCAACAATCAATTCAAGAAGTAAATGCTTTGGGATTTGCACCTCCTTTGCCTTATTATGGGATGTGTGATACTTGTGGAATCGTTGGTCATGATCCTATGAATTGTAGAGGAAGTATTGAACAAGTGAACGCCTTTCAAGCGTTCAAGCAAGGTGCCTCCTACTCTAATCAATACCAAGCTTCCAATCAAGTCCCTCAACAACAAGCCTTTCAACACCAACAACAACATCGTCCCTATGTTCCACCTCCCTTAAGGGACAACAATCAAGGTTACCAAGGTTATCAAGGCAACTCAAGGCCCTTCAACAATTTCAAGCAAAATAACCAAGGCACCTTCCACAACAACAATCAAGGGTTCCAACAAGGGAACTTCAATCAAGGCGGTTTCCAAGGAAACCAAAACTTTCAAAAGCAACAGAACCACAACCATGGCAATAACCAAGGCCTTAATCAAGGCAATTCACATGGGTTCCAAGGGAATCATCAACAACAACAAGCAACCCAAGGCAATCAACAACAAAGCAAGCCTAAGAGCCGGTCTCCTATTCATGACTATGGTACTCCATTAGCCCTCACCGATATTCCGCATAATCCATCATCCCCACCTCGGGATTTCAACATGCAAAAGCAAATGATGGATATGCAAAGGAGTACTCAAGAAATGCAGAGATCACAACAAGAGATCATAGCTCATATCTTAAATGAAAACAAGGAGACAAAAACTCATTTGAAGATGCTTGAAACTCAAGTATCTCAACTTGCATCGGGAAGTTCTTCAAGACAAAGGGGGCAATTACCTCCTCAAGGTGTAACTCCGAATTTTGAGCATGTCAATGCCATCACCTTAAGGAGTGGTGCCACCTATAATCCTCCCGTGTTTCCTAGTGAGCAAGAAGCAATGAAGAAAGTTGTGTCTCCAAATCTAGAAGAATCAAGCTTTGATAACCCAATGGAGGAGCAAGTCTTATGGGAGATCGAGAGACCCCAAGAAGACAAGCTTCCTCCACTTCAAGGAAAAGACAAGGGCAAAAGGAAAGTGTCATTTGAGGAGTCCACCCCTATTGAGCAAAACAAGATCCAAATCAAGTTGCCTTTCCCAACAAGGCAAATGAAGACCAAGGTGGATAGCCAATATGACAAGTTCCTTAGTATTGTGAAGAAATTGGATGTTAGTGTCCCATTCACCGAGCTACTTACCCAAATCCCGGCATATGGAAGATTCATGAAAGATATCTTGGCTAGGAAGAAATCCATCGACAAGGAAGAGACCATTGCGTTCACAAGGGTGGTGAGCGAGCTCATTCAAGGTTCTACGCTTCCAAAGTTGAAGGATCCGGGTAGATTCTCGATCCCTTGCACCATAGGGCACTACAAGATCGAAAGAGCATTATGTGATTTGGGTGCGAGTGTAAGCATCATCCCTTATTCTATTTGTTGCCGACTTGGGATGAAGGAGCTTAAAAGTACTTCTATTACACTCCAAA
The DNA here is from genome assembly GCA_958450325.1 of Agrostemma githago. NCBI lineage: Eukaryota > Viridiplantae > Streptophyta > Magnoliopsida > Caryophyllales > Caryophyllaceae > Agrostemma > Agrostemma githago. The sequence continues at coordinate 56,563,094 of OY288243.1, forward strand.
TGGCCGATAGTTCATTCAACCGACCATTGGGGATGCTAGAGGATGTATCGGTGAGAATCGGTAAGTTCTTTATTCCGGTTGACTTCATCGTGCTCGATATGCGGGAAGATGCTATCACTCCCATTATCCTTGGGCGCCCATTTCTACACACCGCCGGTGCTATGGTCGATGTGAAGAATGGTAGGATCACCTTCGAGCTAGGCGAAGAGAAGCTAGTGTTTGACCTTCAAGGTAACACTTCGCCTACTAATGGTGAGTCTTGCAACACGATCCAAGCCACTAAAGACATCGATCTAGGGGGAGAGTCGGGACAAAGCTTGAACAAAAACTCTTGTGAACTTGAGGATGATGACTCCGAGAGTGGAGAGGATGAGTGCCCATTTCATGGGCTTGATGACAAATTGAAAAGCAAGGAGAAGGATGAGCCTCCCTTGGGGCCACATGAGGACCGGTGGACGTTCGGGTATGTCCCCAAAGACCAAAAGTAAAAGTTCAAGTCGTTGAACTTGGAAGATCGGGATGCCCCGGGAACGTCAAGGCAAGGCCATGAAGAGCCTTGGTATGTAGTCGGTTATATCTCGAGCTTGATTGAAGACTTTGCTAGGGCCTTCGACTTGTTTCTTCGTGCCCTTGATGGAGATGGAACTAGTTTTGGTTGTTGAAAAAGATTGAAGAATGCACCACCTTGGTTTGACGAAGTTCCACAAGAACCGTCTCTTTGTATATATCTCTTCTCTTGTAGTTTGTTTTGTTTTGTGAACTTCTTGAGTACTTGGATTGATTGATGAGCGATGTGAGGGAGGGAATTTGATATATATATTTGAGTTTATTGTAATAGGTGTGAAGTGAAAGTGATTCCTAGGGAGGAGTGGCCATTGTTGGAGCTTGGATCGTGTGAAGGGAAGTCGGTTTTTGAAGCTTGGAACGAGCTTTTGGGAGCTATAGAGGGTTAGGAGACTCTTTCCGGCCTAGAAGAGGTCATCCCGTCCGGGATGGAAGGCCCATCCCGACCGAGAAGGATGTCATCCCGTCCGGGATGAGGTGCACAAAAGATGGGTCTACTGACAGCTCATCCCGACCGGGACGAGGTCTTCCCAACCGGGACGAGACGGTCATCCCGACCGGGACCACCCATCCCGACCGGAATGGACCCCCTGTCCTCCTTTGGCCTTTTCTTCGTCATTTGAGTCCACCCAACCACTTTATACCCCCTCCCAACCTCCCTACATGTCCTTACTCTCATTATATGACCCTTACACCTTACATAAACATTTTCACCTCACTTTCACTTCACTTTAAACCGACTTTCACGTCAAAACCCACCTCATTATACTTTTGTGCCTCAACCATGGATCCATATAGCGATTGGGGAGGAATAGCAACGCCGACGACTAGCTACGTGCCAATTTGACTTATGAGACGATGGAGCGAGTGAGTTGCTACCCGTATGGTATGGCAACTATCCTCTCTTTTCCGTTCTTTATAGCTTGTCTTCTTTGTTTATTCCCCTTCCCTTATATACTTTAGTGTAATGGTGGCCTTCGAGGCCTTGGTAGTTGTTGCTCCCGACTCTCGATGATGTGATTACATCGAGAGTCATTTCAAAATCCAATTTTTCAAGATTTTCACCCTTTTCTAGGAATTAGTCGGAGTTGGACGGAATCCGGGCTAGGTGACTTGATTACACCTAGTCCTCCCCTCCCATTTCCTCTCATTTGTTTCTTTTTATTTTTCTTCCCCCATCCATATCTTTTCTTGTCTCGGCCCATGGTGACTTGACTACACCCCGGCCGGACACATTCTACCATTTTCTCCGCTTTATTTTTGATTTTTAGCTTTATTTTCGTAGTTTCTTTTCTTTTGTGCTCCCATGCACTACGGTCGAGCATGAGGACATTGCTCGGCTTAAGTGTGGGGGAGCGATATTCTATCGTAGTTAGTTTTATTTTCTTAGTTTTTCGAGAAAAATCTTTAAAACCCCTAAAAATTTGAAAAATTTTCACAAAAATCAAAAAGATTTTCTTTTGTGTGTTTTCCTTTTATGTCGTTGTATCGTGTATTTGTTGTGTTGTGCGTGTTTTGCCCCCTTTTTCCTTATAGGTTACCTGAATCACCGATAGCTTTGGAAAGCTTTCAAGACTTCCGGTAACATCTTTATCCCTTTTTCTTCTTTATCTCTTGTGGAGTTTGGAGGAGACTGTGATGTTGTGTGCTCGGGAGGAGCTTTGTAAAGTTGGGTTGGTTTGGTGGCTTATTTGGAAGCTCGGGGTGGTGTTTGTGCTATTTGTTTGTTTGTTTTGTCTGATTTTGTTTTGTGGCCCTTTCATCTCTTTTTCTTTCGTTTTCGTCGTGTCTTCGTTTTGTGTGTGTAGTTGTGTCTTGTGTGTAAATGGTTTTCGAAAACCCGGTTTAGAGGCCAGTGTGCGAGTGTTTACTTTCCCTTCCTAGTAGTATAAATCGAGTCTTGGACTTTAGTCTAGTAGAATGACCCTAAATCAATGATTTCGTTGGTTTCTTACCTTGAGTCCACCTAGCTTACTAGGGATTTACTACGGGATTTGCATTTTGACCATTTTGACCACCCACGGTGTGAAAAGGCCTTGGTTGCCGAGTCCCGTCCCTTAGGTAACCATGTTTAGGATTGTTTGATTAGTCCAAGTTCTCTACTTTTTGTGGGTTTGAAGGGAAAGCGCGCTCCCGACTCTCCCATTACCCTACCTCCTACACATATCCATACAATAAGTTGCAATTTGTTGAATTGTCCCTTTCTTGTCATACAAAGAAATGCCAAAAAGCCAAATCAAGCCAAAAGGGCAAAGAAAAGAAAATGAAAGAAAATGAAAGAAAGAAAAGAAAGAAGAAAAAGAAAAGGCACAAAAGCCAAAAAGAAAATAGAAAAGAAGAAAAAAGAAGGGCATGGCAAAACAAGGCAAAAATGCAAAAGAAAAGAGAAAATGCCAAAAGAAAACCCAATTCACAAAAATAACCCCTACCTCTCAAAATAAGCCTTTTTCCGACTTTTGCCGTGAAGAGCCTACCAAAGGACCGAGTCCCTAGGAAGGATGATAGCGGCATTAGTCGGTCTTCCCTCATTTTGCATATTTTCATCTTTTTACTTGGACTAGTTAGGCGGTTTTAGACATGGGACGACCCTCTTGGCTCTTTGCTAAAGGGGGCGGGGTCTCACCTACCTACAGTGTCGACTAACACCGTGGTTCATCACTTTCCATCCCGCCGATCGTCCCGTGGTACGTTCTTAGAAGGTTAGGAGGAACCGAGGTAAGTTACCAACGTTTTTATTGCTTTGTCGTCATACTATTAGGGTTTTGTCCATCTTGGTTTGTATTGCTAGCTCGGGAACGTTGTCACTTGCCTTGAGTCATAAACCGGTGCTTCTTTCACCGCTTTTTAGAGGGAAGCGGTATTTCTTTTCTTTTGGGTGCAACCTTTTGCGTATTTGTTTGTGTGCTTGTTTGTTTATGTGTTTTTGTGCCCGGTTGCATCCACAGTTTTGTCGCAAGACCCCACTTGCCTTGCGGAGTGCACTTTTCCTCTAAGTGCACTCGCGTGAGTTGAAAGGGCGTAGGGTGCGCTAATACCCACTCGGCTAGTTTAGTAGTTAGTTTGTGCTTACTCGAGGGCGAGTAAGGGTTAAGTGTGGGGGAGTTTATAAGTGTAGTTTGTAGTGTCTGTTTTGCTGTGTTTTGGTCCCGTTTTCCTTGCGGAATCGCTCCTTGGGAGCGGTTCATGGGCTACTTATGCTTCCTCTAGCTCGTTTAAGGTTCCCGAGACCATTCATGACGAGTTGGAGCGATTTTGACTCAATACATACACTTTTTCGGAGCCAACGAAGCGGAGGAACGATCACTCGATGCCTTGGTTTCGACCCCGAGACCTTGGGACCCAATCCCGAGCCTCCGAGACCCGATCCCGAGTCCCGAGAATCGATGAGAAGTCCATGTGAAGCAAGGAGGAACCAAAAGGATCATATTGGAGGCCTACAAGACTCATCCCCGACAGGTATGGCCTCAACCCGTCCGGGATGAGGTGCACGAATTGCCATGCTACTGTTTTGGACCCCTCCCGGTCGGGACCGACCCGTCCCGGTCGGGATCAGACCGTCCCGGTCGGGACCGGCGTGCTGTAGCCGGATGTCCTTTTTCCTCCCTCCTTCATTTTTGTACCCCTATAAATACTTTCCTCTTGTATTGTTTATGCATCTTACATTACCCTATACTATCTTAAGCTTCTCTACAACATATAAACCCTAGATTTAGTTCTCCTCTCATTAGTTTAATCTTCCTTTAATCTTTAGTTAATCTTAGTCAATTAGTCTTGTAATTAAGAAGATTCTTGAAGACTCATCCAAGATTGACAACCTTGGGGTTTTATTTGGGTTTCTTATTAATTCAAGTTCTCATCTTTTTCATCCTATTGTAGTGGGTATAATTTCTCTTCTCTTAATCTTTGTTTTATCATCAAGTTTTAATCATTGATTATTGTTTATTGCTCTTGATTGTTCACCATGAATGTTTTGATGTTTGTGATGTGGTTTTCTCTTATTATTGTTAGTTTATCTTTGATTATGAGTGAGTAGATTACTTGTGGGTTAGTAGGGGGATTAAGGGTAGATTATGGGTGATTAGGGTTTGATTAGGGGCAAAGGGTGAATCTTTGTTGTTAGTCACATACTTGACATACCATGTGTTTGTTGAAATGCTTGTTTGAGTTGTAGTGGCCATGCTTCTCATGCTAGTCTTCCTCTACTCATTGTTTGTCTTGTATGTGGTCATGTTGAGAATGGTCATTATACATACAATGTGGACTAGGGTTTAGACGCCATCAACGCTAACCCACCTTGACATCGGTCTAAGTAGCGACAGCCCGGACCGACTTTAGCAACTAGGAGACACCTACACCCTTGATTACCCAAGTCACCCTACTACACTTATGAACCCGACCTAACCCACTTCTTTCCATATTTGATATCATCTGATTAGTTAGTCATCATCTTTTAGTCCACTAGTTTATTTGATTCTTAGTTATTCCATTTTAGCCTTGCTTTAGTCTAGTTCATTGTTAGTCCACTTCTTTCTTCTCCTCTCATCATAATTCATCAATTAGTAGTTCTTTGTGTTTGTTGTGACTTAATCTCGTTTTAGGCCAACCTAGTCTAAACCTTGCAACACCGTCTCCGTGGATACGATCCTGACTTACCCTAACTACCGTTAGGTGCTAGTTGGTTATTATTTGGCGGTGGGATCCACGACAAATCCCACCATCAACCGTGCCATCTTTTCGTTGTGTACCTCCTCACATCGAATCCACAAGCCAATGCGTAGATTTTATAGAAGTTTACTAACTCATCCACGTCTTTGAAGATCTGTCCTATGTATGGAGAAAAATCTCACCCACATCCTTACACCATTCGTGTACTTTTGCGTCTACTGAAAAATAATAACAGTGTCAATAAACGTGGCGAAAAAGAAACAATCATAACTTGAAATATGGATTAAATTAACAGATGACAAGAATTAAAATAACAGATAAATTGCATTGAAGTAACAGTGGATTCAATTAACAGAAGATGCTTATACACCAGGTATAAAGTAACAGAGGTCAGACATTAAAGTAACAGATAGTGTGAATTAAAGTAACAGATAATGTTCATTAAAATAACACCAGACATAGGTTAGTGCAAAAAATTCATATAATGATCAGACATGAGAGTATGACGCAATATCTTTCTTTGAATGAGGGCGATATTCTTTGATATTGTTTCCTATTTTGAAGTCAATCACGTCCCATAATTATAGGAAGCAGTATCTTTCTTTTTTATTTTTTTATTTTTTTTTATATGGTGGTATTCTAAATTCTTTTTGTCACTCCAATGCATTACAGTAACAGATGAAAAGAACCAAAGTAACAGATGAAGTGCGTTAAAATAACACGAGATTCAATTAACATTATGTGCATTAAAATAACAGGGGTTAGCCATTAAAATAATAGATTGTGTATATTAAAGTAACACAGTATGTGCATTACAATAACTCCATATATTTGTTCGTGCGTAAAATCCATATAATGCTTAGACCTTTTTGTGTTACTCTAATTAAAATTATGTGTTACTGTAACTCAGAACGTATGTTACTTCAACGCCGTGTCTGCTTCAATAGAAAACAAAAAAATAGTATCAGTGAAGCTTAAGAAAAACCTAAAGAATAAACAAAACAATAACACGAGAGTAATGGACCATTGATATGAATCTATGAATAATCAAATGAATAAAATTCCACCTTTTAACAAATATAAAAATTTGGAATTTATACTAATAAGAGAGCAATGAACCAGATATGAATCTATGATGAATTAAATGACCATGAAAGCAATATCGACATGAAAATCGACGAAAAAGAATAAAGCAAATTGACGCAAATTAGTCAAGATGATGAATAAAAATTGACGCAAAACATGAAAGCAATAACGAAACTCACCATTGTTATAGTCGATGAATTGATTATCAACAGTTGATGAAGATGTCGCGGAAATTGAATCCATAGTAACGGGATTTCGAGCACAAATTTGATTGAACGAATAAATGAACGTGATGAAGGAAGCGTTTTTTTTTTTTTTTAGGTTTTGATGAATGTTGTAACGTGAATGACTGAATGAAGAATGAACATGATTATGGGAGTTATTGTTTCCTAAAATCATGGGATTTATTTTAGGATGCAAAATCTTCCCTTTTTTTTGTTTTGTTTTTTTTTTTTAAAAAATCAAATAGCAGGACTTATGGACTCATATATAGAGAAGAACTCATAAGAACCTTACTCTATATATATATATATATATAGGGGATCAGGGGAGTTAGCAACTCTTGGAAAGTTGCTTAGTGTTGATCCCCTCCATCCATTCATCCTAATATGGATGGTGGATGGATTGGGTTCAATTATTAAAAGAGGGAGAGAGAGAGAGAGAGAGAGAGAGAGAGACAATAAACTGACATAGCAGCAGTGAAGAGAGGGAAACATCCCCTTACCCAAATCAATCCCTACATTACTTTCCTCATACACTTCCCAATCCCCTCATTTTCAATTCATTTCTCAACTCAATTCATTTACCAACTATTTCGCTGCAACAAAACACACAATCAATCTAAATCACACAACACAACTGAATATGTGACTACAATGACTCTACAACTGCATGATTGTACAGCATAATGAGTGTGACTATACAACTTTAACTGTGTGACTATACAACATAAACGGTGTGATCCTACAACATAATGACTGTGATCCTACAACATAACGAGTGTGACTATACAACTTCAACAGTGTGACTATACAACATAATCTCTGTGACTATACAACTAAATTATACTCGTACTTATTTATACTTCATTCATCATTAGCAAAGATGATTACATACACTAATCACTGTAAGAATTTGTGTGATTCTACAATATAATGAGTGTGACTATACAATATAATGAGTGTGACTATACAACCTAAAGTGTGTGACTACAGAACTGAAACCGTAAAATGAAAAATAAAAGCCATACAGTCAATTATTCTTCAATCAACATTATCAAAGTCACATTCATAATTAGAAAGATGATTATACATACGAATCAGAGCAAATTATTTAAACATTCATTAAATATTCAACTTTCTTTCGTCCATATTCAACCTTCTTTCTTTCGTGACTATACAATTTTTTTGTGAATAATGAAGATAAATAATATTATAAATACCAAAAAAAGAAGGAACGAAAAATAAAACAAGCATGATGATGAAGATGATTAATTATTTTAAAGATGCTCTAAAAAGATAAAAACAAATACCTGAAAACCATCGAGGTTCGGAAGTAGGGATTTGACGAACGTGGAAACTTGAACGTAGATAAAAAAAATACATGAAAAAAGTCACACACTTTAAGTTGTATAGTCACACACTTAAAGTTGTACAGTCACACTCAGTATGTTGCATAGTCACACTTATTATGTTGTAGAATCACGCAACTGTAGAATACCTTGGGATTAGGGTATCATGCGTTTAACCATCTTCATTTTCATGCTTGTTTTATTTTTCATACCTTTTTTTTGTATTTATAAAATTATTCATCTTCACTATCCACAAAAAAAATGAAAGTTGAATATATATGGATGAATGAACGACTATGACTTTAAAAAAATGAAAATATCTAAACATTCATTAAATATTCAACATCCATTCATCCATATTCAACATTCATTTTTTTTGGATAATGAAGATGAATAATTTTATAAATACAAAAAAAAGTATGAAAAATAAAACAAGCATGAAAATGAAGATGATTCAACGAATGATACCTTAATCCCAAGGTACGTATTCTAAAGCTGCGTGATTCTACAACATAGTGAGTGTGATTATACAGCATAATGAGTATGACTATACAACTGAATATGTGACTACAATGAGTGTACAGCTGCGTGATTCTACAACATAATGAGTGTGTCTATACAGCATAATGAGTGTGTTTGCAATTCTGCAAAAACATTACGCACTAAATGACTTGTTCATCTTCATCTTCATCTTCATCTTCAAGCTCCATTCATCCCACAAAAAAAGAACAACTTCATCTTCAAACTTCATCTTAAAGATGAAGTTGTTCTTTTTTTTAGATAATGAAGATGAATAATTTTATAAATACCAAAAGAAAGAAGATATGAAAAATAAAAAGAAGTTTGAAGAAGATTAAGATGATCGAAGATGAAGATGAGGATGAAGAAGAAGCTAAAAAAAATGAAGATGATCAAAGTTTATGCATAAACATACCTTGGTATAATTATCCGTCATGTTATGTTAAAAACGGAGTATAATCGGAGTTGTTGACGGAGTATGGTCGGAGTTATTAATGGAGCTTATTTGATGGAGTTTTGTTAGGGAGAGATGAATTGAATTAGGGAAATAAATTGAAAAGGAGAGGATGGAAGTAATGAAGAAGGGAGAGTTTGATTGAGGAGAGGATGCTCCCCTCTCTCCACCGCTGCGAAGTGTGATTGAGGGGAGGGTTGCTTCCCTCTCTCCACTGCTGCTTGTCAGTTTGCTGTCTTCTTTCCCGTTTTTTTTTTACACACCATCCATTCAACCCAAGATCAAGGGCCAACAACACAACTTCCCACTTTTCACCAAACTCCCTTGATCCCTTATATATATATATATATATATAGGGAGAGAGAGAGAGAGAGAGAGAGAGAGAGAGTGAGGATCCGGTGAGTCTCCCTCTTTAAATGAGTCTGTCCTTTTAATCTGGACCACACAATCAAACAAGATTGAATGGCTGAGATTGCACCACGTCATTAAGAAAAAGAAAACGCGCGGAGATTGAATGACTTTCTAATTCCTCCTACGGACGTCATTCTTAAGCAAAAGCAAAAACAAAAACCGCTGTTACCCTCTACGCAAGCCAAGAACCCTAAACCTTGAACAAAATCAAAATCAAAAACGAAATTTTCTGCAAAAATCAAGAAGTGTTGCGAAAATCAAAACCAAAATCAAGGACAAAGCTCAATTATTCTACTTCAAAAACGTTATCAAAGAATGAAGAGGTATAAACAATTTGATTTTTTATGAAAAAATTAATTTGACGTGATTAATGTTTATTGTAATTAGCGTTTGTTAATTTGTTCAATCTTTATTTTCAAGCATTATTGTTCGTGTTTCGTTTTGATTCATGTATAATTCTTGCTGTTGATTTGCATTTTTTTTACTCTTGCTGTTGTTGATTTTTGGCATTATTACTGTAACAATTACTTGTTAACTAACACGTTTTGTTCTTGCTATTGAGTCATGTTGTTCTTGTTATTGTTAATTTTGGATGATATGAAGATATTGAGCGATTGATTTTGTTATTTTCTGCGTCGTTCGTATTTCTGTGTTCGCTCCCAAAAAATTAGGTTTAATTCTTTATTTTCAGGCAAACAAATTAGGTTCGATATTACTGTAATTCCTTATTACTGTGACAGTGTCACAGTAAGATATTTGTGTTACTATAATAGTGCTCTGTTACTGTAACAGTGTTACTGTAACAGTGCTACTGTTAATCTCGATTACTGTGACATTATTACTGTGACATTATTATTGTAATTCCTTATTACTGTGACACTGTCACAGTAAGATATTTGTGTTACTGTAATAGTGTTTTGTTACTGTAACAGTGCTACTGTTAATCTCATGTTGAGGTTACTTTGTAGTGTCAATTGATAAATGAATTTGACATTATTACTGTGACATTATTACTGTAATTCCTTATTACTGTGACAGTGTCACAGTAGTTATTATTGTAATTCCTTATTACTGTGACACTGTCACAGTTACTGTGACGGTGTCATAGTAAGATATTTGTGTTACTGTAATAGTGTTATGTTACTGTAACAGTGTTACTGTTAATCTCATGTTGATGTTACTTTGTAGTGTCAATTGATAAATGAATCTGAACTGTCAACTGATACTGTAATTTTTAATATGTAAATGCGGAAGGTGAAGAAGATGATGATGAAAGATGAGGTGAAGAAGATGATGATGAAAGACAAGGTGAAGAAGATGATGAAGAAATAGAGCGGGAGAGGAAGTGAGCGTAGAGAGAGAAAATTTGAAGATGAAGATTATATACGATGAAGATGACGTTGAGATTGAATCTCAGCCATTCATCTGATTTGATTATGTGGCTGTGATTTGCGGGACGGACTCATTTAAAGAAGACCGACTCACCGGATGCAATTTCTATATATATATATATATATATATATATATATATATAGATTGGGAAAGAAATAAGGATATGGAAAGTTTTGATATTTTCTATAATTGTTTGATATTCTCTCCCTCCCTGCCTGTAACGTATTGTAGGTTGTTTTTTCTTTCTTTTTTCCTTCAAAACATGTAATATTGGGCCCTCTCTTGGGCCTCGGTGCCAAGAACTGAACCTCTCAGCCCATGGGCCGGCCCTGAATGTTAGGTAAATTACTTGTCTTTCTTTCATTTTGCAGATCTAAAACTTTGAAATTGTTTAGCCTACGTTTTTTAAGTGATTAGTGAGGGTAACGGTTTTGTCATCTTTGTGAAGGTTTCTTGTGTATTTTTATTAGTTTTTTTGTTTATCGAGAAAGCAGTTGTCCCACGGTGGGCGCCAATCTGTTTTGGTAAAATTCATCACCATTGTAGGAAAAGTATGGATGGTCGTGGGTTAACTAGTATCGTGGTATATAACATATCACAAGGTAAAGAAAAATGAAAGAGTTTTCTATGGGATACCCCTCAACTATTGGCTTTTCCAAGTGGTACCCCCGCCTTTTTCGAATTACATGTTGTATTCCTAAACTTTACTTATCACTTCATATCATAACCAAAATGATAAGTGTATTACAACTATTTTTTTAAATGAATAATTAACATATTAATCAATCCAATTTGATGCTACAAAGCACCTCTTTTTCTTTACCATTCACCAAGCCACCAAATGCCCATCAAAACGCACTCTGTTGTCGGCCGACATCGACCTATCTCCCTCACTCTTTTAAATCCTTCAACCTCAAACCCTCCGTCACCCCCATGTCGTAGTGTGGTGGAATGAATTTTTTCGAGTAAAGGATGCAAATTGAAGAAATATATCATGGTTGATGAAAGTAAAATAGGGAATAATCACTATTTATATCATCAATTGAAAAAATTTCGTTGGAAAATTATAACTTTGGTTGCAATATAGACTAATTTACAAAGTTTAGGGATACATCTTGTAATTCGAAAAAGGCGAGGTACCACTTGGAAAAGCCAATAGTTGAGGGGCACCCATAGAAAAACCCAAAATGAAATGAACGCAAGATTTATACGTGGAAAAACCCTTCTTAAAAAGAGAGAAAACCACGGGCACCAAGTCAGGTAGAGGATTTTGTTAAAGATAAAACTTAATCTGTAACTTTGTTTATCTTATACTGTACTTTGGTTATCTTGTACTTCTGTTTAGATTAGTTTTACGTAACTTAGTCTTGTCAATATTGTACTCTTAGCATTCCCATCACCTAGGATTCTATAGGCACTAGACTGCTTTGCATTTCTCCTGTATAAATACTTGTTACGTGATCAATGAAATTCAATTCAATATTCATACAATTTTTACATGGTATCAGAGCATACCGATCCCTCACAAAAATAATCCTCTCTCTCGGCTAACCCAAAACAACCGATTTTTGTCACCATGACCGGACCAGCCTCCGTCCTTAACAATCCAAATGACCCTTCTAATCCCTTTGTCGCGGTCAATCTCTCCAATGTTACCGAACTCACACCCACCACATATCGTGCATGGGCTCGTCAAATCGAAGATCTCCTATTCGGTTTTGACCTATTCAAATACTTAGATGGTACTCACCATTGTCCCACTGAAACAATTGAAGGTGATGACAAAACAGTCGTTCCTAATCCCGCGTACTCAACATGGGTACGTCAAGATCGACTACTTTGTGGTGCCCTTCGTGGCACAGTCTCCTCAAGCATCACCCCGTTTCTCAACTCATGTACCACATCGGCTAAGATCTGGACCACTCTCAAGGAGACTTATGCCAACCCGTCCCGTGGTCATCTTCTCAAACTTAAGGATCGCCTCGAATCGATCTCCAAAACTAACCTCTCCGCCACCGACTATATACAATCCATTCGTTCGTGTGTCGATGAACTAGCCAATTTAGGCAAACCAATGGATGCCGAGGACATTGTTGCCAAGGTTCTCCGTGGACTTGACTATGAGGTGTACCGCTCACTTGTTGACGCCGTCAAAAATCGGGACACTCCTATTACTTTTGATGCCCTCCATGAAAGACTCTTACAATTTGACCTCTCCCTAAAACACACTAACCCATCCCATCCATCACCACACTCACCGGCCTCGGCCCATCTCACCTATCAACAAAAACCCAACTTTCGTTCCTCTCGTCCTAACCCCACGGCCCTACTTCCCACTCCCACCAACCCGTCTCAAATACCGTTCAAAGGAAAGTGTCAATGGTGTCATACTCCCGCTCATTATCTAGGTACTTGTGCTATTTTCAAGTCCCTTCACCCCCACATAATTGTCCCTGCTCGTCCCCCGCCACCAAACCAAAATCGCACCAATCCCCGTGCCAATACCGTGTCTCTCACCACTCCACCTACCTCCGATTGGATCATTGACAGTGGTGCCTCTCACCACATCACCCATGACCTAGCTAACCTTGCCCTCCATGCCCCTTATGATGGGAATGACGACCTCCTTATAGGCGATGGGTCTCCTCTCACTATCCACAATATTGGTTCCTTTACTCTCCCTCATTCTCTCTCTCCTCTTAAATTTAATGATGTCTTACATGCTCCTTCTATAAATCGAAATATTTTTTCTGTCTCTCGTTTTTGTCTTGACAATAATGCTATTGCTCAATTTTCCTCTACCTCTTGTTTCTTGCAGGACCAACTGACGGGTCAAGTGCTTCTCCGCGCCCGGCTTAAAGACGGTCTCTATGAATGGGTTGACCCCCGGCCCCCCACCGTTCACATATCTCACTTCCCACCCTCACTATCATGGCATCATAGGCTTGGTCATCCCTCTACTACTATTATTAGTAATATTAATAATCTAGCTAATTTATCTATTAAGCAAAATAACACGCATTGTAATGCTTGCTTGACTCACAAAAGTCACAAACTCCCGTTTTCTAAAAATACTATAAGTTCTTCGTTTCCGCTTGAATTACTATTTTCTGACGTTTGGACATCACCCGTCCACTCGTTCGATGGTTTTAAATATTATGTTATTTTCGTTGATCACTTTACTCGATATACTTGGCTATATCCACTTAAAAAGAAATCTGACACATCTTCTACTTTTAATCGATTTCGTGCTATTGTCGAAAAAAAAATTAATCGTCCTATCATACAAATTTACTTCGATAACGGCGGAGAATATTTAAAACTAACACCCTACATCACTGAAGATAGGATTACTCATCTTACCTCCCCTCCTCACACACCCGAACACAATGGTATCGCCGAAAGACGTCACCGTCACATCGTCGAGACCGGCCTATCTCTCTTGACCCACGCGTCTCTCCCTACCTCACTTTGGTCGTTCGCCTTCACAACTGCCACCTATTTAATTAATCGCATGCCCACCTCTATTTTAAATAATATTTCTCCATTTTTTAAACTCTTTCGCTCTCACCCGAATTATGAAAAATTACGTAGTTTTGGTTGTCTTTGCTACCCTTGGTTATGTCCTTACACCCAACACAAGTTAGATCCTAAGTCTACCCCATGTGTATTTGTTGGTTACTCGTCCACTCAAAGTGCATATTATTGCCTCGACCCCATTACCCACAAGATCTATACCTCCCGTCATGTCCGGTTTGTAGAAAGAGTATTTCCCTATTCTTCCCTTCGTCAAACTCATATCCCCTCTGAACTTTCCCCCTCTTCCTGGCGCACACTCTCCCTCACTGTACTACCCTCCCCTGACCCCATCACCCCTGCCCACTCCCCTTCCCCTGACCCCATAATCCCTGCCCAACCCATAATCCCAATTAACCCCCTTCCTCCACCAACTAATCCCTCCCCTATTCGCGTCTACACACGCCGCCAACGCCCACCTCCCACCACCCCTCCCGCTGCTACCATTGCGAGCTCCCCTGTTACTCCTCCCGCTGTCACCACGAGTCAGCCTGGACCCACATCATCCCCTGATCTCGATGCTACCACTACCTCGCCCTCTCCTCCTACTTCTCGACCAGTCACCCGCCTAATGAATAATATTCGTCAACCAAACCCTAAGTATACTCTCACTTCTCAGGTTACCTCACCTTCTCTTCCGCCTATTACTCTCAAAACTGCTCTCTGATCCTAAATGGCAGTCCGCTATGACCGCCGAATACGATGCTCTTCTCCACAATCAAACTTGGACCCTAGTCCCCCCCGACCCTTCCTATAATGTCATTGGTTGCAAATGGGTTTTTCGAATTAAGTATAACCCCGATAATTCCATTAATAAATATAAAGCTCGTCTTGTCGCTAAAGGTTTTCACCAACGCCCCGGGGTTGACTATTCTGAGACCTTTAGTCCTGTTGTTAAGTCGGTCACAGTTCGAGTACTACTCTCGCTTGCATTGACTCGTGGTTGGTCCCTCAAGCAGCTTGATATCAACAATGCTTTTCTCCAAGGTACGTTATCTGAGACAGTTTATATGTCTCAACCCCCTGGTTTTTTAAACTCTTCCTCTCCAAAACATGTATGTAAGCTTTCTAAAGCTATCTACGGTCTCAAACAGGCGCCTCGTGCTTGGTATACTGAACTCAAAAATTATCTTTTGTCTTTTGATTTTTCTCAATCTCTATTATCTGACCCTTCTCTTTTCTTTACAATAAAAATAACTATCAAATATTTCTCCTTGTTTACGTTGACGACATCATTGTCACAGGTCCGGAATCCCCGCTCCTTGCGTCGTTTTTCACCGCCTTCGCCCATCGATTCTCCTTAAAGGACTTAGGCTTCCCGTCATATTTCCTAGGCGTCGAGGTCACCCCTTCCCCCTCCGGTCTTACTCTCACACAAACGAAATATATTCATGATCTTCTCACCCGGTCTAACATGTTAGACTGTAAACCCGCTCCTACACCCTTAGCCTCCTACCCGCTTCTTACCAACTCCACTGGTCACCCTATTTCTAATCCCACCGATTACCGAGCTCTCGTAGGTAGTCTCCAATATCTCTCCTTAACCCGTCCCGGTATTTCTTTTGGTGTCAACAAGCTTGCTCAGTTTATGCCGGACCCTCAGGAAGCCCATTGGACTGCCTTGAAACGATTACTTCGGTATCTTAAAGGTACGGTTACTATTGGTATTAAGTTATTTCATGACACTCCTTTGTCCCTCCATGCCTTCTGTGATGCAGATTGGGCTCGTGATACCCACGACTACATCTCCACCACCGGTTACGTTGTCTATCTTGGTCGTAATCCAGTGTCTTGGACGTCCCGGAAGCAGCGTGACCTCGCTCTGTCCACTACCGAGGCTGAATTTCGTGCTGTAGCTACTGCCACCGCCGAAATAATGTGGCTTCGTTCCCTCCTTTCCGAGCTACGGTTTTCCGTTACTGCTGCCCCAGTTGTGTATTGTGACAATCTCGGGGCACCTCACTACTCCGCTGATCCTGTCTTTCACTCTCGCATGAAGCACGTTGCACTTTCCTTCCATTTTGTACGTGAACAGGTTCAGCAAGGCCTTCTTCGCGTTCAACACATTTCGAGCGATGATCAGCTCGCTGACACCCTCACTAAACCTCTTCCTAGGGCTCGCTTGTATCCTATTCTTCACAAGATTGGTCTTTCCCTTGGAACGTCCATCTTGCGGGAGCGTGTTAAAGATAAAACTTAATCTGTAACTTTGTTTATCTTATACTGTACTTTGGTTATCTTGTACTTCTGTTTAGATTAGTTTTACGTAACTTAGTCTTGTCAATATTGTACTCTTAGCATTCCCATCACCTAGGATTCTACAGGCACTAGACTGCTTTGCATTTCTCCTGTATAAATACTTGTTACGTGATCAATGAAATTCAATTCAATATTCATACAATTTCTACAGATTTCACTATATAGTAACTTGTATAATTACGATACTTTGTTTGCTAGATATGCTATCTGAGCTGATTATGTTATGTATGCTAGGAATACGTTCCTTGGGGGAGAAATCAACCTCCCTTGTCTATTCTTCCTGTATTGTATTTATACTGGACGTAGTAGGTAATCTGCCCGTTACATCCTTATGTCTATTTCTTAATTGTGCCTTTATTGTGCGGTTTATCCAATCTAACAGGTATTTATTGCTGCTTACATTCTTTGTTTGGCCTATTAAACGGGTTAGTTTTACCGGATAACGGGGGCCACGGGGCTAGTGTTCTAATGCTGGTTACCTTGATTAGCTTGGACAGGTGGGTATTTTCTTGTCTTCTATAGGTCGGAGAATCTGGGCCCAACAACTGCTCTGCCATTTGAGATTTGAGATTGCAACCCTTTGATTTTTTTCGTCCATGGCAGTCTTCTTTGTCCTTAGCTTGTGTGAGGCGCCAGGGTTCGACTTTGATACCAGTGTTGCACAAGGCATCTCTTTACTGCAATTCTACTTTACACCAGCTATGAAGCTGAATTCAACCTAACTTTAATGGCGAAGATTGAGGGAGAGAGATAAAAGATTGAATTGAAATGTATATTAAGTTTGTTGATGTAACGATTACACTACTTCTTATACACCCAACAGTTTGTTAGGTTGTTACAAGTTTGTTACGTTTTGTAACTTGCCACGTCATTGGTGTAACTAACTACCTTTCATTCAACTAACTAAATCAACTGCTCAATTTAATGCTCGATAATTAATACTCTGTATGTTACTTTACAAAAAAAAAATTAGCCAACATAAACAAAAGTAATACCATTGTCCAGGGATCCCTAGTTGTTCGTTATTAATGGATCCGCGAACGCTTTCCACTCTTTTTGGTTTGATGAGAAAAATTGACATTGTCCGGAAGTGTAAGTTGTATTTCGGAGCAGACATTGCGATAGAGTGACTCTAAGTAAATTGTAGCCGCTGCGATAGAGATGATAACACTATGGTAACAGATAACTGAATTGACTCTTGAAAAGTTCGCCAAGTGCTTTACGAACATCCATCTGATCAGTAGAAAACATCATATACAAAAAGAAGGCAAACATCAACTTTGCGTGGATGCACTAGTAGGGATAGTAAACATACATGGTATGTTAAATATGACTTAGACAAGATGCGTAAAGGAAGTAAGCAAGAAAAAGTTTGTGGGGACCGAAAAAACAATTAAAAGTAAATGGTGTCTATGAACCGAAGCAGACAGTTTGATGGATAGGCCTCATTTGGATTTGGGGTGATTTTATGTTTTTATTTTATTTCTAAATACAAGTTCGGGAAGTTATTACAGGAGCAGTGACGCTTCAAATGTGGGAAAGGATGATGGTGAAGGGACATTGAAATAGTGGCGAAGGTAATACATATACAGTAGGGAAGGGGAAAACTAAACTCCCAAATAGAGGTAATCCATTTTTTACGGGGATGTCTTTAACTAATTATTACTCTTTGGCCTGCTATTTTCGGCTTAACTATATTGAGCTAAACTCAACTGAACTGAGCATAGCTGAATTGACTAAGACAAAATGAACCCAATACTCTCTCTTTCGCCACGTGCTTCCTCTATTCAACCACTGTTACCTTCTACTAGCGGGTTCTCTTTATTACACAGCTTATACTAACAATTATCCTCAATCCAGATGTTGCATGTTTCAGTACTGTCTCATTCTGGAACTGGAAGGTAGTCTGTTAAAAAAATAGCATTTACAGCCTTGCATATTTCTCATATTAGATGTGTCACAATCAAGGTATGAATTCAGGCCCGAATACTAAACATGACCTCAACGTACAGGTCAGAAGAATAACCCCGCCCCATTTACCACCTTAAAAGCAATAATGTTGGCAGCATTTAGTGAGATCACCCCATACCATAACCATAACCATAACCATAACCGTAAATGAAGCTGAGATTTGATATTGAGATGTAATTGGCAAGAGCATAGGTGTTGCCAGCTAGCACATGTCAAGAATCAAGATTGAGATATTTAGAAAGAGGAGGCGGCATCAAGCATAATGATCACCTGATCACAGCAGACCAATTTAGCAAGCAATGGGTAGAAAACACTGAGATGTTTCCTGAATACATGACTGTTCATAGCCGCCATGCCTTTTATAACCTGCAAGGAGTAAACAAGCATACCAGTTCAACGTCCAAGGTTAGAGTGTATATTCAAAATACTCATGTAAACTATCGATCATTTGCATTTTTATTACATGAAAACTGAATCACGTCAGATGAAGAAGACATTAACTATAAAAAAAATTCAATGATTTAGACATTGTTGCAACTAAATGATAACAGTGACTGGAAATTGGTGATGGATGCAGTATCTGAATAATAAAATACCTAAATCCTTTGTGGTCTGTACCTTTATTTGTAAACATATTATGCGTGTAAGGGAAAGCCGAAAAGGCCATTAATGAGCATTGCTTCTCGGTCGTCTATTTACCGCTCTTCCTTGTATTTGGCATTTTAATCAATCATTTTGTGAAATGTCAGCCAAATAGTATCGGCTCGGGTCTGAAATTAAGATATTCCCCATTCTAAAATACATCTACATATTAATCAAAGAATGCAATACCTTAAAAGCTATTCAAAACACCCACCCATTTCTATACCATATATATTTTCAAAATTCCCACATTCGATAAAAACAAATTTATAATTCCACCGTTCGTTGCCATTTTCTGTAAAACTTCCACCAAGTCTGTTTTCGTTATAGGAAAAGTCATTTTACAGCAATAGCAGTCATGGATGGAAATTCCCTTTTATTTAAGGTTAGTTTTCACAGAAATGAAGTAATTGTATTTTATGTTGCCAAATATGGATTTTTTGGGGAAATTTTAAAGGAAGTACCCATAAAGGTGAGAGTTTTTGATGAAAAGGATGCTTCAATCGGGTCACCAGTCAAGGGTACGGTCAGTCTGTCCGTTTCAGATATCAGTTGCTTTAGTTCATATAGGTCAATTTTGCCAGGTACCGCAAGAGTGATTGGATGAAGAAGCTTGGTTCACAGAAAAGAGAAAATAGGATTAAAAAGAAAGAATGAGTCTACCTTGACGATAATAGGAGAACGTAACTCCAGTAGACGACGGGTCTCCTTGTTATTAGTGCTCCCCACAGTCAACTGAAATTCAGACGCCTCTTTAAGCACATGTCCACAAAATGATACCAGTTTCTCCTCTGCTACGTGGTCAACCTGCTCTTCTTCGTTTGAACAAGCATCAGTAATGCTGAGATGATTATTTGAATCTGGAGTGTCATGAAGTGCAATATAATTTTCTGCGATAGTTCCATATTCTGATGTTGTTCTCTGTAATACTTCAAGGTATACACAGGTGCCTGCCAGCTCCTGTCGTAAGAGATTTGATGGAGGCCTGCAAAAGTCAATTTGTCTTGATACAACTATTTATCTACCTTACAAAATTATATTTCTTGATCTACAGGAGAGGTAAGCCAAAGAGATCACTGCAACATGAAAGCTTAAATGGGTACCTATCAGCTGGAACATGTTGCATGCGCAATCGGAGGTTATTGTAGGAGTTATATGAAGAAGCAAAATCCAATATAGATAGCACTATCTCCATCATACAGATCTTTTGCCGTGCATTCAGCTTTAGCCAAAACTTCTTCTGTGCATTAGAAAAAACAATAGCTGAAGCTTAATTAATGGCCATAGAAGACACGTGAACGCAGGCCTCAGTACAAGATACATATTTGAATGGTGTCTACTAAATATTAACAGCAAAAAAATTCAAATGAACAAGACCTGTTTGAAATGAAAGCAGTGCATGGTATACCTGGATACTCTCGAGAGCACCCAAAAGCAACAACTGACTGACGCATTTTCCCTTGACAACGGTGACCAGCTGGCTTTCCTCTTCCATTGAACCAAGCTCCATGGCCTCAAGAGCCTAAAGCAGAAATAATATGTGAAATTGAAAGACAATAATGGTTAAGCAGATGAACTCATGGCAATGGAAAACTAAGGTGGTTTAGTGGCAGAGGACACTACTACATACAACAGTATTTACAAGAATTATTGTATGACAAAAAAATGAACTAGCTTAATTAATAGAGTATAGGTAATGGAGGATACCAATACGCTATCCGAATAGGTTTTGGAAACGCAATAGCAAAATATTGCGTGACGGATTAGGAAACACACAATAAGAACAATATAATGTAATGGTTTAGGAAACACGAAAGATATGATTTAGTTTCCTATTTAGTTTCCCGACGGTTTGTACTTAAGAAAGAAAGTACAAGTTAAAATAATACAAATTTTCTTTATATTTTATCATGGTATCAAAGCCTCCCGATTCTTGAGGACAACTAAATAAATGTTCCGCTGTCCTGTCGGTGGGTTGAAAAGATGGCACCCACCGGCGGGATTTATTCGTTATTATTCACAAAAAAAACAATTTTTTCGGAGTTTTGTTGTTAAAATAAAAAAAAAAAAACTTTATTTCCCTTTTGAATGTGTATTCCACAATACCTTATTTTTCCGAAGAAAGATGTAAGGCTGATGATTCTTAGTATGACGTTTCTAATTTTGCTATGAGCTGATCGAGTTCGATTAGAGTTCTCAAGCAATTAAAATTGACGGATGTTTTGCCATTGTGAAATTTGTTAAGTTCGGAAAAACTTAACGTATTAATCTCCGACGAGTCCGAGAAAACGTTCTCGTTCGAAAAACGGTCGGAAGAATCTATATGCCACCGCGAAGAAGACGATAGAAGAATGGAGATCGAAGATATCATTTTTTTTTATTTGTCAGGGGATTCCATCAAGACAGGTGGACTCCATCAAGACAGGTGGTGACGAAAAATTGAAGAACGGGAATAGTCCAAAGACCATCTCCTTCAATCATCATGGTCCAAAGACCATTCCCCTGACATCAGATAAGACATCGAAGATCGACGAAATCGATTTTTTTTTAATTTGTGCAAACTCATGGAAATTTTAAAAATTACCATGAGTTTGAGGGGATAATAGAGTATAGTAAAGGTTTACGAAACGCAATAGGACAATATTGCGTGAAGATTAGGAAACACACAATAATGACAATATAGTGTAATGGTTTAGGAAACAGGAAAGATATGATTTAGTTTCCTAGTTTAAGTTAGATACAGTATATTCATGATACCATAAATATGGGTCGACGGTTTGTATTCAGATTCAAGAACTTAAAACATAAGTTTTGATAATACAAAAATCTCTTTATATTTTATCATTAATTAACAGCCGACACCTAGCAACAAAGGAACATCATCTGGACTCTGGGGCATTATATTGAAGATAACCAAACATCAGGGGCGGACCCAGAAATAAATTGTTAGTAGAGCTATATTATTAGAAGACTACCTTATTATCGAAAAAAAGGACAATCCATAATATTGAGTTATTGATTATAGATTTCATTGATAAGCTTAATCTAGCATGATGAGACATGTCATGTACGGAGTAGCACATAAAAATGTTTAGATAACTTTTTTTTACAATCATCAATTTTTGCACCCTTGGATACGATAATTATTTGGCTTCAATATATCTATATCATCATCGTAAACATCCATATATAAATAGATAATTAAACAGATTTTTTTAACATGAGTTCATTGGACACATGTTAATAATGGTTTAATTACGGAAAATTTAATTTAGCAAATGATAATATTCTGACAAATTGATAGATTAATTCGTATTCTGTATTTACTATACTTAGATAATACTGTATATAGGTTAATTGTTTCCGTAATTAAATCATTAACTGGGCATATCTCAGAAAAACTGATAAATAAATAGGAAAACTTTCTAAACAAATTGTCCGTCGATAAAATGAGAAACATAGGTTAACTCATTAACTTGTTACCCACAAAAAATAAAATAAAACATAGCTCATTAACTTTTTACCCACAAAAAAATAAAATTAAATAAAACAAACTTGCTCAAAGGAGGTTGGAGCCCGTGACCTCAAATAACCAAGACAAAAGACTACAAGCCCATCACAACCTGCGCTATACACAACTCCTTGCCATATTTTGCGCTAATTAATTTTTAGCCTGAATTCAACTCGGGCTAAAGCCCAACTAGCCTAAGGGCATACACAATGGAGGGGAAACACCTCCCTCTTACCTCTTAAGAGTTAAGGGGGAACCCATCCATTGTAGGCAACTCTTAAATTTCCTAAGGGGAAGGGGTGAACTCTTGTTTGGGGGTTTCCTGAGCATCGGCCCATGTGCTATATCTTCCTTCTTTTTTTTTTCTTTTTTTTTTCAATTCTTGTTTGGTATTATTTAAGTAGATAAATGGTCTTTGGTTAGTTTATGAATACTAATTAAAATGTACAATTTTTTTTAAAAAAAAAATAATTTCACAAAAATTCTTCATTTCATCCCCTCTATAAATAGAGTCTAATATCAACACATTTTTTCAAAATAAATCTCCTAACTATTTTCTCCCTCTAATTAGTTGAGTGTCGTTATGGATGATAATAATCGAAATTATGGAAATAACTCATATTCTCAAGAAAATTCAAACAATCAGTTCAACCCAACTAATTTTCAGTTTGATCCGAATTTTCTAAACTCCCCTCAAGGTCAAATTTATTTACAAATGTTAAGCAATCCAATAAGGCCAAATTACCCAAACTACAACCCATATACAAATTTTAATAATCCACTAATGTTTACGAATCAATATCAACAACCAACTTTTCAACAACAAAGTTTTTTACCCAACTCAACTTTTCCTATACCTCAACACATAAATCAACCGGTTGACCAGTCTCCCGGTGGGGACGGAAGTAGTAATCGAACACCGAGTGAAGATCAAAGAGAGGTGCGACGAGTAGAAAATACTGATGACATTGTTGTCGAGTTGTTTCCCGAAGAGGCTAGGGATAAATCAGCTAGGGTGAAATGGAGTGTGAAAGAAGATGAAGCCCTTGTATCGGCTTATTTACAAGCTGGAGGAAATGAAAAAACAGGAACTAATCAAAGTAAGGGTGATTTATGGAAAACTATAATGAGGTTGTATGAAGATGCTCGCGAAGATGCTACATCTGGTATCAAACAAAGGACCATGAAATCTCTCACAAGTCGTTGGGAAACAATTAATAGAGATGTTTCTCGTTGGGTTGGGGTGTATGCTCAAGCTAAAAGAGACAAAGCAAGTGGGCTCTCTGATGAAGATGTTGAAAATGAAGCTCACTATTTGTATCAAACGAAGTACAATGGCGTTAAGTTCACACTTATGCACGCTTGGAAAGAGATGAAACATTTGAGGAAATGGCAACCTGGAAAGACTTTGACTTCATCTGAGAGTGGTGGTAGTTCAAAAAGATCGCAACCAGATACACCTACCGATGAAGGAGAAAATTCTCGCCCTGATGGAATTAAAAAAGCGAAAAAGAAAGGAAAGAAAGTCGCGTCTTCAAGTGCAGACATAGATGCATTTACTACTGCAATTTCTGAAATGAATGTGAAGAGTTCTAATAGAGAACGTGTAGCCATCCAAATGCTTGAATATCAAAGGGAGCGAGATGCTGCTAGGATTAAGGAAAAAGAAGTTGATCAACAGTGGCAGTTATTCATGTTTTTGCTAAACAAAGCAGATCGTGATGAAGATGATAATGTCATGTTAGCTAATCTGAAAGTGAAGTTCAACTATGGTGCACGCTAATCAGCTATGAAGAATGTATCTTCAAACATTTTTTCTAATTAGTCATTTTAATTAGTAATTGTAATGTTGTGTCATGGAAGTGTAAGTGTATGGTCTTGTCATTTTAATTAGTAAGTGTATGGTCTTGTCATTTCAGACGTCAGTGTACTATCTTATCTTTCAATTGTCATTGTATTTTCATATCTTTCAAGTGTCATTGTACTGTCATATCTTTCAATTGTCATTGTATTTTCATATCTTTCAAGTGTCAATGTACTGTCATATCTTTCAATTGTCATTGTATTGTCTTATCTTTCAATTGTATTGTATTGTATTGTATTGTGGTGTCATTTCAGGTGTCATTGTATTGTATTGTTATGGCATTGTATTTTCTTATCATGTTTGTCTTTTACGTTTTTGTATTTTTATAAATTATTTCTGATGAGATAAATTTGAATTGACAACTCATTGTCTTAAAAAACTGTGTCAAAAATTAGTAGAACAATGAATTATATTTTAGTAGTGTATAAAAGGGTACTTCAGTTGCCTTCAACATCATTTATCATATTATAATCATCTTATACTTTCTTATTAAATAATGAATTATGATTCTAATTCATCCACTTCAGGTGATGAGTTTTACGATAATATGGTTAGA
Organism: Agrostemma githago; assembly: GCA_958450325.1. Classification (NCBI taxonomy): domain Eukaryota; kingdom Viridiplantae; phylum Streptophyta; class Magnoliopsida; order Caryophyllales; family Caryophyllaceae; genus Agrostemma; species Agrostemma githago. The sequence goes on from OY288243.1 coordinate 56,588,134, forward strand.
GATTTTATTAATGATAATGAAATAGATAACAATATTCAGAATACTATTAATTCTATAGTTGTTCCAATTATTTCCTCTTCTATTGAGAAAGCTAGTTTGAGTAAGAAGTCGAGGATATTCGTGCCAAGAGATCGTGAAGAGGCTCATGAAGGGCTAATGAGAGATTACTTTTGTAATCACCCATTATACAATGAAACAATGTTTCGTAGAAGGTTTCGCATGCACAAACATGTCTTCCTCCGCATTGTTAGTACATTAAGTGCGCATGATCCTTTCTTTCAACAACGACCTGACGGCTGTGGAGTACTTGGAGCCTCAGCTCTTCAAAAATGTACGGCAACTTTGCGTATGTTAGCATATGGCACATCTGCTGATCATGTTGATGAGTATCTCAAACTTGCAGCAAGCACAGCAAAAGAATGTCTACGACATTTTGTTGATGGGGTTGTAAATCAATTCTCTAATCAGTATCTGAGAAAAGCAAACACAACCGATGTTCAACGTCTCCTTCATGAAGGAGAACGTCGTGGATTTCCTAGTATGATGGGCAACATTGACTGCATGCATTGGGAGTGGAAAAATTGTCCTACTGCTTGGAAAGGGATGTATCAAGGAAGATCTAGAACGGCAACCGTAATATTAGAAGCTGTTGCGTCTAGTGATCTATGGATTTGGCATGCTTTTTTCGGAACTCCTGGTTCATGTAACGATATTAACGTGCTACAACGTTCCCCTGTTTTCGACGATATTTTGCATGGACGAGCTCCACAAGTAAGTTACAAAGTTAATGGAACAACTTATAATATGGGTTACTATCTTACAGACGGAATATATCCAAAATGGGCCACATTTATTAATGCAATAAGTTTATCTCAAACCGCTAAGCAACGACTATTCACAAGTCACCAAGAAAGTGTAAGAAAAGATGTTGAACGAGCATTTAGAGTGTTACGAGCCCGATTTGCAATAATACGACGACAACCCGCATTAGCATGGAGTGAAGCTATATTGTGGAAAACGATCATGGCGTGTATTATAATTCATAACATGATTGTAGAAGATGAGAGAGATGCTTATCAAAATTATCAAGACCCGACCGAATTTATTCAAGATCAAGCTGAAAATATAGCTGAAACATCTGGAGGGACTTCTAACATGTCATTTAATGTTCGTCCGGGAAGACTTGGAAATTTAAATTTAGGCAATTATATGCAAGTTGAGAATGAGATTCGAGATAGGGCAACACATATTGCATTAAAAAACGATTTGGCTGAGCATGTATGGAATAATTTCCATACAAGTACGTCAAGTTAAGAATGTTCATTCAATTATTTTAAAATTAAAATGCACGTTTTAATATTTTTAAGTTTATATGTAAGTAAGCACGTTATTAACAATAATGTACGTTTAATTAGTTTATATGAAATAATTATGTTTTATGATGTTTATTAAAAATGATGGATGTTTTAATATGGTGGGGTCAAATTAAAGGAAGAGGTTTGCCCCTTCATTGTAGAGAAATTTGGGTAAAAATTAAGAGGTAATGGAAAAATGAGTTGGATGAAAGAGAAGATGAGGTGTAAGAAATATAGGAGGAGAGAGGAAAATTGGAGGGGAAGAGGTTGCCCCTCCATTGAACATGACCTAAGGGCTAAGGCTAGATCCGCCCCTGCCAAACATATATATATATATAGAGATATACTCTCAAAAGACCAGAGTAAAAACGACACCCAATCTAACTAAAAGGAAAATTAAGTTGGGGAAAAAAGCTTGCGACTTCTGCAGTCATTGAAAATCAGGTGCAGTGAGTAGAAACAGAAAACTATCATAAGCTGTTTAAAGACAACCGAGCACCAACGCATGACTAGGAAGTAGGACCCGAACTGCTAATTCTGTGGTAGTTCTGAATGATGCAACTAACTATCCTAACAGCCTGAACGATGATTGTTTAAGAAGAATCTTAATATCCTTCACCATCTTTTGAAAATAGAGTATATCCTTTATTTCACAGAACACTAGCAATCAGTCTCCAACACAAGTGCATAAAACTATCCAATTTTCAAGGTTGTATATTTCTCTTTAACCACTCAATATTAGCCTAACAAAGATTAGTTTTTACAGATATGAAGGAGATGGCACCCATAAAGAAACAGCCCAAAATGTTGGCTATTTTTCCAGGTGAAGTTCCTGGTAAGAATTCATAGTACTGTTTACAGGATTGCATAATCAGAATTAGGCGAATTTGAAAGCTCCATAACATACTTCATGCAAAAGAATATGTTTCTCAATATTTAATGTCTGCTATTCCTGGTAGGCAATATTAGTAAATAATGTACTCAGTAATTGATACTCCCTCCTAATTTTTTTTATCTTCCCTCCTTCCTTTTTGACACTAGTTGGATAATCTTTCCTCTTTCCATTTTTGGTTGTACTTTAATCATTTCTTTATTCTTCTTTCAATTCTTTATTCTTTCTCACAATCCCACCATATTTCTACTTTATACACCATATTTTCTTACTTTAATCAATTCTTTATTACCTTCTTAATTTTTGTGCCAAAAAAAAATGAAGATCAAAAGAATTAGGAGGGAGTATATAATATTCCTAATCTCTTTGTATTCAGTCATTAGTTAGCCTAACCTTTCATTCCTGTTGTATTTAGTGCTAACTTTATCTCCTCGGCTATTTATACCGAGTTAGGATATTTACTTTAATCATCGAGCAATAACGTTTATCATGGTATCAGCCTAAACAATCGATCCTCACGATCAAAACTCGCTTATTTCGATCCTTCACCATCGTCGCTTAGCAGCACCCCACTCCGTCCCGTCTCCCGCAAATGGCCAAAGAACACGCGGAACCGTCGAGTACTCGAGTCCCACCCGGTCACGCCCATGATCTAGGGATGTCAAAGGGTAGGATCTGGACCGGATCCTATAGGATCCAAATCCTTATCCTTATTTCTCACCTTGGATCCGGATCCGATCCATATCCTAAGAGTCTAAATTTATAGGATCCTTATCCAGATCCTAAGGATCAGGGTAGGATATGGATCGGATCAAGATATTTTCGTTATTAAGTTCATCTATGGTTCTAGATTATATTCTCACCTTATGAAATCAAAAGACAATTTAGAACATATATACCTCATAAAAAAAGAAATTCGAAATAATCACCATTCTAAGGGTTCAAGCAACCAATAATTATACAATGTTCAAACAAAGTGAAATAGCTAAATGGAGTTCAGAGTTCAGACTAATACTACTACACGTCTACCCTAGTCCTTAGAAACAAAGTCTACAAGAAAGTGTATAGGCATTTGGACCCGGGCTTAAATTTAGAAATTACAATAATATGCAAAAAAACTAAAAGGGCAGGATAAGGGTCGGATCAGGATCTTATAGACGAGATCCTTATCCGGATCCTTTTATTATTAAAAGGATTAGGGTCCAATTCTTATTCTCAGGATCCAAAATATTTCGATCCATATCCTATCCTTAAGGTATTGGATCTCAGGATCAGGGTGGGATCCGAGATCCATTGAAATCCCTACGCGCTACGCCCATCCTTGCACCCTGTCTACTCCGTTACCAACATCCAAAATAAGGTACGCAACCTTGATGGTACCAAGGTTTCCTACTCCACTTTGATCAATTTATTTACCCTTCATGCCCGCAGATACACAGTTTTTAATCACATTAACGGAACTCCGCCTCCCGAAAAGACTGGACCAAAATACGAATCTTGGTTTGAAATCGATTCTCATGTTCACCAATGGAATTATGGTACGGTCTGACGAATATTACAACTTGTCTTAGGAAACGACGATTCCACCACCCAAGAGGCATGGGATCGAGTTAAAATATTTTTCTTAATAATAAAGGCGTCTGAGCCGCGAGTCTCGAGAACGAATTTTTCAATTTAAAATTAGAGGTTATGGTCTCGTTTGATGCTTATTGACAACTTCTCCGTGAAATATCCGGTCAATTAAAAGACATTGGCGCACCAGTGACCAAACAACGATTGGTTCTCAATTGGCCCGCGAACTCCCGAAGAAGTAGAATACGGTCGCCGTGTACAATAATCAAAATCTACTTAATTTTGACACCGCTCGGAGTATGATCGAGCTTGAAAATCATAGACTTGCGACCCTTGACGGGTCCGACCCGAAACCCACGGGCGCCGCCTTGACAACGGCCACTGAACCACCCGCCCCTGACCCAAGTCAGTGGGCTGATCCACTCACCGGTCGCCCGCCTGTGAAACGGGGTGAGCGCTCCTGTGGCCAAACAGAAACCGGTCCCACCAACAACAGCAAGCGTTGTCGCGCTACCCTACACCCGCCACCTACTAGCCGGCGACCCCTCTCTGCCATGGACTGTCGGCTGGAGCCTGGCCTCGTGCTCTTATCCAACCCAACCCGGGTGGGTCCCTCCACAACAAACTTGGAACCCTCATGGTCCTCCTCGCTACTTCGGTCTGTCCCCGAGTCATACTATCGCTCCGGCATATGTGACGTATGATGAACGGTATACCTATCTGATTTGGGTCACTTGCCAAGCCCTCTGAATTCAACAACACCTTGACAATGGAAACTGGTTGATGGATACGGGTGCCTCATCTCATTTGAGTACTGATTCAGGTAACCTACGTTCCCCTTTCAATTCTAGCCCGACTAATTCATTTTTTGTCGGAAATGGTTCTAGTATTCCGGTTCTCGGGTCCGACACCTCTCACCTAACTACCAAAACCGGAACCCTTAATGTCAATAATGTGTTATATACGGCACAAATAATTAAACATCTCATATCGGTCCGACAATTTACAAAAGAAAATAATGTTTCCGTCAATATTGACCCATACGCTTTTTCTGTGAAGGATTTAGCGACTGGGAAATTGATTCTGAGGAGCAACAGTGACGGTGACCTCTACCTCGTGTCATCCCTTACACACGAGTCTGCCCCATCTATCAACACCTTTTCACCTTCTCCAGTATATGGCATTTTCGTCTCGGCCATCCCGGGTCGAATATTTTGATATTTTATGTGCTGGTTTTTCCTCCCATGTAATAAAACCGAGCACAGCTCGAAACTTTGTCACTCATGTCAAATTAGCAAACCCAAACGTTTACCGTTTTCCGAGTCGTTTTCTTAAACGGTGGCCCCTGCCCCTTTTGACATCATACATAGAGAGTTGTGGACATCTCCCGTTCTTAGTAAATCCGGCTACAAATATTATCTCATCCTCATCGATAATTTTCCACAATTCCTTTGGGTTTACCTTCTTAAATTTAAATCTGAAACATATGCCCGATTTTTAAAATTTCGTGTATACGTCAAAACCCAACTTAATCGTGAAATTAAAGCTTTTCAATGTGATCTTGGCCGTGAATTTGATAATAATTCTTTTCAGAAATTCGGAGATGAAAACGGTCTTGTTTTTCGGTTCTCGTGTCCTCAAACCTTCTCACAAAATGGTAAGGCAGAGCATATGATTCGCCGTTTAAATGAAATTACACTCATCTTGCTTTTTCATGCCTCCGCCCCGATCATCTATTAGGTCGAAGCCCTCCAAACCGCTACCCACCTCCACAATATCCTTCCCTCTTGTCTCCTAAAATCTTGCTTCCCTACGTCTATCCTATTCCTTAAAACTCCCTCGTAAGACCACCTTTACGTCTTTGCTTGTGCGTGTTATCCAAATATCTCTTCAACCCATCCCCACAAGCTTGCCCCCCGTTCCACGAAATATTTTTCCTCAGGTACCCCGATGAATTTCAAGGATACAAATGTCTAGATCTCACCAATAGAAAAATCATTCATTCCCCTCACGTGACTTTCGATGAATCGGTTTTCCTATTCGCTAGGTCCAATCCGCATCCGACACCACATACTCTTTCCTCGATACTTCATCCGACCTCCCAGCCCATCTTCTCGATTCCATGTTTTCCCTAACACAACTCATCCAGCAACCCAAGGTCCAACCCAAAACCCTCCCCCCTCAAACTCCCCCAACCCAATCCCCCCTCAAACTCCCCAGACCCGAAACCCCCACTCCCCCTCTCACCCCACTACCAAAACCCCCTTGACCCACTCACAACCTACCCAAACCTCTACCCAACCCCCTTACCCCTCGGTCCAATCCTCCCTTGCCTCCCACCAGTCCACTAGGCCTACCCCACCACTACCACCACCACCTCCTCCCCCTCGCTCCCACCGCATGACCACTCCAGCAATGCATGACATTTTTAAACCCCTTGTCCTAACCGCTTTCGTTACCCCACCCTTATCCCCCGTCCCAAAATCCCCTCACATTGCCCTCCTTGACCCGAACTGGAATGCTGCCATGAATGAAGAATATCGTGTTTTAATTAAAAATGGAACGTGGGACTTGGTCCCTCGACCCTCGGGCTCATCCGTCATTTGGTATATGTGGTTATTTTGACATAAATTTAATTCAGACGATTCCCTTGCTCAATACAAGGCTCATCTTGTGGTTAATGGAAAAAGTCAACAGGTCGGGATTGACTATGATAAGACCTTTAACCCGGTTGTGAAACCCACAACCATCCAGACCGTTCTCATTCTTGCTGTTACTAGGTCATGGCCGATACATCAGTTGAACGTCAAAAATGCGTTCTTACATGGCGACCTTCTCGAAGTCCTCTTTATGCACCAACCATCAGGCTTTGTTGATCCCTCGACTCCTGGTCATGTTTGTCGCCTCCGTAAATCCCTGTATGTCTTAAAACAAGCCCCCAAGGCATGGTACCAACGGTTTGCTAATTTTATTCTATCTCGAGGGTTCACGAGTAGTATTTGTGATCAATCTTTTTTATATTTCGGAATGGGCAGGACATTGCTTATCTTTTATTATATGTTGACCATATTGTGCTAATCGCGTCTAGCACAAGCTTCCTACATTGCATTACTACTACTCTCACAGGAATTTGCTATCTCCGACCTCGGGTCCCTACATCATTTCCTGGGTATAAGTGCCACTCGTCTAACGACCGACCTATTTCTTTCTCAGGAATCTTACGCCCTGGATATCCTTTCCCTGGTCGATAAGGTCTCCTGGTCCTCCAAGCGATAACCCACAGTATCCCAGTCCATTGCTGAGGCCCAATACCGGGGCGTTGCTAATGTCGTCACTGAGACAAGTTGGCTACGCAATTTCCTCCTCGAACTCCATGTTCCGGTCCAGCATGTCATTCTTGTATTCTGTGATAGTGTCTCTGTCGTTTACCTTTCAGGCAACCCGGTTCAACATCAGCGAATCAAACATATTGAAATTGACATTCACTTTCTTCTCGAGAAGGTTCACCTCGGATTAGTCCGTGTTTTGCACATACCGGCTGACTACCAATATGCAGATATTTTTACAAATGGCGTGCCTGGGTACCTCTACACGCGTTTTCTGTCCGGCCTGAATGTCCGCTCTTCTATCATTTCAACTGCGAGGGTGTATTAGTAAATAATGTAATTGATATGTAATTATTCCCCGCCTCTTTGTATTCCGTCATTAGTTAGCCTAACCTTTCATTCTCATTGCATTTAGTGCTAGCTTTATCTCCTCGGCTATTTATACCGAGTGAGCATATGTACTTTAATCATCGAATAATAACGTTTATCAGGCAAGACTGAAAGTATCACTTGCCAATTTTGATAGCTAATTTGTTTATCCTCAAAGTGCAAGCCCGGGAAACCTAGTACGTACTCCCTCCGTATCTTACTATTTTTTCCCTTCATTAAAATATTTCTTACATATATTATTAGAGAAAGAGGAAGAGAAAGAAGTTAACGGAAGAGTAATATTTTTCTACTATAAAGCAACTAATAATAAATCTTATTCTAGACTTTGGTTAGTTTCCCTATCGTCCTAGCATATGTAGCATGCAAAGACTTCTAAAATCTACTTAGACTTCTGATTACCTGAGTTTGAGCTTGCATTGGAACATCAAGTTCTTGATACTTGGCCTTGGAAGAAAAGCTTCTGAGGAATACATTGCCCATTATTCTTTGACCTAAACTTTGATTTCTCTCAAGTTGCCCAGACTCGGAAGGTTTCTGAGTGGGAGATTGCAATCCTGCATATCAGACATTCCTCGTCATTATTACCCCAGTGGAACGATGGAACCAACCCCCCACGTTTCATTGGTTGTTGATTTTGATGGAAGAAATTAACGTGACTCGCTGAATTGACTGAATTTTCTTTTCCTATTATGAAATTCACGATGCAATTTGATTACTGAAGATGACCTCTCTATGTTGTTATCAAAAAGGTAAGGTTGCCTAATTTCTGACCTCCTAAACCTGTTATTTTGTAGTTTAATGACAATGATTACCTTCTGATATTTCTGAATTTTGGTGCGAGTCCCCAGAATCACCTTGGTCCAAATGATGTGTAGTAGTAACATCTTGACTTTCATCACGTTTTTGACTATTCAAAAACTCATGGCCAGACGATTCCAAATAGCCTCCAACTTTAGGCTTCAGGTCTCCAAGGCCCGTGAGATTGTTAGATTGCTGGAAGCTCAATTCATTTAGTAGCTCAAGTGGTTGTGTGCTCAATGAAGCATCTCTAGAAACCCAGTTCAGTTCATTCAAGATGGAGCTCAATCATCATGACAACATTCAAGCTAGCTAAGAGAAAAACAAAATGACAGATAGAGCACAAACCTTATGCTTTTCAACAAGGTATCCCAATCATTATCACTGAACTGATGTCCGCCGTCTTCTACAAGATGCACTAATGCACTAAGTGATATAGCCACCACTGATTGGTCAGTCTTCTTTGCACAATCCAATAGCAAGCTTACCAATGGGGGTAGCATAAAATATACTTCCTGAAAATCCATTGATTTCTCAAATACATTTCGCACATATATATGACATCGATCATGCTACTGGTTCCATCCTCGATTCAGAGAATTCAAAAGAGAACGGAAAAAACTTGATATACCTTGTAAAAAGTGTTGAAAAGATTACACAACAACTGTAGAGAGTGAATGCAGGTGTCATGGAGCCACTCAACATCATCATAAGAAGAGGTCTCATTTCCAGCATGTCGTACATGGTCAAAGATAGGAAAAAGAACTCTACGAAAAATACTCTCCCAGAAAGACGAGGAAAACTTGCTACCTCTCTCATTCAACAAATCAAAAAGTACTTCCAGGGCGCAGTTTCTGACCTCAACCCTTGGATCTGAAGTTAGGTCTGACAATCCCGCTAACATTGGGAACCAGTATTGCTCACTCACGTCAAAATTTTCATCTGGGCATACATCTATAGGCTTTAATCCACCACCACCAGGTACAAGACCCTGACATGACAATAATATTCCCAACAAATAAACCATCTTTAATTTAAAGCAAAAACCAAGAGTATGTAGAATTTGTAAGAGAATATAATCGAGAGAAAAGGGAGAAGTTCATACTAATTTGCTCAAATAGTACACATAATATAATGTCTTTATACAGACTTCCATGTGTCTAACTTAATGCTTAAACCTAGCTACTAATAAAATGTTAATTACCCACTACCTAGACTATAACTTAGAAGTAATTAACACATGTTAATTTGATCCACTAAACTTCCACTAACCCAAATTATTAGGAACTAAGAGCATCAGTAATGGTCATTCTTAAACCATCCCCAAGCAAGGTCATGGAGAAGGTCATGACAACATAAATTAATCACAAAATTAACATGACCTTTGGGTAAATAAGGTAAGTAGTGACCTATCTTGGAGTAAATTCACCCATTCTATGACCTTACAAGTGTCAAATTGTAGTTGGTTGACACCATTAAAAAAAAGAAAAAACTAGGAAGTTGCTGTTATTGAGTTTGCTGTCAATTTTAACAAAAAATTGTTAGTTATTTCTGCTGTCACATTTCTTTCATTTTGTTAGATTTTAACATTATTATTTAAAAATTAAGTCTTTTTCATACAAAATACAATTAAAATGCTTATGATATTGGAATGGTTATTATTTATCAAGGTATTTACAAAATAAAAAAATTATAGTTAACTTTTTAATAATTTGTTTGTAAATATGGAATTAAAAAAAGTAAGAGAGGTTTTGAATAGTAGAAAATGATAGGAAATGATTAGAAAGGTTTTGAATAGTAGAAAATGGTTTGTTGATGACCTAAGTGATGACCTTCTGAATGAGAGAGTGAAAGTGGGTCAAGATAAATAAGATGAAATCATGAATAAAAATGAGTGGTGACCCAATTACTGTGACTCTTGTTGGGGATGGTCTTAAAGGTCATTTTTAATAACGAATGATACTGGCCGCCATTATTGAATAAGGTTTCAGTGTGGTTCGTCCTTCGTCGTTCGCCTGAAGGTTTGTCAATTTTGGCAAAAATGGGCTAGTAAAATGGTGTGCATCATGCACCAATTAAAAAAGAGATGAAAATTTGCTTGAGTTGCACGCACCCAACAAATGAAATGTTTTTTTCATTTTTGTGGGTCACGTCCACTTCCACCTTCCAAGTTCCAACCCCATTTCACCACCACCTAAAACACCTCCATCTACTGTGTCGATCGTCGTTTATACACCAAAAAAACCACGCCGCCGACGCCTAATAAGGATGGATCTTTGAAGATGGTGTGTCTCCTTCAGATTTTCCTATAGTGGAGGATACACCAGATCGGATGGGTGAATAAATTGGTGTTTGGTATGAGGAGAAAAGGAGACACTCGAAAACTAAAAGAAAATTGCATTTTGCATGTTTGTGGTGATTCTTTGAGGTTTGGTCATTTGATTCTTTGATGTTTATTGCTTTCAGTTTTTTGTGGGGTTTTTTGTGCTATTCGGTTTTTTTTATGGATGACTTGCTTTTGTAAGTTTATTCTTGTTGATTGATTTTGCGATCTTGTATTGAATTTTTTGATTTTGCATGTTTACTGATTTTGTTATGGATGATTTTGTGATTTTGTTAGTTTATTCCTTAGGAATTTTTTTCAGGCCTAATGCATGTTTTCTATTCTCTGTTTCAGGATGGTTTTGTGATTTCTGTCTCTGTTATGCTCTTGATTGATTATTGATTTGAGACTTTTATATTTAGGGGTGAGTGAGATAGAAAGGAGGAAGAAATGATGATTTTAAAGTGCATATACCCCCTAACCATCCACGGAATGCCGCTATGGGAAGCGGTCAATCATTTTTTGTCACTGTGAAGAGGCATAAATGATTGTCACCACGTGATTTAAAAAAACTCGAGTAGGTTGTAGCCATGAAGAGGATCCATGGTAACGGTACTCGATGATGACGGGGTATTATACCTTACCTGAGAGTACGTTTTTTCCATTAATATTTTCATTCAAAAGTACTCATATTTCACTTTCTGCATTCATCATAGTAGAGTTTTACAAAATGCATCCATACATTCAATACATCCTCCAAAATTCACACAAAGTAATTGCATACAAAATTTAATGTATGGAGTCTTAACTAGACAAAATATGCATTCATCAAGCAAGGAAAATGATTGATTGATGTTCAATTTCACTAAAATTGAACATTCATCAAGCATTCATCGTTGTGACCATCTTGTTCTTTCGCTTGTTTACCCTTACTAAGTGTCTCCATGAGAAGTACTACCTTCGTTCTCTTGTTCTTGTAAAAATTGAAAAGCCATCGACACTATTTCCTTTCCTGGGTTTACTTCCGTGGGTAAAACACCAATTCTGTCCAATCTTTTTTTCCCACATTTGGCAACTTGTAACAATTATTTCCTTTCACCTTTAAAACTTCATTCATACAATATTGAAGTGATAACTAATTGTAGTGTAAGCTTCTTGGGGAGCATTCATCATAAGCCTTTATAAATGCATCCACTAGGGCACACACTGTTTTGGTGGCTTTTTCTTGTCGGATTTTCATTATGGACCTAAAAAACCCTAAATCTAGTATGTTGAGATCAGGAGAATTTGGAGGTTGACATTCTAGCTGGATGTTGAATCCATCTGCCTGGGCAGCAACTAAAAATTAGGGGTCATTTGGTTTTATATGGGGTTTGGCATTATCTTGCTGAATGATGATGTTATTGCTTCGAAAAGGAGGCCAATTGGCTTTAATGGATGGTATAAATTTATGTAAAAGGCGTTCTCTAATGACCTCCTTTGTTATGCTTGCTATTGGCTTTACCTCCAATTCTCCTCTTGCTCTATTTTTACTAAATCTCTTTGCTAGAATTGTGACAGTGAAAGGGAAAATACCAATTTCCCATCCCATAATAATGTGCCATCAGATGAAAATTCAGGCCTTCCTACAGCTGTCAAGAACATAACCTTAGTGATAAACTTTTTGGACTTTAATGTCCTATGGGGTTCATCCTCATCAGGTAAGAGGTAGTACCGTTGTGTCGCCTTTGTCATGTAAAACCATTTTTCATCAGTGTGCACATTTTCTTTCATTTGTTTAAAAGTTGGAGTGTCACTAAGAGAACATGGTTCAATTTTTCCCAAAACAAATTTCACTCTATTTTTCATGTTTTCCGAAGTTAGGTAAGGTTTAGCGGAGCTGGTGTGAGATTTGATCTTCCCCTTTCTAACTAGGTTGTGCACATAAGAAGTTGAACAACCTAATGCATTTGCTAGAGTTTCTAAGTGAGTGCTACATTGAAGAGAGATGGGCCTTACCTTCTTGATGTCGATTGTTATCTTTGTTTGCTTTCCTTTGTATTGTCGGTCAATGTTTGGTTCATTACCTTCATTTGATTTTGTATTTTGCACCAAAGCCTTTGTATTGCCCATCTTTGCACGCCAAACTCTTTTGTCAGCTTTTTAATGGTCCCATTTTTCAATTTCAAGTTAATTGCTTGTAATATTAACTTGTGTTGTATGGTTTTTCTGTCTTTGTTGTTCAATCTTTTAGCCTTCACTCTACTATGTGATGTGGACCCTTCCACTTGTATTGATGACGGCATAATTGTTGTTGCTTTAACATTAAGTGTGGTTGGTGAAGATGATGTTGTTGCTACATTAGCAATGAAGGATGATGCAGATGCTACCAAAACACTTACTTCTGGAGCATTAGGTGACATATTTATCTTATGTAAAATATTTAAATGTATACTTTTGTAACCTCATTAATGGAGAGTAAATGTGTGGTGTATTAATGGAGGTAGAAACTAGAAAGAGAGATGATGTATTTATTAATGGACACACTTTGTATTAAGTCAACCCCTTTTATATAGGGTGAAAAATTGTACTGAAAAATTGTGATGTAAAGGGCGGTTTCCTTCCCTCCACTTTTTCTCTGAAATTTTTAGTGGGAAATTTAATTTTTCCCTCCTTCCAAAGGTTGGCGGTGGAATGTTGATTTCATGTTCCCCACTTTTTAATGTTTCACGTGAACTCTGCAATTGAATATTTCCCCACTTTTTTAATTATGTAGTAAAATTACCCCACTTACCCTTGCCTTTTTACTCCTTTCTTAAAGTTTGTGCCCAAGTCCAAGGGGGATAATTCATGAATATGGAAGGAGTAGTTTTTACTTGTTCACCCATACTATCTTTCATTTATCAAGTGATTAATTTTAGGTGTTTTAAACTTCTTTAATTAATTAAATAAAATATCAAATTCTTTTCTTATTCATCTACATAATACGAAGTTAGTATGTAGTAGCAATACTTTCTTTACTTTTATTTTTTATTTTTTTATTACTAATTTGTTATTTGAGGTCTCGGGTTATGGTAACCGGTTTGCAAAGTCGTCCCCGATTTTCCCAAAAAAAAGTGTGTTTAATTATGTTGAAATTTGTTTATCGTCAAAAAAAATTATCTTACGTTATTGAAAAAAAGGTTTGTTTAATAATATGTTAAGTTTTAGTATGTCATTTAATTATGGTTTTAAATAGATAGTGGATTGTGGGTCCCTTTAAGAACAAATGAAGAACTTATATCATTGTTAAAAATAGTTCTTTAAAGGGTTGGATATGTCCGAGATGACGTGGCACCTATATGTCAAAGGAAAAATTCAATTTGGGTTCATCCATTACTAATGCTCTAATACCATAAACTTTGGAGCACTAACTCCAATTCCAAAATTTACATTCTTATAGAACATGCCCATACGTTCATATGCTTCAAATTTGCACTTTGCCGTGAACTTCATAATAATGCACCACTTTGAATTTCCAATTATTGTTATAGGTCGTAATCCCTATGACCATTGGCGAATATGTGGCATTTATCTTCTCATTGTGACGTTTTTTCGTTACGGATTTTGTTGATATCCATTGTTACCAACGTCAATTGACGGAGTACATTTCTCTGTCTCACCTTGTGAAGCACATGTCTTCACTTTGTGACGCACTCCTCGTCACCGTCTTATTGGTGCACATTATCACCGACTTTTCATTTGGAGCACTTTTCTCCAAAAATTCAATTATCGATGGAGCCCTTCTCTCTACCACTTCACGGTTCACTTCTCACCATAGACACGTGAAACACTTCACTAAAACACGATAGTCATTTTTTTCTCTATAAAACTCAATAGATCGCACATATCTCTATTTCACATTTTTTTTTCATTCTCTCACCGACAATTTTCTCACCATTTTTTTTTGATTTTTTTTTCTGCCTCTCCATTTCTAAATTGAACCTGACTACTTAATTGGAGGTGACAATTGTATTTAACTTTTCGACTCAAGAAGCTCTGATACCATGTAGAATTTGTAGGTAGAATATAATCGAGAGAAAAATGGAGAAGTTCATACTAACTTGCTCAAATAATACACATAATATCAACGACAACACATGCTAATTTGACCAACTAAACTTCCATTAACCCAAATTATTAGTGACTAATACCATAAATTTTGGAGCACCAACTCCAACAGAGTATATATTATCAAGGTATTCGTAATAAATCAAGAATTATTCACTTATGCGGGTCTGCCCTAAGGGTAATATGGGTGGGCGAAGGCCTAGGGCCAAGTAGGGAGGGCCCAATCCAAAAAAAAAGAAAAAAAAAAAGAAAGTTTGCGCTAAATTAGGTCATGGGAGTTGGGGATAAACGAAAACACTAAATTTGTCGCAATAGAATGTCACATCAAGTAACTTTACAATCAGAAAATCTTATGTCCCTCTCTAAATCTTCTCCTTCCTCCTCTCTAAATCTTCATCTTTATCTCTCACTTTAAATTTTCGTCTTCATCCTCCAAATCTTCTAAAATACTTGAAGTTGGAACTTTGGAAATTGGAAGTAGGCAAGAACGTAGACAATTACTCCGTAGTATTTCTTTCAGTTTTAATATTTATATGAAACTAACTCTTTAACCATTGACTTAAAATATAAGGAGCTTCTTATATGAAGCAAGTTCTTAAGTAAGAAATCGATTTCATGTAGGAAAAAAATAGCAAAAGAGAGGACCACATCGAAAATAAAGAACTTTTAATGTTGAGAAGAATTAAAAAAAATTCATAAATAATAATGTGGGTCGATGTGTCAAAGAAAAACTTAAAATCATGGAAATCTAACCGTTATTGCTATTGCCTTATGTTGTAATAGAGTATGGGTTCGTTTGGTTCAATGTGGGAATATTGAATTATCGGGAATTATGAATTACCGGGAATTTATATTTCAGCTGAGTTAGTAAAATGTCTTTGGTTCGCATGCTGGAACTCAATTCATGCGGGCAGTTTAACTTACCAAGAGGGGCTTTGGTAAGCAACTTCCCACACGATGGAGGAAATAACTTCATGTGGTAAGTTTCACTTCTCATGATTTGGGCAACCAAACAATAGACTACTTTTCAACTTCCCATGAATTCCAATTTCCCATGAATTAGAATGGCAACCAAACGAACTCATTATGTAAAAACATAAGTAGACAAAGTGTTGGCAAAACAACACCGTTGATTCTTATTCATGGGATTTTTCGTCACAAAGACTTGAATTTATTTTTTTCAAAACAGGGTACAAAAGTATCTTTTCAAAACAGTTTAATACTCCGTATTTGAAGAAAAATAAAAATAAGATCATGCTGAATAAGTTCTTCATTGTCAATGTTTTGTAGTTTCTCTATTTCATTGATATCTTCCACATTTTTTTGCAACAATTTCTTTGTTTTGTTTTCACCAACTTTACTTACTCGAGATGGAAGAGAGAATTTATTTCAAAGATATTACATGTTGTCATGTTGGGATGAAAGAAACATAAATAAAATGAAGTGGTACAAAAGTGTTCTGCATTCTAAGTTAACGATTTAAAAGAAATCTTACTATGAATTTGGTAATATATGAAAGGGAAACATAGACACAATCACACAATAAACAAAATTCAGTCAGTTAGAGTGGAAGATATGGCAAAGTTAAAATAAGTTAGGTTAGTGCCAATTTGGAAGGCAATAACACCACGTTACGAGATGAAAGACAAACCTCCGCAAGTCGGTTTTCACAAATACGCAATAGTGCAATAGCCTTCAGACTTATCCCGTGAGAGCTCTTATTGTTGGCGAATCCAATAAGACAATTTACACAATCCATAAAGCAATCGCCAACAACTTTATCAAAATGTTCCAAGATCACTGTACACCATATGAAGACAATACAACAACCATTTTTATGACCTAATATGTGTAGAAATTTTTAAAAGAAAAAACAACTCTTTTATAGAAACATCCTATTACATAACAGGACAGTAAGTGATAATAATTCAAAGTACAACAACATTACTGTAGTGCCTCAAGGGCTCCCAAGTAATATAATGGGGTAAGGAGGGCAAGATGGATGCATCCTTAATTCCTTACCCATGTATTGTTTGTTTCAATATTATTCAGAATGAAACTAGTGATAATAATTAACAGTACAACAACATTACCCTAGCGCTTCAAATGAGCATCATTCCATGATAGACCATATTTAGTACGGGTTAGAAGCGTCGATTTAGAAGTATATTTGGTGACGTGATAATGGTTTTGAGCTTAATTGAGTAGAATTCTCATTTTACGATATTAATTGTAATTGAGAATAATTATGTGATTTAATTGACCATCGGGTTGCCTGAGTGAAGCATGAAAGCGAAAAGCCTAACCGAAGCCAGGGAACCGACATACTCGCGTTACTCGGATATTGAAGACGGAATTTAAGTCGTTTTAGGTTCCGTGTCAGCTATTATTTAATAGTATAATTACATTATATTATTATTATTATTATTATTATTATTACTACTACTACTACTAGAATTTGGTAAGTAATAGACTTACCTTAATTATTATTCTGTATTAGATACTATTATTACCTAGTTATATTAGTATTAGTTTGATTATTACTATTCATAATAGAGTTTAAGGTTCAATTGGAAGAAATAAAAAAAAAAAAAGAATATTATGAACCCTAATTTTCTCAGGATTATGTGTAACTAATCTTCTCATATCGGTTCAAGAGATTGAAGCGCTTGATTATCGATTGTGAGTTTGAAAGTTCTAATCTTTATTATTGATTATTGATTAATTGTTCATTTAATTATATGAATGTTGTTATTGATTTCTATAGTGGTCAACTAGTTATCTTTTGCATCGTTCTATTGTTAGTTTTTTTAATTGAACATGATTTGTTGATTAACTTGACCTGAGTAACATTTAAGACTTAATTATTGAATGAGATTCGTTGATATTAAGACTTAGGAGCAGTTATCAAAGATTTATAGCACAACTGGATTGTATGTGTTTATTTATCTCTTTATCGAATTCTTTATTTATTAATGCTGCTGTTGAATTAAATCTAGAACTGAATTTTTTAACAGTTAGATCTAATTAAGAACAGGATACGTTTTAATTAGTTATTCATAAGGAGAATTAGAATCTATGATTCCACGATAAACTAGTCGAGAATAATAATTTGAACCGGATTTCGATGATCAATTGTGATTAAGTTGTTGATTTTTACTTGTCCCGAGACCTTTTAATCATCTGATTTAGTTAAAGTTTTAATCTTTATCAGTTTTAGTTGTTATAAAATCAATCGAAAACCCCCCATACTTATTCTATAATTAATTAGTTAATTATCGTTCTACATTAGTACACAGTTATAGTTAAATCAATTCTCTGTGGGTTTGACCCCTATTTCTACTATACTATTATTTTAGTAAATTTGATTATAAATTGTAATTTGAGGCATACGACTTTAGCCTGTCAAATTTTGGTGCCGTTGTCGGGGACTAAATATTTTCCTCAATATGAGCACGAACTGTTTTACAAATATTTTGATAGATTGAGTGAGTTTGTCTCTAGATGTCGTCACCGATATC
The DNA here is from genome assembly GCA_958450325.1 of Agrostemma githago. Taxonomy (NCBI): domain Eukaryota; kingdom Viridiplantae; phylum Streptophyta; class Magnoliopsida; order Caryophyllales; family Caryophyllaceae; genus Agrostemma; species Agrostemma githago. The sequence goes on from OY288243.1 coordinate 56,606,400, forward strand.
AAGTTTGGGAACTCTGTCATGTGGTATACAATGGGTTAAATGAGGAAACCTTCATGCATGTTGATTCTTTAAGTGAAGGGAGGTTCATTGATGGACTTAGTTATGAAGCAAAGTGAGAACTTTTCGTATATTTGGCACTTGACACTGAACAATGGGAGTTGAAAAAGTCACCCTTTAGGGCACATTCAACGCGTCTCAATGGAAATTTGAACACCCAACATGATTCTCGTATATCCACGGAAGACATGATTAGAAACCTGATTACTGCTCAAATGACCTTTCAAGCTAGTATGGCTCAATTCGGGCAAGAGAACAATGTTAGTATCGAGAACCTTGAGAGTCATGTAGTGCAAATAACGGCATCTAATGATAGACTTAAGTCACATGATGGGTTTTCTCTTAATGTTAAGGAGTCTGGAGTTATTAAGAACATAGAGTTTGATGACACTCTCCCCCTTGAACCCGATGTAGTATGTCACTCTTATAAAGTGTGTGATAGTAATGATGACGATGGTTTTTGGGATGACGAGGAGGATGACTGTTATGATTCGATATACTCCTCACCCTCTTCTACTGTTTTTACACATATTGATCCCTCTTGCACTAATGAAACACATGTTATGGAAGATTCCTTAAGTCACAATGATACGAGTGATATTTCAATCTTGAAGGATTCTCTAGTTATGATTGTTGAGAATGAGCTAGCAAGAGGAAAAGTGTGTGACCGTTGATGAGACTACGGAGTAGGACAAGAATAGATAATTGTTGATGAGGCGAAAGAGGATTTCCCTAAGAGAAGTGAATTAGTGAGCATGAATTGTACTGAAAAGGTGGGAGAAATAGAGGACGTATTTACTGTATTTTATATTCACAAGGAAAAACCACCAACGATACCCTTTGAGTCTTCATCGGTGCTAATTCCGGAAAAGTTTTATGTTTACCCTCGAGCCTATTTGACTATACTCATGAAAAACTCATCTTATAAAGAGGAGTACATTGATATGAATTCATTTTTTTGAAGATAGTGGGTCAAAAACAAATTCTTTGCATGAATTTTACAATGTGCTTATTTATAGATGGTGTCAATTGATATATATCTCTTATTGTCACAATTCTAATCTTTGTGCAAGTATTTTTGATCAATTACTAAGGGTGTTGAGTTGTTCCGCGCCTAACGTAGCATTCGCTTCACTCGATTTGCTCCATTGTCGGTTGAGGTAAGTAATTTAGCAGTACTATTTTAATTCGAGTCACTTTTCTGCAAGAATTCGAGCGAACGACATTAAACAAAAGCGCTTCCGGGAGGCATCTCGTGTCTGGTATGTTTTTATTTTATTTACTTATTTATTTCAAATTTTATTATGGGTCATATTTCATAATATTAGATTTATAATCGTTTTTCGTATTTTTGTAGAATAAGTCGTTTATATTTATAATTTAAATTTTAAGTAGTTTCTAAATTTTAGTATTTGTAGGAATGAGAGAGACAAAATTTTCAGAATTCTATGCGACTAGCATGCTCTGAGGCGACTAGCATGATAGACTCATCCAAAACCGAGGTTGGCACAAAGAAATTTGATTCCGAAGGCCCTAATTTCAGACTTCCGTGCGAGTCGCATGACGCCTGGGCGAGTCGCTCGATTCTTTGCTCTACCAGGTTTGTATTTCTAACTAAAAAAATAAAAATAAAATCAAAATGAAAACCCAAAGGCATGTAACCTGACAGACTACTTCTTCATCCCCTCACTCTTTTCATCAACTCCATTAATCTACTTTTAAACCCAATCAACTCAATTCAATTCTCCCTTATCTTATTCAATTCCCCATCTTCTTCCATTACCTTATTTCTTCCTCCTCATCAAATCTCCTTCCAAAAAGAATTCACCTTCATTCCTCAATTACTCCACCAGTCACTTCCTCCGTCACCTTCCAATCTCATTCATTCCCCTCCCTTCGTCCGTCTGTGTCGTCGCTAGTGGGTCCGTTTGCTGTTATCGGTCACGTGGTTTGTTGTTGCCCGTCAGTCAACCTATGCGTCCGTGGTCTGCCATCTGTGTCTTCGTTGTTCCGGATCAGTTTCTGCGTGTCAGGTCGCCGACAGGTTCTGAGTTCTGTATCAGGTTGGGTATGTTACTATCCATCAGTTTCCAACTCTTCTTCTTTTCACTTGACTGTGATTTCTGCTACGAGTTGGGGTTGGATAATTGTGTCGATTGGGGCATTGTTGGTGTTGTTGTAGTCGCTGATTTGCCCGACTCTTGGTGGTGGGCTGAGATGTTGCTGGTCTTCATTTTGATGGTTGGTCGTGAGTTGATTTGTGTCATGTTGGGTTGGATTAGTGGTCGATTTGGTGTTGTTGGTGTTGTTTAAGTACTCGGGATTGTTGTCGGCTGAATTACTTTGATTTGAAATTAGTAGAAGTTGGTCTTGTTGCTGTTACTCTAATGGGTGCGTATTGATCTCGGTTGAAGTGTGCATTTTTATTGGATTATTGCATTGATTAAGAATGATGGTTTGGGGTCTACTTTTCGTCTTTAGGAAGTAATTTGGTTAGTTACTAGAGCTGAGAGAGATGGAGGTTTGCATGCTCCTCTTGATATCTGCTTTGGGAGAATGTCGTATGACATTACGGTGATTACTACGAGTTGTTTTTATCGATATTCAAGGCCGAGGACGAAGTGAGAACCTGAAACGGCGCTCTGAGTAAAAAGAAAAATTGAGTTGCGTGCCACGAGAGTAATGTGAGGAAAAAAATGAAAGTTAGAGTGAAAATCCGCAAGGGCGGACACTCTAGGCAAAATGAGGAAATTAGGAAAAAAATCACTACTACTTTCTCCATTTCTTAGTGTTGGCGTCATAAGAAGGGTAACAAAGAAGGTCGGAAGGGTAGGATAGTTGGCTAAGGTGAGAAGAATCGCGGTGCGGTGTAGTCGTAGCACTATATTCTATGCGATTGGTGATATTTGTTTGGTATATTGAACTATTAGAGGCGTTTAGGATTGACACATGTGTGGGTTGTGGAATATTGTGGTATACATTTTTACCACCGGTGACATTTGTTGCACATGTGATCTGTTCTAAGATTGGAGAAATAAGGGGCGTTAGATGTAGTTTTAGCTTATCTTTATTTGCTAATGTCCCTTGTTTTGATGAATTGAGTCGATGATAATAGTTTGATATTGGGTGTGTTAATTCAATTGAGCATTTGAGTTGAGTTTCATTAGACTATTGGATTAGCTTGTGCATTATCTCATAACGACAGAGTTTGGTGGAAAACGAGTGAGGGCCGGTGTGTATAATGTTATACCCGCACATTTTTGACTAGGTTGTTTTGCTTGTGTTCTTCGAGTTTTACTTGAGGACGAGTAAAAGTTCAAGCGTGGGGATATTTGATAGACCGTATTCAGTACGGGTTAGAAGCCTCGATTTAGAAGTATATTTGGTGACGTGATAATGGTTTTGGGCTTAATTGAGTAGAATTCTCATTTTACGGTATTAATCGTAAATGAGAATAATTATGTGATTTAATTGACCATCGGGTTGCCTAAGTAAAGCATGGAAGCAAAAAGCCCAACCGAAGCCGGGGAACCGACAGACTCGCACTACTTGGATATTGAAGACGAAATTTAAGTCGCTTTAGGTTCCGTGTCAGCTTATAATTTATTAGTATTATTACATTATATTATTATTACTAGATTAAAGCCCGTGCGCTGCACGGGTTAGTTGACTCAATTACATTGGAAAAAAAATTATATAGAAATAAAAGATTTCATAGGAAGATTATAACAATAAAGGTAAATTGATAGACTCATAGTAAATTTTACACAGTGACATTATTCTTTAAATGTGGGACAAACCATGCAGAAAAATACGATTATTCTTTCAATGTGGAACAAAAAAAAACTCTTTATTTTTTTTGTTAAGATCTAAGGACGAATGATTACTTTTAATTATATAATGAAATTTCATCGCCCTATTATATAATTTTTCTATGTGGATAATTTTACTTAAGTTTATTATAGTCTTAAGAATTTTTCTAAGACTCAAAAGATGTTTGGTTGATATTTATGGACGAATGATTACTCTTATTTATAATATAGAACTTAATCAAGTCATCATAATGTGGGATAATTTTAATCAAGTTTATAGTCTTAAAAACTTTTTTTAAATCTCAAAAGAATTTTGGTTGATATCTAATGATGAATGAGTACTTTTATTTATAATATAGAATTTTTTTATTATAATTTTTCGATGTGGAATAATTTAATGTCTTAAGAGCTCTTTTAAAGACTCAAAAGAACACATGATCAATTTTATGTTTGTACTCTTATTAAGAGAAATTTTAAGACTTAAAAGTTTTTTTTGTTTGATGTGGGATAATTTTAAGTTTGTTGTCTTATTAAGAGAAATTTTAAGACTGAATATCTTTTTGGTCGATATTTAAAAACATCGAAAACGGTTTCGATGGAATAATTTTACTCAAGTCTACCATCTTAAGAGTTTTTTAAGACTTAAAAGAGTTTTGATGGATATTTAATGATGAATTATTACTCTTATTTATAATATAGAATTTTTTGTTTACAATTTTTCAATATGGGATAATTTACTATCTTAAGAGCTCTCTTTGAAAGACTTAATTATAATATAGAATCATCATCATCTTATTTTTTCGATGTGGGATAATTTTATCCAAGTTTATAGTCTTAAGATTTTTATGACTCAAAAGAGTTTTGGTGGATATCAAATAATGAATGATTACTCTTATTTATAATATAGAATTTTTTTTTTTATAATTTTTTGATGTTGGATAATTTACTGTCCTAAGAGCTCTTTTAAAGACTCAAAAGAACACATGATTACTTTTATTCTCATTTTAATTTTTTCGATGTGGATAATTTTATGTTTGTAGTCTATTTTTAAGACTGAAAAGTTTTTTGACAAATAATTAGAAATCCATCACCTTATCGATTTCATTTATAATATAAAATCATCACCGTTACTTATTTTAATTGTTTCGATGTGGAATAATTTTAAGTTTGTAGTCTTATTAAGATCTTTTTTAAACTCAAAAGTTTTTTAAAAACAAATAAATAAAATAAGACTACAAATTTATGATCTCATCATAATTTAATAAAACAATGATATAGAATTCCATCATAGTTTAAAAAAAAACAAAAGTTTTTTTGTTGGTTGATATTTAAAAACAATGATTACTCTTATTTAGTAAAAATTTATAGCCTCATCATAATTTTTGATGTGGGAGAATTACTTAAGTTGGTTAATGTCTAAGAATTTTTTCTTATTAGTTTTATTTATAATATAGAATTTTATCACCTTATTATAAATTTTTATTAAAGTGCATAGTCTTAGCAACTTTTTTAAGACTCAAAAGATTTGTTTGATGACCTTTATAATTTTTTGAATATGGGATAGTTTTATTTAAGTTTATACTCTTAATATATTTTAAGACTCAAAACAGTTTTGGTTAATATCTAAGAGCACGTGATTACTACATACGGAGTATTATTTATAATATAAAGTTTCATCACCTTATTACTGAGATTATTTTTACTTGATTGATATTTAAGAACGAATGAATAGTCTTATTTATAATATAAAATTCATCAACTAATCATAATTTTTCGATGTGGGATAATTTATTTAAGTTTATAGTCTTCTATAAGTTCTTTTTAGATAAAAAAATACATCATTACTCTTGTTTATAATATAGAATTTCATCATCTCACTATAATTTTCAATGTGGGATGATTTTAAATTTGTAGTCTTATATATTAAAAGTTTTTAAGACTTAAAAGTTTTTTGGTCGATATTTAACCGAATGATTACTAATATTTGTAATATAGAATTCCATCACCCCATCGAAAAGTTTTATATATTAAAAGTTTTTTTAAAACTAAAAAGTTTTTTGGTCGATATTTAACACTGAATGATTACTAATATTTATAATATAGAATTCCATCATCCCATCATAATTTCGATGTGGGATACTTTAAAAGTTTTTCTTGGTCGATATTTGAAACCAAATGATTACTCTTATTTATACTAAAAAATTTCATCCCCATCATAATTTTTTGATGTGGGATACTTTAAAAGTTTTTCTTGATGATTACTCATAATTCATCACTTCATCATAATTTTTTGATATATTACAAAATTTCATCACCTCAGCATAATTTTTTAATATATGATAATTAATTGAGGTTTAATTATAGTCTTAAGAACTATTTTTGAGATTCAAAAGACTTTTTGGTAGATATTGAAGAACGAATGATTACTCTTATTTATAATATAGAATTTCATCATCATATTATAATTTGTCGATGTGAGATAATCTTACAACTGTTATATGTAATAAATTCATTAGATAATGTGAAACAAATAATATGAAGTTTATACTCTAATGAAACCATTTTTTACCACGCATCTAATTATTTCATTTTTATAATTTATTTTACGATGATTTAAAAAAAAACGAATTCTAAAGGTTTTTACCTCAGAATGATAAAATATCATATTAATATAATAAATTAAATATATATTATAATAATTAAAAGATTTTCTAATTGATTTTTTATTATTATTTCTGATACATTCCTAATTTAAGGTTTGATGGAACGGACCAATGAGATCGCTCGAAAAGAGCCTACCTTAGACACAAATACATTTTCAGTGTAGAAATTTTCGATGTTATTAAGATCTCTTTTTATAACTCAAAAGATTTCTGTTTTTATATCTAAAGACGAACGATTACTTTTATTTACATAATAAAATTTCATCAACTTCTCGATGTGGGATCATCTTACCTCAATTTATAACCTTAAGCTAAGAGTTGTTATAAGACTCAAAAGTTTTTTATTATTATTATCTAAAAACGAACGATTTCTCTTATTTATGATATAAAATTTCTCACACCATCATAATTTTTCAATTTTGGATAATTCAACTTAGAGTTATACTCCGTAGTATTCTTCAAAACTGGTTTTAGAACTCAATCAGAAGATTTCAGGTTGAAATCTAAAGACAAATGAAAACTCTTAATTATATACGGAGGAATAGAATTCCACCAACTTATTACTTCGTATTATTTTTTGATGCGGGATATTTCTATTTAAATTTATAGTCTTAAGAGCTGTTATGGGCTCAGAAGATTTTTTGGTTAATATCTAAAAATGAATGATTTCTCTTATATATGAAATAGAATCCCATCACTTCATCATAATTTTTTTGATGTGTAAGATAATTTTACTTAAGTTTATAGTCTTAAAATCTTAAAAACTACTCCATTTCTAAGATCCAAAAGATTTCAGGTTCATAACTAAAGACGAATGATTACTCTTAATTATATACTCCATAATAGAACTCCATCAACTTTGCATATTTCTACTTAAATTTATTGTGTTAAGAAATTTTTTAGGACTCAAAAGTTTTTTGGTTGATTTATAAAGATGAATGATTACTTTTATTTATAGGGAAATGATAAATATATACAGCCCTTAGAATTACATCTAAGAGTGAAAAAGAGGAAACAAATAAATTCTTAATAGTTGTATTAATTGCATCGATGTACGTGTAGTTCATTATTTAATTTTTAACTTAATACCAAGTTGGGAAGGTATTAAAGGCTTAGAAACAAGCTTAAGGGTTGTATTTAACATAACCCTTATTTATATAGTAGAATTTCATCTCCTCATTAAAATTTCTCGATGTGGGATCTTGCTTAAACTTAAATTTATAGCCTTAAGAACTGTTATAAGACCCAATTTTTTTTGGTTAATATCCAAAAACGAATGTTGTCTATTATTTATGATATAGAATTTCATCACCTCATCATAATTTTTTGATGTGAAATAATTTTACTTAAGTTTATAGTAATCTTTAGAACTCAAAAGATTTCATATTAATATCTAAAGACGAATTATTACTATACTTAGTAATAGAATTCCACCAGCTATTATTATTTTCCGATGCGAGATATTTCTACTTAAATTTATAGTCTTAAAAACTGTTATAGACTCCACATAATTTTGGTTAATATTCAAAAACGAATGATTTCTCTTATTTAATTATGATATAATACGTAGAATTTATCACCTCATCATAATTTTTCAAAATGAGATAATTCTACTTAAGTTTATAGTTTCAAAAGCTCTTTTTTGGACTCAAAGATTTTTGGTTAATATCTCAACTCGAATGATTTCTCTTATTTATGATGTAGAATTGCATCACCTCATCATAATTTTTCGATGCCGGATAAATCTACTTAAGTTTATAACCTAAAGAACGCTTTTTAGAACTAAATTTTTTTTTTCTGAATATCTAAATATAAATTATTACTTTTATTCTATATAATAGAATTTCATCAATTTATTACGGATTATTATAATTTTTCGATGTGGATAATTTTACTTAAATTGTAGTCTTAATAACTCTTTTTAGGACTCAATTTTTTTTGATATCTAAAGACGAATGATTATTTTTATTTATATAATAAATTTTCATCACTTCATTATAGTTTATCGATGTGAGATAATTTTAGTCGCACTTCTGTTTTTATTCACAAATAAAGAAAATCTTCAATATTCTTGACAATCTATAAGAGAGAATATAGTCACGTACTCACGTGAGATCTTGTGTGTTTAGTCGTTATGACTTATGAGTATATATTATAAATATCAAACTTTTATATTTTTTGCTAATGTATATTTGATATTGAGGTGCAAAACGCGTCTCGACAAAACACATTAAAACTTACTTTGACATTTTTTTGAGCAAAAAATACAATACTTATGAGACTCAATTTTTTTTAAAAAATTTACCTAATGACCAATGATGCCTCTTATTTATTACAATCACGTCTCGTTATTATAATTTTTCAATGTGAGATTATTTTTACCGTTTTATATATATGTAAACAACAAAATTATCGTAATTTTATATTTTTAGAGTTTCTAAATTATCGTAATTTTATATTTTTAGAGTTTCTAATATTAATTATAGGGTGAATAAATAAATACTCGTAAATATTTAAAATTCGTCAAATAAAACTGACTACACGTTCCACGCGGTTTCTGTTAAATTTTTGTAGTATTTTGAGGTGATAATTGACTGTTTATATAGTAGTAATTTTTTTAATCTTAGGTGGAGTAAGATTGTTTTTTCCTATACGAATCTAATATCGCTTAAATCTGAGTTGGAGTAGGATTAATTTATCCTATCCAAATTCCTATATTCTTATTTAAATTAATAAATATATTAAAACTTTTTATTAAATAATTTAAAAAACTCCGACCAATCATATCGCTCGAAAAGTCCCTGCTTTATTAATATATATTGATTGATATTGATTGATTATTACTAGAATTTGGTAAGTAATAGACTTACCTTAATTGTTATTCTGTATTAGATACTATTATTACCCAATTATTAGTATTAGTTTGATTATTATTATTATTATTATTATTCATAATAGAGTTTAACGTTCAATTGGAAGAAAAAAAGGGAGAACATTATGAACCCTAGTTTTCTCAGGACTATGTGTAACTAATTTTCTCATCTCGGTTCAAGACATTGAAGCGCTTAATTATCGGTTGTGAGTTTGAAAGTTCTAATCTTTGTTCTTGATTATTGATTAATTGCTCAGTTTAATTATATGAATGTTGTTATTGATTTCTAGGGTGATCAACTAGTTATCTTTTGCATCGTTCTATTGTTAGTTTTGTTAATTGAACATGATTTGTTGATTAACTTGACCTGAGTAACATCTAAGACTTAATTATTGAACGGGATTCGTTTATATTAAGACTTAGGAGCAGTTATCATAGACACAACTGGATTGTATGTGTTTATTTATCTCTTTATCGAAATCTCTATTTATTAATGCTGCTGTTGAATTAAATTTAAAACTGGATTGTTTAGGTTGTTTAATAGTTAGATCTAATTAAGAATGATACGTTTTAATTCGTTATTCATAAGGAGGATTAGAATATATGATTCACGATAAAGTAGTCGAGAATAATAATTTGAACCGGATTTCGATGATCCTGAGACTTTTAATCATCTGATTTAGTTAAAGTTTTAATCTTTATCAGTTTTAGTTGTTAGAAAATCAATCAAAAATCCTCCATACTTATTCTATAATTAATTAGTTAATTATCGTTCTACATTAGTACACAGTTATAGTTAAATCGATTCTCTGTGGGTTCGACCCTTATTTCTACTATACTATTATTTTAGTATTTAGAGTTAAGTGATTATAAATTGTAATTTGAGGCGTACGACTTTAGCCTGTCATTCTACAATCAAATTAAGCACATCCACTTTATCGACAACAATCAATCAAATAAACAGCGTAATGATGTCATTTCAAAAACCCTTCAACTTATAATAATGATTAACTTATGGCTCGTTTGGTTCACCATGGGAAGATGGAGTTACCAAAAACTTAAATTCACGTGAATTTGTATTTCGGGTAAATTACAAAAATGTTGTTTGGTTGCCATAAGGGAAATTAATTCATGTGGGAAGTTGTACACATCGAGGGAGACTAGGTGAGCGTCTTCCCCCATTATGCAGGAATTAAAGTTCCTTGGGAAGTTGCAATTTCCATGAAATGGGCAACCAAACACATTCCCAATTTACCAATTCATGGGAAGTTCTAATTCCCATGATTTAAGCGAGTAAGCAGACGAGCCCTTAAATATGGCCATCACCATTATAAAATATTAAGTAGTACTCCCTTCATTCATATCCAAAGGATACATAGTTTAAATATTATTTTAATATCTTCTTAATTTTTGTGCAAAATAGAAGCGTACAATTTGGATATGAATGAAGGGAGTATAAACAAAACGTCATGTTAGATATGAGCTAGTAAAAAAATTGTTAAGTAATATATAATACGGGTGATGAAAATATAAAACATAGTCTCACCCTGCTCTACATTCTCAAATGCACTTTCGACAATAGGCTCCGACTCATCAACTGCAGCAGTTGTGAAAATCATGAATACACTTCGCCAGCCAGATTTTATGCGTCCCATCTTTGATTTTATCATCTGTAAAATGATTAACATTTAGACCTATGGATTATGTGCGGTCAGGTTACGGGGACGGTCATTTCAGGTTGGAGGGTTTGGAAAATACCAGTTTGTACAAAATTAGATTAGGGTCAAAATAGGGGTTGGATTAATACCCATTTAGAGCTATTTATTTTCTTTATTATGATATCAATAAGGATAAACATATTTTATTTGATATAATATTTGTCTTCGTACGAAGAATAGATAAGTTTTTTTGATAATCATTTGAGAAATCACATGTTAAATCTATGTTTTAAAGTAAACATAAATACCTTTTACCTTCAAATTTTGAAAGTCAGTACATATTATACATACTCCCTCCGTTCCAATGAATTGTTTGCCTTTCTTTTTGGCACCAAGGGCAAGGGATCCAATGAGGAAGTGGCATGTGGAGCAAAACTCATGAGAAGGGTCAAATTGCATATAAAAAACATTCCTAAAATAGAAAGACAGACAATTCATTGAGACGCCCCAATATGGAATAGGCAAACAATTCAATGGGACAGAGGTAGTATTGTGTATTTTGAAGTTGTTGTATTATGTCCTCCATATTTTAGAGTGTGTACACAATCAAAGTGAGTTGCTTATTATTGAATTGTGGAGAGTTAGTGACAAGCATTTGAAGAGCACTTGGGTGGGCACTTGCATTGTTCATGTGCAAAATGACGACACATGGGAAATGGAAGCAAAGCAATGCAGTATAGAATCATCCCTCCGTTAAATGACTGATTTAGAATATAAATCGTAAAAGTATCCCAAGGGGGCTCAAACTCACAACCATACATGATAAGTTCAAGTGTTTTATCCATTGCACTACTGCACTCATTGTTAAAATTTATGAATTTTATGTGTATTGCGGTTCTCACTGTTTGGGTCCCGGTTCCTCGAACCGAATTGAACCCCATTTGGATCGGCCCTGTCTTTAGCATTCTCTTAAAAGTTAAAAAAATAGACATCAATAGTATTTTGTTTTCAATAGATCTGCAATGGAATTTTTCCGGGTGTCGTTATATTTACACAAAATAGTGTTTTATGTAGGATGTCAATATGTAATGTGAAGCCACAAGTTCGGAGGACTGACAGCGGATAAAGAAGGTGGTAGCTGGATGTTGCAACGGAGGCGTCCCGTTACCAACAGTTTGTTGACTACGCGAGAAGAACAAAACAACGAACAAACAATATTTAAACTGAGACACGAAATTACGTGGTTCACCAGCAAAATCACTGGCTACGTCCAAACCGACAAGGAGAACAATATTCACTACTGTGGAGATAATAGTACAAATCTGAGGAACTCTCTCTAAGACGATGCTTAAGAGATTCCAATTTTGGGTTGATTACTAAGGTGGAAGGGTGACCCCTATTTATACAAAAAGAATCACCTCCACTTAGTTAATCTATCGATGTGGGACAACTTTTTCTATTTATACATAGAAAAACTACCACTTCCCTCTATTCTTTAGATGTGGGACAAACCACATTCTTCACAAAATACATCATCTTATTTCCGCACCTAGTTCGACATTCAACTCGAGTCTCGAATACGACAATTGCTAGTCATTAATCCTAACAATCTCCACCTTGACTTGAATTGTCCAACACGAACCAAGCTCCAAAATGATGTAACCAAATCAGCTTCCAATTGTCGATTCTCAAGTCATCACCTGTCCCAGTAGTCTCCACACTGACTTGAACTCAACAAACAAAATGGACAAATGAACCAAGTGTGCCAACGTGACCAAAATGTACCAAGTACCAAATGTAGCAAGTTGAAACTACCAACGTACTAAGCACCTAACATATCATCATACCAACATGGCCAAACGTAGCGAGATCACTACCTAACGCCAAAAACAAATGTATGAGATACCAACGTCACAAATGATGGAATGGTGTTCCGAAACAAATGCACACAAGACTCCAAAACAAATTCTCCTTCAAAACAAAATATGGCCAAATGTACCGTCGTACCAAATTGTCCAAAAGGACACAACACCATAAACAAAACAACGTCTCACTTGAGTCAACAACGGTGTCATGACACCACAAATTAGCCCACACCAAGGCACAACAACTCAAGTCGAAACAATCAATACCAACGTTCTAAGCGAGCCCAAATCACCTCTATCATCAGGTGCAAATGTTAGACTAACAAGTCCAACCCAACAGCTCCAAAGAACACAAAATAATGAACTCCCGTCGAAGTTCCAAATGACCCCAACCGAGGTCCCAACGACTCTCTTTCAAGAGCCCCAAACAGCTCCACCTGGAGCCACAAATCGCCCACTATGCACCAACGGTCAACACAGTACCACGAAGGACATAAAGTGCTCCTTCCCTGACACCTCTCCAAGTAGCCAACGAACCTCTACCCACGCACAAAGTTCCACCATCACCTTGAAAACTTTAGCCCTGATCGACTAGCATCCCAAGTGACACAAGATTTCTCTTCAACTTTGGAACATGCCTAACACCCTCTAGGAAGACAACAACACCATCATGTGTTTTAACCCGAACAGTCCCGACTCCCACTATCTCACAAATGGACCCGTCACCCATAGTAACACTATCCTCATGTGAAGCTTCGTAAGACTCGAACCATTCCCTAACAGCACACATATGGAAAACGCACCCCGTGTCTAGAATCCAGCTATCCAAAAGACGTGGAACAACATCAACAACGAGAACTAAATCTTTCTCAGAGTCGCACTCGGCACCTCTATGTGAAACAGCAGAAACACCAGCATCCTTCAACCTAGGACACTTGTCTTTCCAATGACCAGGTTCCTTACAATAATTGTAGACATCTTTCTGAGATTTCCTAGACTTGGTTTTACCCTTGCTAGGTCCCTCTGACTTCACAACAATCCTCATCGGACTACTGTCTACAACATTACCCGACGCTACTCGGCTCAAATCCCTAGTGTGAAGCGCTGACCTCACTTCCTCCAGGGTCAAAGTATCTTTACCAACCACAAATGACTCAACAAAAGTCTCAAACGAATTTGGCAAAGAAACTAACAAAATCAAGGCAGCATCCTCATCATCTATCTTAACATCTATATTACGCAAATCATGTAAAATAGAGTTAAGTCGGTCTAGATGTTCCTTCAGAGATGTACCTTCCTGCATACGAAGACCGAACAAACGCTGCTTTAGAAGCAACTTGTTGGTTAGAGTCTTTGTCATGTACAAAGACTCCAATTTCAACCACATACCAACAGTAGTTTCTTCATCGGCAACCTCAATAATCACATCATCAGATAAACACAACAAAATTAAAGAATGCGCCTTCTCCTCCAAGGCCACCTCTGCTTCTATCTTCGCCTTATCTTGTGATTTTTCTTTTGCCTTTGACAGAACAGACCAGATGCCTTGCTGTCTCAGCAAAGCTCTCATCTTCAAGACTTCAACTGCCACAACCCAAAACTATTACTCCCGGTGAACTTATCAACGTTTAATACTGTTGCTCCGGACATCTTCTCGCCAAAAAATCAACAGACCCGAATAACGCCTAACTCAGCGGAAGCAGAACCTGAAGCAGAACCTGAACCACATTCTTCACAAAATACATCATCTTATTTCCGCACCTAGTTCGACATTCAACTCGAGTATCGAATACGACAATTGCTAGTCATTAATCCTAACACTAGAAATGGTGGAAGCTAACTTATTTATGGCTAAAGGATGAAGAAGGGAAAGGGAAAAGGTACAATTGGTATCCTTGTGTTGTAGGGGAAGTAATTTTCAAATTGGTCGGAAAAATGACGCGGATTGGCCATAGTTAGGGATTTCTCGCTTAAGTAGCTAAATACTACTCCTATGTGTTACTCCGTAGTTTTTATATACTTCCTCCAATCAAATCTAAAACTTACATTGATTTTTTCATACGTTTCAAGAAAGTCGATAAAATATAAGGGTATTATTGGTAATTTAAAAGGACTTAGGGAGGATTGAGGCCGACTTAAAGTATGTAAAAATCAATGACATTTGTTTTAAATAGAGAAAGGATACGGTGATTACATTCTCACACCAAAAAAGGAATGTATCTCTTGCATTTGATGGTTCGTCTGTTTATAGTGAGTGGCTTTTAATCGGATGGTAGA
The DNA here is from genome assembly GCA_958450325.1 of Agrostemma githago. Lineage (NCBI taxonomy): Eukaryota > Viridiplantae > Streptophyta > Magnoliopsida > Caryophyllales > Caryophyllaceae > Agrostemma > Agrostemma githago. Next base: position 56,621,604 of record OY288243.1, read on the forward strand.
GAGTATGTACTATGTAGTAGGTGGTAGGTGGTAGGTGGTAGATGCATTTTTCTATAATGATAATAATAATAATAAAAATAAAGACTTGGGAAAAGTGGAAAGTAAACAAATGTTTAGCACGAAACCTGAACTATAGAATCAACAATGAGCCTCTTTATGGATTCACTTTGACTGTTCCGCATGAGAACAACAAATGGTTTCAGAATATGGTTTTGAAACGTAAAACCAGGGAGTTCAGCACGATCCATATACTTCATACCCAACTGTCTTAAAGAATCAATAGCTTCTATAGCTACCTTCCCATCATGATGGCTTCCAGCTAAAGCAAAATGGTTGGCCAGGACAGACCAAATTCTAGACCACACCTGAAACAAATTTGAACACTTATTATATACTCCTACTATAAAGGAGAGGTTTTTACAAACAACAACAACAACAAAAAAGAGTTATAAATACGTAACATTGCCTAACCCCAAATAAAGAGTATATCTTCTTCTACAAGAAAAATACCATGTGTATGCGAGCCATGTTGTAATAGCTTATTTCAACAAGTCTCTGTAGGCTATAAACACGACAAGGATTTTGCTTCAGTTCTTCTGCTGATATACTGCATAGAGCAGTGAAGAACTCAACTACTGCATCACAGGGCAGCCTCACACTATTTAGGAACACTTGTTCTGTCGGTTTTTCTGCTAATTCTCGCAATGACTGAAGAAGTGCATCTTTGGAGATTTGATTTGCTGCCTGCATCACATTTACAGAAGCAGCAGAATTCGAGGTGATATAATTTAGTCGAGTAATGCATTCCAGAACAGAACTCCATGTGTTCTCAAGGGCATTAGCATTAGACACCCCCAAATCTAGCAAAGTTCGTAAGGCTTCAACATTTTTACTGCGCATTTCCTTTGGAGCATGCAAGAAGGTAAATCTGAGAGAAAAAAAAAAGGAACCTCAATCAGAAGACAGCAAGATGAAAGCAAGTGAAATAGACAACTTCGCATTCTCTTCAAGGAGGATGGATGGCTTCATATCTTAAATTACCTGGCCAATGAAGTTAAGAATGCATAACGCATTGTATCCATCTCTAAAACATGTGTGATGTGAATTCCTGCTTTAAATCCCTCCATACAAAGTTGAACCCTTGATGTATCGTCTCCTTCTTCCATGATTACAGAAAATGTGGCGAGCAAAGGCCATCCAACTACTTCAGTCATTGGCCTTAAGATTTCAACTCTCTTAAAGGTATGAAAGACCCCTCTTTTTGTTCCTCTATTCGGGAAAATAGCTTGTATTTGCTTAACAATAGCATCACTCTCGGATATTGTTTCTGTCGAGGACTTGCTTCTAGGAGGAGCTAAATTAAGGACGCTTACAAGGCATCCTTTCTCTTCAGTATCTTCATTTTTCATTTTTAGTTCTTCCTTCACAATATTATCATAGATCTCCTCTAGAAGTTCTTGAGGCGGGATCTCTTCGGTATCAGTCATAGAATTCAAATGTACAAAATCAGACTTGGATACTTTAGCAGTAACTTTAGGATTGTGAGCATCAGTATTCAGCATAATTACTGCATAAGCTAAGTTATAAGCTGTATCCGCATTCTTAAACATGGCCGGATTGTCTCCACAATATCTGCACACCAATTCACCAAAGATGCAGATTCAAAGATGCAGATTTCAAGACTAAGTTCAAAGGCAGTAACATAGAAAGGTGTCAGTCACCCATTATATTGTATGCTAGCTAGTTCTTCAAATACTCGAGTAAGCATTTACTACTTCCATCCTCGACTTTTTCTGCCTCCTTACATTGGTGGTCACCCGATGCTAACGTTAACCGTTGTTTTTAGCATTGGAATATAAACTCACATGTGCAGTCCTACATTGGTGATGGAATTGTAATAATAAAACACAAAAGACAAGACAAAAGACTCGGTGTTGTCTCACCGCTCTGCAAACTTCTCGATAATGTGGTCAATCTTTTGGGCTTCTGCAGGAAGTCTAAACCCACTGAAGAATTCACGTATTGCAGCCGCAAAAGTCATCCCAGAAAAATTGATAGAATCAAAAAATTCATACGTTACGGACAACGTAACCTCTTCATGTTGCCCCAAGAAATCAGCAACCATACTCTGTAGATCAAGTGACAATACAAATCATCGATATATATATATAATTAAAGGAGGCTTTTTTTTTTATAAACTAATCATCCAACTTTTAGACGTAATTTAACGGCGTCATGACAGAAAATTGGGTAAGGGTAAATCGGGAACTAAACTATAAAACTCAAGGTTATCATAGGAACAAACTTAAAAGTAGGGTACCATGTGTAATGTGACATAATTCGAGAATACCATGGGAAATTTCCGAAATATTAAATTTTTATTTATTTTAATACTATTAGTATTATTTTCTTTAAATTACAATTTTTATATTTTAAAAAAAATCTTAGCTTGTCTCACTTCTTGATTTCTCTCGGTGTCGTCCCCTTAAAATAAACATTGATGAGTGATGTCAAATCTTTGAAATGACAATGGTTTAAAATAATCATAATCACACATAACTAATACTCTGAGGTTAGAACCAACGTTAACCAGAAAAATCAGACAAAATAAGAATAAAGCAAAAAGTGACTTTTAGAGAGACAACCAAAAACAGAGTGACTCTTCTAAGACAGGGGGAGTACTATTTTGTATGTTAAAATTTGAGTTTTAGCAAAATCCAGACATAGAAATAGACGGTTAGAAATTGGCTTTTAAACTAAAGTTTTGTGGCCTCTTCTTTCCAACAAATTGAACAGGTCGGGCTAGATCATGACCCAAAATCGGGTAATTTATAATTCAAGTTAAACGGGTTGCGAGTAAAAAAATGGGCTCATGCCTCTAAAAACGTGTCAGGTGGGTCAGGTCAAATTTATAGCGAGATGATGATGACATACATACAAATATATTTAATGTGAAAGTTAAATGCTTAGAGAACAAAAGACACAGATATGCCAATGTTCCAAATGAGTTGTCACAGACATGAAAATTGCTTACAGTGACCAGATATTATGATGAACATCATTTGTTTTAGCCAGGTAGCTAATGTACACACTAGATCTATCACGGTCAGGGTATACGGATCATGCTCAGAAATAGTTTCGAACACCTAATTTTGTAGCGACTTTTAAAGTAAAAAAATACATGCAACATGTAGTGTTAATCATCTAAAATGACAATTATTTGAAATAATCGTAATAATTCCATCGCAGTCAATAATTATTAAAGAAAGTATTAAGATTGATTACTAACTTTATTGTTACACCCGTGCATCGCACGAGCATCAAAACTAGTAAATAATAAAATTAATTCCGCCTAAAAATATAATACTAGACTAAAGTTTGAAAAAAATGTTTAGCGATCTTGCCTATTTGTCAACATTATTACAAGCCCCGGTGAATTACAGTGAAAGGCAGTTGTATGAATTTTGAACCATCCGTACGTAATCAACTTCCCCACATAATACACTTGTAACAAATTTAATTGTTTATAAATACAAGTGCAGTGTTTGCTCTTGTCATGCTCATGCAGGGAGTATATTTTATTAGAGAAGGAGTCCTAGGATTAATGCTAAAACTATATACATTACCTGAGCAGTCGATGCCTTGAAACCATTACTGGTTGTATCCTTTCCTGGTTTAGTTTCTATGGCATCCTCACCCGAATAACCATCCAGTAAATTCCCATCCTTGATTTTCTGTTCTGCTCTTTTAAGAGACTTCTCCCACTCGACCAGTGATTTAAACATATTTACGAGGCACTGCACAAAATTAAGACTTATTAATACTTTCACAAATTTAGAAATGACTAGATTAACTTTTGTTTGGATAACAAAATGATAGTAGAGAGATTTGGATAGGAAGGGGAGATCTATCCCTCAATTTTCCATGTCTGACCTTTCCCTCCCCTTCCCTTTCATTTCCTTCCTTCCCCTTCCCTTCCTTCCCCTTTCATTTTTTTTATCCAAATGCAGAGAAAGGGAGGGGAGGGAAAGAGAGGAAACAAATTCCTTTGTTTGGTTAAGAAATGGGGTGAAGGATTTGGAGGGAGGAAAAGTAGATTCCTCAATTTTCTCTCGAGGGTTTGCTTGGGATGGGGGTAATATGTTAAGGGATAGTAGTGTTCAAAATGAAAAGGAAATGAAGGAGAATAGTGGTGTTTTATGGTGTGAAGATGGGTGAGGGAGGAACAATTACCCCAGATGGGGTAATACATTACTCCCCAACCTCATATGGAGGTAATGTATTACCCCATATGGAGTCAATTGTTTCTCCCAAACTCCTCTTTACACGACAAAACACCATCGCTCACCTTCATTTCCTTATCATTTTGAACACCATTAACCCTTAACATATTACTCCCATCCCAAGCAAACCTTCAAAGACAAATCATTTTCTCACCTAAAGAACCAAGATTTAAAGAGAAAACTCTGTGTTACTTTTCCCTCCCCTCCCTTTCTTTCCCATTTATTTCCCTTCTCTTTCCTTCTCATTTTATCATCCAAACGCATCATTAATGATTTTTTTTCTTGTATACAAAACATAATTCGAAGAGTTCGGACACATTAGTATTTTTCATATTTGGACTCGTGTATGCATTATTTCTATAGCTAGTTACAAATCAGATACGAAATATAAGAAATAGGTTGAGATTATAACATCCTTCACCTACAACGTTTCAATATAAACCTCTTTTACAGAACAAAATTTTCCATAGTTGTATTACTACTTAGGCCATAGAAGAGAATATTGTTACTTAATAAACTATTAGTGTTGTAATGTTATTAAATGAGGAATAGAAAACTAACATCATGTTAAATGAACTTGCTACTATAGTACGGAGTATTACTTAGGCTAAATTCATTTAACTTTATTTTTTGTAATACCAGAAGGTACATAAGAGAATTTTCCATACTTTGTCGTGTGTTTCAATATAACATTGTTCACCTACCACCTAAAACAGTTAGGCTCATTTTACTCCCTTTCAGTTAAGTTCAGACTCATTCAGTTCAACTCACCATTTACTTCAAAATTCACTAACTTTCAGGCTTTCAGCCACGATGAACAGGACCTAAGTAGTTCGACAACATGAAAATGGATATGATTTTCAGACTTATTTTTCCTTTACGTCTCTTATTTGTTATCATTACTTGGATTTTTTCCCTCTTTTTTCCTTTTGTCATCGTTCAAACTCATTTCTTTCTTTCATTAGAAAACAAATAATAGTCCCGAAATAAAGAAGCAACAAAGGAAATGAATTCTATTATAAAATTTTCACACATTTTTTTGGTGTTCCTACTCATGTTTCCATTTTGCACCTCCCCTTTCCATGTTAGTCTCCTCTCACTTCCCTCTCTTTCAGATTCTAACTTTCCATAGTTCACTTTTTTTACTCCTACTATTTGGTGTACCAATTTTTCCACAATTTACATCAACTACATATGATGTTTATGTATCATATTAGCTAACCCAAAATCATTTTAGATATAATGCTTTAGTCATATATTGGTGCCGAAAAAAGGGATGAGTTATAATTATAGAGAGCCACATGGCCTATTGATCTTTTATATTCTATATTTTCATAACCAAGCACGCACTCTGTACATTCTAAGAAAAAAAAGTAAGTACATATAAAAGAGAATAAAACGAAAAAATATAATTAAACATCGGAGTCCACATCTATTTTGAAGGGTGAATTAGGACTTATTGATACAATAAAACAAAACACAGTAACGTAAATAAAAAAGTAACAATGTGGTCTTCATATAAAATATAAATCAAATAATACCATCCAAAGTTATTCAGTTCAATGCCTAAGCCAACTCAAAACTAAGAGCATCCCATCCGAGAATGATTTTTTCATTCTTGCTTGGGTGAGACCCCCACCTTCCACCGCATTTTTTTAATCTCATTTTCTCTATTCTAAAAATATTCATCTATCAAAGAATGAATTTTTCATTCTTCAGTGGGGCCAATTTTATTCCACCTCATTTACACTACCCAATCATTTATTTCAATATTCATTTAGTTTATTTTTAAATTAATATTTTTATTATTGGGACCCGCTCACATCATTCTCCACACTATTCTTCACTAATAATGGTTTTTGCATATTCTTCTCCAAGAATGACTTATTCTTGGATGGGGATCAATTTTCATTAATTCTTCTCCAAGAATAGAGAAAGAATGATGGGTGGAGGTGTTCTAAGTTACCTGAAGTGACGAATCCTTGATCGACCCATATTGGGAGCCAACGATAGAACTGGGTTCTGACGCTTGAGTTCCTTGGACAATTTTTGGCAATATACTCACCTTAAAAGAGGGAAAAAATGTCAAAAGACCACCAAAGAAAAAAAACATATAAGGGAAATAACTGGCAGTACCATGCGTTCAAAGAGATTTGGCCCATCCAGGTCACAATCATAGTTAACAAATATGTCCACAAGCATCTGTGGATCCTTGCATACCTTCTCAAGCATCCTACGTAAATTGTAGTACAAGTTAAGAAGCCTCTAAAACGAAGAGAAATCCTATGAGAGAGAGCGTAATTTGAGAAGCAAATCTTTACCTTAACACACTTAGCTTATGGTTAGAAGGAGATTCTGCATTATCCATGCATCTTAACACTATCAATGGAAACAAGATCTCGATTTCACCCTTTAAATTACAAAAAAATAAATGATAAGAGCATATAATGAAAACCCTCGTACCAAAACTTTAATAGAATTGTATACCTTTAGAGACTCTCTAAATCGTCGCAAAAGCAGAAAAAATACTCCAGCCGCATGCTATCAAGATAAACAAAAACACAGGCCCATTTATCATCAGAACATACAAGAGATCCATTTAACTATGAAACTAACTCTCAGTATATAGGAAGAAGGTCAAACAATGATTTCAGATAAACCTGAAATACTATAGGAGATGAAGAAACAGAGACTCGCAACAATGTATAAGAAAGATGAGCTTTTATTGTGTTAATAAAAGAAGAGTTCCTAGTGAATGCATGACTGACATCTTCTAGTAATCCCTGCAACCAAAACAAATAAAATGAGATCCCATGTAATCACTTACACACACAGTCCAAGACTACCAAAATCTACGATCCGTCCAGATTCCAAGCAACAAAGCACACAAGCATAAGAGTACATTGTGACTAAGCCTGCCCTAAAATAATTTAGATATTTTAATCAAAACTTTTTAAATCACAACACAAGTTCCATTTTTTACAAGTTTATTTTTTTCCTAATTCGCGACAAAGCTTTTAGTGTTGCCACAACAGGAAAGCCCATTTCTTTGCGAGCTCTCAAATCAAATGGGTATAAGTTTATGAGCCCCAACCTTGCAAGTCATTAGCTTGAGTTTTATAGAAGACATACCACACCAAGACAAACTATTTTTGCAACTTTAAATGCTTTTTTAAAAGAGATGGGCTACCAATTTATGATTTACCAAATTTTGTTATCTTATTATTCTTCTCATTTCTAACATGTTATTTATTTGACCTACGGAAGGTTGGGTGGATCACTGGATCAGGGTATACGGGTCATAGGTCAAGTAAGAGTCGAAAGAGAAGTATCTTAATTTTATCAACCAATTTTTAAGTCATTTTTTAAATTCTAAATTAGGTTTATTATTTAGGTTTAGGATTGATAAGCACAATTTAGACCCTCTTTTAAGGTTCATTTTGATACCAGTTTGGGGTGATTTTATATGTTAAATACTCTTATTTAGAGTATTATTATATTTGCTCTTGTTTTGGCTATTTATGTGTATTTTGCAGCCAATATTACGCATTGCTTGACTTAGACCCAATCATTCGAGATAGCATCACGTGCCGAAGAATGAGAGCCATGGAAAACTCAGCTTTCGAACCAGACATTTACGAATCGAGGGAGCCCAGAAGCGTCTTGTCTGGGTAGCATAACCTCGAAGTGATTACGGGGAATAAAAGAACTTAAGCATGCGAGAGAACAAATGGAAGAAAGAAGAAGGCGAAGATTTGGAGCAGGGCAGCAGACGCAGACTGTGGGTTTCAGCGCAGCTTGCACAGAACGCGAAATTCCACTTAAAATTGCAGATTATTGTTTTATCCTTCTCTTTATTACGGACTTGTTTGTGGGCTTGTAATTCTGATTCCTTGTATTACCCTAGGTATTTAAGGTGACATTAGACACTTTGTAGGGAGAGGAACTCACTTTTAAAGAGAAATTAGGTTTTTAATCCACTCTAGATCTAGCTTGTTAATAGGGTAGCATTGGAGATAAAGGCTTAACCTTTATGATCATTTTGGGTTACTATTGGATTATGGGAGGCTAATCCTCTCATATCTTGATGTGAATCTACCCAATGATGTAATTTTTCTCAGTTTTAAGACTTTCAACTCTTGTTTTAATTTATCTTATGTTATTCCTATTCTTTACTGTGTAAGTGTAATTTTCCATATACTAGGCCTTTGTATCTATCAAAGTGGCTATCTAGTTGTACATGTACACTTTTTTCTTGTGTGTTGGAGAAGTTGTTATACCTATCTACACCATGAGTAGCATTCTTGACATAGATTGTAGTGTGTTTGCTGTCAATCGATTGTCTTGATAAAAAAAATATGCATGTTGAAGATATGGTGACTGTTTTAGCATATGCCATTATTTTCTCTCCTTGATGATCTAAATCCTAGACACATGTTGATGTTGTTTGCTAGACTTTGTGTGGATGGATGAATATTCCATGTATAATGTAATTGAGCATGAAGTTGTGAATTAAGGCAAATAGTTATTATTGAGAGTTGATTGTTTTGCATGTGTGGATGAATTATATTGTTGTGTATCAATTTGCACCGAGATACTTGTCCACTATTGATTTTATCATTACCAATATTTGTGTGTTTGTCACCAAACCAACTTACAAACCCCTCTTTCAATGTTTAGCTTAGTTTATATCTCTTCTAATTCATCCTAGTTTCTCTATTTTTTTGGTTGAAATGTAAGAATTATATTACCACCCAAAACATTACAACTTGGGCTTCTCGGCCAACATTCAATCTTTACAAAGTGCATCTCTAAGACAAGAACATATTAGTAACCTCTAAAATTTTTTTGGGAAATGTCATAGCTTTGCAAACCTTCCTTGGGGGCAATAAGACACCATCATGGATACTACGATTCTGTTCCTTCCAAATATAATAGACTAGAGCGTTCAGAACCAGTCCATACACTTATTTTTGCACTCTAGTTTTGTTATTCAACCAAAGCCACCAACTAACACAGTTCATACCTGATATATCAGCATGTATCCAGGCATTAATAATGCCCAAGAAGACTTTACTATATTCACACTCAAAAAACAGATGGTGGTGTGATTCAAGTTCAGCAGCACACACCCCACACATATCAGTGGAAGTGCCTCCCCATTGAAGCATTCTGTCTCTTGTAAGTAGTCTCCCTTTCACGTGCAACCAATCAATGAACCTGTGCTTAGGGGGGCTAATATCATTCCAAACAAGCTGAGCAGCTGCCACACGAGGGCGAGGTTGAAGAAGCCAGTCATATCCTGCCTGCACTGTATAATCTTTTCCACCACCCTTAATTCAATTCTTCATCCACAAATCCATACTTCATTTCTTCCCTAATTTGACAAACTTTTCTCCAAGTCCAACTCGATATACTAGTAGGCTTATAGTCCAACCATTTTGTCACTTTTATATTGTTTGTATACACCCATTTCACCCACAAAGAATTAGCATTACTCTTTATCCACCAACAATATTTTCCAATACTAGCTTTATTCCACAACTTGAGATTTATCAGCCCAAGTTCTCCTCTGTCTTTACTTTGACATATATCCTGCTATGCCACTAATGCCACCTTCCCATCCATAGTATTGCCACTTCAAAGAAACAGCGACAAATACTATCAATTTTCTTAAGTTCAGTTGCCCAATAGCTGTGCAACTTACTTAAAACAGATTGTATCAAGGTGATCCTCCCTGCATAAGAAAGGTGTTTGGTGCCCAATCCTCTAATTATCTCCACAATTCTTTCAATAAGTATCTCACAATCTAGGACAACCAAGCGTTTAGGAGATATTGGAACTCCCAGGTACTTAAATGGTAAGGTACCATTCTTCATACCAGTCATTGCCAAGCAAAGATGTTTATCATCATCAGAGGACATATCATTCATGTAAACATAAGATTTTTGTGCATTCATACTTAAGCCGGATGCTCTAGTAAATGTTAAGAAACCTCAAAGTAGTAGCTTAACAAAAGCAATATCTCCCCTACTGAACAAAATTAAGTCATCAACAAAGCAAAGATGAGTCAATTTCAGACTCCTACATTTAGGATGATACCTAAACTGCTCTTTTTTCTGCACCACATTCAAAATTCTAGTAAGATATTCCAATCCTATAACAAATGGCAGCGGAGACATGGGGTCTCCTTGTCTCAAGCCTCCGCAACCTCGAAAATACCCAAATGTATTCCCATTCAGTGCAATAAAATATGAGGTTGTACTCACAGATTCCATCACTAGCTTAACAATTTGTAAAGGAAACTCCAGGGCATTAAGCATGCCCTCAATAAAGCTCCATTCCACCGAGTTATAGGCCATTTGAAGGTCTATTTTCATCATTAGTCTAGGAGAGCAAACTTTCCTATTATACAATTTAATGAGATCTTGGCAAGTCATGATGTTTTCAACTATGTCCTTGCCCTTGATAAACCCAACTTGATTAAGACTAAAAATATCAAGGAGGATGTTACCTATTCTGTTAGCTAATATCTTAGGAATGCACTTGTAAATGGTGTTGCAACAAGCAATTGGACGAAATTGTCCAACATTCCTAGGAACATCCACCTTTGGGATCAGAGTAAGTATAGTATGGTTGATCTGCTTAAGCATCTGCCCATGCTAAAAAAGTACATAACTAATGCAATTACATCATCTCCTACTATATTCCATGCATCTTTAAAAAATTTAGAGCCATAATCATCGGGTCCTGGGCTCTTGGAGTCTTGAATGTTAAACATAGCATCCTTGATTTCAGCCACAAAGACATCCTTAAGCAGATCAGTCTTCTGTAAATCACTCTAAATTGTCCCTTTTTGCATTGTCTCTTTATGCACCCTCTTAACAGGGTTGCTCCTGCCAAGTAAATTCTGATAATTTTTTTTTTTCAAAAGCTCTGTTAATATCCTTAGATCATAAGCAGTCCCACCCATGTCAGTAATGGTAAATACCTTCACTTCTTAGCACATATTTTATTTATGACACTATGGAAATACTTAGTATTCTCATCCCCATTTTGCATCCAGTTCACTTTGGCTTTTTGCTGAAGAAAATCAATGTATGCCATTTTCAGCATTTGGTAGTCATCCACCAGAAGTTTTTCCACTTCATACAATTGGATGTTTGTAGGATCTTTGTTCAGTTTTAGCTACAGCTCATCTAATGCAGTTTTAGCTATCTCCACTGCACTATCAATCTTGTGAAAAACACTTCCTTATTAAAGGTTCTAAGATGTTGCTTCATATTCTTCAATCTTTTAACAAGCTAATACATTGGTATCCCATGAATATTTAGAGGGCACTGTTGGGTAATCAGCGGCAGAAATTCAGGCGAGTGTACCAACATGTTGAAATAACGAAATGGACTTTTCCTCTCATCTTCATTACTTCTCTCATTCAGGAGGCATGGACAATGGTCAAAGTCTCCCTCAGGAAGAAAATGAGCTTCAATAAGAGCGAATTCATTTAGAAACTCAGCATTAGATAACACCCTGTCAATACGACTAAAAACCCGAGTACTATGTCCATGCTTATTGTTCCACGTGAACCATTGCTCTTCATATCCTGCACCTGACAATCCACTATACACTCTTTGAAGTCTCTAATGTCTGCCCAGGTCACTTGAACACCAATTTTTTCATCTACATTCAAAATATTGTTGAAATCTCCTCCAATATCCATGGACCAGTGCACCAACTGGCATACTTACGCAGACTTTGCCACAAGGGCCTTCTCTCACTCTGCTTATTCAGGACATAAACATAGGTGATCCAAAAACTCTTCTTCCTAGATGCGTCATGCACCTGAGCACAAATAGTCTGATCTTTGATATCCCTAACATCCACATTAAAGATGGTAGGATCCCAAATCATCCAAATTTGCCCTCCTTCATATGTGCATTATTTGTGCAAACAGACCAGGTTGCATATATATCATTCTTAATCTCATTCCAGTTACCAGATTTAACTCTAGTTTCTAATAAAGCAAAAGGCCCTACATTATTCTTATGCAAGAACCACTTAACTTCTCGCTGTTTATTGCTAATATTAAGGCCTCTTACATATTCTAGAAACCAAAACTAACCATTGTCGATAGTTGAAATAAAAACATTACCCATCATTACATTGGTTCTTTGCAATGAGGCAGCAAATATATCAGGAAAATTGAATCCCTGCTCACCCTGACTTACATTCTATCTTTCAAATCTTGTGATTCGAGATATAATCTTGTAGAGTTGAAGGGGGGAAACATTTGGGGGGGGGGGTGCGTAAGGGGGTAATCTCTATCTCCACAGCTACAGGATTCTCAGTATTTACTGACTCTCCATTAGCTGTAGGTGCTGCAACCACCTCCTTTCTTCGCCATTTGTTCTTAGGTTGTCCTTTCCGGCAATCCTTCTCCTCATGCCCCATTCCACCACACTTGTCACACTTGATAGGTAACCATTCATACCCCACCATGACCTCTTGCTCAAGCCCTTTTTCATCCAGAAATATGATACTTCGTGGAAAATTCTGTTCAATCGGCACAGACACAATAATTCGAGCATACCCTGTTAAGACTTTAGAATTGTACTAGCATCACACTTCATGTATTGACCAATTCTTCTTACCATTTTAGCCAGACTCTCTTCCCCCCAAAATCTCACATTCAAATCTTTTTGTTTCACCCAAATAGAAACTTCATCTGCCTCTTTTTTGGATAAATCAATACCATACTCCCAAGGTTTAAGAATAACAGGCCTTTTGTCAAACAAAACCCCGTGTTTTTTGCTGTTCCTCCTTTGTATTGAAACTGACTAAGAAAACTCTATTCTTAGTGAAGGATATCTTGTCCAACCCATTGTTATTCCATAATCTCTCCAGAAACCCCTGCACCACCTTCCATGGTGGGTGGGCTACAAGTATGTGTCCATATATGGCAGTCTCCAAGTATGTAAGTTCACTCTGAACATCTTCAAGATTCAGTTGTATCAGCGGTTGTTCTTCAGGAGCTCCATTGCGTACAACATCTGATCTGCCCATTCGGAGTGACTTTCTTTTTTACTATATATGCGACTCATCTTCAAAACCATCAAGATCAAGGTCATATTCAGTGATGGTCGGGCCCTTATAAGAGCTCGACTAATCTTGCTTCTTATTTGAGAAGTATTTCTGTTTAGACTTTTCCAATGATTTTTGAGTTTTTTTTTGTGATTTTTGTTATTATTTTTGGCTTTTCCCATTCTTACGGCAGTTTCTCTATTAGATAAGAAGTTTTTGTGCTTTGCTAGTTTAGTTTCCCTTAGACTCTTTTCCCCTAGAACTTATGTCCATCCTTGTGGTTCGACCCCTCTACTTACCATTTGCTACTTTCTAGTGGTTCTTATGCATGTTGTGGGTGTTATAAATCTGTTTGTAAGAGGAGACTTTGCTATTTACGATGTAACAATTTCCTTCCCATCAAGGACAATATGAAATAAACCACTCCCATATATGAGAACTTTGAGAACACTAAACCGATGACCTTTTTATTCAAGTACACTTTCTATTACCACTGTGAGAACGATTTAGGATCTTTTGTATTTTTTTGTTATATCTATATTAAAATCGAAAGTAAAACCGAGGAGCAAAAAGACCTAGAAAAACTTTAAAGTCAAAGAAAAAGTCAAGTTCTAAGCCGATCTACATGAAATTAGGCCGATAGACAAAAGGTCGAAAGTTATAGGAAGTCTTAAGCAAAACAATGGGGCCGATTGGCCAAGAACTATGCCAATCGACGTGAAATTCATGTTGATTGACCTAATTGTTTGCTGATTGACCACCAAGAGACTAGAGCCAAGAGATCAAGCCAATCGGTTGATAATCCAAGCCAATCGGCCGACAATCCAAGCCAATCAACCTACATATGTTGATGATCGGCTGAGATGGATGAAGTGCTAATCCGCTTGAAGATGCTGCTAATTGGCCTAAACTGTATGTTAATCGGCTAAAGGGGCTTATATGCAGCGTTTATCGACATTCTTGTTATGCTGATCAACCTAATATGAAGATGATAGACAAAGCAAACCCCAGCTTTCCTCCTTGGCTCTCACGCTTCTTTTACACTACTAACTTTACGTAACACCTATTAAATTAGTGAGGATGATGGAGTTAGTGGAGGAAAGCGGAGGAAAGTGGGGGAATTTAGTTAATCCAAAGATTAATATAAATTACTCGTAGATAGTAATTCAGCTTTAATTCATTATCTTCTACTGCATTAATCCACTGCAATATCTTCTTAAATTCTTATTTCCAACATAAATTAGTTTTTCAATTGCAACCAATTTTGAGTTTCCAGTTGTTTAACTGGTTTTAATTACTTCAGTTTCAAACAAGATGTGAGTTTTTATTAATTTCGTTATGTATTTCCAACTTCCGTTCCTTTACTAATTCTGACTCTGGTGATTCCTCATTTTCCTTTATCTTTTCATCACTTTACGCTATTCCTTCTTTTCTCCCATTTCCTATTATTTCTTTATTGTTCCTTAATTTCTTGTTCTTCTTATTCCCAAAATTAGATAAACTCACTTTTAGGTAATTAGTTTTTATTAGGATTAATGTACGTTCATTCATTCATCGTTGAAAGTTACCGCTAATTCGTTCATCATAGTATCATCATTCATACTTAGCCTAAATTCTTTAATCTTTCTTATTTAGTGTTATCACGTATTCATGTCTCTTACTGTTATTAGTGTCATTGTTATCATTTTCCCATCCATCAAATTGTCACTTATAGAAACTTATTTACCTTTGTTAGCATATTTAAGCATTAATTTATTTGGTTTTCTTATCGCAAATGATGAAAATTACTAAAATTGTCGACGAAAAATTGAAATTGTTGTTTTCTGGGAATTGCTATAATTTTTTACTTGGAAACTTGTTATATTTTTGACTCATGACCATGGGTAGACGAAGACTCGTCCTAGATCTGACAGGTCGAGTCTGGGTCTAAGGGTTTTAGAACCATGCGGGTCTGGGTTGGGTCTGGGTCCAGGGTAGGTATGACGGGTCTGGGTCTAGGTCCTAGTGGAGCCGACCTATACCAGACCCATTGTCATACTTAGGCCTCGTTTGGTTTTTCACTCACTTCCCGGGAATTGCAACATCCCATGAATTGCATTCCTGGGGATTTGTTTGGTTACCCCAAAAATACAAAAATGGGGAACTCAAACTTACCCCATAAGTTCCAATTGCTGCATGATGCGGAAAGTTGCTCACCGACCCCCCGGTGAGTTGCACTTCCCATATCCCAATTCCTTCAAATGACTTTTTTTACCCTTCTTTACTCATTTATTTCTCACTTTATAACCCTAATTTCTCATTCAATTCTCCATCTACTTTTTCCTCTCAACTCTCTTCATTGCCTTCTTCTAAAAAAAACATTTTACCCGCCAAAATCATTCATGGTAAATTACTTTCTTTGATCTTGTTATATAATATATTTTTTTGTCATTCTTTTTTTTGATGTAATTTGGTTATGATCTTGTTATATAATATATTTTTTTGTCATTCTTTTTTTTAATGTAATTTGGTTACACCAGCATATTATAGGGAATACAATTTTAGATATTTTATAAGTTGCTGAAAAAAAATCATAAGTTTTTATACCCTTAATTAATAAAGGGCATAATAGTCATTGTAATCAAAATTATGGGAATTAGCCTGAGTTAACCAAACAAGATGCAGTAATTCAATTTCCGGGAAGTGTGAATTCCAGGATGTCAACCAAATAAATATTACAAATTCCGGGAAGTTGACGTGGTCCTGGTAATTGCAACTTCCTCCAGGAAATAAGTTCTCGGATGAACCAAACGAGGCCTTAGTAGAGGCAGTGAGGATGGTAAAATGACATGGAATGGGTCAACTTTGGGGGTAAAACGGAAAGAGCGTATAAGAGATTTTTCTTTCCAAATGCAACAACAATAAATCCTTGGTTTAAAAAGAATTTGGCATGTGCTAAGAACCTAAACAAATTGTTTAGGTACCATAAAAAAGGGAAAAATACTAATCTAGAAATTCAAGAAAAATCAGATGTAAAGAGGACTAGTATAACTAAGAAATGCCTAAACAGTCGGACATAATGATCAAGAAAAAAACACTAGAGAACCACTGTCTGAAATAACCTGCAGAAGCTCAAGGGACAAAATATGCTTCTTTGTTGTCATTATGTCGTCAGAGTCCACACCCAACTGCAAATAACCAAAAACATGAAAATGATTCAACAAACCTTCTAATTATATACCCTCTCTATCTTTGTAAAAGAGTCATTCTTTCTTTTTTGAGTCGTTTTTCTAAAAGAGTCATCTTTTACTTTATATCTCTTTTGTCTTATTTGTTTGGTTCGTTTCCATTAGTTGTGAGTCTTGTGACACTACATTTTTTTTGTCTTTCATTTTTCACCACACATTTCTACTCACATTAATATTCACTAAAAGAAAGGGGTGACTATCTTAGTAAGACTGGGAACAATCATAAGTAAATTGTTTATGACACAAACCTTGCAAAGCGTACGAAACATAAGAAGTGCATCACGATGCCCAATACTCATATTCTCAAGATCCAGCCCACTTGTCCAAAAAAAAGTTGACATTACATTTTGTTTTAATAAGTAACATTAGATTATCAATGTGCAACATTATATACAAATGGAATAGAGCAAGTTGAACTTCTAGTTTTATCAAGGCTAGCATTGCAGCAAAGGAATAAAGAAGAAAGAAGAAAATATCAAAGGCCTAAGGCTAACACTTACAGTTTTATTTTTTCTCCATTTTCCAGGTTTATTGCCTTGTCCAAAATGGCCTCCAAACCCTAGTTTAAGAATCCAGCAAAAAGACCAAGGATAAGGAAAAGGTGAGAACTACATGCAGGAAGCTACAATAATAAGCTACTGACTGAATCACTTTTCAAATACACACCTTTATATCAGCATCAGCAGTGCGCTTATAGAGTTCCTGTATAGATGCAAGACATGCATCTTGTACCGGGTTTTGAGGATGTGTATGTTCAAGTGATCTAACTTCTGGGTTTGATGTAGGACTACTAGTAGTTATCAAAGCATCACATGTTTGATTCACATTCTGGTATGAAGTAACAAGACATAATCGCCATCAGCACAAACCTAGCTACTTTCACACATAGTTGGATTTTCTAATGTGGGCACACATTAACAACCTAATCGAAACAAGATTTATATTAATATTATCATGAGAATTGAAATAACAATTCATATTTACCACAACTAGGATGATATATAAAGATAACGAGATGAGTTTCATATATTATCACATACCAACTCGGATTCCATTCTTTGAAATATGATGCTAACCATTTGAGTCAACATAGCCTTAGATGTTGCCTGAGTCATAGGGTTTTTACTGGAAGCAAAACAACGTCAAACAAAACATCTTCCAATCAGTACAAGAACTATTGAAAAATTATGTTCCTAGGGAAATACTGCCATGTAATTGCAAGGAGTTAAAAAATTGAGATGACCCTCATTAGTTTTAATTTAAGTACTTGACACAGTTCACCTAATTCCTAAGGTACCTAGTGTCACGAGATGACTCTTTTCAGGGGCGAATCCAGAAATTGAGGTATGGGATAGCGAAAAATATTTGTCGTTGTCTAAAAAATTTTAAATCGCAATTTAACGGAACTTATCAGAAATTCAAAATAAATAATCCAATAAAGCGTAACACAAATTAAAAATTCAATATTACTTTTACTTTCATTATAATTTACTGAAAATGTAAATAATGTAAAATTAATTTGAAATTGAAAAATCAATAAGTAATTCGGAGTACTAAGAAAATATGGCTACTTATTTGGCTAATTACCATTAGAAATAAAATGAACTAAAAAATAAAAACTTCATTCGAATCAAGATTCGAACCCTAGTCCTTAGGATTGTAGATACTAAACGTTACACCAATGAGCCACCACCACTTTCATGTCTATTATTAGCATTAAATAATACTCCCTCCGTTCCAACGAATTGTATACGTTTGGTTTTTTGACACTATTCATGAGTGAGAAGAATATTCGATATAACTTTTAATATATAAGATAAAATATAGTCATGAGGGATCTTGTTTAAATCGTCTAATTGAATACATTATGAATATCAAATTTTTATAATTTTTGGTAATACGTAATTAAAGATATAGACAAAAGAACACTAGCATCGACGTACGTGCATAAAGCAAACGTATACAATTCGTTGGAACGGAGGGAGTATATTTATTACTGCTTTAGTGATATTATTTGGGGTTGCAGAAATTGGGCCTTTTAACTACAAATTTTGGGCTTGGGGTAGCAAGGGCCACCCCTTGCTACCTACTGTATTCGCCCTTGACTCTTTCTATCCCTTTGAAAGACTGACGTGCCGCCTAGCTCGTAGTCCCGTCATAAGTTAAGTCAAGTAATCCCGAAATGAACAACGCCTTAGTCAGTCTAACAAGATTGAGATTAAGTAAAGAACGAAGAGACTAAGTTATAAGGGAAAGAATGCTTTCTAAAGAGAACTTTACAAAGAGAGCTTTACAATGTTTTAAGAGTGTTTGTGTGTTGGTGTGGGTGGATGGTAAGCAATGCACCCCTATCTATAGAGCTCCTTGGAACCCCCTGGAACCCTAAGGCTCCTGGAACCCTAGGGAGCCTTCTAGACCGTTATATATAAGACTTCTTATTTATATGGTGACTAGAATGTCCTAGTATGTACAAGAGATATCTACAAGAACCTAGACTCCTCTAAGGAACTATGGAGACCTCCGGATAAATCTCGTCCAAGTGATCCCGAATCCCGACTCGGATGGGAGAAAATTCTTGGAACAACGCGAAACGTTACATTCTCCCTCACCAAAGTCGTTGACGTCCTTGTCACAATCACTCGTCGAAGCGCCTAATGAAGTCTTTGAACTGCCAAAGATCTTCTTTCTTTTCTCATGACGCTTCGCTTTCGATTAAACCCTTCCATCGTACTAAGAATTCTCCAGTCCTTGGGACTCTTCATTTTCTGATGACTCAGTCCGTCATAATCTTTTCAACTTCCTTCTCAAAGTAAGTCACTACTGCGGTTGTAGCCCTTCGGGACTCCGCACTGCTTGGATCCTCCGTATCCCTATGGAATGGCTTCAACATATTGATATAAAATACCGGATGGATCTTCAGCTTCGGTGGTAATTCCACCTTATATGATACCTTCCCAACCTTTTTGATGATCGGGAATGGTCCCTTGTATTTCCGCACCAGCCCCTTATGCACCTTCCTAAACACCTTGAATTGTTGCGGGAGTAACTTCACCATAACCAAGTCCCCCACTTGGCTTTGTCCAAGTACGCCTTGGCTATATCAATTTGCTCATGCCAACCCCTAGCCATGCGAAATGCTGCTGGACTTTGCCTTGTATATCCGGTGGCTAAGGCTTGGGGTGTCAAAGGCTGATGTCCTGTGAAGATCTCGAATAGACTCTAACCCGTGGACTCCGATCTTTGAAGATTATAAGAGAATTGGCCAACATCCATAAGCTTCGCCCAATCCTTTGATTAACACTCACGAAGTGCCTCAGATACAATTCCAACGAAGCATTGACCCTCTCGGTCTGCCCATCAGTCTGCGGACGAAAGCTTGTTGAAAAGTGTAGGCTCGACCCCATCAACTTGAACAACTCGGTCTGGAATCGAGCGGTGAAGCGAGGATCTCGATCACTCACGATACTTCTTGATAGCCCCCCATACTTCACCACAATCTTGAAAAATAAACTTGCCGCCTCCTCGCCTGTGCAATCCTTCGTGGCCGGTATTAACGTTCCGTATTTGGAAAGATGGTCCACAACCACCAGAATCGAGCCACACCCATCTGACTTGGGTAAGGTTGAGATGAAATCCATAGAAATGCTCTCACATGGCTTGTCTGGGATCGGCAAAGGCTGTAAGAGACCCGCTGGAACTCGTTGCTCGATTTTGTCTTGTTGCCACACAAGACATGTCTTCAAATAGGCCTCGACATCGTCACCCATTTGTGGCCAATAAAAGAACTTATCCGCAAGAGTCATGGTCCTTTGTATCCCCGGATGACTAGCCCACATCGAGTTATGATACTCCTTCATGACTTCCGTCCGCAAATTATCATGTTTCAGCACATAGACTCGGTATCCCACGGTATAAAGGACATTATCTTCCACCCAAAATCTCTGAGTCTTACCTCCTTAGTCAACTTCACCAAGTTTGTAGCTAAGAGATCTTTCTCAAAGCCCTCCTTGACTCGATCGAGTAGGTTGCTAGCCATGTTACTTATGTTTGCTAGCATGGTCTTACGGCTCAATGCATCTGCAACCGTATTTGTCTTGCCTGGCTTATACTCCATCGCATAATCAAACTCGGGCAAGAAGTCTTGCCACTTTGCCTGCTTGGGAGTGAGCTTATTTTGATTCTAGAAGTAGCTTGTTGCCACATTGTTGGTCTTGATTACAAACCGACTCTCAAGTAAGTAGTGCCTCCATATGTGCAAGCAATGAAGATAACGGTCATCTCCTTGTCATGCACCAGATATCTCCTCTCCGTATCATTGAGTTAGCGGGACTCGAATGCCCCTGGATGACCATCTTGAATGAGCACCCCACTAATGGCAAAATCAGAAGCATCGATATGGACTTCAAACGGCTTCTCATAATCGGGCAAGGCTAGGACGGGCTCCTTGGTCACCGCCCTCTTAAGTAGGGATGTCAATGGATTGGTTTCGGGTCGGGTGAAGCTTCACCCGCATCCATTCCTTACATCAAATACATCATCCGTCATCCATCCATCCATCATCCGCGGGTGAAACGGATGGATCGGGTGATAAATGAATTACGACTAAATTATCTTTAAAGCTCGAAAAAGTGTTAAATTTTAATTAATTACAAAAACAATTATAAGGTCAATTTGTATTATATTAAATAAATCTTGTAACTTAATCATTATTTTGATTATTTTGATATTATAAAAAGAATAACAATTATTACTTCGTATTAGTTATCCTAACGTTTATATAAATGTGTATATTTTTTTAGCAAAATACAAATAATATCGAGTGACGGATGGATAATGGGTGGATTTAGCATCATCCGTCATCCATCCATCATCCATTAATTTCGGGTTTTCGTCCATCCATTTAAATCGGGTGGATGGATATAAAGCGGGTGCGGGTGAAATTGACATCCCTACTCTTAAGCCCCTCAAGGGCTTCGTGACACCTGTAATCCAATCTCCACGGTACCTTCTTCTTCTTCAATAGATCGGTCAAGGGAGCCGCCTTGGCCGAATAGCCTCGGTTGAACCGTCGATAATAATTCGCTAACCAAAAAACGATCGTAACTCAGACACGTTCTAGGGTACCTCCCATTCATTGATGGCTTTGACCTTGTCATGCTCCATCATGATCAACCCGTCCCGAACTCGGTGTCCCAAGAAAGTCACCTTTTCTTGATCATACGAGCACTTCTCGAGCTTGACATAAAGTTCATTCTCTCGCAAAACTTGGAACACTTGTCAGAGATGTTCTACGTGGTCTTGAAACGAATTACTACATACCACGATGTCGTCTAGATATACCACCACGAACTTGTCGAGAAACGGGTGGAATATCTTATTCATTAAAGTGCAAAACATAGTGGGGGCATTGGTGAATCCAAATGACATAACGAGGAACTCATTTGACCCATACCGAGTCACACAAGTCGTCTTTGGCTCATCACCTTCCGCGATGCGTACTTGCCAATACCCCGACCTCAGATCAAGCTTAGAGAAATACCTCGATTTTCCTAATCGATCAAATAAATCAGCTACCAAAGGAATCAGGTACTTATTCTTGACAGCTACCTTATTAATTAAGAGCTCGGTAATCGATGCACATCCAAAGTGACCCATCGTGCTTCTTCTGGAATAAGATGGGTGCACCAAAAGGGGCCTTGTACGGTATGATAAACCCTGCATCCAAGAGCTATTTGAGTTGCCTCCTCAACTCCTCTAACTCTGGCAGTGCCATGCGATACAGACCGATGGATGACAGTTTAGCTCCCGGCTCCAACTCGATATCATGGTCCACCTCCGTCCTAGGTGGAAGCTTCTTCGGCAACTCGCGCAACATGACGTCTAGGTATTCCTCCAAACCTGGTGCACCTCCGTTAGCACCTTAGATGACACTGGTTCTTTATCCCCAACCAATGCCACGAGATATGCCGCCTCGTTATGCTTCAGTCCCCTCTTAAATTGGAGTGCGGATAATGCCTTTGCTTCGACTTCTACCCGTGTAACCAGAACAGATCGGGCACTACCTTGCCCCTTGATGGTCAGAGACCATCTTCCTCGAACACCATCGGTATTTACGGAATCGATGAAATTAAGGCCAAGTACCATGGCGAAATCATCTATCGTCACCAAGGTGAAATCAGTCTTTTCCTCCCATTCACCCAAACAAAGAGGGACTCCTCGAGCCACTTCATGGATGGGCATGGATGAAGAGTTTACGACCTTCATTGAGCCTATTTGACACCTAGCGGGGGTGGATTCTAGGTCAACAGTTATGCTGCTAGGCGCAACAAGGACGCTGTGTTCTTCAAGTGGGAGTGATTGAAACACTCCATGTTTAATTGAATATGTCCTATTTATGAGCTTTGCTTAAAGGGATTTGAAGTACTACTCATATCAACAAAGTGCACTTTTTTTGGTCATCCATGCAAAAAGAACACTACATTTAAGCATGCTTGGCTGGGAGTAGTCTAAGGATGGGTGACCTCCTGGGACGGTTTACGGGATGCGCATGAGTGAGGGCAAAATACGCTGGAAAGGACTTGTGTTGGTCTGTTGGACAAGTACAAAGCATGGCGAGCTGATAAGTGTAGTTTGTAGTGCCTATTTCGTAGTGTTTTGGTCCCATTTTCCTTGTGGAATCGCTCCTTGGGAGCGATTTATGGGCTACTTATGCTTCCTCTAGTTCGTTTCAGGTTTCCGAGACATTCGTGAAGAGTTGGAGCGATTCCGACTCAATACATACACTTTTCGGAGCCAACGAAGTGAAGGAACGATCACTCGATGCCTTGGATTCGACCCCGAGACCTTGGGACCCAATCCCGAGCCTCCGAGACCCGATCCCGAGTCCCGAGAATCGATGAGAAGTCCATGTGAAGCAAGGAGGGACCAAAAGAATCATATTGGAGGCCTACAAGACTCATCCCCGACGGGTATGACCTCAACCCGTCCGGAATGAAGTGCACAAAAGAGGAGCTGCTGTTTTGAGGCCTTCCCGACCGGGAAGGGGTCCATCCCGACCGGGACCACCTCATCCCGACCGGGACCAACTCATCCCGGACGGGATGGCCCAGTTACAACCCGTGATTGCTTGTTTCATCTCCCTTTTGCATTGTAACCCTATAAATACCCCCCTTCTTGTATTCCTAGCTTATGTTCTTCACTTCCCACTAAACCTTAGACTATTTTAGGTTAGATTAGTTTAGATTAGAGTAGATTAGTCGGTAATTAGTCGTTAATCCTAGTTTTACTCTTGTAATTTGGGAATTCTTGAAGAATCCAACCAAGATTGACAACCTTGGTTGATGTATTTGGGTTTTCTTCCATTTATGCAAGATCTCTTCTTTTCATCTTCTCTAGTATGGTATAATCTTCTTTTCTCTTCTTTTTATCCTTGTTTATCAATCAAGTTACAATCTTTAGTTCTTGTTTATTGTTTTGTTCATCATCCTTGTTAGTTTTCCATTATGTATGTTTGGATTCTTATGTTGATTCCTCTAGTTCTTGTTAGTTGTAGTTTGATTATGTTTGAGTAGATTCTTGCTAGGGTTAGTAGGGTGATTAGGGTGTTAATTGGATTATTAAGGGTTTGTTGGAGATGTTGGTGGAAGATTTGGGTTTCCTCTTGGTTTGATGCATGGTACATGTTTGTTGAAATGCTTGAATGACTTGTATGCATATGCTTGTTTTTCTTGCCTTTCTCTTGTGGGTAATAGTTTGTTCGTGGGTTTGATTCCCTCACTAAGTAGCGAGAGCCCGGTGAGGACGACCCCTAGGTCGGTCTAAGTAGCGAGAGCCCGGATGCGACCTAGGCCACGATAACACGCTAGTAGCCCCGTTTGTCATGTGTGTCGCCAAGATGGGTTTTAGGTGGAACCTCTAGGTTGGTCTAAGTAGCGAGAGCCCGGACCACACCTAGATTACCCGACTACCCCTTTCACCTTTACTCTTCCTTGACCATTCCATTGCCCCTTTGAACCCGACCTAATCCTAGCCCGTTTTCCTTAGTTGTTCTCTCCGTTACCGTAGTCATAGCCTTAGCCTTTTCTCCCTTCCCATTACTCTAGTTTAGTTTAGCTCGTGGACTTAGTCTCATTTTTAGGTGACCTTAGTCTAGACGCCTCTTACCGTCCCCGTGGATTCGACCCGACTTGCCCTAGCTACCCACTAGGATTAGCCGGTTTATTATTGATCGGTTGGGATTCACGACAAATCCCTACCATCAATTTGACGCCGTTGCCGGGGACGCTGCATTGTTTAGACTTAGTTTGCTTATAGCTAAACTTAGTTACCATCCTTTGTGCTCTTCTATCATCTCTTGTGCATATTCTCTAGATTTTTCTTGGTTCATTAGTTTTATTTCCCCTCTTTTCTCTTGGTCTTTTGATTGTGCTTGTTTATTGTCGTTACCTAGTGCCCATAAAGCACTAGGTGTTCTCACATTTGTTCTAGTGCGTAGTGTATGCCTAGGCGGGGAGGCGAATTCTTTCTCTTTAACGGACGATTAACCGGGTTAGAATCTCTCAACCAAGCGCAAGCGATACTCATCAAGTGCAAGCTCAGGGAAACGATTTTGAGGAAGCATCTCGAGAGACGGTCGAAGGGAATTTCACCAATCCCTTTGGATATTCTAGTCCTAGTTCCCCCTCTACATCTACTTCAACTCCATCGTCACCACCATCTCCCTTACATCCAATAATGCCGAAATTTTCGTCTCACTCCACATTTACGGAAGATGTCTTGCCGGGACCTAATGCTCTACCGGCCGCTTATGCCGGAAATTTTATGGCCAAGACTCACTTCATCCAACTTGTGGAAAGGAATCAATTTAGTGGTTTGCCCACCGAAGACCCGCACCAACACATGGAGACTTTCTCCGATTATTGCGACGCTATTTCTCAACCCGGGGTTACACAAGATCAAATCCGATGGGTATTATTTCCATTCTCATTAATTGGAAAAGCGAAGCAATGGATCAAGAGTCTCGATAGGGCAACCATGGGCATCGACACTTGGAAGAAGCTTGCATTGGCGTTCTACCAAACATTCTACCCTCCGGAAAAGACTAATTTGCTTAGGGCCTCCATCACCGGTTTCCAACAACGGGATGAAGAGAGTCTTTATGAAGCTTGGGAGAGGTTTAAATCTTTGGTGAGATCGTGCCCCCACCATGAACTTTCACAATGGTTCTTAGTCCAACAATTTTGGAACGGTCTTTATGAGGACTCAAGAACTATATTCAACATGGGCTCCAATGGCAGGTTCACCGAGGTCGATGATGACCAAACATGGGCAAGAATCGAGGAGATGTCGGTTCATAATTCTCAATACTCAAGGCCTAGGATGGCAAATCGAGGAGGTAGGCACGAGGTTGATGCTATTACTCAATTAAGCATTGACCTTGGAGCTCAATTGAAGACCCATATGGAAACCATTGACAAGAAGCTCCAAGGCCACCTCACTCAAGTTCAAAGCATTAGTTCCTCCAACTAACACTCAATTCATGAAGTGAATGCTTTGGGATTTGCACCTCCTTTGCCTTATTATGGGATGTGTGATACTTGTGGAATCGTTGGTCATGATCCTATGCATTGTCAAGGGAGTATTGAGCAAGTGAACGCCTTTCAAGTGTTCAAGCAAGGTGCCTCCTATTCCAATCAATACCAAGCTTCAAATCAAGTCCCTCAACAACAATCTATGCAACCTCGTCCCTATGTTCCACCTCCCTTAAGGGACAACAACCAAGGTTATCAAGGCAACTCAAGGCCCTTTAACAACTTCAAGCAAAATAACCAAGGTACCTTCCACAACAACAATCAAGGGTTCCAACAAGGGAACTTCAATCAAGGTGGTTTCCAAGGAAACCAAAACTTCCAAAGACAACAAAACCACAACAATGACCTTAATCAAGGCAATTCTCATGGGTTCCAAGGGAACCATCAACAACAAGCAACTCAAGCTAACCGTCAAGAAAGCAAGCCTAGGAGCCGATCACCTATTCATGATTACGGTTCTCCATTAGCCCTCACCAATACTCCGCACAATCCACAATCTCCAACTCGTGATTTCGACATTCAAAAATCTATGTTGGAGATGCAAAAGGGTCAAATGGAGATGTCAAAAAACCAACAAGAGTTCTATGCTTTTATTCAAAGGGACAACATGGCGAGAGATGCCAATACAAAGATGCTTGAAACCCGAATAGCTCAACTTGCTTCGGGTAGCTCTTCAAGGCAACCGGAGCAATTACCTCCTCAAGGTGAAATACCGAAATTTGAGAATGTAAATGCTATTACCACGAGGAGAGGTACATCTTATAACCCTCCCCCACCCCTTAATGAGCAAGAACCAACAAGAGAAGCTGTGCCTCCGATTCAAGAAAACTCAAGCAAGGAACATCCAATGGAGGAGCAAGTCTTATGGGAGATTGAGAAACCCCAAGAAGGCAAGCTTCCCCCACTTCAAGCAAAGGACAAGGGTAAAAGGAAAGTGTCGTTTGAAGAGTCCACCCCTATTGAGCAAAACAAGATCCAAATCAAGTTGCCTTTCCCAACAAGGCAAATGAAGACCAAGGTAGATTCTCAATACGAAATGTTCCTTAACATTGTGAAGAAATTGGATGTTAGTGTCCCATTCACCGAGCTACTTACCCAAATCCCGGCATATTGAAAATTTATGAAAGAAATCTTGGCTAGGAAGAGATCCATCGACAAGAAAGAGACCATTGCGTTCACAAGGGTGGTGAGCGAGCTCATTCAAGGTTCTACGCTTCCAAAGTTGAAGGATCCGGGTAGATTCTCGATCCCTTGCACCATAGGCCACTACAAGATCGAAAGAGCATTATGTGATTTGGGTACGAGTGTGAGCATCATTCCATATTCTATTTGTTGCCGACTTGGGATGAAGGAGCTTAAAAGTACTTCCATTACACTCCAAATGGCCGATAGTTCATTCAACCGACCATTGGGGATGCTAGAGGATGTGCCGGTGAGAATCGGAAAGTTCTTCATTCCGGTCGATTTCATCGTGCTCAATATGCCGGAAGATGCTATCACTCCCATTATCCTTGGGCGCCCATTTCTACACACCGCCGGTGCTATGATCGATGTGAAGAATGGTAGGATCATCTTCGAGCTAGGCGAAGAGAAGTTAGTGTTTGACCTCCAAGGCAACACTTCGCCTACTAATGATGAGTCTTGCAAAATGATCCACGCCACGAAAGACATTGATCTAGGGGGAGAGTCGGGAAAAAGCTTGAAGAAGAACTCTTGTGAACTTGAGGATGATGACTCCGAGATTGGAGAGGATGAGTGCTCATTTCATGGGTTGGATGACAAGTTGAAAGGCAAGACGGAAGATGCGCCTCCCTTGGGGCCACATGAGGATAGATGGACGTTTGGGTACATCCCGAAGGACAAAAAGTATAAGTTCAAGCCATTGAACTTACAAGATCAGGATGCCCCGGGAACGTCAAGACGAGGTCATGAAGAGCCTTGGTATTTGGATGCTTATTTTACTAGCTTGATTGAAGACTTTGCTAGGGCCTTCGACTTGTTTCTTCGTGCCCTTGATGGAGATGGAACTAGTTTTTGTTGTTGAAAAAGATTTAAGAATGCACCACCTTGGTTTGACGGAGTTCCACAAGAACCGTCTCTTTGTATATATCTCTTTCCCTTGTAGTTTGTTTGGTTTTGTGAATTTCTTGATTATTTGGATTATTGATGAGCGAAGTGAGGGAGGGAATTTGATGTATATTTGAGTTTTGTTTGATAGGTGAAGTGAAGGTGATTCCTAGGGAGGAGTGGTCATTGTTTGAGCTTGGATCGTGTGAAAAGGAGTCGGTTTTTGAAGCTTGGAACGAGCTTTTGGGAGCTATAGAGGGTTAGGAGACTCTTCCCGGCCAAGAAGAGGTCATCCCGTCCGGGATGGAAGGCCCATCCCGACCGGGAAGGATGTCATCCCGTCCAGGATGAGTGCGACAAAAGTTGGGTCTACTGACAGGTCATCCCGACCGGGACGAAGCCTTCCCGACCGGGACGAGCCGGTCATCCCGACCGGGACCACCCATCCCGACCGGGATGGACCCCTTGTTCCTCCTTTGGCCTTTTCTTCGTCGTTTGAGCCCACCCAACCACTTTATACCCCCTCCCAACCTCCCTACATGTCCTTACTCTCATAATATGACCCTTACACCTCACATACACATTTTCACGTCACTTTCTCTTCAATTTAAACCGACTTTCACATCAAAACCCACCTCACTATACCCTTGTGCCCCATCCATAGAACCGTATCGCGATTGGGAAAGATTAACAACGACGACGACTAGCTACATGCCGATATTGATTCATGAGACGATGGAGCGAGTGAGTTGCTAACCGTATGGTACGGCAACTATCCTCTCTTTTCCGTTTTTATAGCTTGTCTTCATTTGTTTATTCCCTTTCCCTTATATCATTTGTGTCATGGTGGCCCTCGGGGCCTTAGTATTTCTTGCTCCCGACTCTCGATGACGTGACTACATCGAGAGTCATTTCAAAATCCAAATTTTACAAGATTTTCACCCTTTTGTAGGAATTAGTCGGATTTGGGCGAAATCCGGGCTAGGTGACTTGATTACACCTAGTCCTCCCCTCCTTTTTCCTTTTATTCTTTCTTTTTATTTCCTCCCCCATCCATATCTTTTCTTGTCTCGGCCCATGGTGACTTGACTACACCCCGGCCGGACACATTCTACCATTTTCTCCACTTTATTTTTGATTTTTAGCTTTATTTTCGTAGTTTCTTTATTTTCTTTTGTGCTCCCATGCACTACGGTCGAGCATGAGGACATTGCTCGGCTTAAGTGTGGGGGAGCGATATTCTATCGTAGTTAGTTTTATTTTTTGTAGTTTTTCGAAAAATCTTTAAAAATCCTAAAAATTTGAAAT
The DNA here is from genome assembly GCA_958450325.1 of Agrostemma githago. Lineage (NCBI taxonomy): Eukaryota > Viridiplantae > Streptophyta > Magnoliopsida > Caryophyllales > Caryophyllaceae > Agrostemma > Agrostemma githago. The sequence continues at coordinate 56,651,160 of OY288243.1, forward strand.
TTTTTCACAAAAATCAAAAAGATTTTCGTTTTGTGTGTCTTCCTTTTGTGTCGTTGTATCGTGTATTTGTTGTGTTGTGTGTGTTTTGCCTCCCTTTTTCCTTATAGGTTACTTGAATCACCGATAGCTTTGGAGAGCTTTCAAGACTTCCGGTAACATCTTTATCCCTTTTTCTTCTTTATCTCTTGTGGAGTTTGGAGGAGATTGTGATGTTGTGTGCTCGGGAGGAGCTTTGTAAAGTTTGGTTGATTTGGTGGCTCGTTTGGAAGCTTGGGGTGGTGTTTGTGTGGTTTGTTTGTTTGTTTTGTTTGGTTTTGTTTTGTGGACCTTTATCTCTTTTTCTTTCGTTTTCGTCGTGTCTTCGTTTTGTGTTGTGTTAGTGTGTCGTGTGTGTAAATAGGTTTTCGAAAACCCGGTTTAGAGGCTAGTGTGCGAGTGATTACTTTCCCTTCCTAGTGGTATAAATCGAGTCTTGGACTTTAGTCTAGTAGAATGACCCTAAATCAATGATTCTGTTGGTCCTTTACCTTGAGTCCACCTAGCTTACTAGGGATTTACTACGGGATTTGCACCTTTGACCATTTTGACCACCCACGGTGTGAAAAGGCCTTGGTTACCGAGTCCCGTCCCTTAGGTGACCGTGTTTGAAATTGTTTGATTAGTCCAAGTTCTCCACCTTTTTGTGGGTTTGAAAGGGGATGCGCAACCCCGACATACCCATTACCCTACCTCCTACACATATCCACACAATAATTTGCAACTTGTTGATTTCTCTCTTTCTAAATTGTCAAGAAATGCCAAAAAGCCAAATCATGCCAAAAGGGCAAAGAAAGAAAAAAAAAGAAAGAAAAAGAAAGAAAGAAAAGAATGAAGAAAAAGAAAAGGCACAAAAGCCAAAAAGAAAATAGAAAAGAAGAAAAAGAAATGGCATGGCAAAACAAAGCAAAAATGCAAAAGAAGAAGAAAATGCCAAAAGAAAATCGTCTCACAAAAATAGAAACCTCACCCCTCACAAAATAAGCCTTTTACCGACTATTACCGTGAAGAGCCTACCAAAGGACCGAGTCCCTAGGAAGGATGATAGCGGTAATGGTCGGTCTTCCCACATTTTGCAATTATTTCCACCTTTTTACTTGGACTAGTTAGGCGGTTTTGGGCATGGGACGACCCTCTTGGCTCTTTGCTAAAGGGGGCGGGGTTTCACTTACCTACAATGTCGACTAACACCGTGGTTCATCCTTTTTCCATCCCGCCGATCGTCCCGTAGTACGTTCTTAGAAGGTTAGGAGGAACCCAGGTAAGTTACCAACGCTTTTGTTGCTTTGTCATCATACTATTAGGGTTTGGTCCATTTTGGTTTGTATTTCTAGCTCGGGAACGTTGTCACTTGCCTCGAGTCCTAAACCGATGCTTCTTTCACCGCTTGTTTGAGGGAAGCGGTATTTCCTTTCTTTTGGGTGCAACCTTTTGTTTGTTTGTTTGTATGTTTGTTGTTTATGTGTTTTTGTGTCCGGTTGCATCCACAGTTTTGTCGCAAGACCCCACTTGCCTTGCGGAGTGCACTTTTCCTCTAAGTGCACTCGCGTGAGTTGAAAGGGCGTAGGGTGCGCTAATACCTACTCGGCTAGTTTAGTAGTTAGTTTGTGCTTACTCGAGGGCGAGTAAGGGTTAAGTGTGGGGGAGTTGATAAGTGTAGTTTGTAGTGCCTATTTCGTAGTGTTTTGGTCCCATTTTCCTTGTGGAATCGCTCCTTGGGAGCGATTTATGGGCTACTTATGCTTCCTCTAGTTCGTTTCAGGTTCCCGAGACATTCGTGAAGAGTTGGAGCGATTCCGACTCAATACATACACTTTTCGGAGCCAACGAAATGAAGGAACGATCACTCGATGCCTTGGATTCGACCCCGAGACCTTGGGACCCAATCCCGAGCCTCCGAGACCCGATCCTGAGTCCCGAGAATCTATGAGAAGTCCATGTGAAGCAAGGAGGGACCAAAAGGATCATATTGGAGGCCTACAAGACTCATCCCCGACGGGTATGACCTCAACCCGTCCGGGATGAAGTGCACAAAAGAGGAGCTGTTGTTTTGAGGCCTTCCCGACCGGGAAGGGGTCCATCCCGACCGGGACCACCTCATCCCGACCGGGACCAACTCATCCCGGACGGGATGGCCCAGTTACAGCCCGTGATTGCTTGTTTCATCTCCCTTTTGCATTGTAACCCTATAAATACCCCTCCTCTTGTATTTCTAGCTTATGTTCTTCACTTCCCACTAAACCCTAGACTATTTTAGGTTGCATTAGTTTAGATTAGAGTAGATTAGTCGGTAATTAGTCGTTAATCCTAGTTTTACTCTTGTAATTTGGGAATTCTTGAAGAATCCAACCAAGATTGACAACCTTGGTTGATGTATTTGGGTTTTCTTCCATTTATGCAAGATATCTTCTTTTCTTTTTCTCTAGTATGGTATAATCTTCTTTTCTCTTCTTTTTATCTTTGTTTATCAATCAAGTTACAATCTTTAGTTCTTGTTTATTGTTTTGTTCATCATCCTTGTTAATTTTCCATTATGTATGTTTGGATTCTTATGTTGATTCCTCTTGTTCTTGTTAGTTGTAGTTTGATTATGTTTGAGTAGATTCTTGCTAGGGTTAGTAGGGTGATTAGGGTGTTAATTGGATGATTAAGGGTTTATTGGAGATGTTGGTGGAAGATTTGGGTTTCCTCTTGGTTTGATGCATGGTACATGTTTGTTGAAATGCTTGAATGACTTGTATGCATATGCTTGTTTTTCTTGCCTTTCTCTTGTGGGTAATAGTTTGCTCGTGGGTTTGGTTCCCTCACTAAGTAGCGAGAGCCCGGTAAGGACGACCCCTAGGTCGGTCTAAGCAGCGAGAGCCCGGATGCGACCTAGGCCACGATAACACGCTAGTAGCCCCGTTTGTCATGTGTGTCGCCAAGATGGGTTTTAGGTGGAACCTCTAGGTTGGTCTAAGTGGCGAGAGCCCGGACCACACCTAGATTACCCGACTACCCCTTTCACCTTTACTCTTCCTTGACCATTCCATTGCCCCTTTGAACCCGACCTAATCCTAGCCCGTTTTCCTTAGTTGTTCTCTCCGTTACCGTAGTCATAGCCTTAGCCTTTTCTCCCTTCCCATTACTCTAGTTTAGTTTAGCTCGTGGACTTAGTCTCGTTTTTAGGTGACCTTAGTCTAGACGCCTCTTACCGTCCCCGTGGATTCGACCCGACTTGCCCTAGCTACCCACTAGGATTAGCCGGTTTATTATTGATCGGTTGGGATTCACGACAAATCCCTACCATCACGAGCTATCGCGATTAACATTTCCGGTCCTAGAATTGGGCCGGGGTGTTACAGTTGGCACTCTCGGACAAAGTGCGGTCGTCCGCACAAGAAGCAGTCCTTGTTCCCGGCCTTGCCATTTGAATCAGTTTCTTCTTAGACTTCCCGTTGTCTTTGGAGAATTTGCTTCCACTTGAGCTGTTACATTACGTCGCTTCAGTTCCTGCTCGGCTCATATTTGAAGTCCGTCCATGAAATAAAGGAGGGATATGTTTTCGGACATCCCTTCAACATCTAGTAAATGTGATGTGAACTGCTTAATGTACTCCCGAATCGTACTTGTATGCTTCAAGGCTCGGAGCTTCTTCATGGCAATTTCCCCCGCATTGTCGGGATGAAATTGTTTCTTGAAATCAGCCTTGAAATCTTTCCAAGTCTTGATTTCACATATCCCCTTCATCGCCTCAGCTTCACGCCTCTTCCACTATAAGTTCGCATCCTTGGATAAATACATGGTGGCTGTATTGATCTTAGCCGCATCCTCCTAAATTTGTGTGACAGCAAAAAAGCATTCGACACTCCAAAATAAGTTGTTGATTTCGCGAGCATATCGTTTTCCACTTAACCGAGGAGGTTCTGGCACTCATACACTGGATCCTCCCGATTTATGGCACCCCGACCACTGGAGCTCGACACATGGTCATGTCCTCCACGACCTTAGCCATTCTTCCCTCAAGTGCTTTGAATCGAGCGTCGTTACTCTCGGCTTGCTTGGCCAACCCCTCGAGTACCAAGCGGCTCAATTATTCCTTAAGCGAACTAGCAAGGGAGTTGATCAGGCCTTAGACCTCCTTCTTAAGGTCGGCCATGCCACTCTCCATCGTATTGAGTCGTTCCGTGAACTTCGTCATTCCCTCGGTTACCTCGACGAGGGTATCTTGGTGTTCCCCTGTGGCTACCTCTAATCGGGATAACCGCACATTGGTGGTCTCCTTCCTAGTCTTTTCACCTCCTGGAACGTTCTCTACGACACTCGCACCTTCTTGTCCCGACATTTTCCGTAACTTTGAACGAAACCCGCTCTGATACCACGTGTCACGAGATGACTCTTTCTACCCCTTTGAAAGACTTTTTTGCCACCTAACTCGTAGTCCCGTCTGTAGACACCCACATTTGGCTGCTAGGTGTCTATAGCAGTTTCCAAAAAAACACCCGATAATGATCGGACGCGAACGTGCTTCTACGCGCTCGGATATGGGCTCGAAATCATTAGTTTCTGACTTGGGCTTTTTACGGAGTACGAATATCACAAAACCAACCTCAAACTCGGGCCCAGCGGCTCGTTTCCAATCAAATAAGACTAACTTGGGTCAAAACCGACACCGGAGATAAAACCGACTTTTAGCGACCGGGTCGAACCCCGGTCAAAGCCGTTTCCGAGAACAGAAAACAGTTATGCAAATATCAAGAGTCCAACCCAAACACAAAATCTACAAAAATAGCCCATCCGCCTCATCTACTCGATCGAGTGTCAGCTCACTCGATCGAGTGGGCCTTCAACAGGCCCGCTGTCACCTTTGTGTTGGGCCACTCGATCGAGTCATCAGGGGCACTCGATGGAGTAACCCTAGACGGGGGTGGGGGAGAATTCCTATATATATACACCTCTTTGCATGCAACTAAACACAACTTTTTGGAAACCCTAATCCTTACCCATCACAACTTTACATACAAACTCTAGCATCTAGCAAACCTACAAACCCTAAAACCACCATAACTCCATATACAATCTCGATACTCCCGTGTCCAAGCCACAACTAGATGAGTTCCATACCGAGAATACGAAGCATGTAGGTTGAGGGTGCACACAAACCCGATTTCTTCTCTTTCCTCTCTTCTCTTTTCTCGTCCCTCTTCGTCCGTCTTCCTCCTTTTTTTTCGTTCTTTTACTTCTAATATCATTAATATTACTAGTATCAAAACATTAAAATACTCGCTGATTCGTGCCGAATACAAAGGATGACGGAATAAGAAAATCCGAATACAAGGGTCTCGCACCCGATGTGGCCGGTCACTTATCCCGACACCCCGCGTATTTGATTGTTGAAGCGAGTCAACGTCAACAAGATTGTTTCTTCTCTTTATCGCGTCGTTAGTCTCGTTTTATTATTCGCATAATCGTTATCATCATTAACATCGCATATTCATCGATTTCTAAAACTACTTCAAATCAATCACTTTTATTTAAGTAAAGTCGAAACCCGTTGATGCGGATCCGACATCACATAATCCGCAAGGATTCGTTACGATGTTGAGATGCGGAGGGAATCAAGTCCTTTTTAATTCAAGCAAATATAGAGCGTCATTCTTTAGATTCAATACCAACTCAATAGTCGGATATCGTACCTAAATGAATTAGTCAACAAATTTAACTAATATGAATTCGTTGATGCTAAAATAGTTGTCACATAATTCTAAAGAATTAATTACGACACTATGACGCGGAGATAATTAATTTCGTTTTAGTTTGATTTAAACGACTTACAAACGTCTTTTTCTAAAATCTCACTCCGAATATTTGATATTTATTCCATAATCAAATATCGGATACGAGGAGTATCAAAAAATCGGGTCGAGCATAAATCATATAATATTTTTGCGCGACTAAACAAAATCGTCGATTTTCAAAAGTAAAAGCAACTGCGAAATCAAAATCGAAACGAACCATAGTTCGTACAGAGACCACTCGACCGAGTACCATAAGCCACTCGATCGAGTGACGTCCCAAAATCGAGTTAGAATGTATTTTCGAGGACCACTCGATCGAGTCCCTCAATGACTCGATCGAGTGGTACCTCAAATTTTGGGAAGAATCCTTTTCCGAGGTCCACTCGGTCGAGTCCCTCAATGACTCGATTGAGTGGTCTTTATCACGTCAAATCCGTGAGCCCTTCAGTACATTCCAAGTCCCGATAAAATTCTTTCATGACCTCGGTCAACACGTGTCAAGTCAATCACGTGCCTTACTACTTTCAAAACCGTGCATCACGTCACTTTCATCATTCTAGATTATTTACAAACCGTTATTTACTGTTACTAACTTGTTTGTTTAGATCTTTGCGGTTTATTTTGTTTTTTTTATCATACTACAACGAACCTCGCATGCTAAATACAACTTTGACGTTAAATTAGATGCATTAAATCGACTTAGAAACTTATTCAAATCTGATCTTCGCATGCTTAGTCAAAACATTGTTTGCATATCATTCAATCGAATTAATAACGCGCGTATTCAAAAGTCAAGGGATATCTTAGTAGAGGCCGCTAAGTGCGGGCGAGATTGGATGTTCTTTGTGAACTTCCTAACACGTACCCTCACCCCTTACTCAGAACCATGGTTTCCGGATATCCAAACCCATTGGCGCACGAGAGTCATTCAATACACGATATCCGATAATATCGGTATCGGTATCGCAATGCAAAGGGACGAACCCCATAAACTCCAAGATCCGAATGGGCCGTATTTTGTACACGACCCACCAAGATATAGAGTGGGTTCGAATGGGCCCGACTCCCATAAAGTTCGGTGGCTACTCCACTTCGATTTAAATTTCAATTCGATCCATCTCACATGAGATTCATTCGCCTCCCCAAACCCGCGCGTGGCCGCGTCTGGGTGGACCTATGTCATGTCCACAATTTGGCGACTCCGCTGGGGATTAACTGATGCGTGACTTACCATCGGTATCCTCAGGGTGAGACTCGAATAGAAATCGTTTGACTAGTACAATACGCGTTTTAGTTTTACGGTTCATGCATAACCCTATTTTTACCCGGGCCGGTACTGGTGACCGACGTCTCACTATACCATGATATACTTCAGTATGGATATATCAAAGGTGTCCACAGCCGATTCGTATGGGTTTCGCGGCATGTTTTAAGCTCAACTCGACTTAGGAAGTCCGTCCTGATTCTCGGAAAGACTATGTACACCGGTATAGACCCTATCTAGACCGACCGAGACTTAGTGAGCATATAGGGCGTCGTTATTATGCTTGTGTGACTATGTGCTACTTGGTTTCCGTGTCATTTTCAAAAACCATCATTTCAAAAAATGCATTTTTTCGAAAATATTCAATTTTCAAAAACCCGGAAAGCTACCAAATTTAGGACTTATGGTTTTACTCAAAATAGCCTATTTTTAGCCGGTATGCTGCCCATTTGAAAACTCCAAAACATTTTTGAACTTTCAAAATCGCGGCCCGATAACACTTTTTCGATATTCGAAAAAATCGGGCCGTCCTCCACCTTTTCATGATTTTCTCCAAAATTCCTTTTCAGAACTTTCCTCATCTTAGGACTTCCCGTATTTAGCAGTGCCGGGTCTTGTCATAAGTCGTCAAAGGTCTTTAGTGTCGAAACGCCGTCGATCTTGCATCACGAGTTTCCTCCCTATCCCAGTCTGCCTTATTTGACTAAGGCATGGCCAACCAACGTAGGGCATACCCCTACCAAAGAAAGCCCGTTTACACACTCGGGTCCTAACTAGAGAGTCCCACGCGATCTTTCCCTCTAGTAGGACGGTCCCCACGACCTTTCCTAAGGGAATTTCGCTCACCTTTCAATCCGTTAGCCGAGTCATCCCAATTCGAAAATCCTTTAACTTATGGGTCTACCCTAATCACAGGGTCTATCCTTATTCGGGTCAAGTCGAGGGTCTCTAGCGTTGAAACTCTGTCGATCTTACATCGCAAGTTTCTTCCCTTACCCTGTCTGCCTTTCCCCGAGGCCGAGTCAACCTTTTACAAGGCATAGCCCTACAACAAAAGGTTTGTGATCCTTACGTCTAAGGGTCACTCGTCCAATACTCGAGTCTTAACAGAGTCTTCAATCCCAGTCGGGGGCTACCCTTCAGCAGAGCGATCAATCACGGTTTCTTTAAGGGTCATGTCTTACACGTGTTGTCTCACATATCCCACTTTCGAGCCACTTACCATCTGAGTCCTTAGTCTCACCTGGGAGCTATTCTCCGAGGGAGCGATTAATCACAGTCACTCCGAGAATCATACCCTACACATTTGTCTTAGGAGAGTCTAACCCGAGTCAAACCGATTTGTCTTTCCTCCCGCGCTATTTCCTATGCCTTCGTGTATTCGGGTTCCGAAGCAACTTTACTGATTACGCGGTATTCTTACAGACAGGCCACCGGTAACCAGACGCCAACACAAGATGCAAGAAACTGTGGACAATTTGACAGCCTCACTGGCTAAGATTGAGACCCAATTGACAGCCATCAAGTCCGACCAAATAGCTATCGTTACCCGTTAAGCGCCTTGGAACATGGGACCCCTAATGGTGGGGTTGAGACTACTGGGCCCCTAGCTGAACTGGTCAGCGCGGTCTGTAAGCTGGAGGAACAGGTCCACTTGTCAATGAACAACACTATCCACACGGAAAATGCCCGAGAATATACACCCATTAGTGAGAAACTACCAAAGGATCTCAACTTAGAAGGGTTACTCATATTCGAAGGGACGGAGGATCCATTATTACACCTCCGAGCTTTCAAGCAATTCATGGGAATCAAAGGGGTCGAAGCCGACATGTTCATCAATTTGTTCGGCGCATCCCTCGGGAAATATTCAAAAGCTTGATTCTATAGGCTTAATACAAAAAGATTCCCAACTTGGGAAGATGTGGCTACCGAGTTCGCTAAAAACTATTCTGATAATACTGAACTTCGGACTACCATGCGGACCCTAGAAGTCATGGCCCAAAATCCAACAGAGGGTTTCACCAAATACCTTCAACGTTGGCGGGCTGAGAGTGTTAAGCTGGTAGACAAGCCCAATGAGAAGACACTGGTCGAGGCGTTCATCAATAAACTCCTACCCTCCTACCGCGTTTATCTTAGGTATGCCGGCATTTCAAACTTTGCAGTGCTTACCGAAATGGGCACTAGGATTGAAGACGATCTTCGACATAATGAAGATCTGGGCGAAGCTTCTACCGAAGGCTATAGTGGACATCAACTTGAGTTCTTAGAAGCCCACGACTAATGACAACATCATCCAAAAGTCCGGATTTGATTCGAGTCTAAGTCTGAGTTCGAGTATAGGATACCCTACATCCTCATTTCCAAATCAGAGTCAAAGTCAATTGCGTTCTGTCCTTTTTTGAAAATTCAATAAAATCAGCTTTCAATATTCTATCTCTACTATATGCTTTCCTTATGTGTTTCCGAGAACATGATGAACACCACCATACACTGTAAGCACATGCACGTGACTGTTATAGGCACATCTATAATGACTGCAGGAAATCGAGACCCGTGTTTTCCTTTACCTGTTCCATGTCTGACATGGAAAGCCACATAACTACCCTTAGCAGGAGCGGTATCGAATCCTATGACAAATCTAGGTAGTCTCCTAGTTTGGGTTCAAGACGGGAGGCAAGCCCATTTCCCACAATGAACGCCCCTCCAACAAGACTAACCCAATCCCTACCTTAGGCGTTAGTCTATAAAAAAAAGCATCGTAACTCTATAAACGTGATGCCAAAAATACCCAACTCGGGACGATGCTCCCACCAAGCCTGCTCGGAATTATGATGACAATACCGAAATCCAAACCGTCATGCTTACACCTTATAAAAGCTTAGCTCCAAAAGCCTAGCCCAACCAATGGGCCCAACCCCAAATCCACCCACAACACCATAGGGGGGATAAAAAAAATTGGAAAAAATAAAAAAACTGGATAAAAAAAATCAAAAGTTCAGGGAAAAAGCAAAAGGCCGAAATAAAAGAGCTGGCCATATAAAATAAATTCTCAGCATCCCCCGATCAGATACGGTTAAAACCCATGACCGGGGCTAAGAGGTCAACCAAAAAAATTCAAAAACCCATGACCGGGGTCAACGGTCGGCCCAAGTGAAAGTCCTTTGACCGGGGTACGGTCAATTCAAAAATTATCAATATCCATACCATCCAATAGGGGAGAGATAATCAGGCTGGTCAGCTAACACCACATCTAGCCTTCCTACATTACAACCCTTAAGACCTTCTCGAGACCTAGGCTAGGAGGCAGCCCGAAATTTTTGAGGATTCAAGATCCATAGTATACACCCTAACCATTAGGGCCAGACATAGAAATCAGATCCCGCGTTATCAAACCTGCCCAATCGAAGTCCGAGTCATTTTTACTCGACTTCCCCCTTTCCTACCACATTGCAATACCTTACCCTCGAAGCCTTAGCTCCACAAAATCGAGCTCCACATTTCGAATCATCAAAGCCACTTACTTTCTAGCACCACATTTCCAAAAATATTCAAACCAGTTACCAGTCCCAAACACGGGAATTCAACTTGCGGTCGGCATAGAACATGCCCAAATAGATCACACCACCTCTGGGGGCTACCCCGGAGAACGCTCACAGTCACAGGATCAACATCCTAACCATTCTAGTCCTTTGATCAAGACATCATTGGGAATGCACCAAGCCTACACCGTCGTTATGGCTAGTTATACACAAAATCATATTAGACTAGGCACCATAATATATCTTCCAATTCACTGAACTACGACATGGTTTGATTTCACTATACGTGAATACGTAGGCAGCCTTTCAACAGAGGCACAACCACCCACATTGACACACATTCAAAAAGCACCATTATTCCGATCACGACACTGTCATATTCTCAGCAGCAAGCTTTGTCATCCTGGGGGCTTCTTTTAGACAGAAGACCGCCATCCACTCACAAAATCCAAAATACCTTCAAAATCTAGCCTCCTTTCGATAATGTGTCCTAGTACTCGGCTCAGTCGAAGACAAGAATCCGTCAGGGACTTGAAATGACACCCACTTTGGGAATATGCCCCAAAAAACCAAAGAAAATTTCAAAAGAGCACTAGACCATAGCATTGCTACTACTAAGTCCTGTCGTTACAGTCCCATATAACAGATCGTTCCCATTTCAACTTCGACCGTGTTGCCACTCGCTTAGGCTACGGAATAAACGCAACTTGAGAGTCTTGTCATCTTAGGTGGCCCGCCCCCCTACCAGGTCATGGTCCAACCCTTAGAGAGTCCAAGTCGTGTATGTCAATTCGTTCTGTCGCGTCCAGAGTCGAGTCTGCCGGTAGGCCCTTCTTTTCAAGTTCTCATTTTAAAATTTGCAAAACTTAGCCATTTGAAAAAATCCTTTTCGACAAAGTCAAATTTCAGTCTGTTTAAGCTGCAAATTTCTTTTCTACCCTTCTCCATTTTGAAAACCTATCTCCTAACACGTGAGTTGCTTTCAGGACTTCCATTTAAAAATAAAGCAAAAATCATTTCCCCAGCGCAAGTTAGTCTATAGATGCTAACTGCATTTCCTGTATGTTGTCTTGCTATATGCTATGTTTGCTATTTCTGCCTATATATCTAACATTTCAGGTAACAGCTTGGCTTCCCAAAGGAACATTGAGTTTTTTTCATTCCCCCAGCATGAGTCATGTTTCACCTAAGCTTTACATTCAAAATTTTGTGTAACCATACAAAGCATGTACAACTCAAGGCTTCGGAAGTATGCCTGCGCAACTCACTAAACTCCCCAGCAAAAAGCCCAAAAGTGGCATTTCTCCTGAAGAAACACGGGATGTGCCTACATATAGGTACACCCAGGGCTTCTTAAGCAAGCTCCTGCGCAATTTCCGAATTGGGATATGTCTGCAAACGGACACACCCAGGGCTTCTTAGGCAGGCTCCCGCGTAATTCTGAGTTGGGATGTGTCTGCAAACAGACACACCTAGGGCTTCTTAGGCAGGCTCCTGCGTAATTTCGGATCGGGATGTGTCTGCAAACCGACACACCCAGGGCTTTTTAGGCAAGCTCCCGCATAGTTCTGAGATGGGATGTGTTTGCAAACGGACACACCCAGGGCTTCTTAGGCAAGCTCCCGCGCAGCTCCAAGATGGGATGTATCCACATACAGATGCACCCAGGCTTAAAAAAAATAAGTCCCACGGAGCTATTCCCGACAACAGAACTCATGTATGATTTCTATCAAATGGCTGGCGAGCCCTTTACACGAGTCTAATGGACGATAAACGACCTGACCGGAAGTCTGTCAAGTCTTAATCCTCGATTGGCCTGGTAGCTACTCTGACTTTCGCCTTGTTCAAGCCTCAGTCAAAGTGGGGGCTCTGTAGACACCCACATTTGGCTGCTAGGTGTCTATAGCAGTTTCCAAAAAAAATACCCTATGATGATCGGACGCGAATGTACTTCTACGCGCTCGGATATGGGCTCGAAATCATTAGTTTCTGGCTTGGGCTTTTTACGGAGTACGAATCTCACAAAACCTACCTCAAACTCAGGTCCAGCTGCTCGTTTCCAATCAAATAAGACTAATTTGGGTCAAAACCGACACCGGAGATAAAACCGAGTTTTAGCGACCGGGTCAAACTCCGGTCAAAGCCATTTTCGAGAACACAAAACTGTCATGCAAATATAAAGAGTCCAATCCAAACACAAAATCTACAAAAATAGCCCATCCGCCTCATCCACTTGATCGAGTGTCAACTCACTCGATCGAGTGGGCCTTCAACAGGCCCGCTGTCACCATAGTGTTGGACCACTCGATCGAGTCAACAGGGGCACTCGATGGAGTAACCCTAGACGGGGGTGGGGGAGAATTCATATATATATATATACACCCCTTTGCATGCAACTAAACACAACTTTTTCGAAACTGTAATCCTTACCCATCACAACTTTACATACAAACTCTAGTATCTAGCAAACCAACAAATCCTAAAACCACCATAACTCCATCTACAATCTCGATATTCCCGTGTCCAAACAACAACTAGACAAGTTCCATACCCAGAATACGAAGCATGTAGGTTGAGGGTGCATACAAACCCGATTTCTTCTCTTTCTTCTCTTCTCTTTTCTCGTCCCTCTTCGTCTGTCTTCCTCCTTTTTTTTTCGTTCTTTTACTTCTAATATCATTAATATTACTAGTATCAAAACATTAAAATACTCGCTGATTCGTGTCGAATACAAAGGATGACGAAATAAGAAAATCCGAATACAAGGGTCTCGCACCCGATGTGGCCGGTCGCTTATCCCGACACCCCGAGTATTTGATCGTTGAAGCGAGTCAACGTCAACAAGATTGTTTCTTCTCTTTATCGCGTCGTTAGTCTTGTTTTATTATTCGCATAATCGTCATCGTCATTAACATCGCATATTCATCGATTTCTAAAACTACTTCAAAGCAAGCACTTTTATTTAAGATAAGTTGAAACCCCTTGATGCGAATCCGACATCACATAATCCGCAAGGATTCGTTACGATGTCGAGATGCGGAGTGAATCAAGTCCTTTTTAATTCAAGCAAATATAGAGCGTCATTCTTTAGATTCGATACCAACTCAATAGTCGGATATCGTACCTAAACGAATTAGTTAACAAATTTAACTAATACGAATTCGTTGATGCTAAAATAGTTGTCACATAATTATAAAGAATTAATTACGGCACTATGACGTGGAGATAATTAATTTCGTTTTAGTTTGATTTAAACGACTACAAACGTCTTTTCTAATATCCCACTCCAAATATTTGATATTGATTCCATAATCAAATATCGGATACGACGAGTACCAAAAAATTGGGTCGAGCATAAATCATATAATATTTTTGCGCGACTCAACAAAATCGTCAATTTTCAAAAGTAAAAGCAACTTCGAAATCAAAATCGAAACGAACCATAGTTCGTACAGGGGCCACTCGACCGAGTACCATAAGCCACTCGATCGAGTGACATCCCAAAATCGAGTTAGAATGTATTTTCGAGGACCACTTGATCAAGTCCCTCAATGACTCGATCGAGTGGCACCTCAAATTTTGGGCATAATCCTTTTCCGAAGTCCACTCGGTCGAGTCCCTCAATGACTCGATTGAGTGGTCTTTATCACGTCAAACCCGTGAGCCCTTCAGTACATTCCAAGTCCCGATAAAATTCTTTCATGACCACGGTCAACACGTGTCTTACTACTTTCAAAATCGTGCATCACGTCACTTTCATCATTCTAGATTATTTACAAACCGTTATTTACCGTTACTAACTTGTTTGTTTAGATCTTTGCGGTTTATTTTTTTTGTTTTATTGTTCTAAAACGAACCTCGCATGTTAAATACAACTTTGACGTTAATTTAGATGCATTAAATCGACTTTGCAACTTATTCAAATCTTCGCATGCTTAGTTAAAACATTGTTTGCATATCATTCAATCGAATTACTAACGCGCGTATTCAAAAGTCAAGCGATATCTTAGTAGAGGCCGCTAACTGCGGGCAGGGTTGGGTGTTCTTTTTGAACTTCCCAACATGTACCCTCACCCCTTACTCAGAACCATGGTTTCCGGATATCTGAACCCATTGGCGCACGAGAGTCATTCAGTATACGATATCCGATAATGTCGGTATCGGTATCGCAATGCAAAGGAACGAACCCCATAAACTCTGAGATCCGAATGGGCCGTATTTTGTACACGGCCCACCAAGATATAGAGTGGGTTTGAATGGGCCCGAACTCCCGTAAAGTTTGGTGGCGACTCCACTTCGATTTAAATTTCAATTCGATCCATCTCACATGAGATTCATTCGCCTCCCCAAACCCGCGCGTGGCCGCATCGAGGTGGACCTATATCATGTCCACACTGTCACAAGTTAAGTCAATCAATCCCGAAACAACGCCTTAGCCAGTCTAATAGGATCGAGATTAAGTAAAGAACGAAGAGACTAAGTTATAAGGAAAAGATTGCTTTCTTAAGAGAACTTTACAAAGAGAGCTTTACAATGATTTGAGAGTGTTTGTGTACTGGTGTGGATGGATGGCAAATGAACCATGCACCCCTTATTGTAGGGCTCCTTGGAACCCTCTAGAACCTAGGGCTCCTAGAATCCTCGGGAGCCTTCTAGACCGTTCTATACAAGAGTCCTTATTTACATGGTGACTAGAATGTCCTAGTATATACAAGACATATCTACAAGGACCTAGACTCCTCTAGGGAACTCTGGAACCTTCTAGAGACCTCCGGAGAAATCTAGTCCAAGTGATCCCGAATCCTGACTCGGATGGGAGAATTTTTTTGTAACGATGCGGAACGTTACATAAAGCCTAAAGGTATCCTAGCTAGTGTCACAGGGAGACTTGTGCCTGAAGTCCGAGACACACTCTCTTAAAATAAATCACCCTTATCAACATTGATAGAAATTATATAAATCTAAAGATATGGATTACCTGTTTATAGCTATATTGTAACAAACACTTATTACCCCAAGCAAAGGTTCACCGTGCACTGCATTAAAAAAGCAAACATTAGTAATCTAGGATTTCCAATGGTTCCATCATACAAAAGCATTATTGCAGAATAGTCTTCTAGGTTCTAATTAACTACGAAGTAATTTAAAGGAGTTCTGCAAGTATTTTGTTATTTTCTAAAATGAGACCATACAAATATGTCAGAAAACAACTGCTCCCTCCATTCAACTCCACTATTCACTTTTCTTTTTTCGACATTATTTATATCCAAAGAGAATATTCAATATCTCGACAATCTATAAGTGAGAATGTAGTCATGTGAATTTTGTTTGATTCGTACATTAAAAATATCAAACTGAAGTTGAATAAAGGGAGTATTTCAAGTGAAATATCACCAATAAGCACAATCTAACACTCTACTTTTTGACAAAACTAATTAACAATCCTTGGTCTTCAAATAGGTCCTTGGGTCGGTTCAATTCGGGTCAATTCATTTCAGGTCTACTAAACATTTTGGCATTTTGGGTAAGATCATTTCAGGTTTCTAGATGTGATTGTTTTACGTCATTTTGAGTATAGTTCGCTTGGGGTAGATAATTTTTTATATGAGTCAGTTACGATGGATATAATGGCTATGTCTTATATGGGCTGGTTACTAAAAAATTTAACTAAGAAACAATGATTTACAAAATATGCATATTTTTATGAGAATGCTTGATAATTGATTTGTTATGAATTACATATGATATAAAATTCGTCAATGCGGATCATTTTAAGTAATTTGAATTGGGTCAAATACATGTCTTCATGATTTCACTTATCATTAAAAAAAATAACAATAAAGATTTTGTAGACACCCGCATTTTGCCTGCTAGTGTCTATAGCAGTTCCCGACAAAACACCCGATGATGATCGGACGTAAACGTGACTTAATACGCTCGAATACGCACTTAGAATCAATAGTATCCGACGTGGGCATTTAGCGGAGTGCAAATCTCTCAAAACCGACCTCAAATCCAGGCCCAGTGGGTCGTTTCCAATAAAATGAGACTAATTTGGGTCAAAACCGACACCGTAAATAAAACCATCTTTTAGCGACCGGGTCAAAACCTGGTCAAAGACGAATCTGATGCAAAAATTAGCCACATTCGCTTCTAGAAGAAAGTCCAACAACCAAATCCTTTCAAAAAAGTCAACAAATCTTCCCCTATTTAGCCTCCAACCGGTTTGACCCACTCGATCGAGTGGTTCAGGCCCACTCGATCGAGTAAGCCTGTGAACCAGCTGAACCGGATTTGAACCGGGCACTCGATCGAGTGCACACGCGCCACTCGATCGAGTGACCCTAAACCGGGGTCCTTCTTATAAATATCCCATCATGCCAATTCATTTCACAACTCTTCCAATCACCCATCAACTTTTCACAACCTTAAAAACCCTAAGCAACATCATATTTTACACTACATTTTAACCTCATATCATCTCAACATTCAATCATCCATCATCTACAAACACATACACATTCGAAATCTCGAGATCAAAACTCGTCAAAGACCCGAGAGCATCCTCTCCCTAACCATACACACCATAACTCCTCCTTCATTTCTCGACACTCCCACGCACACGCCGCTATTACGAGTCCGTTTCCGAGATACTAAAGCATGTAGGTTGAGGGTGTAATTCAAATCCCGACATCTCTTTCTCCCTTCTTTTTTTTTCGTTTCTTTTACATATATATATACTATATACTATATACTATTATTATCATTATTATTATTATTACTACTACTAACTACTAACACTAACATTTTATTTTCGTTACTAACATTTTAATTTTGCTACTAACATTTTATTTACGTACTCTAACACCTAACATTTTATTTACTGTTTATATTTTGTCTAATATAATACCGCGTATAATTATTTAACAAAACTATTTTCAAAACGATCCGAGCAACGTCCGTTGAGGTTAAATTAATGATCGTAGGCCTTAAGGCCAAATTACGATATTAAAATGCCGAGGACTTAAGTTTGCAACGAAGGTCGAATTTTCGGGTCGAATATGTTTAATTACGAATTCCGCCTAAAGTCTATTAATCCCTTTACAAGTCGTATTGGAGGTGGCGCCCTTCGAGGTGCGCCGCCCTAAACACTTAAGGGTGTAATAGATCGTGAAGATTCGTCGTTAAATATGTCCGACCACATCTCTTTGAAAATATTATTCTAAAAGAATCATCGACAAATCGGATTAGGACGAAACCCATTGACGCCGAATTAATTGTCACACGATCCAAAAGAATTGATTACGACATTATGACGCGGAGGGAATCGATATTTGTTCTAGCCCGATCAAACTCGATTTTGCAAATTTGCTCTAAATACTAGATGTCGGTTCTATAACCGAATGTCGAGTGTGACGAGACATCGAGATTTAAACTAATATGAATTGGACAATATTTATATTTAGCGTAATTGCATCTCGATTCAAAAACATAAAAGCCACAAAATGGGTCGTTTCAAAGCACAAATTAAAAACCCGTACAGAGGGCACTCGATCGAGTGCACAAGCCCACTCGATCGAGTAGCACTCCAAAAATCAGGCAGAAGGTCTCCATGAGGGGCACTCGATGGAGTCTCCCTCATGACTCGATCGAGTGTCTTGTATCATGCCTAAACCGTGATCCTTCTAAATACCGTAAGCCTCGTCAAATAATTTACGACTTCGGCCGTCACGTGTAAAGTCCGTCACGTGTTTATGTTTCCAAAATCATGCATCACATTCTATTCTAGTCACCTTTACGACATTGAGCCACGTCTCACAAGACTAGTCCTAAGTTGACGACTTTTTAGTCGTATCCAATATAGGACGGGTTGAGACATTTCCATTTCGCTATGATAAGTCGGGACAAGACTTCGAGGCCCGGGATCGAGCTAGCACCACGCTACGACCCCATACACAAACGCGTATTAAAGTCTTCGTCCTCCGTTTAATGCACAACATAATGTGTATTTAATCGGAGTTCGTCCATTTATTCAAATTACGGTTTAGCTTACATTTTCTATTTACGAGTCCGTTTATAGTTAATGCTTATCGTTTTCTATTCCGATTATTATTTTATCGCTCGTTGTATTGTAAATTCCAGGTTGTATTCCGCCCGTGTAATTTGTAATTTATTTACGAGTTTTCTATTTTCGATGTTTGTCATTTATTGCTTTAAATGAACATCGCATGCTAAATCACTTCGATGAGAACTAAATGCATTAAATGACGTAGTTCACACGTAATTCACATGCTTAGTCAAAATGTCGTTTGCATAACATTTCATCGTCAAACTAACGCGCGTACACAAAAATCAAACGGTATCTTAGTAGAGGCCGCTAAGAGCGGGAGGGGTTGGGTGTCCTTCGTGGGCTTCCCAACACGTACACTCACCCCTTACTTAGAACCATGGTTTCCGGATGTCCGAAACCGTTGGCTCACGAAAGTCATTCTATACACGATAACCGGTAGTGACGGTATCGGTATCGCAATGCAAAGGGACGAGCCCCATAAACTCTGAAATCGAAATGGGCTGTACTTTGTGTACGGTCCACGACGACATAGAGTGGGCTCGAATGGGTCCGAATTTCCATAAAATTCGGTGGCGACTCCAACTTTGACTTACATTTCAACCCGAGATCAATCTCACCACGAGATTCATTTGCCTACCCAAACCCGCGCGTGGCCGCGTCAGGGTGGACCTACGTCATGTCCACAATTCGCGACTCCGCTGGGGATACCTGATGTACCACTAGTCATCGGGGTTCCTAGGGTGAGACTCGAAAAGAAATCATTCGAATAGTAATGTACGCGCATTAGTTTAATGGTTCATGCATAACCCATTTTTACCCGGGCCGGTTACTTGTGACCGACGTCCCACTATACTGCGGTGCATTCCTAAATGGGTGCGCTAAAAACTTCTATGGCCGAACTCGTATGGGTTTCGCGGCATGTCCTAAGACCAATTCGGCTTAGGGAGTCCGTCCTGATTTACGAGAAAGCCATCATTGTTGGTATAGACCCGATTTTGACTGACCGAGACTTAGTTTAAGGCATACATGTTGTCGTCATAATGCTTATGTGACTATATGCTACTTGGTTTCCGTGTCAATATTTTTTTCAAAAACCGTCATTTCAAAAATGCATCTTTCAAAAATATCCAATTTCAAAAACTCGGAATGCTGCCAAATTTTAGACTTATGACTCAAAATAGCCTATTTTCTAGCCGACATGCTGTCCATTTCAAAATTCGAATTTTCGATCCACCATTCAATTTTCGAATTTTTAAATTCCATTTTGATTTTCAAATTTCAAAATTCCATTTCGATTTTTTTTCCTCAAGATGCGATTCTCGATTTTCAAATCTCCGAGATGCCGTTTTCGATTTTTAAATCTTCGGGATCTTATTTTCGATTTTCAAATTTTCGGAAATTTATTTTCGATATTCAAATTTTCAAAATTCCAAATATTCAACTTATCAAAAAAAAAAAAACTCGGCCCTGTCGGCATGCTGCCAATTTCAAAAGACGGGATCACCTCCTCAATTTTCAAAACGCAAAATTACTCGCAACCATTCTAATATTTCAAAATGCCCGGTCCAATTGGCCCACTGCCAATTTCAGGACTGTCCTCTCAATTTTTAAAATTCAATCATTTTTCAAAAACCTTCCTTACTATAGGACCTACCGTAATTCGTGTGTCGGGTCTTTTTGTAATACGTCGAAGGTCTTTAGCGTCGAAACTCCGTCGATCCTAAATCACGGGTTTCTTTCCCAACCTAGTCCGCCTTTTCCTAAAGGCATAACCGACCAACACGAGCCATACACTCGTAAATGGAAGGTTCGTCTGAACACTCGAGTCCTAACTAGAAAGTCACACGCGATCTTTCCCTCCGACAGGACGGTCCCCACGACCTTTCCTAGGGGAATTTCGCCCGTCTTTCAATCCGTTAGTCGAGTCATCCCAATTCAAGTCCTTTAACTTAAGGGTCTACCCTAATCACCGGTGTAGACACCCACATTTGGCCGTTAGGTGTCTATAGCAGTTTCCAAAGAACACCCGATGATGATCGGACGTAAACATGACTTAATACACTCGATTTTGGACTCGGAATCAATAGCAGTTGGCACGAGCTTTTAGCGGAGTAAAAATCTCACAAAACAGACTTCAAATTCAGGCCTAGTGAGTCGTTTCCAATCAAATAAGACTAATTTGGGTCAAAACCGACACTAGGGGCAAAACTGTCTTTTAGCGACCGGGTCAAACCCCGGTCAAAGACATTTCTGAGGCGGAAAAATCAGTCACACAGCCTTCACGAATCTGATTCGGAGTCAACTACTACAAAAAATCAGCAATAAAGAAGAATTAACCAAGCTTTTCCTATCCAAAACCGGATTCCTTATTTCCATCCGAAAACCGGAATCCTACTTCACCCCAACCGGTGTTTCTTCCCCTCCAAGCAACCTTTTCCTATCCAAAGTGGGTGTTTCTTCCCATCCAAGCCGGGTTTCGTTTCCTAGACAAAGCCGGAAACCTCTCCTGTAAATACACCCCTTGCACACACAATTACAACATCCACAACAATTACAATTCCCGTCATCACAACAACAATACACAACCAAAATTCCAGCAATCCTAGGCAGATTATACACATCCAATCCCGATTTTTCCTCTAGAAATCCTTTAGGAAACCCGAGATCAAAACTCGTCAAAGACCCGAGAGCAAAACTCGTCAAATCCCTTCCCTAACCATACACACCATAACTCACCTATATACATCTTAACGCTCCCGCTCCTAGGCCGCTACTACGAGTCCGTTTTCGAGATAATTAAGCATGTAGGTTGAGGGTGACATAAATCCCGTCTTCTCCTCTCTCTCTCTCTTCCTCTCGTTTTTTCTTCTTTTACGTCGTCGGTCCGTTTTTTTATGGGTCATCATCACGTTTTTCCTTCTTTTTCTAATATCGATACTACCACCTAATTTTCACAAAACAAACGTTCTTAAAATACGGTATCGACTCTCTAGTCGAATATCGTATCAAAAAAGAACTAAATTAATCTCATTGATGCTAAAAAATTGTCACATGGTCTTAAAAACAAAATACGACGATTTTAACGCGGAGAGAATCAACATTGTTTTTTTATTTTCAAAAGGATTTACAAAGCATTTTTTTCTAAAAAAACATTCCGAATATTTGATATCGATTTCATAATCGAATATCGCAAATTTAAGTCGAGCATAAATTATGCTATATTTATACGCGATTTAACAAAACTGTCGATTTGCTAAAAAAATAATCTTGAAAACAGGCCGTCATGTGAGTCGCACGAGTCCTGTGCGGGTCGCATGGCCACGCGAGTAGCGCCTCTCCCGCGCGGGTCGCGTAGGCTCCTGAAAACCGTGACACCGAAAAGCTATCCCGTCTTGATTTTTCAAACATCTTTTCCTTTTTTTAATAAAACGACGGGCTTTTCGGCATATTTCAGGTCTTGATAAATATTTTCTTAACCCCGGTCAACGCGTGTTTAATCCATCACGTGTCATAAACTTTTCAAAACCATGCATTGCATTATATTTACATCTTTTATTCAATTTACAAACCGTTACTAACCCGTTTGTTCTTTGTCTTTGTATTTTATTCATCGTTTGTCTTATTATACTAAAACAACATTGACATTAATTTTAGATGCATTAAATTGACATAGCAACTTATTCAAATATTCACATGTTTAGGTAAAACAATGTTTGCACATCATTCATCGTATTACTAACGCGCGTATTTCAAAATCAAACGATATCTTAGTAGAGGCCGCTAATGTGCGGGCGGGGTTGGGTGTTCTTTGTGAACTTCCGAACACGTACCCTCACCCCTTACTCAGAACCATGGTTTCCGGATGTCCGAATCCATTGGCACACGAGAGTCATTCAATACACGGTATCCGATAATATCGATATCGGTATCAAATGCTAAGGGGCGAACCCAATAAACTCTGACATCCGAATGGGCCATACTTTGTGCATGACCCACTAAGATATAGAGTGGGTTCGAACGGGCCCGAACTCCCACAAAGTTTGGTGGCGACTCCAACTTCGATTTAAATTTCAATTCGACCCATCTCATATGGAGATTCATTCGCCTCCCCAAACCCGCGCGTGGCCGCGTCGGGGTGGACCTATGTCATGTCCACAACAGGGTCTATCTTTATTCAAGTCAAGTCAAGGGTCTCTAGTGTCGAAACTCTACCGATCTTACATCGCGAGTTTCTTCCCTTACCCCGTCTGCCTTTCCTCGAGGCCGAGTCAACCTTTTACAAGGCATAACCCTTTAACAAAAGGTTTGTTGTACTTACATCTAAGGGTCACTCGTCCGACACTCGAGTCTTAGCAAAACCTACAATCTCACTCGGGGGCTACCCTTCAGCAGAGCGATCAATCACGGTTGCTCTAAGGGTCATGTCCTACACCCTTTGTCTCACGTGTGTCACTTTCGAGTCATTCAGATGCCGTACCATCTGAGTCCTATCAGAGTCTTCAGTCTCACTTGGGGGTTGTCCTCCACCCGAGCATTCGACCACAGTCACCTTAAGGGGTACCTTACGTTCATCATACACCGGCGTCCTTATGATGTCTTCTTCGAGTCGTACCTATGCTACGAACACCCGAGTCTCCTAAAGGTTTAGGTCGCCACGGTTGGTCCAAACACGTGACGCGGTCAAACACGGTCGCCCCATTTTCGGACTTACCCTCGTGCAACTTGAGTCTCATCGTCGAGTCCAAGCCAGGGTTGTTACCTCGTCTAGGTCAACGTTCGAGTATCCCGGTCCAAGAGTCTTTGTCGACCCGTCACCCCGGGCCATGTCTAGTTTGACTCCCTCTCTTGCATTCGCCCAAAGTCGAGTTTAGGCGAGTCGTGGCACTTGTTGTTTCCTCCAATCAAGGACCTTACCAAAAAGAAACGATCAACCAAGTATCCGAAAGTCCGGATTCGATTCGAGTATAAGTCTGAGTCCGAGTCTAGGATATCCTACATCCTCATTTCAAATTCAGAGTCAGAGTCAACTGTATTCTGTCCTCTTTTCAAAATTCAATAAAATCAGCTTTTCTATTTCTCATATATGCTTCCCTTATGTGTTTCGGAGAACATGATGAACACCATCATACACTGTGAGCACATGCACGTGACTATTATAGGCACATCTATAATGACTACAGGAACCGAGGCTCGTGTTTTCCTTTACCTGTTCCATGTCTGGTATAGAAAGCCACAAAACCACCCTTAGCAGGAACGGTCTCGAATCCTATGACAAATCTAGGTAGTCTCCTAATTTGGGTTCAAGCCGGGAGGCAAGCCCATCTCCCCACAATAAACACCCCTCCAATAAAACTGACCAATCCCTACCTTAGGCGTTAGTCTGACCAGAAGCAAAAAAAAAAAGAAGCATCGTGATTCTATGCCCAGCTCGGGATGATACTCCCACCAAGCCTGCTCGAAATTATGATGACAATACCAAGATCCAAATCACCATGCTTACCGTAGAGTACTCCATCGCGAGTTTCACTCACACAAACACGAACTAGGCTTACACCTTACAACGGTTTAGCCCCACAAGCCTAATCCAACCGATGGGCCCACCCCCATATCCACCCACAACACCATAGGGGAGGATAGCTAAAAAAAAAAAACTGGACAAAAAAAAAATCAAAAGTCCAAGGAAAAAGCAAAAGGCTAAAATAAAAAAAAGTAGGCCATCATCAAAAAGAGGCACCCTTGACCGGGGCACGGTCAACTCAAATAAAGAATCCCACGACCGGGGCTAAGAGGTCAACCAAAAAAAACAAAAAAAATTCAAAAACCCATGACCATGTTTAACGGTCAACTCAAGTGAAAGCTCCTTGACCGGGGTACGGTCAATTCAAAAATTATCGATACCTATACCATCAAAAAGGGGAGAGACAATCAAGCTGGTTAGCTAACACCACACTTAGCCTTCCCACATTACAACCTTCAAGACCTTCCCGAGGCCTAGGCTAAGAGACAGCCCGGAATTTTGAGGATTCAAGCTCCATAGGATATCCCTAACCATTAGGGCCAGACATGGAAATCAGATCCCCCATTATCAACCTACCGCGATCGAAGTTCGAGTCATTTTTACTCGACTTCCCCCTTTCCTACCACATTACAATACCTTACCCTCGAAGCTTTAGCTCCACAAAATCGAGCTCCAGATTTCAAAACATCAAAGCCACTTTCTACCTAGCACCACATTTCCAAAAACATCCAAACCAGTTACCAACCCCAAACACGGGAACTCAACCTGCGGTCGGCATAGAACATCCCCAAATAGTTCACACCACCTCTGGGGGCTACCCCGAAGAACGCTCACAGTCACGAGATCAACATCCTAACTGTTTTAGCCCTTTGATCAAGACATCATTGGGAATTCACCTAGCCTACACCATCGCTATGGCTAGTTACACACAAAGCCCTAATAAACTAGGCACCATAATATATCTTCCAATCCACTGAAATACGGCTTGGTTTGATTTCACTACACGTGAATACGTAAGAAGCCTTTCAACAAGGGCACAACCACCCACGTTGACACACGTTCAAAAAGCACCATCATTCCGGTCATGACACTGTCATGTTCTCAGCAGTTAGCTTTGTCGTCCAGGAGGCTTCTCTTAGACAGAAGATCTCCATCCACTCACAAAATCCAAAGACTTTCCAAATCTAGCCTCCTTTCTATAGAGTGTCCTAGTCCTCGGCTCAGTTGAAGACGAGAATCCGTCAGGGACTCGAAGCGACACCCACTTTGGGAATGTACCCCAAAACCAAACGTTCAAAGAACATTAGACTACAACATTGCCACTGCTGAGTCCTGCAGAAGCAGTCTCATTACAGACTATGACACATCCTTCCCATTTTGATGGATGTTCGACCGTGTTGCCACTCGCCTAGGCTACGGAATAGCGCAACTTAAGAGTCTTGTCATCTTAGGTGGCCCACCCTCCTACCGAGTCACAGTCCAACCCCTCGAGAGTCCAAGTCATGTCTGTCAACTCGTCCTCCTGTCACGTCCAGAGTCGAGTCTGTCGGTACCTCCCTCCTCAAATTTTCACTTCAAAGTTTGCAAAACTTAGCCATTTTATAAAATCCTTTTCGACAAGGTCAAATTTCAGTCTATTTAAACTGCAAATTTCTTTTCTACCCCTTTAAATTTTGAAAACCTATCTCCTAGCACGTGAGTTGCTTTCAGGACTTCGATTTCAAAATGAAGCAAAAACCATTTTTCCCAGCGCAAGTCAGTCTATAGATGCTAACTGCATTTCCTATGTGCTATCTTGCTATCTGCTATGCCTCCTATTTCTTCCTATGTATCTAACATTTCAGGTACCAACTAGTGCTTCCCAACGGAACATCAAAGGCAGTGTTTCTCCTGGAATGCTACATGCAAGTTGTCATGTGTCGGCATACGGGTACACCCAAGACTTCATAAGCAAGTCCCGTGCAACTACTTTACTCCCCAGCGTGAGTCGGTGTTTCTCCTGGAATTCTACATCCAAAATGTGATGTGTCGGCATACGGGTACACCTATGACTTCAAAGGCAAGTTCGACTCCCCACGGAGCTATCATCATCAGGACAGGTATGACCCTCTGCTTATGGCTGGCAAGCCCTTCACGCAAGTCTAATGGACTATAAACGACCCGACCGGAAGGCTGCCAGGTCGTAATCCTCGATTGGCCTGGTAGCTACTCTGACTTTCGCCTTGTCCAAGCCTCAGTCGGAGTGGGGGCTCTGTAGACACCCGCATTTTGCCTGCTAGTGTCAATTCCAGTTCCCGACAAAACACCCGATGATGATCGGACATAAACGTGACTTAATACGCTCGAATAAGGACTCGGAATCAATAGTATCCGACGTGGGCATTTAGCGGAGTGCAAATCTTTCAAAACCGACCTCAAATCCAGGCCCAGTGGGTCGTTTCCAATAAAATGAGACTAATTTGGGTCAAAACCGACACCGGAAATAAAACCGTCTTTTAGCGACCGGGTCAAAACCCGGTCAAAGACGAATCCGATGCAAAAATCAGCCACATTTCGCTTCTAGAAGAAAGTCCAACAACCAAATCCTTTCAAAAAAGTCAACAAATCTTCCCCTCTTTAGCTTCCAACCGGTTTGACCCACTCGATCGAGTGGTTCAGACCCACTCGATCGAGTAAGCCTGTGAACCGGCTGAACCGGATTTGAACCGGGCACTCGATCGAATGCACACACGCCACTTGATCGAGTGATCCTAAACCGGGGTCCTTCTTATAAATATCCCATCATGCCAATTTATTTCACAACTCTTCCAATCACCCATCAACTTTTCACAACCTTAAAAACCCTAAGCAACATCACATTTTACACTACATTTTCACCTCTTATCATCTCAACATTCAATCATTCATCATCTACACACACACATACACATTCAAAATCTCGAGATCAAAACTCGTCAAAAACTCGAGAGTATCCTTTCCATAACCATACACACCATAACTCCTCCTTCATTTCTCGACACTCCCGCGCACACGCCGCTATTACGAGTCCGTTTCCGAGATACTAAAGCGTGTAGGTTGAGGGTGTAATTCAAATCCCGACATCTCTTTCTCCCTTTTTTTTCGTTTCTTTTACATATATATACTATATACTATATACTATTATTATTATTATTATTATTATTATTATTATTATTATTATTATTATTATTATTATTATTATTATTATTATTATTATTATTATTATTATTATTATTATTATTATTATTATTATTATTATTATTATTATTATTATTATTATTATTATTATTATTATTATTATTATTATTATTATTATTATTATTATTATTATTATTATTATTATTATTATTATTATTATTATTATTATTATTATTATTATTATTATTATTATTATTATTATTATTATTATTATTATTATTATTATTATTATTATTATTATTATTATTATTATTATTATTATTATTATTATTATTATTATTATTATTATTATTATTATTATTATTATTATTATTATTATTATTATTATTATTATTATTATTATTATTATTATTATTATTATTATTATTATTATTATTATTATTATTATTATTATTATTATTATTATTATTATTATTATTATTATTATTACTACTACTACTACTACTACTACTAACTACTAACACTAACATTTTATTTTCGTTACTAACATTTTAATTTTGCTACTAACATTTTATTTACATACTCTAACTCCTAACATTTTATTTACTGTTTATATTTCGTCTTATATAATACCGCGTATAATTATTTAACAAAACTATTTTCAAAACGATCCGAGCAACGTCCGTTGAGGCTAAATTAATGATCGTAGGCCTTAAGGCCAAATTACGATATTAAAATGCCGAGGACTTAAGTTTGCAACGACGGTCGAATTTTCGGGTCGAATATGTTTAATTACGAATTCCGCCTAAAGTCTATTTAATCCCTTTACAAGTCGTATTGGAGGTGACGCCCTTCGAGGTGCGCCGCCCTAAACACTTAAGGGTGTAATAGATCGTGAAGATTCGTCGTTAAATATGTCCGACCACATCTCTTTGAAAATATTATTCTAAAAGAATCATCGACAAATCGGATTAGGACGAAACCCATTGACGCCGAATTAATTGTCACACGATCCGAAAGGATTGATTACGACATTATGACACGGAGAGAATCGATATTTGTTCTAGCCCGATCAAACTCGATTCTGCAAATTTGCTCTAAATACTAGATGTCGGTTCTATAACCGAATGTTGAGTGTGACGAGCCATCGAGATTTAAACTAATATGAATTGGACAATATTTATATTTAGCGTAATTGCATCTCGATTCAAAAACATAAAAGCCACAAAATGGGTCGTTTCAAAGCACAAATTAAACACCCGTACAGAGGGCACTCGATCGAGTGCACAAGCCCACTCGATCGAGTAGCACTCCAAAAATCAGGCAGAAGGTCTCCACGAGGGGCACTCGATCGAGTCTCCCTCATGACTCGATCGAGTGTCTTGTATCATGCCTAAACCGTGAGCCTTCTAAATACCGTAAGCCTCGTCAAATATTTTACGACTTCGGCCGTCACGTGTAAAGTCCATCACGTGTTTATGCTTCCAAAATCATGCATCACATTCTATTCTAGTCACCTTTACGACATTGAGCCACGTCTCACAAGACTAGTCCTAAGTTGACGACTTTTTAGTCGTATCCAATATAGGACGGGTTGAGACATTTCCATTTCGCTATGATAAGTCGGGACAAGACTTCGAGGCCCGGGATCGAGCTAGCACCACGCTACGACCCCATACGCAAACGCTTATTAAAGTCTTCGTCCTCCGTTTAATGCACAACATAATGTGTATTTAATCGGAGTTCGTCCATTTATTCAAATTACGGTTTAGCTTACATTTTCTATTTACGAGTCCGTTTATAGTTAATGCTTAACGTTTTCTATTCCGATTATTATTTTATCGCTCGTTGTATTGTAAATTCCGGGTTGTATTCCGCCCGTGTAATTTGTAATTTATTTACGAGTTTTCTATTTTCGATGTTTGTCATTTATTGCTTTAAATGAACATCGCATGCTAAATCACTTCGACGAGAACTAAATGCATTAAATGACGTAGTTCACACGTAATTTACATGCTTAGTCAAAATGTCGTTTGCATAACATTTCATCGTCAAACTAACGCGCGTACACAAAAATCAAACGGTATCTTAGTAGAGGCCGCTAAGAGCGGGAGGGGTTGGGTGTCCTTCGTGGGCTTCCCAACACGTACACTCACCCCTTACTTAGAACCATGGTTTCCGGATGTCCGAAACCGTTGGCTCACGAGAGTCATTCTATACACGATAACCGGTAGTGACGGTATCGGTATCGCAATGCAAAGGGACGAGCCCCATAAACTCTGAAGTCGAAATGGGCCGTACTTTGTGTACGGTCCACGACGACATAGAGTGGGCTCGAATGGGTCCGAATTCCCATAAAATTCGGTGGCGACTCCAACTTTGACTTACATTTCAACCCGAGATCAATCTCACCACGAGATTCATTTGCCTACCCAAACCCGCGTGTGGCCGCGTCGGGGTGGACCTACGTCATGTCCACAGATTTATGGGTTGAGAAGGTCAACTTAATAAGAATCGTAGGGGATAGCGATAGGGCGCCACCCGATGGCGGTGAATCTCGGCGCCACCATAATTAAAAAATAAGAAAATGAAAAAAAATGAAAAGTGAGACTTTTATTTTTACACCAACCGCTTAAGGGTAGATAAGTAATTTTATATACATCTAAATGAAAATTACTCGTATCTTTTAATCTTTTATACGAAGTACTCCGTACAAATTTATTTTAACTGTTACAACGATTATGTTTCTTTATCGTAATTTATACATTTTTATTTATAATTCTATTCTTGAAGCATAATATTCATCGTTATTTACCACACTGTTCAACGGAAGAAAAAACATACACAAATCTTGAGATGAAATATCGGCATTCGTCTTATCAACCGTTCGGCTAGACATCATATCATATAACAAAGTAATAGTACTAAATTTCTCTTCGTAACATTTTATTGTGTGTTATGTCATACCTAGTAACAAATTAACCACGATTTTCTACATATATGACAAATATTATGGGGGAATCTAAGATTTTTTTACAAATAATATAATTAATGAAAGTTACTAAAATACCCTTTTACTACTAATTGATTTAATATTAAGTTTTTAAAAAGTAAAATAAAAATAATTAATTAAATCATTATTATATTCCGGTGGCGCACAAATTGAGCGCCACCGGGTGGCGTGTAACACCTGCAAATTTTCTAACTTTGTTGTCTGTTCCGTTACGACTATATCAGAACTCTGAAATATTTCGTTAATTACATTTTTCCCATTTTTAGGTTCTTTCATTATCGAGGCTAAAATTATTTATTTTTGTAAAAGGATTTTAATTATTCTATTTTTATTCGAAAACTCATTTAATTCTTTTCATCGCAAGTATGTTTAATTATTTTT
This sequence comes from Agrostemma githago, assembly GCA_958450325.1. Lineage (NCBI taxonomy): Eukaryota > Viridiplantae > Streptophyta > Magnoliopsida > Caryophyllales > Caryophyllaceae > Agrostemma > Agrostemma githago. Next base: position 56,681,921 of record OY288243.1, read on the forward strand.
GAGAAATCATATTTTCTATAAATAATAGTTTTAAAATCGAGTTTGAACTATTTATTTTCTAAAATTACTCGATTATATTTTTAATGGTTTCTAGCTCAAAAATATTTTATTTTCGAAAAATGGCTATTTAATTATTTTACTACGCGATTTCATAAATAATTATTTTCTAACTCGTTTTAATCTGATTTCTTCGTAAATGCTTATATTATTCTACGAACCTTCTCTTATCGACTTGAGAAATATTTTCGGACACCTTTTATATACACTACATATTATATTTATCCTATTTAGTTTAATCGGAAACTTATCACATAGATTTATTGCTTGTTCTTTCCATCTCAACCATCTCGTCTCCTAGTTGAGTTAAGAGTCTTGTGACTTGTTTATTCCTATCTTTTAGATTCTCAATTTCTCCTTATATTCTCATTTATTCTAGTCTATTTTATTCCCAACATAAGTTTCCTTTTCTTCTGTTTCACGTTAAACTTCCTTCTTTTTGTTCATCAATTCGATCATAATTCGTCTCTAATTCTTTCCGATCTCGAGGGTAATTTAATTACTCTTATTCGTTCTTCATCTTGTTTTCTCTTTTCTATTCACTTATAATGTGGTTTTAATACCATATGTTTATTTATTTTGTAGGCTATCGTTCTAGATCCGACGAAGACGATTATTTAATTGATTCGGATTTCGATTAAGGTAACATTGACACGTTACTCGGTATTATGTGATGTTATTGTTGTAGTTTCATGTATAGAAATTAGTTTTTGTTAGACAATATATGTATGTCTCGTTTTTTAATAACATAAACTTTAAAATCGTAAATTTTCACATGTTTCGTTATTTTAAATCGTTTTCACGAGATTTGCGAATAAGTCTTTCGTTTAATTATTAAAAAGTATTATAAGGTCGAGACTAAAAAATACACCTAATAATTTTATTTTATAATTTTCGTGATTTTAAAAGTATGAATTATCAAATTGAAAGTTTTATTGTTTTTGATAAAGTTACAGCACGTTTCATAATCTGATAGCGTTTTTGTGCGATTTAATAATCTGTTTTAAAAACTTTATTTACGAAAACTTTAAAAAGATACTACTATTTATTTTAAGTCTAATTTATTCCTATCTAATTTCGTAAAATAATTCCTAGTGGTTTGGTCACAATAAATTGTTTATGAACAGGTGTCAAATTAATCCGCGAATCTGTCAGTTATGATAAGATCTGATTTGAAACATATGTTAAACTTTTTATTTAATCTTGTTAATTTACGTACATAAACTATGAAGAGTCTAGACAATTTTTCCAATTGAATTTTATTTAAATTCAATTTTTAAACATGTTTTATTAAAGAAATACGATCAGGTGTCTAATTCTGACAGTTTGTAAACATACGAATAAAAACCCTGTTTTATTTGGAATTTAGATTTTCTCCTGAAATAAAAGTTGTAACCAAGTTTCTAAAGTTTTCAACCCCACAAATCTTACGTTGTTTTGATTTTTAATGATTCAATTACGAATTTTGTGCAATTCTGAAAAATCAGTCAATTTGTTATTTAAATACTTTTAATTACTTAAACTTCAATCCTTTTTGAAATAATTTAATTTTGACTTTATTTGACTTTACTCATGAATTATACATATATAATAAATATAATGTTTACGTCTCGAGGCGTAATATTAACTATTTTATATAATTCCTATTTTAATCGATTTCGATTTATTATAATACCTACTTTTGGAAAGTTATTTTAACAAAAGTTCTATATCTATAAAGTTTTCTCTTTTGAAAAACGAACTATATTTCTATTGAATTACGATAATGACTTTGTTTTGGAGTTATGGAATAGAGGAAGTGTACGGGTAGAGTAATACAGTCTAGAGTATACGTTTTTCCATCAGCTATAAGGGTAGTGTATCTAAGCGGGATGCATTGGTTGTTGAACTGGGCATGTTCTTGTCCAGGAGTGTATGTTCATTTTGACCTTAAGCTCGTACCTCGCATGTAAGACGCCGTCGGGTTGAACTGAGCACACTTGGTGTTCCAGGAGGGGTGTGCATATTTACTTAAGCTAGGACCTCGCATTGATAAGTCGCCGTCCTATTATGGTTGAGTAGCCTAGTTAGAGGTCGAGGTTTGATTTGTTTGAACTAAGTTCTCGAAGCTAGTTTTTAGTATTCTTCTAGTGAAAGTCTATTCTGTTGCACTGATTCATATCCATAACGCCGTTATTATTATTGGTTGATATTGACTTACAGGTTGGAAATCGTTTTGAATTATTTTTACTATATCGTTTTAAACGTTTTCCATTTTGAACTATTTTGATATAATAGTAATTATGCTTTAATGTCATGTAATATGGCTGGTAGAACGTCGTCGTTACTCCTCATTGAATTGTGGCTGTTATGTTTATAACATGACAGGTATTTTGCTGCTAGGTTTTGGGTGTGAGCTAGCGAGTAGCATGGATCCTACTCTACTTCATTTATATTAATTTTTGGATTATTAAACCCATTTGGCGAATTTTTATTTTTAGCCCTTTTGTGAAAAGTGACATTTGTATTGACTGACCATTCTTTTTGTAAAATTTAGAACATCGGTGTGTTTTAATCCCAAATCTACAGTGTTTCCGCCACTGTATTGCGTTAGAATTTATAGGGGATTATATGGCGCCATCTCATTTTCCAATCGTAGGCAAGCAATTCAACACGGTAAACTATGCTTCTATATTAGGTAGTAAATCTCATCACATGCAAGTATGTTTATGCATATATATACTCCCTCCGTTCAACCTACCAATATGTTTTATGGACAAGTTTTAATAAAGTAGTGTTTGCTTATTATTAGAGGTACAAATAAGTAAATTTGTTGACATTTATGTAAATATGTATTGTTTAAATTATTTGTTTAATATTAAAACGATGACTAAAATGAAAATTGGTAGATTGGACTTGAGCGTCAGAAAAAAGAAATTGGGTAGGTTCGACTTGAATGAAGGAGGAACTACAATCTATCATTCTATCCCCACTTTCACACAAGAGCTCCCAAATAAAATACTTCCTCCGTTCGAATCCAAAGGGTGCGCTTCCCTTTTGGACACTATTCACAACTTAAGAGAATCGTTAATATTTCCGACAACCTATAAGAGAAAACATAGTCACGTGGATATTTTTTTTATTCGTCTTTATGAGTAAATTAAGAATATCAAATTTTATAGTTTTTTTTAATGTAAAGCGAAAGATATTGATCGTGTATAACGTGTCTCAGCGAGTGTGAAAAAGCAAACGTACCCTTTGGATTCGAACGGAGGGAGTAAAAGAATATGAATCAATATTGAAGAAGATAATACCTCTGAATTTTGTTGAAGCCACTGCTGTCAAAAGTACTTTTAGTACTTGCAGAACAGTACTGCAATAACAAAGATGTGATAAGTAAGTACAAGTAATTAGCCCAGTAACATCATCTACACATGCTTAGATGAAAATGTTGTGTGCCTGTCAGAGGAAGAATTTTGGACGGTACTGCAAATCATGGTCAAAATATCTACGAATAAAGCACCATTCTTTCCACCATCTAATCCAGGATCACCCTCCAAATGGTCATAAGCAATTAGTTTCTGATCCAAATGAAAGATATCTGGAAATTAGTTAAAAGTGCAAAACCAATGCACAATAATACAATAAATGAAAAAGTGACAAATTCTCGCAAGTGTAACATATCATTATGTCGATCAAAGACTGAGTGACTGATTGCTTAAGGTATAGATAGCAATCACGTATATATAAGATCATGAAAACAAGAGATATGACACGTACATGAAAACAATCCAATGCAAGTTCTACAATTTTTATATTCTTAGTCTCAAATGCAATTCGGAGTGGGCTAAGAATGAGCTCCACTTCATCTTCTTCTAATGTGTGTCTCGCACTGGATAAGGCTGCCGTAATAGAGATATTGGCTGGAACTGTCTTTCCAACATCTTCTGTCACCACAGAGGCATGAAAAGTCTCTTGCTTCACGTTTTGCTTATCAACTGATTCGCTACAGACAAATGAAAAAATAAACACAAAAGCACATTGAAGTGATCAGTATTAGAATATAATTCAATACATCCAAAAAGGGTCTTTGTAGCTCCTAGTTTGTAGGAAGCAATATGTTAGTTGTAAGCCTGAGTATATGGCCTTGATAAGTCTAGTTAGTTTGTGTTTTTGCTGCACTAAGTAGAGTAGTGATCCTCAATGCAAGGCACTATAGCAGTCGTGCATCATGGGGTTAGTTACACCCATGTATTTCCTATTTAAGCAACGCTTTTCCATTACTGAAAGTTAAGTTGTTTCCTTTATTCATTGTGTTCATTAATAACTTCACATATAATCTCACAAAACTTGCAACAAATTTGGTATCAGAGCGCTAGGTTCGTTTCCTAGAACTTGTCATGACATTAAATGGATCAAGCTCAAATGGTCTCTCACAATTGCCAATATTTAAGGGAGTGAAGTATCAATTCTGGAAACTGAAAATGAAAACTCTATTCAGATCACAAGAGTTATGGGAGCTGGTTGAAACTGGGTTTGAAGACTCCAAACTAAATGAACCAGCTAATGTTGCACTCAAGGAAAAGAGGAAGAAGGATGCTAAGGCCCTGTTTCTAGTTCTGCAGGCCTTAGATGAAGAAATCTTCTCTGGGATTGCATTTGCTACTACCTCCAAGAAGGCCTGGGATACTTTGAAAGTTGAGTATCTAGGTGACACAAAGTAGTAAAAGTAAGGCTACAAACATTAAGGAGAGAGTTTGAGACTGGACTCATAGGTGACAAGGAGTCTATGCAAGACTGTTTGTCCAGGGTGTCAGGAGTAGTGCAGCAGATGAGGGCATATGGAGAGAAAATGACAGATGAGCATGTGGTTGGAAAGATCCTAAGAAGCTTGACAAGCAAGTATGATCACATTGTGGCTGCAATTGAGGAGTCAAAGGACTTGGAGAAGTACACCTTTGATGAGTTGATGGGCTCATTCCAGGCACATGAAGAGAGAGTGACCAGATCTTCAAAAAAGAAGGAGAAGACATTTCACGCCAAGGATGATCACTTCTCAGACAGGTCCGGCAGAGAAGGTAATAAAGGTAGAGGAAGAAGAGGCTACTTTAGAGCGAGGAAGAGGGCGTGGGCGTGGTGGCAGAACTTCTGGCCACTCATCAAAGCCATCTGAAGGCCAAAACAAGGGCACTCAAGGTGCAAGTATAAGAGGTCCAATAAAATGCTACTATTGCAATAAGCCAGATCACAAAGAAGCAAACTGTTGGAATAAGGAGAATGATCAGAATGAAATAAAAATGGACAGAAAGCAAGTGTTGTCAAATAGAAGGAGAGCTATCTGGATCAAATGAGGATGAAGGGAATGTTTGGTATATTGATAGTGGCTGCTCCAATCACATGTTCATCATGAAGTCTTGGATGATAAAAGGAAAAGCAAAGTCAGGCTTGGGGATGACAAGCAGCTGACTGTAGAAGGGATTGGAATAGTTGCCATAAAGACTGCAAGAAGTAACATCAAGTTACTACATGAAGTTCAGCATGTCCCTCTCTTAGCCTATAATCTTCTTAGTGTTGGTCAGTTATTAGGATGTGGTTATATATTCCTTACTATTTGATAATAACTTGGTTGAAATTAAGGATAAGAAGTCAAATGAAATAGTTGCTACATGTTCCATGGGTAGAAACAAAATGTTTTCATTAGACTTGGAAAGATCAGTGAATAGAGCACTGTTAATAAAAAAAGAGGATGATAAAATCAAACTTTGGCATCTTAGGTATTGTCACCTGAATGTGCAAAGCTTGAAAATGCTGAGTGGTAAGGAATTAGTGGTAGGTTTGCCAAGAATTGGGGAACTAGGAATGTGTATGGAATGTATCTATGGAAAACAGTCCAGAGGATCATTCCCATCTGGAAATGCTTAGAGAGCAAATGAAATCCTTGAATTGGTCAATGTTGATCTATGTGGACCAATGCAAACTTAATCTCTAGGAGAGAGTAAGTATTTTTTTCACTCTTTACAGATAATCTAAGTAGAATGAGTTGGGTGTATTTTCTAAAGTCCAAATCCGAGTCATTTGAAAAGTTTAAAAATTTAAGGTTATGGTGGAAACTCAGAGCGGAAAGATCATTAAATGTCTTAGGACAGATAGAGGGGATGAATTTACTTCAAAGGAATTTGTGAGTTTTTGTGAGATGCAAGGAGTAAACGAAGAATTAATAGCCCTATACACACCAGAGCAGAATGGGGTTGCAGAGAGAGAGAATAGAACTGTGGTTGAAATGGCTAGAAGTATGTTAAGAGGAAGAAGGTTGCCAAACAACCTGTGGGGTGAGGTTGTCTCAACTGCAGTCTATATCTTAAATATCTCCCCTACTAGAGTTGTTTAAGACAGAACCATATGAGGTTTGGAAAGGTAGAAAGCTCGGCGTGAGTCATTTAATGGTGTTTGGATGCATAACATACACCTTAATCAATCTAAGGACCAAACTTGATGAAAAATAAATCAAGTGAATCTCCATTGGCTATACAATCCAAAGCATATAAACTCTACAATCCTGTAAATGGGAGTATAATCATTAGTAGGAATATAGTATTTGCTGAGAATAAGGTGTGGGGACTGGTCACAGCAGGTTGAAGGTGATCAAGAACTCACATTTGAGTATGAGCAAGAACAGGAGCAGGTGTAAAATCAGGAAATTGAGAACTCACCAGTAACATCACCAAGGAGACATGATGGTTCAGAAAACTCATCATTTTCTGATGAATCAACACCAAGGAAAATGAGATCCTTGGAAGAGATATATGAAACTTATGGGCTTGCTCTTGTCACAGTGGAGCCAACTGACTTCACTAAAGCTGCAAGCCAAGCTGAATGGCAAGTAGCTATGGAAGAAGAGATTATGTCAATTCAAAAGAACAGAACTTGGGTACTAGTGATCCTCCTGCTAACAAGAATATCATTGGGCTCAAGTGGGTTTACACGACCAAGGTGAGAACATATGGGAGCATACAGAAACACAAGCCAAGACTTGTGGTAAAAGGGTATGCTGAGAAAGAGGGCATAGATTATGAAGAAACCTTCTCACCAGTGGCAAGGTTTGAGACAGTTAGGGTCATTCTTGCTCCAGCTGCCCAACTCCAACTAACAATCTATCAATTTGATGTGAAATCAACCTTTTTGAATGGAGAATTGCAAGAAGAAGTATATGTGGAACAATCACAGGGCTTTGTCAAGAAGAATGGGGAGGGAAAGGTCTACAAATTGAAGAAAGCCATGAATGGGCTAAAGCAAGCTCCAAAAGCATGGTACATCAGGCAAGATGCTTTCATTACAAGGAATGGGTTTGTAAGAAGTGAAAACGAGCCCACTTTGTACATCAAAAGATCAGCTGCTGCTACCTTTCTAGTGGTATGTGTATATGTTGATGATATAATCTATATCATCTCATCTCAGGAAATGTTGAAAGAGTTCAAAAGCATGATGATGAAGAAGTTTGAAATGACTAATCTAGGGAAGTTGCAGTACTTCCTTGGATTAGAAGTGCAGCAGAAAAGTGAAGGCATATTCCTGTCACAGAGGAAGTATGCTCATGATCTACTAAAGAAGTTTGGAATGACAAATTGTGAGGTAGCCATAACACCTATGAATGCAGGAGAAAAGCTAAAAAAAGGATGATGGCACAGGTCAGGCAGATGAAAAGCTATTCAGAAGTGTGGTAGGTGGACTGAATTACCTTACTCACACTCAATATGACATTGCATTTAGTGTGAGTACAACTTCAAGACACCTGCACTCCCCAACCAAACAACATTTGGGGACTGTCAATTAAGAGAATTATGAAATATATTGCAGAAACAGTGGAGAAAGGAATCTGGTATGAAGCCTCAGAAAACTTTGAGTTGGTTGGGTTTACTGACAATGATTGGGCAAGCACTCTGGATGATAGAAAGAGCACCTTTGGGTCTGTTTTTAGCATGGGGTCAGGAGTCATCACTTGGAGATCAAAGAAGCAAGAAACTATGGTTGTGTCATCAATTGAAGCGGAGTATGTTGCTGCAGAAGCAGCTGGCAGACAAGCAATTTGGCTTAGAAAATTGCTCACTGACTTGGGATACAAACAAGAAGGTGCTACTGTGATTTGGTGTGACAATAAATCTGCAATTTCTATGACAAAAAATCCTGCATTTCATGCTAGGACTAAACATATAGAAGTTCCGCATCATTTCATAAGGGGCTTGGTTAGTGAAGGAAAGGTCGAGTTGCAGTTCTGTGGTACCAATGAGCAGAATGCAGACTTATTCACCAAAAGCTAGCCCTCAAGACAAGCATCAGATTTTCATGGAGAAAATGGGAGTATGCAGTATTTGAATTTGGGGGGGGGGGGGTATTATAATATAATTCAATACATCAAAAAAGGGTCTTTGTAGCTTCGAGTTTGTAGGAAGCAAGATGTTAGTTGTAAGCCTAAGTATATGGCCCTGAATAAGTCTAACTAGTTCCTGTTTTTGCTACACTAAGTAGAGTAGTGATCCTCAATGTAAGGCACTTTAGCAGTCGTGCATCATGGGGTTACTTACACCTCGGTATCTCTTATTTAAGCAATGCTTTTCCATTAATGAAAGTTAAGTTGTTTCCTTTATTCATTGTGTTCATTAATAACTTCACATATAATCTCACAAAACTTGCAACAATCAGTTCCAAAATAAGGCTCACAACACTGTAATAAGGATAAAGAAAACGTGAAGGTAGTCATCGCTACAATCGAGAGCTTCCTCAAATTGAAAGAGGCCCCACTCCAAAACACCATGGCTATTATCAGCCTAGCATCCAGCCATACAGGAGCACAATTCACTTTTCTTGATTAAAAACATGTTACTTTTATTTGGCGATGACAAAAAAAAATCAAAATTTTAGGGAAATTTCTACTTTGGTCCCCCGAGGCTTTAGTTGGTTTCACTTTATTACCAATATATATGTTTCTATAACTCCACTTTTGTTTACGGAGGTTTCAGTTTTTTCCCATTTTGATGGCCTAAAGTGTAATATGACCAAGATATCATGGAAATAACACATCTTACAAGTATACTAAAGTACTCCTTCCATTTAAAGAGGTCATTTATAATTTTAACATATGTAAGGACGTTAAGAGAACACATGTTTATACATGAAAATATTATAACAGGGATGCTAAATGACACATAATTAACTCAATACAGTGTACCTAGTATTATGTGTCTTAATTCTCCTCATCTCTTAATATTCCTTATCTCCTAATAGTTATCATTTATCCCATATTCATTAAAACAAAAATCAAGGGACAATTTGTTCTTTTCAACTTTTCCTCAAAAAATAATCTCTCAATATGTCAACTTATATACTCGGTATTTGGCAATAAGTATAAAACTTTTAATTTTATTATTCTATTAAATATTTTAAATAGTGTTATTTTTATGTTTTGGTCGACCAGATACTCGAGTTATATTTGGGATTGTTCTTTTCAACTTTCTAAAGCATAATAAACAACTCTGATCAGTTCATCGTTTAGGCGAGTCAATTTGAATCATAGGTCAAACATGGATTTTCAGTTCGAGTATCGGGTCGGGTCAATTTTGTCAGGTCTAATCGTCTAATCATGATCTCATTCCTTTTATTTTCACCTAATTTAATCTTTATGACCTCATCACAATAGCTCAACATTATTTATACCAAAAACAGTATGTTTGGGATGGTGAGCAGTATGTTTGGGATGTCGGAGAAGCTGTCGGGGACGTTGAGAAAAAGGAGGAGGCGATACTGGTAGGCAGATTATGGGCTTCGAAGGCGATCAACGCTAGGGCGGCCATTGAATCTATGGCTCGATTGTGGAATGCAAAAGGTACGTTAACTGAAAATCTCATTGACGCTAAGAACAAAATTTTTGTTTTCCGGTTTTCGGACCTTAGGGACAAGGAGAAGGTTATGGATAATCAACCGTGGCATTTTGATAAGTTCATTTGGGCGTTCAATGACCCGGTTTCGATCGATAAACTTTCCGATACCCCTCTCTTTCATGTCCCATTCTGGGTTAGGGTTTACGATCTCCCCATCAGTGGGCGATCTATGGTGGCGAACCTCCGATATTTGGGGAATCAATTGGGAAGTTTTGCTGATATGGACTATGGCCCTTTGCATGAATTGGAACGAGCGGTTAGAATCCGGATAATACATGACGTGCGTAAGCCACTTTCCAAATCAGTGTTCGTAGGGCTTGCGTCGGGGAAGAGAGCGGAATTTAAAGTCAAATACGAAAAACTCCCCATTTTCTGCTATGGGTGTGGTATATTAGGGTACGGAGAGAAAGATTGTGAGGAGGGTCCGTATGAGGAGAGAGAGCTGCCTTTCGGGAAATCTTTGCGCGCTTCTCCACGCAGAATGACAAAAACCGTGGCTGATAATAGACAAGTGCAACCCCGAGTTCTGGAGCCGGAGTTCGACGCTGAAAACCAAGTTCGCGAGGAGGAGGCTGTGGTTGCTCTAATTGAAAAGTTGCAAGCTATAACTGTTAAGAAGAAGATAAAGAAGGTTACAGCGAAGGAGGCGGGGAGGGAGCCTGTGGTCGGTGGGGATGAGTGGATGCTATGGGATGGAGGGAGCCCCGTGCGACACAATGTGGGGGTGAGTTGTGGGGGGACGAGGGGTAGTGAGCCTAAAGTTTTTCAGGAAAAAAGGAGCATGTTGGAGCGTAGGGATAATACAAGTGTACATAAGTCTAGTACTGGGTTACATTGACGGAACAACTAACATGTTCTGGGGAGAGGGAAGCGGGTGGAGTTGTAGGTGGGGCGGGGAAAGAGCTGCGTGGCATGGGAGGTAGCAAATGAAAGAGGGTGGTGAGGAGCTCGAATGCCACCCCGGTGCTAGACCTTGGAGTGAGTGGGGGGAAAAGCGAGGGCGTAATAAGGTAGAGGATGAGGAAATCGGCGATGGTAAGCGTGTCAAAACGATGATGGGTGTTCCTTCACCTGAGGCGGAGGCTGAGATGATTCAGCCCCGCCGGGCATTATGAAAATTTTGAGCCTTAACTGCAGGGGTCTGGGCGACCCGGCTGCGGTAGGCGCTCTTAAAAATATGGTCCGGAGGGAGAATCCGTTTTTTATTTTTTTATGTGAAACTAAGCTAAGTTGTGACGAATGGCGGAAGGCTAGACGGTGTATGGAGGACTATGAGGGGTTTGAGGTTGATAGCATGGGTCGATCGGGGGGGTTGCGTGTATGTGAAAGAGAGGTACGAATGTTACTTTATTGTCAGCCACAGTCCATTATATAGATTGCGAAGTTGATGCTGCGGGGGTAAAGTGGAGGTTGACGGGATTTTACAGTTGGCCGGCTGTCCAGGACCGTCATCTCTCGTGGGATCTGCTCCGCACCTTAGCTCGAGACTCGAATCTGCCTTGGCTTTGTGTGGGAGACTTTAATGAAACCTTATTCTCAACTGAGATGATGAAGGGGGGTAACAGAGCGGAGTGGCAAATGAGGAATTTCTAGGAAGCGTTAGAGGATTGTAGGCTTCAAGACCTGCCCTACGTTGGGTACGAGTTCACTTACGACAATGGGCAAGTGGGTGAGGACAATCGACAAAGTCGTATTGACAGAGCCCTAATGTCAGAATCGTGGACGAATTTGTTCCCCTACGCAAAGATTTTCCACCTGCCGCTTGAGTGGTCTGATCATGTTCCTCTACGTGTGGTGTTAGACGCGAGAGATAACGGATCGGAGGATAGACATCGCAAATTCAAGTTTGAGCAGATTTGGGTGGGAGAAGATGGGTGTGAGGAGGCGATTCGGAGAGCCTGGGATCCAGGTGATGGCGAGGTTTCGGAGAAGTTGCAACAATATTCTCGATATCTTATGGAATGGAAGGGTATGAATATTGGGAAGATAGTGCGCGAGCTGAGGGTGTGCAGGAAGAAGCTGGCTCGAATTAATGAAGAAGATAGAACTGTGGAGAATGGGAATTAAAGGAAGAGATTACGAAAACAAATTGCGAGTCTAATTAACAAGGAGGAAACCTACTGGAGACAGAGATCTCGGTTGCTTTGGCTAAAAGAAGGGGACAAGAATACAAAATATTTCCATCGAAAAGCGAGACAAAGGAAACAAAAAACCATATCCGAGGGGTTTTCGATGAGGACGGTGTTTGGCGAGAAGGAAACGATGGGGTGATGAGGGCGGTTGTAAACTATTTCTCAAGTTTATTCAAAGCTTCGAGGACGGTTTATCAGGATGATGTTCTGCTAGGGGTTGAGGGGAGGGTTACCGTTGAGATGAATGAGCAGCTACGTAGACCTTACACGGGTGAGGAGAATGCTGAGGCGTTGAACCAGATGCGTCCATTGAAAGCTCCTAGACCGGACGGTATGAACACACTCTTTTTTCAAACTTTCTAGCATATTGTGGGTAAGTCGATTGTGAGAGAGTGCTGTCATATCCTAAATGGAGGAGATACACCAAGTGTTCTTAATTTGACCAATGTTGTCCTGATACCAAAAAAGAAGGATCCGTCTTCTATGACAGATTTTAGACCAATCAGCTTGTGTAATGTTTTGTATAAAATTGTCTCTAAAGTTCTCGCCAATCGCCTGAAGTCTTTTTTGGGTGAGATTGTGTCTGAAAATTAGAGTGCATTTACCCCGGGCCGTCTTATTACAGATAATATTCTTGTCGTGTTTGAATTATTCCACCATATGAAAAATTCGAGGGTAAACGGAGGGCATATGGCCCTGAAGCTTGACATGGCGAAAGCTTATGATCGAGTTGAGTGGAATTTTTTAGCTAATGTGCTGAAGATGATGGGTTTTGATATGGGGTGGACGGCAAATGTTATGAAATGTGTGACGTCGGTCAGGTACACTATACTGGTTAATGGGTCAAACTCGGAGATAGTTACGCCCCAGCGGGGAATCCGTCAGGGAGACCCGCTTTCCCCTTATTTTTTTTTTATTTTTTTTTTGTGCGGAAGTGTTTTCCAGTCTTATCCGTAGGGCAGTTGAGAGAGGGAGCTTTAGAGGGATCCGTGTTGCACCGCTAGCCCCGATGGTCACGCACCTTTTTTTCGCCGACGATAGTATTATTTTTGTTAAAGCTTGTCCTAAGGAGGCAGATTGTGTCAAGAAGATTATTAGGACTTACGAGCTCGCTTCGGGTCAGCTCGTGAGTTTGCATAAAACCACGGTTTCTTTCAGTAAAGGCACTACGGGTCGTCGGAGAGATGAGGTGGCTGCTATTCTTGGAGTTCGTGTGGTCCAACAGTAGGGCGTTTATCTTGGTTTACCCACTGCTTTGGGGCGCTCGAAACGGGAAGTTACCAGGTGTATTAGCGATAAGATTAGCAAGAAACTGCAGGAATGGCGTGGGGGGTTCCTGAGCAAAGTGGGGAAGATTGTGATGATTAAGGCGGTGGCACAGGCGATACCTAACTATGCTATGAGTGTTTTCCTACTCCCCGGTCACTTTTGTGATGAGCTGAGGAAGATGGTGACTAGATTTTGTTGGGGTTTGGATTTGGGGAAGAGGAAGATACCATGGGTTGCCTGGGACAATCTTTGTAAGGCAAAAGGTAGAGGTGGACTGGGGTTTCGTGATTTTGGAGCTTTTAACAAAGCGTTACTTGGTAAACAGGCTTGGCGGCTTATGACTAATGACACGTGTCTCATGGCCCGTGTTCTGAGGGGAAAATATTTCCCTGATCGCTGTTTTTTGGAGGCGGAGATCGGGGCTACCCCGAGTTACTCTTGGAGGCGAATTTGGGGGGCGAAGGATGTCATAAACTTGGGTGCGAGACGGAGAATTGGGGATGGTTGGAGCACTAAGGTGTGGTTGGATCCGTGGATCCCGAAAACTCAATCCCGTCGTATCTTATCTAGAAGTGATGGACATGATTTAAACCTCAAAGTGGCTCAACTTCTGAGTAAGGATGGGTTGAGTTGGGACGAGAATAAGCTGATGGTATTTTTACCGTTTGAGCGCGATCGAGTTCGAAATATTCGCATTAGCGAAACTAAACCCGTGGATGCGTGGACCTGGGACTATGATAGGTGGGGCAGCTATACGGTAAAGTCGGCATATCACCTGCTCATTGGAGAGGAGAAGGACGTTGGGAGTTCGGAAAAACCAAGAGAAGAGTGGCTTTGGAGGACGATCTGGAATACCCCTGTTTTACCACGAGTTAAGGCGTTCATGTGGCAGCTCAGTCTCGATGCTATCGCTACGAACTACAATGTTGCGAGAAGAGTAAGAGAGGGGGAGGCGAGTTGCCCTTTCTATTCTAGCTAGTTTGTGGGAGACTTGTTATCATGTGGTTCGGGGATGTGGCGATACGGATGAGGTGTGGGAGGCAGTGAGGATGGAGGAGGTCGTCAGGTGCAAGGAGGGTAGTATTATGGAGTGGGTGGAGATGGCGTTGAGAGGAATGGTCGGTGAGGAGAGGAGGACATTTATGTTAGTGTGCCGGGCTCTGTGGGAGAGGCGTAATAAATGGGTGTTTGATGGGGTGCGGTACGGAGTGGCAGAGGTGGTCAGGTGCGTCGAGCATATGAAATGGGAGATGATGTGGGCTGAAGGCGTTGATGAAGGGAAAGAAGGGAGCCAGGGAGTCGGGTCGGGGAAGGCCATTGCGCATTCTATGTCGCGAGGTGATAACAGGGGAGGGACGAGAGATGTAGATTGCGAAGAGGAGCGGAAGAGGTGGGCCAGACCAGGGGAAGGTGTCGTGAAGATCAACGTGGATGCTGGAGTTGTGACGGGTAAGGGCAGTGGAGTGGGGGATGTTTGTCGTGATGAAACAGGGGCTGTGTTGTGGGGATTATCGCGTCAATGGGTCGAGGTTCGGGACTGCAAAATGACCAAGGTTGTGGCCATCTTTGAAGGGCTAAATGAAGCGCGTAACTGAGGGTATGCTCGTGTGGTAGTGGAGAGTGACTGTCTTAATGTCGTGAATGAGCTCCAGGATAGGAAGAAGGGGTTCTCTGATCTTCATCTTGTCTATGAGGATATTTTCTACTTGGGTTTGTCTTTCCATCAGGTCGATTTCTGTTTTGTTTACCGTGATGCTAACCTTACTGCACATCTTTTAGCTCACCATGAAATGGGTCGCAATGGTTCATATACCTGGAATTGTATTCTTTTGTCCCATATTGAGGCGGTGATTTGCCAAGACGTAATGAATGTTAGATGAGCCCGTTTTTTGGACCTTTTATCAAAAAAAAAAACAAATTACTTATTTTCTATATCTAATAAAATTATGCTTTCAATTTCTAAAGTAAATATCTAATTTTAATTTAAATTAATTTGTCATAAATAAGTCTAAGTTTTTTTTTAATATTTGAACAACTACTCTGTATTTTGCAATCAAATGTTTCATATTAGATGATGGTGAAAAAATCATACGAAAAAAATCATACCTATTTTATTTTTGATGCGTATGAGGGCAAAGCCCCGAAAATTTATACTCCGTACTAGCTATTACACGGAGAATAACCACCCCATGATGTGTTTCGTAAGGAGAAGATGAAAAAAACATCAGACTTGTTATGTGATTGATTCAACAAAATTACATTATCTTATCTTATCTTATTTATATATATATATATATATATATATATATATATACACTTCAATTATCTCGTACTATCAAGATAATTTTTATCATCACGGAATTTTAATTACACAATCGTGCATATGCACAGGTTTTGCACCAGTCTATAAATTGTATAATAAAACAGAAACCATCACATTCACTTTTTGGCGCCAAAACACACTTTCCTAAAACTTTATCATTTCCATATTAATCTAATATTATAATATAAATATAATAATAATCACTCATCTAATTTAATATTATTCATATTCACATTGATGGGATATTTCTGGTATGTATACATACACCTTAAAATGCCGAAGATACGGGTTTAAAATAATTTGATAGTATTATTATAATTTATTTAAGTGGATTAAAAATATTTGAAAAGTTTCCTACAACGCTAAAATAATACAACTTAATAAGACATATTATAATTGAATCCCTAGAAAATACTCTAGCGACTTAATTAATACATAAAGAACGAGAAATGCCACTAGAAAAATATAATTTATGTATCTATATTAAATACGAAAAATTAATAACGAATTAATATATAAATACTATATTTTTTTTCATTTCATTACTCCTATGTCACACTGAATTCTATCTTATATCAACATTATTTTGATTGAATAACACTCATTTATTGGTATCAATAAATAGGGTATTACGATACAAATTGTTTTATTTGCTGATAAGTTAAATCTTACACTTTAATTTTTCACGAGGTTTGAGTTGGCAGGTCGATTTTTTTAGTCACCATTTCTTATATTATGTGGTACTGTATGTTTTCATACTCCATCTGATTTTTAAATGATTGTCCCGTTTCAATATAATAATCCTCACATATATTCATGAAATGAGGCAATCATTTAAAACCGGAGAGAGTATTATATTGTTCTATTCTAAGAGTAGATTTTAACTTTAAAAAATATAAGTTAAAACTGATTACTTAGTAAATGATTGTACTACGTGATACGTGTATAAATATGATATCGAATACATGTCTAAACATGTACTATATGTCTACATCTAACTATTGATGTTCATGTGTATATATAATTCAGGTTGATTAAGTTTATATTGTAAATTGTTTGAGTTATTAGAGATTGAACATTCATATAAGATTATCTATGTAATTGTTTTATTTAACACCGAGCAACTTTGCACGGGTATTAACCTAGTATAACATATAAGTAGATAATGTCGAATGTCATCTAAAATATTTTTGGTAAGATATCCAATATTATTTCATATTTATATTCTGACCCTAATATGTGTCATAAACTAGATGTCATATAAAAATATATTATTCTCTCTAAACCCTTCTCCCTCCTTTAAAGAAAACTCTAATCTCCAAAAAAATTGGGGCTACCACTAATCAATGGTGGTAAGCCCCCCAATTAATTAATTATATAGCTTTAATATTATTATTATTATTATTATATCTATAATAATTGTCCTCTCCTTTTGGAGAGATTCGTCCCCATTAATTAATGAGTTTCGCTCTCTCTTTCAGGAGAGGTGCTATTTCTTTGATAGCGGAGAGGATGCGGAAGATTAGTGCCTCAACGGTTCATTATATGACATCTCAATTCATGTTAGACTGTCGGCTGCAATCTATCAAGTTAGATAAAATCAATTCTCTTCAAAATCTTGGAAGATCCGAAGACCCTCTTGTGAAAAGTTGTATCATTAAACAGCGATATGTTGAAAGAGGATGTGCAGAAGCGGAGATCAAAATCTTAGTGAGAGATCTTTGTTTTAATGAGAATTTATTTTACTCAAATTTTATGGTATTGTATTCGTTCAGTTTCGATATAAGTTTGAGATGTTGTATGACCTTTTATTAATGAAATGATTTTTCGCTCAAAAAAAAAACTAAATGTCATATGATACATTGTTTATGCATACTTTTTTATAAGTATAGATTTATGGATGACATATAAAAAGAAGAAGATAAAAACGTGAGAAGCATTAAGATAGCGACTAATCTTATAATCATGCTTAAAAACAAAAAGTAAAGGTTAAAATTTACCCAAAATAGAAACGTAAATGGTTCACTGAAACGCTAAAAAAAAGGTGTAAATTATTGACATAGACGAAGCGAATATCATTTTGCAAGTCACTAAACTATGTGTATAGACAAAAAATTGATTCAGAAATCGTGCATAGGCACAGGTTTTGCACTAGAGGATGAATAATGCAAGAACAAAATTCACCCAAATACACTTCTCTTAACAAAGGAGGATGTTGAAAAATGTAAAACAATCTAGAGGAATGGACTACGAGAGCGTAGTAGTTTCCCCAATCACGAGAAAATTTACCTTATTATTTACTCCCTCACATCCCAAACAATTATACTCACTTCCCTTTTGATGGTCAAACTTGAAAATATTTCACCGCAATTAGATAAAAAAAGTATGAAAATTTGATACATGAAAATTATATATTTGAATTTGTGATTCAAAATTCTTCATAAAACTAGGCCCGCCCACTTTGGAGATGAAAAAAAATGACTTTGGAAAAGGATATGGAAAACTAAGTTTCTTCCACGCTCGGAGATCTTCTTCTGGCAGCTATGCAATGATGTTAACCCAGCCAAAGGTAAGTTAGTTGCTCGTTTAACCTCGATCGATGCCTTCTGTCCGATCTGTGCTTGTGAGGTGGGGATTTGTTTTCACCTTACAATCTGGTGTGGGCGGTTGGGAGAATTTTGGGAGGGTATAAAGGTAGAGATAAAGAAGGAGAATGAACATGTGTGGGTAAGGGAGTAAGTGAAGGATGTGTGGAGGGAGATGGAGGATGGTAAGCGAGAGCGGTTTATGGTTGGTTATTGGGCGATTTAGGAGGCACATAACAAATGGATTTTTGAACAGAGACCTATTATTGGAGATAGCGTGGTGCGGAGGGCGGAGGCATTAATCAAGGAGATGGAGGAAGCCCAGAGCGAAAATATGGGAGGCAATCCGAGAGGGTGCAAGGTAAGGCGTGGGGACGAGGAGAAGTTATGCGTGCCTTTCCTATACGATTTTTCACCTTATTTGACACGCATTTCTGTGTCATTTTACTATTTTTTAGGAGTCGGTTTGCGTCATTTTCTCCTATTTGTGTTACTCGGATATGCGTCTAATATTTTGCAGATATTTTGGACAGAGTACTCAAAAGAGCTCAAAATACGTCGAAGTCATTGCAGCTTTAAACCGAATTGTGTGAGACTTAAAAAATGATAAAAGTTGAAGCCTAATGAAATAAAATATCAATCCAATTGCCAAAGGTAGATGTTGGCCCAAACAAAATTGAGCTAATCAGTTCAAATAGACTGTAACTTGATGAGAAGCAAATTAGCATGTGATTACCAAGCCAATGGATCGGCCCACATCAAGCATAGTGCAACTATCCTCAACCCATTTGGGAGATGAGTTGGCCAGCTTTTAGAGTTGGCTAATTGTCCAGTCGATCGACCAAGGCTTAGGAATTCTCGGACTTTTCCCTGCATTTTGATCCCTGCACATCAGTCCATCACGCATCTTCCACTCTTTTCGTGTGTTATATGTGAAAGTTAGTGGAGGATAGTGGGATAGTGAATTTACTAAGATTAAAATTATTATAAATAGGGTCTTAATCTCATCTTTTAGGGGTATTCAGCATTCACACATACATCTTCTTTAGTTTAGTTTAGTTTAGAGTTCACTGTAAATATCTAGTATGCAATTCCTCAAATTCTAGTATTTATTATTTCGGATTATTATTATTATTTCCTCCGTCTCACTCTAACAATTTTCAATCTCGATAATTTTTCTCTTGTTCCTTAACCTCCCTCCTCTAAGTTACTGTTAGTTCTGATTTCTTCTTTCTCCTTTCTTAGTTTTTACTAGTTTCCTGTAATCATTAATTCTACTATTACTCTCTTTTCCTTATCTTAGTTTTTCTTATCTTTGTAGTTATTATTCATCCTGCTTCTTCTCTTTCTGTTATTTTAATTCGTTCATCATGTTTCATTTAATTAGCATCATTATTACTCTAAATATATTTAGCTAATTTTTCGTCACTAAAGTTTAGTTGAATTACGAATTGAACCGAGTTTATATGTGATGACTAAATAATCGACCTTTACGAGTTAAATCGCTCTTGCAACATTATAACGACGAGTAATTAATTATAGACCGTAATTGATTTCTTGTATCTTGTAAATCTCGACCTAAGATCGAAAGCCTGGAGCGGATAAGACTCGTTGTAATCGATAAAATTTCCTAATAATTAGTGAGAGTCCGTTAGGTGATTTCTAGGATGACTAGTGATTCGAGAGTACCGTGTCGATATTCTATAACTCGTCTTAACTGGTTATTTGGAAATCGTATCTATGCTTGTTTTAGTCGTAGTGATCCGACGACTCTGGTGCTTTTCTTATTGATTAATTTCATATTCTTGATTTATTTCTTTAATTTTATTCGACTATCATCCACACTCAAATCATCTAAAAATCGTGACCCGTTAAGTTAATTGACTAACTTATAATTTTCACCCTGCTTCCCTGTGGAATCGACCTTACTTACCGCTAGCTACATGTTAGTAGTAATCTAGATTTATTTTGATTACGGTGACGCGACTTAATTAGCCGTATCAATTTTGGCGCCGTTGTCGGGGAGCCGATGCAATTTTATTTGTTAGTTAATTGATTTATCTCTCATCTTGAGGAATACTTATTCCTTGAGACCGATCTCACTGTTTCTATGGGAATTGTTATAGATTTTCCTCAGTAACCCAATGAGACTTTTGGAGCTTATATACAACGGTTTTGCAGCAGGGTTGGCTCTCTGCAACGAAAATATTTCACTAATGAAACACTTGTTCTTACCGTTCTGAAGGGAATGACAGAGTCTACTAAGGCCTATGTATATTCTACATGTAAGGATTTCAAAAGTAAGTCCTACGACAAGGCAGTAGATTATTTCGACTGGGTAGCTGAAGAAAGCACGAAACCGAATTTTCACTTTCTTTGACTAATGATGAACTCGTCGGTGAGAATAGTAACGTGAATATGTTTGAGAATCTTTGTTTTAACTGTGAGACAGGTTGTGACGAAAACTATCACACAAGTCTCGAGCCTCCATTTTATGAGAATCTATATGATGAGTTTCATGAAGAATCTCTTAAAAGGTTAAACGCTAATTATTACGCTAGATGAAGCATTATGTAAGTACCCGTAAAAGCATCTGTGATCGATAACTATTGAGTACAAATTTCAATCATACACCCACTAGAGCAAAAGTAAGTACCCCATTTCAACTCTCATATGAATGACTGCCATGCTAGCACTGAGAGTTTTGTAACTAACTAATCCAACCGTCTTGTGTAAATAAAATAATTTCAACAATGCAATGAAACAAATAGTCCAATAATAATTTGATCAAGAATCTGACCTTTTGGTCGGCTCGTCCATGGGTTGTTGCTTCTCCTTAATGCCATCTACAGAAACATATAACCGTCCCAACAATAATCATGAATAATGATCATAAGAAATAGGAGTAGCGTTATAATCACAATCAAAATCAGAAGCAAATCAAAAGAAGTGAAGTGATACAAACCCAGATAAGATTGAATTGCAGAATGAAGCGTAGTAAACTTCTTAATAGAGGACTCTTTGAGCATAGACTCAAATGCCCTCGTCACAAACCCCCCTGCTCCACCCGCCATTTTTAATTTGTTGTTTTTCTTTTGATCCACAATCAACAAAACTATTGCACTCACTATAATCTAATCTCTCATATAATGTTTTGAAATGCACCCAAAGATAATTAAATCTGAAATGAGTTGGATAAAGGGCTATGATGGTGAGATGAGATGTTCATCAAGTTCCAAAACAATAAAATAGCATGGTAAGGTAGTCCTAGTAATGATCACCTTCAATTGGTTACAGATTGCAGGTTTACATGTCACAATTGTACAAAACAACTTTCTGTAATGTTGTAATTGTTGGCGTTAAGGTAGCTCTTACTCTTCACCAACAACTTTACCTATAATGAAGCTTGATTTAATTGAAAAGAAAAAAAAAAGCAAAATTATAGGAGTATATTTCCTAATAATATGATTATTTAATACTAAAAAGAGGGGGGAGAGAAGTGTGTGAGTGTTTTTGCGTAATTTTCTCATTCTTACAATAGCATTGTCCCTTTTGTGAAATTTACATCTTTATCATCGGTTTTATATAATTTATTTTTTATCCCCATAGTATGGCGTGATGACCATCCAATTGCCATCAATCTCTTTTGGAAATTGGCCTGGAAAATTGCAGTATTAATTTTATCTTAATTTTGTTACATATTGTTAAATTCAATTTAATTACATTAAACTCACTTCATGAACATTTTAGTTATTTAGCTTTTTTAAGTTTAGTTTAATTTTATTAAGTTGTATTTAATTTTATTTAAATTAGTTTAGTTGAACATATGATCTACTTATTATATTTATAATAATCTATAACTATATAAATATGTAAAAAGGCAAGATAGTAGTTTGTTGAGTAGTTAATTGAACAACACGTGACATCATTTCAACCTAACTAGAAGTGGGGTCAATCAAGAGAAAATAAGAAGTAAAAATAAACGGGGACTACTTTTTACCGTCGGCGCTTTACTTCTTACCGTCGGCGTTAATTACGTCAAATGACGACTTTGTCCTTACTATTTATTCTCAAAATAATACTCCGTATTACTTTTACATTTTATAGATTATCGATTTATTAAAACTCGATAACAAAATCGTCTTTTTCGATTATCGTAATAAACCAAAACCGACTTCCGATATAGTTAATTACGCAAAATGATGAGTTATCCTTTGCAATTAATTCTCGAAATATTATCACATTTACATTTTATAGAGTATCGGTTTATTAGAACTCGATAATAAAACCGTTTTTTCGATTATTGTTACGTCTTCGATTTTAAACAGTTAATTAGATTAATTAACGACTTAATACAATTTAATAAACGTAATTAACAAATACGAGTAATATGCAAATTAAATCCTAATTAATCTACGACAAGTCGACAATCAAGATTTATTATACAGATCGATGCAAATTAAAATAAAAAATCCGGAAATGGGTCAGGTCAAGTGGTTTTTCGACCCACCTAAGGGTCGTATTATTTTCCCTATAATACTTGAAAGTTTAAGTATAATGTAAATCTTCCAACGGTACCATTCGAGTAATATCAGTTTGTTGATGGTGGTGTAATGGTTTGGTCATTTGACCCCTAATCAATAGGTCTGGTGTTTGATCCTTATTAATTGTATAATTTGAGTCATTTGTATGAAATGTTATCAATGTAACCAATTTCACCACCTTATACTTCATGTCTCATATCATTGGAAGATTTACATTATACTTAAACTATTTCTCAAAACTTTCAAGTATTATAAAGAAAATAATACGACCCTTAGGTGGGTCGAAAAACCCACTTGACCTGACCCATTTCCGGAATTTTTTTTTTATTTTAATTTGCATCGATCTGTATAATAAATCTTGATTGTCGACTTGTCGTAGATTAATTAGAATTTAATTTTCATATTACTCGTATTTGTTAATTACTTTTATTAAATTGTATTAAGTCGTTAATTAATCTAATTAACTGTTTAAAATCGGAGGCGTAACAATAATTGAAAAAACGGTTTTATTATCGAGTTCTAATAAACCGATACTCTATAAAATGTAAATGTGATAATATTTCGAGAATTAATTGCAAAGGAGAACTCGTCATTTTGCGTAATTAACTATATAGGAAGTCAGTTTTGGTTTATTACGATAATCGAAAAAAACGGTTTTGTTATCGAGTTTTAATAAATCGATAATCTATAAAATTTAAAAGTAATATTATTTTGAGAATAAATAGTAAGGACAAAGTCGTCATTTGATGTAATTAACGCCGGCGGTAAGAAGTAAAGCACCGACGGTAAAAAGTAGTTGCGAAATAAACTTGAATGCAATTTTTTTTTATGTTCTACGAGTAATAGCCAATTTCTATCCCTTCGTTTTCCCATGCCCAAACTTCTCTTTTTTATTGCCCGTAAGTCCCCTAACTACTACTCAGTATATATAATGTCACTTAAATTTTGAACTTTTCCTCTACATCGGTCAACGAATTAGCGCTATAAATTTATTTCAATCTTAAAAACAGACACTCTCATGTGAGACCGTCTCACGATAATTTATCGTGAGACCTCTCACATGGGCACATAGGGGGGTGGTTACAAATTTAGTAACCACCTCTTATATGAGCCGTCTCACGATAAATTATCGTGAGATGGTCTCATACAAGTTTTAGTTAAAAACTAGATAATTGAGAATTTTTAAGTGAATACTCCGTATATTATTGTCTTTCTCTACATCGTGTGTTTTTTACTTGATACGAACGAAAAAGGGCGCCCGTGTTGACTAGTCGACACAGCCTACCGTAGCGAAGCTCTGCCGGAATTGCCGCAGGAAAGCTAGGAGGATCCCCCATTAGAAGTCGTATCGTCACTAGGTTGTCATCTAAACACAACTTTATAAACCGTACTTTTAATTATGCACTTTGATAACGTCGAGTCCGACTCATGTGGATACTAAATCCACAACGTGTCGTAAACATACGTAACGTCCACAACTTCAACCATAAGCACTGTAGACACCCGCATTTTGACTGCCAGGTGTCTATGGTAGTTTCCAAAAAACACCCGATAATGATCGGACGCAAACGTGTTTCGACGCGCTCGGATATGGACCCAAAACCATTGATTGTTGGCTTAGGCATTTACGGAGTATAAATCTCACAAAACTGACCTCAAATTCAGGCCCAGTGGGTCGTTTTCAATCAAATAAGACTAATTTGGGTCAAAACCGACACCGAAAATAAAACCGACTTTTAGCGACCGGGTCAAAACCCAGTCAAAGCCATTTCCGAGAAGCAGACCCACGGTCCTCCTTCAAGCGGGCTATCGGATCAAGTCCGTCAAGGCACTAAACCCTAGACACCAAAGTGCATAGCAATGCCTATATAAACATCCCCTTTGCAACACAATTAAACACTTTTCACAACCCTAATCTATCATCCTTTACACATAAAATTCAACCCTAAGCAAACCCTAATCAACCCTAATCATATACACTCAAACCCTAACCCTAGCAATTGGGAGACAAACCCTAATCACCATAACTTAACTTACATCTCGATTACTCACGTGCAAGCCGCATCTAACGAGTCCCGTCCGAAAACAAGAACATGTAGGTTGAGGGTGCAATATTCCCGTTCTTTTTTTTCCTTTTTCTTCTCTTCGTTCGTCCGTCCCGAGTCACGTTTTTTTTATTGTTTTTATTTATTTATTTTATCGCATTCTAATATTATTAATAATTACTAGTTCGAAAACATTAAAATACTTGTGAATTTGTGTCGAGTTCGAATGATGTCGGGATAAGGAAACCCGAATATACAAGGGTATTGCACCCAGCATTGCCGGTCGCTTATCCCGACACCCCTGACACTTGATTATTGAAGCAAGTCAATTTAAACAATAGTTTTTTTTACTTTTGTTTATATCATCACTCATCGCATATTTCGTCAATTTCAAATACTATTTTCGAATCAAACACATTTTTTTATTTTTATTTTTATTTTTTATTTTTTTTATCATTAGAGTCGAAACCCGTTGACGCGGATCCGACATCACATAAGTCCCTAGAGATTTATTACGATGTCGGGAAGCCGAGGGAATCAAGTCGGGTCCGTTTAATTTAAAACAATCGCAAAGTGTCAATTTATTAGATTTATGCCAATTCAATATTTGGATGTCGAATCTAAACGATTTAGTCAAATAAATTAACTAATGCGATTTTCGTTGATGCTAAAATAGTTGTTATTTAATTCGTTAGAATTAATTACGACACTATAAACGCGGAGAAAATCCATATCGTTCTAGTTAATTCAAGCGACTTATATTATTTCTTCAAGTTATCGCTCTAACATTACATATTGATTTCATAATCGAATATGGGATATAACGAGTAGCACGAAATCGGGACCGAAGTCAGTCCGCCACGCGAGTCGCACGGATCATGTGCGAGTCGCGTGGTGGCGCGAGTCGCGCTCTTCTCGCGCGGGTCGCGTGGATCCCTAAAAATCGTGACATAAAATTAATTATTCCGTCTTACTTTGATTTAATATTTTTTTCAAACATCTTTTTTAGACGCACTCTACAAATTCGATATCGGTTCCATAATCGAACATCGAATATTACGAGTATCACAAATTTAAGTCGAGTATAAGTCACGTCATATTTATACGCGATTTAATAAAACTATCAATTTTTCTAAAAAAAATAATTTTGAAAACAGCCCGGGACCCGAGTCACGCGCATCCCGGGCGAGTCGCGCCGTCCCCTGAAAACGCGACATAAAAAAGCATTTTTCTTTTTCTTTTTTCGAACATCGTTTCTTTAACGAAACAGCAAGTCTTCTCGGCATATTTTATTTTTCTTAACCCCGGTCAGCACGTGTCAAGTCCATCATGTGACCTACTTTTTTTTTTCAAAACCCTACATCATCTTTACTTTTCTATAGCGTCCTATACTTTTGCGAACTGTTATTATCGTTATACCGTTACTAACCGTTTGTTCTTTTGTCGTTTTATCTTTTTGTTGTTTATTTTATTGTACTAAAATGAACCCACATGCTAATATTAACTTCGACGTTAAAATTAGTTGCATTAAATCAACATAGAAACGCATTCATTTTTTTTCGCATGTCCAGGGAAAATAATGTTTGCATATCATTTTCACCGAACTACTAACACGCATATTAGAAAGTCATTCGATATCTTAGTGGAGGCCGCTAACGTGCGGGCGGGGTTGGGTGTCCTTAGTGTGCTTCCCAACACGTAACCTCACCCCTTACTCAGAACCTCGGTTTACGGATGCCCGAAACCGTTGGCGCACGAGAGTCATTCAATACACGATAACCGGTAGTGACGGTGTCGGTATCGCAATGCAAAGGGACGAGCCTAATAAACTCTGACATCGGAAATGGGCCATAATTTGTGCATGGCCCACTACGACATAGAGTGGGTTCGAACGGGCCCAAACTCCCACAAAGTTCGGTGTCGACTCCACTTCGATTTAAATTTCGATTCGATCCATTCTCATACGGAGATTCATTCGCCTCTCCAAACCCGCGAGTGGCCTCGTCGGGGTGGACCTATGTCATGTCCACAATTTGGCGACTCCGTTGGGGATTAACTGATGCGTGACTTACCATCGGCATCCTCAGGGTGAGACTTGAATAGAAATCGTTTGACTAGCTAGTACAATACGCGTTTTAGTTTTACGATTCATGCGTAACCCTATATTTTTTCGGGCCGGTACTCGCGATCGACGTCCCACCATACCGTGATGTACTCCAATATGGATATGTCAAAGGTGTCCATAGTCGATTCGAGTGGGTTTCGCGGCATGTTCTAAGCTCAACTCGACTTAGAAAGTCCGTCCCGATCAACGTCTAGACTATGCGCACTGGTATAGACCCTTTATAGACCGACCGAGACTTAGTGTAAAGCATACATAGTGTCGTTATAATGCTTGCGTGACTATATGCTACTTGGTTTCCGTGTCATTTTTTTTCAAAACCGTCTTTTTCAAAAATTGCATCTTTTTCAAACTATCCAATTTCAAAACCCGGGACGTATACCGAATTTAGGACTTATGATTTTACTCAAAATAGCCTATTTCTTGCCGGTATTCTGCCCATTTCAAAACTCGAAAATATTTTCGAACCTTCAAAACCGTGGCCCGATATGTTTTCCGATTTTCTTTCAAAAAATCGGGCCCCTCCACCGTTTTTTTTCGGAATTTTCAAAAATCCTATCCCAAAACCTTCCTCTTCTTAGGACTTCCCGTATTTAGCATGTGTCGGGTCGTGTCATAAGTCGTCGAGGTCTTTAGCGTCGAGACTCTATCGATCTTACATCACAAGTTTCTTCCCTATCCCAGTCCGCCTTATTAGACTAAGGCAAGACCCACCTACGTAGGACATACTCCTACAAAGGAGAGCCCATCTACACATTCGAGTCCAAAGTCTGGGGATGTCTCGCGTGGACCTTTCTTCGAACAGGACCCGGCCCACATTGCCGGATCCTAAGGGAGGCCCACCTTTCACAAGTCACCCGTCTTGGCATCTTTTCCGAGTCATTTCCCTTTTCAGTTTTGCTCGGGATGTACTTTCTATTCCAGGATTTGGGCTAGTTTCTGATTACACGGTGTTCTTACAGACAGGCCACCCGAAACCAGACAACAAAAAATGCAGTCGACTTTGGATCAACTGACCGCCGCACTGGCCAAGATTGAGACTCAATTGACTGCCATCCAGACTGACCAAGCGACCTTGGCCACCCGTGTGAGTGCCGTGGAGAAGGTGGCCCCTGTTGAAGGATCTGAGCCCACTGGGCCCATAGCTGAACTAATCAGTGTTGTTCGTAAGCTCGAAGAACAGGTCCACCTGTCAACAAGCCACTCAATCCATACTGAAAATGCTCGTTCTTACTCGCCTTTGAATGACGAGCTGCCTGCCAACGTCAACCTCACGGAAATACCGATGTTTGAGGGTACCGAAGACCCGGTCCACCACATCCGGGCTTTCAAGGAGTTCATGGCGGTTAAAGGGGTAAAGTCCACCATGTTTAAGCACCTATTCGCTTCCTCCCTTGAAAAGCACCCCAAAGCCTGGTACTACAGGCTCGATTCCAAGAAATACAAGACTTGGGATGATGTGGCGGCTGAGTTTGCTCGAAATTATGCTGATAATACCGAGATCCAGACTACAATGCGTACTCTGGAAGTGATGGCCCAAGAGCCCAAAGAAGGGTTCACCAAATATCTCCAAATATGGCCGGCTGAGAGTGTGAAGCTGGTTGATAAGCCCAACGAGAAAGTGCTAGTGGAGGCCTTTGTCAAGAACCTCCTCCCATCTTACCGAGTCCATCTTCAGTATGCTATCATCCCCAGTTTTGCCGCCCTTACGAAAATGGGCACATGGATCGAGGATGACTTAAGGTTAGAGAGCCTGACTAAGGCCTCTACCAAGGGATATCAAGGGGCCAGCTCATCTGTGAGCAAGCCCACACCTGCAGCTGCAACTCGCAGCATCTTCGATGAGGTTAATCTGCTTGACACCTCATCTAAAAAGAATACTCCAACTCGGGTATTCACGAATATAGGGACTACCTATACCTACGCCTTACAAAGGCTATCTTCAAAGGGTCTGATTCAACTAATAGGCTCAATTCCCGAAGTTCCAGTGGAGAAAAGGTCCAAGGCCTACAACGTTCAGGCCTATTGCCAATATCATCGAGGTAATGGGCATGACACGGAAAAATGCTGAAAATTGAAGCATCTGATCCAAGATCTGATTGAAAGCGGGAAAATACCGTTGCCTGGAGACAAGCCGAGTAACAAAGAAAACCCGTTCAGTGCCCATGCTATATTTACTGGAGAGGTAATCGACTGCTCACACCTCATTTCCCCCTTTATCCCACAAATTAACGGGATATGGTTCGATGATGAGGAAGATGTTTACCTAGCTAAAAGGGAAGCCGTCCCCATCACTATCGAAGAGGTACGAAAAGCTAAGTCCAAAGCCTTAGCCGCCAACCACCTCGCCACGGCCGGGCGCCCTACTCCAACAACCGTCACTGAACCTACCAGGACGGAGCCTACCCTCGATGAACCAAGCAACGACACGGCCCTGGTCCAACAATTGAAGAGGGTTTGAGCCGGTCTAACCATATGACAACTTCTGGTTAGCTCACAAGCGCATCGGGAAGCACTGACTAAGGCTCTCGATGAGATCAAGGTCGACTCACAGGCTACCCCCGCTGAGATGGTAGCCACTATTATGCCCTATCTCAAGGGCAAATCCAAAGAAGAAGGCGCGCTTATCACGTTCTCTGAATCTGATCTGCCACCGTTCGGGCCCAATCATAATCTGGCCTTATACATCACGGTCATTTGCCGAGGGAAGTACCTCCCAATGACCCTTATCGACGATGGGTCCGCTGTAAATGTCCTTCCCCTAAGGACCGCTAAGGCCCTCGGCATTACCGAGGCCGACTACCTTTCGACGGCGCAAACTATCCAGGCTTTTGACGAAAGCCCAAAACCAGTGGCCGAGGCCGTTAAACTAACAATCATAATGGGCCCGATCGAGAAAGAACTGGACTTCCAGGTGATTGATGTCACCTCGTCCTTCAACTTGCTGCTCGGAAGGCCTTGGATCCACGCGGTCAAGGCCGTGTCCTCTACCCTGCATAGGAAGGCCAAGATGCCACTTCAAGACGGTGTCATCAAACTAGAGGCCACCCCCATCACCGTGGCAAGCTGCAACGCTACGGGTCGGGCCGACCCACGAGGATTTGATTTCGTGGGCATGATCGAGGAGGAATATCTCTTCAGGCCTTACTTCACCACTAGCATCGACACGATGCTACAAAACTTAGGCTACTTACCGGGGGCTACCTCGAGGCCATATCTTCCAGCTGGGAAGATTATCGAGGTCCTAAACGATGGCGAATCACAGTTCGGATTGGGGTATGCTATAACCCCGGAAAATGTGGTCCGAGCCGGTATTCAAAAGGCCACCAACATCCTCAAGGGTACCTACTTGGGCCCTTATAGCCCGAGACTAACCGATTACTGCGTCACACCAGTCTTTGGAGCTATCCAAGTGGGCCTTTACCAACCCACCGTCACATATCCCGAGACCAAAACGGCTCGCGAATGCAATTTCATCCCTGCTGATATATTCACCCTTGTCCAGGCCGAGTCCAAGGAAGGTGAAAACAACTCTGAGCCCGTGCTGGGGCTCCTATTTGGAGAAGACAAGGTCGTCCCTGCTCTAAAGGATGATTTGGTCAACCTGATCCTTCGCAGCAATCGGTTTGACCCAACCAAGCTGATCTCCGAAGTCGGTACGGACACCGGGAAAAGGGCCTGGAGGAAGACCATCGAGTGTACCGACGGCCAGGGTCAAGTCTACAAGCTAACCACCGGCAAAGGGGACATGCCGGATACCGAGTCCGAGTCTGAGTCTGAGTCAGAGTCGGAGTCTGAGTCCAAGTCTAGGAGGTCTGGTGCTAGAGTCGAGTCTGTAACCCCCCTTCCGTTAGCCACTTCCACTGAGGTCTCGGGGCCTGTCCCAAGACCTCTCCCTATCCCGCCACTGACTAACGAACAGATGGCCTCTCTATTAGAGCTTTTCTCAAAATTTACTAATAATAATAATAACGAAAACCCTTCTGCTTACGACTTGTCTTATCTCCAAAATTATCTCGATTTCAAAAATTTTATATGCAATGACATTGAGAAACCCGACGAACAGGTACCTCTGCCTCCGCATCTGATCAAGCAGCTTGAACAAAGGGAATCCCAATATCCGGTGATTGAAGAAACTGAGTCCATTAACGTGGGAACCACTTTAGAGCCCCAGATGCTTAAGTTGGGCCTATCCTTAGATCCCAAGGAGAGAAAACAATTCACAAACCTCCTCCAAGAGTTCAAAGACGTCTTCGCATGGTCCTACAAGGACATGCCGGGGATAGACCGGGAAATAGCTGAACACCATATACCCATCAAAGATGGGTGCAAACCGGTAAAACAGAAACTCCGGAGAATGAGGCCCGAATGGTCTCTCAAAGTGAAAGAAAAAGTCGACAAGCAATTCAAAGCGGGCTTTATACAAGTGTCTGAATATCCAGACTGGGTCGCGAACATCGTGCCGGTACCCAAGAAGGACGGCAAGGTGCGGGTATGTGTAGATTTTCGGGACCTTAATAAGGCCAGTCCAAAAGACGATTTTCCGTTACCACACATCGACATACTGGTGGATAACACGGCCGATCATGCCCTTCTATCATTCATGGACGGGTATGTCGGATACAATCAGATTAAAATGGCAGAAGAAGACATGAGTAAGACCACATTCATTACACCATGGGGTACTTACTGTTACACCATTATGCCATTTGGGCTCATCAATGCCGGGGCCACTTATCAATGAACCTCCACTACTTTACTACACGATATGATGCATAAAGAAGTGGAGGTTTATGTAGATGACATGATCGTCAAGTC
This sequence comes from Agrostemma githago, assembly GCA_958450325.1. NCBI lineage: Eukaryota > Viridiplantae > Streptophyta > Magnoliopsida > Caryophyllales > Caryophyllaceae > Agrostemma > Agrostemma githago. The sequence goes on from OY288243.1 coordinate 56,713,727, forward strand.
CAAAGACCAAAGTGGGCACATTGCGGCCCTAAGAAAATTCTTTACCTGACTACGCAAATACAACATGAGGCTAAACCCTTAAAAATGCAGTTTTGGGGTAACATCAGGCAAATTACTGGGCCATATCGTTAGCCAACGCGGCATCGAGGTCGACCCAGCTAAAATCAAGGCCATTACCGAGATGCATCCACCCAAAACCGAAAAAGAAATAAGGGGGTTTCTCGGGAAAGTCCAATATATCAGCCGATTCATTTCAAAACTAACCATGGTATGTGAGCCCATTTTCAAAAAACTGAAGGTCGGCGAACGGGTACCATGGGACGAAAAATGTCAAACGGCTTTCGATAAAATCAAGGAGATTTTGTCTGCTCCGCCGGTATTAATGCCACCTCAACCCGGTCTGCCTTTGTCGTTATACCTAACAACGACCGAGACAGCCATGGGGGCGGGCTATGCTGGCCCAGACAGTCAATTCAGAAGAACGGGATATTTACTATATCAGTAAGAAGTTCCAAGAATACGAGTGCAAGTATACAATGCTCGAGAAAACGTGTCTAGCTTTGGTTTGGGCCACTAAAAAGCTCCGACATTACATGCTCAGTCACGAGGTACATGTATTATCCAAAATGGATCCTATCAAGTACCTGTTCGAGAAGCCCATCCTCAATGGCAGGATGTCCAGATGGACTTTAATGTTAGCTGAGTTCGACCTCAAGTTTGTACCATTAAAAGCCATCAAAGGCCGGGTAGTAGCCGAGTTTCTCGTCGATAGCCCGATATCTGAAGAAGGGCATACCGACACTTGGGCTTTTCCAGATGAAGACATATTCCATACCGACACCGAAACATGGTATTTGTATTTTGATGGGGCATCCAACTTCCGAGGATTTGGGGTCGGAATTCTGTTAATCTCACCACAAGGGGAGCACACCCCGTTGTCCATCAAATTGGACTTTGACGTGACCAACAACGCAACCGAATATGAGGCATGCATTCACGGATTGCAGGCCGCCGCTGATTTAGGGGTAACAAATCTCAGAGTCCACGGCGACTCATCGCTAGTCATCAATCAAGCTTTCCAAAAATGGAAAACTCGGAACGCCAATCTCGTGGCTTAACAAGGGCGAGTAAGGGTTCTAGAGAAACAATTCCAGAAGGTGGAATATATCTATCTACCCCGGGAAGAAAATCAATTTGCAGACGCACTTTCCAAATTAGCATCCCTGCTAAATATCCCAGAGCATCTTACTAGCATGCCAATCTGCATTGAAAGACGGTCCGAGCCGGCCTATATCTACGCCATCCAGGATATCGAAATAACTGACCCCAGAACCTTGGTATCAAGCCGTCCTAACCTACCTGACAATGGGAGAGTATCTCCCGGGAACTGAAAACCGGGCCAAGAAGGCCTTGCGGAGATTGGCGACCCAATTTGTTCGTACGGACGACGGGCAGTTATACAAGAAGACCGCGCAGGGGGCTCTCCTCCTGTGTATCGATAAAGTACGGGCCGAAAAGGTTATGTCCGAGGTACACGATGGTGAAAATGGTACGCATATGAACGCCCATATGCTAGCCCGAAAAATCATGAGGCTTGGGTATTATTGGAACACCATGGAAACGGACTGTCAATTATACGTCAAACACTGCCATAATTGTCAGATCTTTGCTAATGTACAACATATGCCAACTTCCCTATTATATACCATGACATCACCATGGCCATTTTTGACGTGGGGTATTGATATAATTGGAAAGGTGCACCCTTCCGGGACGGGAGGTCATTGCTTCGTTTTAGTGGCCATCGACTATTTCACCAAATGGGTCGAAGCTGAGTCATATCGCATCTTGAACGCCAAGCATGTGGCCAAATTTATCCAGAATAAGATCATATGCCTATACGGGATCCCACACGAGTTTATCAGTGATCATGGGACCCATTTCCAAGCTGAAACCGCTGCGTAGCTAGCGAAATACAAAATTCAAAGGCATACATCTTTACCTTACCGACCCCAAACTAATGGAGCGGTAGAAGCGGCCAATAAAACAATTGTCACCATACTTAAAAAGATGGCTAAGAATTACCGGGACTGGCCCGACAAAATACCTTTTGCTCTTTGGGGATATTGGACGTCAATCCGCACCGCAACCGGAGCAACCCCGTATTACTTGACATACGAAATGGAAGCGGTCCAACCGGTCGAGCTAGAAGTACCATCCCTAAAGATTTTACTTGAGAGCCAAGTGCCGGAAGCAAATTGGGTACAAGCCCGATACGATTCGCTAGTTCTTTTGGGCGAACGGCGGTCCCGGGCCCTCAACAATATCTAAATATATCAAAAGAGGATCCAACGGGCTTTCTACAAAAGAGTTAGGCCCATAAATATCAAGGAAGGGGATCTAGTTCTAAAGTCCGTACGGGGCCCTACTACCGGTTGACCCAAGAGGAAAATTCAAACCCAATTGGGCCGGGCCGTATTTGGTAAAGAAGGTCCTATCAGAAGGAGCGGTGATGCTAACAGACTTGCACGGGAATGAATTCATCAACCCAACCAACTTGGATCAGTTGAAGCGCTATTACCCCTAAAAAACCCTATCTCAATGTCATTTGCAAAAATTTATAAAAATTTGTCTTTTATAAATTTTCAAAAAAAAATTATAAGCAAGTCAATAAGTTAGAATTAACTATTCTACTGTCGCACATCTCGAACTAATAGTCTTGATGTATTTCAAAAAATTGCAAAAATCAATTCTTAAACTACGTTTGGTTTGATTCAGCTAATTGTGGATACGTAGGCAGCCCCTCAAAAGGGTACAACCACTGCAATAAACGAAAAGACGGGAACGGTATTCGCTAATATGTCTTTTATTAAAGACCCGATAAACTCGGAAAATCCAAAATTACAAAAAAAAAACGCCAAAAACGGCAATTACACAAAAAAAAGCACACCACAAAAAATAGTAATAATACTCAAGTAATAAAACTAAGGAGACTAGTGTTCGTGCATCTTTCCCTTTCCTTTGTCCTTTGGGTCGCGTGGAGCCCGAGGTCGCCGGGGCGGGGGCGAGCGTTCCCGAATCACGAGAGGAACCTCCTTAGCTCGAACCCGTTTCTTTGACAGCGGGTCTTCTGCTATTGTCTTTGGCCCGAGTCTTCGCATAATCAGCCTTGGTCCACTTCACATAAGAATCTGAAACCCAGATTGAATGAAGAGATTTGGGAATGGGCCAAGTGTGCCGGGTATACCATCTTTGCATCCAAGTATCGCACATTACATCCGTCAGTTGGGTAGATTCACTCACAACTGCTTCAACTTTCGGGATTCTTTGGGTTTAACCATACTGCCTTAGTATGCGATCCGGGTAGAGATGAACTGTCTGCCTGAAAGACAAGATTACCTGATAGCGGACCTCGTCCCTTGGGTCCAAGCCCGTCCAAACATAAATGGGCCACCATGGCACTACCCATTGGATCAATGGACCGCTATGGAATGACAACACCTCGTCCCAATACTTCTGAGTAATCTGACTGGAAAAATCAATGGCCCGTCTCCTCGTCATCACCTGATTGTGACGATATTTGCTCAAGTCAAGGGGAGGATATATGCCTGATAGCCTCTCATACAGCCAAATCTGAAAAAGAATCGGATAAAAAAAAATCGAGAAAAATCAAGAAATCCAAAGTACCTGCAATAGACGGGTGCTTTCGGTAAGACGAACCGATGAATCCCTCTTACGGTTGTCTAAGCCCTGGATAATCTCGCCCGTAATCAGCCAAGCCAGGCTGTGCTCCGTCTCCATCAAATCAACCACGGTCAAAAGGCAGGCGTTACCCATGCATGACAACAAGTTCATATGACCTTCAAAAGCATAAACGTGAAGCATACAAAAAGAAAAGGTCCTACGGCTGTGAACCGGTCTCACCCGGACATCATGCGGGTTCATAAATTTCTCGGCGAAGTCAATCAAGGAAATATGACCATCCTCCATCATGCGAGATACCTCATTATGGGAGAGTCCCAAAAATTCTCGAAGCTTCCTTCTCGGGTAAGGGACGGCAGGCCGGAGTATCGGGTTCCATCCTCCCACAGCAGCAATCTCCTCGGGTAAGGGACAAACTTCTCCCCGGGGAAAGGCAAAGACATGATATGTATTGTCCCAATAGGACAAACAAGCATCGAGAAAGTAGCGATATACTTGCATCTAACGGAATGGATACAGCTGAGTAATACCCGTCTGATTAAGAGCAACCCTATCCGTGTCCTTAAAGTATCGGGACCATTCTTGCAGCATCACAGTCAATCGGTCAATTCCCATGGTTAAAATTCTTGAAAGGAATAAAGAAACTTTCTTTTTGAGAAGGATGAATTGTGAGGAAGTTGTGAGGAAAATCAAAGACAAGGGAGGGGTATTTATAGCATAACCTCCACAACCCTCTTTCCATATCTTCCTTACACAGAAGTTTCCTAATTCTAACGGGATCAACATACACGCCTCGTCTCGAGATTCCCTAATCTTAGCCCGGGAATTAGTCATCCCGAGTTTCCTAATTCCAAAATTTTCAAAAGATTTCAAAAATTTCAAAAAAAAAGGAAAAAAAAAAGTCGAAAATTTCAAAATTTCAAAATTCAAAAAAATTCAAATTTTATTCCCCAGCGCGAGTCATATTTTCACCTACATGTTGCATGCAAAATTTATGTGACTGCTACAGGTACAACTCAAGGTTTCAGAGGCAAGCCCGCACAATTCACATATCTCCCCAGCAGAAAGCCCAAGGCGGCATTTTACACGGGATGAGCCCATATATAGGCACACCCAGGACTTATACGACAAGTCCGATTCCCCACGGAGTTATCATCATCTGCTCAGGTATGATTTCTGTCTTATGGTTGGCGAGCCCTTCACGCGAGTCTAATGGACTATAAATGACCCGATCAGAAGTCTGTCAGGTTTCAATCCTCGATTGGCCTGGTTGCTACTTTGACTTTCGCCTTGTCCAAGCCTCAGTCAGAGTGGGGGCTCTGTAGACACCCGCATTTTGACTGCCAGGTGTCTATGGTAGTTTCCAAAAAACACCCGATGATGATCGGACGCAAACGTGTTTCTACGCGCTCGGATATGGACTCAAAACCATTGATTTCTGGCTTAGGCATTTACGGAGTACAAATCTCACAAAACTGACCTCAAATTCAGGTTCAGTGGGTCGCTTCCAATCAAATAAGACTATTTTGGGTAAAAACCGACACCGAAAATAAAACCAACTTTTAGCGACCGGGTCAAAACCCGGTCAAAGCCATTCCCGAGAAGCAGACCCACGGTCCTCCCTCAAGCGGGCTATCGGATCAAGTCCGTCAAGGCACTAAACCCTAGACACCAAAGTGCATACCAATACCTATATAAACACCCCCTTTGTAACACAATTAAACACTTTTCACAACCCTAATCTATCATCCTTTACACATCAAATTCAACCCTAAGCAAACCCTAATCAACCCTAATTCTATACACTCAAACCCTAACCCTAGAAATTAGGAGACAAACCCTAATCACCATAACTTAACTTACATCTCGATTACTTCCGTGCAAGCCGCATCTGACGAGTCCCGTCCGAGAACAAGAACATGTAGGTTGAGGGTGCAATATTCCCGTTCTTCTTTTTCATTTTTCTTCTCTTCGTCCGTCGGTCCCGAGTCACGTTTTTTTATTTATTTTATCGCATTCTTATATTATTAATAATTACTAGTACGAAAACATTAAAATACTTGTGAATTTGTGTCGAGTGTGAATGATGTCGGGATAAGGAAACCCTAATATACAAGGGTATTGCACCCAGCGTTGTCGGTCGCTTATCCCGACACCCCTAGCACTTGAATATTGAAGCAAGTCAACTTAAACAATAGTTTGTTTTTTAGTTTTGTTTATATCATCACTCATCGCATATTTCGTCAATTTCAAATACTATTTTCGAATCAAAGACCTTTTTTTTTTAAAATTTTTTTTATCATTAGGGTCGAAACCAGTTGACGCGGATCCGACATCACATAAATTCCTAGGGATTTATTACGATGTCGGGAAGCCGAGTGAATCAAGTCGGGTCCGTTTAATTTAAAACAATCGCAAAGTGTCAATTTATTAGATTCGATGCCAATTCAATAATTGGATGTCGAATCTAAACGATTTAGTCAAATAAATTAACTAATGCGATTTTCGTTGATGCTAAAATAGTTGTTATTTAATTCGTTAGAATTAATTACGACACTATAAACGCGGAGAAAATCCATATCGTTCTAGTTAATTCAAGCGACTTATATTATTTTCTTCAAGTTATCGCTCTAACATTACATATCGATTTCATAATCGAATATGGGATATAACGAGTAGCACGAAACCGGGACCGAAGTCAGTCCGCCACGCGAGTCGCACGGACCATGTGCGAGTCGCGTGGTGGCGCGAGTCGCGCTCTTCTCGTGCGGGTCGCGTGGATCCCTAAAAATTGTGACATAAAATTAAGTATTCCGTCTTACTTTGATTTAATATTTTTTTCAAACATCTTTTTTAGACGCACTCTAAAAATTCGATATCGGTTCCATAATCGAACATCGAATATTACGAGTATCACAAATTTAAGTCGAGTATAAGTCACGTCATATTTATACGCGATTTAATAAAACTATCGATTTTTCTTAAAAAAATAATTTTGAAAACAGCCCGAGACGCGAGTCGCGCGCATCCCGGGCGAGTCGCGCCGTCCCATGAAAATGCGACATAAAAAAGCATTTTTCTATTTTTTCGAACATCGTTTCTTTAACGAAACAGCAAGTCTTCTCGGCATATTTTATTTTTCTTGACCCCGGTCAGCACGTGTCCAGTCCATCACGTGACCTACTTTTTTTCAAAACCCTACATCATCTTTACTTTTCTATAGCATCCTGTACTTTTGCAAACCGTTATTATCGTTATACCGTTACTAACCGTTTGTTCTTTTGTCGATTTATCTTTTTGTTGTTTATTTTATTGTACTAAAATGAACCCGCATGCTAAAATTAACTTCGACGTTAGAATTAGTTGCATTTAATCGACATAGAAACCCATTCATTTTTTTTCGCATGTCTAGGAAAAATAATGTTTGCATATCATTTTCACCGAACTACTAACACGCGTATTAGAAAGTAATTCGATATCTTAGTAGAGGCCGCTAACGTGCGGGCGGGGTTGGGTGTCCTTAGTGGGCTTCTTAACACGTACCTTCACCCCTTACTCAGAACCTCGGTTTCCGGATGCCCGAAATCGTTGGCGCACGAGAGTCATTCAATACACGATAACCGGTAGTGACGGTGTCGGTATCGCAATGCAAAGGTACGAGCCCAATAAACTCTGATATCGGAAATGGGCCATACTTTGTGCATGGCCCACTACGACATAGAGTGGGTTCGAACGGGCCCGAACTCCACAAAGTTCGGTGGCAACTCCACTTCGATTTAAATTTCGATTCGATCCATTCTCATATGGAGATTCATTTGCCTCCCCAAACCCGCGCGTGGCCGCGTCGGGGTGGACCTATGTCAAGTCCACAAGCACTAAAATACCTTAATTAAACCGAAGTAGTCATGAGATCCGTTCTCAACCATCTACGCATCGTGTCTCGTTTAGTTACACTCTGAGGGTGCAACTCTTCAGAATGTGATTTACTTACATTTCGCATTTATCGCTTTCTTGTGATTTATTGCTTTTATGACCATAATCGCATGCTAAATCACCTAACACAAAATCTAAAACGTAAACAAACTAAAACAGAACAAACGGTGGTCGGGTTCTGTATTAATCTCGATGCTCACCCCTTACACGTTGTTCCACACATCCTTACTAATACCAAACTGACGCACCTTAAGCAGAATACTAGGTAAGGTATACCACGAGAACGACTAATAGCCGTATTATGACGTTAAAACTGATTGGCTAATACAAATAATATCTATTACTCTCTACTCTCCTACGTACATCTTTTCATGGTCTTCTTGTCACGTGAAATCGTATGCAAAGAATGTAAAAACCAATATTTCGACGACTAAAACTTACTTTTCCTTAAACAACCGACGTAGCAAAGGTATATGGTTAAAACAACGGATGTTATCGCACTTCCTCCACAATTAAGGAACGAAGTTATTAGCCCATCAATTGATTAGTAGAGGCCGCTACGTGTGGGCGTGATTGGGTATTGATGTCTATCGGACGTTGACTTTCCCAATACGTACCTTCACCCCTTACTCAGAATCTACGGTATTCGGATGGGCGAAACCATTGGCAATGAGAGTCATTCTAGACATGGAATGCCTAAGGGTAGAAGTTTATTAGGTCCCCATGTCATTAAGCTTTGAGCCGGCTAAGGAATAAAGTTGACTTGAACGGTTTTCGAGTATTCCAAAATTACTCAGTGGTGACTCCACAAATCGGCAACAAATTCGGTTCACTAAAAAGGTCATCAGACCAAACATATCGGTCTTTAAACATTTATAACCACGTCTCGATCGATTCTAACGGAAACATGGTTGTCCCCACATCCGTATAGTACAATTCAAATCGTCAACCAAATCGAGGTCCGACACATCGCCCCGAACGCGAGATCGGTGATAAGTCATGATTTTACCTATTTTTGTCCCACGTTTCGACTCTTATTTACTCAATTTTACAAGTCGAATTGTTAATATTGACCCGTTTTATGTTTATTTAGATTATTAGTCCAGTCTAGCCTAGTAATGTCATTTTAGTATATTTCTCAGAATTTTGGTACTGCTCGAGTTATGTTGATATTCTAGCACTAGTAGAAAAAGCTCATTTGCGGCTCCAAAATATCTATCATTTGCGGCGTTTTTGGCTAAGAAGCAAATGGTGGGGAAGCAAATAAAATATTATTTGCGGCGTCATTATGAAAAAACGCCTCAAATAACTGTACTATCTGCGGCGTCTTTACCAAAAAACTCCTCATATACTCGCATTATTTGCGGCATTCTATGTAGGAAACGCCTCAAATAATGAATTGTAAATGGTGCTTTGTAGGTGGCTGACGCCGCAAATAAATATATTTGGCGCATCTAAATCAATTACAAATACGCCGCAAATACATTTCTAAAATGAAAAAAAAAACCTTTTCTTGAGACTTTTGGTACCATCCAAATTTTCAATAACACCAAAGATGCCGTTATACGCCTCAAAAGGGCATCAACAAATTGTCAAATTCAAATGATTCATAGTGATGCAACTTACATATTATCCACCATTCAAAAGAGCATTCTACTACAATCGACTTAGAAATCTTAAATTACTTAGTATTTTACGTACAACGAGAAGTAAAGTAAGAAGCCCACTTGTCTCGTACATCATTAAGCTCATCTTGGCTGTAGTTGCACCGTTGCTCTTTGCGTGAGATCCAAACCTAACATAATGCCACAAAATCGACCAATATTCATAATTCATATGCATCCATATTTACAAAATATCCAATTTCAACAACTTTAACATCCACAAAATTGACCAGTCAAGCAGAAGTTCACGAACCTAACTTCATAATCCTTATTCATCCTATAATAGTTCACTCATAACCCATTGGATCATAGTAATGAAAAGCGTACCTTATCCAAGTCACTTATCGTGGAGCAATTTTTTACTATATCGTGCATAAACCGCATCACATTGAAGCCATGGTCCATGTCTCCACTTTGTTGAGGGCACTACCAAGACAAATACAAAAACATCAGTATTCTCATCCCAATAATTGAAGCTCAAATGATCGAAAACACAAAGAAATGAACTTTTAAACATTTACCCTCATAGATTTCCAGAATGGTTCATTTCTTTTGACCTTCATTTCACCACCACTCATTTTGAATCTCTTTAGAGCCCAACAAATCAAAGGTTATTATGTTTTTTTATTTTGTTTTTAAAGTTACTCAAACAAAATTAAGCTTTTAATTTTTACTTACCTATTGATCACCATCTTCACGTATAACTTGCGACCTTCTTTAAGGGTTACTGAGTCAAACTCATAAATGGTGTAAGTTCGAGGGCAAATCACAAGTAAGACCCAATGCTTACTACAAAAAATACACGTTAATGTTTATTACTCCGTAGTATACAAACATGAGAAAAATACAAGTAAGTCAACGATGATGATATTCGTTACTATTACCTGTCACATATCGGGGCCAAGATAAATTCCTTACCACCAACAGTTGACTTTAGGAATGCATTACTAATGTAGGCTATTACATCCTCTGTTTTTTTCTTCAACCTACTTTCAATCGTGGCAGCCGGACATAACCATCCAATTTGGAGTCCACTTTCGTCTTTCTCCAAATCCTCTTGAAGAGCCCTACAGAAACATTAAACATTATAATCTAACACAAGAAAAAATAATGAATAAACAGAGAATTACATAAAGGTTTTGCAAATAAAATTAAACCTCATCAATATCTGCATGATCGGAATATTAAGTTCAATCCCTTTAAGAAAATTTGTTAGGTCATCTTGGTACACTTCTGCCTTTCCTTCCTCATTATAATAGAATAGTGGGGTGTTGGCAAGTGTTTGTATCGACTTTTCTTCCGACATTTTATCGACAAGTGTTTTCAACCATTGACAATCTGGACTAACGGATTGTACATCTAGCTTCTGAGAACGAGTTTTTATTGGCGTAACCGACAATCTTGTGACATGTGAGTTGCTACCCATCATACCAATATCTTTTTCTTCTTGATTACCCTATTTTCCAATTCCAACTAATGCAATTGGCCACTGCACCATACTTCCAACGGCATCTATTAACAAATTAAGATCATAAGCTGTCACAGGAACTGGCAGTGGAAGAGTCTTAAACTCTTTGGGGACCACAGATATTTTTACTCTTACGTGGTCCGGTCCGACTGGAACTTGATGACACACATCTCCTGGAAATATCTTGCCGCATGCCACCTCATATGACACTCCATTTTCGGGGTGTTTCATGAATAGGCAACATAAAGTATCATTCTGCAAACATTTTTAATAGAATAAGTATGTACCACTACTAAGGTAGCAAAACTAAGTAAAAAATTTATCTTCTCTATCGGAATAAAAATCATGATATGAAATAACCAAACAGTCTGTAACAAAGAACAATAAGCCACAACACTCTACTCTTTTTTTAGTTTACCTGCATCTCTTGTGGTGAAGATTGCTTTTTTTGGATCGTGTCGTTATTTGGACACTTCTTAACGAAAACATCACGTAATTGTGTGGTTGGCAACCCCATTTCTTGAAACAAAGATGATAACTCTACTCTCATTTCATTTTTCAGCTCCTGTTTTAGTTCTAACTGTAGAGCATCACGATCCTCGGATGATGTCGCATTCATTCTTTGCCTTCTAGTTTTTCCCGACAAACCAAAAGCATCTCTCACGCTCACATTAACTCCACCAAAACCTCTTGCACGGCTAGGATGATCTTCCTTCTCACCAAGAGCGAAATATAAAGCATCTTTGTTTCCACAAGGAACTAACCCTCCTTCTTCTCGCTTCTTTTTAAACTCGAGCTAATAGAACTTTTAAAAAAAACACTTACAAATGGCAGTCATGGTGATGGGAAGATGTCAAGAAATTTCGTTTGTAAAACCAAAAAAATAAACCACCCAAAGACTTACGCTTACCAATTTTATGGCTACTTCCTTAGTTGTAGGGTTGTTTATTACATATTTGCCACTTTCCTTATCTTTAGAATGCATAGCACAAAATCAATCATCCGCCCGATTGACATCAACGGTCGCGAGGGTAATCGACTCAGTTCCGATAGACGTGCTCCCCGGATAAAACCCATCTTTGATCCATATAGGTCGAGCGGTGTTGAAGTCATTTTGCCCCAAATGATGATGATGTTCATTCTTTTTCACACACTCGATGGCTCTCTCACGTTTCCTCTAAATAACAAGAAAAAAATTAATACCACCATGTTTAATCTAGTAGGAAAAGAAACATGCGAACATGATATCAAGCAAAAATAATACTAACTGATGAGGAAGAAGTTGCTTGAAATGGGCTGGTCGCGACTGGTTTGGAACAAGTGGGCATTACCTAAACATCGATTTATTTCATGGCTAGGCTGTCGAGATGCGTTAAACACAAGTATAAATTGCAGCGGCATGGAATCAGAGATACAAACACATGCTGTCTTTGTGAAGAAGTGGGGGGGGGTGGATTTGCTGGCTGTGAGAGCGACTGGTACTGCACTGCAGAAGAGGGTCTACTTTAGTGCAGTAGCGGTGGCGGTATATCAAGTGAAGGTAATAGCGGTCGTATATATTAGCAGTGGTATAGTAGTAGAATTCATATTAGCTAGAACACATATTGTGTTTAATAGTATGAAAACTAAATTAAGCACTCGATTAGTGTGGCTTTCTAAAGGCAAACCATCTCAGAAGGAGATGACTTTGATTCATCTATTAAGGTCTACTTAGTATTATACATGACTTAATTGATTTATAATACTTACATTTTACCAAAAAAAAAATTGGATCCTACATGATATCAAGTTTGAAGTTTGCCATTTGTCTTACCTTGGCTGGACTCGTACTTCTGGATTGTTGAAAAAGTATCCAGTCTTCAATTTTTATGTGTTTCCAAATGTCAGGTGGCAACTTCCCGGTCTCATATTTTGTTCTCTTACGTGTCTTAGTGATCCACCCGCTAACCAACTTGCTTTTGAAATCTCTGAATCTTTTTGCAACTCTTGACAAGAAATTCTTCTTGCGTCTCTTTTCATCAGTGATATGGAACAAATTCTGTTATAAAATAAATAAAAATTCAAGACATTATAAAAATTACTATCACATCTGACGTCTTCCGACAACGACCTTTATAAAAACTAGCCTTCTATTATTTTAATAATAAAGCACGAATCATATGTAAGCTTTACCATAGTGTCTTCCCAGAATAATTCCCTTTTCGCTTTGCTCACGTCTTTCCAATTCCAATTTATGTTTAACTTTCGCATGCAAAATCCAACATGTTGCCCATATTTTAGTCGCCATTGGCCCCTCGGCTGCCCAAGATCATAAAAACTCAAATGCATATCCTCCGAAACTCTTAACCTTTTGTTGCACCTCTTCCCTTACATGGTTCCTCAAGATTCTGTGAAACATTAACTTCTTTTGAAAATGTAGAAGGGTCCATAGGCGCAACAACATCTACCCCTTTCAATGCGGCTTCATCGGCCATACGCTCATACTCATCCATTCTACGATCCTCCTCAAGTTTCCTCCTCTGAGCAGCGATTTCTTCCTCGTCACCCAAATCCTCCTCCATTTCAACATCATATGCAGACTCATCACTACTCTTACTCCCGTCATCATGACTGAATACCTCGTTATCCATTAAAAAGTACCTGAAACACAATTACTTAAAAGTCAAAATTAATTAAGGAACAATCACTGAAAGTTGTAAACATCTTATACTGAATATAAACAAAAAGTTAACCAAAAAAAGATATTAATAAAATAGTACCAATATTTCCTACCTACGACCAATGCTTAAGGATTGTCCACAGTAATTCCTTCTCTATGATCAGAGCGCATATAACTTGTGTTAAATTTAGCACAATCATTCAACTTATTTACGGGAATAGTGAAAGGTGGAATATCCCCAAAATCATCATGGTCATCATCGTCAAGAACATCCCAAACACCTAGAACTCGTTTCTCACCATGAACAACAAAAGACAAACTAGAATCACATGGGTCTTCAACATAAAAGACTTGTTTAGCCTGGGAGGCAAGAACAAATGGCTCATCCGAGTCTCGTAAGCGGTGCATATCAACTTGAGTAAAACCAAATTCGTCTACGTGGATACCACGTCGGCTATTCTCAATCCACTTGCACCGGAAAAGAGGAATCTTAAAATCACAATAATCTAACTCCCATATCTCTTGAATGACACCATAGTATGACTATGTCGCATTAATTGGTGATTTGTCCTTAAAATTCGCAAACTCTTTTGACGATGCAACCATCATTACACCACTATTTTGCACCGATAACGACTTCTTTTCTTGCCTTTCATTATAGAAAGTGTACCCATTAATGGCAAACCCATTCGTAAGAGCGCACACTCTCTCTAGGACCATGTGAAAGCCATTTTTTTGTATTAGATACACGTTTACTTGTATTCAACTTTTTCATCACTACATCAGAAAACCACTCAATGAAAGTGCGATTATGCTCTTTCATCAACCACATTTCACCTCGTGATGGATACATTGAAACAAGAATTTCCTTATGCTTGGCAACATACTTCCCCACCTTTTTACTTTGCTGCAACACATATAAGTGTGCCTTAGTTATTAAGTTTGACGAAGGTGAAATCTCCTTAGCACCAACCAAACCTTTACCTTCGTATCTCCCATCATCTTTAGTTCTCGGAAGACCAATAGATTCCAAGTTCTGCACAAATTCACTACAAAACTCATACACTTCCTTACTCACGATGCCTTGGATAATGCTAACTTCAGGTCGGGCAGGATTCCTCACCATATCCTTTAAGGTACCCATATGTCTTTCAAAGGGATATGCCCATCTAAGAAATACTGGGCCACATAATTTGATCTCGTGAACAAGATGAACAATTAGATGGATCATAATGTCAAAAAAGGAAGGAGGGAAATACATTTCAAACTGACAAACTGTTTCGATAACATCGACTTGTAATGCATCAAGTGACTCTGGATCTACCACCTTACTACATATTGTATTGAAAAAGGAACAAAGTTTGGTGATGGTATGTCTCATATGCTTGGGCAAAATTCCACGAATAGCAATTGGAAGGAATACTTGCATCATGATATGGCGATCATGGGACTTCATCCCACCTAATTTCAAATCACTCCTTGACACCAACCTTCTTATATTAGATGAGTAACCTGTGGGAACCTTAATCCCATACAAACACTCACAATTTTTTTTTCTCTTCTTTGGACAAGGTTAAGCAAGCCGGTGGAAGATAGAAGGATGAACTTTTCCCTTTCTTAACATTGTCTTTTGCAATTGGCCACAACTTTGGTCAAATCTTCATTTCTTCCATGTCCTTACGCACTTTCAATCCATCCTTTGTCTTTCCACTTAAATTTAGAAGTGTGCCAAAAATAGCATCATAGACATTCTTTTCAATGTGCATCACATCGAGGCAATGTCTTACTGGCAACTCTTCCCAATATGGAAGTTCCCAAAAGATAGAATTTTTTTTCCATAAACTTCCGGAATCTTTCTGTTTGGTGGTTTTACCAAAAACAGTCTGAACACCCTTTATTTGCTCAAAAACATCCTCGCCAGTCAATGGTCTTCGAGCTACTTCTAGCTCTACTTTTCCATTGAAGGGTAATTTTTTAGCTCGATAAGGGTGAAAGCGATTCAAAAATCTTCAATGATTCATATACACGTATTTTCCTGAATGGGATAAGTAAGTTGATTTCATATCATCGCTACATATTGGGCATGCCTTCTTTTCCTTGACTTTGTAACCCGACAAATTACCATACGCAGGATAGTCATTGATAGTAAAAAATAACATTGCCCACAACGTGAAGTTCTCTTTAGCATACACATCAAATGCCACTACACCTTCGGTCCAAAGTTGTTTCAGTTCCTCAATGAGAGGCGTAAGGTATACATCAATGTCATTACCCGGCTGTTTAGGACCGGATATGAGAAGTGACAACATGATGTACTTACGCTTCATGCACAACCATGGAGGCAAATTATAAATAACTAACAAGACTGGCCATGTGCTATGTAAACTACTCAAGCTACCATATGGGTTAATTCCATCTGTGTTAAGCCCAAGTCTTAAGTTTCTAACTTCCTTCTTGAATTCAGGGTACTTTTTATCTATCAAATCCCATTGGGGGGAATCTGCTGGATGTTGAAGCTTCCCATCTTTCTTCCTTTTTTCCGCATGCCACCTCAAATGCTTAGCGTCACTCTTAATTGAAAATAAACGTTTAAGACGTGGTATTATTGGAAGGTGCCATAACACCTTTGCTGAAGGATACTTCTTACCAACCTCGAAGTCAATTCCATCGCGTAACTTGTAACGTGATTTGCCACAACGCGGACACTCGTGTAAATGAGCATTTTCATTACGATACAATATACAATCATTGGGACATGCGTTGATCTTCTTGTACCCTAAACCTAAAGGACATAGCAACTTCTTCGCATAATAATTAGACTTTGGGATTTGATTTCCTACGGGGAACATGTCCTCCAAATTTTCTAACAATTCGGTTAAGCCTTGGTCACTCCAACCATGCTTCGCCTTCATGTTGAAAAATGTCAGCACTGCGGAGAACAAAGTGTGCTTGCTACACCCTGGATATAACGGTGTTTTAGATGCCTCAGTTAACCTCTCAAACACATTAGGACGACTACTAAATTCATCTTCGACGTCGTGTAACATCTCATGTAGCCCATCATATTCGTCCTCATCACCATCTTCAACATCAGCCAAATTTTCCTCTGAGATATCAGCTTCATTATTGTCAACAAAAACACCCTCACGTTGCCGTTCATTCTCTACAAGAACCGGAGTCTCAAGATGTATCGTCTCATCCTCATTTGCATTAGTATTTTCCTTGTAAAACCCTCCTTCACCGTGCCATATCCAAGTCTGATAACTTTGCCTAAACCCACGACAAGTAATGTGTTTCCTTAAAGACTTTCTATCGTAAAGTTGGTCCACATTGGAGCAATCGACACAAGGACAATAGAAACCTTCATCCCCAACACTTTTAGCATAATCCAGCGCAATTCTACAAAATTCCTCCACTCCCTTCTTAAACTCGGGTGAGTTACGCTTACCATACATCCAATTTCGGTCCATAACAGGTATAACACACTACAAATAAACCAATTAGGTCCTTAAATGAAAATATTTTTTCTGTTTACTAATCACCATCAACATTACTTAACCATGTTGGGTGGTCCATGGAATTGCATAACCAGGAACAAAAAAAAGATATTAAGATATGTTAGATATAGAAAAATAGTCACTGAAATAGAAGGAAAAAGAATCGGCTACTTATCTATTCGTTACATGACAGTCCACTGCTTTTAATTTGTGATATACGCCAATGCTAGTTTACTAATGGAAATTGTTATTCTAGCCACTTATCTAGCCTTTTAATTGGTGATATACACCTCCTTAATACGCAGTATTGTATAGTGTATATATTTCAGCTCCTTAATACGTAGTAGTACTATAATTATGCTAGAAGTAGGGATACAACGAAATGCTTCTTAATTATGTAGCTCCCCGGATCTCTATCCCTTCATTTCGCCTTAGCAGATACAACCAAATGCTTCAATTTTTTTTACTGTTTTCATTAATTAAAAGTTCCATATTTTAATGCTATGAATGTTTCTGTAAGCTGATCCAGATGAATTAGGGCTGCCATTTTCTGGGTTTTTAGTTTGGTTTATTGTTTAATTGATTTCATGGTGGATATTGAACGATTAATGCTTCAATTCACTGTTTTGAGCAATTAAATTTTCAAATTATAGCTTGTTTTACAGCTGAATTAGGACTCCATCATCAAAACTAAACCCAACCCAGAAAAAATTATCTAAATACAAACCAAATAGCCCAATTAAGTCAGTAAGAAATCAAACGTTATCATATTACACATACTTAATCTACACAAAAACTTAGAAAAGACGGTCTTAATTCCTACGGCAATAATAAATCAAACAATAGCGACTTAATCTACACAAAAACTTATCAATCCATGAATTTGAAGGGATGAAGTATTATTTAGGGTGATTTTGTTGGTACCAAAAGAAATGCAAGTCCACACGTGGGCTACACTTACTTTGATTCATTACTAAAATCTCTATCATTTTTTTCACCAACGCCTTTTCACCCATTCAAACAGTAACTTCAGCTCTAATCAACAAAACAAACAAACAAACATACATACATACATACATACATTTGTAACTATCTAGATTCTAGATCACTTCCTCGTCCCATGTATTACCCTTATTAATTTATTGATTCACCTCTATCCCATTTAATTTCATCAAATTTTATATATATATATATATATATATTATATGTTTTCCCATTGTTCCATCTTCAATAAACAAAGAAACAAACAAAATCTTATACCCAAAAAAACTGTAGGATCTATGAGAATTTGATAATCCAAGTTTATTGTTTTGACCCATTCTTGTTGATAGAAAAAGTCCCCCTATTTTTTCTCGTTGGGTCGAACTTGTTGTATTTTACTCTATTTCTCTTGCTCATCAATTTTTGACATCTTTCCAGCACAAGTTTTATTTCTGTAATTTTTTTTTCATACGTTTTGTCTCTTGTTTTTCTGGGTTTAACTGCATCAGGCTCGGTACACCCTTGCATCAGGCTCATGTTCCTTGATTCGGAATGAAAAGGGTGTTGGCCTAATGAGTAAACGTAGATCCGACAGACATAAGTCTAAGGTTCGGATAGGTTCGAATATTCAAATACAGTTAAATCAAACACCAAAATCCCTTTACTTAGGAGTATATATTAGCAGTTCAAGACGACGACAAAAGAGGGTTTCGATCAATGCCAACAATCAACATACTGTACCTGAAACTAATCTTACTGATTAATGACAAAAAGTTAACTGTTTCCTGTAATATACTCGATGCAAGTCATAAACTGAAGACAAAAATCTGCAAACGGGTTCCTATCACAAAACAATTCGTCCACTGACCTGCAAGTTTCAGACGGAAAACTTCCAGTAAAACGGTTTTTAGACAGACAAACGTTTCAAACAGACAAACGAAGGACAAATCGAACGCGGTTCAGACAGACGAAGGAAAAAAATGGGCAGTCATACCGTTTGCAAATTCAGTTTGGGAAGTGAGTTTTGCAAATTCAAACAGACCAAGAACAGAGAAAACGCAGTTCAAAATTCGAAGGAAAATGGGCAAACGAAGAACAAAAGATACGGTTGAAATTCAAATAGATGGACGAAAAGTTGTTACCATGATTGCAGTTGAAGTAAAGCGATTGCTGAAATGAAGAATATTGAATGATTCCAGTTGAAAGGAGGTTGAAAGGAAGAGAAATCGAGTATAATGATAGAATTTAACCTAAACCCTAATTAGAGGATGTGAGAGAGGGAGAGATAATGAGGAACGACTTGATGGTGTAGGCTGGTAGGGAGAAGACATAAGTTAGGCGTTTAATTTATTTATTTTTTTCTTTTTTGTTTTGCTGCAAACAATAAGAACAAATTGGTGTTAATTTGTATATCCCACTAAGAGCACACAGTTTTTATAACTTAATTTAAACTTACGGTGATATTAGACCGGTTAAAAATTGACCCGACACAAAAACTCGGCCTGAAACCGATGGAATAAAAATCCAAAAAATTTCACCCTAAAATGACCGAAATCCGAAACTAACCCGACCTAATAATAACCTGAATATTTTGGGTCAAAACATGCCCGAATACGTTACCCGTCCGAAAATAGATAAATTAAAACAAAATTTGCTATTATACATTAAGTCAGGGGTACGACGTGGATGAGAGAGTGCCGATTTTTTTGTTTTATTTTAATAATAAATTAAATAATCCCAAAATTGGTAAAGACCCTTTTTTTTGCTTACAATAAGGTGGGTGAAAATTTAGAAGTAATATTATTTGCTGCTATTTGGCTAAGATGTCGCAAATGAGGAGCCGCAAAGGAGCCTTTTTCTACTAGTGTAGGTACCGACCCAGGAAGAATCGAGACGAAAAAGACGGGTCAAACCCGACTTTGACAAATACAAGTCCAACACCCAAAACAAACTCCCCCTGCTCTCATCTTCAATCCTCATCCTCCATCACCATTTCAATTCACCTTTCATTATCACTCACCTGCATCCCCAATTCAATTCATTTTCAATCACCAACTCAATTAACCCTATTCATCATCAATCATCACCATTCTAATCTACCTCAACAACGGAGCTTCGGCATCCACAATCGACTCTGGCATTCACACATCAACACCTTCATCTCCATTATTACTCCTCTCATCTCCACCGTCATCAGCCACCGGAACCACAACCGGCGGCCACCACCTCGCAACTCTCCCCCGACATCACTTCCGATCTCCTCCATCTAATCGAGCCACCGTTGCACCACCATCCTCAGTAGACATCGACACCGCTAGTCGCTCCACCGTGCGCCATTCATCAACCACCCAGCTTCTCCGTTCTTCAATCGATTGAATCAGTTATGGCTGATGAATTGAGTTTTAATTTGGAAGTCAAAAGACGATTGAGCCCATTTCTTTTAGTTTTTTGCTTACAATAAGGTGGGTGAAAATTTAGAAGTAATATTATTTGCTGCTATTTGGCTAAGATGTCGCAAATGAGGAGCCGCAAATGAGCCTTTTTCTACTAGTGTAGGTACCGCCCCAGGAAGAATCGAGACGAAAAAGACGGGTCAAACCCGACTTTGACCAATCCAAGTCCAACTGTAACACCCCGTGTTTAACAAACGTTATTAAAGTTTTAAATCTATTGCTAAACAATCTTTAAAACAAGAAAAATATTTTACGAATAGTAAACCATCGTTTTGACAATTTAAAATAATTTTCCATCTTGCAATAAATAAGAATGATTTATCAAATTTTTAAAATAATATTTCGAGACCCGGCTACGCGAAGACGTAAACGAACGAGGGAACCACGCCCGTAAACGTGACATATAGGCTACTTAGCTAGACTAGTTTTCAACTAAGTAATGATTACTTTTAAATTATTGTCCTTATTACTATTCATCGTCTGTTTTGCACATCGTAACACCAATTCCGTTTCAAAAGTAAATATTACGGATTCCGTTATTTTATTCCGTAAATTTCATATTTCAATTTTTGAGAAAAAAACGAGCTTATCTTAACCTGTGTTAAAATTCAATTGTCGATATTTTCAAAACGTTTTTAGTTTTCTAGTTATAAAACAATCGAGGTTATTAAAATATAAATTCTCGGTAGCAAATTTACGTAAAATGGAACGAATTTTGAGAGACGGAAACAGACCCACTCTAGCCCTATCTCACGTCAATAATGACACTTCCCATCCTTGAAAATCTTCTTTGCCTACTTAATGCCAACATCTTCTTAAAAAAAAAGAAAACAAAATACTACTCTTTGCTTTCTCTTTAATACAACACCATCACCACAACAAAAAAATTATAGTACGTAGCTTTTTTCCTTTTTTTCCTTTCAACCCTTAGTCATTTCTTTTGTTCTTCATATTCCATATTTATTTTTCTTTCTTTTCTCTCTAGTAAACTTCAACACTAAAATTTTTATAATCACTTTTAAATAATTATGTTGCTTTAGTCTTAAAAACCGTCTCATTTCTCTTATTGTTTTGTGTTGGGCCGAAACATCCATAGAAGGAGGAGAAGACCTTCCGATTATCGACGATATTATCGATCCCGACAATCTTTAGTTCTTAATATCGTTATTAAATAGTAGCTAATAAGGTAACCAAGCTTTTCTTCTAACATCCTTTTTATATATAAGTATATTTATGTTACTAATATAGTAATATGCTTAGTTTAATATTTAGGCTTATTTTATGACTAACATTACTAAGTAATATATATAAAAATGTTATATGATTAATTTTAATGCTTTTTATTTTGGTTATAAGACTTATAGTAAATTTGATTTAGAGGATGTAGAGTTACTATGGGACCGAAATGTACTTGTAGCGGACTTCGATTTAATTTTTGTTATGTAGTTTCGTTTATGACTAAAATAATGCCTTGACGAAAGTTCCACTATTAAATTTCTCATCACTTTAATTTTTGTTATATAAAAGAAAATAGATAAAAATGGTTAAAAGAACCTATAAAGAATAAAATCAATTTTTGTTGTTTTTGGTATCTCTTCATTTTTTTTTATGTATTGTTTATTAATTGCATTATATTCCACTTTACTTTTGTTTTACATTTCTTGCTAATTAATTATTTGTGTATTATGGTTTTTGTTCATATTTTTATTTTGGTATTATTTGTACTTATTTATATTTTGTAACAATGTGTAAGTGGGTAACATACAAAAACATTTTGTTTTAATCACATTTTATTTCATTTTAAGAAGATGGAAACTTTAAAGGTTACATCGGATATACTAAATGAATTTATTTTACTTTGAAAATTTTACCCGATATTCATAAGTATTACAAGTAGTACCACGTCAAATTTCATAATTTTTAGATAAGTAGAAATTTAATTATGAAATTTTCATTATTTAGGTTTTAAGGAATTACGTAAATTATTTTATCACTTTAAAAATTTGGAAATAAATATGGTAATTCTAATTACAATTCAAAGTTATGTCCTGCAAATTTTCATAATTTTTCATCGATTTTTAGATCACCAAACGTAATTTACAAATATATTACTTAAAACCGAGTTTTGATCAAAATCTTGTTTACTAGTTTAAAACTTAAAAAAAAAATATATAAAATTATTAAAATATGACTTGTTAAATAAATTTTCAGAAACTATAAAATTTTTACAAAAGTATTTTATTTAACTTTAATTTTTAAATAAACTAAAGAATTGTAAAATCATTAACAAGGAATACGTTTTAATGTATAGAAACGTCAAGATTTCCAAAATCAATTACGTATGACTTAATATATATTTTTCCGAAACCTTAAGTCACAAATAGTATTTTATTATACCTTAGTCTATTTTAATAAAACCTTATTTAAAGAAATTTCGATTTAGAAATAAGTTTAAAATAAAGAAAACTTGTTTAAAGGTTATTTTTAGAAATTGACAAATGATAGGATGACACATGTCATGTGACCCTATTAAATTTTAAATCTATAATTTCTAAATTTAAATTTATAAACAAATACAAAATATATATAAGGATTTAACAAAGTAAATAAACATTTATATCCAAAATAATGTATTTAGAAATAATATACCTTCTCAAATAAATGTTGCATGATATTTGGAATAAAATGTTTCAAGTGACCATTGAGGATTAAAGTATAACACTATCACCTCGAAAGTAAGAATGTGGTAATTTGACTGTTTCAAATGAGTCCGACCAATTATTAAAGGTCACCAAATAAAATATTACTTGATCACGGGTGACTTTTATATAAAGTTTACGATACGAGTCTGGGGTCCGGATAGCTTGTGTTGGATACGTCATTGAGATGTCATCGACTGCACTTGTAATGAAAAGCAGACTCGGAGGCTGCGGTCAAAGAGTCGACCTAGTGTTTAAGGTAGTCGTCCTATGGCAGTGAGAGCTGCGGTTCAAGAGTCTGCGTAGGGTATGTGCGCATATATAGACAAGTACTTGATCAGTATTACTACCTAGGTAGCGGGGGCAGAACAGGATTCTGAAAACTGCGGGTACCCTCTTGTTGATGCAGAGAATGTAATCATCAGCTTTCATTCCACCCAGAGCCCCGTTTGAATAAACATATAATATAATTGAAGTCCGACCCAATTGAGTCTTATGGGTGAGATGTAAACCTCATAAGATCAGTTCGGTCTACGAGTTGGTAACACGGTTACTCTTATTGGTGAGATGCAAGTCAATAGGGTGTAGCGGTGGTACTAGGAGCCACGACTCGTGTATTAATCTGTTTATGTGAAAACAAATCTTTTAAAAATCAAATGGCTGCCAACGTTCCATCTTTAAAAACCTTACCGTTTTTCATCACCTCACATGCTTGTTAACTGAATTAAGGGAAACTATTTGTTAAGTGATATCCTTTAATATTTCTGTAAGCATGATATTTGTTAGTCACATGATTGTCTTATGTGTATAAAGTGATGTTAGAAGAACGGTTTGGTTGCTGTCCCGCTCAGCGTCCACTGTTTTATTTTTTTTGCAGGTAATAGACGATGGGGGGGAAATCGAGGAAGGATTGTAATAAAAATAAGTAGTGTAAAACGACAATTTATATTTCTGTACTAGTAATTCTAGACTATGTAATATTTATAGTGGCATTTTGTAATGGATCCGTAGCGATCCGGATTTCTAAAACATACTCTGATATTGTATAATTAAATGACTTAGATAATCTTCCGCATTATCTATTAAATTAAGTCATCGAAAATCCGGGTTGTTACAATTGGTATCAGAGCGACCTTGTGACCGTAAATGAGGATTGAACTTCATTTACCTAACGAGGAGCGCGCCTGGGTAGACTTACTAAATTACTAAAAACAACTTTAGGCCACTAAAATGAGAGATTCACATAGAAACAATTAAGATCCTACCAAATAATTTATCGGGGTAGAAAATAGTAAAGTGGGGAAACGCTTACCTGTGAACTTTTGTTAAGTTGTTTGCTAATTTATGTGTAAAGTGTAGTGTCGGCTCGCTAGTTAAGATAGCGATGTAAGGAGAACCAAACTCTAAGGCCACTATACTCTACCAAACCCTTCTAAAAAAAAAAAATAGGTTTAACCCTTTCGACCTCATCAATAATAGGTTGATGGCGAACCCTCCATTAGCCCCGGAACTTTACGCTTTCCATCCAGCTTTGGAGACTGTAGACTCCCACATTACGTTTCTGGAGTCGTACTTTGGCTACTATGGGGTTCAGGTGAACTCGTTGTACATTACCTGCCAGGTGCGCAGGGGATGTGCATTGATCGCCACCCTTCCTACCACTGGAGACTGGGGGTTCACCCGCTCTAGGTACCGTCGGGAGTTGGAGTTGCACCGTGCGGCAGGACTACCGGGTTACCCAGCCCGTTTTTCCTACCCTCTGGTGGCCAGCCATTTCAGGGATTTCGAGGCAGGCCTGGTGGCACTGAGGATCGCTAGTGAAGCGGCCATATCTGAGGTGATCGATGTGGATCCCGAAGAGATACCACCCCCTTCTGACTAGAGCTTGTATCGTTATGGATAACACCCCTTTTGAGGACTAGATAGCTGTAGTTATATATAACAGCCAGATCCTAGTTTGTACTGTGTTCACCACTTAGGCTTTTGCCATAGTTTGGCATAATTTTGTATAGGACCAGTGGTGGAACACCGCTCTTTTGAAGCGTGTCAATCAGCTAACTATAGATGCATGATATGTCTATATATATATATATATATATATATATATATATCGTTCTGTTTAAAAAAAATTTAAACCTTTTCGTTATCGCTTAATTTATTTTCGCTCGTATCTATTTCTTCTTATAAAAATTGTTATTATTTACGAAAACAGTAATTTTGTTTCTTTCTTAATTTTCCAAGTATTCCGGATTAGAATCATGTGAGGGAGCGAGAGGTAGAGTCATATTTGAAGAATTATATTTTACGTAACCTTATCTTAGAATATCACATTACCAAACTTTGGAGAATTTATTTTTAACTTTTGAGGATCATTTACAGCCTAATGAAGCCAGTTAACCAAAACTTGGACATGACCCCTGAAGGGAGAAACAAGTTTAACAAATGGCTAGCCGCAAAGAAGGCCGCAGAATATGCCAGAAGAGATGAGCAAACCAACTGGATTAATAAAGCCCAAGAGTTTAAGTTTCATTTCAAACCCTTCGAATACGAATTGATTAGTAAGAGAAGTCAACTATTAGACGCTAACGTCAATTTTAAGAGATTTGGACCAGACTACTATGAAGGAACAGTAGCTGCCCATGGGTATTGGTGCAGAGATATGGAGTTAGGATTTCGTTATGCCAAAGTGCCTGATGAATGGAAAACCCTTTTTGCTATAGATTTTCTTGGGGATAAATATAAAGATTGGTGGCAAGGGAAACGACCACCTAACGGATTTTATGTTAAGTGGGACGAGTTTAAAATACCATTGTACTATTTTGCTAAAGGTTTAGATAGAAAGCTTGTAAAACCTACAACACCATAGTTATACTCTGTAACCCGAATAAAGAATGTAAACTACTCCAGTACTATGTTGTAAAATTTCTGAAGAATGATATATATATTTATATATAATTTTGGCACCTACTTGAATGGTCTTGTGTATGAATCTTGGATTTTAGTAACCATTGCGCTTTGACGAAATCACAGATGACGAGAAACGGAAACAACCAAGAAGAAGCAAGACGTCAACACTTCGAAGATGTTATTACTGGAATGGTCAATCAGCTAGCCACAACCCAAACCCTCCTAACCCAAGTAGTGGCTGATAACCATCAGAACCGTAACCCTAACCGTCAGTCAGCCTTTGAGAAGTTCTCCAAGCACCGACCCTCTACCTATTCCGGATCAGACAACCCAACCGATCTCTTTGAATGGTTAGAAGAGATGGAAAAACTTTTGAAACTTAGCCACACACCTGCTGAGGAAATGGTGGAGGTAACAACCTACTTTTTGAAAGAAGAAGCCAACAGTTGGTGGAGGATTGCTAAGGAAGGACATGTTGCTACACCCGGAGCCGGTTGGGCAGATTTTAAGAAAAGGATTGAGGATAAGTTTTACCCTGCCGCAATGAGGTGGCAGAAGGAACAAGAATTTAACCAGTTAGAAATGGGACATATGACCTTACATGACTATACCAAGAAATATGAGGAGTTATCCAAGTTTTCTAAGAGACTAGTGCCAGATGAACCCTCTAGGATTGCCCAGTATGTTCGAGGAATGGAAACTGAGTTAGGAAAGATTATGTCAGGGCTTGACTTTGATACTTTTCAGAAAGCTTATGAGAAAGCCTTAATTGTGAACAATGTGATCCAAGCTGATAAAAAGAAGAAGAAACCCTTTATTCCCACCGTATCACCATCGAGTTTTATTCAGAAACCCTTTTTCAACAGAAACAATTCTAACCATAACAATTTCAAGAAACCTGTCTTTAAGAACAGCTACCAGGAACCTAACTACCAAAATACTAGCCGAACCAACAATACCTCTTTCACCAAGCCACCACAAGCAAGAGATGCTGCAACCTGTTTTCTGTGCAAACGCCCTGCTCACCCTAACAAACAGTGTAACGGTCAACCAATCACATGCTTCTACTGTAAAGTGGAGGGACATAAGTCATTTCAGTGTCCGAAGAAGTCAGGGACTAATGCAAACCAAGGACCGCCATTTGCAAGGATTCAGGGAAAGGTCTATGCCTTGACAGAGATGGACGCCGAGGAATTTGAGGATGTCGATGTTATCTCTGGTATGTTTTCAATTAACTCATGTTTGGCACGTGTGTTGTTCGACACGGGGGCATCTTTATCCCACGTATCACCCTCTTTTGCCACCCGAGCGAACTTATCCAACCCTGTGAGCATAGATGCGTCAATATCCTTACCTAACGGCCAAGTTGTGAGTTGTGACGTATTATTTGAGAATGTACCTATTACCATTTTGAAATCTACCTTTTTAGCCAACCTAATAAGTTTTGACCTTCCGAATTTTGATGTTATTCTTGGAATGGACTGGTTAGGTAAGTACCATGCTCAGTTTGAGTGTAGGGATCAGAAAATAACTTTGAGAAGCCCACTTGGAGAGCGGGTATCCTATAGAGGTTTGAAATCAAATCAAAAGACTAAGTTAGTGTCAGTAATGAAGTTAATGAGTTTGCGTCGAAAAGGATGTCCGATATATCTTTGTAATATTACTAAAGAGGAGGAGATGATGGAAATTGGTGACATACCCATTGTGAGGGAGTTTCCAGATGTTTTTCCTGAGGACTTACCTGGAGTGCCACCCTTGAGAGACGTAGAATTTACTATCGATCTTGTACCAGGGACAGCCCCTATCTCTAAATCACCTTATAGGATGGCCCCTATAGAACTTCAAGAATTGAAAAAGCAATTAGAAGAAATGTTGGAAAAAGGATTTATTAGACCGAGCGCATCACCTTGGGGAGCACCTGTACTTTTTGTTAAAAAGAAGGATGGTAGCATGAGGCTCTGTATTGACTACAGAGAACTAAATAAGGTAACCATTAAGAACCGTTATCCTCTACCTAGGATAGACGATTTGTTTGATCAACTTAAGGGAGCCAGTATATTTTCCAAGATTGACCTAAGGTCAGGATATCATCAGATTTCAGTCAGAGAGGAGGATATTCAAAAGACCGCCTTCAGATCTCGTTATGGTCATTATGAGTTTCGAGTTATGCCGTTTGGACTAACAAACGCACCAGCAATCTTCATGGATCAGATGAACAGGACATTCCACGAATATTTGGATACTTGTGTAGTAGTATTTATCGACGACATTTTGGTATATTCTAAGGACCATGTTGCACATGAAAAGCACCTACGGACTATCCTGAATATTTTGAGGAAATGCAAGTGGTACGCTAAATTGTCTAAATGTGAATTTTGGTTACACGAAGTCGCATTTTTGGGACATGTCATTTCTAAGGACGGAATTCAAGTAGACCCTGCTAAAATTGATGCTGTCAAGGAATGGCAAGCACCGAAGAGTGTGACCGAGGTCAGGAGTTTTCTAGGACTTGCGGGGTACTATAGGAGATTTGTACCCGACTTTTCGAGGATATCAAGGCCTATGACAAAGTTACTTCAGAAGGAGTCAAAATATATTTGGACCAAAGAATGCGAGAACGCTTTCCAAGATCTTAAGGAAAGATTGACTACTGCACCGATTTTAACTTTACCAACTGATGGAGAGGAGTATGAAGTCTACAGTGACGCATCGCTTAACGGTTTAGGGTGTGTACTTATGCAGAAAAGAAAAGTTATAGCCTATGCCTCGAGACAATTAAAGATTCATGAAAGGAATTACCCAACTCATGATTTAGAATTAGCCGCCGTTGTCTTCGCTCTAAAGATTTGGAGACATTATTTGTATGGGGTTAGTTGTAAGTTTTACACTGACCATAAGAGTCTCAAGTATATATTTACTCAGAAAGAGTTGAACATGAGGCGACGCAGATGGTTAGAACTAATTAAGGATTACAATATCGAACTATTATATCATGAAGGGAAAGCCAATGTGGTGGCTGACGCCTTGAGCAGAAAGAAAAGTCATTCGATTAGTACGTTGATTCATGATTTGGAGAAACTTGACATAGAGGTAGTTACGCCTGGAGATATAACACTATCTAACATGGTGGTTGAGCCTGATTTATTCCATGAACTAAGAGCCATTCAATGGGAAGACCCAGAACTAATAAAACTGCGAGAAGAAGTTCAAACGGGTGAAAAGGAAGATTTCACCATTCATCAAGATGGAAGCTTGAGATTTAAGGGTAGATGGTGTGTGCCAAGTCATGATGTTTTGAGGAATAAGATTCTGAGTGAAGCTCATAGTTCTAAGTATTCTATGCACCCAGGATCAGACAAGATGTATAGAGATTTGAAACAACGATTCTGGTGGTCAGGCATGAAACGGAATGTGGCCGAGTTTGTGGCTAGATGTCTTATTTGTCAGAAGGTGAAGATTGAACACCAGAGACCCGGAGGTCTGTTACAACCACTTGATATACCTAGAGAAAAATGGAGTTCTATTTCCATGGATTTTGTTATGGGCTTGCCAAGAACACAGAACCAAAAGGACGCTATTTGGGTAATAGTTGATAGATTAACTAAAGTTGCACATTTTGTCCCCATAAAAGAAAATTGGAGATTGGAACAATTTGCAGAGGCCTATACAGCTGAGGTGGTAAGACTTCACGGAGTACCCGAAGAAATCATCTCTGATCGAGACCCGAGATTTGTGTCAAATTTTTGGAAGCAGTTACAAGAACTGTTAGGTAGTAAGATTAAGATGAGTACAGCCTTTCACCCACAAACTGATGGTCAAACGGAAAGGACTATCCAGACCCTTGAGGATATGTTACGGGCATGTACCCTAGAATTTCCAGGAAGTTGGGAGAAAAACCTTCCGTTGATAGAATTTTCATACAACAATAGTTACCATGCAAGTTTGGGATGTGCTCCTTTCGAAGCTTTATATGGTAGAAAGTGTAGAAGCCCAGTATGTTGGGATGACGCTAGTGACAATGTCGGTTTGGGACCTCAGATTGTCCAAGACCAGATCCAACATATCAAAGTGATTCGAGAAAAGCTCCAAGCAGCACAGGATAGACAGAAAGCGTATGCAAATACGCGTAGACGACCCGTGGAATTCGAGGTAGGAGAAAAAGTATTTCTCAAGGTTGCACCAATGAAAGGAGTGAGAAGATTTGGAGTTAAGGGAAAGTTGAGCCCTAAGTATATAGGACCATACGAAGTTCTTAATAAAGTTGGCGAAGTGGCATACCGTTTAGATTTACCCACCGACTTGGAGAGAGTCCATAATGTGTTTCATGTATCCCAATTAAGGAGGTATAGGAGTGACCCATCACACATTACTACACCCGATGCAATATCCCTAGAACCAAACCTTGTTTATTCGGAGAGACCCGTTCGAATCCTGGAAAAGGAAGTACGTACCTTAAGAAAGAGAGTAGTGCCCCTTGTGAAAGTGTTATGGAGAGGTCAGAAATACGAACAAGCCACGTGGGAGACTGAGGCCTCAATGCGAGAGAAACACCCACAACTTTTTGATCAAGGTAGAATGTTAAACCCGAATCGAACCGTTAAGTTATACCGGAAATTTCGAGGACGAAATTATTTTAAGGAGGGGAGACTGTAACACCCCGTGTTTAACAAACGTTATTAAAGTTTTAAATCTATTGCTAAACAATCTTTAAAACAAGAAAAATATTTTACGAATAGTAAACCATCGTTTTGACAATTTAAAATAATTTTCCATCTTGCAATAAATAAGAATGATTTATCAAATTTTTAAAATAATATTTCGAGACCCAGCTACGCGAAGACGTAAACGAACGACGGAACCACGCCCGTAACCGTGACATATAGGCTACTTAGCTAGACTAGTTTTCAACTAAGTAATGATTACTTTTAAATTATTGTCCTTATTACTATTCATCGTCTGTTTTGCACATCGTAACACCAATTCCGTTTCAAAAGTAAATATTACGGATTCCGTTATTTTATTCCGTAAATTTCATATTTCAATTTTTGAGAAAAAAACGAGCTTATCTTAACCCGTGTTAAAATTCAATTGTCGATATTTTCAAAACGTTTTTAGTTTTCTAGTTATAAAACAATCGAGGTTATTAAAATATAAATTCTCGGTAGCAAATTTACGTAAAATGGAACGAATTTTGAGAGACGGAAACAGACCCACTCTAGCCCTATCTCACGTCAATAATGACACTTCCCATCCTTGAAAATCTTCTTTGCCTACTTAATGCCAACATCTTCTTAAAAAAAAAAGGAAACAAAATACTACTCTTTGCTTTCTCTTTAATACAACACCATCACCACAACAAAAAAATTATAGTACGTAGCTTTTTTCCTTTTTTTCCTTTCAACCCTTAGTCATTTCTTTTGTTCTTCATATTCCATATTTATTTTTCTTTCTTTTCTCTCTAGTAAACTTCAACACTAAAATTTTTATAATCACTTTTAAATAATTATGTTGCTTTAGTCTTAAAAACCGTCTCATTTCTCTTATTGTTTTGTGTTGGGCCGAAACATCCATAGAAGGAGGAGAAGACCTTCCGATTATCGACGATATTATCGATCCCGACAATCTTTAGTTCTTAATATCGTTATTAAATAGTAGCTAATAAGGTAACCAAGCTTTTCTTCTAACATCCTTTTTATATATAAGTATATTTATGTTACTAATATAGTAATATGCTTAGTTTAATATTTAGGCTTATTTTATGACTAACATTACTAAGTAATATATATAAAAATGTTATATGATTAATTTTAATGCTTTTTATTTTGGTTATAAGACTTATAGTAAATTTGATTTAGAGGACGTAGAGTTACTATGGGACCGAAATGTACTTGTAGCGGACTTCGATTTAATTTTCGTTATGTAGTTTCGTTTATGACTAAAATAATGCCTTGACGAAAGTTCCACTATTAAATTTCTCATCACTTTAATTTTTGTTATATAAAAGAAAATAGATAAAAATGGTTAAAAGAACCTATAAAGAATAAAATCAATTTTTGTTGTTTTTGGTATCTCTTCATTTTTTTTATGTATTGTTTATTAATTACATTATATTCCACTTTACTTTTGTTTTACATTTCTTGCTAATTAATTATTTGTGTATTATGGTTTTTGTTCATATTTTTATTTTGGTATTATTTGTACTTATTTATATTTTGTAACAATGTGTAAGTGGGTAACATACAAAAACATTTTGTTTTAATCATATTTTATTTCATTTTAAGAAGATGGAAACTTTAAAGGTTACATCGGATATACTAAATGAATTTATTTTACTTTGAAAATTTTACCCGATATTCATAAGTATTACAAGTAGTACCACGTCAAATTTCATAATTTTTAGATAAGTAGAAATTTAATTATGAAATTTTCATTATTTAGGTTTTAAGGAATTACGTAAATTATTTTATCACTTTAAAAATTTGGAAATAAATATGGTAATTCTAATTACAATTCAAAGTTATGTCCTGCAAATTTTCATAATTTTTCATCGATTTTTAGATCACCAAACGTAATTTACAAATATATTACTTAAAACCGAGTTTTGATAAAAATCTTGTTTACTAGTTTAAAACTTAAAAAAAAAATATATAAAATTATTAAAATATGACTTGTTAAATAAATTTTCAGAAACTATAAAATTTTTACAAAAGTATTTTATTTAACTTTAATTTTTAAATAAACTAAAGAATTGTAAAATCATTAACAAGGAATACGTTTTAATGTATAGAAACGTCAAGATTTCCAAAATCAATTACGTATGACTTAATATATATTTTTCCGAAACCTTAAGTCACAAATAGTATTTTATTATACCTTAGTCTATTTTAATAAAACCTTATTTAAAGAAATTTCGATTTAGAAATAAGTTTAAAATAAAGAAAACTTGTTTAAAGGTTATTTTTAGAAATTGACAAATGATAGGATGACACATGTCATGTGACCCTATTAAATTTTAAATCTATAATTTCTAAATTTAAATTTATAAACAAATACAAAATATATATAAGGATTTAACAAAGTAAATAAACATTTATATCCAAAATAATGTATTTAGAAATAATATACCTTCTCAAATAAATGTTGCATGATATTTGGAATAAAATGTTTCAAGTGACCATTGAGGATTAAAGTATAACACTATCACCTCGAAAGTAAGAATGTGGTAATTTGACTGTTTCAAATGAGTCCGACCAATTATTAAAGGTCACCAAATAAAATATTACTTGATCACGGGTGACTTTTATATAAAGTTTACGATACGAGTCTGGGGTCCGGATAGCTTGTGTTGGATACGTCATTGAGATGTCATCGACTGCACTTGTAATGAAAAGCAGACTCGGAGGCTGCGGTCAAAGAGTCGACCTAGTGTTTAAGGTAGTCGTCCTATGGCAGTGAGAGCTGCGGTTCAAGAGTCTGCGTAGGGTATGTGCGCATATATAGACAAGTACTTGATCAGTATTACTACCTAGGTAGCGGGGGCAGAACAGGATTCTGAAAACTGCGGGTACCCTCTTGTTGATGCAGAGAATGTAATCATCAGCTTTCATTCCACCCAGAGCCCCGTTTGAATAAACATATAATATAATTGAAGTCCGACCCAATTGAGTCTTATGGGTGAGATGTAAACCTCATAAGATCAGTTCGGTCTACGAGTTGGTAACACGGTTACTCTTATTGGTGAGATGCAAGTCAATAGGGTGTAGCGGTGGTACTAGGAGCCACGACTCGTGTATTAATCTGTTTATGTGAAAACAAATCTTTTAAAAATCAAATGGCTGCCAACGTTCCATCTTTAAAAACCTTACCGTTTTTCATCACCTCACATGCTTGTTAACTGAATTAAGGGAAACTATTTGTTAAGTGATATCCTTTAATATTTCTGTAAGCATGATATTTGTTAGTCACATGATTGTCTTATGTGTATAAAGTGATGTTAGAAGAACGGTTTGGTTGCTGTCCCGCTCAGCGTCCACTGTTTTATTTTTTTTGCAGGTAATAGACGATGGGGGGGGGGAAATCGAGGAAGGATTGTAATAAAAATAAGTAGTGTAAAACGACAATTTATATTTCTGTACTAGTAATTCTAGACTATGTAATATTTATAGTCGCATTTTGTAATGGATCCGTAGCGATCCGGATTTCTAAAACATACTCTGATATTGTATAATTAAATGACTTAGATAATCTTCCGCATTATCTATTAAATTAAGTCATCGAAAATCCGGGTTGTTACAATTGGTATCAGAGCGACCTTGTGACCGTAAATGAGGATTGAACTTCATTTACCTAACGAGGAGCGCGCCTGGGTAGACTTACTAAATTACTAAAAACAACTTTAGGCCACTAAAATGAGAGATTCACATAGAAACAATTAAGATCCTACCAAATAATTTATCGGGGTAGAAAATAGTAAAGTGGGGAAACGCTTACCTGTGAACTTTTGTTAAGTTGTTTGCTAATTTATGTGTAAAGTGTAGTGTCGGCTCGCTAGTTAAGATAGCGATGTAAGGAGAACCAAACTCTAAGGCCACTATACTCTACCAAACCCTTCTAAAAAAAAAAATAGGTTTAACCCTTTCGACCTCATCAATAATAGGTTGATGGCGAACCCTCCATTAGCCCCGGAACTTTACGCTTTCCATCCAGCTTTGGAGACTGTAGACTCCCACATTACGTTTCTGGAGTCGTACTTTGGCTACTATGGGGTTCAGGTGAACTCGTTGTACATTACCTGCCAGGTGCGCAGGGGATGTGCATTGATCGCCACCCTTCCTACCACTGGAGACTGGGGGTTCACCCGCTCTAGGTACCGTCGGGAGTTGGAGTTGCACCGTGCGGCAGGACTACCGGGTTACCCAGCCCGTTTTTCCTACCCTCTGGTGGCCAGCCATTTCAGGGATTTCGAGGCAGGCCTGGTGGCACTGAGGATCGCTAGTGAAGCGGCCATATCTGAGGTGATCGATGTGGATCCCGAAGAGATACCACCCCCTTCTGACTAGAGCTTGTATCGTTATGGATAACACCCCTTTTGAGGACTAGATAGCTGTAGTTATATATAACAGCCAGATCCTAGTTTGTACTGTGTTCACCACTTAGGCTTTTGCCATAGTTTGGCATAATTTTGTATAGGACCAGTGGTGGAACACCGCTCTTTTGAAGCGTGTCAATCAGCTAACTATAGATGCATGATATGTCTATATATATATATATATATATATATATATATATATATCGTTCTGTTTAAAAAAAATTTAAACCTTTTCGTTATCGCTTAATTTATTTTCGCTCGTATCTATTTCTTCTTATAAAAATTGTTATTATTTACGAAAACAGTAATTTTGTTTCTTTCTTAATTTTCCAAGTATTCCGGATTAGAATCATGTGAGGGAGCGAGAGGTAGAGTCATATTTGAAGAATTATATTTTACGTAACCTTATCTTAGAATATCACATTACCAAACTTTGGAGAATTTATTTTTAACTTTTGAGGATCATTTACAGCCTAATGAAGCCAGTTAACCAAAACTTGGACATGACCCCTGAAGGGAGAAACAAGTTTAACAAATGGCTAGCCGCAAAGAAGGCCGCAGAATATGCCAGAAGAGATGAGCAAACCAACTGGATTAATAAAGCCCAAGAGTTTAAGTTTCATTTCAAACCCTTCGAATACGAATTGATTAGTAAGAGAAGTCAACTATTAGACGCTAACGTCAATTTTAAGAGATTTGGACCAGACTACTATGAAGGAACAGTAGCTGCCCATGGGTATTGGTGCAGAGATATGGAGTTAGGATTTCGTTATGCCAAAGTGCCTGATGAATGGAAAACCCTTTTTGCTATAGATTTTCTTGGGGATAAATATAAAGATTGGTGGCAAGGGAAACGACCACCTAACGGATTGTATGTTAAGTGGGACGAGTTTAAAATACCATTGTACTATTTTGCTAAAGGTTTAGATAGAAAGCTTGTAAAACCTACAACACCATAGTTATACTCTGTAACCCGAATAAAGAATGTAAACTACTCCAGTACTATGTTGTAAAATTTCTGAAGAATGATATATATATTTATATATAATTTTGGCACCTACTTGAATGGTCTTGTGTATGAATCTTGGATTTTAGTAACCATTGCGCTTTGACGAAATCACAGATGACGAGAAACGGAAACAACCAAGAAGAAGCAAGACGTCAACACTTCGAAGATGTTATTACTGGAATGGTCAATCAGTTAGCCACAACCCAAACCCTCCTAACCCAAGTAGTGGCTGATAACCATCAGAACCGTAACCCTAACCGTCAGTCAGCCTTTGAGAAGTTCTCCAAGCACCGACCCTCTACCTATTCCGGATCAGACAACCCAACCGATCTCTTTGAATGGTTAGAAGAGATGGAAAAACTTTTGAAACTTAGCCACACACCTGCTGAGGAAATGGTGGAGGTAACAACCTACTTTTTGAAAGAAGAAGCCAACAGTTGGTGGAGGATTGCTAAGGAAGGACATGTTGCTACACCCGGAGCCGGTTGGGCAGATTTTAAGAAAAGGATTGAGGATAAGTTTTACCCTGCCGCAATGAGGTGGCAGAAGGAACAAGAATTTAACCAGTTAGAAATGGGACATATGACCTTACATGACTATACCAAGAAATATGAGGAGTTATCCAAGTTTTCTAAGAGACTAGTGCCAGATGAACCCTCTAGGATTGCCCAGTATGTTCGAGGAATGGAAACTGAGTTAGGAAAGATTATGTCAGGGCTTGACTTTGATACTTTTCAGAAAGCTTATGAGAAAGCCTTAATTGTGAACAATGTGATCCAAGCTGATAAAAAGAAGAAGAAACCCTTTATTCCCACCGTATCACCATCGAGTTTTATTCAGAAACCCTTTTTCAACAGAAACAATTCTAACCATAACAATTTCAAGAAACCTGTCTTTAAGAACAGCTACCAGGAACCTAACTACCAAAATACTAGCCGAACCAACAATACCTCTTTCACCAAGCCACCACAAGCAAGAGATGCTGCAACCTGTTTTCTGTGCAAACGCCCTGCTCACCCTAACAAACAGTGTAACGGTCAACCAATCACATGCTTCTACTGTAAAGTGGAGGGACATAAGTCATTTCAGTGTCCGAAGAAGTCAGGGACTAATGCAAACCAAGGACCGCCATTTGCAAGGATTCAGGGAAAGGTCTATGCCTTGACAGAGATGGACGCCGAGGAATTTGAGGATGTCGATGTTATCTCTGGTATGTTTTCAATTAACTCATGTTTGGCACGTGTGTTGTTCGACACGGGGGCATCTTTATCCCACGTATCACCCTCTTTTGCCACCCGAGCGAACTTATCCAACCCTGTGAGCATAGATGCGTCAATATCCTTACCTAACGGCCAAGTTGTGAGTTGTGACGTATTATTTGAGAATGTACCTATTACCATTTTGAAATCTACCTTTTTAGCCAACCTAATAAGTTTTGACCTTCCGAATTTTGATGTTATTCTTGGAATGGACTGGTTAGGTAAGTACCATGCTCAGTTTGAGTGTAGGGATCAGAAAATAACTTTGAGAAGCCCACTTGGAGAGCGGGTATCCTATAGAGGTTTGAAATCAAATCAAAAGACTAAGTTAGTGTCAGTAATGAAGTTAATGAGTTTGCGTCGAAAAGGATGTCCGATATATCTTTGTAATATTACTAAAGAGGAGGAGATGATGGAAATTGGTGACATACCCATTGTGAGGGAGTTTCCAGATGTTTTTCCTGAGGACTTACCTGGAGTGCCACCCTTGAGAGACGTAGAATTTACTATCGATCTTGTACCAGGGACAGCCCCTATCTCTAAATCACCTTATAGGATGGCCCCTATAGAACTTCAAGAATTGAAAAAGCAATTAGAAGAAATGTTGGAAAAAGGATTTATTAGACCGAGCGCATCACCTTGGGGAGCACCTGTACTTTTTGTTAAAAAGAAGGATGGTAGCATGAGGCTCTGTATTGACTACAGAGAACTAAATAAGGTAACCATTAAGAACCGTTATCCTCTACCTAGGATAGACGATTTGTTTGATCAACTTAAGGGAGCCAGTATATTTTCCAAGATTGACCTAAGGTCAGGATATCATCAGATTTCAGTCAGAGAGGAGGATATTCAAAAGACCGCCTTCAGATCTCGTTATGGTCATTATGAGTTTCGAGTTATGCCGTTTGGACTAACAAACGCACCAGCAATCTTCATGGATCAGATGAACAGGACATTCCACGAATATTTGGATACTTGTGTAGTAGTATTTATCGACGACATTTTGGTATATTCTAAGGACCATGTTGCACATGAAAAGCACCTACGGACTATCCTGAATATTTTGAGGAAATGCAAGTGGTACGCTAAATTGTCTAAATGTGAATTTTGGTTACACGAAGTCGCATTTTTGGGACATGTCATTTCTAAGGACGGAATTCAAGTAGACCCTGCTAAAATTGATGCTGTCAAGGAATGGCAAGCACCGAAGAGTGTGACCGAGGTCAGGAGTTTTCTAGGACTTGCGGGGTACTATAGGAGATTTGTACCCGACTTTTCGAGGATATCAAGGCCTATGACAAAGTTACTTCAGAAGGAGTCAAAATATATTTGGACCAAAGAATGCGAGAACGCTTTCCAAGATCTTAAGGAAAGATTGACTACTGCACCGATTTTAACTTTACCAACTGATGGAGAGGAGTATGAAGTCTACAGTGACGCATCGCTTAACGGTTTAGGGTGTGTACTTATGCAGAAAAGAAAAGTTATAGCCTATGCCTCGAGACAATTAAAGATTCATGAAAGGAATTACCCAACTCATGATTTAGAATTAGCCGCCGTTGTCTTCGCTCTAAAGATTTGGAGACATTATTTGTATGGGGTTAGTTGTAAGTTTTACACTGACCATAAGAGTCTCAAGTATATATTTACTCAGAAAGAGTTGAACATGAGGCGACGCAGATGGTTAGAACTAATTAAGGATTACAATATCGAACTATTATATCATGAAGGGAAAGCCAATGTGGTGGCTGACGCCTTGAGCAGAAAGAAAAGTCATTCGATTAGTACGTTGATTCATGATTTGGAGAAACTTGATATAGAGGTAGTTACGCCTGGAGATATAACACTATCTAACATGGTGGTTGAGCCTGATTTATTCCATGAACTAAGAGCCATTCAATGGGAAGACCCAGAACTAATAAAACTGCGAGAAGAAGTTCAAACGGGTGAAAAGGAAGATTTCACCATTCATCAAGATGGAAGCTTGAGATTTAAGGGTAGATGGTGTGTGCCAAGTCATGATGTTTTGAGGAATAAGATTCTGAGTGAAGCTCATAGTTCTAAGTATTCTATGCACCCAGGATCAGACAAGATGTATAGAGATTTGAAACAACGATTCTGGTGGTCAGGCATGAAACGGAATGTGGCCGAGTTTGTGGCTAGATGTCTTATTTGTCAGAAGGTGAAGATTGAACACCAGAGACCCGGAGGTCTGTTACAACCACTTGATATACCTAGAGAAAAATGGAGTTCTATTTCCATGGATTTTGTTATGGGCTTGCCAAGAACACAGAACCAAAAGGACGCTATTTGGGTAATAGTTGATAGATTAACTAAAGTTGCACATTTTGTCCCCATAAAAGAAAATTGGAGATTGGAACAATTTGCAGAGGCCTATACAGCTGAGGTGGTAAGACTTCACGGAGTACCCGAAGAAATCATCTCTGATCGAGACCCGAGATTTGTGTCAAATTTTTGGAAGCAGTTACAAGAACTGTTAGGTAGTAAGATTAAGATGAGTACAGCCTTTCACCCACAAACTGATGGTCAAACGGAAAGGACTATCCAGACCCTTGAGGATATGTTACGGGCATGTACCCTAGAATTTCCAGGAAGTTGGGAGAAAAACCTTCCGTTGATAGAATTTTCATACAACAATAGTTACCATGCAAGTTTGGGATGTGCTCCTTTCGAAGCTTTATATGGTAGAAAGTGTAGAAGCCCAGTATGTTGGGATGACGCTAGTGACAATGTCGGTTTGGGACCTCAGATTGTCCAAGACCAGATCCAACATATCAAAGTGATTCGAGAAAAGCTCCAAGCAGCACAGGATAGACAGAAAGCGTATGCAAATACGCGTAGACGACCCGTGGAATTCGAGGTAGGAGAAAAAGTATTTCTCAAGGTTGCACCAATGAAAGGAGTGAGAAGATTTGGAGTTAAGGGAAAGTTGAGCCCTAAGTATATAGGACCATACGAAGTTCTTAATAAAGTTGGCGAAGTGGCATACCGTTTAGATTTACCCACCGACTTGGAGAGAGTCCATAATGTGTTTCATGTATCCCAATTAAGGAGGTATAGGAGTGACCCATCACACATTACTACACCCGATGCAATATCCCTAGAACCAAACCTTGTTTATTCGGAGAGACCCGTTCGAATCCTGGAAAAGGAAGTACGTACCTTAAGAAAGAGAGTAGTGCCCCTTGTGAAAGTGTTATGGAGAGGTCAGAAATACGAACAAGCCACGTGGGAGACTGAGGCCTCAATGCGAGAGAAACACCCACAACTTTTTGATCAAGGTAGAATGTTAAACCCGAATCGAACCGTTAAGTTATACCGGAAATTTCGAGGACGAAATTATTTTAAGGAGGGGAGACTGTAACACCCCGTGTTTAACAAACGTTATTAAAGTTTTAAATCTATTGCTAAACAATCTTTGAAACAAGAAAAATATTTTACGAATAGTAAACCATCGTTTTGACAATTTAAAATAATTTTCCATCTTGCAATAAATAAGAATGATTTATCAAATTTTTAAAATAATATTTCGAGACCCGGCTACGCGAAGACGTAAACGAACGACGGAACCACGCCCGTAAACGTGACATATAGGCTACTTAGCTAGACTAGTTTTCAACTAAGTAATGATTACTTTTAAATTATTGTCCTTATTACTATTCATCGTCTGTTTTGCACATCGTAACACCAATTCCGTTTCAAAAGTAAATATTACGGATT
The DNA here is from genome assembly GCA_958450325.1 of Agrostemma githago. Classification (NCBI taxonomy): domain Eukaryota; kingdom Viridiplantae; phylum Streptophyta; class Magnoliopsida; order Caryophyllales; family Caryophyllaceae; genus Agrostemma; species Agrostemma githago. The sequence goes on from OY288243.1 coordinate 56,754,787, forward strand.
CCGTTATTTTATTCCGTAAATTTCATATTTCAATTTTTGAGAAAAAAACGAGCTTATCTTAACCCGTGTTAAAATTCAATTGTCGATATTTTCAAAACGTTTTTAGTTTTCTAGTTATAAAACAATCGAGGTTATTAAAATATAAATTCTCGGTAGCAAATTTACGTAAAATGGAACGAATTTTGAGAGACGGAAACAGACCCACTCTAGCCCTATCTCACGTCAATAATGACACTTCCCATCCTTGAAAATCTTCTTTGCCTACTTAATGCCAACATCTTCTTAAAAAAAAAGGAAACAAAATACTACTCTTTGCTTTCTCTTTAATACAACACCATCACCACAACAAAAAAATTATAGTACGTAGCTTTTTTCCTTTTTTTCCTTTCAACCCTTAGTCATTTCTTTTGTTCTTCATATTCCATATTTATTTTTCTTTCTTTTCTCTCTAGTAAACTTCAACACTAAAATTTTTATAATCACTTTTAAATAATTATGTTGCTTTAGTCTTAAAAACCGTCTCATTTCTCTTATTGTTTTGTGTTGGGCCGAAACATCCATAGAAGGAGGAGAAGACCTTCCGATTATCGACGATATTATCGATCCCGACAATCTTTAGTTCTTAATATCGTTATTAAATAGTAGCTAATAAGGTAACCAAGCTTTTCTTCTAACATCCTTTTTATATATAAGTATATTTATGTTACTAATATAGTAATATGCTTAGTTTAATATTTAGGCTTATTTTATGACTAACATTACTAAGTAATATATATAAAAATGTTATATGATTAATTTTAATGCTTTTTATTTTGGTTATAAGACTTATAGTAAATTTGATTTAGAGGATGTAGAGTTACTATGGGACCGAAATGTACTTGTAGCGGACTTCGATTTAATTTTCGTTATGTAGTTTCGTTTATGACTAAAATAATGCCTTGACGAAAGTTCCACTATTAAATTTCTCATCACTTTAATTTTTGTTATATAAAAGAAAATAGATAAAAATGGTTAAAAGAACCTATAAAGAATAAAATCAATTTTTGTTGTTTTTGGTATCTCTTCATTTTTTTTTATGTATTGTTTATTAATTGCATTATATTCCACTTTACTTTTGTTTTACATTTCTTGCTAATTAATTATTTGTGTATTATGGTTTTTGTTCATATTTTTATTTTGGTATTATTTGTACTTATTTATATTTTGTAACAATGTGTAAGTGGGTAACATACAAAAACATTTTGTTTTAATCACATTTTATTTCATTTTAAGAAGATGGAAACTTTAAAGGTTACATCGGATATACTAAATGAATTTATTTTACTTTGAAAATTTTACCCGATATTCATAAGTATTACAAGTAGTACCACGTCAAATTTCATAATTTTTAGATAAGTAGAAATTTAATTATGAAATTTTCATTATTTAGGTTTTAAGGAATTACGTAAATTATTTTATCACTTTAAAAATTTGGAAATAAATATGGTAATTCTAATTACAATTCAAAGTTATGTCCTGCAAATTTTCATAATTTTTCATCGATTTTTAGATCACCAAACGTAATTTACAAATATATTACTTAAAACCGAGTTTTGATCAAAATCTTGTTTACTAGTTTAAAACTTAAAAAAAAAATATATAAAATTATTAAAATATGACTTGTTAAATAAATTTTCAGAAACTATAAAATTTTTACAAAAGTATTTTATTTAACTTTAATTTTTAAATAAACTAAAGAATTGTAAAATCATTAACAAGGAATACGTTTTAATGTATAGAAACGTCAAGATTTCCAAAATCAATTACGTATGACTTAATATATATTTTTCCGAAACCTTAAGTCACAAATAGTATTTTATTATACCTTAGTCTATTTTAATAAAACCTTATTTAAAGAAATTTCGATTTAGAAATAAGTTTAAAATAAAGAAAACTTGTTTAAAGGTTATTTTTAGAAATTGACAAATGATAGGATGACACATGTCATGTGACCCTATTAAATTTTAAATCTATAATTTCTAAATTTAAATTTATAAACAAATACAAAATATATATAAGGATTTAACAAAGTAAATAAACATTTATATCCAAAATAATGTATTTAGAAATAATATACCTTCTCAAATAAATGTTGCATGATATTTGGAATAAAATGTTTCAAGTGACCATTGAGGATTAAAGTATAACACTATCACCTCGAAAGTAAGAATGTGGTAATTTGACTGTTTCAAATGAGTCCGACCAATTATTAAAGGTCACCAAATAAAATATTACTTGATCACGGGTGACTTTTATATAAAGTTTACGATACGAGTCTGGGGTCCGGATAGCTTGTGTTGGATACGTCATTGAGATGTCATCGACTGCACTTGTAATGAAAAGCAGACTCGGAGGCTGCGGTCAAAGAGTCGACCTAGTGTTTAAGGTAGTCGTCCTATGGCAGTGAGAGCTGCGGTTCAAGAGTCTGCGTAGGGTATGTGCGCATATATAGACAAGTACTTGATCAGTATTACTACCTAGGTAGCGGGGGCAGAACAGGATTCTGAAAACTGCGGGTACCCTCTTGTTGATGCAGAGAATGTAATCATCAGCTTTCATTCCACCCAGAGCCCCGTTTGAATAAACATATAATATAATTGAAGTCCGACCCAATTGAGTCTTATGGGTGAGATGTAAACCTCATAAGATCAGTTCGGTCTACGAGTTGGTAACACGGTTACTCTTATTGGTGAGATGCAAGTCAATAGGGTGTAGCGGTGGTACTAGGAGCCACGACTCGTGTATTAATCTGTTTATGTGAAAACAAATCTTTTAAAAATCAAATGGCTGCCAACGTTCCATCTTTAAAAACCTTACCGTTTTTCATCACCTCACATGCTTGTTAACTGAATTAAGGGAAACTATTTGTTAAGTGATATCCTTTAATATTTCTGTAAGCATGATATTTGTTAGTCACATGATTGTCTTATGTGTATAAAGTGATGTTAGAAGAACGGTTTGGTTGCTGTCCCGCTCAGCGTCCACTGTTTTATTTTTTTTGCAGGTAATAGACGATGGGGGGGAAATCGAGGAAGGATTGTAATAAAAATAAGTAGTGTAAAACGACAATTTATATTTCTGTACTAGTAATTCTAGACTATGTAATATTTATAGTCGCATTTTGTAATGGATCCGTAGCGATCCGGATTTCTAAAACATACTCTGATATTGTATAATTAAATGACTTAGATAATCTTCCGCATTATCTATTAAATTAAGTCATCGAAAATCCGGGTTGTTACACCAACACCCAAAACAAACTCCCCCTGCTCTCATCTTCAATCCTCATCCTCCTTCACCATTTCAATTCACCTTTCATTATCACTCACCTGCATCCCCAATTCAATTCATTTTCAATCACCAACTCAATTAACCCTATTCATCATCAATCATCACCATTCTAATCTACCTCAACAACGGAGCTTCGGCATCCACAATCGACTCTGGCATTCACGCATCAACACCTTCATCACCATTATTACTCCTCTCATCTCCACCGTCATCAGCCACCGGAACCACAACCGGCGGCCACCACCTCTCTACTCTCCCCCGACATCACTTCCGATCTCCTCCGTCTAATCGAGCCACCGTTGCACCACCATCCTCAGTAGACATCGACACCTCCAGTTGCTCCACCGTGCGCCATTCATCAACCACCCAGCTTTTCCGTTCTTCAATCGATTGAATCAGTCTTGGCTGATGAATTGGGTTTTAATTTGGAAGTCAAAAGACGATTGAGCCCATTTCTTTTAGTTTTCTTATTTCATTTAAATGAGGGATAGTTTAGTCATTTTTCTCTTGCTAGAGGTTTACAAAAACTCTCGCTTTTGTTTCTCACAGCAGGCTGATTTGGGAAGCTGTTAGTTTTGATTTTTGTAGAGAGGGTTTGGGAGTAGAGATAGTAGAACATGTAGCAGCAGCCCAACTTCCTCTATTTTTCATTTCTTCATCTTAATTTTAATTAAGTTTCTTTTAATTATTTTTATGATTTAATCATTCTGTTCTTCAACTTCCGAGTTCTTTAATTTCATCCTTTTTAGTATAATTCTTATCTCTTATCTTTTATTTATCTTTAGTTTTATATTTATGATATATTTAGTTAGTAATTAGTTTAAAGTTATAATCTTTATCGTTAATTGTGTTTTGAAAGGTTATTTTATCTTTGTGTTGTTTGTTTATATATAGTTTATGTTAGGATTAATTAAAGTTTCCTTCTTTATTATTTCATTATGTTAAATGTTGTGTTTAGTGTAATCATTTATGTGTTATGTGTTGTGTTGATTATGAGTAGTGAGTAGTGTCTTTTCTAGGGGACGATTTGACCTCGAAATGTCTATATTGTGTGCCTAAAATTCTGTATTTGGTTTGTTTGAGATATACAGAGGAGGATAGTTTGAGATTCGGGAATCGACTTATCATTGGGTTGTGTTTGAACCCTTGACCCTTGTCCACCGACGAGAGTAGGTTAGGTCTAGGTAGTAAAATTCGCCCCTTGACTTGCCTTGCCCCGTCTAGTTGAACACGGGAGTGAGAATTAGGTAGGGTACCCTAACTGTCGCTCTAGACTCTTCACCTTGGGAGAGGGGAGAGAAAGGAACGGGATTAAGACGCGCACTTAGTGGCCTAGGACCTTGGATTGGGTACCACGAGAGTGGGCTTATTCGAGTGACCCAGGAACCTGACTCGAGTGACGAGGTGATCGGGTTTTATTTAGTCGGACTACGAGCCCGAGAGGGAGGTAGTCGACCCCTAGAGGCGTTCCACTCGTCTTAATATCCCTAGCAACCCATTATCGATATTCCTTACTCATGATTATGATATGTCGGTGGTTAAGTCGGACCCTAGACTTTTAATTATCATTAGATCATTATTCTTATTAATTGTTTGATTATTAGTTTACTTTTGCATTTCTTAGTTAGCTTAATTAGTCTAATTTCACCTTTGATAATTGTTTTGCGTAGCAAATTTGTAATCCGAGACCGAACTAGTACTCATTCCCGATCTCTCTGATGATTCGACCCGACTTGCCCTTGCTATTTTAGTTTAAGTTAGTTGGTTTGTTTGGTAGTAAGATTGACGACAAATCCGACTATCAATCGGATCGGCCCGGACACGATGAGCGTCCACGACGGACCGTGCGGGTAGCCGCCGCGACTGGTCCCCGCACGGGTGCGCGCGGGTAGCGGTGTGGGCAAACGTCCACAGTTTGGCGACTCCGCTGGGGATTTGGAAACAAGTTTCCAGCGATGGTTTAACTCGAACGAGGTCGTGAAGCCCATTTCCTAGTTCTTTTTCTGTGGTCACTATAAGTTTTGGCCCTAAAAAGCTCACCCTAACTAATTTTAGGACCAATCAACCTTCTCACGGTAAGGTTCCCGGACCAGACCCACGGGGAGACCCTCGATTGACGTTCCGGCCGTCCAAGGAAGTCACACATTCCGTGAATATGCCAAACAATACGATCTAAGCAAACGGGACGACACTCACCTCCCCCGGTGACCCGTCGCCGCCAAAGCAAAGACTCTTCGTGGGCAGTAGCCTACCCTAACCTACTCTCGTCTGCATCCTGCATGAGTGTATGCCATCCTAGTTATGTGTAGCGTGTTGTGACAACCCGAATAAAACATTAAAATTTGGATTCGACCACGACAACATATTCAACTACACCCAAACTCCGTTTTCGAAAGGACATCTTTTTCAAAACCACTTTTTGACGCCGTTACTCCGGCCAAAATCAAGACTTATTATTTTCAAAGACACCTTAGCGCCATCATCCTGGCTAAATTCGCACTTACCGTTTTCGAAAATCGTTTTTAGCGCCATCAAGTTGGTCAATACAAAACTCACCATTATCAAAACAAAAAACAACGATATACCGTTATTATTGCCAATATTCAAACCAATGGGATCAAGGCGCCTAACACGGTCACATTTTCTTTTTTCACATACCGTCAGCATCACCGAAATTTCAATTAATGAAATCGAGGAATCTAACACGGTTATACCCACAAAATGCTTTTGCACGAACCCTCACTATCGCTAAAATCCCAATCAATAGGATAGAATCGACAAACACGGTCACACGTTCACGCGTTTTCAAAATTTTTAAAAAACCACCATCACCGCCTGAATTCCATAACAAGAATTTGGTCACACTTTCAAAGCACCGGCACGGACACCGTGTTTTCTCACAAACACCATCTACACCGCAAATATCGAACTCCTAACTAATAGAAGTCTTGATAACAACGCGACCCCACGAGTTTCACATGTCCTCAAAACTGGTTCTTCTACAACCAATGTTTGCAAAATCACAATTCGCATCTTCGCTATTATCAACTTTTCAACTCATGAACTCTTGACCCCAGATAGAAACACTTTTCGACATATCACAAATGATGTCGCTAAACTATTGTTATGTCGATTTCAAAAATTCAACTTTCATGAACTCATTTTTCAAATACATCCACTTTTGAAAACATCAAAACTCTTTGATTCCGAGCCGGGATCGAGATCAATTTCTTACGTGGTACAACCGTATGATTAACTATCTGTGTTAGTTATTAAGATCACCTCCGTCCGAGGTCTTACATTTTGGGTCATCTCATCTCGATAGTCCTCTTTAAATCTCACCCCGAGATTTGTGGCAAATCATCTCGTTCTAGAGATTCGAGTTTATTAGGCGTCTCACCGTATAAACCGAATGTCTAAAGCACCTGAGTCCCAAACCTGATGACCGCAAACACGCGCAAATCAAGGGTCTCATTTCCTTGTCGCTCATCTACGAGTATTTCTCGAGTCTTTACGTCATCCGGTGGATCCGTTCTCACCTTCAGCTCTGTTATGCAGACCCTAGATTGTCTTCAAACAACAACGAAAGCAATGATGACCAACTCAATGCCTTGATGAACGTGGTTCATGGCGTCTTGGGTCTAATATCGTCGATCACCTCATCCATTGATGATATCAGGCGCATGCTCGAAACCTTAGAAGAAACTGAAAGGAGGCACCACGAAAGACCAATAGAGCGAGAGTTGGTTCTTCAGCGGTGACCCGTACGTTGAGTATGCAAAGTTTGCCCCTCCCACTGAGGCTATGACCTTTCGAAAGCCTTATAGGCAGTTCACAGAGTTAGGAGAATCCTATGCCGAAGCCCTCAAGAAGTTGCAAGAGGCATGGTTGCTATGGCTTATAGGCCCGACTCCGGATCCGCCAATGGATAAGAGGGGTGCGACCTGGAATCCAAACGCCTACTCAAGCACGAGGTGTAGGACATGATCGATAAGGGAGTCTACATCCCTGTAGGGTGCCTTCGGAGATGAACCAACTTCCGCTACCGAACCAACCAAGTGGGCGACCACCCAAACGAACCTCAAGAGCCTAACCAATGAAGATTCTTCTGAAAGAGAGTGAGTCCGATCCTAGTCAAAGTCTTTTTTGTCTTAGGGTCTAGACTTAATAATATAATAAGTTTATTTTTTACATTGAGTAGGGGGTTCAGAGGGGGCATGTCCCCGTCTCCCAAGAGTCGCAAGTCGGATACGTTGTCCCCATTATTAATAAAATAAATAAACTTTTCTTTTCCTAAATATGCGCCTCGTTAAATGCTTGATTTAAAACAAAACACTTTTCGCTTACGACTCGATACTATGCCATTTATCAATAGCAATCAATTGAAACTCAAACAAGAGGGCTTCAACTAATAGTCCATCTTATTTCACTCTAACGCTTAACCCAAATCGTAGCCAATTTCCTAGCTGAAAATCCAATAACGGAAAACCACCCAATCGATACCTGGTCCTTCCCCGATGAGGACATTTTATTTGCCGACGACGAATCATGGGACCTATACTTCGATGGCGCCTCGAGCATGAGGGGCTATGGTGTAGGAATCCTTTTAATATCCCCACAAGGTGTCCACACACCCATATCAGTCAAACTAGATCTCCCAGTAACCAATAACGCGGCCGAGTACGAGGCCTGCTTAATAGGGCTAAAAGCCGCAGTAACACTAGGGATTAAAAACCTTAGAGTCCACGGAAATTCATCCTTAGTAGTCAACCAAGCCACAAGCATTTGGAAGGTTTATAGCGAAAGCCTAGCTCCATACCAAACCGAAATCGAGACAATCTCCAGAGAATTCACCGAAATTAACTTTATACACATATCCTGTGCGGAAAATCAATTTGCGGATGCATTATCCAAATTAGCCTCACTAATAAACATGCCCGACAACCTCTTCTCCATGCCCATCTGTGTAGAAAGAAGTGAACACCCGCCTATATCCACAACATAGAAACCGATGATACCTCCGAAGAACCTTGGTACAAAACAACCCTAGAATTTAAAACCGATGGATCATACCCACCCAATACCAAAAACAAAAACAAACGAGCCATAAGAATGCACGCCACTCACTACGTCCTAAAGCAAGGATTATTATACAAACGAACCCTACAAGGAGTACTCCGATCCTTAGGTGCATAGACAAAGCCCAATCCAAAAAGGTCATGAGAGAAGTACATGATGGGGAATATGGACCCCACATGAGTGCACACACACTAGCCCGTAAGATAATTAGGTTAGACTATTACTGGATAACCCTAGAAGCAGACTGTTGGCATCATGTCCGTCACTGTCACAACTGCATTATCGGGATACCAAACTTCCTACCGGACTCCCATCGGCACCACACCATACTACCTAACCTATGGTTCATAAGTCGTGCAGCCACTAGAATTATAAATACCCTCGCTAAGGATACTAGCCAAAAACGGCATTTCTGAGGAGGAGTGGAACGAACAATGTTACGATGAGTTAGTCCTCTTAGACAAGCGTAGAATACATGCACTATCGAACGTGCAAGCCTATCAACAAAGAATGCAACGAGCCTTTAACAAACGAGTTAAGTCTCAAAACATACACGAGGGAAATCTAGTGGTTAAGTCCATTAGAGCACCACTTCCCGTCGACCCTAGAGGAAAGTTCAAACCAAACTATGCGGGTTATTACCTCGTCAAGAAAATACTCATTGGAGGCGCAGTGACCATCACCGATCTAGATGGTCAAGTGTTCTTCACCCCAACCAACATGGACCAACTTAAACGTTATTACCCTTAGCTTCTTAACAACCTCATCCTGATCTCTAAACTACGGTAAAGACTCATACAAAACACTTTAAAACACTTCGCATTGATAATTGGCATAACGAGTCTTAAGTACAAAATCACTCATATTTACGAACTACGAACATAGTTTGATTCCGTTTAATCTCGAATACGTAGGCAACCTCCTCAAGGGTACAACCAAAATTAACAAAATCGATTCATCGATTCATGTGCAAATCGAAACCCATCACACGCTCTGACTAACGAGTGATTTCAATGATGAAGCACAAACGACGAGCCGAGGACGGGGTAAAAACCCGAAAGGACGCTCGGGCAAAATGAAGAATAGAGTTGCGAGCCATCGTACAAAAAAAATTGACGAGCCGAGGACGGAGTGAAAACCCGAAAGGGCGCTCCTGGCAAAATGAAGAATCGAGTTGTGAGCCACCACAAAAAGAGAAACAAAAAAAGTGCTTCTCATTAATGCAAAATTAAAAAAATCAAGCCTTTGTCGAAGACTTTACATCGAGCATATACAGCCCGGGTACTCCGAAAACAGGACAATGTGTCAAGCAAAACCTCACAAAAAACTAATACTAATACGCCACATAATATCAATTAATACAATATAATACTAACGGCTGGGCCCTACCGGTCCAACTTTCGCTTTCCCTTACCGTTCGGGTGCGCTTCTTCTGGCCCCTCACCAAGGGCCCCCTTGAATGCAAACTTCCACACTATCATCCAGTTGTGGGCCCAGCCAATTCCACTTCCCTTCTTCGTCTATACTTTTAATTGGGTCTTGTCAGTCTTGGCTCGTTTAGACGAATTGACGGTACTAGGATTGGTAACACTGTCTTTGGTCGGGCGCTTAGCGTTGTTAACTTCTATTATAGCCTCCTTATTCTGTAGCACTGCAATCTCCGCGACGTTTGACCTATCCCGCCCTGTCGGATATTCATAAACCTCCTGCCGGGCATAGGTAGGGATTATCAGTCGAACATCTTCGAGAGGAACATGATGTATACACCTCCGTCTCCAAGACATTTCGAACTTCCCAAAATAATCTTTCTCCCACAGATGGGGATTGATAACATCGGCAGTAACATCGAGAACGGTTTGCTCCCCGCCCATTTGGCGCATTAGCCTGTCCGGATAAACATAAACACACTCACCCAAGGATAATATTTGCATAGTACGGGTCCTTGGCAAGAATGGGAGCCCGATATACGTCTTGGTGTGCCACCACGGGACTGTTCACCTAATAACAACCCCTCCATCAGCCTGCAAATGAGAGTACCACTCTTCTTTAGTATAACCGACATTCTATAACGATACCACTTTCCGAGAAGCAAGCCTTTTACAGTTATAACCTTGAATAAGACGAGGCGGCTCGATTAGATATAGCCTCTCCTGTAGCCAAACCTGCACAGTACCACATAGTGTCACAACTTCGAACTAAGGCAAGTTTCGGATAAGAAAAAAATAGCAACATGGCATACCTGCAAAATGGTCTTAGAACCGCGAAAGGGAGAGCTGTGAATCCGTGCCCATGTATCGAGACACATGATAAGCTCACCCAAAATAAGCCAAGAGGGCAATTGCCCATACTCTATCTCCATTACAATGTCCAGAAGCCGAGGGTTACCTCAACCATCATGTACCAACGCATCCTCGAATAGATAATAATGTACTATCGCAATACTAAGAGTCCGCTTATGGGCTAAAGGCGAAATACAACGAGAGTCCTCCCGTGAGAACACTTTCACGAGAAGCTCTAAGTTAATGCCGTTTTCTCGAAAAAAAGCACTAGCTTCCTCCAAAAGAAGGATGTCTAACAAAAGACGAAACCGCTCTACGGGAACGTCACCTTCAATAGGTATGCAAGGATGAACCGAGTGACACCCTCCAATAGCGTCTAGCTCCTCGGGAAGAGGACAAACATCATCCCCGGGAATGCAAAAACATGGTGCTTAGCATCCCAAAAACGAGAACACACTAATAAAAAGTCATCTTGCACATTAATTTGCTTTAGCGAGAAAATAGCGGACAAACCGTCACCTAGCAAAACTTCAAGGTCACCTTTCTTGAAATGAACCATCCACCCGGTCAAAAGACGACCAAAACCCGACATGACTCAAAAATCAAACAAGAATCTATAAAGACACTTTGGGTATTAATTATTTCTAAGACGAGCACCCACAACCCGCATTTATAGCATTAATCGCACCGCAATTGAGAAATTGCAGAAAAATTCCATAACCGAGAATCAAATCGCCCTAGTCCAGGCGTCCTAGAAACGGGTCGCATGGGCTTAAATGCCTATGTTCTGGATCGTCGGCTTCCTGGCGCCTGAACCCCAGACTGTTAGCCACGCGTTGTCTCAACAAGATGCTATTCGTCAGCCTTGGACGTTAGGAACGACCTCCTAAAGTCAGTCACCCTCCTTTCAAAAGCTCGAACGCACATTACAAGAACCATGGAAGAACGAAAAGTCCCTACAGACAGTGGACAATCCATTTTCGTCCCCCAGATCCACCGGACTTAGACGTTTTTTTTTTGTTTTTTTTTTCCTTTAGAGGGTTAGCTACCCCACCTAGGCGTGTTGTAGCCTTGCGTGGCACTGTCAATATGCATTTGTAGCCCTACACAACATTGTCAATAAAACATAAAAAGTGGTCCAACTGTTTTTTTTGCACTTCGCTTTGAACATGAGCGTCATAGTCCCGAAACAATTACACCTGTCTCCAGCATTGCACACACACTCGAGCAAAATGTTTTAGTCACAAAACGTTTTATACATATTTGGCACACTTCGACTCAAATGTTTTAATCGACGTACTACTTGATCCATTTCTCGGCTCAAATTTACACATTTTAAGCATCCCAAAAAACATTTTCGCAATCCTATGTAATCCTAATGCATTTAAAACATCTTAAATTATCACAACTAAACCATGAACAAATCAAACTTGAAGTGATTACGTGTTATCTAAGCTAACATTTCGAAAACACCGCAAAATAAGTCGATCAAAGCACAAGAAGTTTCTTTAAAATATGCAAACATACAAAATCCAAATACAAACCAGGTTTACAAACTAGGGAGGACCTAGAGGCTGCAGCTACTGCCAGTACGAGCTCACTAAGGTTATTATCCAATCCTAAATCCTCCAGATCAAAGGTGGGAGACTCTGTACTACCCATGCCCGCCATCATATCCACAGTAGCCGTCTCCGTATCAGGAACCCCCCGGAAGGATCAATATCCTCGGTAATGCCAGTGGCCTGACCCTCAACCCTAACCTCCCCCTGTACCTCAACCTCAACCCTAGCTTCACCTTGTGCCGAGGTCTCACCTCGAGACCGAGCCAGCTGCTCCTTCAGCTTAGAAATTTTGATGTCCCGATACTGTAAGGACCGCACCATGCTGAGCTCAGCCGCCTCAAGCTCCTTCACCCGCATCCCCAACTGCGCTACTGTGTCCGGGACATCCTGCAAAGAAAACATAACTACCCCTTAGGAAAAGACAACACAATTAGCCTAAAACAACCCACAGGAAGGCAGTACTTACCGATCGATGTCTCGATGTGTCTCGACCCGAGGCAGCAGCCCTCCCCGTTGCGTAAGCCCGAAAGCAGTTGGCACCCTGCCATAACCGCTGATGAGAGGCCGTTGAAACCTGAACAACAAAACCAAACAAGTTAACCAACAAAGCCTAACCCTCAAAGCCGAATCCAAAGCAAAATCCCGAAACTTACCCGGTACACCTAGTCGCGCCACTTCATCCCGGCCTCCAACTCCTTCACAGAGCAAAGAGGAAGAGGCTCAGTAATGGCCACCCTGGCTGCATCCACCCTAGGCAGTGTCAGAGGGAAGTCTGGGGTTTGGACGACATCAGCCGGGTCGGTCAGCTGGAGAAAAAATAAACCGTTCAAGACATAAACAGACCCAAAACCATGAGACAAAAGCAAACAAGAACCGAATACTTACGACAATGCGGTGGAAAGCTAGCCACTGGTAGACGTGAGACACGTAGAAGGCACAAGGCCCCAGTAGTGCCTCACCTCCCTCTCCATTCCTGTCCTCACGAGCCTCAGCAGTAGTCAGAGGCCTGAACATGGTCCGAGGTGGGACAACTGGCACCCTAAACTCATCATATAGGTACTGGCGCACCAACCTCTCACCCAAATTCCACACCCAGCGGAACACCGCAGAGAGGAGCATCGTCTTGTAGCTCCTCGGCCTCAACTCTGCCCCCACGTACCCAGGCAAACTCTCATAGTTGGCCCAAGGACTGGCCACAAACTGCACAGTCAAACCTACATCTCAAAGTCCTAACCTTGGGGGCTACCTAAGAAAGTAAATAAAAGGAAAAACTTACATCCTCGAGAATCAACTGGTTCACCAGCACGTTCTCCGTTCAGTAGTGGCTTGTCGTAGTCTTGGTCTAAGCCAACCTTCACTCGATCCCAGCCGGAAACCTAGCTAGGCGAACTGGCATCATACTAAGTGCCAAGCACGGGAAGTAAGAGTAGATCCAAGCTTGCAAAACCAGGGATACCATCAGCAAAACAAAACCAAACGAAGCAAAATCCGAAAAACCAAATGCAAAGTTAAATGACTAACCTCCAGCACGAGACCTATACCCAAAATGGGTATAGCAGAGCCTGAGTCAATCCTCTACGGCCTCACCATGGCCTGTAGGTAGCTGGTCTTCTCCGTAAAAGCTGCGGTCACCCAGTCAAAACGTCCCAGCTGACCCAAATCAACCAGAAAAGACAAAATCCTAGTACTAAACCTCTCGCCCTTATCCTAGAAGTGGGTCGATCCTAGGAAGTACCACAACCAAAGGCGAGCGTCCTGCACCACCGTGTTGGGCACTTGATGCGCGTTGTCGCTGACACGCATGCAAACAATATTTTTAGTCCCAACTTACTACTATGTAGTAGCGGCAAGTGGAGGTCAAACCACAAGGAGGCGGTTAAGCGGTATTGGTCAAGTCTGAGGTTTAGTTACGATTGGGATTGAGATGGGGGGTTTTGGGACGAGAGGAGTTGAACTAATGCTAGCGAGCTACACAACTAAAGCTAGAAACAATAATGGGAAAGGCGTTAGGGAGAGTCGGGGAGTCGGAAATCAAGATAAAAGTATAACATTGCAAGAATTATCGCAAGGTGTATAAGGAAGGTTCCACCTTTCGGTTTCCCTACCGACCAAGTCTAAGCCCGCTTTCACGACGAATAAACTAAGGTCTCTAGACGGAATTACCCAAACCCCGAGTTTCCCCATATTGCTCCGAGTGAGTCAAGTCAACCTAGGTGATCAAGCTAAGTCAATCAAAACACAACAATCTCATCAAGACAATATCACCCTCAAATGCAATAATCTCACAAGATCAAATCTTTTCCTAGAATTCCTCCTCCCCTAGCCCCCTAACTAAAATCTACTCACTACCCATAATAAAACTAACACTAAGGGGACTAGAAGAAAAACTAAACATGCTTGAACTAGAGAAGAAATAACTAATCTAACACAATAAAGAAAAACTACACTGACAAAACAACACTAAGGAGGAAAATAAACAAACACATAAACTATGGAGAAACAAACTAAGGAGAGAGATAAACAAACAAACAATGCAAAACTACACTAACATAAAGAATGACAAGACAAACAATGAATTAACAAGAAACTAAAAATAAAACTAATTAATGGAGAAAGGGAGAGGTAAGAAACTACCAACAATGGAGGAAAACTCAAAAGGAGAAGATGAAGATTAACATAAATTTGAAGCTTCAAGAAATAATACGAAGGTCTTGTCACTAAACCCTTGCAAAACCCTTGAATCTTCAAAAAAAACCCAACTCTTCAACTAAAGATGGAAACTTGATTACAAATTATAGAGTAGAATTAATCTAATACTAATAAAATCTACTAATTCGATGGAGATTTTTACTAAGAGGGCTTACTACAACTACTACTACTACTAAGGGTCTTCTACCCTACTCCTAATCTAAAAGGCTCACTCAAGGCACAAGAGTGACACAAAACCCTAGGTTAAGTATATATACTAGTCTTAATGGATCACACAATCTTCAAGTCCATAATCCAATTCCTCTTATTTAAGCTAGACCTTCACCCTTTGCATCTTCATGGGGCAAAACTTCCCCCTGCGGTTGACGAGCTGGCACCACCGGGTGAAATTTCACCCGGTGAGATTTTCTTCTCATTTCGCGATTTTTGGCGCTTTTCTCCATCAGGCGAAATTTCACCCGATGGGCGAAATTTCGCCCGGTGGTGAGTGTCCACAAAAATCTTCGGGAGGTGGAAAATGTCGTCGGGCGAAATTTCGCCCGGTGATGACTCATCGGGTGAAATTTCACCCGGTGATCCTCCGCCTCTTTTCCGGTCTCTTTTTTTGTCGATCAGTTGGATTACTTGAACTTTCAGTTGTGTGCTTTGCTCTTTGGACCGTATCTCCCTCATGCTCGTAGAAGCTCAAACACGTTTTTGGTAAAAAATCCTACCAATATAGACAGAAAACTACCAAAAACACGCAAGATGCAAAAGAGAGACACTAATGCGAGAATTACTCAAAATACGGCGATAATTGCACTGTAATCTCGCAAAATAGAGGAAAAACAGGTCTAAATAAGAGAAAAAATGGTCCAAATTTGGCACACAATAATTGCCCCACACTAAACCGTTGCTCGTCCTCGAGCAAAGACCCAAAAAAAATTGGCTACTACTACTAAGCTAGACTATGCTAAGCCGATACGAGGCAAATAACGGGCCCGTTCCGTCCCTTCAACTCACATTGAAATACTCATGAGGTAGAGTACCTCCATGCAAGGCAAGTTGGGTCTTGCTCAAAACTGGGGTTGCGACTAACACACACACAAACACATAAAACAAGAAAGACACACAAAAAGATAGTCGCAACCAAAGAGAAAATAAATCACCGAATCCCTCATCGAAACGGCGGAGAAAGCACCGATTTGAGCTCAAGACAAGCGAGAACACTACCAAGTTAGTAACACGAATTGACATGGACAAGATCCTAATATGATGACAATCAAACAATAAAAGCGTTGAAAATTTACCAAGGCCCTTCTAATTCCAGTAGAGATGCCTACAACGGGATGATAAATGGAGTGGATAAGTGAGAACCATGGAGTTAGTAAGCACCGCAGGTAAGTGTTATGCCGTCTCCTAAGCTAAGCATATAGGGTCGTTCCAAACTCAAGAAAGCCAATTAGACCAAAAAGATGGATAAGTGTTCGCAAAATGGTAAAGATTGCCAAATTACCGCTATTTTCCTTCCTCGGGACTCGGTCCTCTAGTAGGCATTTCACGGCAATAATTCAACTAAGGGATTATTCGGGTTTGGGAACGATTTTTGAGATTTTGATTTTCTTTTCGGTTTTTCTTTCCCCATTATTTCGGTCGAGGGCTTTTCTTTTTAAGATGCCCTTTCTTCTTCATTTTTCCCTTTTTCTTGCTTGGAATAACCCATATTTGGCTAGATGGTATATTTGAGATCAAGGTAAAGCATATTCTTGCAAACTTATTTGTGGAAATGGGTGAATGGTAGAAAAATAGGCTAGTCGGGTGTGCACCCCCTCCGAACCCACAAAAGAATGGAAATTTTGGACTAAAAATGGCTTCTCAAGTAAGGTCACCTAAGAGAACGGGGAACGGTAACCAAGGCCTTATCACTCCATGGGTGGTCAAGGTGGTGAAATGCAAATCCCGATGTAGACTCTTAGTAGAAAAAGATGGACTCATGATAAAAATCCAATGCAAAAATTGGTTCAAAGTCATTCTACTAGAAATATGTCCAAAAATCAAGAAGGGTCACTAACAAGGCAGTAATAAACACTCGGCCTAAGCTCAAAATCAGGTTTTCGAAAACTTTACCTAGACAGGCTATACACAAAATAAAAAGAACACAAAATCGACAAAAACACAAGAAAACAAAACAAATATACAAGTATAGCCAAGCACTCCAAACTCCATCAAATCAACACAATCCACAACCACCAATTCCAAAATGTTCACCAAGTGAACCTCCAAATAGCATAAATGCCCAAACTCCCATGCATAAGAGAAAGGGATAAAACGAAGGTAGAAGATATTACCGCGCGGTCTTCATTTCATTTTTACTACCTTACGTATCCATGCTAAATGGTTGGCAGTGTACCTACAAGAAAAGAAAAAGAAAAAGGAAAATTTTCTTTTTGGGTTTTTGGTTTTAAAAAGAAAAAAATGAAAAAGAAAATGAAGAAAAGGATAATGGATCCCTTCCCCACACTAAAAATGTGCATTGTCCTCAATGCACGAATAGGGGAAGAATCGAAAAAAGAAGAAAAAGAGAAAAGAACGGAAAATCTTTTTGAATTTTTATGATTTTTCAAATGTTTTTGGATTTTTGATAATGAAGAGAATAAAATGAAAAGAAGTGAAAATTAAAAATGAAGAAAAAGAAGTGAAAATAAAAGGAAAATAAAAAGAAAAAGGAAAAATTGATAAGGGAAGAAAAGGTGCAGGTGTAATCACGTCACCTCGCCCGGATTCCACACAAATCGGGAAAATTAAGAGAAAAAGAGAAATTTTGGATTTTTCAAATGGTCTTGGTGCGATCAATTCACCTAAGACCGGGAACAACAATCAGGTCCTTCTTCGCTAAGGTACCTGCAAATAAACCTCACGTGTGTAACGACCCAAGTAGGGTCACGGAGGGGCTGACAACTCACCAAACCAACAAAATAACCAGCCACAAATCAACCAACAACCATAATTACCAAATGCCAAAAATTGGCGCAGCAAGGACTGACAGAGATTACTGAGACAAGAGAACAGACTACTGACGACTGACAACTGACATCTAACACCCCCACACTAACACTGACAACACTCGACTACTCACATAGGACTTGGGGGATGAGGTGGTGGGTAGTAAGACCCGGGCGGAGGCATACCGAAAAATCGATCAAAATAGTTCTGTTGCTGTTGCAACATTCTTTGGTTTTCCTCCGCCGGCAACCTCGCTGCTTGGGCATCCCTAGCAGCGTCTCTAGCCATCTCAAAACTGCTCCGGGCGTACTCAAAACCTTCCCTAGAGTACGTGTATGAGCTATGCGCAGTATCTCGCGCATCCCGGGCCACATTATAGGCGTTTTGGGCCAAGTTCAGTGAGGTGGTCGAGTTCTCCCAAGTCTGACGTGTTCGGTTATAAACTTCCCCCCACTGGTTATAAAGTCCTCTGATCCGAAGAACGAGGAGTGTCGTGGAGGACTCATGTTAATGTCCTCCTGAAACCTGGGGTAGACTGGGTGAACGTGGAGTGTCTGTGTGGTTCAAATTCTGAGAGGTTGGGGGTGAAAAATTGTGAGGTCTGAGGTTCGGTCTGGTGGGAGGTAGAGGGTCCGTGCGATGAGGAAGGTAAAGTTCTATGACCCTCATCCCGGGAGGTTTCAACCTCCGGTTCCTACTATGACACGTCTACAACCTCAATGTCATCGTCGCCAAAATCTAAAGGTCCCTCAGGGTATTCATTCTGTTGAAACTTACCACGGGTGTGACCCCGAATGTACTCCCCGGACCTCTTCGGCATGCCAAAATTCTTTTCAATATCGAGCCTAACCCATTTGGGGTTAGGCATTGCAATGGCTCTCATCTCAGTAATCTTATACAAGAACAAACTGTCATAATCCCCTTTCTGGGGCCAAACAAGGATAGGACAATAAACCTCGTCTAGATAAATTCCCGCCCCGTCAACTGGTGTCAAATTGCTAAAATCGATGCCTAAGGCTGTAGCTAGCATCGTTACAACACCGCCACAAGAAATTTTCTTGCGGCTGCCCTTCGCAACCTGGGCGAAGTGAGTAGCTAAGGCCTCGCACATATCGATCGACGGGCCTCTGTTCAAAACAGCATCCTCCAACAGCTGTACAGCTGTAGCACTATAGTTGTGGTGCGTATCATAGCTTGACAGAAGTGAGTTGGCTATGATACGCGCCAAATACCGAAGGATGGGGTTTTGAATAGAGAAAGAAAGCATCTTTCCTCCCTTGAAAGTCCTTTGGCGGGCAATTTTAGACCAAAATCGGTCACGGGCAAATTTGTCATCCCGAGTCTGCCCCGCCCTAGGCCTTCCAAAGACAGAAGAAGGTAAACCAAGCAATGCACCAAAGTCCCTCAAGTTGAGGACATACAGAGTTTCTCGCAACTGAAAAGAGATAGTGGTATTATTATCACCACTCAACTCAAAAGTTGCGAGAAACTCACACGTCAACTTTTGAAAAGTTTCCTCCTCAGAGGAATAAAATTTAATGAGACCAAGGCTTCGGCAGATTGCATGTACCTGCGTTTCTATGCCCATGCGCACAAGTACATCTCCAGCCGCCCAACGTGTAACACCCCTGATTTTATAAATTAAATTAATTTTAAATTATATTCGTATTTTTATTTTGTTTACGATTGAACTCGTAATTCTCAAAATTATTATAAAACGCGTTTATCGTTCAATCGTTTCAAACTCCTAAAATTCTATTTATCTCGGAAACATATTTTAATTCTTTTTCGATTTATTTTACACATTTAATTTAATTCTTATCGAAAATCTATTTCGACGATTTAAATTCTAAATTCTTTTATTTTTAAGCTCGATTTTCTATATTTATTTTCAAACTCCTAAAATCCTTTTATTTAGCTCGAAACTCATTTATTTTAAGTTTCGTCAAAATATTTATTTTCTTTCCTCGAGAAATCAATTTAATTCACTTTATCGAAGATTTATTATTTATTTGGAAATACTATTTCGTCGTCTAAACTTTTATTTCTATCAACTTCGTTCTCATCTCGAGTAATTATTTTACTCATTTTATTTGACGACCCGATTACTTATTAAATTTTATTAACTCGTCTTAACTTTATTAACTCGTTACGGAATTCGTTTAGTCCGTATTTCTAACCCGATTCATTTAATTAATCGGTTTTCTTTAGTGGACTATATACATGAATCATTTCATTTTTTTTTCTCTCCCACTTTATGCATTCATTCCCCCCCATACGTTATTTTGTTTCCCTTGCCTCTTTTATCCACCGCTTCATCCAATTCACCTCACCTTCCTCTTGTTTTTCCTACTATTCAACCGTTACCATCTCTCATTCCTCACCTATGTTTCCCCCTTCTCTTTTCCGTCCCTATCCTTCGCTATCTCGTCCCGTTTCTTCATCTATTCCTGCTGCTGCTGTCATTTTTTTTTGGCTGCTGCTGTGATGCTGTTTCTTCTCGGTTCCGGTGTCGGCCCCGGTGTCCTTTGTTTCGGACAGGTAATTCCATCTCTCTGTTGTCTTCGTCCTTCTTCTTTTCTTTTTCTCTTCGCCGGTCCGCTGCTGCTGCGTTTACTGTTCCGTTCGTCGTCGATTTCTGTCCTCGTTCTTCTTTTCTTTCTTCTATTATTCTCTTCTTGTTTCTATTGTTTGCATCGTTCTACATTTGCTGCTGCTTCTTCGTTCTAGTGCTACTGTTGTTTTCATCTGTTTTACTCTGCTGTTGCTTGCTGTCCGTTTATGATGCTGTTTCGTCTCGCTTGTCATCCGTTTAGTGTTGTCATCTGTGGTTGTTGTTGCTGTTGCCGCTGCTGTCCGCTGTCTGCTGTTATGCTTCGTTTTGCTGCTGTTTATCACGCCTGTTCTTCTTCTCCTCCTTTTCTTCTTTTCTTCTTTTTTCTACTGCCGTCTGCTGCTGTTTGTGTCGGTTTTCTGCTGCTGCTTCGTTTCTGTCCTCTTCTTCTGTTTGTTGCTGCGGTTTTCCTTCTTCTTCGCCTGTTTTGCCGATGCTGCATTTTGAGTAAAGCTGTTTGTTTGTGTCGGTCCGTCTGCTGCTGTCCGATATTTTTCTTCCGTGCCCTTTTCTTCTCCTCAGATGTCGATCGTTGTTTGATTTTCGTACTGTTCGTGAAGGTCGATGATGTTGTTACTTTTGGGTCGACTCTTCTCTCGGTTGTTGCTTCTATTTTCTCTCGTTTCTTTTACACCGAATTCTTTTCGGTCTTCTGTTCTTCTTACTACTGTTCTGCTCGTATTTGATTTCCTTATTCGCGAGCCTCATTTTCCGTCCTCCTGTTCTTTCGTTCTTGTCATTCGTTTCCTTCGATCCTTACACCGATTTCTTTGTTTCTATTTCTTTTACCTCGAATTCCGTTGGAGCCCCGAAGTCCTTTTGTAAGACCAGTAAGAGTGGTTGGATTTTGGAATCATCAAGAAAGGCAAGTACATGAGCATTCGGATATCGACTTAAGGTAACTTTAGGACGTTACTCGATTTTATATCGTATGTTTGAGTAGTAGTATGTAGTAAATATTTTAACTTCCATTTTCTAATTTTAGCTATTTATTATTTGCTAAAAATATTATTTTATAAATTGTGTGCTTTATAAATATTTTACGATTTTCGATATCGTTTTATAAATCGTTAGTAATTTAATTATTTACGATCGTTATAATATTTTGTTAGTTATCGTGACACTAGTAACTAAATAATATCGATTTCATATTTTCGTCATATTTCGTTAATTTCTAATTTTTAACTCAAAATCGTATTTTCATATTATAATCGAGATTTGTATATTTGTTTAATAAATTAATTTTCGATTTACGATTTATACTAGTAAATGAGAAGATAGTTGATTTAGTTTTAAATACATTTTAGTCGAGACTATTTTCACTAATAATTTCCTATTTGTTTCCGATTGACTATTTTTATTAAAAATTGTATTATTCATAAATCAAAGCTATTTCTTAAAAATAATTTGAAACCTTTATAAAATTCATTTCATTTATATAACTCGTTGACTCAATTAATTTTGAAATCGTTTTTCTTAAAATATCTCTTTTCTAAGATTTATTGTTTTAACTCGACTTCCTAAATTATTTATAAAAATACTATATAATGACTTATCACATTTTATTTATATTTTGGAGTAACGAATTTAGAAATATATTTAAGTTACGATAACGACGATAATAATTAAATGTTAATCTCGTTAGAAATGCTATTTTTAATACATTTCACATATTTTAATAACTTACGTATTTTCTATAACAATATTTCTATTTTAGTAAGTTTCTAAAATTAGTAAGTTTCTATCTATAGAAAGTTTCCCTTTTAATATAAAATGGTTATTCCTTTTATCCATATCATTTATATTGATTATAATTACTTTTGACTATCGATAATGGCTGTTTTGGGTTATGGAATAAAGAGAAGTGTGGGGTTAGAGTAATATAGTCTGGGATGTACGTTTTTGCCATCAACTATAAAGCTGGTGTGTCTATGTTGAGACACATTGGTCGTTGAACTGAGCATGGTTTGTGTTCAGGAGTGTGTATATTTTGACCTTAAACTTAGATATCGCATCGTGTAAGTCGCCGTCGGGTTGAACTGGATTACGGTTGGTGTCCAGGAGGGGTGTACATTACTTAAGCCAGGACCTCGCTGCACGCAGTCCTGTTATAGTTGAGTTGCCTAGTTAGAGACTGGATTCTGTTATGAGTTAAGTCTACAGTTCTCGAAGCTAGTTTTTAGTATTATCCTAGTGAAAGTCTAGCCTTGTGCACACCGATCAAATTTCCATAACGCCATTTTTGAATATTTATATTATCGATTGATTTTGACTTGCAGGTTGGCAAGTGCTTTAAGTTATCTCCGAGAACTTATTTTATTATATCGTTTTAATGTTTTCTCATTTTAAGTATTTTGATATAATAATACTATTATTTTTTTCCATATGATATAATATGGCTGGGAGAACGTCCGAGTTACTCCCCACTGACGTGGCTGTTATGTTTATAACATGACAGGTATTTGCTGCTAGGTTTTGGGTGTGAGCTAGCGAGTAGCGTGGATCCTACTCTTTCTCTATTCATGTAATTTACGGATTTGTATAACCCATTTGGAGAATTTTCTATTTAGCCCTTTTGTAAAAAGTGGCCTTTGTATCGACTTACCATTTCTTTTAATAAGATATAGTTTGTCAGCGTGTTTTAATCCCAACTCTACAGTGTTTCCGCCACTGTATCGCGTTAGATTTTCTAGGGGATTACAGTTGGTATCAGAGCATTGTTGCTCCCGACGCTTACACCTGATTTTAGGAAAAATACTAGTAAATGATTTGAACATTAAAGAAATATTAGTGAGAGATGGGTAGAAACCTAAATAAGGACTTAACTGTTAGGTTTATATGTTCTTGTAACTCAATGATTAGCATTGAATATTTGTTGCTTTTGTCTGGAAGAAGATGAATGTAGAAGAAGACGATAGGACGCTGCCCCAGATCGGGACAAGACCTGCTCAAAACTCTCAACGCCTGTTATTCGAGTGGACAACTTTGTGCTACAAGGAAGATACAATGGCGACCCTTCAGCCCAGATTTGGTTTGCTCAAGCTACAGGTTAGATGATCAAGAGTAGATGCATGTTCCATGATGCTGCAGTAGATCCAGATTGAGCGACCCAAGACTCGCGAGCTCGTTCCTCTTCAAGAAGATGAAGTAATCTATTTACTTCCCTCGTGAACCTTAGAGGTCCATACTTTCCCTTCTCGTTTTAGGTCTTTATCTTCTAGAATCATTGATTCTTTTCTTCATGCTTCTGCTTCTTATAATTCTTCTCTTACTTATCCGCGTCTTTATTCTTGTGATCAATCTTTGATTTATTCCTCTACTTTACCATCTTTTCTCTTGAGATTCTTGGGTTAGACCGGATTCTGCCCCAGTGAACCCCATGGAAGGTTATAGGTGTTTGAGATTTAGTAAACCCTTGTTACATACTTGGTTCGAGGATTGTGGGTTATACCTTGTTATCTATCTTAGTAGGTTTTTGAGGATCAATTTGAATGATAAATTATCAATTAATGGAATTAGGATAATACTTTAGACCCTGAACCTTGGGTTATAGGTTACTTTGATTATTTTGGAGTACTTAGAGTTGAATACACTTTGAAGTAGTAAGAGTACATCATATTTGATGGATACCTAGTACCTAACCTAGAACTGAACTAAATACAACTGATAATATTACTTTGGAGATTCTTATCTAATGCTTATTTGATGGATGCATCGTGAATATTTGGGATCATAGAGTATTGTGTAAAGTGTTAGCCTGAGTGTTGTGGTACCATTGAAGGTTTCATTAATGTTGTTAGAAATTTTGGTTGACATAGATTACTCGTATTTCTTAAAGATTAGATCGTTGATCGTTGTGTGAGGTTGTAACCTATGAACTTTGGTGGAATTCTCTGAAACCTTAGTCGAAAGACGTGTTTTGAAGATGTGAGTGTTCACGCCATTACCTATAGGTTTGAGCGTCTTTGAGGATTCGTTGTACTTTTTCAAGTTTTGTACTTGTGGCATATTAAATATGTTAATGATCATTTTTGAGGATTTCGTACCCGAGCCTTGTTTAAATTGGTGGACCTTGTTTAGAGTTTCTCACTCGAGAAATTTGGAGTACACCTCGAGTTCAGACCTTATAAACTTTGGATTAGGAACCCGTGTTGTGGGAGTCGTACCGGGAATCTCGAGATGGTTAACTTCTTCTATATTTCCTTGAGAGCTTTGTTTGACTCTCAATTTTGTTCCTCCCACTAGCTTTTCTTAAATCCTGCTAGTTCTTCTTCGGCCAATTCCTTTGACTTCTTTATCGGGTTTGAATACTTTCGTTTCGATTTGTCGTTGACTTTGACTCTATTTATCCATTTAATATTTTCCTCAAACTTGTGTTGTGAAAAGATTGACTAATTTAAAAATATTGAATTTTCATGAGATTTTAACATTTTGAGTTATAAATTTCAAAACTTTGTATTTCGTCTTTGTTTTATTTTTGGTTCCGTTTCAAAGGGCCTAAATAATTTATTTTAAAGTATTTCGAAATTGTTTAAAATTTTAATTTTGATTTTCAAGTGATCGAGATTTTATAATAGCTTTCTTAATTGCAAATATTTTGATTTCTATGAGATTATTAGGTAAAATGGTTTAAAATTCTCGAAAACTTTGTATGTCTAAATTTTTGTTTTATTGTCATTAAACTTTAAATCCGTTTTTGAAAATGTTTGTCGACTGGTTCGATTATTATTTACTAACTACAAAACTGGATTTCTCGAATTTTTGTTTGGTCTTAAAAGCGTAATATTGTCGAATTTCTCAATCAAAACGTTGTATTGTTGCTTTGAAAATACTTGGGTACCCTTCCCCTTGAGTTCGTTTAGAAATATTGTTTATCGTCATTATTTTATCAACTAATTTTCACTTACGATTTTATTAATTTAAATGATTTCAAACATTGGGAATTGAACCCAACTCTTCTTGAAATAAATCTTGTCTTCGATTTAGATTTCATATAACGTTTGAAGTGTAAATTTTAAAAATCGAGATTGTGATGCGAGTTAAGCATTCTCATTTTGTTCAAGTGATATACGTTGTTTTCCACTCTATTATTATGTTTTTGTTAGTTTCGAGGACGAAACTTCTTTTAGTGGGGAAGATTGTAACACCCCTGATTTTATAAATTAAATTAATTTTAAATTATATTCGTATTTTTATTTTGTTTACGATTGAACTCGTAATTCTCAAAATTATTATAAAACGCGTTTATCGTTCAATCGTTTCAAACTCCTAAAATTCTATTTATCTCGGAAACATATTTTAATTCTTTTTCGATTTATTTTACACATTTAATTTAATTCTTATCGAAAATCTATTTCGACGATTTAAATTCTAAATTCTTTTATTTTTAAGCTCGATTTTCTATATTTATTTTCAAACTCCTAAAATCCTTTTATTTAGCTCGAAACTCATTTATTTTAAGTTTCGTCAAAATATTTATTTTCTTTCCTCGAGAAATCAATTTAATTCACTTTATCGAAGATTTATTATTTATTTGGAAATACTATTTCGTCGTCTAAACTTTTATTTCTATCAACTTCGTTCTCATCTCGAGTAATTATTTTACTCATTTTATTTGACGACCCGATTACTTATTAAATTTTATTAACTCGTCTTAACTTTATTAACTCGTTACGGAATTCGTTTAGTCCGTATTTCTAACCCGATTCATTTAATTAATCGGTTTTCTTTAGTGGACTATATACATGAATCATTTCATTTTTTTTTCTCTCCCACTTTATGCATTCATTCCCCCCCATACGTTATTTTGTTTCCCTTGCCTCTTTTATCCACCGCTTCATCCAATTCACCTCACCTTCCTCTTGTTTTTCCTACTATTCAACCGTTACCATCTCTCATTCCTCACCTATGTTTCCCCCTTCTCTTTTCCGTCCCTATCCTTCGCTATCTCGTCCCGTTTCTTCATCTATTCCTGCTGCTGCTGTCATTTTTTTTTGGCTGCTGCTGTGATGCTGTTTCTTCTCGGTTCCGGTGTCGGCCCCGGTGTCCTTTGTTTCGGACAGGTAATTCCATCTCTCTGTTGTCTTCGTCCTTCTTCTTTTCTTTTTCTCTTCGCCGGTCCGCTGCTGCTGCGTTTACTGTTCCGTTCGTCGTCGATTTCTGTCCTCGTTCTTCTTTTCTTTCTTCTATTATTCTCTTCTTGTTTCTATTGTTTGCATCGTTCTACATTTGCTGCTGCTTCTTCGTTCTAGTGCTACTGTTGTTTTCATCTGTTTTACTCTGCTGTTGCTTGCTGTCCGTTTATGATGCTGTTTCGTCTCGCTTGTCATCCGTTTAGTGTTGTCATCTGTGGTTGTTGTTGCTGTTGCCGCTGCTGTCCGCTGTCTGCTGTTATGCTTCGTTTTGCTGCTGTTTATCACGCCTGTTCTTCTTCTCCTCCTTTTCTTCTTTTCTTCTTTTTTCTACTGCCGTCTGCTGCTGTTTGTGTCGGTTTTCTGCTGCTGCTTCGTTTCTGTCCTCTTCTTCTGTTTGTTGCTGCGGTTTTCCTTCTTCTTCGCCTGTTTTGCCGATGCTGCATTTTGAGTAAAGCTGTTTGTTTGTGTCGGTCCGTCTGCTGCTGTCCGATATTTTTCTTCCGTGCCCTTTTCTTCTCCTCAGATGTCGATCGTTGTTTGATTTTCGTACTGTTCGTGAAGGTCGATGATGTTGTTACTTTTGGGTCGACTCTTCTCTCGGTTGTTGCTTCTATTTTCTCTCGTTTCTTTTACACCGAATTCTTTTCGGTCTTCTGTTCTTCTTACTACTGTTCTGCTCGTATTTGATTTCCTTATTCGCGAGCCTCATTTTCCGTCCTCCTGTTCTTTCGTTCTTGTCATTCGTTTCCTTCGATCCTTACACCGATTTCTTTGTTTCTATTTCTTTTACCTCGAATTCCGTTGGAGCCCCGAAGTCCTTTTGTAAGACCAGTAAGAGTGGTTGGATTTTGGAATCATCAAGAAAGGCAAGTACATGAGCATTCGGATATCGACTTAAGGTAACTTTAGGACGTTACTCGATTTTATATCGTATGTTTGAGTAGTAGTATGTAGTAAATATTTTAACTTCCATTTTCTAATTTTAGCTATTTATTATTTGCTAAAAATATTATTTTATAAATTGTGTGCTTTATAAATATTTTACGATTTTCGATATCGTTTTATAAATCGTTAGTAATTTAATTATTTACGATCGTTATAATATTTTGTTAGTTATCGTGACACTAGTAACTAAATAATATCGATTTCATATTTTCGTCATATTTCGTTAATTTCTAATTTTTAACTCAAAATCGTATTTTCATATTATAATCGAGATTTGTATATTTGTTTAATAAATTAATTTTCGATTTACGATTTATACTAGTAAATGAGAAGATAGTTGATTTAGTTTTAAATACATTTTAGTCGAGACTATTTTCACTAATAATTTCCTATTTGTTTCCGATTGACTATTTTTATTAAAAATTGTATTATTCATAAATCAAAGCTATTTCTTAAAAATAATTTGAAACCTTTATAAAATTCATTTCATTTATATAACTCGTTGACTCAATTAATTTTGAAATCGTTTTTCTTAAAATATCTCTTTTCTAAGATTTATTGTTTTAACTCGACTTCCTAAATTATTTATAAAAATACTATATAATGACTTATCACATTTTATTTATATTTTGGAGTAACGAATTTAGAAATATATTTAAGTTACGATAACGACGATAATAATTAAATGTTAATCTCGTTAGAAATGCTATTTTTAATACATTTCACATATTTTAATAACTTACGTATTTTCTATAACAATATTTCTATTTTTAGTAAGTTTCTAAAATTAGTAAGTTTCTATCTATAGAAAGTTTCCCTTTTAATATAAAATGGTTATTCCTTTTATCCATATCATTTATATTGATTATAATTACTTTTGACTATCGATAATGGCTGTTTTGGGTTATGGAATAAAGAGAAGTGTGGGGTTAGAGTAATATAGTCTGGGATGTACGTTTTTGCCATCAACTATAAAGCTGGTGTGTCTATGTTGAGACACATTGGTCGTTGAACTGAGCATGGTTTGTGTTCAGGAGTGTGTATATTTTGACCTTAAACTTAGATATCGCATCGTGTAAGTCGCCGTCGGGTTGAACTGGATTACGGTTGGTGTCCAGGAGGGGTGTACATTACTTAAGCCAGGACCTCGCTGCACGCAGTCCTGTTATAGTTGAGTTGCCTAGTTAGAGACTGGATTCTGTTATGAGTTAAGTCTACAGTTCTCGAAGCTAGTTTTTAGTATTATCCTAGTGAAAGTCTAGCCTTGTGCACACCGATCAAATTTCCATAACGCCATTTTTGAATATTTATATTATCGATTGATTTTGACTTGCAGGTTGGCAAGTGCTTTAAGTTATCTCCGAGAACTTATTTTATTATATCGTTTTAATGTTTTCTCATTTTAAGTATTTTGATATAATAATACTATTATTTTTTTCCATATGATATAATATGGCTGGGAGAACGTCCGAGTTACTCCCCACTGACGTGGCTGTTATGTTTATAACATGACAGGTATTTGCTGCTAGGTTTTGGGTGTGAGCTAGCGAGTAGCGTGGATCCTACTCTTTCTCTATTCATGTAATTTACGGATTTGTATAACCCATTTGGAGAATTTTCTATTTAGCCCTTTTGTAAAAAGTGGCCTTTGTATCGACTTACCATTTCTTTTAATAAGATATAGTTTGTCAGCGTGTTTTAATCCCAACTCTACAGTGTTTCCGCCACTGTATCGCGTTAGATTTTCTAGGGGATTACACAACGAGTTGGCTCGAAACGACAGACCCAAAATTTCTTACACTTATCAAGATGGGCTTTTTTAGCGAAATAGATACCAGATTCTGAATGACGGAAATTACGACGGATTTTAGGGTAATGTACCTCTAGCGGAACAGGTTGTTCACGCGGGGACTGATCCGTGAGTCTGAACGGGCATCGGGACAGATTCGTCCCGAGCCTTTGCCGACTCCTCGGATCTTGAGGATGACGTTGAACCCGAATTACGATTTAGCATAGAGGATATCCTTTTCCTTGCCATTTGTTTGACTCTCCTCATCCTTGTTGCTTGAATTCGACGATTATGGTGATGACGGTCTCGGTTTGGGGTTTGTCAGAATTGGGACGATTTCGCAAAACAAACTCCAAGAAGATGATAGGAATGTGATGGGGATGAGGAGTATGTAATTGGATTGAATTTTGGTGAAGAAATGGAAGGATTAGAGGTGGGTTAAGGTGGTGAATTTGGGGTTTGTTTGGGGTTTTTTGGGTTTGATTGAGGAGAGAGAGGAAAAGTTGATTATGAAGATGGGTAAGGGGGGTTTGGCTGGTATAGGTGCCGCGGGGTGATATTTTGCCCAGTGGTCACCATCGGGCGAAATTTCACCGGACGGTTTCCGGACCAATTCTCGTCATTTGCGCGCAGTTTCACCACCGGGCTCACCCGGTGGATTTTCCGTCAATTACCAAGTCGCAAAATTTTTTACCGTAGGGCGAATTTTTGCCGTTGAGATTCCACCGGGTGAAATTTAACCCGGCGGATTTTCCATCAATTCCTTTATTTCGAGCAAAGTTGCCATCGGGTGAAGTTTCACCCGGTAAAATAATCCACTTCAAAATAGGACTTTGCTACGAAAAATATCTTCGACTTGGCCCAAACCAACCTTAGCTCTTCGACAAAACCAATCTTCTCGATCCACGTATTAGCTACGCGGAGAAAAACTCTCACAATTGTTCATAGCGCGACCCAAAAACTCCAAAAGAAATCTTCACAATTCCTGCAGATACCAAAACAAGCTCTAAAAGAAAAATCCAAAAGCTATTGTCCGAAGAGAATAAAAAGAGATAAGAATATACAAATATTTACAAGGTGGTTATTATGGACACCACCAAACAGAATTGAATTGTTTGAGCTTAGTCAGGGTTGCTTGAAAAGCAACCCGGAGGGTCTTGGTCATTAACTTCAAATTCAATGTTACCGATCTTGAGCTCTTTTCTAAACTCCAGCAAGCCCATAAGTCGTGCTACCTCGGGAAGCATTGCAAATTCTTCGGGATATCTTCTCCGGAGGTAGAACCGAGTATAAATAGGGCACCGTCGTCTTCTTCGTTGTCATAGTTAAGATCTTCGGTAGAGGGTTCTTCATTGGGTGGAAATTCCACCATTTGATTCCAAAACTCCGCTTGAGAATTTTCGGGAAGGAACGCGGGAAGCACAAATTGAACCGTATCATTAGCAACATTGAAAGATAGTCGCCCTCGCTTGACATCAATAATTACTCCACCGGTAGCTAGGAAAGGCCGTCCCAAGAGAATAGGATTCCGCTCCTCTATAGACATGTCAAGAATAACAAAATCGGTGGGGATATATAGATTTCCCACGTTGACCATGAGGTTGCGGGCTAGTCCATAGGGTTCCTTTGTAGTTCCATCGGCCATTTGCACATTAACTGGAAAGTAGTCCAAGTCCTTGATATAGATGGTTTGGGCAATGGCTCGGTCTATCAAGACATGGTCTACGGAACAAGGTATAGCAAAGCTACCCGGATCACCTAACTTGATGGGAATTGTAACTTTTGGGGTAGTTCTTGGGGAAATGGGAACTCTTTCCCTTTCGGTGGGTTTCAAAATAATGTCTAGAATATATTCGGACGGGGTGGGCATGGAAGGGCTTCTATCAATGTTCTCGATAAGATCGGTGAAGGTTATCGTGTCCAAAGCTTGGTTATTAAATGGGATTTGTGGCTTGTCATTCAAGGGTGGTACTTCAATCCTAGAAACTAGGTTCACGTCCTCTATTGGAATTTGTTCAATAACGTAGGTAAGGTCTCCTACAAGATACTTGGATGGATATCTTCTTGGTCTTTCGGTTACGTTCTTGACCACTATCTCATCGGTTTCATTGATTGAGGGATGCGATGTAGGAGTTTGTGGGTCAAAGGGTTTCACCGGTTCCTTTTTGTTCATTACCTTAATGGCATTCACGGATGCTTGATTGGAAGAATTGGTCGGTTCATGAGAAGGTTGAGCTCCCGAGGCGGAACGTTCCTCTAAAGCCTCAAGTCTAGCTCGATTTGACGCATTTTCTTTCAATAGAAAATTGATTGTTTGTTGAATGTCATAAAGAGGTTGAAAGTTACCTTGAAAATGCCTTGGAGAACCTTGATTATATGGAGGATAGGTTCCAAAAGGAGGACCATAGTTTGGTCGAGGTGGTCCTTGAGAAAAAGAATAGCCTTGATTGAATTGACTTGGATGAGGAGGTCTCGGTTGATAGTAGAACCCATATGGATTAGGATAAACCCATTGATTGGGGGTTCTTGGAATTGCATGATCTTGAAAAGGATATGGTCCTTGAGTTGGCATGGAATAAGATCCGACTCCCAAATGAGGATTATTCGTTTGAGACTTTTCATGGGTTCCTTGGGTGTTGGCCATATCTCCCGCAATGATCACATGGAATCTCGATGCGATACAATTTGGGTGGTGAAGTGGATGATTGTCTTGGTGAACTCACCCTTCTCGGTGGAGTTGATCTTTTTGGAGATGTTCTAGTCTTGGGTGGAGAATTGGCTCTAGCAACATTTACTTCAAATTGCTTAACCAACTCCTCGACCCTAGCTTCAAGATCGGTTCTCCTTCCGGTTGACGACGTTGACTCACCACTTAGCTCTTCTTGTTGATCATTTTCGGAATATTCATCATTCTTAGCTATCCTTTCAATGAGTTTTGTAGATTCGATTTCATTAAGCAAAAATAAATCGCCTTTTGCCGCCACATTGACATTATTTTCGGAATATATGAAGTAGAAGCCAACTAGTAATGCCGTGGTGCGGACATTTCCTTTGCAACGTTTGAAATCGGTCCCAGGCTTTACCTATGCTTTCAATTTCTTGTTGTTGAAACGTTTGAATTTCCCGTCGGAATTTGTTGGTCTTGGATGGTGGGAAGTATCTTTGGAGGAAGGTGTTGCACAATTGCTCCCAAGTGCGAAAAGTATTGTTGGGGAAACTTTTAATCCATCTCCTTGCTCCATCACACAAGGTGCGTGGGAAAAGGATCCGACGTAGTTGGCACTCGGTGACACCTTCAAGCTTGACACCAATAAGACTTTTCTTGAAAGACAAACATGTTCTATCACATCTTCATTCGGCAATCCTCGAAAAGTTTGTTGTTGAATCAAATTGATGATGGAAGGTTTAAGCTCGAAACTCTCCGGGATGGCTCCAATGAAGACTGGAGAAGAAATCTCTTCAATAGATGGTTGAGAATGGGACCCAAGTGTAGCCATACTTGAATCCTTGGATGTCATTCAAAGGTGGGGTGTTGAGGAATGAAGAAATTTCTGGAAGATCGCAATATCAAGTTGTTGCTTCGGTCACAATATTTTCAAGCGACTTGTTCTCTGAATGGGGATTAAGCAACCTAAATCAAGAGTATACCTAGCAAAAACTAAACAAACAATGATCCTCCTAGCACCTAATGGCACTAGGGTAGGAGGAAAGAAAAACAATTAACCAAACACAATAAAACAAAGACTTAATCAATTAACTAATCGCTGCCTCCCCAGCAACGGCGCCATTTTGGTGCGCGTTGTCGCTGACACGCATGCAAGCAATATTTTTAGTCCCAACTTACTACTATGTAGTAGCGGCAAGTCGAGGTCGAACCACAAGTAGGCAGTTAAGCGGTATTGGTCAAGTCTGAGGTTTAGTTGCGATTGGGATTGAGATAGGGGGTTTTGGGACGAGAGGAGTTGAACTAATGCTAGTGAGCTACACAACTAAATCTAGAACCAATAATGGGAAAGGCGTTAGCGAGAGTCAGGGAGTCGGAAATCAAGATAAAAGTATAACATCGCAAGAATTATCGCAAGGTGTATAATAGAGGTTCCACCTTTCGGTTTCCCTACCGACCAAGTCTAAGCCCGCTTTCGCAACGAATAAACTAAGGTCTCTAGACGGAATTACCCAAACCTCGAGTTTCCCCATATTGGTCCGAGTGAGTCAAGTCAACCTAGGTGATCAAGCTAAGTCAATCAGAACACAACAATTCCATCAAGACAATATCACCCTCAAAAGCAATAATCTCACAAGATAAATCTTTTTTCCTAGAATTCCTCCTCCCCTAGCCCCCTAACTAAAATCTACTCACTACCCATAATAAAACTAACACTAAGGGGACTAGAAGAAAAATTTAACATGCTTGAACTAGAGAAGAAATAACTAATCTAACACAATAAAGAAAACTACACTAACAAAACAACACTAAGGAGGAAAATAAACAAACACACAAACTATGGAGAAACAAACTAAGGAGAGAGATAAACAAACAAACAATGAAAAACTACACTAACATAAAGAATGACAAGACAAACAATGAATTAACAAGAAACTAAAAATAAAACCAATTAGTGGAGAAAGGGAGAGGAAAGAAATTACAACAATGGAGGAAAACTCAAAAGGAGAAGATTAAGATTAACATAAATTTGAAGATTAAAGAAATAATACATAGGTCTTGTCACTAAACCCTTGCAAAACCCTTGAATCTTCAATAAAAACCCAAGTCTTCAACTAAAGATGGAAACTTGATTACAAATTATAGAGTAGAATTAATCTAATACTAATTAAATCTACTAATTCTATGAAGATTTTTACTAAGAGGGATTACTACTACTACTAAGGATCTTCTACCATACTCCTAATCTACAAGGCTCACTCAAGGCACAAGAGTGACACAAAATCCTGGGTTAAGTATATATACTAGTCTTAATGGGTCACACAATCTTCAAGCCCATAATCCAATTCCTCTTATTTAAGCTAGACCTTCACCCTTTGCATCTTCATGGGGCAAAACTTCACTCTGCGGTTGACGAGCTGGCACCACCGGGTGAAATTTCACCCGATGAGATTTTTTTCTCATTTCGCAATTTTTGGCTCTTTTCTCCATCAGGCGAATTTTCACCCGGTGGGCGAAATTTCGCCCGGTCTTTTCTCCTGGTGGTGAGTGTCCGCGAAAATCTTCGGGAGATGGAAAATGTCATCCGGCGAAATTTCGCCCGGTGATGACTCATCAGGTGAAATTTCACCCGGTGATCCTCCGCCCATTTTCCGGTCTCTTTCTTTGTCGATCAGTTGGATTACTTGAACTTTCAGTTGTGTGCTTTGCTCTTTGGACCGTATCTCTCTCGTGCTCGTAGAAGCTCAGACACGGTTTTGGTCGAAAATCCTACCAAAATAGACAGAAAACTACCAAAAACACGTAAAATACAAAAGAGAGACACTAATGCGAGAATATCTCAAAATACGGCGATAATCGCACTTTAATCTCGCAAAACAGAGGAAAAATAGGTCTAAATGGGAGGAAAAATGGTCCAAATTTGGCACACAACAGCACTCGACCCTATAAAACCACCACCCTGTCGAAGTTGTCGGTGATGTACAAACTAACCAAAGCATGGGGCGTGCTATAAGTCGAGGGCTCTAAACAGTCCCCGATCCTGCCCCTAACCTCAGCATTATCCAACCTAGGGCCTTCCGGAGCCCACTTAATCAGCTCGGGACTCCAAGGCAGCCCCGTGATAACCCTGAAGTCCTCCAAAGTCATGCCAACCTCGCCAAAAGACATGTGGAATTTCGAGGTCGTATCATGAAAGCGATCTATCATCGCTCTAACCACCATCAGGTTGCACTTAGTCTTGCAACCAATCAACCGGCCCCAATGTCCGACTAAGGGACCCAAAGCCGTCCCCATAACTACGTCCTTAACCTCGGGGCTAAGCTTCCGAACATAGATCTCTAAGCACGTTGTGAAGCCCGAGAAGGTCCTCATCTAACTTGGGGGCTGCAAACCGGGACAATACAAGTATAAACTAACAATACAAGTACAAATCAAAACATGGGTCAATAATAATAAAAATAATCAAGATACTCACCTTACCATTTACAGTACGACTAGACACGTGCAAGTCTGGACGGAGCAATAATTGCCGACCATCCCAATCCCGATCCCAGACGGGATCCTCGTAAGAAATCTCCTCAGCCTCGTCAACGGGCCCAAGAACATGCTTCCTCCTTGCAACTGTCACGGGCAAGGTACGCCTCGTGACCCGGTCAAAACTAGCCTCGTCTACAGGCCCAGGCTTAAGTCGATGCCAGAGAGCACTCCGCCGCCTCTTGCGGGCCACCCGGGGAGTCAGTAAGCTCGACCTGGCAACCACGCCACTAGTACCAACCATACACTAGTAGAATTAATGCCATTGGAACCTATCAAAAGCCTCGTCTGTACAAATTTTGTGTCGGAGATGACTAAATTAAAGCAATGATTATAGTGCAATTGATGAATTAAACTATCTTGGTGAATAATGATTTATAACACCTTTTTGTTCATACAATTTTAGTGTCCTCAACAATCTGGAGCCTTTGAATGTGGATACTATGTCATGAAGTGGATGTACGACATCACCGTATTTTACTCTAAGAGTCAAGAAAGCTTAATTCAGGTTTTTTTTAACTTAATCTTAGTTTTTCTGTTATAAAGTAATTATGGGTGTAACTGCTAATCCATCGTCACTATTCTTTTTTTATTTGTTAGTGTGTTTCAAAATCAAGAATGACGACGGAAGATATGAACCAAGTTCGTGAATATTGGTCTCAGAAGTGCATAGAGTTGATGATGTAGTACGTATGTGACTTTGTTAACTTTTGTGGTTAGATATATATTGTAGTCATGTTGATTGCTAGACGTGGGGCATTCTGCTGGAGATGTTACTTAAGTAGTTGGAGGTGTGGATTGGTTATGGATTTGGTTGGTACTTGGAGGTGTGGATTGGTTATGGATTTGGTTGTGCTATTTAAACATTGCAGTAATATGATTTTGATTTTGATTTTGGGTTAATCAAATTGTAGGGAGGTGCTGCCCAATTTTCGACAAATTATTAATATTATAATTGGCGTGCTTTGATTTGTTTTTTATATACCATCTTCAGGGATATGAAAATTCAATTTTGTAATTAAAATCAGTAACATTTGTCACCGGTTTCAAAATATAAATAAATGATAAAATGACATGCCTTTGGAACCGCGTGTAAATTATCATAGGTTTCAATGAGGTACCCTTTGGAACCTGTTAGCATTACAATAGGTTCCAATGGTAAACCTTTGGAACCGGTTGTGAATAGCAACAGGTTCCAATGAAACAGCCTTTGGAACCGGTTGTGAATTGCAAAAGGTTCAAATGGAACACCCTTTGGAACCAGTTGTGAATTACAACAGGTTCCAATGGTACACCCTTTGGAACCGGTTGTGAATTACAACAGGTTCCAATGGTATACTTTTGGAACCGGTTGTGATTAATAACAGGTTTCAGTGGTACACCTTTTGGAACCGGTTGTAAATTCAATAGGTTCCAATGGTATACCCTTTGGAACCGGTTCCAGCAACAACCGGTTCCAAAGGGCATCTATGGAACCTTCTTACAACCGGTTCCAAAGCTCCGGACCTAAGGAATCTGTGGCAGTAGAACCTTTGAAAAAAGGTTCCAAAGGGTAGTTTACAACCGGTTCCAAAGGGTAATTTTCTACTAGTGATAGGGACTCCCTTAGGACGTCCCGTACCATCACCAGCTGCAAAACAAAAGAAATAATGCACCTTGGGTCAGATGAAGACAACCCAAATAGGTAAAAATAAGCTCAAAATTTTGGAAAGCAATATCAAAATTCCGAAAAAGTCACTAGTACACATTTTCGACCCCGGTCAAAATAAAAGCGGTTTCCGGAAAATCCGGCATCGTTACGGTATCATTTGATCCGTCATAAGCGTCACAAACTCACACGGAATGACCTAGAGTGCATTCCGACTCACGAAAGTCAACATGTGAGCTACCCATAACATCACAAACAGAAATCTAGCAAGATTATAAGGGAAAAGTACGGGAATAACCGAGAAATCAACCCCTAAGCCCTAACATTTCGATTCTCACCCATGGGAGGCCAATAAAATACCTCCAAGGTTTCACGTCAAGCAAATAACTACACCTACGAGTTCTATACTACCCTAATTTGGAAAAAGAACCAAGGACAAATATCGAAACTTAGCAAAACCAAAATACCCATATCGATTTGTAGGGTTTAAACAAAATCAACCCACAATCACACCAATCAAGTACAAATCGACAATAAGTGAGTAAGGAACACTTACCCGGGGTCGACTTAGTCGGGTATAACGGAAATCGAGTCGGAAATCGGTTGATCGAGTCGAGATACAAATTTGGGACGATGAGAGTCACGCGCCAAGTTACTGGGTCGAATAACGTACCGCCCTTTTCAATCACGATACTTAAACAAGTCTGGAAAACAAACATTTGGGCCGCCTAAGTGCGGGCGCCCGAACCTTGGGACGCTGCAGCCCGGGCGTCTCAATACTGGGCCGAAGAAAAGGGGGCGTCTGACCCTTCAACACAAACAATATCTGACTGACCCAAACACAATTCTCAATACCCTCGAGATATACATACATATGTGCTCGAAATATACAATGACAAGGCAATATACTCATCCTCAGCAAGTCTTACTACCCCCTCTAACGCAATAAATTAGTCAATTCGCCTCTCCGTAGCGAGATAAACAAGAAATACGAAATCCCCAGCTGGTACGGCTGCCCGTACTAAAACTCATGACAACCAACTATACTATCACCCCCAGCAGAGCATCTCACAAGCCAGCACAACACGTTATGCAAACCCGTGAAAATCCCCAACGGTACCCATCAACTCAAAATGTCAAAGTTTAAGCACAAATCGATTAGCCTAGCAAATCCCCAATCCACAGCAACCAACCCGTGCTCCCAGCAAGAAACCATGAGCCCCAGATCGAATACAAACACAAGAATCAATGCAAACACCATTATGCGCTCGTTAAGAGTTTATACAACGTCCCCAGCAAATTTAAAGGCAAAACTATCACCAAATCTAAACAATCGCTCATCAATGTGCAAAGGCCAGAGATAGTCAGAAACTATCTCAAAGAAAGCAAAAGACCAGGAACAAAGATCAGTTCCAAAGAATAGGCCAGAGATAGTCAGAAACTATCTCAAAGAAAGCAACAGACCAGGAACAAAGACCCGTTCCAAAGAATCGGCCAGAGATAGTCAAAAACTATCTCAAAGAAAGCAAAAGACCAGGAACAAAGATCTGTTCCAAAGAATAGGCCAGACATAGTCAGAAACTATCTCAAAGAAAACAAAAGATCAGGAACAAACATCCGTTCCAAAGAATAGACCAAAGATAGTCAGAAACTATCTCAAAGAAAGCGAAAGACCAGGAGCAAAGATCTGTTCCAAAGAATAGGCCAGAGATAGTCAGAAACTATCTCAGAGAAAGTCCAGGAATAGATAAGATTCTGTTCCAAAGAAATGATATCTAAATCAACGTAGCCACCCGAGAGGGATAAATCAAATCAACGCAGCCACCCGAGAGGGATAAATCTAAATCAACGCAGCCACCCGAGAGGGATAAATCTAAATCAACGCAGCCACCCGAGAGGGATAAATCTACAATCAACGCAGCCACTCGAGAGGGATAAATCTAAAAATCAACGTAGTCACCCGAGAGGGATAAATCTAAAAACAACGCAGCCACCCGAGATGGATAAATCTAATTTAATGAAAACCTGTAAGGAATTAAGTCAAAACCGAGTCGCCCGAGAAAGACTCAAACAAAAGGTCCATGTCAAAGACCGAAACACTAATCAATTACAATAGCCCCACAAACCCAAAGCAAGGCAAGCAGCCCCAGACCAGAGCTTCAACAAACGACTGCAGGCGAGGATGTCAAGTATGATTTCTAAACCTTAGCTGACGAACCTTAGTACGTAGTCCAACGGACTTAAAACGACCCGAGCGGACAGCTTCTAGGTCGTAATCCTCGATTAACCTGGGCGGCTATACTTTGACTTTCGCCTTATCCAAGGCTTAATCAAAGTAGAGGTTTCTGTAGACACCCAAATATGGACCTGGTGGCTACGGAAGTGCCCAAAAAACACCCGATGATGATCAGACTGCAACACGACGCGATTTTACGATGTTTTAAATTGTTTTTATATAGAACAGATCTAATAATTACTCGGAAAAATTAATTCAACATCAAGACAGTCTTAGTCATGTCATTACGGTCGCGTCAACACTAATTAGAGTCAATTCCAACACCGGAGCTCCGAATCGGTCCTGAAACACACAAAGTCAAACACGAGTCAACGCGTCAAGCCGAGGGAACCTCGAGACGCGCGTCCGAGGCCCATCGGTACACACGCGCTAGGTCAAGGGTGGAAACTTTAACATCCAAGAAACAAAGATTACGTGTAATCTCCGCT
Organism: Agrostemma githago; assembly: GCA_958450325.1. Taxonomy (NCBI): domain Eukaryota; kingdom Viridiplantae; phylum Streptophyta; class Magnoliopsida; order Caryophyllales; family Caryophyllaceae; genus Agrostemma; species Agrostemma githago. The sequence continues at coordinate 56,794,781 of OY288243.1, forward strand.
TTGGAAAATTTTCAAATCGGATCTTAAAAATCATGGTCACCTCACCCATGGCGCCTCAGTTCTCCACCGCCTCACCTCAGGCGCCCCAACTCTGGGTCGCACGACATCAGGCGCCTGAGATCTCAATTTGAACTATGAGAAAAACTATATATACCCCCTCCCCCCTTTTCCGCTCATTCAAGAGAACACACACATCTTAATCTTCTCTCTCCTCTCTACGAGCCTTCTGCTCTTCTTTAGTGTCAAACTCCGACATTAGGCACGATCAACTCGACCGTTTTCAGTTCGATTTGCGTCTAACGAATCAACACTACACTTCGTAGTTCCTCGAGTTATGGACTCGATATGAATGAAAAATGGCACCCGTGTTGACTAATCAACCCATCCTACCGTAGCGAAGCTTTGCCGAAATTGCCGCAGGAAAGCTAGGAGGATCCGCCATTAGAAGTAGTATCGTCACTAGGTTGTCATATAAATAAAACTTAACATACTGTACTTTTAATTATGGACTTTAATAACGTCGAGTCTGACTCATGTGAATCCTAAATCCACGACGAGTCGTAAACATACGTAACGTCCACAACTTCAACCATAAGCACTAAAATACCTTAATTAAAACCGAGTAGTCATGAGATTCGTTCTCAACCATCTACGCATCGTGTCTCGTTTAGTGTACACTCTGAGGGTGCAACTCCTCACAATGTGATTTACTTATATTTTGCATTTATCGCTTTCTTATGATTTATTGCTTTTATGACCATAATCGCATGCTAAATCACCTAACACGAAATCCAAACCGTAAACAAACTAAAACTGAACAAGTGGTGGTCACAAGTTAATTAAACATAGCTAGAGAGATGAGAGAAAAAATCTAGAGAAATAAAAAAAGCAGTAGCAGCCAATACATGAAATGGCAAGATCCAAGAAAATTTCTTCAAAAAGCTTCCAAAAATATAATAAAAGAGTATTACGTAATTCATATCCTTTTTAGAAAACTAATTCTAAACAAAATATGACTCCAGATCCTAAGCTAGCGGCAGAATTCATTGAGCCTTTTGAACTGGAAGGTTTATCAGAAGAGCAGCAGAATTCAGCTGGAGATGAGAATGTTGAACCATGGACTGAGGTGGCTACGAAGACGTCTGGAAAAGGTAAGAAAAACGACAGTGATCCCACTCTTTAACAATTGCTTGATAGTGATGTAGAAGAAGAGGTAGAATAATGGAAGACGGTGGTTTATGGTTATATTGTTGGAGCCTACCCACCTTGGTCGGTAACCCAGGGATTTCTAAACAGGTTTTGGAAGAAGGAAGAGGTAGATAAGTTGTCATTTATTAATAATGGTGTCTTTTTAGTTCGGTTTAAGACTACGAATTGCAGCAGGCTGCGCTTCAGAGGTGGGTTGTGTTTGATAACAAACCAGTTGTTATTAAGCCATGGACTGAAAATGCAGTTCTTGAGAAGAGTGAGATTCACGAGATCCCTATATGGATGAAGATTCATGGATTAAGCCTTAAATTCCGGGGAGAGGAGTGCTTAAGGAAAATTGCGTTTATTGTTGGTGGATAGGTGCAGTGTGATGCAGTTACACTTAATAAGACTTTCTTAGGCTTTGCTAAAGTAATGGTTACGGTTCAGCTGGAGCAAGATTCGTAACACCCTAGCCCAATCCTAGGACCGAAAATGTTAGTCGCGGTAGCTCGCCAATCTCTGTACTTGTCTCACAGACCAACACGAGTTCTTTCCAGCGCATTTTGTCCTCACTCATGCGCATTCTGGAAACCTTCCCAGGAGGTCACCCATCCTAAGATTGCCCCCACTCAAGCACGCTTAATTGTGGAGTTCTTATCATGGGCACCGCTGACCCAGAATCCACCCCCGCTAGGTGCCAAATACACGGTCACAGGGTTACTCTGATACCATTTGTAACACCCCGACCCAATCCTATGACCGGAAATGTTAGTCGTGGTAGCTCGCCAGGCTCTGTACTTGTCTCACAAACCAACACGAGTCCTTACCAGTGCATTTTGTCCTCACTCATGCGCATCCTGGAAACTTTCCCAGAAGGTCACCCATCCTAAGATTGCTCCCACTCAAGCACGCTTAACTGTGGAGTTCTTATCATGGGCAAACCAGAAAATAAAGTGCACTTTGTTGATATGAGTAGTATTTCAAATCCCTTTAAGCAAAGCTCATAAATAGGACATCTTCAATCAATGTGGGGTGTTTCAAGATTTCCCTTCGGAGATCTCCTTTTTGGATGAGAAAGGAGGAGTTCCTTGTGTTCGTATTGAGTATGACTGGGTGCCTTCAAGATGTGAGAAATGTAAAGGCATTGCGCACAAGACTGAGCATTGTCGCAAAGATGAAAGGAAGAAGACACAATGGAAGCAAAGAGGTAGCCAGAAAGTAGCTGTGGTAGTTCCTGAGCAGACGCCAGTGGTTGTGGTGCTACCAGCAGTTGGCCAGGCTTCGTCACCTGCTAGGATAATCTCAAAGATGAGTAGGGAAGATTGTGGTCCTTTGTTTAATTTTAATGAGGATGGAACTAGCCTCATTAGGACTTTACACTCCATGTTGCATTCTTCTCAAAAGGAGCTTGGGGTGGGGACTAGTATGAATATTGATCATGGGTATCCTCGGATTCTGGAACATTAGAAGCCTAAACAGCATAAATAAGCAACTCGATATTAAATGGTTTATCCATAGGAATAACATAGGATTGTTTGGGCTTTTGGAGACTCGATTTAGAAATAAGAATTGGCTTAATATTGGTAATAATATTTGTCGTGACTGGTCTGTTTGTACTAATAGTTCTCTGCATCCAAGTGAGAGGATTTGAGTACTATGGAATCCAGTTTACTATGAGGTAATTATTAAGGATATGAAACCACAGCTGATCCATATGATGGTTAGCGATAAGGTTAGAAATAAGTCGTTTCGTATGACAATGATTTATGCTTTCAATAAGTTGGATGAGCGTCAATCACTATGGAAGGATCTTAGAGAGTACAATAAAAAAGAGGCAGGGTCTTGGCTCATTGGAGGAGATTTTAATAACGTCCTTAATTTTGAAGAGAGAATTGGATCGAGAGTTAACTGGGCTGAAATTAAAGACTTCGGGGAATGTGTGGAAGTCTGTCAGGTGCATGATTTACTGGGTATGGGAGCTAAGTTTACCTGGAATAATAAGCATTGTGATGAAACTCGGGTTTATAGCAAGATTGATCGGACGATGGCAAATATTGACTATTTGATGGATTTTCCTAGGCAAATAGTCCATTTTATTCCTGAAGTCTATGATCATTGGCATGCAGTGGTTTCAAAGTAGAGGTTACAGAAGAAAGGCAAACCTCCTTTCAAGTACTATAATATGTGGGCTGAGTCCGAGGAATTATTACTCTTGGTCACAGCTAATTGGAATTCGGGTGTGGCAGGAACGCCAATGTTCGAACTAGTGAAGAATTTGAAGAACCTTAAGCAACATCTGAGAAGGTTCAATAAGGATGTATTTCACAATGTTGATAACTCTGAAAGCATTACTAGAGCTGCCCTGGATGCCTTGCAAACTGATATGCAACAGTTTGGGTATAGTTCGTGGTATGAGCTAGAGAGGAAACTGATTAAAGAAGTGATTATGCTTAGCAAAGCCAAGCATCAATTTTGTATACAAAAAAACAAAAGCGAGTTGGTTGCAGGATGGTGATGCGAATACTAAATTTTTTTCATAGTACAATCAAGGCTAAGAGTGCTAAGAATAAGGTGATGTGCATTGAGGATAGTCTAGGGGTGTTACTCTTTGATTCTATGAGTATTAAAAAGGCTTTTGAAGAGTATTATCATGTTCTTCTTGGGCAGGAAGGCAGTGTTACCAGGGTACATAAGCATACTGTAAGGAAGGGGAAAATTCACTCGTAGGAGCATCATGACATTCTGCTTGGGCCAATAACAAGTAAGGAAATTAAGGATGCCTTATTTAGTATACCAAACCACAAGAGTCCTGGACCCGATGGTTATGGAAGAAAGATTTTTAAAGATACCTGGACTGTTACTAGCACGGATGTTATCGCTGTAGTAAAAGATTTTATGAGGAATGGAAGAATGCTAAAGCGGATAAATCATACTGTATTAACGTTGATTCCAAAGGTGGAATGACCTACATCAATGTCACAATTTAGGCCTATAGCTTGTTGTAAAATGGTGTATAAGTGTATCACTAAGATCTTAGCAAAGCGGATGGGGAGAGTTCTTCCTGATGTGTTGAGTTCGAATCATAGTGGGTTCATTAGAGGGAGAGATATTGTGGAGAATATCATGATTTGTCAAGACCTTATTAAGCTTTATAATAAAAAGTCTTGCTCTCCTAGAGCTTTGATGAAGCTTGACTTAAAGAAGGCCTATGACTCGGTCCTTGGAGTTTTATTGGAGAAATGATGGAGGCTTTGAATTTTCCTGTTAAGAAACTTGTATTGGAATGCATCACTACTACATCATTTCCGCTTTCCTTGAATGGGGAAGTGTTTGGATACTTTAAAGGTAAGAAAGGGCTTCGACAAGGAGACCCAATTTCACCTATTTTGTTTGTCATGGGAATGGAGCATTTGAGCAGAGTTTTGAAAGTTGTACAGGAAGACATAGGGTTTAAATATCATTCGCTTTGTCGACCCCTGCAATTGTCACACCTATGTTTCGCTGACGATCTAATTATGTTCAGTAGAGGTGATATAGAGTCCATTAAATTGCTACTTAATGGGTTCTGTACCTTCTCTTGTGCCTCTGGATTAGCTATGAATGTGGAGAAGTCTAATATATACTTAAATGGGATGACGATTGACGAGAAACATTATTGCTTGAATGTCATAGGAATGACCCTTGGTACGTTGCCCTTCAAGTATCTTGGTGTTCCTATATCACCTAAGAAGTTTTCCATTAATGATTGTGCTATTTTAACTGAGAAGATAGTGCAGCGAATTCAAAGTTTGGGGGCTAGACACACGTCTTATGTGGGGAGGCTGGCGCTTATTTAGTCGGTGATTAGCCATCTGCACCGCTACTGGGCACGTATTTTCATGCTGCTTGTGACAGTGATCAAGAAGATTGAGGCGATTTGCCGTAGTTTCTTATGGAGCAGTAGCGTGTACCATCGTTCTGCTCCTTCAGTGGCGTGGGAACAGATGTGTTGTGGGAAGAAGAATGGTGGTCTAGGCCTACGAAATCTGGCGAATTGGAATATGGCTTGCTTGGGTAAGTTTTGTTGGTGGCTGTACAGTATGGCTGATACTTTGTGGGTTAAATGAATTAATTTTGTTTATTTAAGGAGAAGGAAGTGGGACGATTATCATCCTGGGGCGAATTGTAGCTGGACCTAGAGGCAAGCATGCAAGATTAGGGACAAGCTTCAATCGGTTTTCGGCAATCTGAATGGAAGGAGCGGTACACTGTGAGAGATGGGTATGGGTGGCTGCAGTCGGTTGAGATTAAGAGCAGGTATGCTCCTTTGGTTTGGGTCTCTTTGTCAATCCCGAAACATTCCTTTATGAGTTGGTTAGCAAGTAAAAGCCGACTTATGACGAGAGAGAGGATAAACAAGTGGTATATTAATGCATCAAGGAGCTGTGGAATATGTGAGAATGAGGTGGAGACGCATGAACACCTGTTTTTTTGGTGTACTTATAGTAAGCAAATACTTATGGGGGTGAATTCTTGGTTGCAAATCAAGATACCCCCCACTGGCTTTCTTGAATGGTGGTATAAGAAGAAAGGGCGATCCCATAGCCACAAGAAAGTTTGGGCTGCTAGTATTAATGCCATGATTTATCATATTTGGTGGGCAAGGAATCAAAGTGTGCATGATCAAATTCTACCTATGCCAAGTAGAGTTGTGGACATGACATAGGTCCACCCAGACGCAGCCACGCGCGGGTTTGGGGTGGCGAATGAATCTCATGTGCGATGGATCTCGGATTGAAATTTAAATCGAAGTTGGAGTCGCCACAGAACTTTGTGGGAGTTCGGGCCCATTCGAACCCACTCTATGTCGTAGTGGGCCGTGCACTGAGTACGGCCCATTCCGATTTCAGAGTTTATTGAGTTCGTCCCTTTTCATTGCGATACCGATACCGACATTATCGGCAATCGTGTATTGAATGACTCTTGTATGCCAATGGTTTCGGACATCCGGAAACCACGGTTCTGAGTAAGGGGTGAGGGTACGTGTTGGAAAGTTCACAAATAACACCCAACCCCGCCCGCACTTAACGACCTTTACTAAGATATCGTTTGTTGCTCGTGTACGCACGTTAGTTTGACGATTGAATGATATGCAAACTAGATTTTTTAGACTAAACATGTGAATTATGTTTGATCTACGTCGTTTAATGCATCTTGAACTAAGTCGGAGTTCTTTTAGCATGTGAGATTCGTTTTAGTACAATAAAACAAAAGAATGCCAAAATAGAAACAAACGAGGTAGTAACGGTATAATGATTTGTAAAAAGATTAGAATGACATAAATGATGTGATGCATGGTTTTGAAAAGATTTAGGACACGTGATAGTCTTGACGCGTGTGGACCGAAGTCGTTAAAAAGGTTTTATCAAAGCTCGAAATATGTTGAAGGCTCACGAATTTGTCATGATAGAGACCACTCGATCGAGTCATTGAGGGACTCAATCGAGTGCCTCTTGAAAAACCCTCCAACTTCGATTTAAATTTCAATCCGAGATCCATCTCACATGAGATTCATTCGCCGCCCCAAACCCGCGCATGGCCGCGTCGGGGTGGGCCTATGTCATGTCCACAATTTGGCGACTCCGCTGGGGACATGACATAGGTCCACCCCGACGCGGCTACGCGCGGGTTTGGGGCGGCGAATGAATCTCATGTGAGATGGATCTCGGATTGAAATTTAAATCGAAGTTGGAGGGTTTTTCAAGAGGCACTCGATTGAGTCCCTCAATGACTCGATCGAGTGGTCTCTATCACGACAAATTTATGAGCCTTCAACATATTTCGAGCTTCGAAATAACCTTTTTAACGACTTCGGTCAACACGTGTCAAGACTATCACATGTTCTAAATCTTTTCAAAACCATGCATCACATCATTTATGTCATTCTAATCTTTTTACAAACCGTTATACCGTTACTAACTCATTTGTTTCTATTTTGGCATTCTTTTGTTTTATTGTACTAAAACGAATCTCACATGCTAAACCAACTCTGACTTAGTTCAAGATGCATTAAACGACGTAGATCAAACATAATTCACATGTTTAGTCTAAAAAGCCTTGTTTGCATATCATTCAACCGTCAAACTAACGCGCGTACACGAACAACGAACAATATCTTAGTAAAGGCCGCTAAGTGCGTGGCGGGTTGGGTGTTCTTTGTGAACCTCCCAACACGTACCCTCACCCCTTACTCAGAACCGTGGTTTCTGGATGTCCAAAACCATTGGCATACTAGAGTCATTCAATACACGATTACCGATAATGTCGGTATCGGTATCGCAATGCAAAGGGACGAACCCAATAAACTCTGAAATCGGAATGAGCCGTACTCTGTGCACGGCCCACTACGACATAGAGTGGGTTCAAATGGGCTCGAGCTCTCACAAAGTTCGGTGGCGACTCCAACTTCGATTTAAATTTCAATCCGAGATTCGTCTCACATGAGATTCATTTGCCGCCCCAAACCCGCGCGTGGCCGCGTCGAGGTGGACCTATGTCATGTCCACAATTTGGCGACTCCGCTGGGGATTCCTGATGTACCACTAGTCAACAGGGTTCCTAGGGTGAGACTCGAAAAGAAATCGTTCGATTATTAATGTACGCATTTTAGTTCGATGGTTCATGCATAACCCAATTCTTTCCCGGGCCGGTTACTTGTGACCGACGTCTCACTCTACCGCGGTGCATTCCTAAATGGGTGCACTAAAGACTTCTATGGCCGAACTCGCATGGGTCTCACAGCACGTTCTAAGTCCAATTCGGCTTGGGAAGTCCGTCCTGATTTGCGAGAAAGCCGTCGTTGTTGGTATAGACCCTACTTCGACCGACCGAGACTTAGTTTAAGAGCATACATGGTGTTATTATACTGTTTCCGTGACTACGTGTTGCTTGATCTACAAGTCGTCTTTTTTTAAAAACCATTATTTCAAAAAACTTGCATCTTTTCAAAATAATCTCAATTTCAAAACCCGGGATGCTACCGAAATTAGGACTTACGATTTGACTCAAAATAGCCTATTTTTAGCCGGTATGCTACCCGAACATTTTCAAACTTCAAAAATTTCAACCCGATGGCCCTATGCCGATTTTCAAAAAATCGGGCCATCTATCTGACTTTGTCGGATTTTTCTAAGCCCAAATGCCCCTTTTCAAAAACTTTCCTCTTCTTACGACTTCCCGTGTTTAGTTGTGTCGGGTCTTGTCATAAGTTGTCAATGTCTCTAGCGTCGAAACTCCGTCGATCTTACATCATGGGTTTCCTCGTTATCCCAGTCCGCCTTACTTGTCAAGGCACGGCCCACCTACGTAGGACGTACTCCTACAAAGGCGGGCCCGTTTACACTTTCGAGTCCAAAGCCTGGGGAATTCTCACATTGGACTTTCCTTCGAGCAGGACTAGGCCCACTCAGCCGAATCCTAAGGAAGGCCCACCACCCACGAGTCATCCGTCTAGGTGTCGGTCTCGAGTCGTCTTCTCGTCTAAGTCTTTTCTTTGCTCGGGATGTACTGTTTTGATTCTAGGATCTGGGTTAGTTTCTGATTACAAGGTATTCTTACAGACAGGCCACCCTTCATCATATCCATGATGCAAGAAGCCGTAGACCAGTTGACAGCCTCGTTGGCTAAGCTTGAGACCCAATTGACGAAAATAAGGGAAGACCAAATATCTCTCATTACCCGTGTTAGCGTCGTGGAACAAGGAACTCCTGGAGGTGGGGTCGAGACTACTGGGCCTTTAGCTGAATTGGCCGGTGCAGTCCGTACCCCTGCAGGAACAGGTCCATTTATCAACCAATAATTCGATCCACACGGAGAATGCTCGCATTTACTCGCCCTTGAATGAAGAACTGCCCGCCAACCTCAACCTTACAGGCATCCCAATGTTCGAGGGTACTGAAGACCCGGTGCATCACATTTGGGCTTTTAAGGAGTTCATGGCGGTAAAGGGGGTAAAATCGACCATGTTCAAGCACCTTTCTGCTTCCTCTCTCGAGAAGCATCCAAAAGCCTGGTACTACAGGCTTGATCCCAAGAAATACAAAACTTTGGATGACGTGGCGACGGAATTTGCTCGGAACTATGCCGACAACACTGAAATCTAGACCACGATGCGCACCCTGGAGGTTATGGCCCAGGAACCTAAGGAAGGATTTACAAAATACCTTCAACGATGGAGGGCCGAGAGTGTAAAGCTGGTCGATAAGCCCAGCGAAAAAGTCTTAGTGGAGGCCTTCGTGAAAAATCTCCTCCTCTCTTACCGGGTCCATCTCCGGTACGTAATCATACCCAACTTCGCCACCTTAACCGAAATGGGGACGAGGATTGAGGATGACTTGAGATTAGAGAGCCTTACTAAGGCCTCTACCAAAGGTTATCAAGGGGCCAGCTCATCCACAAGCAAGCCCACAACCGCAGCTGCAACTCGCAGCATCTTCGACGAGGTCAATCTACTTGATACCCCGTCCAAGAGGAATACCACGCCGCGGGTATTCACCGATATAGGTACTACCTATACACATGCCTTACAAAGGCTATCTTCAAAAGGCCTTATCCAACCGATAGGCCCAACGCCCGAAGTCCCAGTCGAGCGTCGCTCTAAGGCTTACGACATCCAGGCCTATTGCCAATACCACAGGGGCAATGGGCACGACACCGAGAAATGTTGGAAGCTTAAGCATTTAATCCATGATCTCATCGAAAACGGTAAGATTCCCTTACCCGGAGGTAAGCCCAGTAATAAGGACAATCCTTTAGCTACTCACGCCATTTTCTCCGGAGAAGTAGTTGATTGCTCACATCTCATCTCTCCCTTTATCCCGCAAATAAACGGGATCTGGTGCGACGATGAAGACGATGTCTACCTCACCAAAGGGGAAGCTATCCCCATCACTCCCGAGGAGATCCAAAAGGTTAAGTCCAAGGCCTTAGCCAGTAACCACTTGAGAGACGTTTCTATCGTCACTGAACCAATTAGGGTGGAGGCTGTCCCGGAAGAGCCAACCTCCGAAAAGACTCTCGTGAAGCAACTAAAGAAGACTCGAGTTGACCTCTCTATTTGGCAACTCTTAGTTAGCTCACAGGAACATCAAGAGGCACTCACTAAGGCCCTCGATCAAGTCAAGATCGACTCCTCGGCTACTCCAGCTGAAATGGTAGCCACAGTCCTACCCCACTTAAAAGGGAAACCTAAGGAAGAAGGCCCGCTAATTACCTTCTCCAACACTGATCTACCATCATTCAGGCCTACCCACAACATGGCCCTCTACATCACGGTAATCTGCCCTGGAAAGTACCTCCCGATGACCCTAATCGACGATGGGTCCGCTGTCAACATCCTCCCCTTGAGGACCGCCAAAGCCCTCGGCATTATCGAGGCCGACTACATTCCAACAGCACAGACCATTCAGGCTTTCGACGGAAGCCCAAGATCGGTAGCTGGGGCCGTAAGACTAACCATCATAACTGGCCCAGTAGAAAAAGAAATGGAATTTCAGGTGATTAATGTCACCTCTTCCTTCAACCCGCTCCTAGGAAGACCATGGATCCACGTCGTCAAGGCGGTATCCTCTACCCTACACCGGAAAATCAAGTTGCCTTTACACGATAGTATCATCACCTGGGAGGTAACACCTATGATTGTGGCTAACCGTAACACCTCGGGCCGCACGGATCTCTGGGGATTCGATTTCATAGGAATGATTGAAGACGAGTATCTCTTCCGGCCCTACTTCACAGCTAGCATCGACAGGATGCTACAAAATCTAGGGTATCTACCGGGGGCTACTTTGAGGCCAAATCTTTCCGCAGGAAAAATTGTCGAAGTCCTAAATGACGGGAGGTCTCAATTCGGTCTAAGGTACACCGTGACCCTAGAAAATGCGGGCCAAACAGGAGCTAATATCGTCACCTTTGTTACTCCAGTGTTTGGGCCTATCCAAATGGGTCTGTACCGGCCCAATGCCACGCACCCTGGGACCCACTTGGCCCAGGACTGCAACTTCATACCAGATGATATCTTCGCCCTTACCCAGTCCGAAGATGCTAGCAATGCTGAGCCCGCGACAGGACTAATTTTTGGAGAAGAAGTCGCGGCCCCAGCGCCAAAAGAAGACCTGGTCAACCTCATTCTTCGCAACAATAGGTTTGACCCGACGAAGCTAATCTCGGACGTAGGATCCGAGACGGGAAAGAGATCCTGGAGGAAGACTGTCAAATGGACTGACAGTGAAGGAGGGACTTACAAGCTGATCACTGGAGAAGGAGAAATGCCCGAGTCTGAGTCTGAGTCCGAGTCAGAGTCCGAGTCAGAGTCTGAGATCGAGTCTGGTGAGTCTGGTGCTAGAGTCACTCCTGTAACTCCCCCTCTCCTTTTAGCTATTCCCGGTGTTTCGGGGTCTGTCCCGAGCGCCTTACCTATCCCGCCACTGATCAATGATCAGATGGAAGCTCTTTTCGAGCTATTTTCTAAATTTTCAATCAATAATAACAACCGTTCTGCTTACGACTTGTCTCATTTTCAAAATACTTTTAATTTCAAAAATGTTTTGTGCAATCACATTGAGAAACCCGACGAACAGGTACCCCTACCTCCACATCAGATCGAGCAGCTAGAGCAAAGGGAATCCCGGAACCCGGTAATCAAAGAAACCGAGTCCATTAATGTGGGAACAACCTTAGAGCCTCAGACACTTAAGATAGGGTTATCCTTACATCCCGAGGAGAAACAACAATTCACGAGCCTCCTCCAAGAATTCAAAGATGTCTTCGCATGGTCCTACAAGGACATGCCCGGGATAGACCGGGAAATAGCCGAACATCATATACCGATCAAAGATGGATTCAAACCGGTTAAGCAGAAGCTCCGCTGCATGAGGCCCGAATGGTCCCTTAAGGTCAAGGAGGAAGTCGACAAACAATTCAAAGCTGGCTTCATACAAGTGTCCGAATATCCAAACTGGGTTGCGAACATCGTGCCAGTTCCTAAAAAGGACGGTAAGGTGCGTGTCTGCGTAGATTTTCGGGATCTTAACTAGGCGAGCCCGAAAGACGATTTCCCGTTACCACACATCGACATACTGGTGGATAACACAGCTGATCATTCCCTTCTATCATTTATGGATGGGTATGCCGGATATAATCAGATAAAAATGGCAGAAGAAGATATGAGTAAGACCACCTTCATTACGCCTTGGGGTACTTACTGCTATACCGGCATGTCATTCGGTTTTATAAATGCCGGTGCCACATATCAACGAACCGCCACAACTTTATTACATGACATGATGCATAAAGAAGTGGAAGTTTACGTGGATGACATGATCATCAAATCTGAAAAACAAGGACGGTCACATCACCGCCCTAAGAAAATTCTTCACCCGATTACGCAAGTACAACATGAGGTTAAACCCTCAAAAGTGCAGTTTCGGGGTAACATCTGGCAAATCACTAGGTCATATCGTTAGCCAACGTGGAATCGAAGTCGATCCAGCTAAAATAAAAGCCATTACCGAGATGAAACCTTCTAAAACCGAAAAAAGAAATAAGGGGATTTCTCAGGAAGGTCCAATACATCAGCAGATTCATTTCAAAGTTAACCATGGTGTGTGAACTATTTTCAAAAATTTGAAGATAGGAGAACAAATACTGTGGGACGACAAATGTCAAGTAGCCTTCGATAGAATCAAGGAAATCTTATCTGCGCCACCAGTTTTGATGCCGCCTCAACCCGGTTTGCCTTTGTCGTTATACCTAACAACGAACGAGACAGCCATGGGGGCTATGTTAGCTAAGACGGTCAACTCCGAAGAACGAGCTATCTACTACATCAGCAAGAAGTTTTTAGAGTATGAATGCAAATACACCATGCTCGAAAAGACATGCTTAGCTCTGGTCTGGGCCACTAAAAAGCTTCGACATTATATGCTCAGCTACGAGGTACAAGTGCTATCTAAGATGGATCCAATCAAGTACCTCTTCGAAAAGCCCATTCTCAATGGCAGAATGTCTAGATGGACTCTCATGCTGGCAGAGTTTGACTTAAAATTCGTACCTTTGAAGGCTATAAAGGGCCGAATAGTAGCCGAGTTTCTCGCCGACAGTCCCGTGATTGAAGAAGGACACACCGACACTTGGTCCTTCCTAGATGAAGATATTTTCCATACCGATACCGAAACATGGGACTTATACTTCGACGGGGCATCCAATTTCCGAGGAGTCGGAGTCGGGATTCTTCTAATCTCACCAAAAGGGGAACATACTCCCGTTTCCATCAAATTAGACTTTGACGTCACTAATAATGTTGCTGAGTATGAAGCATGTATCCACGGGCTACAAGCCTCCGCCGATTTGGGGGTCACGAACCTCCGAGTACACAGTGATTCGTCTCTGGTCATTAATCAAGCGCTCCAAAAATGGAAAACTCGGAATGCTAATCTCGTGACCTACCAGGCACGAGTAAGGGATCTCGAGAAACAGTTCCAAAAGGTAGAGTATATATACTTACCTCGGGAAGAAAATCAGTTCGCAGATGCACTCTCAAAACTGGCATCTTTATTAAATATTCCCGATCACTTGACCAGTATGCTGATTTGTGTCGAAAGACAATCTGAGCCAGCATACGTCCATGACATTGAAGACATTGACATACTTGATCCCGAGCCGTGGTATCAAGCCGTGTTAACCTACCTAACAACCGGGGAATATCCACCTGGAGCCGACAATCGAGCCAGGAAGGCCTTGCGATGGCTGGCAACCCACTTTGTCCGCACCGACGACGGACAGCTATACAAAAAAACCGCACAGGGGGCTCTTCTCCTATGTGTTTATAAAACTAAAGCCGAAAAGGTTATGGCCGAAGTACAGGACGGCGAGTACGGCCCACACATGAACGCCCAGATGTTAGTCCGGAAAATCATGAGACTCAGATATTACTGGAATAGCATGGAAACCGACTGTCAGTTATATGTCAAACACTATCATAACTGTCAAATCTTCGCCAATATACAGCATATGCCGCCATCCCTGTTATATACCATGACGTCACCTTGGCCATTTTCAACATGAGGAATCGACATAATCGGGAAGATAAATCCTTTGGGAACCGGTGGACACTGATTTATTTTGGTAGCTATCGACTATTTCACCAAATGGGTCAAAGCTGAGTCTTATCGTATTCTCAACGCCAAGCACGTCGCCAAGTTCATCCAAAATAAGATCATATGCCGGTACGGGATCCTGCACGAATTCATCAGTGAGCACGGCACCCACTTCCAAGCTGAGACGGCGGCCTTGCTGACTAAGTATAAGAACCAAAGGCATACATCTTCTCCCTACCGACCCCAAACCAATGGAGCGGTAGAAGCGGCTAATAAAACGATTGTCACCATACTCAAAAAGATGGATGACAATTACCGAGACTGGCCCGATAAAATACCCTTTGCGCTATGGGGATACCGGACGTCAATCTGTACAGCAACTGGCGCAACACCGTATTACCTAACTTATGGAATGGAAGCAGTCCAGCCGGTCGAGTTGGAAGTGCCATCTCTCTGGATTCTACTAGAAAGTCAAGTACCTGAAGCTAATTGGGTTCGAGCACGATATGACTCGCTAGTCCTGTTAGACGAACGACGATCTCGTGCCCTCAATAATATCCAGATATATCAGAAGAGGATCCAACGGGCCTTCAATAAAAGGGTGAGGCCCAGGAACATTAAAGAAGGGGATTTGGTTCTCAAGTTGGTTCTAGCCTTATTACCAGTAGACCCAAGGGGAAAATTCAAACCGAATTGGGCCGGGCCATATTTGGTGAAGAAGATTCTATCAGGCGGAGCTGTGATGCTAACAGGCCTGGACGGGAATGAGTTTGTCAACCCAACTAACCAGGACCAGTTGAAGCGTTACTACCCTTAAGCCCTTTCTCAATGTCATTTGCAAAAAAAAAAAAATTATTAAAATCATTTCTTAAAATAAACTTTCAAAAGCAAGTCAAAAGCAAGGATTTTTATTCTAATGTTGTAAACATCTTGAACCATAGTCTTGGTGTATTTCAAGATTGCAAATCTATAAAAAATCTGAACTACCTTTGGTTTGATTCCATTAATTATGGATACTTAGGCAGCCCCTCAAAATGGCACAACCACTGCAATCGAGAAAAAAGAAACAGGAACGGTTTTTATTAGACTTCCTTTATTTATCTCAAAAAAATCCGATAAACTCGGAAAATTACAAGTTGCAAAAAATTTCAAAAAAAAGCACACGATAATAAAATAAATAGTAATAATACTTAAATAATAAAAAACTAGGGGCTCGGCATCTAGGGCATCTTGCCCTTTCCCTTGTCTTTAGCTTCTTTTTCCGTCCACTGGCGACGACGTGGAGGTGAGCGCTCCCGAATCACCACGGAAACCTCCTTAACCCGGACTCGTTTCCTCGAACTTGAGTCCTCAGTCACCTCAGTTGGTCCTAGTCGGGCCCTCACCTTTTCTGGTAACCGGTCTCGTGGGCCCAATCCGTCTCGGGCTGCTAGTCTCGGTCCAAGTCTTTTCTCCAAATCAGTCTGGGGCTTAGCCGTCCCCGTGAGTCACTAGCACCGGTCTCTTTTGCTCGAGTCTTAGTTTTTTACTTAATACCTGACTCCAATCGGACAAGGGTAGCGGGAGTTTCTCCTTCATCAAAGAATCTTGTATTATCTTTCACTGTTTCCCGACGAACCAAGTCAAAAGCCTCGTCAGTCTTCAAAGCTTTACGGGCCTCTTTAGATTCCTCGGAAGCCCATTTTCGATATGATTCGAAACCTAAACGGTTTGGCAAGGACGGGGTATAGTCCATATGGCACGGGTAAACCAGTGTTGTAGCCACGTGTCACACATAGCGTCCGTCAATTGGAGCGAAACGCTAATGATTGCTTCAGTCTCTGGGATTTGCTGAAATGAACCGAACTGCCTCAGAATGCGGTCCGGGTAGATATGGATGGTCCAATCCAAAGACAAGATCACCAAATAGCGGGCTTTGTCTCTCTTAGATAGCCCCGTCAATTTCGAGAGAAACCACCAAATAACGGTCCATCTAATCAAGGGCCCAGTATGGAATCTTAATTCTTCATCCCAATAAGTTCGATTTATGTGATGGCTCAAGCTTATCCGCCGTTTCCTTGAACTAATATGGCAACTACGATATTTGGATATGCTCACCGGGGGCTCTATGATCGACAAGCGCTCGGATAACCAGATCTGACAAGGGAAAAGAAGAAGAAACGGATTTACATAAATAAGAATCTGTCCGCTGGCAAGCACTCGATCAAGTCTCATGTCTGACTCGATCGAGTAGCTCGGATAGAAACAAACAGGAGGTTTTTATCAAGGTCACTCGATCGAGTGGCCCCTGTACGTCAAAAAAAAAGGGAAAAAAGAGATAAAACGCGAGACAATACCTGCAAAAGACGAGTACTTCCCGTCAATTGTCGGTCCAGGTCAAGTCTTCTAGCATCAAGGCCTGTAATAATCTCCCCAGTTGTCAGCCAAGCCGGGCTGTGACCCATCTCCATCTGATCAACTATCAGCCTAATTTGACCCAAGCACGAGTCAGCATCCATTCTTCCTTCAAAGGCATATCGGTGTAGCATGCAAAAGCTGAAGGCTCTGCGCCTATGGGTGGGAGTAACTCTTACGCCGCAAAATTCATAAATTTATCGGCATGATCAAACAAGGAAACAGAATCTCCCTTCACCATACGGTCCGTCTCAGCATGTGACAAACCGAGAAAATCCCTTAATCTCCTCCTTGGGTCAGGATAAAATGGAGGAATAGCAGAACGAGCATTAGGGCACCAACCGCTGATGGCTGCAATTTTTTGGGAAGGGGACATGTTTCTCCTCGAGGAAATGCGAAAACATGATGGGTAGTATCCCAAAAGGACAGGCAAGCATCCAGAAAGTGCGAATCTACCCTAAGTCGTTGGAGCGAAAATAAGGCAGTAATTCCCATCTGAGTCAGCTGAACTTTGTCTTCATCTCAAAAATACTGCGACCATGTCTGAAGCATTGCGGTCAAATGTTCGATACCCATAGCAAGAACTTTTTCTTAAAAGTCTAAAAGATTTTGAGAAAAGAGAAGAAGATTCGAATTAAGATATGAAAATTAAAAGCAAAGAACCCTCTATTTATAGTAGAAAGTCCTTTCCTAGTTGCTTTAGGAATAGGGTTTCTCATCATGTCTCCTAATTCGCATGGGTGTAGACTCAACCCAAAAAGCCTTAGGAATCCTTCTCAGAATCTGATACGAGAATCAAGTCATCCCGAGTACTTCCATTTTCAAAAATAAAAATCGAAATCCTCGAACATTTTCAAAAAAAAATCAATCAATATTTTTTACGAATTTTCTCTAAAAAAAATCATCATCAAGTTTTTACTTCCCCAGCGTGAGTCGGTGCTTTGCCTAAATGTTACATACAAATTGCTATGTGTCAGCATACAGGTACACCCATGACTTCGGAAGCAAGCTTATACAACTCATTAAAACTCCCTAGCGGAAAACACGGGATGTGTCTGCAAACGGGCACACCCGCAGCTTCTTAGGCAAGCTCCCGCGCAGCTCCAAAATGGGATATGTCACTTGAAAAACTCCCAGCGGAGTGCCTCTTGAAAAACCCTCCTGCTTTGATTTTGAGGTGTCAATCGATCGAGTCGGGTATGACACTCGATCGAGTGGTCCTCGAGAAAAGTGTTCTGCCTCTGATTTGGGGTGTCACTCGATCGAGTGCCCCCTGTTCGAGAGGTGACTCGATTTGCAATTCTCGAAATTGCTTTTAATTTTTGAAAACCGATAATTTCGTTAAGCCGTGTAAAAATATAGCATAATTTATACCCAACTTAAAATTTTCAAAACTCGTCAATATTTGATATTTGGACTACGCAATCAATATCCAATATTTAGAGCGATTTTTAGAAAAAGACAATGTTTTAGAAATTGCTTTGAATTGAAACTAATCCCTCCGCGTTGTAATGTCGTATTAGTCTTTTTAGGACTTATGTGACGACTATTTCGGCATCAACGAGAAAAGTTTTTGAAAACGGTTTTGTTTGATTGATTCATTTTAGATCCGATATTCGACTATAGAGTCGATATCGAATCCTTAGGGACGACACTTTTATTGCTAATTATAGTAGTAATAATAATATTAGAAACGAAACAAAACGACGACGAAAAACGATGACGGACGAGACGAAAGAGAAAGAGACGTGAGGAAGGAGAAGAAAAGAAGAGAAATCGGGATTTGTAACACCCTCAACCTACATGCTAATTTCGACCTCGATCACGGACTCGTAGTAACGGCGCTTGCGTAGGAGTAACGAGCATATAGTAAGAGTTAAGGTGTTGTATTTTTGGTATAGTTTGCCTAAGGTTTGCTAGAGATTCGGTATGAGAAGAATTGATGTTATGAGTTGTGAATTGTCGATGTTCTGTGGATCTCTATGTATGAATTGAATGTGTAATTGTGTTGCGAGGGTGGGGTATTTATAGGATGGGATACCCGACTTAGGATAGGAGATTGGTATCTTGCAAAGGAAGAAAGCAACCGGTTGGGGTGAAGTATGATTCCGCTTGTGGATAGGAGAAGCTTGCTTAAGGGGGAAGTTACTCCCAGTTTTGAGCTGGAACGAGGGTCACTCGATCGAGTGGTTCATGGCACTTGATCGAGTGCATGATCTAACCTCGAATCTGACTGTTTTTATGAGCCCACTCGACCGAGTGAGTCAATCCACTCGATCGAGTGAAGCTGGACGAGTGATATTGCTCTTCAAAAGATAAAACTTTATCTTTTACGGAATTGTTTAATGTTTTTGTAGCTGAATTTTGTGAGGAATTGGACTTCCAACTGGATACCCAGACGCTTCGTGACATATTTTATGCCTTTGACCGGGGTTTGACCCAGTCGCCAAAAGACGGTTTTGCCCTCGGTCTCGGTTTTGACCCAAGTTATTCTCATTTGACTGGAAACGACCCACTGGGCCTGAATTTGAAGTCTGTTTGGTGAGATTTTTACTCCGTTAAAAGCTTGCGCCAATTACTATTGATTCCGAGTCCAAAATCGAGCGTATTAAGTCATGTTTACGTCCGATCATCATCGGGTGTTTTTTGGGAATTGTTATAGACACCTGACTGTCAAAATGTGGGTGTGTACAAGAGTATGTGGATTAATTAAAAAGGATGTAATTAATAGACTTTTAGGACTTAATTCTAATATGCAACAGCAAATTAGGTGCTTCCTAAGTTAGTCTATTATGTAGTGATGTTGGTATGATTGGATTGTGAACAAGATATAATGTTTTTGGTTGGAATGAAATTACTTACATTCTACCAAAAAAAAACAAGCGGTGGTCGGGTTCCGTATTAATCACAATGCTCACCCCTCACATGTGGTTCGACGCATCCTTACTAATATCGAACTGGCGCACCTTAAGTAAAATACCAGGTAAGGTATACCACGAGAACGACTAATATCTGTATTATCACGTTAAAACTGATTTGTTAATACGAATAATATCTAGTACTTTCTACTCTCCTACGTGCATCTTTTCATGGCCTGCTTGTCACGTGAAATCCCATGCAAAGAATGTAAAAGCAATTACTTTGATGACAAAAACTTAATTGTCCTTAAACAACCGAAGTAGCAAAGGCGTAGGGTTAAAACAACAGATGTTATCGTACTTCCGTCACAATTAAGGAACGAAGTTATCAGCCCACCGATTGATTAGTAGAGGCCAATACGTGCGGGCGGGATTGGGTTATAATGTCTATCGGACGTTGACTTCCTAATACGTACCCTCACCCCTTACCCAGAATCTATGGTTTTCGGATGGCCTAAACCATTGCCAATGAGAGTCATTCTAGACATTGAATGCCTAAGGGTACAAGTCTCTATCATTAAGTTCCGATGGCACTCAGCTTTGAGCCGGCTAAGGATTAAAGTTGACTCCACAAATCTGTAACAAATTCGGTTCACTAAAAAGGTCGTCAGACCAAACATATCGGCCTTTAAACATTTACAACCACGTACGTCTCGATCGATTCTAACGAAACATGGATGTCCCCACATCCGTCTATTACAATTCAAATCGTCAACCAAATCAAGGTCCGACACATCGCCCCGAAGGCAAGATCGGATCGCCCGGACGTGAAGAGCGTCCACAATGAGCCATGTGGGTGGCCACCGCGACTGGTCCCCGTCCAGGTGCGCGGGGGCAGCGGTGTGGGCGAGCGTCCACAATTCACTACGTTGGTTGGAGTTGACTAGTGTAGAGACCCGCATTTTGCCTGCTCGTGTCTGTAGTAGTCACCAGCAAAACACCCGATGATGATCGGACGCTAACATGCATCAATACACTCGAATAAGGACTCACAATCAATAGTATCCGACGTGGGCACTTAGCAGAGTACAAATCTCTCAAAATTGACCTTAAATCCAGACTCAGTGTGTCGTTTCCAATAAAATAAAGTTACTTTGAGCCAAAACCGCCACCGGGGGCAAAATCGTCTTTCGTTGACCGAGTCAAACCCGGTAAAAGCCGAAAACTCAAAACAAACCTGATTCAAAATCACGTCCAAATACATGACTCAACCAGATCAATCAGAATCAAATCATACCTCAAATAAACACGGATATCAATCCGGATTTTGAGCAACTTCCGATACGCGCGATTTCAACCGCCTGCAACCACGCCGCAGAACGGAGCCGCCTCAGGTGGGGCGCCCCAATACCAAGGCGCGTGCCTCCGGGCGCCCAAATTCCGAGTCAGAAAATTTCACAAATTTTTTTAAATACACCCTTACGTGCATTGTATCAAGGGTCGCCATTAAACTTTATAAAACTCAACTTGCGGTCAGCATAGAACATGTCCAAATAGTTCACACCACCTTTAGGGGCTATCCCGTAAAATGCTTATAGTCACAGGATCAATATCATAACTCTTATAACCCTTTGATCGAGCCATCATTGGGAATGCACCTAGACTACACCGTCAATATGGCTAGTTACACACAAAGCCCTAATAAATTAGGCACCATAACATATCTTTCAATCTTCCTGAACTACGGCTTGGTTTGATTTCACCGCACATGAATATGTAGGTAGCCTCTCGACAAGGGCACAACCATCCACATTGATACACATTCAGAAAGCACCATCATTCCTATCACGACACTGTCATGCTCTCATTAGTTCGCTTTGTCGTCCTGGGAGTTCTCTTAGGGAGAAGTTCTCCATCCACTCACAAAATCCAAAAGACTTTCAAAATTCAGCCACCTTTCTATAGTGTGTCCAAGTACTCGGCTCAATCGGAGACAAGAATCTGTCAGGGACTCGAAGCAACACCTACCTCTGGGAAAGTACCCCAAAACCAAAAATTCAAAAGAGCATTAGACTACAGCAGTGCTACTGCCAAGTCCTCTCGTGCAAAAATAGTCTCATTGCATACCACTGCAATCCTCCTATAACAGATCTTTCCCGTTTTGATGTTCGATCGTGCTTCACTCGCCTAGGCTACGGAGTTGCACGACTTAAGAGTCTTGTCATCTTAAGTAGCCCACCTTCTACCGAGTCACGGTCCAACTCTTTGAGTGTCCAAGTCGTGTCTGTCAACTCGTCTTGTTGTGTCCAGATTCGAGTCTACCAGTATGCCTCTCTCTTCAAATTCCTACTTTGAAATTTGCAAAACTTAGCCATTTGAAAAAATCTTTTTCGACAAGGTCAAACTTTGGTCTATTAAACTGCAAATATTTTTCTAAGCCTTTCATTTTGAAGACCTATCTCCTAGCACGTCAGCTGCTGTCAGGACTTCGATTTCAAAATTAAGCAAAAATCTTTTCCCCAACGCAAGCCATCCTATGGATGTTTAACTGCATTTCATGTATGCTATCTTGCTATTTGTTATATCCGCTATTTTTACTTGTGTATCTAATATTTCAGGAACCAGCCTTTACTTCCTAGAGGAAAACTCGAGTCGGTGTTTTTCCTAAATGCTACATTCAAAACATGATGTCTCTGCATACAGGTACACCCAGGATTTCAAAGGTAAGTCTAACTCACACGGAGATTTTCATCATCAAGACAGGTATAACCCTCTACTTATGGCTGGCGAGCCCTTCACGCAAGTCTAACGAATTCTAAACGACCCGACCGAAAGGCTGCCAGGTTGTAATCCTCAATTAACTTGGTGGCTACTCTGACTTTTGCCTTGTCCAAGCCTCAGTTAGAGTGGGGGCTTTGTAGTCACCCGCATTTTGCCTGCTCATGTCTGTACCAGTCTGCAGCGAAACACCCAATGATGATCGGACGCTAACATACATCAATGCGCTCGAATACGGACTCAGAATCAATGGTATCCGACGTAAGCAGTTAGCAGAGTACAAATCTCTCAAAAATGACCTCAAATCCAGAATCAGTGTGTCGTTTCCAATAAAATAAAGCTACTTTGAGCCAAAACCGCCACCGGGGTCAAAATCGTCAAACCCGGTCAAAGCCGAAAACCCAAAACAAACCGATTCAAAATTACGTCCAGATACATGAATCAACCAAATCAATTGGAATCAAATCATACCTCAAATAAACACGGATATCAATATGTATTTTGAGCAACTTTCGATATGCGCGAATTTAACCGCATGCAACCAGACGCCCCTGAACTGAGCCGCCTCAGGTGGGGCACCCCATTACCAAGGCGCGAGCCTCCGGGCACCCAAATTATGAGTCGGAACATTTCGCAAAGCTTTATAAGTACACCCTTACGTGCATCGTATTAAGGGTCTCCATTTTCATTTCCAAAACTCCAATTTCAGAAATCCAAGAGCTTTTATCTCTCCTCAACCATTTCAAAAGGTTACACTCTTCATTCGACAAAGGGTTCGGTAATTCCAAAACACAAAAATAGACCCTTACGTCAATTATTTCAAGGGTCACCATTTCCAACTCTCGAAACCTCATTTCAGAAAACCGAGAGCATATTTCTCCCCTTTACACACCTTAACTCACTTACATATACCAAACTGCTCCCCGTGTCTACAAAGATACTCCGCGAGCCCGTATTTCGAAGCATTGACACGTAGGTTGAGGGTGTTCAAACCCTATTTTCTAATCCTTTAACTCGTTTATTTATCGTAATACTAACATCACTAACATTTTACTTACCGTATACTAACATTTTATATTTTCGCATCTAACATTTTATTTCTCGTTCCTAACATCTATACTAACTACTAACACTCGACTATAAAATACTCGTCTTTAACGTACCGAATACAAAGGGTGACGAGATAGATATGCCTAATTTATATCGTCTTTACTTCTTGCTTTACTTGTTTTTCCTTAGTTTAATCGCTCTTCGAAGCGGTTTTTGTGCTACTAATGTCTTCTCTAGTGATATTTTGTGTTTCTAGGTTCGTATGGCGAGATCGCGGTTTTTTTAGCCCATTTCTACGTCGTGACTGATTCCGAGTCACTAGGGATCCATAGAACCAAGGAAAAGCAAGAAGGAGTCACCCACCGCGACCGGGAAGCCCATCGCGGCCGAGACGAAGCACGCCAAAGATCTGAGGCTACTGTGAAGCCTTCCTGACCGAGAACATCACCATCTCGGTCGGGACGGGAGGTCTTCCCGAGCGAGACCATCATCTTCCCGGTTGGGAAGGACCCAGTTCTTACTCTGCTTCATTATTTCATTTCTCTCACTTATGGAACCCTATATACCCTCCTCTTGTAATTTTTTAGGCACGAAACCCTAGATAGAGGCACACTATTTTAGCTTAATCTTACATTAATCTCTCCTTAATCTTTCTCTAGTTTTAGCTTAATCCTAGAATACTTGTGTAATTTGGGAAGCTCTTGAAGATTTCATCATTATTGACACATTGGTGGATGTTCTTGGTTTATCATTTATACAAGTTCCAATCTTTCCATTTCCTATTTGTGTTGGTATAATTTCTCTAGTCTCTTCTCTTTTAATCTTAGTTTTTCATTAAAGTTTCAATCTTTGTCTCTAGATTATTGTTTTCCATTGTTTATCTTGCATAATGAATGTGTTGGCTTTTATGTTATTTTCCCTTGTTCATGTTAGTTTTAGTTTAGTCATGAGTGAGTAGACTTTTTGTGGGGTTAGTAGGGGGATTAGATGTTAATTGTGGGTGATTAGGGTTAAGTGTGGATAAAGGTTGAGTCTTTATTGCTTGTCACTTGTTTTGCATGTTAAGTGTATGATGAATTGCTTGTTAGGGTGGTAGTGGCCATGCTACTCTTACTTGTTTCTTCTTCCTTGATGTTTGCTTGACTTGTGATTGATTCTTCATGTTTTGGGTAATAGCTTGCATGAATTATCGGGTTTGTTTTCGTTCTGAGAGCACAAACTTGCCTTAGTGATTAGGTGATACCCCTTATCCTCGTTTTTCCCACAAGCCTTTTACGTCTATGAACCCAACCTAACCCTACTCCTTTCCCTATTTGAATTCATCTTCATTTTAGGTATTGCTCTAGTTGTTTGTTGCTTTAGTTTAATCTTATTTGAATTGTTTAGTTTATGTTAATCTTAGTTTCTAGTCTTGTCCAAACTCGAAAATATATTCCTCTATTGTTCCTTGTGACTTTGTCTTATCTCTAAGCTTACTCTAGTTTGTTCTCTACCTTCTCCGTGGACCGACCCGACTTGCCCCTAGTTACTAGTTAGGTTAGTTGGTTTAATTGGTGTTGGGGTCGACGGCAAATCCCTCCATCAATTTGGTGCCGTTGCCGGGGATGGTGTTTGTCTAGACTTTGTTTGCTTGTTTTCTTAACTTAGTTACCGTTTTTGTGTGTTTTTCTCTCCTTGTCTTTTGTTGTGTTCGTTTATTGTCTCTACCTAGTGTCCTTAAAGCACTAGGTGTTCTCACGTTTGTTCCAAGTGTGTAGTTTATGCCTAGGGGAGGAAACGACTCCTTGCTCTTCAATTCAGATCCGGAGAGACTCTTTAGAGCCTTTCGCCAAAGGACAATTGCTAGAGTTAGAAATTCCCAACCGGGTACAAGCAACAACATCGAGGAGCAAGCTTTTGGATTCGACTTAAACGAAGCACCTCAAGAGACCGCCGAAGGGAACTTCTTGAATCCCTTTGGTACATCTATTCCTTCATCATCTCCTACTTCTCCTTCAACATCTCCATCAAGTTCTACACCGTCATCACCAATCCATCACATCATGCCTAAGTTCTCTTCACATTCGACGTTCACAGAGGATGTTTTGCCCGGTCCCACCGCTTTACCGGATACATACACCGGAAATGTTGTGGCTAAAACGCAATTTATCCAATTGGTTGAACAGAGTCAATTTAGTGGCTTGCTTACGGAAGACCCACACCAACACATGGAGACCTTTTCCGACTATTGTGATGCCATTTCTCAAGGGGGAATAACCCAAGACCAAATTCGGTGGGTCCTTTTCCCTTTCTCTTTGATTGGTAAGGCAAAACAATGGCTTAAAGGTCTCAACAAGGCGGCTCTGGGTATAGACACATGGAAAAAGCTTGCATTGGTGTTCTATCAAAATTTTTACCCTCCCGAGAAGACAAACTTGTTAAGGGCCTCCATTACCGGTTTCCAACAAAGGGATGAGGACAGCCTTTATGAATCATGGGAGAGGTTCAAAGCTTTGGTTCGGTCTTGCCCCCACCATGGGCTTTCTCAATGGGTTTTGGTCCAACAATTTTGGAACGGGTTGTATGAAGATTCCAGAGTCATACTCAACATGGGTTCTAATGGGAGATTCACCGAAGTTGAAGATGACCAAACATGGGATAGGATTGAGGATATGGCGGTTCATAATTCTCAATATTCTAGGCCTAGGAAGGCCAATAAAGAGGGAAGGCATGACATTGATGCTATTACACAACTTAGTGCCGATTTAAGTGCACAATTGAAGACTCATATGGATGCTATCGATAAGAAGCTTCAAGGGCATGCTAATCAATCTCAAGGCACAAGTTCTTCCACCCAATCACCTATGCACCAAGTTAATGCTATGGACTCTACATTTAATCCTTCCAATCATGGCATGTGTAATAATTGTGGGATTTTTGGACATGAATCTTATGAATGCTTGAGTAATGTGGAACAAGTGAATGCTTTCCAAGCATACAATTAAGGCACCCCGTTCTCAAACTACTATAACGCCAACACTCACAAGCATCCTTTATTATCTTACAAGACACAAAATGTCCAAAATCCTCAAGTCTTTCAAGGTGCTCAACAAGGCCAACAACAAGTTCAACAACAAGGCCGACAACCATATGTTGCTCCTCCCTTTAGGGGCAACCAAGGAAACCAAGGCAACCAAGGTTACCAAGCAATCAAAGGCCTTTCAACAACTTTCAACAACAAAATCTTTATCAAAACCAAGGTGCCTATAATAATCAACAAGGCTTCAACAATCAAGGTAACTTCAATAATCATGCTCAACAAGGTGGTTTCCAAGGTAATCCTAACTCTCAAGGCTTTCAAAGCAATAACCAAGGGTACCAAAATCAAGGTAATTTCCAAGGGTACCAAAACCAAGGTAACTTCCAAGGTCAAAATCAAGGTAATTTTCAAGCTCAAGGGAACTTCCAAAATCAACAACAAGATACCAAGCCTAGGAGTAAATCTCCTAATTATGATTATAGCTTTCCTCTAACAATCACAAATGCTCCACACACTCAACAAGCCCCAACACCCGATTTTGATATGCAAACGACGATGTTGGACATGCAAAGGAGTAATCAGGAGACACAAAGAAACCAAATGGAGATGCAAAGAAACCAACAAGAGTTTTACACTCAAATTCAAAAGGATAACAAGGCAATGAATACTCATGTAAAGATGCTTGAAACCCAACTAGCTCAAGTTGCCTCGGGTAGCTCATCCAGGCAAAAAGGTCAACTACCTCCTCAAGGCGTACCATCGAAATTTAAAAACGTGAATGCTGTCACTTTGAGGAGCGGTGCAGCTTATGATTCTCCCTTGTTTCCTAATGAACAAGAAGCTACGAAAGAGGTGGAAAACCCAACCCATGACTATGAAGAATTAGGAAATCATATAGAGGAGCCTATACTTGAAGAAGTCCCTAGTCCGGACTTAGGGGAAGAAGTGGTTGTTGAAGACATAGATGAGGGTGGTAATGTTCTTTCTTCGCAAAAGACCTCATCTACTTCCATTCCATATGATAAATCCAAATCTAAGGGAGCTTCTTCAAAGTCCAAAGAGGCTCATGGGGGGGAATTTGAAGTCTAAGGAAGTGGAGGACGCTACTAAGGGTAACCTACCCTTTCCCTCAAGACAAGCAAAGTCCAAAACGAACAAACAATTCGAGAAATTCCTCAAGCTCGTGAAGAACCTAGAAGTAACTATCCCTTTTACCGAATTAATTACTCAAGTACCTACTGATGCTCGGTTTATGAAGGAGATACTATCTAGGAAGAGATCGTTGGGAGAACCCGAGACTATTGCCTTTACGGGGGGATGTAGTGAAATGTACCTACAAACATCCCCACCTAAGCTCAAGGATCCGGGAAGCTTCTCCATACCATGCAAGATTGGGGATGTACACATCGAGAGAGCTCTATGTGACTTGGGAGCGAGTGTGAGTGTTATACCTTAATCCATTTGTGAGAAGGTAGGCATGAATGAGCTTAAGTGAACCGTCATTACACTCCAAATAGCGGATTGATCAATCAAGCGCCCCCTAGGCATATTAGAGGATGTTCCGGTTCGCATAGGCAAGTTCTTTATTCCGGTTGATTTCATAGTGCTCGATATGGCCGAAGATGCCAACATTTCCATCATCCTTGGATGCCCGTTTCTCCATACGGCAGGTGCTCTAATAGATGTGAAGAATGGGAGGCTAACCTTGGAAATTGGAGATGAGAAAGTATCCTTCGATCTACATAACACAATGAAGACTCCAAATATCAATGACTCTTGTTGTGCAATCGACATACTTGATGAAGTTGTTGAAGATGCTACCAAGACACTCTTTGTGAAAGACCCTCTTGAAGCTCTCCTAACAATGGAGCTTGAGAAAGCTAAAGATGGACTACGGGACGAAGACTTGGGTGTACTTAAAGAGGATCTAGATGGGGAGGAAGTTGTTCCTAAGAAATGGGTCAAAGATCAAGCTACACTTAGTGGAATCTACTCGGTTGAAGTACAATCTCTTGATCTTAAACCCCTTCCCCTAAATTATGCTATGCCTTTCTTGATGATAAGAAGTCTTGTCCGGTCATAGTTAGCTCTAAGCTTGAGTCTAGCCAATTGGATGCTTTGCTTGAGGTTTTGAGGAAATATAAGAGCACCATTGGTTATAGTGTAGATGACATACAAGGGATTAGTCCCGACTTTTGCATGCATGGGATACACCTAGAAGATGACTTTAAGCCTAGTGTCCATGGACAAAGAAGGCTCAATCCTAATATGCAAGAGGTTGTAAATAAATAAATCATGAAACTCCTTGATGTCGGGATTATATATCCCATCTCGAGTTCAAATTGGGTGAGTCCTATACAAGTGGTCCCAAGAAGGGTGGAATCACGGTCATAAAGAATGAAAAAGATGAACTAGTGGCCACTAGGTGTGTCACCGGTTATAGATTGTGCATTGACTATAGGAAACTCAATAATGCTACAAAGAAAGATCACTTCCCAATCCCATTCATTGACCAAATGCTAGAAAGATTGGCTTCCCACACTCACTTTTGCTTTCTAGATGGTTTTTCGGGATTTTTCCAAATCCCGATTCACCCGGATGACCAACCTCAGACCACATTATATTCACTTGTCCTTATGGAAGCTTTGCATATAGGCGCATGCCATTTGGTTTGTGTAATGCCCCGGCCACCTTCCAAAGGTGTATGATGGGCGTCTTTTCGGACTATATTGAGTCTATTGTTGATGTTTTCATGGATAATTTTAGTGTTTATGGTAAGGACTTTGAGTCATGTTTGGTGGATTTGTCTAAAGGGCTTGCGAAATGTGAGGAAGTGAATTAGGTGTTGAATTGGGAGAAATGTCATTTCATGGTAAATGAAGGCATTATGTTAGATCACTTGATTAAAGATCGGGGTATTCAAGTAGACGGGGCAAAAATTCAAGTCATTGAGCATTTGCCCCCGCCTACGAATGTCAAGGGAGTTCGGAGTTTCTTGGGTCATGCGGGTTTTTACCGCCGTTTTATTAAAGACTTTTCAAAATTGGCCAAACCTCTCACCAAACTCCTCTTGAAGGACGCCCCTTTTGTGTGGACTAATGCTTGCAATGAGGCTTTTGCTAGGTTGAAAGAGGCTTTGATCACCGCTCCTATCATTATATCACCGGATTGGTACCATTCGAGGTGATGTGTGATGCAAGTGACTATGCGGTAGGAACCGTACTAGGCCAAAGAGAAGGAAGAGCCCTACATGCCATTTACTATGCTAGCAAGACTCTTGACAACACCGAAGCTCGGTATGCTACAACCGAGAAGAAGCTATTAGCCATCGTCTATGCCCTCACCAAATTTAGGCCATATCTTCTTGGTTCTACAGTGATTGTCTTCACCGATCACTCCGCATTGAAGTATTTATTAGCCAAGAAGGAGTCAAAGCCGCGATTACTCTGTTGGATTCTTCTTCTACATCGACCTTGACATTCGTGACAAGAAGGGAGCCGAAAATGTAGTGGCGGATCATTTATCTCGTCTCCGATTTGAAGACCTTGAGAATATTCGAATTGATGACTCGTTTCCGGATGATACTATCATGTTTGTTTGCACTACATCGTCGGATCAACCTCCTTGCTTCGCCGATTATGTAAATTATATTGTGGGAGGTGTTCTTCCCCTGGACTTGAGCTATCAACAAAAGAAGAGGTTCTTATATGATGTCAAGCAATATTTTTGGGATGATCCGCTATTGTTCAAGGTATGTGCCAATAGGCTCTATAGGAAGTGTGTTCCTCATTGGGAACAAAAAGATATATTGCATGCTTGCCACTCATCCCCGCTTGGAGGACATCAAGGTGCCTCTAAGACGGTTGCAAAAGTCTTACAATCCGGGTTCTATTGGCCTACAATGTTCCAAGATGCAAGGGAATTCGTCTCCCGATGTGATGCATGCCAAAGAACCGGGACTATATCATGGAGGCATGAAATGCCACAAAGGGGAATATTAGAGCTTGAGATATTTGATGTATGGGGAATAGATTATCAAGGCCCATTTCCATCTTCGAAGGGGAATCACTACATTCTAGTGGCCGTTGATTACGTGTCAAAGTGGGTGGAAGCTGTTGTCGCGCCCACAAATGACGCTTGAGTGGTGATGAATCTCCTAAGGAGGGTGATTTTTCCTCGGTTTGGAGTCCTTCGTGCCCTTATAAGCGATGGAGGAACCCATTTTCATGAAAAACGCCTTGATGCTCTATTGTTGAAGTATGGCGTCCATCATAGAACCGAATTGGCCTATCACCCTCAAACAAGTGACCAAGTGGAGATATCTAATCGGGAAATCAAATCGATTCTTGAGAAAGTTGTCACTAGAAATCGGAAGGATTGGAGCATGAAGCTCGATGACACGCTTTGGGCCTATAGAACGGCATTTAAGACACCTATTGGCAGTTGCCACATCGCCATATTGGCTTGTCTATGGAAAAGCGTGCCATCTTCCGGTTGAAATGGAGTTCAAGGCTTTTTGGGCCATAGAAGAACTAAACCTCGATCCTACTTTAGTCGGTGAGAAGCGGTTGCTTCAAGTTTATGAATTGGAGGAATTCCGACTACATGCTTACGAGAGTGCCCGGATCTACAAGGAGCGCACTAAGTTATGGCATGACAAGAGGATTATAAAGAGGTCATTTCAAGTTGGTGACAAGGTATTATTGTTCAATTCGAGACTAAGATTGTTTCCCGGAAAGCTATGTTCACGTTGGTCGGGGCCGTTCACTATCGCGGAAGTTGGTCGGTATGGGGACTTTGAGCTAAGCAACGACAAAGGTGAATTGTTCCGAATCAACGGTCAAAGAATCAAGCTATACAATTGATGCGCGTCAGATTGTCGCCTATCTAACACGATCAAACAATATTTATAAACTCCAACTAACTACTACGTAGTAGCGGCAAGTCGGGATCGATCCTCAGAGATGGGCTAGGTAAAGTCGGTCAAGTCTAAGTCAAAAAGTGTTCGGAGTCTATTTTTGGGGTTTTCGGGTTAAGTCTATACTAGTCTACACTAAAAGGCTATAAACTATGAAAAGCTAGTCTAATAAGGAGAAGGTGTTAGGGGAAGTCGGGAATCGGAAATCGGGTTCTATGAGCCTCGAAATCGAGTTTTAGTCACAACGTCGATAAGGGAAAATGCCACCTTTCGGTTTCTTTGCCTAACCCACCTATACCCGCTTTCGCGGCGAAAGGGTAAGTCTCAAGTTAAGGTAACTTCTACCCCAAGTTTCCCCATATTGGTAGAAATGAGTCAAGGTCAACCTAGTCGCGATTCTAAGTCAACAAAGACACAAAAACCTCAAAATTGACAAATCAACAAGCAAACAACCCACCAACATCCCTCAATTCAAATAATCCAAGTTCTTCCTCCCTTAACCCTTAACAAGAAATCTACTCACAATGCATAATGAGAACTAATAAAATGATACCTAAGGAGAAATTAACTAAACAAGCCTAATTACTAAATCTAGAGAAAAACAACAACTAAATTAAATCTAGACGAGAGATTAAATCTAGAATGAAATTAAATCTAACTAGAGATTAGGGAGAGGAAGAGAAATATACCGACTAGGGAGGAAAACGACAATAATAATAAAATAAGGAGAAGCTTGATGAAGATGACAATGGATTTATCACTAACCCTTTGAAAATCTCCAAAAGAACTTCAATAAAAACTTGATTACACCAAAGATGGAGTCTTTACACTAATTAAAAAGGAAACTAATTAGATCTAAATAGATGGAGATTTTTGGATTGTCACCCTCCAAAAATCTCCCTAATAATTAATTTACAAATAAGCTAATAATAATCTACTAATATAATCTACTACTAATTTACTAATAGCTTAGGTAGTGTTGTGGTGGAGTTGTGGAATGGTGCCTCCTTCCTCAAGAATGAGGAGTTACATATATATATAGAAAAGAGAAAAGAGGGATCAAAACTCTAGTCCTCTAAGCCCAATAAGGGAAGCCCAAATGCCCATCAACTAAACTTCACCCTATCATTCCCATCCGGTGAAATTTTGCCCTGCGGCTTGATGAATTAATCCCACCGGGTGAAATTTCACCCGGTGAAATTTTCTTCTCATTTTGCGGTTTTTGGCGCTTTTCTCCATCGGGTGAAATTTCACTCGGTGGGCGAATTTTCGCCCGGTCATTTCATCGGGTGAAATTTTTCCCGGTGAACTTTTTTTGTCCGAAATGTCGTTCTGGGAGGAACACCGTCGGGCGAAATTTCGCCCGGTCAAATCTCATCGGGTGAAATTTCGCCCTGTGACTTCAGAGGGCTATAACTCTCTCGTTTGAACTCCGATTGGGGTGTGTGATATGTCGTTGGAAAGCTAAGAATATAAGATTTCACCTCCAACTGAAATCGCTTCAATCCGAGGTCTATAACTCTAGAGATATTCATTTGAAGTTAGACCTCTCCGGTGAAGATGCCCAATGGACTATTGTTTTTCCTTTTCGCTCAAGGTTTCACCTCTTGGGTTTGGACTTGGGGTTTGACTCGATCTCTTGACTTGCTCCTCAAGCTTCAATTCGCCTCTTTATTCACGAACACGTACCTAAAAGACAAAAACACACAAAAGCAATACGAAATTCTACGAAAAAGACGATAAATACGAAAAAACCAAATTCAAAATAGAAAATACGAAATATAGTCAAAAATGAGTTATATTGACGTTAAAGCACACAAAATCGAGTCAAATACGAGTGACAATAGGGGGTAAAACGGTCCAAATTTGCGTGTTATCAACAATGAAAGTGCAACAACGGGGTCGGTGGAGGTTCTTTACCTCCAACCCATCCCCTCTTAACATCTCAAACAAGCTCGGTTTGACGGAGTACCTCAAGAACCATCATGTTGTAAATATCTTTTCCTTCCTTCTTTTAATTTTTGTGAATTATTTTGTGTTTCTTGCATTTTTTATATTTTGTGTGTGAAACTATTGTCATTTGATATTTTCTTGTGAGTGATGTGAGGGAGAGGATTTTAATGATTATTATGGAGTTGTGTAGGATGAGTGAAGGTTGATGGGTTATTATGTTGAGTTTTTGGAGGTGAATGCTTGAAGCGATCTTGGGAGCGATTTTATTATTGATTTATGGAGCTTTGATGAAGCTTTGATGCTTAGGTGAATATTTACAAATCAAGAGAAGCTCTACTATTATCTCCCATGATGAACATCAAGTATTTCTTGCTCGGTTTTCTATTTTTCCTGCAAGTTTCATCTCGGTGGGATTTTTATTGGAAGACGGGAGCTAGAAGGTCGTTTTTGAGCTTAACGTAAGCTTTTGGGGACGGGATTTCGGATCCCGGGGTGTTATTTGTCATTTGGGCAGAAGGTTCGGTATGTTATTAATGAAGGAAGGCTTCATAGCCATGACCATCACCATCCCTACCAAGATCAATACCATCGCGAGCGGGACGAGTTGAGGCAAAATTTTGGGGTTCTATGAGGTCATCCCGACCGAGAACATCACCATCTCGGTAGGGAAGGGATATCTTCCCAAGCGGGATCGTTACCTTCTCGGTCGGGAAGAGACAGCTTCCCGATCGCGACCACTACTTTCTCGGGCGGGACGAGATAAGGCAAAAATTCTAAGTTCTGTGAGGCCATCCTGACCAAGAACATCATCTTCTCGGTCGGGACGGGAGGTTTCCTTGAGCGGGACCGTTACTTTCTCGTTCGGGAAGGGATGTCTTCCCGATCGCGACCATGCTTTCTCGGGCGGGAAGGATGATCTGCGGGCCCAATGCTTTTATTTAGAAGCTTCAAGCCCAAGCCCTCCCCCCTCATTAACCATGACCCGCCGCTAGGGTTGGACACAGGGCGGATATGGGTCGGGTTCGGCAGGACCCGGACCCGTGTTTCAAAAGTTGGACCCGGACCCGACCCAGAACCTTAAGGGTCCAAATTTTTTAGACCCTTACCCGGACCCGATGGGTACGGGTAGGGTCCGGGTCCTTCACGGGTCCAATATCGACAATTTATTATGTATAGGAGATCAATAAATCAATTATCTTTAGACATTTAGTACCTAAAAGTATGAAATAATGAGATTCTTAAAACCAAAGTTAACATTAAAACCAAAATCCCATCAAATTTGACACTAAAAACAGGCGCACACACAAACTTCAAGATTTTTTATGGCTGTGATCATCATCATTCAGTAGTTTTTTTGTTTTGTTTTTTCTTTAACGGGTCTAAGGGTCGGGTCCAGATCTGTAGGATCCGGACCCGACTTGTAGGACCCGGACCCGTAAATTTTTTAGAGGACCCATACCCGACCCGTACCCACAGGGTCCAAAAAAAATAGGACCCGTACCCGACCCATTAGGGTAAGACCCGGCGGGTCTGGGCATGGTCCTGGACCCGTTGCCATCCCTACCCGCCGCAACTACATACCACCTCACATAATCAAACTCACCCTTAATCCAAACCTTCATCTTCAACCTTCTTCAACCTCCATACTAAATCTTAAAATCCCCAACTTCAAACAATACCTCAAAACACCATAACTCCTCCAATACTTCACCAAATCGCATCAAATCTCTTCCTAAACACTCCAAAATCGATTTCTATCACTTTAATAACTATCTTAGGCTCATTTTCTACCCTCTAAGCCCTCAAAAACTGAAAAAATCGAGTTTTTTGTGCACAATTTTTCCAAAATCCGAGTTTGGGGTTTGTTTCAAAACTCGATTTAGCTTGTTCAAGTTTGTTTTGGAAGCTTATTATACCAATTTCAAGCTTCTATTGGGTGTTTTTTGTGGGTTCTAGCTAGTAATTTCGGGTGAAAATCGAATTTGGGTGGTTAGCCTATTTGAAGCTTCTTCATCAGAAATAGTAAACACTCGAAGAAAAGGGAAGGGAGTTGCTAGCAATAGAAGAAAGAGTGCATCAACTTCAAGAGCCGAGGCCAAGGTTGAGGTCGAGGCACCGAAAATTACATGCCTCCCGGATTTTCCCAACCTTGCTTTTGGGTCGGGGTCACAAAAGGAGCAATTTTCTAAGCTCGTCGGTAAGCCTCTTGAACCGACTCGATTCCTTTGCAAAATTATTCTTAGAAAACTCGGTATTCTTGAGCAAAGTCGCCAATTATTTGTGGGAATGGGGGTGGAATTGCTTTTTAACATGCATGAGCTTACTTAAAAGCAACTCACATTGGAGTTCTTTAGTAGCTTTTCTCTAAATTCTAGAGTCGATCCACCCCGGGTTGCTTTTAGAGTGAACAATGGCTTCTACAACTACACCCTCCCCCAATTTGGTGCTCTTTTTGGTTTTCCCTCCGTTTCTAATTGTGAAATACCTGCCGGATTTAATGAGGCCGATGTTTGGTGTAGCATAACCGATCTTACCCTTGTCGACTTCAGACGGTTGTCTGGCCGTCATGTCCATCACCCAGTTCTATGTTTGTGGCATCGCTTGATTGCGGGTACTATATTTGGGAGGAACGAAATTGGCACTTTCACCCAATAAGAATTAACCATACTCGGGGCTTACTTGAATGTAAAGAGCCAATCTAGATTTACCCCCGACCTTCCCCTTGCTTTAGCTAATCATTTTCAAAAGATAAGTAAGGCGGAGAAACATGTGGGTGAGATTGTCCTTGGGGGCTCATAACACATTTGGCTAAGACGGTTAACGAGCATTTTCGGGAGGAAGAGTTGATCCCCGTACCAGGGAACACGACCATAGATGAGGACCGTTTGACTAGGTTCCATAGATGGATTGCCTATGATAGGGAGCATAAAAGATACCAATGGAATACCTCGGGTCAGGCACACTTCTTTTTACCATGCAATACGCTCTCGACCCTTGTGCCTTTGCCACACTCCCTCGTCCCGGTCCAAGAGCCTAACCTTTTGTTACCAGGTGCGGGAGGTGATCATGGTGCCTCTTCCTCCCGTACGCCACATCCAAGTGCTAGTATGGAGCCCCGACAACAACCAACACAACAACCACATCAACAAGAAGCTACCCAACCCCACCCCTTCTATCCTTCACCCCCGGCATTTGTGGATATCTCTCCGTACACCCCTTAAACTCCTTTTGCCTATCCTCAGCCCCCGGCCGATGCATCCACGGCCGCAATGCTTAATGAGCTACATCTTGGGCAATATGAGCAGCGGAGAGATAACTACTATGCCCAATACCCCGGCTTTCACCTTCTAGCACATCAGGGGTACATAAATCCGTGAGGCAACCTTCCATCATGGTATAAACCCGAATTCTTTTCCAACCACGGTAATCCAGGTGGTAGTGGTGCTATGATGGATGACGAAGAGTTCAAGGCCGAGGATGCCTTTGATGCCAATGCGGGGGTGGGTAATGATAAAGCAGGAGAAGAAGAAGATGAAAATGATGATGAAGAGGAAAATGGTAACAATGAAAGTGAGGAGGGGGATGAAACCGACAACGATGATGACGAGCATGGTGATGACTTTGATTATTGAGACGACGGAGATTGTTAGTTGCTAACCATTCGGTATGACGACTTTCTTTTCTTTTCCGTTTTTTATGTTCGTCCTTTTTATTTCCCCCGTGTTATTGTGATTTGGTGGCCCTCGGGGCCTTTTTGATGATTGCTCCCGGTGGTTCTTGACGACCTGAATACGTCAAGAATCACTAGAAAATCCAAAATGACAATTTATCCTTTTTTATTTATTTTTCTTTTTCTTTTTTTTCTTTTTTAGATTAATCGGTAGAATTTAGTCGAAATCGGGCGGAATCCGGGCTAGGTGACTTGACTACACCTAGCCCTCCCCTCCCATTTCATTTTTATTTTCTTTTTAACTTTCCCCCATCCATGTCTTTTCTTGACTCGGGTCTAGGTGACGAGATTACACCTAGGCCTGAAACCCTCTACCTCTTCTTCATTTTTAGTGTAGTTTTTCGTTTAATTCCTTTATTTTACTTTTCTTTTCTTTAGTGTCTTCCACACACTACCGATCGAGCATGAGGACATTGCTCGGTTTAAGTGTGGGGGAGCGATAGTTTAGTTTAAGTTTAGTTTTATTTTTGTAGTTTTTCGAAAAAAAAAATTGAAAAATCCCTAAAAAATTGAAAAAATCTCAAAAATATTTTCTTTTGTGTCTTATTTTTCCTTCTTGTTCGTGTCTTGTATATTTGTCGTTTTTGTGCGTTTTGCCTCTCTTTTTCCTTGTTAGGTTGCTCGATGGCCATGAATTTCGGGAAGCTCTAGAGATATTCAGTAATATCACTCCATCTCTTTTTCCTTTTTCCGATTGCGGAGTTTGGAGATTGTACTTGTGGTGATGGTTGCTCGGGTGGAGCTTTGTGAGTTTGGGTTGACCAAGTAGCTTGCTTGGATTGTTAGGGGTGGTGTTTGTTTATTTTGTGTGTATGTTTTGCATGTTTAATTTTTCTTTTTCTTTCTACTTAATGTGTTTTTCTCTTTCTTTTGTCCTTGTCTTGTATAGTTTGTGTTATGTGTAGTAAAAGCTTTTCGAAAACCCGGTTGTGTGATTTGGGTGCAAGTGCTTCTTATTCCCTAGTTAGCGTCACATTTTGATTTGTGGACTTTATTCTAGTAGGATGACCTTTAAGCAATGTTTATATTGACCCTTTGCCTTGAGTCCATCTTTTCTACTAAGAATTTACACCGGGATTTGCATTTGACCACCTTGACCACCCCCGGAGTGTTTAGGCCTTGGTTACCGGGTTTCATTTCCTTAGGTGACCTTATTCAAGTAACCGCTTTCTAGTCCAAATTTTTCACCTTTTTGTGGGTTAGGAAGGGGTGCACACCTAACTTACCTATTTCCCTACCATTCCTCCATTTTTCAAATAATAAGCTTTGCAAAATGAAATTGGCAAGTTGAATTTTATTGATAAGCATGGGCAAGCCAATCGAGATAGAAAAGGGCATTGAAAAAAAATGAAAAATGGCAAAAAAAAATCCCGCAATTGATTGACTTAAGGGGAGAAGAAAAAGAAAGTCAAAAGTGAAAAATGTTATCCCCAAGTCAAAAAGAAAAGAATAAACAATGAAACAAAAAACCCAAAAATATTCCAAAAAAAAAAACAAAAAAATAATAAGCCTTTCTCCTTATCGATGCGTCGCCGTGAAGGACCTACCAACGGACCGAGTCCCGAGGAAGGAATATAGCGGCGACTATTCGGTTATCCTCCTTTTTGCTTAGCATGTTCACCTTTTTGTTTGGACTAGTTGGTTACTTTGAATTTGGGACGACCCTCTAGGCTTTGCTTGGGGAATGAAATTTCACTTACCTACAGCGTCGACTCGCTCCAGGGTTCATCCTTACTCCACTCCATTTATCATCCCGGTGTAGATTTTCTTTAGTAGATTAGAAGGACCTAGGCAAATTGTCAATATAATTGTTGCTTAGCCATCATTCTATTAGAATTTGTGCCTCTTTCATCTTGTGTAGCTAACTTGGGAATGTTTCACTTGTCTTGGGTTCATTATCAGTATCGTTATGCAAAGGGACGAACCCCACGAGCTCTAGTACTATAAGGCAATCCGTTTTTTGTGCACGATACGCCTAAGTATAGAGTGGGTTCAAACGGGTCCAAACTCCCACAAAGTTCGGTGGCGACTCCAGCTTCGATTTAAATCTAATCCAAGAACAATATCACCATGAGATTCATTCGCCTACCCAAACCCGTGCGTGGCCGCGTCGGGGTGAACTTTACCATGTCCACAACTAGTCAACACGGGTGCCCTTTTTAGTTCGTATCGAGCCAAAAACTTGAGAAACTACGAAGAGTAATGTTGATTCGTAAGACGCAAATCGAACAGAAAACGATCGAGTGGATCATGCCTAATGTTGGAGTTCGACGCTAAAGAAGGGCTAAGGGCTCGTAGAGAAGAGAGATAGGATTCAGAAAATTGAATTATGTTCTCGAATTCTGAATTGCGTGTTGAAAGAGCGGAGAAGGAGGGGTGGGTAGTTATAGTTTTTCTCGTAGTTTGAATCGAGATCTCAGGCGTTGAAGTCGTGCGACCTAGAGTTGGGGTGCCTGGGATGAGGCGGTAAGGTTTGAGGCGCCAGGGGTGAGCCGACTAGGATTTTGAAGATTCGATTTGAAAAATATTCAAAGCGGAGATTATATGTAATCTTTATGTTTCTTCAACGCTAAGGTTTTCGACCCTGACCTAGCGCGTGCGCCGTTGGGCCTCAGGCGTGCGTCTCGAGGCTCGGCTTGGCCTGACGTGTTGACTCGGGTTTGACTTTGCGTGTTTCGAGACCGATTCGGAGCCCCGGTGTCGGAACTGACTCTAATTAGTATCGACGCGACCGTAATGACACGAGTAAGACCATATTGATGTTGAGTTAATTTTTCCGGGTAATTATTTGATCCGTTCTATAGAAAAACCATCTAAAACATCATAAAATCATGTCGTGTTGCAGTCCGATCATCATTGGGTGTTTGTCGAGCACTCCTGCAGCCACCAGGTCCAAATCTGAGTGTCTACAATGAGTAGCATAGGGGTCCGGCCTACGTCTTGTAGGGTGAAGTTTTGCATAACGGTTTTCAGGGAGGTGCTGGCAATTTTTTCACCGCAGGGCGAAGTTTCGCTCGGTCTTTCATTGGGCGAAGTTTCGCCTGACGGTTTCGAAACAATTTTTGGCAATTTCTGGTATCTTTTTAGTAGAGCGAAGTTTCGCCCGGTCAGATCTCATCGGGCGAAGTTTCGCCTTAAGGTAGTTTTGTGAAATGCCCCCAAATGGCAATCAAATTCCCATCGGGCGAAGTTTAGCCAGACGGAATTGGCAATCCATCCGATCGGGCGAAGTTTTGCCTGGTGCCATTGGTGCTTCATCTTCAATGTTTTGTCATTGCAAGGCCCTTCAAGGATCACCAAATACATCGAACAACAATCCAATTCACATTACATCATGAATGTTCAATCAAAATTCCCACAAACACACTTGTGGTATTCAATTCGGCTCTTCAACTTGAACCAAAATCTTGATAACCACCCAAATAGAAGCTCCATGGGATTGAAATCCAATTACATTCATCCAACTCGAAGGATAACAATACTAATCAACTCAAAATTATGGTGCATATATACAAGGTGGTTATTCAGGATACCACCAAACCTCATTCAAGGTTAGAGAGGAATCAACCAAAGCTCCCAAAAGGGAGCTCACCAACATCGATGATAGAGAATGTTCCACGAACGTGACCGGCCGGTATGATATATCTTCAATCGTTATCTATTAACCATGAATTTTCCAGTTTCCGGGCTGGAAATTTCAATTACTCCATATGTTTGCACCTTAGTCACTTCGAAAGGACTCAACCATTTTGACTTCAACACCGAAGAAGAGCTTAAATCCAGGGTCAAAGAGAAGTACCTTATCACCTATGGAGAAGTCTTTACGAAGGATCCTAGCATTATGTCATTTCCTTGTTCGCTCTTTGTAAATTTTAGAATATTCATAGGCTTCAAATCTCAATTCTTCTAGCTTTTGAAATTTTAGAAGGCAGTTGTCACCGGCAATCTTCTCATTGAAATTCAACTCCTTAATTGCCCATTTTGCTCTATACTCCAATTGCACCTAAGCTTTGCCATACACAAGACGGTAAGGTGTGGTACCAATCGAGGCTTTATTAGTCGTTCGCAATGCCCAAAGGACGTCATTTAGTGTCAAAGACAATCCTTATGGTGTGTATTCACAACTTTCTTCAATATACCATTGATTTGACGGTTGAAAATTTTGGCTTGCCCATTTGATTGAGGGTGATAGGCCAAGAACATCTTGTGGGTGATTCCATACTTCCGTAGAAGATGTTCAAAAGTATCCTTCCCAAAGTGGGGGCCTTCATCATTAATTATGCCTCGGGCATACCAAATTGAGGGAATATTAGATTTTCGAAAAGCTTTATTACAACCTTGGAGTCATTTGTAGGAGAAGCAACGTCCTCAATCCATTTTGACACATAATCGACCATTACAAGGATGTATTTGTTGCCAAATGAATAAGTGAATGGTCCCATGAAATCTATACCTCAAACAAAAAATAGTTCAATCTCAAGAATAGGTTGAAGGGGCATCTCATTTCCCTTTATGATGTTGCCACATTTTTTACAAGCGTCACATGTACTTACAAAGGCCCGAATATATTTGAACATAAAAGGCCACCAAAACCCGCTTTGGAGAACTTTGGCAATTGTATTTTGGAAGGCCAAATGTCCTTCATAAGGAGTAGAGTGGAGGTGCTTGACTATATTGAAGTCTTCATTTTTCCATGACACAACGGCGATAGATTTCAT
Organism: Agrostemma githago; assembly: GCA_958450325.1. Taxonomy (NCBI): domain Eukaryota; kingdom Viridiplantae; phylum Streptophyta; class Magnoliopsida; order Caryophyllales; family Caryophyllaceae; genus Agrostemma; species Agrostemma githago. The sequence continues at coordinate 56,836,523 of OY288243.1, forward strand.
CCATACATCGGCGAAATAGGTAGGGTTCATCCCAATAATAATGCCAAGCTTCATACCTTAGCTTCTTTCTTGCTTGCTTTGAATAATCATCGGCGATGTAATTGGACACATGGAGTTATGGCTTCAATCGCCAACAAGGTTTCATCTCTCATTCCTTCATTGATGGGGATACCATCATCTTCATCACCACGTTCTTCATTCGTTAGCCTGCTTAGATGATCTGCTACCAAGTTTTCTGATCTGGCTTTGTCTTTGATTTCAATGTCAAACTCTTGCAAAAGGAGAACCCACTAAAAGAGTCGGAATTTTGTCTCCTTCTTAGACATAATGTAATGAATGGCCGCATGATCGGTATGAATGATCACCTTGGAACCAGTGACATAGGTACGAAACTTCTCCATTGTGTAGACAATGGCGAGCATTTCTTTCTCGGTGGTGGTATATCTTAATTAGGCTTCATCTAAAGTCTTGCTAGCATAGTATATCACATGCAACTTCTTTTCAATTTGTTGTCCTAGAACCGCACCAATGGCAAGGTTGGACGCTTCGCGCATGATTTCAAAGGGAAGACTCCAATCAGGGGTTTTGATAATTGGTGTTGTGGTGAGAGCGATCTTTATCCTGCAAAAGGCCTCAAGACCAAGTCATCAAATACAAAAGATGCATCCTTCATAAGAAGGGAAATCAAAGGCTTCACAATTTTGGAAATTTTTTAATGAAAGGCCTATAAAATCCGACATGACCTAGAAAACTTCTCACCCCTTTTACATTAGTTGGGGGAGGCAAGTTCTCTATCACGGAGACTTTAGCCTTGTCTACTTCAACACCTCTACTAGACACGATATGACCAAGGACTACACCATGTTTGACCATGAAGGGATACTTTTCTTAGTTTAAAACGAGACGATACTCCTCATAACGAGCTAAAACTTGATCAATATGAGTGAGGCAAGTGTCAAAGGAGGTTTCATGGACACTTAAATCATCCATAAAAACTTCCATGAAATTCTCGATAAATCTTAGAAAATAGTCATCATACATCATTGAAACGTACCTGGCGCATTACATAATCCAAATGGTATCCTACGATAGGCATAGGTGCCATAGGGACATGTGAATGTAATATTTTCCTGGTCATTGCGATGGATAGGAATTTGGAGAAATCCTGAATGACCATCAAGGAAACAAAAATAAGAATGATGTGTCAGTCGTTCAACCATTTGGTCAATAAAGGGGAGGGGAAATGGTCTTTCACGGTGGCCATGTTTAAATTTCGAAAATCTATGCATATGCACCAACCGATGATGGTTCTAGTTGAGATTAACTCACCCTTTTCTCATTTTACTACCGGCATTCCTCTTTTATTAGGCACAACTTGTGCAGAGCTAACCCACTTGCTCCCGATTATAGGATAAATGATATTAGCTTCATACAACTTTAGAACCTCCTTCATAACAACCTCCTTCATGGTGGGGTTCAAGTGGCGTTGACCTTCCACCGAAGGACGATGATCATTGTCGTGTGCTAAATTTAGACCGTTTTTCCTCCCATTTAGACCCATTTTTCCCTCATTTTGCGAGATTAGAGTGCGATTATTGCCCTATTTTGAGTATTTCTCGCATTAGCGTCCCTCTTGTGCGTTTTACGTGTTTTTGGTAGTTTTTCTATCAATTTTGATAGGTTTTGGCTCCAAAATCACAATCGAGCTTCCACGAGCAAAAGAGAGGGAAATGTCGTCCGGAAAGCAAAGCACACAACTTAAAGTTCAAAGCCATCCAATCATACGACGAAGAATGAGACAAGAAAAAAGGCCAGAAAAATGACCGAGTGAAATTTCACCCGATGAAAAACCACCGGGCGAAATTTCGCCCGACGGTAAATTTGCCTCCCCGAAGATTTTCTGAGGACTACTCCACCGGGCGAAAATATAGGACAAAACTTTCGCCTACCGGGTGAAGTTTTGTCCGGCGGTAAAGGAGTGCAAAAATTGCAAAACGGGAAGAAGTCCACAGGGTGAAGTTTCACCCGGCGGTATTAGTCCGTGTACGATAGGGCGAAGTTCCACCTCATGAAGAATAAAGGGTGATTGTCTCACTAATGGAGCAAAAAGTTGGATTTGGGCTTTAGGTTAAGAGATCCATTAAGGCATTACTTTATATATGTATACCCTAGTTTGTTGTCTAAGGAGCCATTCCATAATTCCATCATTCCATGAGGCCTTCATTAGTATACTACCATCCATTAGTAGATCCTTATAGTAGTTTAGTAATTCTCTATAATTCTAGTAGTTTACATAGTAATTTAGTAGTAGATCTTCATAGTTTCCATCAATTTCCTTCCTTTAGATCTTAATTTCCAAGTTTGTAGAAGATTATTTCAAATTTTATTTGAAGATTTGTGGAGATTATTAAGGGATTAGTGACAAATCTCTTTATTCTCTTCATCAAAGATTCAACCTTTAATTATGTAATCTTCTTATTTATTGCTGATCTTCATAGTTGGTATATTTCTCTTCCACTCTCTAATCTCTAGTTTAGATTTAATTATTGTTCTTTCAATATTTTTCATTTAATTGTTCTTTCATTATTGTCTTGTTTAGATCATCTTTATTTATGTTGTTTTAGATCATTTCGTGTTTATTGTGTTGATTGTATTTTTATTCATTGTTTGTTGTTAGTTTAGATCTAATTTATGTTGTTCTAGATTATTTTCTAATTCATAGTTTTGTGGTTAATTTGTTAGATCGTAATTTCCCTGTCGTTTTGTTGTTATTTCCTTTAGATTTAGTTATTATGCATGTTGTACTTATTTTCTCCTTTGTTATTGTTTTGTTGTTTTCCATTATGAGTAGTGAGTAGATTTCTTGTTGGGTGGTTTAGGGATGAGGATCTTGGATTATTTGAATTAAGGGATGTTGGTGGGTTGTTTGCTTGTTGGTTTATCTTGTTTAGGGTTGTTCTGTCATTGTTGTTTTAGTCCGGCCAACTAGACCGACCTTGACTCATTCCTATCAGTATGGGAAAACTCGGGGTAGATATATCTTAATTTGAGACTTACCCTTCTTCGCCGCGAAAGCGAGTTTTTAGGTGGGTTGGGCGAAGAAACCGAAAGGTGGCATTCTCCCTTTATCAATGTTGTAACCAACCCGATTCCGATTTTCTTAAACCCCAATTTCCGAATCCCGACTTCCCCCTAACATCTTTTCCTTAATTGATCATCTCTAGTTATTTCTATTGTTATTTCTCTAGTTATTTAATTTTCGTCTTTTACCGCATTTCTAGCATTGACTCGACCTTTAGAACCCCCTCTAGATCCCAAACACGTTGCTCTTAACCCGATTCCGTTCCGTTCCCTATGGACCGACCTCGACTTACCACGATTACTCTAGTAGTTTTTGTGTTATTACGAGTCTATAAATATTGTTTGACCCCCCATCCCTCGCTAAACGACCGATCCGATTTGAGGGCGAGTCAAAATGGTGTCGTTGCCTGGGAGCGGCGAGTAATTGTGTTTTTAGTTATTGTGTTTTGTTATTTGCTTTAGTTTAGTCTATTTCTCCCTTTTCCCTAGTACTGTTAGGTGCTAGGAGTCTTACCGTATAATTGAGTTTATGTCCAAGAATACATCATCGCCCTTGTGGTTCGATCCAGAGTCGGAAAGGACTTTTAGAGCATTGAATTTTCGGGATAATAACTCAACCACTATTATTCCACATCCTCCATTATCACCTCCTAACCTTAATCTCATCCTACCACCTACACCTTCTACATCACATAATCTCATTCCAAATAATCCTTCTACCCCACCACCACCAAAAACTCCACCACCAAATCAAAATTCATCCCCTCCAAATCATCCAAATCCAAATCTATCACCACCAACAATCCAACCAATGGTGAGCTTAGCCTCTCATTCCCAACTTACACACGAAGAAACACCTTCACCGGTTGATTTCTAAGTGATTCCCGAAAATTATGAATTGAAAGCTTCTTTAACAAATGCGGTTCAATAAGATACTTTTCATGGTTTTTCCCAAGAAGATGCCCAAGAGCACATCGCTTCACTTAAAGAAAAATTAGTAGGATCCCGTCTCAATGGATTAACTTCATGCCAATTACACCGATTATTATTTCCAAAGACCTTGAGAGATAGAGCTCGTAGATGGCTTCAAGGTCATCCCGCTAATACATTCACAACATGGGCTCAATTATCCAATGCCTTCTTGGAGAAATATTTTCCACCGTCAAAGACCAACCAATATCGCATGGAAATACAAACATTCAAGCAAGATGAATTTGAAAGCCTAAGTGAGACTTGGGAAAGAATTAGAGATCTATTGCGCAAGTGCCCTCACCATGGAATACCCGATTGGCTAACAACCCAAACATTTTACAACGACCTTTCATCAAGAACCAAGGAAAACCTCAATTCGACCGTCGGAGGAGACTTTTCTTCCCTTACCGATGAGGCATCTAAGAATCTTATTGAAAAGATGGCAAGGAGTGATTCTAGAGTGGGTCAATCGAGGGATTCTAGAAAGAAAGTTGAAGTGAATTCATCTAAGAGTTCTAATGAATTGAAACTTGAAGCAGAAGTTGAAGAATTGAAAAAGAAAATGGATGCCATGAGCTCTAAGCCTACTCCTAGAGGTATGTACCAAATTCAAGGGAGTGTTCCAACACGGAAACCATCGCCTCCTAAACAAATAACATGGGAAGTTCACTGTGATCATTGTGTCAATTACGGCCATGATTCTAGCTCTTGCATTCCTAATGAAGAAACTTATATTGAAGAGTCAAATGAAGTCCAAGCTATACAAGTGTATGGGCAAAGACCTCAATTTGATTCCTTTTCCAACACCTACAATGCCGGCACAAGGTTTCATTCAAATTTTTCTTATGGAAATCAAAATGTTCAAAATCCAATGTCGCGTGCCCAAGGGAGTCAATCGAGGCCATTTAATCAAAATCAACAAAGGCCCTTTAATCCAGGTCCTCCAAAGATGCCCCCATTTTTGTCTCCTCACAAAAGGAGCAACTTCAATCTACAAGGTAGCAACTTTCAGGTTCCCAACAATTACCATAATCCACATGGTAACAATTTCAATCATGGATACAATCAAGGGTTCCAAGGCAATTTTCAAGGAAATCAAAGTTACAATCAACAACCATTCAATCAACCCTCTCAATCTTATGGCCAATCAAGCAATTTTCAATATGGTCAAGGAGGAGTTCCATGGGATAATATTAGTGATTTGCAAAGAGCTGTTGGGCAACTATGGAGTGAGCATCAAGATACAAAAGCAAGGTTAAAGGTTTGGGAATCACAAGAAGCAACAAAAGCCTTAGCCGCTCCAATTCATCCACCCCATGGTTTGCCCGGGCAACCCCAAAACCCAAGAGACCCTTCACACCAAGCAAATGCCGTAATTTTGGGAGGTGGCAAAGAACTTGAGGACCCGTACAAGAACTTGAACTTGAACACCAAAAGCACCACATCCAAAGTCAATCAATCAAGTGCACCACAAGCAACATCTCCCACTTCCCCCAAACAAAACCGGGGAATACAAGCGGAGTTTGATATCCTCCAAAATGCGGAGATTGAGCAAAGAGGACTTAAAAGAAAGAAAAGGAGAAAATGGTAGCGGAAGAAGCAAAAAGGAAAGTGGCGGAGCGATTAGCCGAAGAAGAAGAAGAATCCAATGTTTCACCGCCTCCCGCTTTTGTCCCACCATTGCCTTTTCCCGAACGAGCTAAGCCACACAAGGAGAATGCCTAATTTAGCCATTTCGTGGACATGTTAAAGAAGATGGAGGTAGCTTTACCTTTCACCGAGGTAATTTCTCAAATGCTCTTTTATTCTAAGTTTTTGAAAGAAGTCTTGACTAAAAAGAGGACAATAGAGGACAAAGATTGTGTCCCTCTCACGGCACAATGTAGTGCCATTTTTATGAATCAAATGCCAAAGAAACTAGAGGATCCCGGTATTTTTTCCATCCCTTGTCGGGTTGGAAATATTGTTGTTAATCAAGGTTTATGTGACCTAGGGGCTAGTGTTAGTTTGTTACCCTATTCAATTGCTAAGAGACTTAGTGTGGGGCAGATGAGACCCACTAGTATGTCGATTCAACTTGCGGATAGGTCCGTCAAGTACCCACTTGGGATACTTGAGGATGTACCCATGCAAGTTGGTAAGTTTTTCATTCCCTCCGACTTTGTTGTCATGGATATTCCCGAAGACACTATTACCCCCATTATCTTAGGTCGATCTTTTATGGCTACCGGTGGTACTATAGTTGATGTAAAGAATGGAAAGTTGTCTTTTAACATAGGGAATGAGTCGGTAGAGTTTTCCCTTTCTCAAGCTCTTAAACAACCAATGATTGAACAAACGTATCCCATTGAATTTATTGATAGTTTGGTTGAGTATAGCTTGATAGATGATGAGAAAGAAGAGGAACCACTTGATTTCCCACCTCTTGAAGATGAATGCTTACATGAAGAAAAGGTAGAATCACTATCGATAGATAAGAGTATGGTATCCTCTCCTCCTAATCTTGAACTTAAACCTCTCCCCTCTTCCCTCAAATATGCTTTTCTTGAAGGAACTAATTATCCCGTTATCGTCAATGCTACCCTTGATGGACCTCAATTGGAAAAACTTTTAATTGTTTTGAGAAAGCACAAAAAGGCCATCGGGTATAGCATTGCCGACCTCCAAGGCATAAGCCCAAATGTTTGTATGCATAGGATCATCTATGAGGATGACCACCGCCCTTCGGTTGAGGGTCAACGTAGGTTGAACCCCTCCATGAAAGAGGTTGTCATGAAGGAAGTCCTCAAGTTGTATGAGGCTAACATTATATACCCGATAACCGGAAGTAAATGGGTTAGCTCCGTATAAGTTGTGCTGAAAAAAGGAGGAATGACGGTTGTGAAAGGAGAAAAGGGTGAGTTGATTTCTACTAGGACTATTACCGGTTGGCGCAAGTGTATAGACTATCGAAAATTGAAAACGGCCACTGTCAAAGACCATTTCCCCCTTCCCTTCATTGATCAAATGCTTGAAATATTAGCGCATCATTCTTACTTTTTTTTCCTCGATGGTCATTCGGGATTTATTCAAATCCCTATTCACCCCAATGACCAAGAGAAGACCACTTTCACATGTCTATATGGCACCTATGCTTATCGAAGGATGTCATTCGGATTATGTAATGCGCCGAGAACGTTTCAAAGATGTATGATGGCTATTTTCTCCGATTTTATTGAAAAATCTATGGAAGTTTTTATGGATGACTTTAGTGTCCATGGTACATCTTTTGATTCTTGCCTTGAAAATCTTGATCAAGTGTTAGCTCGATGTGAAGAGTATAGACTTGTTTTAAATTGGGAAAAATGTCATTTTATGGTTGAACAAGGTGTTGTCCTGGGTCATATTCTTTCTAATAGAGGACTCGAAGTTGATAAGGCCAAAGTCTCCGTGATTGAGAACTTGCCACCTCCGACTAATGTCAAAGGGGTGAGGAGTTTTCTAGGTCACGTCGGCTTTTATAGGCTGTTCATTAAAGATTTTTCTAAGATTGTCAAGCCTTTAACTTCTTTGATTATGAAAGATACACCTTTTGTTTTTGATGACTTGTGTCTTGAGGCCTTTTTTAGGATAAAGACCGCTCTCACCACCGCTCAAATTATCAAAGCACCCAATTGGAATCTTCCATTTGAAATCATGTGCGATGCCTCCGATTTTGCCGTTGGTGCCGTTCTAGGACAACGGATCGACAAGAAGCTACATGTGATATACTATGCAAGCAAGACTCTAGATGAAGCCCAATCAAGGTATACCACAACCGAAAAAGAGATGCTTGCCGTTGTCTATGCCATGGAAAAATTTCGAACATATGTTACCGGTTCCAAAGTCATTATTCATACCGATCATGCGACCATTCGATATATTATGTCCAAAAAGGAGACCAAGTCCCGACTCTTTCGATGGGTTCTCCTTCTACAAGAATTTGACATCCAGATTAAAGACAAAGCGGATTGGAGAACTTGGTAGCGGATCACCTAAGTAGACTAATGGTTAGTAAAGAAAGCAAAGAAGATGAAGGTATACCCACCAATGAAGCAATGAGAGATGAGGCCTTGATGGCCATTGAAACTGATACACCTTGATACGCTGATATCGTCAATTTCTTAGTGACTCATTTTATTCTGGGCGATTATTCCAAGCCAGAGAGGAAGAAACTACGTTATGAAGCCCGACTGTAATACCCGCATTTTTTTCGGGAAGGCCTAGTTAAGGCTCTTGGATAAACAGGGGTGTTACACCGACGATATTATTGGGATGAGCCTTATTTGTTCTGCCGTTGTATGGATGGAATCTATCGACGATGTGTGATGGCCAACGAAGGATTTGATATTGTGAAGCACCTTCACTCGACACCTTGTGGTGGACACTTGGCCAACCAAAAGACAATTGTCAAGGTTCTCCAAAGCGGGTTTTAGTCGCCTTCCATGTTCAAGGACATTAGAGATTCCATTCTCACATGTGATGCTTGCCAAAGAAGTGGCAATATAACAAAAATAAATGAGATGCCCCTTCAGCCCATTTTAGAAATCGAAGTGTTCGATGTTTGGGGCATTGATTTCATGGGTCCGTTCACATCCTCTTTTAGCAACAAATACATCCTAGTAGCGGTCGATTATGTCTCAAAATGGATCGAGGCCGTAGCTTCTCCCACTAATGACTCCAAGGTTGTAATCAAGCTTTTCAAGAATGTAATCTTCCCGAGATTCGGTATGCCTAGAGCCATAATTAGTGATGGAGGCTCTCATTTTAGGAAAGATACCTTTGAACACCTTCTTAGGAAGTATGGTATCACTCACGAGATGTCCCTAGCCTATCCCTCAATCAAATGGGCAAGCCGCGATCTCCAACCGTCAAATCAAAGGAATTTTGGAAAAAGTTGTAAATACACACCGAAAGGATTGGTCATTGAAATTGAATGACGCCCTTTGGGCATTGAGGACGGCTTACAAAGCGCCGGGAACCACTCCTTATCGTCTTGTGTATGGTAAAGCTTGTCATTTACCGGTGGAATTAGAACACAAAGCCAAATGGACAATCAAAGAGCTAAACTTTGATGAGAGTGTTGTAGGAAATAATCGCCTTCTCCAACTACAAGAATTGGAAGAACAAAGACTTGAAGTCTACGAGAGTTCGAAGATCTACAAGGAGCGAACTCGCAAATGGCACGATTCTAAGATACTTCGTAAGGACTTCTCCGTTGGTGATAAGGTATTACTTTTCAACTCTCGTTTTAAGCTTTTTCCCGGTAAGTTGAAATCGAAATGGTCGGGTCCATTCAAAGTGACCAAGGTGCAACCATATGGATCAATAGAGATTTCTAGCCCGGAAACCGGGAAATTTATGGTTAATGGGCAACATTTGAAGATTTATCATCCCGGTCACATTCGTGAGACCTTTGTTACCGTGAAACTTGGTGAGCTCCCGTTTGGGAGCGTTGTTTGACCCTCTCTCGAATTGAAGTAGGTTTGGTGGTATCCTCAATAACCACCTTGTATATATATGTATCATATTCTTTGAGCTTGTTAGTTTGTTAGTTTGAGAAGAATGGATGAACTTAAATTTCGCTATGGAGCATTTATTTGAATGAAGATCAAACTTTTGGAGAAGTTATGGAGCTTAATTTGAAGACCACAAGCATGTTTGTGGGAGATATTAATAATGTAATGTGAGTCGTGTCGGCATTTGAATCTCTAGGTGATTATTGAAGAGTCATGGAATGGCAAGGCGGAAAAACAAAACTTACAAGACCGTTTGGTGAAACTTCACCCGGTGAGACTATTGACGGGGGAAGATTGACAAAGGTTGGCAGAATTGATTTTCACACCGAAATACCGTCGGGTGAAATTTCACCCGATGGTACTTGACCGGGTGAAACTTCACCCGACGACATGGGCCGGATCACCTATACCTTATTTACTCACTACACTATCAATTCCCTCGTTCACATATACCCCACATAACTTTCCCTCCAAAATATTTACACCAAATTTTTATCAATCTACATCAAATAGACATGGGCCATTTTCACCAATAGACATGGGTTTCACGACCCATGTTAAGTTGAGTGACATCTATTGTCAAATACTTAGACATAGGTCGTACAACCTATGTCTATCTACAACATAGACATAGGTTTTACTAATAACCCATGTCTACTGTTATATTAGACATAGGTTTTCAAAATTAACCCATGTCTATAAAAAACTATAGACATGGTTTTTTGTACGCCTTATGTCTATTTATAAATATAGACATGGGTTATTTCGTATGCCCTACGTCTATTGAACTGCTAAATTACCAAAAAAAAATACAAAATAGGCACTATTGAACTGCTAAATTACAAAAAAAATACAAAATAGGCACACCACTTTCACATAAATGGTCACTAAATTTATTAATAGCAAAACAATTAATTACAGGCACAAGACACCCTCGTTCACATATACCCCACATAACTTTCCCTCCAAAATATTTACACCAAATTTTTATCAATCTACATCAAATAGACATGGGCCATTTTCACCAATAGACATGGGTTTCACGACCCATGTTAAGTTGAGTGACATCTATTCTCAAATACTTAGACATAGGTCGTACGACCTATGTCTATCTACAACATAGACATAGGTTTTACTAATAACCCATGTCTACTGTTATATTAGACATAGGTTTTCAAAATTAACCCATGTCTATAAAAAACTATAGACATGGTTTTTTGTACGCCTTATGTCTATTTATAAATATAGACATGGGTTATTTCGTATGCCCTACGTCTATTGAACTGCTAAATTACCAAAAAAAAATACAAAATAGGCACTATTGAACTGCTAAATTACAAAAAAAAATACAAAATAGGCACACCACTTTCACATAAATGGTCACTAAATTTATTAATAGCAAAACAATTAATTACAGGCACAAGACATTATCTCTCTTTCCTTCTGCACTACACTATACAGATACTTAAATACAAATCTAAATTGGATACCGGATCAGGAAACCTAATAACCATGCTAATAAAGCGACTATAATCAAGACACCGCTGCTCATGATGTTCCTCTTAACCTTTCTTCGAACTATCACCTGTCATTCAAACAAATATGCAAACTAATTACAATTTAGTGACCAAAATAATCAGCACTATCACTGCATAATTAGTGTTAATAGGAATTAACACTAGAAAACAGTAGCTCGAGTTACCCCAAATTCGACGAACTTCTCAATACAAAATTAAATTCAAAAATTCAAAAATCAGAAAACGGAAACATAATTGAAAACCTGTAATGTATGAGCACTTCAACCATCGAGTATAAAAACATTTTCTTGTCATAGAGTCATAGTGGCTGAGCTACTTAATAACCTGTGGGATCGTAAAAACCCTCATGTTTTGGGTCAACAACTATAAGACTGCAAATTGCTTACTAGCAAAACATAATAATAAAATCATGTAGGAGAATACAGGTAGACGTTGCACCGTGTGTAATTCTGACCGGTTTTGGTTGAGTTTAATACCAATACAGTATTACTTGAAGGTGGCATGTTACTCTGTAATTGTTGGCCCATGTATGCCCCTGATGATTTCGTAACAATCGTTAGAGGCAAAGTAAGCTCACAAACATCATCAAAATAATGGAATGCCGATACAGTAACAATCAATATATATATTAATAAAGCAGGAACTTTTCGAGCGATATGATTGGTCCAAATTTTTTAATATATTTTTTTAGTTAAATAAATAATAGAGTATAAGAATTTGTATATGAAAAAAAAATCCTACTCCACCTGAGACTCGATTTTAAAAAAAAATAAAGAATATAGTAATTTATATAGAAAAAAAACAACCCTACTCCATTTATTAAGACTCAAAAAATTATCACTATATAAACCGGCGATTATCACCTCATAAGGCAACAAAAATTGGACAGTGACATCGTGAAACGCTTAGTCAATTATGTTTGATCATTGTTTTAATATTTATTCACCCTAAAAAAATATAAAAATAAAATTTTGAATTTTTTTAATAATTATTATTACTTCTAATATATTTTTTAATTTAAATAAAGAATATATAGAAAAACTAAGTAAAATTATCGCATATCGAAAAATTACGATGAGGTGATTAAATTATATGTATCACAAATAAGAGACATCATTCGTTTTTAGATATAAAAAAAATGTAGTCTTATAAAATCTTTAAAAGTTACTTCTAAATTTTAGTAAAATTATCCCACATTGAGAAATTATAATAAGACGATGAAAATTCTATTATATAAATAAAAGTAATCATTCATCTTTAGATATTATCGAGAAATCTTTTGAGTCCTAAAAAGCATTCTTAAGACTATAAATTCAAGTAGAATTATCTCACATAAAAAAATTATAAGTTGATTGAATTTTACTCTGTATTACTCATATACGGAGTATAATATAGAGTAATAATTCGTATATCTCAAACTGAAATCTTCTTTTGAGTCCTGAAAGAACTTTTAAGACTATAAACTTAAGTAGAATTATCCCACGTCGCAAAATTAGGATGAGGTGATGAAATTGTACATCATCAATAAGATAAATTTTTCGTTTTTAGATGTCAAAAATCTTTTGAGTCATATAATAGCTTTTAAGGCTATAAATTGAAGTACTACCTCTATCCATTTTTATTCTTCCTACTTTTCTTAATGAATTGTCCATCTTTAAACATCCTACCTATAATTTTTTCTTTTTGGTTGATTTTTATGGGCAAAATCATTTCTGACCACACATTTTCTTTCAACTTTCATTTTCCACCACATACTCCATTCTCTCCTCAATATATATGGTTCACTCCACTCAAGTTAAAATATGAATGGAGAGAGTAAAAATTATTCCACATCAAAAAATTACAATATGATGAGGAAATTCTATTACTTCCTCCAAGTTTCTAACATCTTCTCACTTACCATTTTCATCCAAGTTTTTATCTTATTTCCATTTCATTTCTTTCCTTATTTGGCCATCATTTTTAGCATACTACCCTTACTACTTCCTACAAGTTTCTATACTTATTCGTCAGATATCCTATCCTTACTACATATCCACTTGGACCACTTGAACACTTCTTATTATTTCTCAATATTTTAATGGTACCAAAACTTTGTGCCAATTTCCAATGGGTAGATCATTAAAACTCGAAGGAAGTATATAAATAAAAGTAATCATTCGTCTTTAGATATCAAGAGAAATCTCTTGAGTCTTATAATAGTTCTTAAAGCTATAAATTGAAGTAAAATTATCCCACATTGAAAAATTACAATAAGTCTTATAAAAAGCTCTTAATAAATCATATATATCCCGCATCGAGTTTTATTTGTGATATAAAAATTACAATATTGAAAAATTATGATGAGCTGATAAATTTTTATACTACATCATAAATAAAAGTATCATCCATCGACCAGAAATCTTTTGAGTCATAAAAAGAGTTCAAGTAAAATTATCCCACATCGAGTATTTTGAGTCTTATCATAGCTCTTAAGTCTAATAATACGACCATAAATTCAAGTAGAATTTTCCCACATTGAAAAATTATAATTTTTTTTGAACGAATCAAAAATATTATACGTTGATAGAATTTTATTATATAATTAAGAGTAATCATTCGTCTTTATATCTCAAACGGAAATCTTTTGAGTCCTAAAAGAGCTTTTTAAGACTAAATTTAGTAGAATTATCCACATCGAAACGAGTCCTAAAAGAGCTTTTTAAGACTATAAATTTAGTAGAATTATCCACATCGAAAAATTATGATGAGTTGATGAAATTCTACATCAATAATAAGAGAAATTATTCGTTTTTTAGATATTAATCAAAAATCTTTTGATTCTTATAATACGGAGTAGCTCTTAAGATTAGGTGATGAAATTCTATTATATAAATAAAAATAATCTATCTTCTTAAGATATCAACCAGAAATCTTTTGAACTCTAAAAAGAGTTCTTAAAACTATAAATTTAAATTAAGTTATCACACATCAAAAAGTTATGATGAGCTACTTGATGAAATTTTATACTACATAAACAAGAGAAATAATTCGTTTTAGATATTAACGAAAAAACTTTTGAATCTTATAACAACTCTTAAGGCCATAAATTGAAGTAAAATTATTCCACATCGAGAAATTATAATAAGATGATGAAATTTTATTATATAAATAAAAGTAATCATGCATCCGTCAACCAGAAATCTTTTTAGTCATAAAAAAAGTTCAAGTATAAAAGAGTTCAAGTAAGAAGAGTTCAAGTAAAAACATATTTTCTATAATGCACGCCTATAATTTAATTTGACGTTTAGCGCATGTATTATTTCCTTAAAAACATATTCACGTATTTGGATAATATTTATTTACTATTAGATATACTCTTACCTTCGACTTGCTTAATTGATGTCATTATCATTGTCACTAAAAATTGGTCTGTGCATCGCACGGGCTTTCCAACTAGTAAAAGAATGATTATACAACAAAATACAAAGAATGATATTTCGGTTGCTAGTTTACTACCTGGTATGGGCGGTCTAAATGTTGTCCAAATGCTGTGCCATAAGAAGGCACTGCTGATGGATAAGACGGTGTTTGAGGTGGCATCCACGACGGCCTAGTATCACCAAGGATTGAGTCATGCGCTGATCCTCCTTGAACTCCCATAATAGTCAAAGCTGCGTGCACAGAAGACATAGAAGGGAACTAAAAGCATGGAGTATATACAAAAGAGCAGTCCAAAGGCAAAATGCTGTCTCTGCACAAATATACCACCTAGAAACACAATGAATCATTGTAAATGAGATAATAATCAGGAATAGATTTCAAGTAGATCGCATAAAATAGAGTTTCTTATAATGCTTAGTTGTTTAGATGAAGTCCCCGTAAATTGAGAATTGAGTTGAGGAGTCAAACACAAATGATATTTTACCCAATAAAATAAACAAGATCCTTAGTTGTTTAGATAAAGTCCCCGTAACTTCTAATCAAACAGTGATTTGCTGGCCCCAATGTGAGTAATAAGCGATTCATATCCTTACCAAAATCAACAGTGATTACCCATCCCTACGCATGTTCCAAGCCAAACACAATGATGATCAAACTGAAGAACACACTTATCACAGTCGTGACAATGCTTTGCTCGAGGAGGATGCAAAGATGTAGCAAAGAATATTCAGGCAGAGTAAGAAGAAGTAGAAATATTCAGCTGCAAAACCGTTGTGGTTTGCATATTATCTAGATACCTAAAGGAAAAAAAAAGGTTTCCATACGGTAAAAGACAGAAGTTTAACCAATGATGTATAATGGTATCACCAAAATATAAGGTGAGGATAAGAGACTTGGATCATCACAATGCCTAAACCGACAAAACTTGTTTCACTAAATTTCAGGGAAGCATCTTACCTGCAAAACAGGATGTGCACGTCCTTTTTCTGCCCAAAAAAGAAAGAATGGACAGCAACAATCAAGAAGAGATATCTTCATAGCTACATTGCTCGACAGCTTCTAATGAACAAAATTCAAGTAAATTCGTGGAAAGCAATTAAACTAGGCCGTCGTGGATGCTAAATAATTTAGAGAAGTTGGGCAGTGAAGTATGGAGTATAATGTTACATTGAGCGAGTGCATAATGAAGATTATTAACTAAAAGCATTACATAAACCGTTCCAGCTTATTAGCATACTGTTGGCAATAAGAAGACTAATATACTACGGAGTATAACTGATGACATAAACAAACCAACAAATAACACGAGTGCGACAATTCAATATTTAAGTCATTTAGTTTATTACTCCGTATTCAATGCAATCATCGACACAATTCAATTCAATTCATTCTTGAACAGCCTGAAAACGGACGATAAATATTAATACACATCACCGAAAGAGCATGACATTGTGAAAAACTGAACCGGCCAAATATTTATCTTAAACCTAGCAGAGGACACCTCTCATGATTGCTGCTCAGTATGGCAGCCTTAGGGTATTGGATTATATTATTAAACCTGACAAATCCGATGTGAATCGGATTTCCGGGTCGGATCGAGTTACCGCCCTTCACTGTGTTGTTACTGGCGGCTCTGATCCTTCTTCTTCTGTGGTTTTGCAACTTGTTTCTGCTTCTGCTAATGTCAACTTGCTTGATGCTAGCATACACTGCAAACATTCAGGAATCAAATAAGTCAACAAGCTACACGAAAACTCAGCAGATGAAACATCAAAACATAATAAAATAAATGGAGTATATACGAAACCTAGCATACACTGCAAACATCCAACAAACATCAAATCACATACAAGTAAGATGGTAACAGTCGCTCGAACGAATCACGATAATCGAAAACCTAATCGAAAAAAAAAAACAAAAGGAAAAAGAAATCACCGATTTCAGCACCGAGTCCTTGCAAACCAGAAACGAGAACATTAGAGGCCATACATTAGAGGCGAGAACATTACTCCTCCAAAACCTCCTAAATTCCACATTTCTCGATATTTCTCCACACGAAATCAAAAACAAAACCTAACTCGCAATCAATCAATCAATCAATTAGTAAACTACCTTACGAAAATCACGCGACTGAGCCGAGTCAAAAATCGGCCAAACCTTGTCGAAATCCTGCCAGATCAAACACACCACAAAATCCACCAATTCAACAATCAATCAACGATAGAAATATTACCCAAAAAAACATATCAGTGATAATACTGATATGAAACAATCGTGATCATATTAGTGTCGGCTGTCGAGAGCACGAGTATTAGTAGTAGGGTTAGACACAATTCAATATGGGTAGGTACGCACCAGGAAGCTTTAACTTATCGTGTAAAATGCAAAAACCTCTCCGCTGCCACTGACTTGCAGTCTTCGGAAGCTCAAATTTCTATTTTCCGAAAAAACAAGGAGCTAATCAAGTATCAATCCAACGAGAAGCAAAATGTCGTAAAATAGAAGCAGACCATCTTACCAAATCATCGTTCTCCTCCTCGTCATCATCATCAGATTCGAATCGAGCATGTTTCGGAGGTACCACAGACTTAACTTCTACAATGAACGTATCTGAAAAATGGACATGGACATATATTATGAGTAGTACATTAGTACGTCATCAACATACCAGTCAAGCAATCTACAATCTCGTTATGAGCCCCGATTCAATAAAAGAAAAGGGAATTTGATGTTTAAGATTCAGTAGAATTACAAAAAGTAAGATCCATACCACCATCAGCAATTTGGATGTATACCTCTTCTCCGTTTTTGCTATCATGCAACGGTTTTCCTCGTGAAATAAGCCTCCTACTTTCAGTTCGTAATCGCTTACCTTCAACAACTCGATTTCTCAAATCATGTACCTATATATTATGTGCGAAACAAAACAGATTCAAATGCTAACACTCATACACCCTTTCCGATTCCAGAAAACTTAATCCCGATACCAAACCAAACGCTCCGATTTCTACTCCTACAACATAGCTTTATCAGCATGTAAACACCATCACGAGAAGGGCCGAAATTAAGAATACATAAGTATATAAGTTAGAAGCTTACGCTGAGGAACCCGACTTGGTTAACCCTTTTGTGAGGTACATAAATCACACCAAGTTGCAAGGAAACGGCATATATATGAGCAATTGACACTTACTGCCGCAAGTCTGCATTTAACAACACGATTGTTGTAATTTGTGGCAGCAGTCACAGCTTTATGGGATTCTGCCAAGGAGTGTGCAATTACGAAAGAGCCGCCAGCAGGAAGTTTCACATTAGTCGCACGGATCGGATTAAAATCAATCAACTCTACAAATCCGGTTTGGGCCATAACAGATATTGCTTGATCCATTCCACCACTCTGTGTTCCGATATGACGCTCACAGTCATAAGTAAGCTGCGCAATTTCTTTCATAGGGAAATTGACCCCAAAAGCAGCCATTATGCCAATTGTAGCAGAGCAGACAAAAACAGCTGAACATGATAATCCAGAACCTGTTTTTGAACAAAATCGACAGAACTCAATCAGAATGCTGCTTAAAAAGAGTAATTACTAAGATAATCAACCAGATAAATCCAGTTCCACGCGAAAACCTTAACAGCATAAGCAGCACTCAGATAATTAAGTGGGTTCCTCAGCGTCTCCTTCTCCCTTCTCAACCTCGCAGTTGTATCTTCAGATAATTAACCAATCGGTCTCAGAGATAGTAATATCATATGAAACGAAATCAAATAAAATGAAATCAAATTCTAAAGAAAATCATATCAAATCGATTTCAGAAAAGTCTGACATCAAAATCGTGCTATATATAAATCGATTGTTACTTCCTAGGATGTTGTGAGCGGAGGAAGAGCGAAGTGGTGCGAAGAGCGGCTGCGGTGAGGAAGGTGGAGAGGGCGGTCGGCAGTGAGTGGTTAGAGGAAGAGCGAAGTGAAGTTTATTGCTGCCGAGGGAAGAGCTTAGGGTTTTGAGATTTGGTTTTGTGAGGCACGAGTTTAGGCGGGTGTTAACTTTTACTACGTATTTCTGTACAAGTTTTTTTTTAATTACCAAATATGGGTCGTACTTTTTCCTAACGAGCATTTACTCAATCCTAACGACATTTTACTAATCTAACCTTGTCATTTCACCCCCCTCCTCAAAAATTTCTTTAATTTTCTCTCTAAACAAAATCCCACCATCCCATAATCACACTCATGAACAACCACCGCCCGAAACACTAGCATTGGGGCGGTTCTGGATCGAGAGTGGTCGGTTCGGGTGGTAGATGGGGTGGGTCGATGGTGGTGGGTCATGGTGGTCCGAGTGGTAGATAAGGTGGATCGATGGTGGTTGGTCAGGGTGGTCCGTGTGGTCAGGTGGTTGGGTCGGTCAAGGTGAGTGGTGGGTGGGTGAGGTTGGAGTGGTTGGATGGAGGACGGCCGTGGGTTAGGTGGGGGTGGGTTTAGGGTTACAGTAGTTTTTTGCTTTTTTTTAATTGAAAAATTCTTATTTACTTTTTTTTTTTTTAAAGTTGTTATTTTTTCCTTTATGTAGATTCTTTTGTTTATATACGAAATATATGTATTTTTATTATGTCAAATTTAAGTAATCGATAATTGAATTAAAATTATAATCGAATTTGAATGGATTCGGTATTGATCAAACGAAAAAGGGAGGAAATTGAATATTGGGTTAAAAAAAGCTAAGGGATTATGGAAGGGGTAGAATAGGAAAATTATGGAAAAATTCGTTAGAATTGAGTAAACGCTCGTTAGGAAAAAGTAATTTCGCCAAATATTCATTGGGTTTTGTATACTTCTATTCCTATTCTATGCATAGGTTTTATTTTAATTTATAGACATGGCTTATGTTTGACCTATGTATATTCTTCTTTATATACATGGGGTTTCCCATTATCCTATGTCTATTAAAAATAGATGTAGGATATTTTTTTAACCTGTGTCTATTAGGTGATGTCTATGACCAGTTTTGTAGTAGTGTCAACTACCCTTATTTATATCGCCTTTTACCTCACTCTTCATTCCACCTTTTCACCCCTCATAAAATCATCAAACCACCTTTCATACCCCAACCACATTTAAACCTTCATTCACCATTCCATCTCATCTTGGGTGATTATTTTTGGGTTCTTGAAGAAGGTGAAGCAAAGTTTTTGGGATTATTCTTGCAAGGATATTTTTATTGAGACAAGAGCAAAGCGAGCCGCTCGAAAACAAGGTATGGCTTCGACTTCTACACTTTCTGAATGTTCTAAGCCTAAATTTTTACCTTGTCCTAATACCAATTTAGGTCGAACCTTCTCTAAAAAGACTTTTCAGAGCACTAGGTAGCCTTGTCCCTTCACAATGGAAAATTTAGGAATTGTTGACGATATTAAAGAGTTATCGTCAAGGACCGGAACTAGCGGACTCCTTAGCCTCGCGGCTTCTATGTATAAAGACCTTACTTGTGAGTTCCTAGGAACTTTTACCATTGACAATCCGACCACACCATGAGCGATTAAATTTAGACTATTCGGTAAACCTCACTGTTTAACTATTTCCGAGTTTGGCTTAGCTTTAGGCTTACCTTCATCGGGTACCAGAGTTAGTGAACCCCCGAGCAATTTACAAGCTAGTATGTCTAGAGGAGATCTTTGGAAGCGCATATCACGCTGTCAAAGGGGTTACGAGCCTAAATCATCTTTTACCTTCGAAATTCGTAACCCCGCAATTTGTTACTTCTCCGAGATACTCTCCCACTGCTTGTTACCCTCGACCGATAATATTCTTAATCTTGATGTGTGTGTCTTGCAATTAATTTGTGACTCTTTGCTTGGTAACCCTAACCACTTGGACCTACCACTTGTCGTGGCGTTGCCTTTCCACCGTATTATTTTCACTCTAAATCAATGAACTTGTTGATCCTTTAGCTTGAGTCCACCTTTTCTACTAGAGGTTTACTTCGGGGTTTGCATTTGACCACCTTGATCACTCATGGAGGAGTTAGGCATTGGTTCCCGCATCCCGTTTTCTAGGTGACCTTGCTCGAATGACCATTGCACCTTTAGTCCAAATTTCTTCCGCTTTTTGTGGTTTATCCGGGAATGGCGCGCATTCTCGATTACCTATTTTTCCTCCACCTATACATCACCACAATAAGTTTACACAAAAATAACCTTCAAGCTTGGTTTCAAACCACATCCAAGAGCCAAAAAAGGGCAAACCAAAGCAGGAGAAAAGGGCACAAAAACATGAAAAACAAGGAGAGAAAAGGAGCTTCAAATGAAATCATATCATCAAAAAACATCTCCTATTGAAAAAAAAGCCCTTTGATTGTTTCGTTGCCGTGAAGTGCTTACTAGAGGACCGAGTCCCGAGATAGGAAGATAGCGGTGATTAGTCGATCCACCAAAAATTGTAAATACTCCACCTTTTTGTTTGGGCTAATTTAGGAAATTCGAGTTTGGAACGACCCTCTTGACTTAGCCAAAGAGAGCGGGATTGCACCTACCTACAGTGTCGAAAGAATCCATGGTTCACTTATTCTACTCCGTTTTACGCCCCGTAGTACCCCTTTAGAAGATTAGGAGGACCAAGCTAAGTTATCAACATCTTTGCTGCTTTAATGTCAAACTATTAGGCTTTGGTTCTTATTTAAGTGGGTGATTTATCTTGGAAGTTTATGATTGTTTTAAGTAAGTAATCGGTGTCTTCCCCGCCGTCTCGATGAGGGATCCGGTGTTTTATTTTTGCTTTGGATGCGTCTACTCTTTCGTGTTACGTGTTTTTGTGTGTTTAGTCGCATCCACCATTTTGAGAAATCCCCAACTTGCCTTGCATGAGAGTACTCTACCTCATGGGTATTTCGATGTGAGTTGAAGGGACGGAGCGGGCTTGGTAATTGCCCCGTATCGGCTTAGCATAGTCTAGCTAGTAGTAGTAGTAGTATGTAATTTCTTTTTGGGTCTTTGCTCGAGGACGAGCAACAGTTTAGTGTGGGAGAATTGTTGTGTGCTAAATTTAGATCGTTTTTCCTCCCATTTAGACCCATTTTTCCCTCGTTTTGCGAGATTAGAGTGCGATTATCGCCCTATTTTGAGCATTTCTCGCATTAGCGTCCCTCTTGTACATTTTACGTGTTTTTAGTAGTTTTTCAATCAATTTTGATCGGTTTTGGCACCAAAATCACGATCGAGCTTCCACGAGCACAAGAGGGGAATACCGTCCGGAAAGCAAAGCACACAACTTAAAGTTCAAAGCCATCCAATCATACGACGAAGAATGAGACAAGAAAAGAGGCCAGAAAAACCACCGGGCGAAATTTCGCCCGACGGTAAATTTGCCTCCCCGAAGATTTTCTAAGGACTACTCCACTGGGCACAATTTTCGCCCACCGGGTGAAGTTTCGCCCGACGATAAAGGCGTCCAAAAATTGCAAAACCCGGAAGAAGTCCACTGGGTGAAGTTTCACCCGGCGGTATTAGTCCGTGTACGATAGGGCGAAGTTCCACCTCATGAAGATTAAAGAGTGATTGTCTCACTAATGGAGCAAAAAGTTGGATTTGGGCTTTAGGTTAAGAGATTCATTAAGGCATTACTATATATATGTATATCCTAGTTTGTTACCTAAGGAACCATTCCATAATTCCATCATTCCATTAGGCCTCCATTAGTATACTACCATCCATTAGTAGATCCTTCTAGTAGTTTAGTAATTCTCTATAATTCTAGTAGTTTACATAGTAATTTAGTAGTAGATCTTCATAGTTTCCATCAATTTCCTTCCTTTAGATCTTAATTTCCAAGTTTGTAGAAGATTATTTCGAGTTTTATTTGAAGATTTGTGGAGATTATTAAGGGATTAGTGACAAATCTCTTTATTCTCTTAATCTAAGATTCAACCTTTATTTATGCAATCTTCTTATTTATTGTTGATCTTCATAGTTGGTATATTTCTCTTCCACTCTCTAATCTCTAGTTTAGATTTAATTATTGTTCTTTCAATATTGTTCATTTAATTGTTCTTTCATTATTGTCTTGTTTGGATCATCTTTATTTATGTTGTTTTAGATCATTTCGTGTTTATTGTGTTGATTGCATTTTTATTCATTGTTTGTTGTTAGTTTCTCTAGATCTAATTTATATTGTTTTAGATTATTTCTTAGTTCATAGTTTTGTGGTTAATTTGTTAGATCGTAATTTCCTTGTTGTTTTGTTGTTATTTCCTTTAGATTTAGTTATTATGCATGTTGTAGTTATTTTCACCTTTGTTAATGTTTTGTTGTTTTCCATTATGAGTAGTGAGTAGATTTCCTGTTGAGGGGCTTAGGGATGAGGATATTGGATTATTTGAATTAAGGGATGTTGGTAGGTTGCTTGCTTGTTGGTTTATTTTGTTTAGGGTTGTTGTGTCATTGTTGTTTTAGTCCGTCCAACTAGACCGACCTTGACTCATTTTTATCAATATGGGAAAACTCGGGGTAGAAACTACCTTAATTTGAGACTTACCCTTCTTCGCCGCGAAAGCGGGTTTTTAGGTGGGTTGGGCGAAGAAACCGAAAGGTGGCATTCTCCCTTTATCAATGTTGTAACCAACCTAATTCCGATTTTCTTAAACCCCAATTTTCGAATCCCGACTTCCCCCTAACACCTTAATTGATCATCTCTAGTTATTTCTATTGTTATTTCTTTAGTTATTTAATTTCTGTCTTTTACCGCATTTGTAGCATAGACTCGACCTTTAGAACCCCCTCTAGATCCCAAACACGTTGCTCTTAACCTGATTCCGTTCCGTTCCCTGTGGACGACCTCGATTTACCACGATTACTCTAGTAGTTTTTGTGTTATTACTCTAGTAGTTTGACCCCCCATCCTTCGCTAAACGACCGATCCGATTTGGGGGCGAGTCAATCATCATTATCAAGGATGATTCTATGCATGCAAACATTTGGGCTAATGCATTGAAGGTCGTCAATACTATACCCAATGGCCTTTCTATGTTTCCTCAAAACTTTTAAAAGCTTTTCCAATTGAGGGTCATCAAGTGTAGCATTGACAATGTCGGGATAGTTAGTTACTTCTACGAAAGCATACTTGAGGGAAGAGGGGAGTGACTTGAGTTCAAGATTGAGAATAGAGGAAAAACCATACTTTTGCCCACAAGAAGTGGTTCTGCCTTGCTGTCATGCATCATCTCCTCATCAAGTGGTGAGGGATCAAGTAGTCCCTCTTCTTTATCCTTGTTTTCATCTATCAAGCTATACTCAACCAAACTATCAATAACTTTATTATAATTTCGATATGGGAAGATTGTTGTATTATTATTCATTCCAAAACTTTACTATCCTTACAATATGTGCAAACATATATATATAGCAAACTATACAAAGTATATACGGAAATGATTTACAACAGCTATATAATCAATTATGAGATGGGTAATTGATTTGTTGCCTTCCTTTGGTGATTACGTATAACGGCTAGTAATCCATGTTATTACCCCCCCTCAAGTTGGAGTGTGGAGGTTCGAGACGCCCAACTTGGATAAGAGAGTATCGAATGGGATACGCCCAAGAGCTTTAGTGAAGATGTCGGCCAATTGTTGCTTAGTGTGGACGTAGCTTGTAGTAATTGTGCCTTTTAGAATTTCATCCCGAATAAAATGACAATCAACTTCGATGTGTTTTGTACGCTCGTGGAATACCGGATTGCGCGTAATATAGAGAGCTGATTGACTATCGCTGAATAATTTGATAGGTGACTTGTGATAAATACCGAGAAAGGAAAGAAGGCTTTTCAGCCATAGGAGTTCGCAGGTGGTATAAGCCATGGCTCGATATTCGGCTTCGGCAGAGGAACGGGAAACAGTAGTCTGTTTTTTCGTTTTCCAGGAGATCGGGGAGTTACCCAAGAAAACTAAGTAGGCCGTAAGGGAACGACGGCTAATGGGACAACTGGCCCAATCAGCGTCGCAATATGCTTGTAGGCATAACTCGGTGTCTGTTCGGAGGAGAATACCCTGACCAGGCCTATTCTTTATATAGCGGACTACTTGAAGAGCGGCTTTCCAATGATCGTCAGTAGGCGCATGCATAAATTGTGCGAGAGTATGAACCGAATATATGAGTTCGGGTCGAGTGATGGTGAGATATACCAGACGACCAACTAATCGTCGATATGGTTGAGGATCAGGTAGAGCGGGTGCTTGCGAGAGTGCCAGGCGATGATTAGGTTCCATGGGTACCGAGCTAGGTCGGGATCCAAGTAGGCCTGTTTCACTGAGTATATCCAATGCATATTTTCGTTGAGAAATAAAGATTCCGGATGCATTGCGAGCTATTTCGAGCCCTAAGAAGTACTTTAAAGTACCCAAATCTTTCATATGAAAGCAAGTGCTAAGATATTCTTTAAACCGTGTGATTTTGGATGTGTCGTTCCCGCAAATAACCAAATCATCGACATAGATGAGGACATGAACTTCAGACGTCGGAGTGATAAACGAAAAAAGGGAGTGGTCTAAGGTACATTGTGTGAATCCGTAGCGAAGAAGGGCGGAGGCGAGTTTAGCATACCAGCAGCGAGGTGCCTGTTTTAGGCCATAGAGAGACTTCTGCAAGCGACAAACTTTACCTTCATTATTTCGTTGGAATCCAGGTGGGAGTTTCATGTAAACTTCTTCGTGGAGATCACCATGCAAAAAAGCGTTATGAACGTCCATTTGATGTATAATCCACTTCTTAGCCGCTGCAATTGCTAGAAGAGTGCGAACAGTGACAAGCTTAATTGTCGGAGCAAATGTTTCATTATAATCAACTTCTTCAATTTGTCGATTACCCATAACAACTAGTCGGGCCTTGTATCGTTCGATGCTGCCGTCGGCATTGTATTTGATTTTATAAACCCATTTGCAACCGATTGCCTTTTTGTCCGAGGGAAGAGATTCAAGAGTCCAGGTGCCATTGGCTTCGAGAGCGTCAATTTCAAGTTTCATCGCGGTTCGCCATTCGGGTACCTGCATAGCTTCGTTAAAATGACGAGGCTCGTGACCCTTAGTCACGGCCGATAAGAAAATCCGATGGTTAGGAGAAAAATTGCTACAATCTACGTAATGAGAAATAGGAAACTTGGTACCTGAGGATGATGGTGATGCGGTGAGAGCATGAAGTGAGGGACGAGCTGTTTGTAATGCAAAACCGTTGAGTCGAGTATTAGGAATTTTCGTTCGATGGCCCTTGCCCAAAGGCTCAGTTGGTGGAGTAGGGTTAAGAGTCGTGGCTTGGTCCGGCTCGGTTGGCGGAGTAAGTTGAGGAGGCGTGGGTTGGTCCGTGCGGGGAGATGGTGGGCTAGGTGGGGTCGTAGGAGTCGAGTCAAGGGTGGTCGTGTGGGTAGTAGTCAAAGTGGGGGTGAGAGTCAGTGAATCTATAGGGGTTAACTGGTCTTCGGAAAAATCATCTCGAGTTTCAGTGACATTAATAGCGTTAAAAGGGAAGTCATTTTCAATAAAAACAACATCGCGAGAGGTAAAATAATCTCCAGTATTTAAATCGTAAACTTTCCAAGCCTTTTTACCAAATGGATATCCCAAAAAAATGCATTTGCGGCTACGACTGGCAAATTTGTCACGTGAGCGATTAATACTTTTTGCATAACAAAGACAACCAAAAATGCGTATATTGTCCATAGGCGGTGGTTTATTAAAAAGCATTTCATATGGAGTTTTTCCGTTGAGTAAAGTAGTAGGGGTTCGATTAATTAGATAAACTGCGCTCAAGACACATTCACCCCAAAAGAAAATAGGTAGACTAGCCTGAAATAAAAGAGCTCGGGCAACATTTAGTATGTGACGATGTTTACGTTCGACTCGGGCATTTTGTTGGGGGGTGTCAATGGTCGACGTTTGATGAATCATGCCATTAGTAGTGAAATATGTGTCGAGACATGAAAATTCATTTCCGTTGTCGCTACGTAAAATTTTAACCTTTTTGTTAAATTGGCGATCCACCATGGCAAAAAAATTTAAAAGAGTTTGACGGGTGTCACTTTTATAGCGAAGTAAATAAACCCAAGTTGCGCGAGAAAAATCGTCGACAATGGTTAGAAAAAATTTGGAACCACAAGACCCGTTCGGGGAGTAAGGCCCCAATAAATCGCAATGAATTAAATCAAAAATATTGTCCGCTTTATTAGTACTTAAAGAAAATTGTTCGCGAGAGTGTTTTGCACGAAGACAAATATCACAATGTTTGCTATTAAAAGAAGTACCGTTTTTAAACGATTTATTTAAAATAGGAAGAAAACGGGAAATACTAGAAGATGGGTGTCCCAACCTCCGGTGCCACAGTTCGTCTGTGTGTGAAGTTCCCACCATAAAAACTCGTGCCTCGTCGGTTCGTACACTTTTCAAATAATAAAGTCCCTCACTTTGTTCACCCGCACCAATCACCGTCCTCAAGATACGGTCCTGAACCAAACACAACTTGTGAGAAAATTGAATGGTGAGAGTGTGATCAAGTAAAAGACTAGAAACGGACAGTAAATGGCAATGAAGATTAGGTGCATATAAGACATTTTTTAAAATAAAGCGAGAAGATAAAGCGATGTCACCACTTTTAGTTGCAATCGTAAGATCTCCATTAGGAAGACCAACGGATATAGGAGGGATGTCACGAATATTAGTAAAATGAGATAAACATCCCGACATATGATTTGAGGCGCCAGTGTCAATAATCCAAGAGGAAGAAATATTACCATTAAGGCGATCGGTGTCGGTGGAGGTAGCTTTGCGTGCTTGCCATTGTCGGGTGAATTCATCCAATTCGGTAGCGCTAAGAGCATTCAGATCAATTTTGTCGAAAGCCGGTGGAGGGAGATGATCATTGGTCATGACCATATTAGCACGGGCAGAAGTGGGTTTATGGTCGGACCCCGATGCGTGACGGCGAGGATCGGGAACAATGACAGGTTTCCCGTAATTGCTATTATCATTACTAATATAAATACGGTCCCGAGGCCTATTACCCCACCATTCGGGAAAATATCCCGTCACACGGAAACAAGATTTAACTGTGTGACCACTACGATTGCAAGCAAGACAATGAGGTCGAGTGTCGGAAGAGTCTATTTTATCGAACCGGGGTGTTTTATGGTCGGTGCTATAGTCACGAGTCCCTCCCCCCTTAGAATAGCGAGGACCATTATGAACACGAGCAGCGAAATCATAGGGTCAGGTCGAGGGTCGGTTTTGGTATTCGTAAACATGTGTACTCCTTCTTCCTGAATAAGTTTGTTATAGACAATATTAAAAGAAGGTAGAGGATCTGTACCGAGAATCTGAGACCGAGCGATAGCAAAGCGAGAGTCAAGACCCATAAGAAAATCACGGACTTGATCTTTGGCACGACGGGTTTCATAAATATTGACCAAGTCACAGGAATTGGATGTGCACTTACCGGTGGGCAGAGCATCGCATTCATTAAGATCGTCCCAAAGTTTCTTAAGACGACCATAGTAAGCGGAGATGGACTCGGTGGGGCCTTGTTTGCATGCGATAATATCAGCTTTTAATTGGTAAATTCGAGCATCGTTTCCACTGGAGTACCTTTGTTTTATATCGTCCCAAATCTGTTTAGCTTCGTCACGAACCGAGATGGTGGAACGAAGATTGCTAACAATAGTGTTAAAAATCCAAGATCCCACCATAGCATTAGATGCATACCAGTGTTCGATTTCGGTGGCAAACGAGGTCGGTTTCGGAATGGTGCCATCAATATAGCCGAGTTTGCTTTTGGCACGAAGGGCAAGGCGGAATGCTTGAGCCCATGCCTCGTAGTTAGTGCCATCGAAATGGACTTGAGATATATTGGCACCAGGATTGTCGATCGAGAAAGAAGGGTGAGAAGAATTTTTCGAGGTATCGATTTTCGAATTATCGTCGGCACCTGTCATGGTTGACAATACGAGAGGGAGGAAAAAATGAAAAAAAATGTAATTTGCTCGTGGAGAAAGGAAATTGTAATGAAATTTGAAAAAATAGCCTTAAGGCTCTGATACCATATTATAATTTCGATATGGGAAGATTGTTGTATTATTATTCATTCCAAAACTCTACTATCCTTACAATATGTGCAAACATATATATAGCAAACTATACAAATTATATACGGAAATGATTTACAACAGCTATATAATCAATTATGAGATGGGTAATTGATTTGTTGCCTTCCTTTGGTGATTACGTATAACGGCTAGTAATCCATGTTATTAAACTTCAAGGGAGTATAATTGTTCTACCATGGGTTCCCTATCAAAAACTTTACCGACTCGTTCCCTATGTTGAATGACATCTTCCCATTCTTAACATTTATAATTGTGCCTACCCGACAAGGGCTACCGGGGTCATTCAATTTCTTGGGCATTTGGTTCATGAGAATGGCACTACATTAGGCCATTAAAGGAACACACTCTTTGTCCTCTATGGTCCGCTTCTTAGTCAACACATCTTTCAAGAATTTAGAATAAAGGGGCATTTAAGAAATTACCTCGGTGAAGGGCAAAACAACCTCTACCTTTTCAACATGTCCACAAATCGGCTAAATTGGGCATTCTCCTTATGTGGCTTGGCTCTTTCCGGGAAAGGTAGTGGTGGCACATAAGCGAGAGGTGGTGTAATGTCAACTTCTTCTTCAATTACCTGTTCCGCCTCCTTCCTTCTAGCTTCCTTTAATTTTCTTTGCTCCTTTTCCTTCCTTTTAACTTCTCTTATTTCTCTTTTCTCCACCTCATTTTCAAGAATTTCGAACTCCGCTTGGATTCCCCGGTTTTGTTTGGGGAAATGGAAGTTTTGACTTGTGGTACACCTTGTTGCTTGTCATGAGTTGTGTTGCTCTTGATATTCAAATGTTTGTAAGGATCTTCAAATTCCTTACCGCCTCTAAATATTACGACATTGGCTTGTTGAGGAGGGTCTCTTAGGTTTCGTGGTTACCCGGGAAATCCATGAGGTGGATGAACCTGTGCGGCTAAGGCTTTTAATCCTTCTTGAGATTCCCAAACTTTAAGCCTTGCCTTAGTATCCAAGTTCTCATTCCATAGATACCCTAGAGCTTTTTGCATTTCATTTGTGTTATTGTCCCATTGACCACCTCCTTGATCATATTAGAAATTGCTTTATTTGTTGGCCATAAGATTGAGGACGTTGATTAAACCCTTGGTTGCCTTGGTATTTATCTTGAAAACCATGATTATATCCTTGATTGTAGTTGCCTTCTTGTTGATTGGATTGGTTATGATAATTGTTAGGACCATGAAAATTCTCACCTTATTTATTGAAACTATTTCTTTGATGAGAAGGTAGATATGAGGGCATCTTTGGAGGACATTGATTAAAGAGTATTTGTTGGCTTTGATTGATTGCATTGAATACGTGGCACCGGATTTTGGACATTTTGATTTCCATAAGAGAAATTAGGATGATACCTACTGCTGGCATTGTAATGAATAGAGAAGGGATCAAATTGAGGCCTTTGCCCATATGATTGAATATCTTGAACTTCATTTTGCTCCTCGAAATAAGTTTCTTCATTTGGAATGCAAGAACTAGAGTCATGGCCAAAGTTGCCAAAATGGTCACATTGAAGTTCCCATGTTTGCTCTTGTTTAGGTGGAGATGGTTGGCTTTTAGGAGGATTACCTTAAACTTGATACATGTCCCTAGGGGTTGGTTTGGAATACATGGCATCCATCCTTTCGGTCAATTCTTCTAATTTCACTTCAATTTTCATTTCATTTCTTTTTGAGGAACTCCCATTGACTTTCTTTCTTGAATCTCTTGATTGCCTTGTTCTAGAATCACTCATTGCCATTTTCTCGATGAGATTTTTAGGTGCCTCATCGGTCAAGGAAGAGAAATCTCTCCCGGCATCCGAATTGAGGTTTTCTTTAGTCCTCAAGGAAAGAGTGTTATAGAAGGTTTGGGTCATGAGCCAATCGGGTATGCCGTGATGTGGGATTTTTTGAAGAAGGTCTCTAAATCTTTCCCAAGCTTCGCTTAGGCTTTCATATTCATTCGTTTGAACGTTTGAATCACCATACTGTACTGACTGGTCTTCGAGGGAGAGGGTAATACTTTTCCAAGAACGCATTGGAGAGTTGAGCCCATGTAGTGAAGGTGTTGTCCGGATGGCCATGTAACCATCGTCGGGCTCCATCTCTCAACATTTTGGGGAATAAGAGCCGGTGGAGTTGGCATGAAGATAGCCTATTTAGACGGGCCCCAACTAACTTTTCCTTAAACGATGCTATATGCTCTTGGGCATCCTCTTGAGAAAAACCATGGAATTTATTCTTGTTGAACCGCATTTATAAGAGAGACTTTGAGTTCATAATCATCTGGGATCACCCCAAAGTCGACTGGAGAAAGAGTCTCTTCATGGGTGAGTAGAGAGTGGGATCCTAGAGTTGTCATTGGTTGAGGTGGTGGTTGAATTGGAGTGTAATCCCCTAGAAATTCTAACGCAATACAGTAGCGGAAACACTATAGAGTTGAGATTAAAACACATTGACAAACTATATCTTATTAAAAGAAATGGTAAGTCAATACAAAAGTCACTTTTTACAAAAGGGCTAAAAAAATTTATCCAAACGGGTTTATACAAACCATAAGTACACATGAATGAAGAAAGAGTAGGATCCACGCTACTCGCTACCTCACACCCAAAACCTAGCAGCAAATATCTGTCATGTTATAAACATAACATCCACATCTGTGGGGAGTAACTCGGACGTTCTGCCAGCCATATTATATCATATGGAAAATAATAGTATTATTATATCAAAATATTTAAAATGGAAAAACATTAAAACAATATAATAAAAATAAGTTTTCAGAGAAACTTAAAGCACTTGCCAACTTGCAAGTCAAAATCAATCGATAATAATCACTACAAGGTAAAGTCACTTTAGAGTCAGAAGTTTTGGTAGCAAATCTTCAATATTTCGTAGCTAATTAGCTTAGAGACCGAATTTGCGACTAAATTTCATTAGTAGCTAAACACCTTGTCGCTAATTTAGCTACTGAATTAGCGACCAAAATTAGCTATCAATTTAGCGAAGAAAGCGTGGTAGCAAATTTTGAGACAATAATAGAGACGAAAATTCGAGTAGCTACATTAGCGACCGCAAATTGTATAGTAGCTAATTTAGGGACGAACTTAGAGACCGATTCAGTTGTAGCAAAATTAGCGACGCAATCTTTTGGTATCTAAAATGGCCACGAAAAAACAAGAAATACATGTCATCCCTACCCCACCACATCACCTTTGCTTGCCCACCATACCACACTGAACCGCCTCTTGTATAGAAATTGATGATTTATGTTCGCAAGAGGAATTGAACCCATAACCTTCAAACACTTGACCAACATTCAAACCATTGGGCCACTTGAAGATTTACATTTACTAGGGCAATGAATGTATACTTAAAGGTAAAATTAATCATTAAAATGTGGATTGTAAGATATTTTTGTAATACTCCAGTAATAATATACATATATTATATCATAAGAAATATAAAAAATACATGATAGCAACAACCGACAACTAATTTTAGCTACCAATTTATTTTCGTAGCTAAAAATTTAAATTAGATACTAAAATTGCTACTCACTTGGTTTCGTTTCTATAATAACTACTACACTTATTTACGAATTTACTTTGTTCTCCTATATAAAAACTAAATACATTATTCGCAATTTTATGTCGATAAATATAGAGACGACTTTAGCTACTGACGTTTTTCCGTATCTAAAAACTTAAATTAGATACCAAATTTGCTATTGACTTTATTTAGTCTCTATAATAGCGACGTAATTAGCTACCACTATATTTTGATCTCTAAAATTGAGACTAAATATATTTATGTCTCAAAAGTAGTATCTAATTTATATATTTAGCGACTGAATTTTAGGCAGTTGCTAAATTATTATAATAATATTCAAAAATGTCGTTATGGAAATGATAAGTGTAAAAGGGTAGACTTTCACTAGGAAATACTAAAAACTAGATTCAAGAACTTTAGTCTTAATACATATTGGACTTTAGTCTCTAATTTGGCAACTCAACCATATATATCAGGACTGCGTGCGGCGAGGTCCTGGTTTAAGTAGTGCACATTGATGCGTGCTATTTATATATGATTATTACGTCTTTTACGCACGCATTTCCATGCATATTGAGTAGCATTGTCTACTATTTTCCCCCGAATTTGATACTTTGTGGTCATGTTGCATCTTATGCAGGTATGGACCCGTTGATGCATAAACAAGGCAAAACTCGTGCTTAAAGATGAAATCTGATGCGAAATAAGAAAAGAGAATGATCGTTTCCAAACAGGTCAAATTAAAACGTGAATATCTTAAGTTCTACAACTCCAATCGATCTGATTCCAGTTGCGTTGGAAAGCTCTTTCTCTTAGCTTTCCAACGGTATATTACACGCCTTATTTGAAGAAGTAACGAAGAAATGACAAGCGTTTGAAGTTGAGCGCGCAGTGCTGAAAACGGATCAATAATAGTCGAACGACTATCCTAATAGTCGACCGACTATCCTGATAGTCGGTCGACTATACAATAGTCGACCGACTATTCAAAATTCTCGACCAACTATTCTCGAGACTGGATGAAGACCGAGACTTTCCTAATTTGATTTTTAGGGTTAACAAGACTTTTGGGCTTTTGTTTTAACTTAGTATTTAAGAAACTATTAGACTAGATTTTATATACCACTTCTCCCTTATTCTCTTTTACTTCTCCTAGACCCTTCTTTAGATTTCTTCTCCTTATTCTCTTAGAATTACTTCTAGTTTAATTTCTTCCTTTAAAACTCGGTTATTGTAAGATTGCAACATTCTAATCGCCTTCATTCCTTTTGGTAATTTTATCTAATCTTTTTTCCTTCTTCCTCGTTCTTGATTGTTCTTCTTCATATTTACTTATTCTTAATCTTTGTTTTATGTTTGTCGTAATTTTATTATTATTCGTGACGTTTAATCTAGTAAATTCTTTTATTAATCTTGTTGTTCTTAAATTAATTATGAGTAGCTAATTTCTCTCGCTAGGATTTAGGGGATCTGCGAATTGAATGTGGTCGCTAAATAATTTATAGATCTGTCAATGATTTTGTGTCTGAGTTGTCAATTGTAGCATTTAATTGAGATTAATTGATTAAGTCGACGTAATTGATTAATTGAATTCGGTAAACTTGAACCTAAGATCGGAAGCCTGGTAAAAGTTAGACCTGCTACAACATATTAGTTTGCCCTAATAAGATCGGAAGCCTTTAGACGCATGCTAGGGTGAATAGCGGACCGGAAGGACCTTTTCAATACCCCTTAGACTAATATCTGCGACAGACCTGTGACTTAGACCGTGACCATATGAGATTCGTAGTGAACCGACAATCCTAGTTTTCTCTCCATATCATCTTCATTCGTCCTAATTCATTCTATTTAGTTTAGTTATTCTTCTCCTTTAATTCTCTTTCCTTCACTACTTTTAGATTAGTTAAAACAAACAAACTAAACCCCCAATTTAGTTACTTAGATAGGCTTTTGCAAGTAGAATTTATTTGTCTCCTTGTGGATTCGACCTGACTTCCCTAGCTATATTTTTAGTTAGACCTAAGTTGGTTATCTTTGATAGGTATACGACTAGCTTATCACACATCCCTCCTGGACACAAACCATGTCTAGTTCAACCCGACGCGACTTACACGATGCGATATACTCCCTCCGTTCCAATAAATTGTTTGTCTTTCCTTTTGCACCAAGGGTAAGGGATCCAATGAGGGAGTGACATGTGGAGCAAAACTCATGAGAAGGTCAAATTACATATAAAAAACATTCCTAAAATAGAACGACAAACAATTCATTGAGACGCCCCAAGATGGAATAGGCAAATAATTCATTGGAACGGAGGGAGTATAAGTTTAAGGTTAACATACACTCTCCTGAACATTGCTTGCAAAATTAACATTCTGTAATATCGTCGTTATCGTGAATTAAAATATTTCTAAATTCGTTACTCAAAATATAGATAAAATATAATAAGTCAATATTTAGTATTTATAAATAATTAGGAAATTGAGTTAAAACTATAAATTTTAGAAAATAGATGTTTCAAGAAAATGATATCAAACTCAATTGAGTTGACGGATCTTATAAATGAAACAAGATTTTACAAAGCTTTCAAATTATTTTTAACAAATATATTTTATTAGTAAATAATACAGATTTTACTAAAAATAATCAACCGTAAACAAATGAGAAATTATTAGTGAAAATAGTCTCAACTAAAAATGTATTTAAAACAAAATAGACTATTTTCTCATTTATTAATATAAGTCATAGACGAAATTAATTTAATGAACAAGTCCTCGAATCTCAATTATAGTATTAAAATATGATTTTAAGTTAAAATAGTAACTTAACGAGATATGAAACAAATTATAAAATCTCTATTATATAGTTATTAGTGTCACGATAACCAATAAAATATTATAACGGTTATTAATAATAAAATTACTAATGGTTTATAAAACGATATCAATTACTTGTAAAATATTGATAAAGCACACGATTTAAAAGAATATTTTTGGCAAATAATAAATAGCTAAAAGTTAGAAAACCGAAAGTGAAATATTTACTAAATACTACTACTCAAACACACGATATAATACCGAGTAACGTCCTAAAGTTACCTTGAGTCGATATCCATAACGAACACATACTCGTCCATCTTGATTAGTCCAAGCTCTAAATCAATAGCACAATGTCTTTCAGCTCCAAGTTGTAGAATCGATAGTCTTTTACGCATGCTCCACATTAGATCGAGTTGACAAAATAAAAGAAAGAGATAAGGGTTGGATTTAGGTACAATCAATAAACCCAAATATCAAGGAGGAAAGCTAAAACAAATACGAATGGATCAGAACGTAATGATACTCAAACTCAAGATAAGGGAAGAATTGAACAAGGAGACGAGCCGACACCAGACGGAATAGGAATTGATGTGTCAAACAGAACTCCGAAGAAAGAACGTAATCGAGTCAAACACAAAGAACCGAGCAGTAGCCAACAACAAACATTGACGACAAAAAATGAGATGAACAACAGCAGGTGAACACTGAAATAAAGAACGAGGAGGAGTTTTACTACAGAACTTGATTCTGAAACCAAATCGAGGAAGAAATGGGAAAGCAACAGCAGGTACGAATAGCAAGAAGGGAAACGGAGGGACTAACCACGCACAACAGAAGCGTAAAATCGTGACCATCCAATAGCAACAACAACAATAATGTACAGCAGAGGCAAAGAATAGAGTACGAAAATAAGGAAAAAGGATGCCAAACAACACAGCAGTGACACGAGATCGAGACGAGAACATGCAAATGACAGCAGCAGAAATAGCGATAACAAACAAGAACAGCACCTGGAGGACAAAAACAGAGGACAGCGACACACGACAAATTGGGAGCAAAAGTATGAAATTGATTAACAAGGACGAAACAGCAATACCAACAGGAACGTCAATGACAGAAACAACAAAATAGACAATAGCAACAGTGTGATAGATCGAAGAAGAAAGGAACAAAGATTGAAGGGAAGACACAGATCGTTGATTGGAAATTATGTTAAATGAATCTAATGGTGACAAGGGTTAATCAATAGGCGAAAAGCGATAGGGGGAGTCGGGGAATCTAAACACGGATACAAGAATCGGGGAGTCTAGAAAATAATGCAGAATTGATAAGGAACAAGTCACCTTTTGGTTTCTCAATTCACTCTAGCCCACTTTCGTGACGAGAGAGCTAAGCCTCTAACCGGATTGCCAAAACCCCGGGTTTTCCCATATTGATTCGGGTGAGTATGAGTCAACTAGGTCGATCTAACATAGTCAACACAAAGACAACAATTCCAAGCTACACAAATTATTTCAAAGGCAATGATTTCCACAACCCCTCAATTCAAGCATCCAAATTCGTCCTCTCCTAACCCCTATGAAGGAAACTACTCACAAATTATGGTAAAGATGATAAAAAAATACTATGGGGATTAAGCTAAAACCATGCATAATGACAAAAACAAAGAAGATTAATTCTAACACAAAATGGAGAAAGTAAAACCAATGATTAAATCTACCAATTAAGACAAGAACAACGCAAGAAAAATCAAAGAAAATGATGAATTATAGAGAAAACTAGAGGAAAAATTATCTAGAGAATAAGGGAGAGGAAGATAAAAGTACCATTAATGGAGAAAATTCATGGAGGAAGATGAAGATTGCATAAAAATAATAATAATCTTGAAGAAGAAACCCAAGGATTCTGTCACTAACCCTTGAAAAACCCTTCAAAATCTCTACTTTGATTTAAAATTACTTAATATTGATTAACTTCTAAGAGAGTAGTGTAGAATTAAGTTTACAAAATGAGATCTATTCTAATGAGGCAAAAGAAGATGATCCTAGTAGCAAATTAGGTTAAAGTTATATATATACTAAGTTGTTTAATGGGCCACTTAAGCAAAGCCCAAATCTATATTTTCCCCTTGAGTTGAAACTCTTGCCCTATGGATCCTCAAAGGGTGAAACTTTACCCTGCAGATTTCTGGAGTTCTCGTGGCTTTACCGTAAGGCGAAACTTTGCCCGGTGGTTTTGCCCGATCCTCTTTTCTTCTAAATTCTGAAATCTGGGACAATACCATTGGCCCAAACTTCGTCCAGTGGGTAAAAGTTTTTCTCAGTCATTTTGCTCGATCGTTTCACTTTATGAAGATCTTCGGAGAGGCAGATATGTCATCGGGCGAAACTTCGCCCGATGGATTTTTTTGTCCCTTTTCTTTTAGTTTCATTTTTCATTTTTTGGACTTTGGCTTCGTGGCATGCCTTGGACAATATTCCGCTCTCTTGTGCTCGTGAAAGCTCGAACATGCTCACGGAAATGGATTCCTATCAAAAAAAAAAGGAAAACTACCCAAAAACACGTAAAATGCACAAGAGAGATGCTATTGTGAGAAGGACTCGAATGAAGTGATAACCGCACACTATTCCCACAAAAACAAAAGGAAAATGAGTCTAAATGGATGGAAAAGTGAGCTAATTTTAGCACACAACACCACGCTATCTCTCCCTTGCTTGCACTAATTCAACTTTGTCTTGAGTTGATGTACTCGAGAAGCATTCCCTTCCGAATACATGTCACGTAATTCTTCCCACACTTTCTTAATAGGTTGTGGAATGGTAATACTTGGATGTTATTTTGGATCTATTATATTCTGAAGCCATGCTCGCAGCATAGCGTTGCGTTGACGCCATACAACTAGTTTGAGACTGTCTTAATCTCCATCAGTCTCAGATGTCTTTACTTTTCCTTCAATAAAAGCTAATTTGTTTTTCGCGTCCAAACCGTTCTTGACCGCGTCTGCCCACATATCGTAATTGCTCATATTGAAAATTATTTGGGTAACATTAAGACTTGGATTATCGGACGTGTGCAGGTAAAGTGGTGACGACATGGGTATCGTTTTTGAACCTTTTGCGTTCGGTTTGGGATCTCCACCGGGCATGGTGGTTTTGTCAATTTTTATGATTTTGATTTTGTCTGGTTTATTGGTTTTGCTCTGATACATAATAAACGCAGGTATTTTGGTGAAGGTTGAATCCTCCGATTTTCTCATTAATTGTAGTCATAATACAAGCATCCTTATATACTAAGAATACAATCACTTGGTATCTTCTATTGATTACAACTCTATATTTCTATCTTTTATCTAAAGCAAGCATATCCTTCTACAATAATATCTCCTCATAACAATATATTGAATATTCTCGAGATGCTATCTATACTAATCTATAATACAGAAACCGCACAATGGTTTTTTGGCGCCAAAACGCTTTTTCCTAATACATCACATTTTACATAATAATCTATATCTATATAATGAGTATAAATATCATAATAACTATTAATCCTAATTTTCATTAAACGCTTTTTCCTAATACATCACAATTTCCATAATAATCTATATCTATATAATGAGTATAAATATCATAATAACTATTAATCCTAATTTTCATATTAATGAAATATTTTTGTATATACCTTCTTAAAACGTCAAAAGCATAAGTTTAAAATAATTTGATGGTAATGTAATTAATGTGACTTAAGCATACCCGTGCATCTGCACGGGTTCTAAACTAGTTTTATTATATATTCAATTTCAGATTGGAATTTTTTTCTGATGAAATGCTTAACATTGAAAGCTGAAATCAGACTGGAATTTTGTAGACCAAATCGAGTGAAAAAAGATCCGGATTTCCAAATCCTAAAAAAACATTGAAGAAACAGTTTATCATAAATCAATGGATGAACATCAAATTATAACTCAAATTATTTGATCTATTATTAACTTGAACGTGCATATACTTAAACAAAAACAGATCTACAACGGTTTCCAAAGAATTAAATGGATTCTGAAACTTACCGATCCATATTCCTATTCTATTAGAACCTTCTGCAATTACTTTGCATGAGACAAACAAATTGATTATTCATATTCAATTTGATTTTTTTTTCATCGGTATTCTAGGTTGAATGGGGAAATAAGGTTTTAGACTTGTAGTATGTTAGGGCCAACCACAATGATAGTCTAGTCTTGAGTTTGTCAATTAAAATAAGGTTCTTCCATTGTGAGGTGCATTGGTGTTGATAAATTAAGAACTTAGTTCTTATTTAAGAACCAAGTTCTTAGATTTTAAAAAAAATGAAGAATTGTTAATACAGAGAAGAAAATAGTTATGGGACCCAAATAAGAACAAGAGAAGAAATTCTCCTATTTAGCAAAAAGTTTTTAAATTTAGAAAATAGTAAAACATGATGGGAAATTGGAAGAAATTATTTTCAATTTCTTCCATTGTGAATGCTCCGAGGCTTTATCCGGAGGATTCTGGAATCGTGGAGTTAGGTTATTTAATTTATATTACAACTTAGTTTCGTTGTTTATTTTTGTGTCCAATAAATTGTATACTCCGTATTGCAATGTATTTTTTGTAGGACGATATAAAAATTATTTGGTGACCATAGTTTTCTAAACGTAATACTCCGTAAATAACTTTGTATTATAAGGATCTCATTGTATTAGTAATTGTATTATATGGATGTACAATTGTTAATAAAATCAATTAATAACGTTACAAAACTTTTACTTCATTTTGAATATATGTTATCTACTTATCTTCAATAGATATAATGTGCTTATTTTATTTCAAGTGAAATTGTACTCACCCATTAATTGTTTTAGTTGTAATCCTTTTCGGTTGAGCTTAACTTTCTTTTCGTTTCATTTTTTCATTATTTTGTGATTTTTGTTTTCTTATAACTTGAGATGGATATTTACGGGTAATTAAAATAGGTTATCACTTGTTAATTTCAACAAATGATTAATGAGTCTTTCTTTAGATATATGGAATAATTTCATCAACCCAATAAATAGGCAATAATTAAAACTTCAAAACATTACATCATCCTCCCTCCATCCAATTTTAAACTTCCTACTTTCCTATTTCAGGTGTCTATATCTAAACTTCTTACTTTGCAATCTTTCCTCTTTTGTCAGTTTTTTGTGGCTACTATTATTTCTGACCTCACATCTTTTCTCAACCTTTATTTTATACCACATATTCTTACCACTCATAATTGTTGTACCCATTGAAACATGAAGACTAAAATTGGATGGAGGGAGTACTATGTTTGATTTCTTTATTTTAAAAACGGGTCGGGCCAGGCCAAAATTCGGGCTTAAGGTTGGACCATATCTAATCTAACTATATATTGAGTGTAGTTTGGGCTAGGTCTAGGCTATTCGGGGCCAACATGGCAGCCCAAGCCCTGAAAAATTGTGCGGGATCGATCTAGCCATTTGATCACCTCTAAAACTCACGTATTTAATACATCAATACGAATAAGTGTTTACCCATCTAGCAATTAAACCTGTCAAACGGGTCGGGTGGATAGGGTCACGGGTCGAGTCGAATACGGGTTGAACAATAAAGTGAATGTCTCCACTTCTCTTAGTGTAGGCTTTACAATCGTATGTAGAAATTCATTTGTGTTACAAAGGACTATATATAAACATTATTTTATTACTAATTTTTGATTATTCTAAAAAAAGGTTCACAACATCGTGAGAGTATCACACTAGTATGTTTATAATCTAGGGTACTCTATAATTTATTGTTTCTAGCAATAATATAAAATATAAGATAAAAAAATACATAAAATATACTCCCTCCGAGTTCAAGTGTTCTTCTCTCTTTCCTTATTGAGCTGAGTTTGAACTTCTTCCCTATTTCCATCTAAGGAAACTTTTTTCCACCTAATATTATCATTCTACCCCCACTACTTATTTATTACAATCACTACCACTAATTATACATATCTAATCTAACTCATTTACTCTAAATCTACCAACCTAATCTAACCCCACCCCCATTAACCAGCCCATAATCATATTCCCTCTTCATTCAATCCCTCGACTTATTTTGGGTCTATCTTACTAACCCAAATCCTAATTCCAATTTCTTCAACCCAGAATGAAGATCTTCATCCCCCTCACCTAAACCTTAACCCTAAATTGAGCCTCTCTCTTCGTCATTCTTCGATATCCAACGCCTTCTCACCATGAATCGTTGTCTATTTTTTGAGACCCCTTTCTCGTACCCTCAATTTGATTTAGTTCGGTTGAATTTGGTCCCTCTATCGTCATTAGTCAACGCGGATCTGGGTTCTTCTTTCGTCAACTTAGAAGATCGACCATGTTTTTTGATTTAGGGTTCATGGCTGACGAATTTGGAGAGGAGTCGATGATGGAAATGGAGTCTTTCGTTCCTGATTCCTTAACTTGTTGCCTGATGGAGAGGGGAAGACGAAGGTTGAGGCTGATGAAGATGAGGGGCATTGTCAAGCATGCAATGGGTGTCCGTATAACATGTTCAAGCCCTCTGATACAGTTTAGGGAAGGTTTATCCCTACATCTAACCAATAATTCATCTATTTTATCAATTTTATGTCATGTTATGTTGAGAATTACGGTCCCCTGGTTTTGCTGTGTTGGTTACTGTTATTGCTTCTTCATGTCATGTTATTTTGGATGTATTCTTTGCCTCTGTTGGTTGGAGTTTCGATTGGGTTGGGTTTGGTTTGGGGCACTAGTGATGAACTTAATAAATTTACGAGGACCACCATTATTGGATTCATTACATGCCGCCATACATCGATTTTTGTTCCCGATCTTTATGATGAGGCATGGAATCCAATACCCAGTGAAGTGTAAACTGAGGGTATGCGGTTGTTAATTGCTCTACATTTCGTAGATTTAATTTTGCCATGGTCACACAAATTGTATTTCATTGCTGAGATTCATTTACAAAACATAACAGCCCATGAAAATGTGAATTACAAAGAGCCAAGTCGACCTACTAATATACCAAAAGAACACTAATGCAAGTTTTAGTCCATGTCTATGCTTTTTCTGTTGTTTCTGTTGTAGATAATTCCATATTTGACTCATTGGTTGTTGTTGTGCTTTGTTCTAGTTCTTCCTGCAAAAAAATGTTGTTGTTGTTGCTTTATCTTGTTGTTACTGTGATCCTCTCAATTTTCTGCCCAATGTTCATGCCAAAAATTACAGAAATATTTCTCTCTTGTTCCTACCAAGAGGTTGTTTGATGTTCTTGCATTGTGTTTCAATATAACTAAACTTGATTAGGTTGTGAAATCCCAAATCCCATCATTTGATGGGTCTACAACCTCAGGGTGTTTTGTTAATGCTGTTGTCTGTCTTACTTGTGCTATTGATGCCATCAATTCACTAAGAATTGGAAAATCCACCAAATTTTGAGCATGTTGTACACATTCCTCAACAAGTTCTATGTCTACACTTAAGTATTCGGGGAGTATTCCTTGTGCTGCTAGTCTTGACTTGTGCATATGAGGCAACTTGTAATTGTTGCCACCACGTTTTTGCATTATCTCTACCATTACAGCATGTAAAGTTATGAATACATAATTTATCTTCAAGATTTCTAGGTTATTGAACGCATTCTTAACTGCCACAAGTACATCGTATCCGATTGTAATGATTGTATTACTCTACAAAAAACCCAAATCCAACACATTCAAATCCGGTGAGTTATTAGAAGGTTGACATTGTAGTTCTATATTAAATCCATCGAAAATAGCTGCTATCCTAAAGTCAGCATCTAAATTATCTAAATGCGACCTTGCTTTGTCTTGTTGGATGATAATGTTCTTGCTTCTACATGAAGGACACTTGCTCCTTATTGCCGGTATTATGTCTCTAATGAGAGACTCCTTGATTACTACCTTGTTCACACTATCGATTGGTTTTGTGACTAGAGTACCGACTGTCCTATTCTTTGACTTCCTTTGAGCTGGAATTGAGTAATAAATGGGAAAATGCCTATTTTCCCATCAAAAACAACCTCTTTGTTAGCCGAGTAACGTGGTTTAGCTACCGCACACATGAACATGATTTTTGGAATGAAATTTTTTGATTGTACAGCTTTATAGGGTTCTACTTCTGTCTACTACAAGTAGTACCTCTGCGATGCCTTAGCTGAAACCCTTTCTCGTCTATGTGCACTATGTTACTTTGGTCTTTGAATCTAAAGTCTTTAAAAATATCATCAAAATGTAGTTGTCTAAGGCAAAACAATAACCTGTTTATCTTGTTCTTGTCGGTTAAACCCAGTTTTATGGCATTGGTGTGACTCTTGATCACCTTTTGTGACACCCACTTGGCGAACTTTGTTTGACTCACTCCCATTTGTGTTGCCACCCTTCTTTGAGTTGTCCTATCTTGAAAATGATTGACTTGAACTTCTCTTCATCAAATGAGACTACACGAGGACCCGCTTTCCCTT
Source organism: Agrostemma githago (assembly GCA_958450325.1). Lineage (NCBI taxonomy): Eukaryota > Viridiplantae > Streptophyta > Magnoliopsida > Caryophyllales > Caryophyllaceae > Agrostemma > Agrostemma githago. Next base: position 56,880,088 of record OY288243.1, read on the forward strand.
TAACTTTGCTTTTTACATTGATGGAAACACCCGCTTGGAGCTGTTTTTTGGCGTTATTCCATAAACACAAATTCTTGGGAGAGACGGTCTCTTCGTAAATTATTGAGAGACGACTTGTGAGTACCACTTTATGTATTATTCGTACCTATTTTATTATTATATGTACCTTTAAGTGACAATTTTGTTTTGTATCTATTTTTATAACAAGCGTATCCTTTTTAAATTTGTATACTCTTTTATGTTAAGCGTACATATTTTTATTAGCTTTGGTATCGTTGTTAGTAATGGTCTCTCAATAAACCTAAGAAAGATCGTCTCTCAGTAGACCTACTAATCCATAAATTGGTTACCATCTTCCGGCAAATCTTGAAGTCAACTGCTATTTCTTTCATTATCCCCCTTGGCTTGTCATTGTGGCATGATTGAAGGAGAAATTGTATGATCCTTGCTTGTCCATCATCTCTAAGGTCTTTCGTCTTCATTGTAATCGATATTTAATGATTGTTGAGGATAAATTTAATGTGATTTCTACATTTAATGTGGTTGTGTGTGGTTTTCTGTGGTGTATTTATGGTGAATGTGTCTCATTTATGGTGATTTATGGTGATTAGAGTAGGAGGACTTGGCTCTTTAATTCACGCAATTTTTTTAGAAAAACATTTGGGGAATTTGGTTGATTTTTTATTCAGGCGCCATTTTTTAACTTCCCACCAAATTTGTAAATGGTCAAAGCTTTATGATTTCAATGGGCATACGGCATTTGTGTTTCTATGACAAGGTTTACTAGGATCGTATGAGGAAAATTGAGACCGTTTCCAAGGGTCTCGTAAAATGTCTGAAGTGTTTTACCGTCTTCTCGTCAACTTTAAAATTCCAGTCTCGGCTGAATTCCAGCGGCTGTCACGTTGCTTATCTTCTACGTAATGTTTTTTCCGTTGTAAAAATTTGTATCCCAAAATTGTAATATGGTATTCTGACATTTCTTTAAGAATTTGTAATTAAGTTCTTAATGAATGATTGGTGGAATGGTTAATGTAAACTACCTTTTCTTAATTACATTTCTCTCTCTTACTTTTTCATTCCACTTTTCCATTTTTATTATTATAATACTCTCTCCTTAATTTCCACCCAAAAAGAAAGGGGAAGTTGAACTCGGAGGGAGTAGCAAATTCACACAGCTAAATCAAAATTGGTCGATACGACCGATAAAACACTACAAGAAAATCAGCCTCGGGCGTCCACCTGGTGGGCGTCCTGGGCATATGGGCGCCTACCTGGCGTCTGAAAATACAAACGGGCGTCCACCGTCAGACGCCAAACTTGACATCCGACAGAAGTTGGAAAGGAAGAAATTCAGGCTGACGGGCGTCCACTAGCGGACGCCATATTTGCCTTAATGGCGTCCATTGTCGGACGCCAATTAGGTAAATATGGCGTCCGCTATCAGACGTCAAGTGTGAGTAAAAAAAATTTAGCGGGCGTCCACTGTCGAAGGCCCGTTCGCCAGACCCGCTTCAAATACACGCCGAGCCCCTTCGCCCCATTCATTTCAAAAAAAAAATTTACTCTCTAACTTCTCTCTACTCTATTCGCCGAGCCACTTCGCCCATCCTCCCTTCCATTTTCCATACTTCTTCCTAATTTTCGGTATGTTTTCTTACTTTACTTAGTTCTTATTCATTATAATTAGTTCTTATTTTTGATTTTTATCATTTTTTAATGGTAGTTTGATAGTTAATATTGTTTAGGTCTGAATTTCGATTAGGTAGATTAGTTTAGCCCAATTTCGATTAGGTAGATTAGTTTTGCCCATCATCTCAATTTTGATTAGGGTTTGCTGAATTTGGTTGAATTGGGATTAAATTTATTAATTAGGATTTGAGTAATGTGTGATTAGTTCGAAATGCTAGGGTTAGAGATTGTTTTCCCGGATATTCTCGTACTTGTCTTGCGTATTCTTGCTCGATTAGTGTTTGTGATGATGTGGGAGACTCCTTTGTCGCTTTTTGTGAGCTAGAATGACCTCTAGGACCTTCCGTGAGGTTTTGTGTGACTTACGACGGACCAAAAAGTGTCGTAACAATGCCGGATTTTCCCGAAACCACTTCCATCGTGATCGGGCTCGAAAATAGGTGTTAGCAGTGCTTTCGTAGTTTTGATATCTCTATCCAAAAATTTGACCTTATTTGACATGTTTAAGTTGTTTCTGTCTGACCTAAGCCATGGATTTTTGTGTTTTGTTCGGTTAAATTGGGATTAAATTGATGAATTAGGGTTTTCGTAAATTGGGATTAAATTGTGATTACATTTGTGATTAAATTCGGTGATTAATTTTCGTAAGGTCAATTCTAAATTAATAAGACATTTGAGTTTACTTTGATGTATTCGTGCTTAAATTGAGGAAATTCAGTTATGAAAATTAAGTTAGAGAAATTAAGTTTAAGTTAAATGGTGATTAGATTTTTGTTTAGTAAGTCCTAAATTAAGTTAGGTAAATTAAATTTTAATTTGTTATATATATTTTTTGAACATAGAAAATGAAGAGAATTGAACGGAAATGGATGTATGAGGGAAAACTTGATAAGAAGAGACGTCCCACCGTCGAATTTTTTAGGGGTGTTGAATCATTTGTCGAGGTTGCTAAAAAGTCACTAGACTATGCATCAAGATGGGAGGTTAGGTGTCCGTGTACTAAATGCAAGAACCTAAGATTTTTTGAGGTCGTTGTGGTTATGGAACATGTCATCTATAATGGTTTTCACCCGATTATTATCATTGGATTTGTCATGGTAAGCCATCTCAGTATGAGGAACCCAAAAACCGACAAAATGGGGGGGGGGGGGGGGGGTTGAGAGGTATGATAATTGACGTTGTGGAGTGCAACTTGTTCAATAACGATAACACATATAGGAATGACGCTCACCTAACCCACGAGGCTCACCCAATCCACAAGACTCACCTAACCCACTAAAGCCTAACCCACGAGCAAAGGCGTTTTTCGACATGTTGAACCCTTCGGAGAAACCGTCATACGGAGGGTGCGATGTGACTTTGTTAGAAGCCGCATCTATGGTAGTTAGCCTTAAATGTGAGTTCAACCTACCCTTTGCTTGTGTCGATGGTATTGCTGCCTTGCTTGAGAGAGTTATCCCAAAAGACAATATCATGACCCGAACTTTCTACACAACCAAAAAAGTTGTGAAGGGCCTTCAACTCCCGCATGAAAAGATTGATGCTTGTCCATATGAATGCATGTTATTTTGGAAGGACAATGCGATGCTTGATGAATGTAGGAGATGTGGTAAGGGTAGGTATAAGAAGGTTGAGGAGGATATTGTTTTTAGAGGTAGAAAAGGAAAAAGCGATGTTAGGGGTAAGAAACTGATCCCAATCAGTCAGCTTACGTACTTCCCTATTGCACCTAGACTTCAAATATTGTATGCCACAAAAACCATAGCGGAGCAAATGAGGTGGCACAAGGAGGACATTAGGGTACCAGGGAAGATGTGTCATCCGAGTGACGGTGGAGAGTGGAAGCGTTTCGATAGACTACATCCCCACTTTGCATTAGAACCCCGAAATGTAAGGCTTGGGTTGTGTACTGATGGATTTGCACCTTTCGGCCAATTTGGTAAGTCGTACTCTTGCTGGCCTGTGATGATCACACCTTATAACCTACCTCCTTGGTTGTGTTTGAAGCAACCTTTCATCTTCCTATCTCTTATTGTGCCTGGACCCAAAAACCCGAAAAATTATTTGGATGTTTACTTGCAACCTGTTATTGAGGAATTGAAACAACTGTGAGAGGTAGGGGTGGAAACTTATTATGTCTCTTTGAGACAAAACTTTCAGTTGAAAGCAGCTTTGTTGTGGACTATAAACGACTTTCCCGCGTACGGTATGCTCTCGGGGTGGTCTACTGCGGGTCAGAAAGCATGTCCGTGTTGTATGGATGAGAGCAAAGCTTTTTATCTTCCAAATTCTAGTAAAATAAGTTGGTTTGACTGTCATAGGCAGTTCCTACCAGAAGGTCACCCGTATAGAAAGAATAAGAAGGCATTCAAGAAGGGTGAGGTTGTGCCTGACAACGCACCTGATCGACTCCCAGAAGATGAAATATGGGAGTTGATTTCCGATTACCCGTCCACTAATGACGGTACCGAGCAGAAGTTCAAAGACCTCAAAAAGTTGAAAAATGGTTGGTTAAAACGTAGCATATTCTTTGACCTACCATATTGGAGGACTTTGTTACTTCGTCACAATTTAGATGTGATGCACATAGAGAAAAACTTCTTTGAGCAGTTGATTCACACTGTGATGGATGTGGAGGAGAAGAGTTGTGACACTACAGGCTCCCGGCGAGATGTAAAGAATTTTTGTGACCGTCCTCAACTGTACATAAAACGGGATGGATCCAAACCGAGCCTTGTTTACCCTTGACAAAGCTCAGAGAAAGGCGTTGTTGGAGTAGGTAGAGAAGTTGAAGTTCCCTGATGGGTACGCCTCCGACTTCAAACGCTGTGTTGATCTTAAGAACCTAAAGCTGCAAGGGTTAAAGAGTCATGACTGCCACGTCTTCATGGAGAGGTTACTTCCGGTATCACTAAAGCAACTTTTGTCAACGACGGTGTGGAATTCTATAACTGAGATATCTCAGTTTTTCCGAGATTTGTGTTCTTCTACAGTATCAATTGAGGACATGACTCGGCTGGAGGATCAAATTCTGCAGATACTATGCAAACTTGAGATGATCTTCTCACCGTCGTTCTTTAATTCCATGGAGCATCTACCTATCCACTTGCCCTACGAGGCTAAGGTTGGAGGACCTGTCCAGTATAGATGTATGTACCCATTTGAAAGGTACATAAATTTTAGTAACTTCATCTATAAATTTACTTTAAACATAGCTAATTTTTATTAATTGAATAACTTAACTTGTGTATTTAGGTTCCTCAATCATTTGAAGAAGAAAATTGGTAACAAGGCTAGGGTAGAGGGATCTATTTGTAATGCATATTTGACAGAAGAGATCGCAAACTTCTGCTCCCTCTACTTCGAGAAAGATGTCCAAACAAAAACCAAGAACCTGAACCTAGAACATTCGATGTCCATTGATCCTACTATACCCGAGTTTTTTCAAAAGAAGGACGATGAAGGAACTTCATCCGTTGCTAGATGAGAAAGAGTACAACCGAGCGCACCTTTACCTACTCTCTAATTGTGAGATCTTAGAGCCTTATGAGAAGCAATTTGTTACTGAATATGTCGCTGCAAACCCTGACGTGAACCCTGATGACGTTTGGAGTAAGCATGACGAACATTTTCCTAAGTGGCTCAAGGATCACGTAGTTGCCTTAGACATATGTGATGATTTGGTTAAAAGTTTGCCATACGGTCCAGTGCGAGCGGTTAAAACCTGGAACTGGTACTCGGTGAATGGGTTCAATTTTTACACATTCAACTACGGGAAGAACAAGGCTAGATGCAATTTTGGTGTGAGTGTGTCATCTCTTGATGGTGATGAGTACTATGGTATTTTAGAGGATATTTTTGAGTTGTGTTACGCTGGTAAAGAACGGGGGTATAGAGCTGTGATATTCAAATGTGAGTGGAAAGACAGCTCCGTGAACGGCACCCGAGTGCATGAACATTACAAGATTGTGGAAGTTAATCACACCAGGAAATATCCTACGTACGATCCGTTCATACTCGCGCATCAGGCGAAGCAAGTGTACTTTGCTCCTTATCCTTACACGAAAAATGACAGAAATCAAAGTCAATGGTGGGTAGTCTTTACGACTAAACCACGGGGGCAAATAGACAGTTCTCTCTTCCAGAAAGATGCGGCTTCAAGTGGTACATGCTTATCTCCAAGTGAAGAGACCATATTCTCCAGTGAAGATCAAAATGAAGGGGCATAAGAAGATTTAGAGGATGATGACGATATCGATGGACTATGAGATTACATGGTTACGGATGTTCGGGAGATCCATGAGGAGGATGACGGACACGATGAAGAGAATTTGGAGGACGATCAAGTGGAGGGCGAGGAGACGGAGGAGGAAGATCAGACTGAGGAGGATGAGGGTGACGACAATAACGACAGCTGTAACACCCGCTATTTTTCCTAAGCGTTTTTATTCTATCCGTTAGGACTTCGTCTTAACTCTGTTACTTTTGGCCTCATATTTTATCATTTTACTAAGCTCTATTTTAAATTTTGAGTTTAATAAATTTTTATTTATAATTTCAAAGATTTAAATTCTTTTTAAATCCATTTATTTGGTTTCTTCGTAAACTAATTAATTTTTCCGCAAGGAATTCTATTTCTCTTCGAATTGACATTTTTAAGCTTGGATTTAAGTTATTCTTTTTCCTAAAAATGTTTGAATACGTTTCTATAATATTTTCAACTAGTAAGTATTTTTATTTACAAAAGATTAGTTGTTAATGATTTTTATTACGAAGCTTCGCGAATAATTATTTTCTTACGCGAGGTTTACTCGAATTACTTTGAAATGCCTTTAACTATTTTACGATTATACTTTTTATCAACTTATAATTTATTTGAGACCATTTCCTCACATTTTGGACCGACTTAGTCCTTGGTCATAAATTTTATTACGTTTTATTTAAACGTTTCATTTTATCACGTTAAAACGTAAACATAAGATAAATTATTTTCATTCAATTGTTGCTTTATTAACAAGACTTTTCATACTCCTTCATCAACCCTTTTGGCCAGCCACTTTATGTGTAAATCACATAGTTTTCATCAACAAATTTATTCTCATTTATATTTTGAAAAAAACCATCCATTTCCATACTACACCTTATTCATTCATCAAGTAAAAAAAATCTATCATCACCTTCTCTTGGCCGTGGCACTTTCTCTCCATCCTAGGATTATTTTGCTTCAATTGTAGTCTTAATCGACTCAAATTCATCGTCAAATAATCATCTTTCCGTTCTCTTTGTTAAGGTATTAATCCACGTCGTTTTCGATCAATTTTTACCTTGATTTTTATTAGTTTTCTCATGGTATTTTTCTGCCATGATTTCCATGTTTGGTAGGATTTTTGGACGATCCCGAAGCCGACGAATATATTATCGACTCAGACTTGGAGTAGAGGTAACGTCGATGTTACTCGGTATTTCAAGATTCTAATTGAGTATTTCCATGTATATATATATTTATATTTTATTTTGGCAATATATGTATGTCACGGATTCTGGAAAAAAATTTTAAAGTTGAAAATTTGCATGTTTCGATATTTTTATCGCTTTTACGAGATTAACGATTAAATTGTTATATTAATTTGTATAATCGTAATAATCGGCCTAAACATGTAATATATGTTTATATTCTGGAAAAATGTTGTTTTTGATGATTTTTAATAATTTAGTATTTTTCTGATATTTTTGATATCGATTATTGAATTATTACCGTTTTCGGACAAAAACGATTAAAAACCAATTTTTAGTTCTAGTACTTAAACATTTTATTTTAATCTGATTTTTGACGTGGTGAAACTTTCTGGTGAAATAGAATTATCTGAATTTTTTCATAATTTTTCGGAATTGTTAAGTGGATGAATTAATTAATCACTTTAAATCATCGTTTATCGTTAAAACCGTGTTTGTTGTTTAAATTATCGATTTCTGGTCTTTGGTTTAAATCTGGAAAAAAATTATGATTCTAATGATTTCATGATAAAATGTAATTTTATGATTTTAGTGCTTTAATAAAAAGTTAGGAACGATAAGTTTTATTAATGGAATCGTTAGTTGTGAAAACGGGTTTTAAAGACGGTTTTGACGGGATTTATTAAATCTGGAATTTTTGGAAATCTGGAAAAATGGTAGATTCTGGAAAATCATGATTTTTAGGTTTAATAATAATTTTTGGATATTAATACTTAAATCGTTTTGTAATTACTATTTTTATTAATCGTTATTGTCGAGATTTGACGATTAACGAGAAAACGCTTTAAAAACCGAGTTTTAGAATTCTGAAAATTTTCTTTTCTGGACAGAATGTCCATAAATATAATTTAACTATTTTACGTATTTTTTGTACTATTTATTATAGTCTTTAATTAATAAATATTGATTTTCGGACAAATTGTGATTTATCGTTAAAATGCTTCGTCTTACCTAAAAGAATTATTTTTCCAGCAATTTTGAAAGTATTTAAATCTGAAACTTTAAGAGTTAAATCATCCCTTAACATATTCTAAATATATTCAATGGTTTAATTAAATAAAAGACGTTAAAAGATTTAATTTGACATTTGTCGTAAAATCCTATTTGTAATCGTATTGTCGTAACTAATAATAATTAGGGAGTTTTAGCTTTTTAACTTTTGAAAACATCCTAATTAGTAGTATTAAAATGTTTAAGACATTTTTAATCATTTTATAACACTTATACGATATTTTAATAATTTCATAAAATCAAATGATCTTACTTTAATAATTAATATCGTTAAGGCCGAAAGTATTAGTTTTATAAACTTATATCGTTTACTAAAAATGTGGTATTAGTATGAACTAATACTTTCACTATTTTGATATAATGCTATTTTTAGTAAAGTTTCTAAAAATAGAAGTTTCCAAAAATAGAAAGTTTCCTCTTTTGGAAAGTGATTCCTTTTTCCCTTTTGTTCTCTTATTATTATAATGATCATATCTCTTAAATATATCGATAATGACTTTGTTTTGGAGTTATGGAATAAGGATAAGTGCGGGGTTAGAGTAATACAGTCTAGGATGTACTGTTTTGCCATCAACTATAAGGCTGGTGTATCCATTTGGGATGCATTGGTTGTTGAACTGGATACATTTGGTGTCCAGGAGTATATGTGCATTGTGCCCTTAAGCTAGATATCGCATCGTGTTAGTCGCCGTCAGTTGAACTGGATACATTTGGTATCCAGGAGGGGTGTATATTACTTAAGCTAGGACCTCGCATGATAAGTCGACGTCCTATTATGGTTGAGTTGCCTAGTTAGAGACCTTGGATCTTCACTGCGTGTGAAGTTGGTGTCTGAGTTCTCGAAGCAGCTAGTTTTTAGTATATCCCTAGTGAAAGTCTAGCCTTGTGCACACTGATCGAATATCCATAACGCCATTTTGATTATTTTATTTATTATCGATATAAATTGGTTTGCAGGTTGGCAAATATTTTTATGTTTCTTCGGAAACCCTTTTTATTAATTTGTTTTACGCTAAAGCTTATTTTAATATGCTGTTTTACTGTTTTCCATTTTTACTATTTTTTCTATATTAGTAATTACTGTTTTAAAATACTGTTATACGGCTGGGAGAACGTTGACGTTGCTCCCCACTGATTGTGGCTGTTATGTTTTAACATGGCAGGTATACGTGTTTGTTTTCCGGTGGGTGTGGGCTAGCGAGCAGTCTTGGATCGTGCTTGATCTTTTTAATAATTATGTCTTAAGGATTGTATAACCTCTCTGTGGATTGTTTTAAATTTTAGCCATTTTTATGTATGGCATACGTTTGACTTTACCAATTTAATTTACTAAGACATAGTTACAGCGTGTTATAGTCCCGACTCTACAGTGTTTCCGCCACTGTACTGCGTTAGAATTTTTAGGGGATTACAACAGCGAAGATGACTACTAGAGTTGTTGTAGTAGGTTATATTGATCATTGTGTTAATTATTTGGTACATTATTTTAATCAAGTTAGATTCTAATTGCTAATTGTTGTTGACATTGTTTAATTTGTTGCAAGGTTAAGATGGCAGGCGGTAGATCGACCAGGAGACGTGGTGGGGGAAGTAGGTCTGTTCAGACATCCATCACGCAGCAGGAGGAGGAGGAACGGGTCCCCGAAACGGGACCGGAGCAGAATGAGCAGCAACAGGGGCAGCAGCAGGAGCTGGAAAAAGACGAGAACGGCCGAGTGAAGCTTGACCCTGGTCGCGCTTGTTAATGTAATCTAACATGTCGATTCTTTTGTAACATATTAATTCTTCGACTATATATTTTAAGATTTCATACATATATGTGATTCTCGACTCGGTGCAGGTTTCTGCATGAGGAGGTCACCGGAGGCTGTACTAGCAGCTACATGGTCGATAAAGAGCAGGGGTATGCTTGTTGGAGTATGGTGCCGATGGACGTACGGCAGCGGTGGTTCAACAACTTCTGGGTACGTGGATTGTTTTTGTTACCGAGTTTTTATTTTACAGTGTAGACTTTGTAAATATTTTTGCTACTAATTAATATTCCGCCTTGATTGTGTAGTTGAAGTTCACTTGAGATAAAGAGTTAGAAGGAAGGGTGTGGGACCGATATAACGAGACCTGCACACGACGTTTCGCTTGCGTCATGAACAAATGCCACAAGCGGGGGACTGCGCTCAATGACCTTATAGGTGTAGTTTTTAATAGTACTCAGTTTTAACAATCAATCTAACTCCAATCTTTTACTGTATTAACTAATATATTAGTATCTTCATATTTCAGGGGAAGCGTTGGAGAGGTGGGTTGCGTACCATGATAGCACGGAATTCAAGGTCAGGTCAGAGAGGGCACAGAAAAACAAAATGAAGAACTGTGAACTTGAGGGGAAGGCAAACCCGACACATCATCAGGGTTCTCAGTCTTCGTACCGTCGTGCCAAGAGGGTATGATTTCTATTAATATCGTACTATTACTTAAATAATCATAAACTATGTTCGCATAATATATATTCACCTAACGTTCATACTCATTCAATAGCTAGAAGCTGAACTCGGGAGGATGCCAACCGCGCCCGAGCTGTTCCTAGACATGCACGCGAAGAGCGATGATGAAGGGACGACTCGGTTTATCACGAGCAGAGATCAAGCCATCAGGGTGAGTACTAAATACTTCAAATAAATCAACTTTGTCTATACTTTAGGTGGTAGATAACTATCTTTAATGATTTCATCTAATAATAACTTGAACTGAAATCATTTTTGTGTACGCAGGATGCCTACAAAAATGAGCAAGTGAACCTCGAGACTGCTCCTGATGTTACCGAAGTCAACCCGAATCAAACTTTTTTCAAGGTCGTCTCGGGGTACAAGAAAGGAAGTGTGTATGGTGTAGGAAATGCACACGGGATGTACTTCACACCTCCCCCACCGCGTCTCGGCACCTCTACACAGATGGAGTACACGCCGTCAGGATCTCAGCAGCCCGACCCGGAGAAGGAGCAAATGAAGGAACAACTGACACAGCAGCAGGAGCAAATGAAGGAACAACAGGAGCAAATAAAGAAAATGCCGGAACAGATGGCCATGTTTCAGGCCATGTTTAAGAGATGCAACCAAGGTCGTCCCCCGTCCCCCATCCCCTCCAGACAACAGAGACCCCTTTAACGGGGATGGTGGTAACTCTGGTGCTTCCGCTAGCTTCACAGTTAGCTGATTGTTTTTTGTTATTTTTGTTGTAACTGGATTTATGGATTATGTATCTTCGAACTAGTTAAGATTTATGTACCTTCAAACCGTATGTTAAAACTTTTTTATATGAATGTTTTTTCAGCATAAATGTGTCGAGAGATGAAGTGTTTTGGTTGATTGAGAGTTAATGAGGTTGAGGTATTGTGGATGGTCGACAGTTGTGGTTGGTTGAGAGTTGTGGATGTGGTTTATTTTGCAAGTTTTGACTAGACAGCGAACGCATGTTTACGGCCATGCAACAACATACATGGCGTCCAATAATGGACGCCATGCAACACGCCAGAGGAAGCTTAAATCGAAGAAAAGTGGCAGATATTCAGGGGATATGGCGTCTGACAGTGGACGCCAGTTACCCCTGGATGGCGTCCACAGTCGGACGCCAACTTAAAGCAGATGGTGTCTGACTGTGGACGCCATCCAAGGATAACTGACATCCACTGTTAGACGCCACACCTGGCGTCCGCAGTCCGACGCCCGTTTTCTTGGCGTCTAACAGTGGACGCCCGGTTTAAAAATGGGAGACCGGTCGTGGCTTCCACTTTCTGGCGTCTGTTTGCGGACGCCCGTCCCTGTATTGCGTCCACTGACGCAAGCCACCGGGTGGACGCCCGAGGCTGCTTTTTTTGTAGTGAAAGGACCGAGATATTACTGATAGAGTAAATAAAAATAATGTGGTAGATATATTTGAACATAGCTTAACGTAAATATATATACAAACATAAAACATTGTAATAAAACCTTCTTAAATAAAAATTGATCGATATAGGCGATAGTACTCCGCGACAAGCGAGTCTAAGGCGATTATGTGAAACCCCAATCGAAACCGATTTTGCGATCGATAACAAGATTTAATTCTCTGCATTGGTGCATTAAATTAAAAAACATGTAAGTATTAAACTTTTACACTGTAACCACGAGTCTCTATTTTGTTTTTGTAAGACTACGTGGTTAATTTTTTGGCCGCTTCTTTGTATGATTTTGTTGCTTTTATTTTTTCCCTGAAGGGATGAATAAACGTAAGCTACCCCTCTTGCATTAAAAAAATACTCTCTTGAGTTTGATCTTTTTCTCTCTTTCCATTTAAGTAAAGTTACAACTTTTCTTATATTACACCAACATTAACATCTTACCCTTACAACTTTTCTTATATTACACAAATTACCCATCATTAATTAATATAATATGAGTATTCATTTTTCCTACTTTTTCAATTCAGCTTTTCTCATTTAATTAATATTTTCAATCCACCAATCACTTTTATTAATACTATATACTCCCTCCATAATTTTTACCCAAAAACCAAACGTGTCAATGATAGTAACTCGGAGAGAGTATTTGTTACAGAAAATACCTCTTGGTGAGTTGGAGGATTTGTAAGCCCATTGAACCACCAATGAAGTTAGACTTATCTTCATGTTTGGATAATGAGTGTTACCTAGACCTGTCGAACGGGTCAAGCGGTCGGGTTTTCGGTTCGGTCATTTCGGGTTCGGGTAAAATGCGAGTTGTATTTCGGGTTTGAAAAATACGGATTTTATACGGGACAGGTTTATACGGGTTTTGGGTCAAATACGTGTTATTAACGCACTTTAAAAACATTAATTTTCTTTACTTTTTTTTTTTATCATAAATACAATTTTATTCTTAATTTTCTTAATCATCTAATTTAATATATGATATTATTGAGAATAAACATGTTTTATTTAATATATTTTTAATATACATTGGTGTTTTATTTCTATAGGAAGTACAGATATATATGAAGAACTTTGACTCGATTTATTGATTTTTTTCTGATTATAATAATCATGTGATAAAAATATGATTTTAAAGATATATATATATATAAATATTACTCTATATTTCTTAAAAAGTTTTTTAAAAAAATTGTGTTTTTGAGAAACTTTAGTGTATGATAGCAATATTTTTTTAATTTATCTATTTTCGGGCGGGTAACGGGTTCGGACGGGTTTTGACCCAAAATATTCGTATTATTATCGGGTCGGGTCACTTTCGGGTTTCGGTCATTTTCGAGCGGGTTTTTTTCGGGCGATTTTGGGCCGGGTCAGTTTTTAACAGGTCTAGTGTTACCCAATGGTATAAGGTAAAAATGAACATTTGTTTAACTAGTGAGTAAATATGAACTTGTATGTTAGGTTATAAGGATTCACATAAGGTCAATCCTTAAGTTGATTTGCATTATGGAGGATAGTGGGAGTTATATATCCTTCTATTTAGTTTTTGTACCACTTTTTTTAGAACATTTGTTGCATCACTTTAAGTATGGGGAGCTATCACTTTTAATGAGTAAAATTTTTCGTCAAGTAATAAAAAAATAGATTGTTATTGTTCCGGGTATGGAAACAATTAAACCCGACTTTAGGTTCGGGTCTTAACGAGTGCAATTGATGCTCAAAACGGTCAATGCTAGTCTTCCTTCGATCTCCCCTTCTCCTCACTCCGATTGATCGGACCTTCCCGGCGAAGACGGTCAGTCCCTGCACAATGAACGCACAGGGCCCCGGAGGTGTCCGGGGGAACCCTCTCCGATGCCTAAGTCAGTCCGTGAATAGCCTTTAGGAACCTAGCTCGTGAGGAACTAGGTGGCGGTTATAGAGTGAGAGTTTAGAGAGAGAAATTCCCACCCCTTTCTTGTGGGAAATGGAAGAATATTTATACCTTCCCATAAGAGAGAGGGAAGAGAGGGAGAAAGGGAGGATGGGTGGATGAGAGGGTGACAAGTGGCTTCACCTCATCCACCCATTCCCTATTACCTTAGGCGAAATGATGGGAGGGCCCTCGGTTTCCCCTGACCCTGCTGGGGTGTGAACACCTCGGGGACCAGAGAGCAGAGGGGTCTTGGTCACCCTGTCTGGCGGGCGGTGCTACCCTGCTGGGCAGGTGGATGCCTTGGAGCAATGGCTCTTTGCTTAATGGCCTGCCGGGCAGGCTCTTCTTCACTCCTAGGTTGGGCCATCCTGGGACCCAAATGGCGGGCGACCCATTGCAGGCTACCGACCCCTATCAATTGGCCCTCGCCGGCTAGGGGGAAGCAGGGCTCCCCTTGGCAGGCGATCTCTAGGATGGGAGGTTGAATCCTTAGCATTTAATGCGCTGCGTGTTCCCGAGGAAAGAAACTCAACTGCATTGGGCATGCAAAGAGTTGGAATGTTCTTGGCTCATGATTACCTCTCTTGCAAAGAGGATTTTTGGGCACCGTGTCCTTTCAGTGATTGGCTCTTCTTTTTACTGAAGTGGTTGGGGTGCCATAAATGGTGGGTCTTGCCTTTGTATAAATTCTGGTCTCCACCATTTTCACGTTCCATCCTCAATTCTTCTTCTAGCCTCTTTTCGAAAAACAATGTCTTGGATTAAGAAGACAGTTCTTCGCTATGGAGTTCGTGTGGGTACTTTTTGTTTCAAAGGGTTCTGGAGGTTAAGATATCCAAGGGCGGATTTTCTGGCCCTGCGTCACAGCAGGCGACTTCAGCTTCGCTCTTCTCGGAATGCCAGGAGGAGAGCTGTTAGAAGGAGAGCTGCTAGGGTAGGCAAGCGTCCTATCCAATCCTCATCCCCACCTGGGCCCATGATTAAGCGCTGCTCTGGCTATTTTGATCGGGGGTGCCATACGTGCTTCCTCTGGCTACACCCAGAGCAGTTCCTTCCTAACTGCCTTGAGTTTAACTCTTTTCCTGAGTCGGGCCCTTCTTCTCCTGCGAAGAAGGTGGGTTGTGGTTCCTGCGATGATGTCAGGACGGTTCCTTACGGCAGGGACTGGGACATCAGTAGCCGCGATTTCGGGGATAGTGAAGGTCAAGGCTACTCCTCCGGCGGTGGCGAGGATGACTTCCCTACTGACCCTTTCGAGGACTCTGATGATTGGGACTGGGGGTCAGCTCTGGATGACTACAGCCCAAGGAATTTGATGGGAGGGATTTGTCGTGGATCCCGCCACCAAATAAAAACCAACTATTCCTAACTGGGTAGATAGGGCAAGTCGGGTCGAATCCACAGGGACGGGAGGTCGGACTAAGGTATGCTACGGTCTAGGACTAGGTTCGAGACGAGCTAATATAAGGAGGGGGAGACTAGGACTAAGCTAGGTCTAAAGCAAGAAAACAATCAAAGGAAACGGGCTAGGATTAGGTCGGGGTCAAAGGGGTAACAGAATGGTCGAGGAAGAGCTAGAGTGAAGGAGGTAGTAGGGTAATCTAGGTATAGTCCGGGCTCTCGCAACTTAGACTCTCCTAGAGGTTCCACCTAAAACCCACCTTGGCGACACAAACGACAAACGGGGTTACTAGCGTGATATCGGGGCCTAGGTCGCATCCGGGCTCTCGCAACTTAGACCGACCTAGGGGTCGTCCTCACCGGGCTCTCGCAACTTAGTGAGGGAACCAAACCCACGAGCAAACTATCACCCACAAGAGAAAGTCAAGAAAAACAAGCATATGCATACAAGTCATTCAAGCATTTCAACAAACATGTACCATGCATCAAATCAAGAGGAAACCCAAATCTTCCACCAACATCTCCAACAATCCCTTAATAATCCAATTAACACCCTAATCACCTTACTAACCCTAGCAAGATACTACTCTAACATATCTATACTAAAACTAACACTAAGAAGAGAAATCCAATCAAACAACCAAACTAGCATAATGAAACTAACAAGAACTATGAACTATGAGCAATCCACACAACAAAGATTCAAACTTTAATGAAAGAACAAGATTAAGAGAAAGGAAAAGAAGATTATACCTACTAACAAGATGAATGGAAGAAGGAAACTTGCATAAATGAGAAAAACCCAAAACAAACATCCAAGTTTGTCAAGCTTGGTGGAGATCTTGAAGAATTCCCAAATTACAAGCATATTACTAAGATTAACGATAAACTAAGGACTAATCTACACTAATCTAAGCTAATCTAACCTAAAATAGTCTAGGGTTTAGTGGGAAGTGAAGAACATAAGCTTATATTACAAGAGGAAGGGTATATATAGGGTTCCAAGTGGAAAGGAGATGAAACAATGAAGCGCGGGCCTGTAACTGGGCCATCCCGTCCGGGATGAGGTGTTCCCGGTCGGGATGAGGTGGTCCCGGACGGGATGGAACCCTTCCCGGTCGGGAAGGCCTCAAAACAGCAGCTTCTCTTTTGTGCACTTCATCCCGGACGGGTTGAGGTCATACCCGTCGGGGATGAGTCTTGTAGGCCTCCAATATGATCCTTTTGGTCCCTCCTTGCTTCACATGGACTTCTCATCGATTCTCGGGACTCGGGATCGGGTCTCGGAGGCTCGGTATTGGGTCCCAAGGTCTCGGGGTCGAATCCAAGGCATCGAGTGATCGTTCCTTCACTTCATTGGCTCCGAAAAGTGTATGTTGTAATCCCCTAGAAAATCTAACGCAATACAGTGGCGGAAACACTGTAGAGTTGGGATTAAAACACACTGACAAACTATATCTTATTAAAAGAAATGGTAAGTCAATACAAAGGCCACTTTTTACAAAAGGGCTAAATAGAAAATTCTCCAAATGGGTTATACAAATCCGTAAATTTCATGAATAGAGAAAGAGTAGGATCCACGCTACTCGCTAGCTCACACCCAAAACCTAGCAGCAAATACCTGTCATGTTATAAACATAACAGCCACGTCAGTGGGGAGTAACTCGGACGTTCTCCCAGCCATATTATATCATATGGAAAAATAATAGTATTATTATATCAAAATACTTAAAATGAGAAAACATTAAAACGATATAATAAAAATAAGTTTTCAGCGAAACTTAAAGCATTTGTAAACCTGCAAGTCACTATCAATCGATAATAATAAATATTCAAAAATGGCGTTATGGAAATTTGATCGGTGTGCACAAGGCTAGACTTTCACTAGGATAATACTAAAAACTAGCTTTGAGAACTGTAGACTTAACTCATAACAGAATCCAGTCTCTAACTAGGCAACTCAACTATAACAGGACTGCGTGCAGCGAGGTCCTGGCTTAAGTAATGTACACCCCTCCTGGACACCAACCGTAATCCAGTTCAACCCGACGGCGACTTACACGATGCGATATCTAAGTTTAAGGTCAAAATATACACACTCCTGAACACAAACCATGCTCAGTTCAACGACCAATGTGTCTCAACATAGACACACCAGCTTTATAGTTGATGGCAAAAACGTACATCCCAGACTATATTACTCTAACCCCACACTTCTCTTTATTTCATAACTCCAAAACAAGCCATTATCGATATTCAAAAGATATAATCAATATAAATAATATGGGTAAAAGAAATAACCATTTAATATTAAAAGGGAAACTTTCTATAAATAGGAACTTACTAATTTTAGAAACTTACTTAAAATAGAAATATTGTTATAGAAAATACGTAAGTTATTAAAATAAGTGAAATGTATAAAAGTAGCATTTCTAACGAAATTAACATTTTATTATTATCGTCGTTATCGTAACTTTAATATATTTCTAAATTCGTTACTCAAAATATAAATAAAATATAATAAGTCAATACATAGTATTTTATAAATAATCAAGAAATCGAGTTAAAACTATAGATTTTAGAAAAGAGGTGTTTTAAGAAAAACGATATCAAAATTAATTGAGTCAACGAGTTTTATGAGATTTACAAAGGTTTCAAGTTATTTTTAATAAATAGCTTTTAT
The DNA here is from genome assembly GCA_958450325.1 of Agrostemma githago. Lineage (NCBI taxonomy): Eukaryota > Viridiplantae > Streptophyta > Magnoliopsida > Caryophyllales > Caryophyllaceae > Agrostemma > Agrostemma githago. The sequence goes on from OY288243.1 coordinate 56,898,244, forward strand.
TAATAAATAATACGGATTTTAATAAAAATAAGAAATCGTAAACAAATGAGAAATTATTAGGGAAAAATAGTCTCGAATAAAAATGTATTTAAAACAAAATCGACTATTTTCTCATTTATTAGTAAAAATCGTAAAACGGAAATTAATTTATTAAACAAGTATACAAATCTCGATTATAATATAAAAATATGATTTTGAGTTAAAATTATAAATAGACGAAATATGACAAAAATATGAAATCGATATTATTTAGTTACTAGTGTCACGATAACCAACAAAATATTATAACGATCATAATTTATAAAGTTATTAACGATTTATAAAACGATATCGAAAGTTATAAAAATATAGAAAGGCATACGATTTAAAATTAATATAATTAGCAATAATATATAGCTAAAATAGAAAACCGAAGTTAAAATATTTACTACATACTACTACTCAAACATACGATATGAAATCGAGTAACGTCCTAAAGTTACCTTGAGTCAAAAATTCGAATCGATCTCGTACTTGCCTACTAGCATAGTCCGAGCTCCAAATCTTCAATAGCACGCCTTAACTTTCGTGTCGTGAATCGATAGCCTTCCAAGTACGCTCCACTAAGGAATTCGAGACATAAAGAAACAGAAATAACGAAATCGGAATAAGGAATGTTTCAAAATGAATAAAGATGTCACGGAACGACAAGGGAAAGTAACTGAAAGAAGATCGATGAAACAATACAAAACCGAGGGAAGATGAAAGAAGTTGGACAATAGAAATGAGATGATGAAGGAGCAGCACTAAGGAGATCAACAAATGAGAATGAAAACACGGAATATAAGAGGGGAAAAGAAGAAGGGAGGCAAATCGAGAAGACAAAAGAAAATAGCAGAATCGACAAGAACAAAGCAAACCACCAGCAGCAGCGTAAAACCGTACAAACACAGTGACGTAAACAACGAGAATCTAATGTGCAGCAGCAGAGGAGAGGACGGAACAGCAGAAGAAAACGCAACAGCAGAAGACACGCAAACCGGGGACGAACGAAACCAACCAAGAGAATACAATCGAACGGAGAAAAACTGAAGGATGAAGAGCAGCAGGAGGCAATAGCAGCAGCAGAACGCAGCGACACAAACCAACACAAAAGATGAAAAAGAAAAGAAGAAGAAAAAAAACAGCAGCAGGCAGCCGTAAGAACAGACCAGCAATATAGGCAACAAAATGAAAGAGCAGCAGGAACAACCCACACGGACATCAATAATTGAACCGAAACAAAACAGCAACAACAGACCATCAGCAGGAAGACGTAGCAGCAACAAAACGTACAGGAAGAAGAACGAAAAAGAAGAAGAAGGGGAAAGGAGTTACCCTTCAGAATACGATAAAGGAAACTGAAGGAATAAACGCAACCGGAATCAAGACCAACCGGACAGCAGCAGCGCATCACAGCAGCGATCAGCAGTCAAGAGGAAAAAGCGGAGGAAAAGAAGAAAGGAAAGAAGAGCATCAGACCCAACACAAAACAACGAACAACAGTGGACAGCAACTCACGGAATAGCAGCAAAATGCAGCCACAAATCGCAGTAAAAGAATAAGTAAAAAAAAAGACGAAAATTACCATCACGGGGACAAGCGTAGAGGACGGAACACAGGCAGCAAAAACAGTAGCATCAGCAGAGAGGGCAAAACGATGGGAGGAACAAGGGAAAAGGAGATGAATCAGATTGCTGAAGGTGAAGAAGAAGGAAAATGAGAGAGGAGGACGAAGACGTAGAAGGCGGGTGTGTGAATGTGAAAAGAAAGAAAAACAAAGGGGGATGAATGAAGACAAGGTGAAGCGGTGGGATAAATAGTCAGTAATTGAGAGGAATGAATCACATGGGTGATGAAGTCACTAAATGGGATAGAACGTAATCACAAGGTGGAAAGAATGTAACTCACTAAAAGTGTACGGATTCAGAAATGAATCAGGTAGGAGCCGAATTTCGTAACGATAAGTTGACTGGCCCACGAATCGAATTAAACGAGTTTAAAATATTAATAAATAATCGGGCCGCCGAATAAAATGAGTAAATAAATTACTCGAGACGAAAACGAAGCTTATAGAAATAAATAATTAGACGATCAAATAGTATTTCCCGATAAATAATAAATTTTCGATGAAGTAAATTAAATTGGTTTCTCGAGGAAAGAAAATAATTATTTTGACGAAACTTAAAATAAATGAGCTTCGAGCATAATAAAGGAATTTTAGGAGTTTGAAAATAAATATAGAAAATCGAGCTTAAAAATAAAAGAATTTAGAATTTAAATCGTCGAAATAGACTTTCGATAGGAATTAAATTAAATGTATAAAATGAATCGAAACAAACACAAAAATATGTTTTAAATCTAAGGAGAGTTTTCGAGACAAATAAAATTTTAGGTGTTTGAAACGATTTAACAATAAATCCATTCTATAATAAATTTAAGAATTACGAGTTAATTCGTAAACAAAATAAAAATACGAATATAATTTTAATTTATAAAATCAGGGGTGTTACAACCTTCCCCACTAAAAAGAAGTTTCGTCCTCGAAATTAACAAAAATATAATAATAAAATGGAAAACAAGGTTATATCATTTGGACAAAAAAAAAGAGAATGCTTAACTCGCATCACAATCTCGGTTTAAAAGAAAAATTACAACTTCAAATGGAATATGAAATCGAAATCGAAGAAAGGAGTGGTTTCAAGATGAGTTGGGCTTAACTACCCAAAGTTTAAAATCATTTAAATTAACAATAGTGAAAAATTATTCGATAAAATAATGACGATAAATAATATTTGTAAACAAACTCCAAGGTGAAAGGTACCCAAATATTTTCAAAACAGCAGTAAAACGTTCTAATTAAGAAATTCGACAATACTTTGTTTTCAGATGAAACAAAAATCCGAGAAATCAAGTTTTGTAGTTTGTAAATAAGAATCGAATCAGTCGACAAACATCTTCATTAATAGATTTAAAGTCTACTGACAATAAAACAAAATTTGGACGTATGAAATTTTCGAAAATATTTAATCGTTTTACATAATAATCTTATAAAAATCCAAAATATTTGCAATTATGAAAGTTGTAATAAAACCTTGATCACACAAAAATCAAAATTAAAATTTTAAACAATCTCAAAATACTTTAAAATAAATTATTAAGACCCTTTTGAAACATGACCAAAATAAAACGAAAACAAAATACAAAGTTTTGAAATTTATAACTCAAAATGTAAAAATTTCATGAAAATCAAAATTTGTAGATTAGTCAAACTTCTCATAACATAAGTTCGGAGAAAAGATAAACGGATAAATAGAGTCGAAGTAAATGACAATTCGAAACATAAGTTTTCAAACCCAATAAAGAATTTAAAGGATTGGCTGAAGAAGAAGTAGTAAGATTAACGAGAAGCTAAGGGGAGGTCGAAATTGAGAGTCAAAAAGAGTTCTCAAAGAAGTTAACCAACTCGAGATTCCCAGCACGACTCCCACAACATGGGTTCCTAATTTCCATAAATGTCTTACGTGATTATCCAATCGTTCAAACGACACGATACTAATCCCCAAATGCTTTAAAAACTAATCTCGTCAATTAAAGTTCCAACGGTCATCAGACAAACCGAAACTCGCGAGCGATAAGGCTCCTAAATCCAAAGCTCATAAAGTTTGAGCTCGAGGTACACTCCAAATCTCTCGAGTAAGGATCACCAAACTAGATCCACCAATTAAACAAGGCTCGGGTACGAAATCCTCAAAAATGATCATTAACATATTTAATATGCCACAAGTACGAAACTTGAAAAAGTACAACGAATCCTCAAACCCGCTCAAACCTATAGGTAATGGCGTGAACACTCACATCTTCAAAACACGTCTTTCGGCTAAGGTTTCAGAGAATTCCACCAAAGTTCATAGGTTACAACCTCACACAACGATCAACGATCTAATCTTTAAGAAATACGGGTAATCTATGTCAACCAAAATTTCTAACAACATTAATGAAACCTTCAATGGTACCACAACACTCAGGCTAACACTTTACACAATACTCTATGATCCCAAATATTCACGATGCATCCATCAAATAAGCATTAGATAAGAATCTCCAAAGTAATATTATCAGTTGTATTTAGTTCAGTTCTAGGTTAGGTACTAGGTATCCATCAAATATGATGTACTCTTACTACTTCAATGTATATTCAACTCTAAGTACTCCAAACTAACCAAAGTAACCTATAACCCAATGTTCAGTGTCTAAGGTATCACCCTAATTCCCATAATCAACCATTTGCCATTCAAAACAATCCTCAAGAATATATTAATTGCTTAGAAGGTAGGGTAGACTCACAATCCTCAAACAAGGTAACAAGGGTTTACTAAACCGCAAACATCTATAACACGGGGTTCAGTAAGACAGAAACCGGTCTAACCAAAGAATCTCAAGAGGAGGGTGGTAAAATAGAAGAATAAATCAAAGATTGATCACAAGAATGAAGACGAGGATATATACGAGAAGAATTATAAGAAGCAGAAGCAGGAAGAAAAGAATCAATGATTCTAGAAGATAAAGACCTAAAACGAGAAGGGAAAGTTCGGACCTCCAAGGTTCACGAGGGAACAAAAGAATTACTTCATCTTCTTGCAGAGGAACGAGAACGCAAGTCTTGGGTCACTCAATCTGGATCTACTGCAACGTCGTGGAACAGGAATCTACTCTCGATCGTCTGGTCCGTAGCTGGAGCGAACTAAATCTGAGCTGAAAGACCACCATCGACATCTTTCTTGGAGCACCAAGTTGTCCACTCGAGTCGACTGGCATTGAGAGTTCTAAGCAGTGTCTTGTTCCGATCAGGAGCAGCATATCAACATCTTGTTCTTTCATCCTTTTCTCGATACAAAAGGAACAAATATTCAATGCTAGTCATTGAGTTACAAGAACAAATAATCCTAACAGTTAAGTCCTTATTTTTGGTTTCTACCCATCTCTCACTAATATTTTTATTTACTGTTTAAATAATTTACTGGTATTTTTCCTAGAATCAGGTGTAAGCGTCGGGAGCAACAATGCTCTGATACCAACTGTAATCCCCTAGAAAATCTAACGCAATACAGTGGCGGAAACACTGTAGAGTTGGGATTAAAACACACTGACAAACTAAATCTTATTAAAAGAAATGGTAAGTCAATACAAAGGCCACTTTTTACAAAAGGGCTAAATAGAAATTCTTCAAATGGGTTTATACAAATCCATAAATAAACGTGAATAAAGAAAGAGTAGGATCCACGCTACTCGCTAGCTCACACCCAAAACCCAGCAGCAAATACCTGTCATGTTATAAACATAACAGCCACGTCAGTGGGGAGTAACTCGGACGTTCTCCCAGCCATATTATATCATATGGAAAAATAATAGTATTATTATATCAAAATACTTAAAATGAGAAAACATTAAAACGATATAATAAAAATAAGTTTTCAGCGAAACTTAAAGCATTTGTAAACCTGCAAGTCAATATCAATCGATAATAATAAATATTCAAAAATGGCGTTATGGAAATTTGATCGGTGTGCACAAGGCTAGACTTTCACTAGGATAATACTAAAAACTAGCTTCGAGAACTGTAGACTTAACTCATAACAGAATCCAGTCTCTAACTAGGCAACTCAACTATAACAGGACTGCGTGCAGCGAGGTCCTGGCTTAAGTAATGTACACCCCTCCTGGACACCAACCGTAATCCAGTTCAACCCGACGGCGACTTACACGATGCGATATCTAAGTTTAAGGTCAAAATATACACACTCCTGAACACAAACCATGCTCAGTTCAACGACCAATGTGTCTCAACATAGACACACCAGCTTTATAGTTGATGGCAAAAACGTACATCCCAGACTATATTACTCTAACCCCACACTTCTCTTTATTTCATAACTCCAAAACAAGCCATTATCGATATTCAAAAGATATAATCAATATAAATAATATGGGTAAAAGAAATAACCATTTAATATTAAAAGGGAAACTTTCTATAAATAGGAACTTACTAATTTTAGAAACTTACTTAAAATAGAAATATTGTTATAGAAAATACGTAAGTTATTAAAATAAGTGAAATGTATAAAAGTAGCATTTCTAACGAAATTAACATTTTATTATTATCGTCGTTATCGTAACTTTAATATATTTCTAAATTCGTTACTCAAAATATAAATAAAATATAATAAGTCAATACATAGTATTTTATAAATAATCAAGAAATCGAGTTAAAACTATAGATTTTAGAAAAGAGGTGTTTTAAGAAAAACGATATCAAAATTAATTGAGTCAACGAGTTTTATGAGATTTACAAAGGTTTCAAGTTATTTTTAATAAATAGCTTTTATTAATAAATAATACGGATTTTAATAAAAATAAGAAATCGTAAACAAATGAGAAATTATTAGGGAAAAATAGTCTCGAATAAAAATGTATTTAAAACAAAATCGACTATTTTCTCATTTATTAGTAAAAATCGTAAAACGGAAATTAATTTATTAAACAAGTATACAAATCTCGATTATAATATAAAAATATGATTTTGAGTTAAAATTATAAATAGACGAAATATGACAAAAATATGAAATCGATATTATTTAGTTACTAGTGTCACGATAACCAACAAAATATTATAACGATCATAATTTATAAAGTTATTAACGATTTATAAAACGATATCGAAAGTTATAAAAATATAGAAAGGCATACGATTTAAAATTAATATAATTAGCAATAATATATAGCTAAAATAGAAAACCGAAGTTAAAATATTTACTACATACTACTACTCAAACATACGATATGAAATCGAGTAACGTCCTAAAGTTACCTTGAGTCAAAAATTCGAATCGATCTCGTACTTGCCTACTAGCATAGTCCGAGCTCCAAATCTTCAATAGCACGCCTTAACTTTCGTGTCGTGAATCGATAGCCTTCCAAGTACGCTCCACTAAGGAATTCGAGACATAAAGAAACAGAAATAACGAAATCGGAATAAGGAATGTTTCAAAATGAATAAAGATGTCACGGAACGACAAGGGAAAGTAACTGAAAGAAGATCGATGAAACAATACAAAACCGAGGGAAGATGAAAGAAGTTGGACGATAGAAATGAGACGATGAAGGAGCAGCACTAAGGAGATCAACAAATGAGAATGAAAACACGGAATATAAGAGGGGAAAAGAAGAAGGGAGGCAAATCGAGAAGACAAAAGAAAATAGCAGAATCGACAAGAACAAAGCAAACCACCAGCAGCAGCGTAAAACCGTACAAACACAGTGACGTAAACAACGAGAATCTAATGTGCAGCAGCAGAGGAGAGGACGGAACAGCAGAAGAAAACGCAACAGCAGAAGACACGCAAACCGGGGACGAACGAAACCAACCAAGAGAATACAATCGAACGGAGAAAAACTGAAGGATGAAGAGCAGCAGGAGGCAATAGCAGCAGCAGAACGCAGCGACACAAACCAACACAAAAGATGAAAAAGAAAAGAAGAAGAAAAAAAACAGCAGCAGGCAGCCGTAAGAACAGACCAGCAATATAGGCAACAAAATGAAAGAGCAGCAGGAACAACCCACACGGACATCAATAATTGAACCGAAACAAAACAGCAACAACAGACCATCAGCAGGAAGACGTAGCAGCAACAAAACGTACAGGAAGAAGAACGAAAAAGAAGAAGAAGGGGAAAGGAGTTACCCTTCAGAATACGATAAAGGAAACTGAAGGAATAAACGCAACCGGAATCAAGACCAACCGGACAGCAGCAGCGCATCACAGCAGCGATCAGCAGTCAAGAGGAAAAAGCGGAGGAAAAGAAGAAAGGAAAGAAGAGCATCAGACCCAACACAAAACAACGAACAACAGTGGACAGCAACTCACGGAATAGCAGCAAAATGCAGCCACAAATCGCAGTAAAAGAATAAGTAAAAAAAAGACGAAAATTACCATCACGGGGACAAGCGTAGAGGACGGAACACAGGCAGCAAAAACAGTAGCATCAGCAGAGAGGGCAAAACGATGGGAGGAACAAGGGAAAAGGAGATGAATCAGATTGCTGAAGGTGAAGAAGAAGGAAAATGAGAGAGGAGGACGAAGAGGTAGAAGGCGGGTGTGTGAATGTGAAAAGAAAGAAAAACAAAGGGGGATGAATGAAGACAAGGTGAAGCGGTGGGATAAATAGTCAGTAATTGAGAGGAATGAATCACATGGGTGATGAAGTCACTAAATGGGATAGAACGTAATCACAAGGTGGAAAGAATGTAACTCACTAAAAGTGTACGGATTCAGAAATGAATCAGGTAGGAGCCGAATTTCGTAACGATAAGTTGACTGGCCCACGAATCGAATTAAACGAGTTTAAAATATTAATAAATAATCGGGCCGCCGAATAAAATGAGTAAATAAATTACTCGAGACGAAAACGAAGCTTATAGAAATAAATAATTAGACGATCAAATAGTATTTCCCGATAAATAATAAATTTTCGATGAAGTAAATTAAATTGGTTTCTCGAGGAAAGAAAATAATTATTTTGACGAAACTTAAAATAAATGAGCTTCGAGCATAATAAAGGAATTTTAGGAGTTTGAAAATAAATATAGAAAATCGAGCTTAAAAATAAAAGAATTTAGAATTTAAATCGTCGAAATAGACTTTCGATAGGAATTAAATTAAATGTATAAAATGAATCGAAACAAACACAAAAATATGTTTTAAATCTAAGGAGAGTTTTCGAGACAAATAAAATTTTAGGTGTTTGAAACGATTTAACAATAAATCCATTCTATAATAAATTTAAGAATTACGAGTTAATTCGTAAACAAAATAAAAATACGAATATAATTTTAATTTATAAAATCAGGGGTGTTACATATGTATTGAGTCGGAATCGCTCCAACACTTCACGAATGGTCTCGGGAACCTAAAACGAACTAGAGGAAGCATAAGTAGCCCATAAATCGCTCCCAAGGAGCGATTCCACAAGGAAAATGGGACCAAAAGACTACAAAATAGGCACTACAAACTACACTTATCAACTCCCCCACACTTAACCCTTACTCGCCCTCGAGTAAGCACATACTAACTACTAAACTAGCCGAGTGGGTATTAGCCTACCCTATGCCCTTTCAACTCACGCGATAACACTTAGAGGACAAGTGCTATCCGCAAGGGAAGTGGGGTCTTGCGACAAAACTGTGGATGCAACCGGACACAAAACACATAAACAACAAACACACAAACAAACAAACAAAAATCGGTTGCACCCAAAAGAAAACAAATACCGCTTCCCTCAAACAAGCGGTGAAAGAAGCACCGGTTTAGGACTCAAGGCAAGTGACAATGTTCCCAAGCTAGCAATACAAACCAAGATGAACTAAACCCTAATAGTATGACGATAAAGCAACAAAGACGTTGGTAACTTACCTAGGTCCTCCTAACTTTCTAAGAACGTACTACGGAATGATCGGCGGGATGGAAAAAGGATGAACCACGGTGTTAGTCGACACTGTAGGTAAGTGAGACCCCGCCCCCTTTAGCAATGAGCCAAGAGGGTCGTCCCATGTCCAAAACCGCCTAACTAGTCCAAGTAAAAAGGTGGAAATATGCAAAATGAGGGAAGACCGACCATTACCGCTATCATCCTTCCTAGGGACTCGGTCCTTTGGTAGGCTCTTCACGGTAATAGTCGGTAAAAGGCTTATTTTGTGAGGTGTGAGGTTTCTATTTTTGTGAGACGATTTTCTTTTGGCATTTTCTTCTTCTTTTGCATTTTTGCTTTGTTTTGCCATGCCATTTCTTTTTCTTCTTTTCTATTTTCTTTTTGGCTTTTGTGCCTTTTCTTTTTCTTCTTTCTTTTCTTTCTTTCATTTCTGTTTTTCTTTCTTTTTTCTTTTCTTTGCCCTTTTGGCTTGATTTGGCTTTTTGGCATTTCTTTGTGTAACAAGAAAGAGAGAACTCAACAAATTGCAATTTATTGTGTGGATATGTGTAGGAGGTAGGTAAATGGGAGAGTAGGGTTGCGCATCCCCTTTCAAACCCACAAAAAGGTAGAGAACTTGGACTAATCAAACAATTCCGAACACGGTCACCTAGGGAACGGGACTCGGCAACCAAGGCCTTTTCACACCGTGGGTGGTCAAAATGGTCAAAATGCAAATCCTGTAGTAAATCCCTAGTAAGCTAGGTGGACTCAAGGTAAAGGACCAACGAAATCATTGATTTAGGGTCATTCTACTAGGCCAAAGTCCAAGACTCGATTTACACTACTAGGAAGGGAAAGTAAGCACTCACACACTAGCCTCTAAACCGGGTTTTCGAAAACCATTTACACACAAGACACACTACAAAACACAAAACAAAGACTCAACGAAAACGAAAGAAAAAGAAACAAAAGCAACAAAACAAGAACAACACAAAACGAACACAAAAACAAAACAAACACCACCCCGATCTTCAAACAAGTTTCCAAATCCACCACAATCTTTACAAAGCTCCTCCCGAGCACACATCATCACAAATCTCCTCCAAACTCACAAGAAGCAAAGAGGAAAAAAAAGGGATGAAGAGATGTTACCGGAAGTCTTAAAAGCTCACCAAAGCTAACGGCGATTAGGCAACCTATAAGGAAAAAAAGGGGGCAAAACACGCACAACAAAACAAAAATACGACATAACGACACAAAAAGGAAAAGATACAAAAGAAAATCTTTTTTTGATTTTTGTGAATTTTTTCAAATTTTTAGGGTTTTTTTGAAGAATTTTTCGAAAAACTAAGAAAATAAAACTAACGACGATAGAATATCGCTCCCCCACACTTAAACCGAGCAATGACCTCATGCTCGACCGTAGTGCATGGGAGCACAAAAGAAAAGAAAAGAAACTACGAAAATAAAGCTAAAAATCAAAAAGAAAAGTGGAGAAAAGGGTAGAAAGTGTCCGGCCGGGGTGTAATCAAGTCACCATGGGCCGAGACGAGAAAAGATATGGAAGGGGGAAGAAAAATAAAAAGAAGGAAATAAAAGGAAATGGGAGGGGAGGACTAGGTGTAATCAAGTCACCTAGCCCGGATTCCGCCCAAATCCGACTAATTCCTACAAAAGGGTGAAAATCTTGTAAAATTTGGATTTTGAAATGACTCTCGATGTAATCACATCGTCGAGAGTCGAGAGCAACAAATACCGAGGCCTCGAAGGCCACCAAGACACCATGACTCAAGGGAAAGGGGGGCAAACAAGAGAAAACAAGCAATAATAGACGGAAAAGAAAGGATAGTTGCCGTACCCATCGGTTAGCAACTCACTCGCTCCATCGTCTCATCGGTCAATATAAGCACTTTGCTTGTCGTCCTCATTGTCATCCCGCTTCGAACGTGAAAGTATCACATGGTAGAGGTAGTAATGGTGTGAGGGAGTGAGATTTGATGTGAATTTCGGTGTAAGAGGGAATGAAGTGAGGGTATGCAAGAGGTAGGGAGGTTGGGTGGGGGCATACAATGGTCGGGTGGACTCGAATGTCGAAGAAGAGGCATAAGGTGGAGTAGGAGACCTTCCCGGTCGGGATGGATGGTCCCGATCGGGATGATAAACCCTTCCCGGTCGGGAAGCCTCCTTCCCGGTCGGGAAGACACTCCAGAAGTCTCGAAATATGGCACCCTCACCCCGGTCGGGATGGACCCTTCCCGGTCGGGATGCCTCATCCTTCCCGGTCGGGATGCTCTCCTCATGGTCTTCTTGACCTCCAAAACCCCAAAAGCTTAACCTAAGCTTCAAAAACCGACTCCCTAGCTTTCAATCAATGCTCTATCCAAAGCCATTCCTCTCTAGGATCACCTTCACTTCACACCTATCACAACAAGCTCAAATACAACATCAAATTCCCTCCCTCACATCGCTCATCAAAATACCAAATAACAAGAGTTTCACAAAACTAACAATCCTAGAAACCAAGGTACCAAACAAACATATATACACACACAAAAGCAAAAAGGGAAAGAAAAAGAGATATATACAATAAGGTACTCTCACCAACTACACCTCCATAGCCATCTAGAGCTCGAAGGAGTAAGTCAAATGCCCTAGCAACATCTTCATTTAAGCTCACATGGCCGAGCCTAGCCACTTTCAAGAGCTTCCAAGTCGGCGGGAAAAAGCGATCATCTTCATTATGCTCGGGGTTATTGTGATCTTCCGGGTCTTCGGAACCAACATAGCTACGACTCTTATGACCATCCGGTAGGTATAGTGGTCTAGAGTCGTGCTCGGTGTTATGATGTGGGAGATCACACCCTAGGGGTGTCGCTTCTTCTACGGGGTCGAGAGTGGAACTCTTTTCCACCGCCCGACAAGGATCCTCTTCACCAATCGTCTCACAAGACAAGGGACTAGACATCGAGTGCGGTAGAGGAGGATAAGGCATCAAGTTTTCTTCATTGGAGGGTTTAGGATCCTCCAATTTCCCGTTCAAGGCAAGTTCCAAGGCATCTACTTCTTTTTCCCAAGTATTGCGCTCCTTTTCACTCACCTTGTCTATATGGCCTAGAGGAGGTATGTCTTCACTTGGCTTTGGATTGTCTAGTGGTTCATCACGAGGTATGTCTTCAATTGAACCTTGTCTATATGGGTTTAGCTTCACTTGGCTCCCCAAGAGTTATCTCGAGAATCATGTTCACTCCCCTTGAAGCTTCAACTTCCTCTATTCTTCCCATATCTTCACCACCCAAGCAACACTTAACAATGGTCTCTTGATCGACCCTCTCTTCTTTATTTGTAGCTTCAAGGTTGGGTTGACTTTCTTGTGGAGGCACCCGACCTTCTTGCCCAAATGAACCTTCATCAACATGTAGTGGAGCTCGAGCGGCCAACATCGTGATATGAGCCATGAGTGCATTGATGCGAGCATCTTGCACCCCTATTTGGGCCTTGAACTCCTCCCTAACCCCTTGTATTTGAGTCAACATCAATTGTTGACCCTTTTGCAATAACATCATCATCTCATGTTGGCTCTCTTGTGTTTGGACCAACATTTGACAAGTCTCAAAGTTAGGGATATTTGGTTGTGGGTTATGTGAGGGTGTTTGGTAGTTGTTAGGATGTGGGAACGATCCTTGAAAACTTTCTTGGTAACCATAAGAAGAGGGTTCATAAGATTGTTGATGAGGTTGATATGGTTGGTAAAGTTGTGGGTTTTGGTAATTCGCCCCATAGTTGTCCCGTGATGATTGATGGTAGCTTGGACGCGCCATGTCCATAACGTTGCTTTGGTACCTAGGATGAGCTAGAAGCACTTGTGCAAACGTTAGTATCCTAGTGATTTTGAGGCACTAGGAAGGGAGAGTAACACACAAGAAGAAAAACGAAGATACACAAGGAGAAGAGAACACAAAAATCAAGAACAAAGTCCAAAACTAAGCAAACAAAAGTCTAAACTACGCCGTCCCCGGCAACGGCGCCAATTTGATGGGAGGGATTTGTCGTGGATCCCGCCACCAAATAAAAACCAACTATTCCTAACTGGGTAGATAGGGCAAGTCGGGTCGAATCCACAGGGACGGGAGGTCGGACTAAGGTATGCTACGGTCTAGGACTAGGTTCGAGACGAGCTAATATAAGGAGGGGGAGACTAGGACTAAGCTAGGTCTAAAGCAAGAAAACAATCAAAGGAAACGGGCTAGGATTAGGTCGGGGTCAAAGGGGTAACAGAATGGTCGAGGAAGAGCTAGAGTGAAGGAGGTAGTAGGGTAATCTAGGTATAGTCCGGGCTCTCGCAACTTAGACTCTCCTAGAGGTTCCACCTAAAACCCACCTTGGCGACACAAACGACAAACGGGGTTACTAGCGTGATATCGGGGCCTAGGTCGCATCCGGGCTCTCGCAACTTAGACCGACCTAGGGGTCATCCTCACCGGGCTCTCGCAACTTAGTGAGGGAACCAAACCCACGAGCAAACTATCACCTACAAGAGAAAGTCAAGAAAAACAAGCATATGCATACAAGTCATTCAAGCATTTCAACAAACATGTACCATGCATCAAACCAAGAGGAAACCCAAATCTTCCACCAACATCTCCAACAATCCCTTAATCATCCAATTAACACCCTAATCACCTTACTAACCCTAGCAAGATACTACTCTAACATATCTATACTAAAACTAACACTAAGAAGAGAAATCCAATCAAACAACCAAACTAGCATAATGAAACTAACAAGAACTATGAACTATGAGCAATCCACACAACAAAGATTCAAACTTTAATGAAAGAACAAGATTAATAGAAAGGAAAAGAAGATTATACCTACTAACAAGATGAATGGAAGAAGGAAACTTGCATAAATGAGAAAAACCCAAAACAAACATCCAAGTTTGTCAAGCTTGGTGGAGATCTTGAAGAATTCCCAAATTACAAGCATATTACTAAGATTAACGATAAACTAAGGACTAATCTACACTAATCTAAGCTAATCTAACCTAAAATAGTCTAGGGTTTAATGGGAAATGAAGAACATAAGCTTATATTACAAGAGGAAGGGTATATATAGGGTTCCAAGTGGAAAGGAGATGAAACAATGAAGCGCGGGCCTGTAACTGGGCCATCTCGTCCGGGATGAGGTGGTCCCGGACGGGATGGATCCCTTCCCGGTCGGGAAGGCCTCAAAACAGCAGCTCCTCTTTTGTGCACTTCATCCCGGACGGGTTGAGGTCATACCCGTCGGGGATGAGTCTTGTAGGCCTCCAATATGATCCTTTTGGTCCCTCCTTGCTTCACATGGACTTCTCATCGATTCTCGGGACTCGGGATCGGGTCTCGGAGGCTCGGGATTGGGTCCCAAGGTCTCGGGATTGAATCCAAGGCATCGTGTGATCGTTCCTTCACTTCGTTGGCTCCGAAAAGTGTATGTATTGAGTCGGAATCGCTCCAACTCTTCACGAATGGTCTCGGGAACCTGAAACGAACTAAAGGAAGCATAAGTAGCCCATAAATCGCTCCCAAGGAGCGATTCCACAAGGAAAATGGGACCAAAACACTACGAAATAGGCACTACAAACTACACTTATCAGAATTACTCGGGCCGTGATGATGACTAGGCCTGCTCAGGATTCGCAGGCTGGTTAATTGAGCCAGAAAGTCGGGCTCTTTTTGTACTTTTTTTTATTTGTCTTGAATGTAACTTGCCCATTTCTGGGCCTTTTTTAATGAATGAAAGATCAGGCGGTTTTTTATGCGTTTTTTTTTGAACGAATGCGGGGATGACGTTACTGGATGATCAATCCTCTGACACCCTTTGCTTTTTCGAGGCTCTTCTTGGGAAGAGGTGGGCGGTTGATTTTCAAAATGTGACACGTGGGGCAGTTCCTGGGGAGGCACTGTTAGAGGGACGACCCTTCAGTCAACTGGGCTTATATAAGTTTCTCTCCTCCCCCTATTTCCCTTTTTCACACTTTTTCAAACTCAAAAACCTCTTCATTCCTCTCCATACTCTTCCATTGTCGAGAACTTTTCTTAAGACTGAGGAGCTTTTCCCTTCGGATTTTCAAGCGGCGATCATCGTTCTAGGTTAGAATCTTTCCCTATATCCTCGTCTTTTTAATTTCTTCATATCTTCCCTTCCTAAATCAATGTCTCGTGCTCGTATTCTCACATTTGTCGATCCGTCGTTTGAGAGGACGGAGGGTGGGGAGAGGGGTAGGGCTAACCTGGCCTCCTCCTCTGGGGTTAGGTCTACTGGGGAGGATCACTTTGAGGAGGGAGAGGATGCCAACTCCCCTAAACCTGCCCCCTTTGATGTCGTTGATTCCGACGACGAGGCAATGGAGATAAACCCCTCCAGAATTGCCGGTCCCCTTATCCCCAGAGAGAAGGGGAGGACGTATTACTTAGATAAGGCCAAGTACCAGATCCCCCTGAGAACTTACCCAGAAGCCAAAAATCGAGATTTAATTTTAGCACTTAACGCTGCTGAGGCTATTGAGGGTTTTTACAATTTCGTGGAGGGGTACACGATTGTAGTCCCAGGGGAAAAAGATACAGTATGTTGTCCCCCTGACGGTTGCATAGCCGTTTATCATAAAAGCTTAGAGTTCGGCCTGCGATTCCTCCTGCACCCCTTTCTGGAGGAGGCCTTCAGGAGGATGAATGTGGCCATAGCCCAGTTAACTGCTACGATGATCAGGTCGTTAATATCCTATACATGGACCTGCATTTTTCATGGGGAGGGGCCCTCTATTGTCGCCCTGCGTTATATGGTAGGGCTACAGATGGTGTCTTTATCAGGGGGGGATGGCTCCCCTGGGTACTGGTCCCTTCAAAGGCAGAAGGGATACACTTTAGTCTGGCCGGCTTTAAACAGTCTGAAAGACTGCAAGAACAATTTTTTATATGTACACAGCGCTTCCGGGTGGAAGATTCCTAGGCACTTTAGAAATCACGTCCATACTCGCCTGGAAACTCGCGAGGAGTACCATCCAGGCGTTGGGGGGAAAGCCCTGGAGGTAAAACTGAACAGGCTGGACGAGAAACTGATCAAGAAATTTGTGGTTGTTATTGACAAGTCCGACGTTCGTGGCCCTGGCTTCTGGCTCCCTCATGCAGAGCTCTTAGCCACAGATAACTATTTGGGCCGAGTGGGCCTGATTCCTGGCCTTGAAGAAGGTAGTTCAGGGATTTTCATCGGCCTTATTGCTCTGAAGCTCTATTTTTTTTATGTTTCTTCTTAACTGGTTATTCTTTTGCCCTGCAGATTCCAATTCTCGCCTCTGGTAAAGGAAGGAGATAAGGAGACTTGGCTTGAACGAGGATTTCCTGATTGTTTCAAAGCGTCCCTCCCTTACTTCAAGCTATAAGAAGAGTGAGAAGAATCTAATGAAGTACGTGAAGAGTCTTTCAGCCAGTCGAAGGCTTCCCCTCCCTCCAAGACTGCCGCCTGCAAAGCCGATGACTCCTCCCTCTAATGTCCAGGGTGCAGAGGCGGAGGTTACCTCGGAGGCCACCCATTCGCCTGCCGGCAAGCGGGGTGATTCCCCTGCTGGGACTCACACTCCCCAGGGATCATGCCCTTCCGATTCTGAAGGAACTGGGGAGAGCGTTCCCCTGGAATGCAGGAGGAAGAGAGATAGAGAACCTTCTGGGGCTACACACGTGGTTGATCTGGAGGCCGATGTTGAGACCCCTAAGCCCAAGCGCCTTGCCCGTGACATTCTAGACACCCTCTTTTCAGAGGAGAATACGGAATTCCACTATACTGCGGGCGATAGTGTGGACGTGTCTGCCTTGCCTTCAGACTCTGGTGTCGTCTTGGCAGATCGCCTCACCAAGTCTGTAACTTCTACCTCCAACCAAGTGATCCAGTACATCCAGCGCACCTCCAGGGTGTTGCAAGCCTCTGCTGAGCTGGCGGCTCTCAGCCGCCTGAGTGATGAGGAGCTGGTTGTCACCCCTGGGGTTCCCCCTCCTGATCGTCTGGCCATGGTTGAGAGGGATATCGCCCTGATCAGCAATTTGAAGGATAAGCTGGCAAAGCAGGAGGGTGAGCTGGAGAAAGTGAAGGGTCAGGCGACCCAATGGAAGCTTCAGGGGGAGAAGGCTGTGAGGGAGGTATCAAAGCTGGAAGCGGATTTGAAAGAGAGCAAGCTGGCGATGGAGCAGGTAAAAAAGTCTTTGGCTGAAATGGAGCATGCGAAGAGAAGGGCGGTCGACTTGGAGGAGCGTCTGTCCAAGGATGACTCAGAGCTTAAGCAGGCCCAGGATGATATGAAGATCAAAGGCGAAGAATGGCGAAAGGAGAAAGATGTCATTCTGGAGGAAACTGAAATCGCGGTGGATACAAGTTTTCAGGATGGGGCCAACTCTTCGCTGGAACTCGTCATGGAAGTAATCAGGGAGATGTTCCCTGATTTCAACGAGGAAGCCTTCAGAAGCCTTTACTCTGTCAAGAATAAAGCCCGGGCTAACAGGCCACCTGAGGAGGCTGCTGGTCCTAGTCAGGATGCTCCCAACGCTTAATGTGCAGGGGAATTATCCTCTGAGGGCTTTTGTTCTGATCCTGCTGTGCTTCTATCCTTGCGATAATTTTTAACTTTGCGCCTGAGCTATGATGTGGCCGGCTGTCTTGTAATATTTTAGTCCCTTTGTTCTTGGATCTTTTAATGCTCTCTTGAAAAAACACTTAATCTGTTATGAATGTCTTTCTTTTATTTCAGTTTGCTTTTCCTTTTCAAAGATATGGCCTGACCCTGGCTTCTGTTCGACGTCCAGGGGGCCTGCCCCCTGTCTGCCCAGAGGTAGGGAGGGGTTTTTTGGCGTTTTTTATACAAGGTTGGGGGGATTGCCCCCAGTCCTTGTTTGTTTTGGCGTGCGAAGCCTGGCCTGACCCTGGCTTCTGTTCGAAGTCCAGGGGGCCTGCCCCCTGCCTGCTCAGAGGTAGAGAGAGATTTTTGGCGTTTTTTATACAAGGTTGGGGGGATTGCCCCCAATCCTTGTTTATTTTGGCGTGCGAAGCCTGGCCTAACCCTGGCTTCTGTTCGAAGTCCAGGGGGCCTGCCTCCTGCCTGCCCAGAGGCAGGGAGGGGTTTTTTGGCGTTTTTTATACAAGGTTGGGGGGATTGTCCCCAGTCCTTGTTTGTTTTGGCGTGTGAAGCCTGGCCTGATCCTGGCTTCTGTTCGAAGTCCAGGGGGCCTGCCCCCTGCCTGCCCAGTGGCAGGGAGGGGTTTTTGGCGTTTTTTATACAAGGTTGGGGGGATTGCCCCCAGTCCTTGTTCGTTCGGTACATGAGACCCGGCCTGACCCTGGCTTCTGGTCGAAGTCCAGGGGGCCTGCCCCCTGTCTGCCCGAAGGTAGGCAGGGGGACTAAAATTTTTGTTGGGGGGCCTATTTTCCTTGGTTTCAGCAACAGGAGGGCCTCCCCCTATTGCCCCTTGCTCGTTTGTGTGTAAAAAAACTGCTAATTTTGAACAGACAACGAGTATGGACTGCAAACTTTTCATTTCTTCGGAATTTGCTACAATCATTTGTGGTCGGAGTCGTCGACATTTCTGTTTTGACCGTCCTCCGCCGGTTTTCTTTGAAAAGTAAAAAAGAGCTACCTAGCTTCTTATTTTTAGACGTAGTATTTCTTCAAAGTGTCTGCATTCCAGTGGGCAGCTAACTCTTGGCCTTCAAGGTTGGCGATCCTGTAGGTGCTTGGCCCCTTAATCTGGGTTACCTCGTATGGACCTTTCCAGTTGGCGCTCAGTTTTCCATGCTCACGTGATTTTCCCACCGACTGCGTTTCCTTAAGACCAGGTCTCCCACTTGGAAGCTTCTCTCATTTACCCTTCTGTTGTACACCCTTCTCATTTTTTGCTGATAGGCAGCTATGTTAATGCTGGCCTCCTCCCTGACTTCGTGGACTAAGTCCAAGGCTTCAGCCATTGATGCTTCGTTATCTGCCTGGTTATATTGTTGGGACCTCAAGGTTGGTATTCGGGCTTCTATGGGTAGCAAGGCCTCTGCTCCATAGACCAGGCCGAAGGGTGTCTGACCTGTAGACTCTTTGTGTGTGGTTCTGATTGACCATAGAATGCTTGGCAATTCATCTGCCCACCTGCCCTTGAGGTCGTCTACCATTTTCTTTAACCCATTCAGGATTTGCTTGTTGGCAGCTTCAGCCTGCCCATTAGTTTGTGGGTGGGAGACAGCGGAGTAGGCGACTGCTATTCCGTGTCCTTCCAGCCAGACTCTCAGGGGGTCATTGTCAAACTGCCTTCCATGGTCAAACACCAACATCTTTGGTAGGCCAAATCTGGTTATGATATTCATCCAGATGACTTTTCTAACTGCAGGCTCAGTGATGTTAGCGACTGCTTCAGCTTCGATCCATTTTGTAAAGTAGTCAATCCCTACTATTAAGAACTTCCGACCTCCTGTGGCTGCAGTGAAGGGGCCCAGTATGTCCATTCCCCATTGAGCGAACGGAATGGGGGAAAGGATTGGCCTGAGCTCCTGGGCTGGAGCATGGATTGATGGGGCAAAGAGTTGGCACTTTTTGCATTTTCTAGTCAAATCTTTTGCGTCTGCTAGCAGGGTCGGCCAGTAGTACCCTGCCCTCAGGGCTTTGTGGGCCAGGGACCTTCCTCCTATGTGATGCCCGCAGATTCCTGAATGAATGTCGTATAGGACTTCCTCCGCCTGCCCTGCCCCCAGACACTTGAGCAGGGGTGAGGAAAATGACTTTTTGTACAGGTCATCTTCTATTAGTATAAACCATGCGGCCCTTGCTAGCGTTTTTCTCTTTTGAGCAGGGTCAGGTGGTAGGATTCCATGCTTTTTGAATTGGATGATTGGAGTCATCCAATCTCCAGGGCCATTTTCCTCAACGACACCGATTGGTTGGCAGGGGGTGGTAGATTTTTCTTGGATCACGTCCACCCAGACCGATCTTCGTATGTCTTGTAAGCTGGAGCTGGCCAGTTTTGACAGAGCATCTACCCGGTTATTCTGGGACCGGGGGATCTGTCTGATTTCGTAGGAATTAAGTCCTGACAGTTCTTGCTTCACCCTTTCCAAATATGCGGCCATCGCCTGGTCTCTTGCTTCATATTCTCCATTGATTTGGTTGGCGATGAGCTGGGAGTCTGTTGCTAGAATAACCCGCTCTGCCCCTGCGGCTCTAGCCAATTTTGTGCCTGCAAGGACGGCTTCATACTCGGCCTCTTTGTTGGATGCAGGGAAGGTGAACCTGAGAGCATGCTCAAAGTTCGTTCCTTCAGGGCTGGTCAATACGACCCCTACTCCTGCACCGTTGGTCGTGGAAGATCCGTCCGTGTACACCACCCATTCTCCGGTGGGGGGATCATCTTCCTCTGAATGGGAGCATTCGGCCAGGAAATCTGCCAGGGCTTGCGCTTTAATGGCTGCATTGGGTAGATAGGAAATTCCGAGCCCGCTTAACTCGACGACCCATTTCAGCAACCTTCCTGATTTCTCGAATTTTTCTAAGACTTTTTCCAATGGTTGGTTTGTTAGCACTACAACAGGGTGTGCTTCGAAGTATGGTCTGAGCTTTCGGGCTGCAATGACGACTGCGTATGCTGCCTTCTCAACCACTGGGTAATTTTTCTCGGCTGCCCCAGGGCATGACTCACGAAGTATATAGGCTGTTGAGAGCCTGCTTCCTCTCTTAAGATAACTGCACTTACGGTCGAGTTGGTCACAGTGATGTAAAGGAAAAGTTTTTCCCCTGCCACTGGTCTTGCCAGGGTAGGGAGCTTTTTCAAATGTTCCTTTAGTTGTCTAAAGGCTTCCTTTTGCTCGTCTTCCCATTTAAACTGTTTGTTGCCTTTCAATACCTTGAAGAACATAGTTGATTTGTCTGCTGACCTAGCGACGAAGCGTACCAGGGCAGCCATCCTGCCAGTTAGGCGCTGGATATCTCTAATGGTCTTCGGTTCTGGAAGGTCCAAGACTGCCTGAACCTTTTCAGGGTTGGCGTCTATTCCCCTTTCGCTGACCAGAAAGCCCAGGAATTTTTCGGAGCGAACTCCGAATGTGCATTTCTTGGGGTTGAGCTTCATCTTGTAAGCGCGCAGGGAGGAGAAGGTTTCTTGTAAGTCTGTCAAGTGTTCCCTGTCCCCCTTGCTTTTTACGATTGCATCGTCGACGTAGGCCTCCAAATTCCTACCCTTCTATTTTTCAAAGACCTTGTCTACTAATCGCTGGTAGGTGGCGCCTGCGTTCTTCAGTCCGAACGGCATCATTTTGTACATATAAGTGCCATGGTTGGTGATGAAGGCACACCTCACCCTGTCAGGCTGCCACAAATACACCTGATGGTACCCTAAAAAGGCATCCAGAAAGCTTAGCGTGGAGTACCCACTAGTGGCGTCTACCAGCCGGTCTATCCTGGGAAGGGGATAACAGTCTTTTGGGCAGGCCTTGTTGAGATTCGTGAAGTCCACGCACATTCTCCATGCGCCTGAGGATTTCTTCACCATTACAACATTTGCCAGCCATTCAGGGTAATCACAGATTTCAATGAAATATGCTTTCAAAAGTTTTTCTATTTCCTCCTTTATGGCTAGGTCCTTCTCTGCGTACATGTTTCTTTTCTTTTGTGTCACAGGGCGGGCCTCCGGATTTACGTTCAGCCTGTGAACGATATAAGCCGGGTCGACCCCCGGCATTTCGTCTGCCGAGTAGGCGAACACGTCCCTGTTATCCCTCAGGACCCTGATTAGCTCCATCTGGTAGGACGCCTCTAGATCAGCTCCTATGAGGACTTGTCTGCCAGGCTCTAGGTCCACCAGTATACTTTCCCCCCAGGTTCCAGGTGGTCAGCTGCCTGCTGTCTGGCTGGGATCTCACCCTCCCTGCTGGGGGAACTGTCAGCCTTTCTTTTTCTCTTTCTTTCGGTTTCATGGGTTTGCAAGGCCACTGAATAGCATTGTCTGGCTGATTCCTGGTCCCCATGAATTTTTCCTTCCATGCCAAAGTCGGTTACATAGGCTACAGTCAGAGCCCTGATCGATATGGCAGTTTCGATTTCATCCAAGGTAGCTCTGCCTATCAGGGCATTGTATGCAGATCTCGCGTCCACTACAACAAATGAAGCTCTGATATTCCTGGCGGAGGCTCATTCCCCAAATGTTACAGGCAAGTCAATAATACCCATGGGGAGCACACCTGCCCCGCTAAACCCATACAGGGATCCAGGGGCTGGCTTCAAGTGCCTTTTTTCCAGGTTCATCCTTTCAAATGCGTCCTTATACAATAGATTGGTATACGCTCCTGTATCTACCATGCATCTTTTTACGATGTGGTTGCTGATTTCCAGGGACAGTACCAGAGGGTCACTGTGGGGGTAGATTACCCGCCCTGCATCCTCGGGGGTGATGCTCAGAGTCATGCCCTTGGGACTCCCTGCCCTTTCAGCATAGTAGATCTGATTTCGCAACTCCCTGATTTGCCTTTTTTGACTTCTCCAGCTTGTTTGGCCCTCCGCATCCCCTGATATCACATGGATTATCATGCGAGTCTGCGCTGAGCCTTCAGGCTTATCTGCTGCGTCTTTCTGGCTTTTGTTTCTTGCTGCGTAATTGCTCAGCCAGCCATTCCTGATAAGCTTTTCAATTTCGTCTTTCAGGTGGCGGCATTCCTCGGTGGTGTGCCCCACACAATCGTGGAATGTACAAAATTTCTTTGGGTCTCCTTTTGGGCTGCGAGGCTTATTAGGGCGATTCCATTTAGCCGTCTCTTTCTCCAGTTCAAAAATCTCCGCCCTGGACTTGTTAAGGGCTGTGTAATTATCGAATCTGGGCTGGTACGTTGTGCGTTCTTTTCTTGGGGTATCTTCTCCCTCATCTTTCTGCCTATTCGGCTCGTTCCTGCCACGTCCACCCTGCGGTCCCCTCTGCGGCCTGGTCGGTCCTGCGGGGGTATCCGGCAGGCTGTGGAACTCCTCCTGCAGTATGAAGCCCTCGACAATTTTTTTGGCTTTAGCCAGGGTCTCAGGCTGAGCTCTGATCATCTGGTTCTTCATCTCCCCTGGGAGCAGCGAGATGGTCAGGGCGTATGCAGCACTCGAGTCATCAATCTCCCTGACCTGTTGGTAGGACAGGTCAAATCTCTTTAGGTACTCCCTGACACTTTCCCCCTTTTTCTGTTTTAGGGTCATCAGGTCAAACCGAGTGAGGCGACGCCTCTTGTTCCCTGCGTATTGTTCTAAGAAAGCCTCGGCCAACTCTATGAAGAAGCTGATTGATCCCTGACGAAGATCCCTGAACCATCCCTGTGCTAGCCCAACCAGGGTAGGTGGAAAGACTTTGCACCAGACTGCGTCGTCTACATCATACATGCCCATGTGACTTTCAAATGCTGCTAGATGATCTTCTGGATCTGAAGTCCCGTCAAATTTGACGGAGGGCATTTTAATTTTTGGGATGGGGTACTCTTGTACGTCAGGGTGGAGAGGAGTTTTGGTAGGCCTGCCTACCACTCGTGACCTGCTCCCCCCCAGAGTGGTAACCGTGGTCATCCCATTTTCCAGGGGTCGGTTTCCTTGTACTGGGGGAGCGGTGCCTTGGTGGCAGCCTGCTCATAGCTTCGTCCTCCTTACCAAGGGAGGGATGTCTGGATCTCTTTTTCTGGGGCTGATCAAGGTTGTCGTGCTGGCGATGTCTTGAGTCAAGCGGCCGCCCCCGGTTAAGCCTGGACTGCAGGCTTTGAGATAGCCCCGGAGCTGGCTGCTCCTCTGCTGCAGGCGTCAATCTAGAGAAGACTCCGCCCTGCTTCTCTCCCAGACGCTTAGACGCAGGCTCTTTATGCCTCATTCGATCTTGGAGGCCTTGAGATAGACCCCTCTTTTCCCTGGCAGCCGTGGATTCTGTAGTGTGTATAGAAAACGCTTGTTGTTGAGCTGGCTGCTCTTGATTGCTGGTAATGCGTTTCTAGGCTTGTTGATACCCCTGAGCAACGATCAATGCTTTCCGCTGAATGTTCCTGGCGGCGGTTCGCTTCGTACCCCTGGCACCTCCTCCACTCTCAAAGTGAAGCTGCCTAGGAGTAGTAGCAATCCTGCCAACCAAGTCTTCTGGAGTGAACTCTTGATTGAGCATCGCTGAGAAGAAGGCTGCAGTTTGCAGAACCTGGGCAGGGGTGAGGTTTAAATTAGCCCTCTGATGGCCAACCTGCCCAGCTGTAACTGCAGCGCCTCCATCAGGCGTTTCACGAAGGATGGTACGCCCCACCCCTGGGATTGTTGCAGCAGGTGTTCTCCCAGGCGCAGGCATTCCATATGGGGGGATCACCGGTGGTACCGTCGGACCCGCCCCAGAGCTTGCCTCTATGATTTCAGGCATTTTTGTTGTGATTGACTAGTTGATTTTTGTGGGTGATTCGTGGGTACAACCAGACGGTCCCCACAGACGGCGCCAAATTGTTCCGGGTATGGAAACAAATAAACCCGACTTTAGGTTCGGGTCTTAACGAGTGCAATTGATGCTCAAAACGGTCAATGCTAGTCTTCCTTCGATCTCCCCTTCTTCTCACTCCGATTGATCGGACCTTCCCGGCGAAGACGGTCAGTCCCTGCACAATGAACGCACAGGGCCCCAGAGGTGTCCGGGGGAACCCTCTCCGATGCCTAAGTCAGTCCGTGAATAGCCTTTAGGAACCTAGCTCGTGAGGAACTAGGTGGCGGTTATAGAGTAAGAGTCTAGAGAGAGAAATTCCCACCCCTTTCTTGTGGGAAATGGAAGAATATTTATACCTTTCCATAAGAGAGAGGGAAGAGAGGGAGAGAGGGAGAGAGGGAGGATGGGTGGATGAGAGGATGACAAGTGGCGAAATGACGGGAGGGCCCTCGGTTTCCCCTGACCCTGCTGGGGTGTGAACACCTCGGGGACCAGAGGGCAGGGGGGTCTTGGTCACCCTGTCTGACGGGCGGTGCTACCCTGCTGGGCAGGTGGATGCCTTAGAGTAATGGCTCTTTGCTTAATGGCCTGCCGGGCAGGCTCTTCTTCACTCCTGGGTCGGGCCATCCTGGGACTCAAATGGCGGGCGATCCATTGCAGGCTACCGACCCCTATAAGTTATGATGAGAGTAGATAGACATTCTAACAATATATATGATTATGACCCTAAGGTTTAAAATTATCTTGAGATATGTTTGTCCAGATGTCTTTTATGTTTTTTTTACGAAAGGTACTAGTATATAGATAGAACTCGCACCAATTACGGTAATATCCCTACAAATCCAACGAGTCATGCCTCCCTTAGCTTTATCATGAACAAGCAAAACTAGGCTAAAATTATCTACTTAGAACAAGCAGCCATCTGTTGCATTGCATTCACAGGGAATTTCAAGTGTTCTTGAATTATACTAAGGCACACAAATTCTTTAATTAATTCTGGAGCATATATACATTATTGGTTAGCAGAATACGAGCTAGACTTGGCGGAAAATCTGTCAAGTTAGAGACATATTCAAACCAGGTTACAGTACATATGAATGGCAGGGCAATAAGGGAGCAGCTGATGGGTATAAATGGGTTATGGAGCAACAGAGCAAGGTTGGCTGGTTTAGTAATGTCCGGGGAAGGATGAATATCCCTAAGCATTCGTTTATTTGCTGGCTGGTAGCACGAAATAGACTACTCACTATGGCACTACTGAAGAGATTGGGCATCACCCAGATCAATACTTGCTATCTATGTGGTGATGAGCCAGAGGACTGAAACCATCTGTTCTTCAGATGCAACTAAAGTAGCTTGTGCATCAGAATTATCGAGAAATGGTTAGGGGTGAAGCTACCTGCTGAGGAGGCTATGCACTAGACAGGCACGAGGAGATATAAGGCACTCGCTAAGAAGCAGATTATTGCTGCTGTCATTGCTGCCTTAATATATTCGATATGGCAGAAAGAAATCGAGCTTATCACGAAAACTGGATCAGAAGACCGAAAGTTGTAGTACAGCATATACAAACTTTTATGCGTATGCATTTTAGGCAGTGTCTAGCCAAGATTAATTCTCGTCTAGATAATACTTGGAATAATCAAATAGGCATATAAGGACTATTGATTGAAGATGTCAGGAAACGAGTATGTAGAGATTGATTGTAATTATTATTCTCATGATATAATATTACTTACATTCTACCAAAAATAAAAAGATTTCACTCATATTAATGTGGAGAAATATTACTGGTTAAAATGAGAAGTAAGAGGAAGATGAAGATTGTTTAATAATAATAATAAGGAATGAAGAATGAATGGGAGAGAATGGTTATTAGAATGTTAGTGTGGACATGACATAGGTCCACCCCGACGCGGCCACGCGCGGGTTTGGGGAGGCGAATGAATCTCCATATGAGATGGATCGAATTGAATTTTAAATCGAAGTAGGAGTCGCCACCGAACTTTGTGGGAGTTCGGGCCCGTTCGAACCCACTCTATGTCGTAGCGGGCCATATTTAAAACATGGCCCATTTCCGATGTCAGAGCTTATCGGGTTCGTCCCTTAGCATTACGATACCGATACTGACATTATCGGATACCGTGTACTGAATGACTCTAGTTGCCAATGGACTCGGACATCCGGAAACCATGGTTCTGAGTAAGGGGTGAGGGTACGTGTTGGGAAGTTCATTGAGAACACCCAACCCCGCCCGCACTTAGCGGCCTTTACTAAGATATCGTTCGTTTTTATGTACACGCGTTAGTTCGACGGTTGAATGATATGCAAACATTATTTTCCTAAGACATGTGAGAAAAATAAATAAATGGGTTGCTAAGTCGTTTAATGCATATTAAACTAATAACGTCAAAGTTATTTTAGCATGTGAAATTCGTTTTAGTCTAATAAAACATACGATAAAAAATAAATCGCTACAAACAAGGAGCAAACGAGTTAGTAACGATTGAATAATTTGAATAAAGACGCAAATAAATAATATGCATGATTTTAGAAAAGATTTAATGACACGTGATGGATTAACACGTGTTGACCGGGGTCAAAAAGGTATTTATCGAAATATGTCGCGAAAGTCGCTTTTTATGTAAGACTCGAAAAGAATAAAAAATAGAAAAGCGAGGAAACGAAAAAAAAAGACTCGGCCAAACAGGCCACCGCGCGAGTCGCCTGACAGGCGCGCGACTCGCGTGGCGGTCTGTCCGTTTTTCATTATTTGTCAAAAACCGTCAATTTTTATAAATCGCGTACAAATATGGATTAATTTGTACCCGATTCATATTTTCGATATTCGTCGTATTCGATATTCGATTATGAAATCGATGTCGAATAGTCGGAATGATTTTAGAAAAGGTTTTGAGAAAAATTTGTTTTGAACGAAAAGTAAAAAAAAAAAGAATTTTGAACGAAAAAGATGTTAATTCTCTCCGCGTATAAAATCGTCGAATTTTGTTTATAGAGATGTAACGATTTTATTTAGCATCAACGAGAATGAATTAATTTTTTGTTCTTGTTAGATACGATATTCGATTAGAGAATCGATATCGTATTTTAAGAACGTTATAAAAAATAGTTTTTTTAGTATGGATATTATAAATAATAAATATGCGACGAACAACCCATATTAAAAATACGACCGACGACGACACGACCCGTAAAAAGACGTGAGAAAGGAAGAGAAGAAAGAGAAGAATCGGGTTTGATTTACACCCTCAACCTACATGCTTTGTTTTCTCGGGATAAGGCTCGTCGGAAAGTGGCTTAAACTTGGGAGCGTCGAGATGATGCGGGATGAGTTAAGGTGTATGGTTGGACGTGTGGTTGGGCGTGTGGTTGGATGGTTTCTCTGGGTTTCGAGGCTTCTTCGGGAATATGTCGGGATTTGCTTTGAATTATTTTTACTAGATATCGAGGACGTGTGTGAATAATGGCTGTCAAAACTGTGTAAAAAACCGTGTGTTTTGTGTTGGACGGGAGGTCCTATTTATAGGAGTCGAGGTAATCTTGCTTGTGTGACAAGAAATACCGGTTTGGATAGGAAATACGAGAGTTCGAGAGGAAACCAAAGTCTCGTTTCTTGGTGGGGAAGCCAAATATCTCGGCTGTCAAGGGGAGAGTTTCGGCTGTTTTGGATGTCTTGGCCGAGTATTTGGAGCTCGGTCGGTGTCTGATTCGGTTTCCGGATAGAACTCCTACTTGAGATCGAACTCTACCTTCAACGGAATTGTTTAATGTTTTCGAAGCTGATATTTTGTGGTGTTTGAGTCCAAACTGGACGTGTAGTGTCACGGTTGGCTCGCGGGTTTCGGAAAAAATATCTTTGACCGGGTTTCGACTCGGTCGTTAAAAAACGGTTTTACCCCTGGTGACGGTTTCGACCCAAATTAGTCTTATTTGACTCGAAACGACCCACTGGGCCTGGATTTGAGGTTGGTTTTGTAAGATTTGTACTCCGTAAAAAGTCTAAACCAAATGTCCATGATTACGAGCCCATATCCGAGTCCATCAAAGCACATTTACGTCCAATCATCATCGGGTGTTTGGCGGGAACTATTATAGACACCTGGCGGTCAAAATGTGGGTGTCTACAGAGCCCCCACTATAACTGAGGCTTGGACAAGGCAAAAGTCAGAGTAGCTACCAGGTCAATCAAGGATTAAAACCTGGCAGACTTCCGATCGGGTCATTTATAGTCCATTAGACCTGCGTGAAGGGCTCGCCAGCCATAGAATAGAAATCATACCTGGGTTGATGTTGATAATGTCGCGGGAGCTTGCCTTGGAAGCTATGGGTATACCTGTTTACAGGTACATCCTGTCTTAGAATTGCGCGGGGACTTCTCCTAAAAAGTCTTCGGTGTGTCTGTTTACAGACACATCCCATCTTGGATTAGCGCGGGGAATTCTCCTAAAAAGTCTTGGGTGTGTCTGTTTACAGACACATCCTATCTTGGAATAGCGCGGGAGCTTGCCTTGGAAGCTCTGGGTGTATCCGCTTACAGATATATCCCGATTCCTTAATAGAAATGTTGCATGATCCTTCCACTGGGGAACTTTTCTTAGAATTTCTAGGGAGTCTTGGGAGTACCTGTGTGCTGACATAATTTGTATGTAACATTTAGGCGAAACACTGACTCATGCTGGGGAAGAAATGATTTTTGATTGATTTTTTGGAAAGAAAATGATTTTTTTTTGGAAATTAGAATGCTTGGGATGACTTGATTCCTGATCAGATTCTGACACGGACTCCTAAAGTCTCTGGTTAGGCCTATATGCCTAGATGAAGTGTGATAAAAATTCCTATTCCCGTGGTGACTAGGAAAGGGATTTTCTCAAATGGCTAAGTTTTGCGAATTTTAAAATGAGAATTTGAAGAGAGAGATATACCGACCGACTCGACTCTGGACGCGACAAGACGAGTTGACAGACACGACTGGACTCTCTAAGGGTTGGACCGTGACTCGGTAGGGGATGGGCCACCTAATATGACAAGACTCTTAAGTTGCGCTATTCCGTAGCCTAGGCGAGTGGCAACACGGTCGAATCCTCGGAATGGGATTGTTTCCATACGACAGGGTTTTGTGGTAGCAATGCCGTAGACTGGTGTTCTTTTGGATATTATTTTGATTTAGGGGTACATTCCCAAAGTGGGTATTGCTTCGAGTCCTTGACCAATTCTCGTCTTCAACTGAGCCGAGTACTAGGGCACACTATAGAAAGGAGGCTAGATCTTTATTCTTTGAATTTATCTGGATTTTGTGAGTGGATGGAGAACTTCTGCCTAGGAGAAGCCTCCAGGATGACAAAGCTAGCTGCTGAGAACATGATGGTGTCGTGACCAGAATGATGGCGCTTTTTGAATGTGTGTCAATGTGGGTGGTTGTGCCCTTGTTGAAAGGCTGCCTACGTATTCACGTGTAGTGAAATCAAACCAAGCCGTAGTTCAGTGGATTGAAAGATATATAATGGTGCCTAGTTTACTAGGGCTTTGTGTGTAACTAGCCACAGCGATGGTGTAGGCTAGGTGCATTGCTAGTGATGTCTTGATCAAAGGGCTAGAATAGTTAGGATGTTGATCCTGTGACTGTGAGCGTTCTCCGGGATAGCCCCCAGAGGTGGTGTGAACTATTTGGGCATGTTCTATATATGCCGACTGCAAGTTGAGTTCCCGTGTTTGGGGCTGGTAACTGGTTTAGATGTTTTTGGAAATGTGGAGCTAGGTCGCAAGTGGCTTTGATGTTTCGAAATCTGGAGCTCGATTTTGTGGAGCTAAGGCTTCGAGGGTAAGGTATTGTAATGTGGTAGGAAAGGGGGAAGTCGAGTAAAAATGACTCGGACTTCGATCGGGCTAGTTGATAATGCGGGATCTGGTTTCCATGTCTGGCCCTAAAGGTTAGGGTGTATCCTATGGAGCTTGAATCCTCAAAATTCTGGGTTGTCTCTAGCCTAGGTCTCGAGAAGGTCTTGAGGGTTGTAATGTGGGAAGGCTAGATGTGGTGTTAGCTGACCAGCTTGACTGTCTCTCCCCTATTGGATGGTATGGGTATTGATAATTTTTTAATTGACCGTTTCACGGTCATTGGTTTTTGAATTCTTTGGGTTGACCTCTTAGCCACGGTCATGGGATTCTTCATTTGAGTTGACCGTGTCTGGTCGAGGGATGTTGATAATTCTTTTTTGATCATGGCCAGCTCTTTTGTTTTGGCCTTTTGCTTTTTCCTTGGACTTTTGATTTTTTTCTTTTTTGTCCAGTTTTTCTTTTTTTTTCCTTTTTGGTTGGTCAGACTAACACCTAAGGTAAGGATTGGTCAAGTTGGTCAAGTCTTATTGGAAGGGTGTTTATTGTGGGAAGTGGGTTTGCCTCCCGTCTTGAATCCAAACTAGAAGACTACCCAGATTTGTCATATGATTCGATATGCTCCTGCTACGGATAGTTATGTGGCTTTCTATACCAGACATGTAATAGGTAAAAGGAAAACATGGGCTCGGTTTCCTGCAGTCATTATAGATGTGCCTATAATAGTCACGTGCGTGTGCTCACAGTGTATGATGGTGTTCATCATGTTCTCGGAAACACATAAGGAAAGTATGTATGAGAAATAGAAAAGCTGATTTTATTGAATTTTGAAAAAAGAGGACAGAATACAACTGACTTTGACTCTGACTTTGATTTGGAAATGAGGATGTAGGGTATCCTAGACTCGAACTCAGACTTAGACTCGAATCAAATCCGGACTCGGACGCTCGGTTGGTTGTTTTTTTTTGGTAAGGTCTTTGATTGGAGAGAAAGACGGGTGCCACGACTCGCCTAAACTCGGCTTTGCGCAAGTGCAAGAGAGGGAGTCAAACTAGACACGGCCCGGGGTGACGGGTCGACAAAGACTCTTGGACCGGGATACTCGAGCGTTGATCTAGACGAGGTAACGACTGCGAATTGGACTCGAGCTGCATAAGGGTGAATCCGAAAATGGGGGCGACCGTGTTTGACCGTATCACGTGCTCGGACCAACCGTGGTGACCTAACCCTAGGTGACTCGAGTATTCGTAGCATAGGTACGACACGAAGAAGGCATCATAAGGACGCCAGTGCAGGATGAACGTAGGGTACCCCTTAAGGTGACCGTGGTTGACTGCTCGGGTGGAGGACAGCCCCCGAGTGAGACTAAAGACTTTGATAGGACTCAAATGGTGCGACATCTAAGTGACTCGAAAGTGGGGTACGTGAGCCAACACGTGTAAGACCTGATCCTTAGAGCAAACACGGTTGATCGCCCCACTAAAGGGTAGCCCCCGAGTGGGACTGAAGACCGACTCCTAGACGGGTGACTCGTGGATGGCGAACTCTCCCTGGGTTTTGGCAAAGTGGGCCTAGTCCCGTTTGAAGAAAGATCCGTGTGTGAAATCCGCAGACTTTGGACTCGATTGTGTAAATGGGCTTCCCTTTGTAGGAGTTTGTCCTACGTAGGTGGACCGTGCCTTGACAAATAAGGCGGACTGGGATAAGGAGGAAACCCGTGATGTATGATCGACGGAGTTTCGACGCTATAGACTCTTACAACTTATGACAAGACCCGACAACACTAAATACGGGAAGTCCTAAGAGGAAGGTTTTGAAAAAAGAAAGATTTGGATTCAGAAAAGCCCGAAAAAAGGTCGGATTGGATGGCCCGATTTTTTTGAAAACCGAGAAAAAGGTTATCGGGCCGAGATTTCGGGCTTTTGAAAAGGTTTGGACAGCATACCGGCTAAAAATAGGCTATTTTGAGTCAAAATCATAAGTCCTAAATTCGGTAGCTTTCCGGGTTTTGAAAAATAGATGGGTTTGAAAAGATGCAAATTTTTTGAAAATGACGGTTTTTGAAAAAGACCAAAAAAGATCAAGTAGCACGTAGTCATGGAAACAGTATAACAACGCCATGTATGCTCTTAGTCTAAGTCTCGGTCGGTCGAATAGGGTCTATACCAACAACGATCGCATTCTCGCAAATCAGGACGGACCTCCTAAGCCGAGTTGGTCTTAGAATCTGCCGTAAAACCCATGCGAGTTCCGCCATCGAAGTCTTTAGTGCACCCAAGTAGGAATGCACAAGTAACCGGCCCGGGAAAGAATTGGGTTATGCATGAACCATTGAACTAAAACGTGTACATTACTAATCGAACGATTTCTTTTCGAGTCTCACCCTGAGGATGCCGATGGTAAGTGACACATCAGTTAATCCCCAACAGAGTCGCCAAGTTGTGGACATGACATAGGTTCACCCCGACGCGGCCACGCGCAGGTTTGGGGAGGCGAATGAATCTCCATATGAGATGGATCGAATTGAATTTTAAATCGAAGTAGGAGTCGCCACCGAACTTTGTGGGAGTTCGGGCCCGTTCGAACCCACTCTATGTCGTAGCGGGCCATATTTAAAACATGGCCCATTTCCGATGTCAGAGCTTATCGGGTTCGTCCCTTAGCATTACGATACCGATACTGACATTATCGGATACCGTGTACTGAATGACTCTAGTTGCCAATGGATTCGGACATCCGGAAACCATGGTTCTGAGTAAGGGGTGAGGGTACGTGTTGGGAAGTTCATTGAGAACACCCAACCCCGCCCGCACTTAGCGGCCTTTACTAAGATATCGTTCGTTTTTATGTACACGCATTAGTTCGACGGTTGAATGATATGCAAACATTATTTTCCTAAGACATGTGAGAAAAATAAATGAATGGGTTGCTAAGTCGTTTAATGCATATTAAACTAATAACGTCAAAGTTATTTTAGCATGTGAAATTCGTTTTAGTCTAATAAAACAAACGATATAAAATAAATCGCTATAAACAAGGAGCAAACGAGTTAGTAACGATTGAATAATTTGAATAAAGACGCAAATAAATAATATGCATGATTTTAGAAAAGATTTAATGACACGTGATTGATTAACACGTGTTGACCGGGGTCAAAAAGGTATTTATCGAAATATGTCGCGAAAGTCGCTTTTTATGTAAGACTCGAAAAGAATAAAAAATAGAAAAGCGAGGAAACGAAAAAAAAGACTCGGCCAAACAGGCCACCGCGCGAGTCGCCTGACAGGCGCGCGACTCGCATGGCGGTCTGTCCGTTTTTCATTATTTGTCAAAAACCGTCAATTTTTATAAATCGCGTACAAATATGGATTAATTTATACCCGATTCGTATTTTCGATATTCGTCGTATTCGATATTCGATTATGAAATCGATGTCGAATAGTCGGAATGATTTTAGAAAAGGTTTTGAGAAAAATTTGTTTTGAACGAAAAGTAAAAAAAAAGAATTTTGAACGAAAAAGATGTTAATTCTCTCCGCGTATAAAATCGTCGAGTTTTGTTTAAAAAGATGTAACGATTTTATTTAGCATCAACGAGAATGAATTAATTTTGTTCTTGTTAGATACGATATTCGATTAGAGAATCGATATCGTATTTTAAGAACGTTATAAAAAATAGTTTTTTTTAGTATCGATATTAGAAATAATAAATATGCGACGAACGACCCATATTAAAAATATGACCGACGACGACACGGCCCGTAAAAAGACGTGAGAAAGGAAGAGAAGAAAGAGAAGAATCGGGTTTGATTTACACCCTCAACCTACATGCTTTGTTTTCTCGGGATAAGGCTCGTCGAAAAGTGGCTTAAACTTGGGAGCGTCGAGATGATGCGGGATGAGTTAAGGTGTATGGTTGGACGTGTGGTTGGGCGTGTGGTTGGATGGTTTCTCGGGGTTTCGAGGCTTCTTCGGGAATATGTCGGGATTTGCTTTGAATTATATTTACTAGATATCGAGGACGTGTGTGAATAATGGCTGTCAAAACTGTGTAAAAAACCGTGTGTTTTGTGTTGGACGGGAGGTCCTATTTATAGGAGTCGAGGTAATCTTGCTTGTGTGACAAGAAATACCGGTTTGGATAGGAAATACGAGAGTTCGAGAGGAAACCAAAGTCTCGTTTCTTGGTGGGGAAGCCAAATATCTCGGCTGTCAAGGGGAGAGTTTCGGCTGTTTTGGATGTCTTGGCCGAGTATTTGGAGCTCGGTCGGTGTCTGATTCGGTTTCCGGATAGAACTCCTACTTGAGATCGAACTCTACCTTCAAAGGAATTGTTTAATGTTTTCGAAGCTGATATTTTGTGGTGTTTGAGTCCAAACCGGACGTGTAGTGTCACGGTTGGCTCGCGGGTTTCGGAAAAAATATCTTTGACCGGGTTTCGACTCGGTCGCTAAAAAACGGTTTTACCCCTGGTGACGGTTTCGACCCAAATTAGTCTTATTTGACTCGAAACGACCCACTGGGCCTGGATTTGAGGTTGGTTTTGTAAGATTTGTACTCCTTAATAAGTCTAAACCAAATGTCCATGATTACGAGCCCATATCCGAGTCCATCAAAGCACGTTTACGTCCAATCATCATCGGGTATTTGGCGGGAACTATTATAGACACCTGGCGGTCAAAATGTGGGTGTCTACAGTTAGCTATATTGGAGAAGGGTATAATTGGAAGAAAAAACACAAATATTGCAACTTAAACACTAAGTATCACTGAATCCAATAGTTTTTTTAATGGAATTCAGATTAAGGTAGTGATTATGAAATAAATAAAATAAGTAGATACAAGTTTTGAAAAAAAATTATATAAAGTATAAAGTTTGAAAAAGAGTATTATTGATGTTAGTATATTATTAACATGACATAAATATATCATAATTCCCATAAATCTTTGAACAACATGAAGGTCACAAAAGATTAATTAAGACGAGATTAAGACATACCTCATTACGGAATAAGTCGAAATCCAATACGAGCGATATTAGATCTCTATAAGACGACTTCATAAATAATACAATGACTTCAAATAATAATAATCCGTCTTCATATGATCTTCAAATAATAATAATAGGTATGGTTTCATAATTAATAGGTATGGTTTCTCCCTCTTGTCCCATAACGTAATAAGTGTTGTTATCGTTATTCATGCATTATGTTTTAATTCATTCATAGAGTTTATG
The DNA here is from genome assembly GCA_958450325.1 of Agrostemma githago. Lineage (NCBI taxonomy): Eukaryota > Viridiplantae > Streptophyta > Magnoliopsida > Caryophyllales > Caryophyllaceae > Agrostemma > Agrostemma githago. Next base: position 56,934,278 of record OY288243.1, read on the forward strand.
ATGGGGAAGATTCCTTTATATAGGCAGAGAGAGCACCAGTTTCCTATTAGGGTTTTAGATTACAGTAATCTCGACCTTCCATCAAGGTTGAGTAAATATGGAAAGACTCCTTATTTATCAATTAGAGGATTATACAACCAGTTGTACATAGCTCTATGTACAACTGATTTTAAGATTTTGAGCTTTATCACAAAGATTTCGAGTTTTGCTGTAAACTTTCTGAGTTTTAGTGTAAAGTTGTCGATTTAAATAACATAAATGTTTAAGCTCAAAAACTTACAACTCAGCTCATAAACTTTTATAAGCTCAATAAATATACACAAAAGTTCAAAAACTTTGCCTTGGTTGTACAATGCTATTGTACAACCAGGTGAATAATCCTATTTTTTCTTATTTAGTCTGATATTATTGTGATAGCATATCTCTATAAGATCCCGATTTCCAATAAGATCATAATTATGAGGAAGAAATATTGTCATAATAATAGGGAAGATATATTGCATATCCCGTAATATTATTATATCATAAAATATTCTTACAGTCTCCCACTTGGTCGTTTGGAACATCTATAATGTTCGTTAGAAAATATATAAGTTGCGCATACTATGCTAAAACATATATTTTAAATCAATGTTCATAAGCACCTTGACTGATGCAATCGTTAAAGAGAGTCATGACGTGCACATGTCAATCTGCAACATGTTTACTTCCATGTACCACTACATCAACGATTGAAACAATTAGGTCATAAGTGGATTTAACGTAATGGTCCACATAATGTCTTAAAAGACTATCAATCTGTTATCATTCATCCAATAATAAATGTGTACACGATGGAAAACAGAAATAATATTATATAGCAAGTGTAGAATCGTTAAAGAGATCTTATTAATTTTGTGATCTAACATCTTGCTTCAGTAAAGAGATATTTAAGGTTCATGTGTTTTGATCCCTTAGATATCCGATCATTCATGGAGCTAGAAAAGATTGCAATTTCATTATTATCACGATAATTACGCAATCACGCTCCTATTAAAGCCTCATAAAAAGCCACATATTCAGCTTCAATGGTGGAGGTATATATAAAGCAACTGTAAGTACAATGCCTTGTGTCATAACATCTCCAAAATCTGAATTTGAATAATCAGTCACCTGCATGTGATCTTATTTTCTATATGTGAGCATCACTAATGTCAGGTTTACCTGAGCGTACATTAAGTTCCCAACCAGAGATGCATAAGAATATTCTTTATTTAGCCATTTAAGACATAAGTCTTAGTTTATGTGATAAACCAAGATCGTTTCTGGCTAATAGAATATCATCATATAGAATCAAATATATGAACTCTCCCACTGATCTTGAGATTTATGCATAGATCAACGATATTTTCTTTAAAATCTGTAATGATTTTATCAAACTTTAAGTATCATTGTCTCAATGCTTGTTTCATTCCATACAATGAATTCTTAAGTCCTAAAGTTGGTATTATCCAACGCAAGAATAAAATAAATAATCTGTCAGATCTCTTCCAAGATTCATGGAGAAATATTTGAGCAGTATTTTCAGAAGTTAAGTCAGTCGGCTTGTCTTTGCGAAGACAAGTATTCAGTTTTATCAACTTCGAGGTGAACTTAAATTACTCTTTTCATTCAGAGTAGTTTGTTCGTTCCATTAAGCTCAACAACAAAGTTATATCGTAAGATTGCACTTGATTAGATAAATTTTAGTTGTGATAAAATCAGATAACATAAATAATAAGGCTTCAATGTGTGAAACACACATCTTTAATAATAGTGCTTCTGTGGGTAGTCACTAAAATATTTAGATGAATAGAATGTTACACATGACAATATAATCTACCTGTGGGTAAATATATATTTTTATATGTGAACAATATAATGACATTAGTATGTCAAAAAAATGAACTTTAGTTTTAAATTCACTGTGGTGAAATTTAACCACAAGAATTTCGTATTGTCATTATCTAAAACCAAAAAATATGAAATTATATTTTATCATAAATCATTATCCTTTATCAAACGATTGAATTGTATCGAATGATCATAATCAATGCGGTGAAACCATGTTTCAGTAAAACATAATAATACGGAGTATATCATAAGTCATAATCAAATTGTCATGGAATTACTTATCAAATAATAGAATTTTAATTCACTTCATATTAAAACTTTAATTTATAATTCATATAATCATGACAAAACCAGTTTAAAACAATAATCAAGACAATGATGATATCAATTTCAGGTTAAACTTTCATTAAGTTCCATATTAATAATAAAAATTTTGTCATGACAAAGAAATAATTCAAGAGACGACAACTCATCATCAAATATTACATTATGGAATATAGAAATCACTCCGACATAATATTACTGAATAAACGTGTATACTCTAGAATTTAAGAACTCCTAATAAACTTCATCAGAGTACACAAACCACTCTTAATAGAGCCTCAAATATGTATATTATTATAATCAAACGCCATAATACGAAGACACAAGTACTGATTCACATGCACATGCACATGCACAGTTAGTCGAATTTGGTACTTAATAACAACTTTATCCTACTAATGTGTCATTGAATATATAATTGTGCTTCTTAGCATTGTTATACAAAATCAAGGAATGCACGTGCAAACTCCATATAACATAAGAAGGAGAAATCAATAAGTTGTTTGTGAGTTAAACAAAACTAATTACGGAAAATAAAGTAAGATACATCCACTTATGATGTATAATAATACTCGTAATAATCTTAATTTATGGACAATCAAGAGTTCAATAATCTAAGCTCTGATACCACATGTTAGTATATTATTAACATGACATAAATAAAACATAATTCCCATAAATCTTTGAACAACATGAAGGTCACAAAAGATTAATTAAGACGAGATTAAGACATACCTCATTACGGAATAAGTCAAAATCTAATACGAACGATATTAGATCTCTATAAGACGACTTAATAAATAATACAATGACTTCAAATAATAATAATCCGTCTTCATATGATCTTCAAATAATAATAATAGGTACGGTTTCATAATTAATAGGTATGGTTTCTCCCTCTTGTCCCATAACGTAATAAGTGTTGTTATCGTTATTCATGCATTACGTTTTAATTCATTCATAGAGTTTCTGATGGGGAAGATTCATTTATATAGGCAGAGAGAGGACCAGTTTCCTATTAGGGTTTTAGATTACAGTAATCTCGACCTTCCATCAAGGTTGAGTAAATATAGAAAGACTCCTTATTTAGTCCGATATTATTGTGATAGCATATCTCTATAAGATCCCGATTTCCAATAAGACCATAATTATGAGGAAGAAATATTGTCATAATAATAGGGAAGATATATTGCATATCTCGTAATATTATTATATCATAAAATATTCTTACAATTGAAGGTATAACTTATCAAATTTCCCCTTCTTTAATTTGTCTCAAAATGTAGTACATAGTAGGAATCAGAATGTTGTTGACAGTGGCCTTGAAGAATTTGGTACCTCTCTTCTTGAGTCTCAGTTGAGCATATCTCCAGTAGGGATATCAGTTTTGACTTTTGAGCCATTGATTGATTTTGCTTTTAATTTCTTAACTTTATTGGCATTTGAAGAATAGGTGGTCCCCACTACGACATGCTGTATTTGTGAGCTTAGGATGAAACTAGCTAGCGATCATTTATTTTTTGATTGTATGTATAGTACAATGGTGTTGAGGGGTCTGTTAAGTTGGCTACTGTTAGTACGAACGACGCAAACAATGAAGGAAAGGTGAAGAAAACAGATAAGGAGAAAGGCAGTAGGCAACAAAACCAATAGTCCACAGAACCGAAACGGAGGCGGCAGGCAGCAACGCTGTAACTAAGACAGCAGGTGACCGACAGGGGCAGGCAACAAATACCGAGGCTACAAGGCGGCAGAACAGTGAATCGAAAAACTGGGACCGAGTTCGGAGAAGTGACAGGACAGGGGACGGACACAGGTACCAAGACCGGAGAAGTGACGGGACAGAAATAAACGTGAGTTTGCTGTGTCGTGGCACCCGCCACTGACTTGAAAACTATTGCGGCTCGACCGTGGTGGTTATCGACTCGTACCGGTAGTTTCCCAAGGTTAACACAGCAGCTATCTGACTCGACCACTCGAGGTAGAGAGCTTCGAAGCAGCACAAACTTAACCCAGAATATAGAGAATAATTGGAGAGGAGAGGAGAGAATGTTACTGTAATGTAGTATGTTTCTTGTGTGTTATCAGGCAGACACAAGGGCACTATTTATACACAAAGTAGAGCAAAGGAGGAGCCAAAAACGTGATTAAGAGGGGCCTTAAATCTGTCATCAATGGCTGAGATATGCAATGAAGAGGGTGGATTATGTAACAGTCAAATGACTGTCTATTCAAAGGGGATGAACCGGGACAACTTGAACCTAGACAGTCCAACACACAAAATAGCAAAAGCCCAAAACTGGCTTTACAAGCCTTTAAACCAACAATCCCCCACAAAGGCGAAGGAAAGAAGAGAAAATATTCTGGGTTAAGGAAGGTTTGGATACTTAGGTATCAATGTCTTTCGACTTGAATTGACACATTAGTGAAAATAAGGCAACAACTTACTGTCTAATAAGAGAATATCTTTCGATTTGAATTCCTTACTGATTTTCGGCTGAGACCCTCATAACACATATCATACCTTCAAATTATGCTTGTTCCGCGATTTCAATGAGCAACGCTTTTCATGGCCATGCGTTTACCTCGGTGTAACAAGTGTTTTAGTTGAGACTTTTTCAAGTCTAACATAGACGGCGGCCAAACCGTCTCACTCGTATAGGTGGTTTAAGTGCTTCTCAATAGCACTTCTCACTAGAACCATTAAGGACGTAGGAGTCCATCCCGTAAAACAAAATCACAAATCCATCAAGTGCTTCTCAAATAGCACCACCATGACGGCTATGGATTAAATGCCATAGGAACAGTCTTAGGTTCATGTCAAATCATACACTGCTTTGACTTATGAACCTAAGTCCCATTCCCCTCGACAATTCACGGACTACTCTCCGTGGCAATCCTTTTGTAAAGAGATCGGCAAGATTGCTTTCGGACCTCACATAGTCCACAACAATTACTCCATTTTTCAGGAATTGTTTAACCACACCGTGCCTGATTCGAATATGTCTTTTCTTGCCATTGTAGACATCATTCTTAGCAACACCAATTGCTGCTTGTGAATCACAGTGCAAGGAGACGGGTGCTACCTGTCCCCCCCACAGCGGCATATCTGCTAGCAAGATTCTCAGCCAATCTGCCTCTTGTCCTGCCAACTCAAGAGCAATAAACTCAGATTCCATAGTGGAGGTTGCTATACAAGTCTGCTTTGAAGACTTCCACGAGATAGCACCTCCACCTATGGTAAACACATAACCACTGGTTGAACTGGTTTCTGGGTTACTGTTGATCCAGTTAGCATCACTGTATCCTTCTAACACAACAAGGTACGTACCGTAATGCAGGCATAGATCGCAAGTACCTTTCAGATATCGTAGCAAACGACTCAAAGCAGTCCAATGTTCACTATTAGGGTTATGAGTATATCTACTTAGCCTACTCACAGCATAAGCAATATCAGGCCGAGTGCAGTTCATGAGAAACATCACACTTCCTATGATTTTAGCATATTCTTCTTGGGAGACACTTTCGCCCAAGTTTTTACACAGGTGAACACTAGGGTCATAGGAAGTTCTAGCTGGCTCAACATCAAACATCAAAGTGGTCAAATTTTCTCAATACCTTTTCCACATAATGAGACTGACTTAGGGCGATTCCATTTGAGTTTTGGATAATCTTAACTCCTAGGATAACGTCAGCTTTCCCTAAATCTTTCATCTCAAACTGTGATGACAAGAACTGTTTGGTTTTATTTACGACAAATAAATTCTTACCAATTATTAACATGTCATCAACATACAGGCAAATAATCACACAATCTGATACAAACATTTTTGAATGCACACATGAATCATAATTATTGGTAATGTAGCCATCTTTAATCAAGGTATTGTGAAATTTTTCATACCACTGTTTGGGTGCTTGTTTCAGACCGTATAGTGATTTTCTTAGTTTACACACTTTACTCTCTTGACCTTTAACCACAAACCCCTCGGGTTGTGACATGTAGATCTCTTCCTTTAAGTCTCCATTCAAAAAGGCTGTTTTTACATCCATCTGATGTGTCACAAGATTATGAATAGCAGCTAAAGCGATTAGAGTTCTAATGGTGGAAATTTTGGTCACAGGTGAGTAAGTATCAAAGTAGTCAATATCTTTCTTTTGTGTAAACCCTCTTACCACAAGTCTAGCCTTGAACCTTTCTATTGTACCGTCGGGTCTAAGTTTCTTTTTAAATAACCATTTACTGGAAATCGACTTACACCCTTTAGGTAAATCAGTTAACTCCCAAGTCTGATTTGAAACAATAGAGTCTAGCTCACTTTTAATGGCCTCTTTCCAAAAGTTGGCATCAATAGACCTCATAGCCTCATTATAGGTTTTTGGATCTTCTTCCATTAAAAATGCGGAAACAAACTCATCACTCATGCAAAAATCACATGCATTTTCAGTTAAGAAAGTTGTAATAAAACCATCGCCGAAATCTTTCTCAATTCTAGGCCTTTTACTCCTTCTAGGTTCAACATCATGATCAACAGAGGTACTACTCCTAGCATGCATGGAAGTATCAGGCAATTTAGACAACTCAGGCAATGATGCAACATCTTTCTTTAATGGGAAAACATGCTCAAAAAATTCAGCGTCTCTAGCTTCAGAAATAGATCGATCACTTAAAGACATAAATCTGTATGCAGCACTATTTTGAGCATATCCAATGAAAATGCAATCAAAGGTTTTAGGTCCTATAGTAGGCCTCCTAAAATTAGGTAAACCCACTTTAGCTAAACACCCCCACACTCTTAGAAAACTAAGGTTGGGAGCATAACCCTTCCACAACTCGTAGGGTGTCTTGTCTAGTTTCTTATGGAGTACCCTATTAGGAATATGACAGGCAGACAAAACCGCTTCCCCCCACATGTCATCGGAAAGGCCAGAACTTAAAAGCATAGCATTCATCATTTCCTTTAAAGTTCTGTTTTTACGTTCAGCTACTCCATTTGATTGGGGTGTGTAAGGTGGACTTTTCTCATGAATTAGACCATATTTCTCACAAAAGTCTATTAAATAATTAGAGCCATATTCACCACCCCTATCGGACCTAACTCTTTTAATCTTCTTATCAAGTTGATTTTCTACCTCGTTTTTAAACTTAACAAACATATCTTCAGCTTCACTTTTATGTGTAAGTAAATACACTTTAGTGTACCTAGAACAATCATCTATAAAAGTGACATAGTAATGTTTGCCTCCTCTGCTCATAGTGCTTTTAAAATCTGCTAGGTCGGTATGAATTAACTTTAGAAGGTCTGTATGTCTAGTTTTAACAGGTTTATTTAGCTTCTTAGCAAATTTAGCCTCCACACAACTAGGACATTTTCTAAACACTTCTGAGGATAATGACGGGATAAGCGACATTGATTTGAGTTTTTTAATAGACTCAACATTCACATGACCTAGTCTACCATGCCACACATCAATAGATTCAGCAATATAAACAGAAGAAGAAGCTTTGTTATTAAAGGTAGAAACCTCAATGTTCAACACAAACAGACCCCCACTGAGATAACCCTTGCCCACGAAGTCTCCATTGCGAGACATTACAACCTTGTCAGCCTCAAAAACAAGTTTCACACCAACTTTGTTAAGTAAGGCACCAGACACTAGGTTTCTATGCAACGAAGGAACATACAAAACATTACTAAGGGCAAGAGTCTTCCCTGAGGTAAGTTTTAGAAACACCTTGCCTTTTCCTGTGATAACAGCAGAGGAGGAGTTACCCATGTAGACGCATTCACCATCATCTACAGCTTCAAACTCGGCAAACAGCTCCTTATTAGCACAGAGATGCCTTGAAGCTCCAGTATCCAGAATCCAGTCACTAGCATTTGCCACCAGATTTGCTTCAACCACGACAGCTGCAATGATGTCATCTGTTTCAGCAAGATTAGCTTGGCCGGCAGGACCACTTTTTTTCTGGGGGCATTGATAAGCTTTGTGACCTGCTTGACCACATACAAAGCACACCAGATTAGTATTTGGTTTCTGAATTTTTGGAACGGCCTTGGTGTATTTTCCTTGACTTTGTTTGTATTTGTTCCCCTGTTCCTTACCTTCACCACCCTTAGTGTTTCCCTTGTTCCCCTTATTTCCCTTATTCTTATCTCCCTTAGAAGACCCACCGGCTTCAACGAGATTAGCTTTGACGGGATTCTGGGACAGACTAAGAGATTTATCTTTTAAACGATTGGCCTCCTCAGTTCTCATGTGGATAACTAGCTCTTGGAGTAACAAGTCTTTTTTTTGTGTTTCAGCTGATTTCTATAATCGCTCCAAGACCGGGGGAATTTTTCCAACAAAACATTAGCAAGGAAAACTTCATCTAACTTCATCCCTTCATTAACAACATCGCTACATAAATTTTCGTAAGCATGGACTTGATCCATAATTGGTTTATCGTCAACCATTTGAAAATTTAGCCATTGACCCACCACATATTTCTTTTTTCCAGCATCGTCAGCCCCATATTTTTTCTCCAATGACTCCCAAATAAATTTAGCTGACTTATGGACCATAAATAAGTCGAAAAGAGTATTAGTCATATGATTGAGTATATGACACCTAGCCGTTTTATTATCTTTGTCATATTTCTTGACTAACTCCTCGTTTCTATTTATGAAAGAAATCAGAGGTGGAGTGACCTCTGCAGGATTATTAATCGACATAGGGATAGGAGGGTCGTTAAACAAAACATGATCGACCTCTAATTGCTCAAAGAACATCAACAATTTTTGTGACCATCGTCTGTAATTGTTGCCATCAAGGGGCTCCAACTTTGACAGGTCAGGAATAGTTTTCGACACAATCGACATTGTTACGGAAAAACAATAGTTTTCAAATTGTTAGTACGAACGACGCAAACAATGAAGGAAAGGTGAAGAAAATAGATAAGGAGAAAGGCAGTAGGCAACAAAACCAATAGTCCACATAACCGAAACGGAGGCGGCAGGCAGCAACGCTGTAACTAAGACAGCAGGTGACCCGACAGGGGCAGGCAACAAATACCGAGGCTACAAGGCGGCAGAACAGTGAATCGAAAAACTGGGACCGAGTTTGGAGAAGTGACAGAACAGGGGACGGACACAGGTACCGAGACCGGAGAAGTGACGGGACAGAAATAAACGTGAGTTTGCTGTGTCGTGGCACCCGCCACTGACTTGAAAACAATTGCGGCTCGACCGTGGTGGTTATCGACTCGTACCGGTAGTTTTCCAAGGTTATCACAGCAGCTATCTGACTCGACCACTCGAGGCAGAGAACTTCGGAGCAGCACAAACTTAACCCAGAATATAGAGAATAATTGGAGAGGAGAGGAGAGAATGTTACCGTAATGTAGTATGTTTCTTGTGTGTTATCAGGCAGACACAAGGGCTCTATTTATACACAAAGTAGAGCAAAGGAGGAGCCAAAAACGTGATTAAGAGGGGCCTTAAATCTGTCATCAATGGCTGAGATATGCAATGAAGAGGGTGGATTATGTAACAGTCAAATGACTGTCTGTTCAAAGGGGATGAACCGGGACAACTTGAACCTAGACAGTCCAACACACAAAATAGCAAAAGCCCAAAACTGGCTTTACAAGCCTTTAAACCAACAATACAAATGAAGGTGGGCCAAGGACAAGTGTTACGGTCTATGTTGAAGATTCGAGGTACACGGTTCCAACGTCAAGTTACTCGTGCTGCACTCTATGTAGCAATATACCATATTTGTCACCAATGCAACAAGAGTCCACTGGAATGAGCTCTTAGACATCCTAAGCTGAGATTAAGAGTCAGATTTGTAGGCGGGTTGAGTACTTGATTAAGGTTAGTTTACCTACCAAAGATACAATTTGGTTTCTAAGTCTGCGAGATTGATGTAATTGTGACTGAATCCTGCGTTTTGTACAAAACATTTTCATTTATGATATTACTTACATTTCTGCAAAAATAAAAAGAAAGAAAAAGGAGTATAGGTAGTCCATATCCTTTCCACAAATGCATCAATCCCATCAGTAGTGATGTTAAGCCTGTAGAGTTTGTCTTTGGGGTTCATATTGTTCTTATGGTAGATCCAGGCAGTGATCCTTTGTTTAGGTAAGGTACATCTGGACCAGACCAGTCATGTCCAAGTAACAATGGTGCCTTTTTTCCATTGGCCAGTCATGCTCTTTAGAATCTGTGTAATTCTTACCCTGGTTAGTGGTTACCCCATTGCTGGTGTTGATAATCTATTGTTAGTGTATCAATTTCATCTATGTTTTGGTCATCTATTTGGATTTTCTTTTCAAATAGATGTAAAGACTATTTATCAAATCAAGTTACTCAAGAAACTTATATACATAGAGCACTCAGTTGAGTTCGTCTCAAATCTTTAAGATGATCGATTTTTTTGTCCAACATGCTTATACATTTGTTGAGTAATCTTCCATATTTATTTCAAATCATTAATTGTTTGTGTGATAGTTTAGTTGTGAATAATGAAATTAACGTGGCTATTTTAAAACTTATGTAGAAAAATAAGTCGTGACATATTGATATTTAGAAGGAAAATGAACTTGTGATTATAAATAAATATATGCTCAAGTGCAAGAAATAAATAGAGTATTGTTTCTTGTTCTAATATTTTTGGTATTTTGATATCTACCTTGTTTATTACATGGTTGAATGTAATCCGCTATAAATTCTAACATAATATAGTGTCAGAAACAGGGTAGAGTTGTATGGACATGACATAGGTCCACCCCGACACGGCCACGCGCGGGTTTGGGGAGGCGAATGAATCTCCATATGAAAACGGATCGAATGGAAATTTAAATCGAAGTGGAGTCGCCACCGAACTTTGTGGGAGTTCGGGCCCGTTCGAACCCACTCTAAGTGTAGACACCCGCATTTTGACTGCCAGGTGTCTATAGCAGTTTCCAAAAAACACCCGATGATGATCGGACGCTAACGTGTTTCTACGCGCTCGGATATGGGCTCAAATCCATTAGTCGTTGGTTTAAGCACTTACGGAGTACAAATCTCACAAAACTGACCTCAAAATCAGGCCCAGCGGACCGTTCCGAGTCAAACAAGACTAATTTGAGCCAAAACCGACACCGAAAATAAAACCGACTTTTAGCGATTGGGTCAACCCTGGTGAAAGTCGTTTACGAGACACATCAAAGCAGCCACTCAATTACAAAAAGTCCAACTCAAGAAGCAAAACCAACAGTCCACCTTCAAACGGGCCATCAGGTCAAGTCCGTCAGGGCACAAAACCCTAGACACCAAAGTACATGGGCAATGCCTATATAAACATCCCCATGCACAATCAATTTCACACTTTTTTACAACCCTGAAAAAACATCAAACTCAAACCTTAATTTCAACCCTAATCAAACCCTAAACCTAGCTTTGAGAATTCAAAACCCCAAACCACCACAACTTAGCCTACATACTCGATACTCCCGTGCAAGCCGCCACTACGAGTCCCGTCCGTGCGTAAGAAACTTGTAGGTTGAGGGTGCAAAAACCCCTTTTCTTCTCCCTTCTCGTCTTCCTCGCGTCTTTTCTCGTTATTGTCGTTTTTATTATTATTTTATTCGCGTCATAATACCGTTAATATCGTTAGTATCAAAAGACATTAAAATACTCGTAGATTTGTGTCGAGTGCGAAGGATGTCGGAATAAGGAAACCCGAATATACAAGTGTACTGCACACAGCGTTGTCAGTCGCTTATCCTGACACCCTAGCACTTGATTATTGAAACGAGTCAACTTCAATATTAATTTTTATTTCCGTTCGCGTAGATTTCGTTCAATCGCATATTTCGTCAAATACAAAATTATCGAACATCTTTTAATGAGGGTCGAAACCCGTTGATGCGGATCCGACATCAAACAATTCGCAAGAATTAATTATGATGTCGGGATGCGGAGGGAATCAAGGCGAGTTTTTTTAAGGTGTCGATCTATTAGATTCGATACCAATTCCATAATTGGATGTCGAATCTAATGATTTAGTCAAATAAATTAATTAACACGATTTTCGTTGATGCTTATATAGATGTCCTCTAATTCAATTGAATTAATTACGACATTAATAAACGCGGAGAAAATTTATATCGTGCTAGTTAATTTAAAACGACTTATATTATTTTCTTCAAGTTTTCGCTCTAGCATTTCATACCGATTCAATAATCGGATATGGGATATGACGAGCATCGATCAAAATTAAAATCGAGTATAAATTATTTCAAGTATTTAATATCGATCTCATAATCGAATATTGAATACGATGAATATCGAAAATATTAAGTCGAGTGCAAATTACGCAATATTTGTACGCGATTTAATAAAATCATCAATTTTCCGAAGAAAACAATTTCGCTCTTTTTTTTTTATTATTCTTCGAACATCATTTTTTTTAGACAAAACATTTTTTTAGATCTTGATATATTTTTTTGCTTGACCTCGGTCAACACGTGTTAATCCATCACGTGACCTACTATTCTTTTCAAAACCATGCATCATGCTACATTATTCGCAAACTGTTATTATCGTTATACCGTTACTAACAAGTTTGTTATTTTCTTGTCAATTTATTTTTGTTTATTTTATTGTACTAAAATGAACTCACATGCTAAATTTAACTTCGACGTTAGAATTAGTTGCATTAAATTGACATAGAAACCCTTTCAATTTCTCGCATGCTTAGGGAAAACAATGTTTGCATAACATTTTCCCGTTCAACTAACGCGCGTATTAGAAAGTCTTTCGATATCCTAGTTGAGGCCGCTAATGTGCGGGCGGGGTTGGGTGTCCTTTGTGGGCTTCCCAACACGTACCCTCACCCCTTACTCAGAACCTCGATTTCCGGATGCCCGAAACCGTTGACGCACGAGAGTCATTCAATACACAATATCCGATAATGTCGGTATTGGTATCAAATGCAAAGGGACGAGCCCAATAAACTCTGACATCGGAAATGGGCCGTATTTTGTATACGGACCACTACGGCATAGAGCGGGCTCGAATGGTTCCGAATAACCACAAAATTCGGTGGCGACTCCACATAGACCTAAATTTCAATTCGATCCGTTTCATATGGAGATTCATTCGCCTACCCAAACCCGCGCGTGGCTGCGTCGGGGTGGACCTATGTCATGTCCACAATTTGGCGACTCCGCTGGGGATTAACTGATGCGTGACTTACCATCGGCATCCTCAGGGTGAGACTCGAATAGAAATCGTTTGACTAGTACAATACGCGTCTTAGTTTTACGGTTCATGCATAACCCATATTTTCCCGGGCCGGTACTCGCGACCGACGTCCCACTATACCGTTGATGTACTCCAATATGGATATGTCAAAAGGTGTCCATAGTCGATTCGAGTGGGTTTCGCGGCATGTTCTAAGCTCAACTCGACTTAGAAAGTCCGTCCCGATCAACGTCTAGAATATGTACACTGGTATAGACCCTCTTTAGACCGACCGAGACTTAGTGTAGAGCATACATGGCGTCGTTATAATGCTTGTGTGACTACGTGCTATTTGGTTTCTGTGTCGTCTTCAAAAACCGTCAACTTTTTCAAAAATGCATCTTTTCAAAAATATTCAACTTTCAAAAACTCGGAAAGCTGCCGAAATTTAGGACTTATGATTTGACTCAAAACAAGCCTATTTTCTAGCCGGCATGCCGCCCATTTCAAAATTCGAACTTCCGATCCACCATTTGATTTTCGAATTTTCAAAAATTCAATTTCAATTTTCAAATCTTCGAGATGCCGTTTTCGATTTTCAAATCTTCGGGATCTTATCTTCAATTTTCAAATCGTTGGAAATTCCTTTTTTCCGACACTCAAATTTTAAATTTTCAAGATATCAAATTTCAAAACCAGGGACGTATACCGAATTTAGGACTTATGATTTTACTCAAAACATCCTATTTTTAGCCGGTATTCTGCCCATTTCAAAACTCGAAAATATTTTCGAACTTTCAAATTTGAGGCCCGATACACTTTCCGATTTTCTCGAAAAGTCGGGCCTTTCCCCGAGTTTTCTCGGGTTTTCCAAAATAATCCATTTTCAAAACCTTCCTCTTCTTAGGACTTCCCGTATTTAGCAGTGTCGGGTCGTATCTTAAGTCGTCGAAGTCTTTAGCGTCGAAAGTCCGCCGATCCTACATCGCGAGTTTCTTCCCCATCCCAGTCCACCTTATTAGACTAAGGCCCGGCCCACCTACGTAGTACATACCCCTACAAAGGAGGGCCCATCTACACAATCGAGTCCAAAGTCTGAGAAATATCTCACGTGGACCTTCCTTCGAACAGGACTCGGCCCACATAGTCGAATCCTAAGGAAGGCCCACCTTTCACAAGTCACCCGTCTAGGTGTCTTTTCTGAGTCAACCTTTTACAAGGCAAAGCCCTATGACAAAAGGTTTGTGGTCCTTACGTCTAAGGGTCACTCGTCCAACACTCGAGTATTAACAAAATCTTCAATCCCACTCGGGGGCTACCCTTTAGCAGGGCGATCAATCACGGTTGCCCTAAGGGTCATGTCTTACACGTGTCTCACGTACCCCACTTTCGAGTCACTTAAGATGCCACGCCATCTAAGTCCTTAGTCTCACATTGGGGGCTATTCTCCGACGGAGTGATTAATCACAGTCACTCCGAGAATCGTACCCTACACATTTGTCTTAGGGGAGTCTAACCCGAGTCACACCGGAGTCGTCTCTCCTCCCGCGCTATTTCCTATGCCTTGGTGAATTTGAGTTCCGAAGCAACTTTACTGATTACGCGGTATTCTTACAGACAGGCCACCGCAAACCAGACATCAAAAGATGCAAGGAAATTTGGACGAACTGAAGGCCGCGCTGGCCAAGATGGAAACTCAATTGACTACCATCCAGACTGACCAAGCGACCTTGGCCACCCGTCTAAGTGCCGAGGAGAAAGGGACTCCTCCTCATGGATCTGAGCCCACTGGGCCCATAGCTGAACTAGTCAGCGCTGTTCGCAGGCTCGAGGAACAAGTTCACCTGTCAATAAACAACTCGATCCACACTGAAATTGCTCGTTCCTATTCACCCCTGAATGATGAACTGCCCGACAACTTCGACCTTACTGGCATACCAATGCCTGAGGGTACCGAAGACCCGGTCCACCACATCCGGGCTTTCAAAGAATTTATGGCTGTCGAGGGGGTGAAGTCCACCATGTTCAGACACTTGTTCGCTTCTTCCCTCGAAAAGCACCCCAAAGCCTGGTACTACAGGCTCGATTCCAAGAAATACCCGACTTGGGATGACATGGCAACAGAGTTCGCTCGGAATTATGCTGATAATACCGAGATCCAGACTACAATGCGTACTCTGGAAGTGATGGCCCAAGAGCCCAAAGAAAGGTTCACTAAATATCTTCAAAGATGGAGGGCCGAAAGTGTAAAGTTGGTAGACAAGCCCAACGAGAAGACACTAGTGGAGGCGTTCATCAACAACCTCCTACCTTCTTACCGCGTCCATCTTAGGTATGCCGGCATTTCAAACTTTGCCGTGCTTACCAAAATGGGCATTAGGATTGAAGACGATCTTCGACATAAGGAAGATCTGAGTGAAGCTTCTACTGAAGGCTATACTGGACATCAACTCGAGTCCGTAGAAGCCGACGACTAATGACAACATCATCCGAGAGTCCGGATCTGATTTAAGTCCGAGTCTGAGTCCGAGTCTAGGATGTGCTATTCCCTCCAAAGTCAAAGTCAAAGTCAAAGTCAAAGTCAAAGTCAAAGTCAGAGTCAAGGTCAATTGTATTCTGTCCCCTTTTCAAAATTCAATAAAATCAAGCTTTCAATATTCTATTTCTCATATCTACTTTCCTTATGTGTTTCCGAGAACGTGATGAACACTGTCATACACTGTAAGCACACGCACGTGACTATTATAGGCACATCTATAATGACTGCAGGAAACCGAGCCCGTGTTTTCCTTTTACCTATTCCATGTCTGGTATAGAAAGCCACAAAACTACACTTAGAAGGAGCGGTATCGAATTTCTATGACAAATCTGGGTAGTCTCCTAGTTTGGGTTCAAGACGGGAGGCAAGCCCATTTCCCACAATAAACACCCATCCAATAAGATCAACCAACCCCTACCTTAAGTGTTAGTCTGACCAACAAAAATTCAAAAAACCCATGATCGGGGCTGAGAGGTCAACCAACATTCAAACAAACCAAAGACCGGGGCTGAGAGGTCAACCAAAAAAACATTCAAGATCCCATGACCGGGGCTAATAGGTCAACCAAAAAAAACATTCAAGAAACCCATGACCGGGGCTAAGAGGTCAACCAACAAAAATTCAAAAATCCCAAGACCGGGGCTAAGAGGTCAGCCAAAGAATATTCAAGAACCCATAACCGTAGTGAAAACGGTCAAATTCAAAATTATCAAAGCTCGTATCATCCAATAGGGGAGAAACAATCAAGCTGGTCAGCTAACACCACATCTAGCCTTCCCACATTACAACCCTCAAGACCTTCCCGGGGCCTAGGCTAGAGACAGCCCGGAATTTTGAGGATTCAAGCTCCATAAGATACCCCTAACCATTAGAGCCAGACATGGAAATCAGATCCCGCATTATTAAACCTACCCCGATCGAAGTCCGACTCATTTTTACTCGACTTCCCCATTTCCTACCACATTGCAAGACCTTACCCTCGAAGCCTTAGCTCCACAAAATCGAGCTCCAGATTTCGAATCATCAAGGCCACTTGCGACCTAGCACCACATTTCCAAAATCATCCAAACCAGTTACCAACCCCAAACACGGGAACCAAACTTGCGGTCGGGATAGAACATGCCCAAATAGTGCACACCACCTCTGGGGGCTATCCCGGAGAACGCTCACAGTCACAGGATTAATATCCTAATCATTCTAGCCCTTTGACCAAAACGTCATTGGGAATGCACCTAGCCTACACCATCGCTGTGGCTAGTTACACACAAAGTCCTATTAGACTAGGCACCATAATACATCTTCCGACACTGAACTACGGCTTGGTTTGATTTCACTACACGTGAATACGTAGGCAGCCTTTCAACAGAGGCACAACCACTCACGTTGACACACATTCAAAAAGCGCCATCATTCCGGTCACGACACCATCATGTTCTCAACAGCTAGCTTTGTCGTTCTAGGGGCTTCTCTTAGGCGGGAAACCTCCATCCGCTCACAAAATCAAAAAAAAAAAATTTAGCCTCCTTTCTACAGTGTGTCCTAGTACTCGGCTCAGTCGAAGACGAGAATCTGTCAGGACTCGAAGCAATACCCATTTTGGACTGTACCCTAAAATCAAAAATCCAGAAGGGCACCAGACTAAAACAGTCTCATTACAGACTACTGCAGTCCCCCTATAACAGATCATTCCCATGTTGCCACTCGCCTAGGCTACGGGATAGCGCAACTCAAGAGTCTTGTTAGGTGGCCCACCCCCTACTGAGTAACGGTCCTACCCCTCGAGAGTCCAGTCGTGTCTGTCCACTCGTCCGGTCACGTCTAGAGTCGAGTCTGTCGATAGGCCTCTCTCTTCAAATTCCACTTTGAAATTTGCAAAACTTAGCCATTTGAGAAAATCCTTTTCGACAAGGTCAAATTTCGGTCTATTTAAACTGCGAATTTCTTTCCTAAAATTCTTTAGGAATCAAATATTTCAAAATATCGAAATTTCAAAATTTCAAAAATCCAAACTTTCAAAAATTCAAAAATCATTTTTCCCCAGCGCGAGTCATTTTACTACCTACGTGTTGCATGCACTTTATGTGACTTATACAGGTACGACTCAAGCAGGACATACAACCCGCTAAATCTCCCCAGCGGAAGCCCAAGGCGGCATTTTCTCTCGAATCAACACGGGATGGGCCCATATACAGGCGCACTCGGGACTTATACGACAAGTCAAATTCCCCAGCAGATAGCCCGAGGCGGCATTTTCCCCGAAATAGTACGGGATGGG
The DNA here is from genome assembly GCA_958450325.1 of Agrostemma githago. Classification (NCBI taxonomy): domain Eukaryota; kingdom Viridiplantae; phylum Streptophyta; class Magnoliopsida; order Caryophyllales; family Caryophyllaceae; genus Agrostemma; species Agrostemma githago. The sequence goes on from OY288243.1 coordinate 56,952,510, forward strand.
CCTACACACAGGCACACCCAGAACTTATGCGACAAGTCCGATTCCCCACAGAGTTATCATCGTCAACTCAAGTATGACTTCTAGCTTATGGCTGGCGAGCCCTTCACGCGAGTCTAATGGACTATAAACGACCCGACCAGAAGTCCGCCAGGTTTCAATCCTCGATTGGCTTGGTGGCTACTCTGACTTTCGCCTTGTCCAAGCCTCAGTCAGAGTGGGGGCTCTGTAGACACCCGCATTTTGACTGCCAGGTGTCAATAGCAGTTTCCAAAAAACACCCGATGATGATCGGACGCTAACGTGTTTCTACGCGCTCGGATATGGGCTCAAATCCATTAGTCGTTGGCTTAAGCACTTACGGAGTACAAATCTCACAACTGACCTCAAAATCAGGCAAAACGGACCGTTCCGAGTCAAACAAGACTAATTTGGGCCAAAACCGACACTGGAAATAAAACCAACTTTTAGCGATTGGGTCAACCCTGGTCAAAGTCGTTTCCGAGACACATCAAAGAAGCCACTCAAATAAAAAAAGTCCAACTCAAGAAGCAAAACCAACAGTCCACCTTCAGACGGGCCATCAGGTCAAGTCCGTCAGGGCACAAAACCCTAGACACCAAAGTACATGGGCAATGCCTATATAAACATCCCCATGCACAATCAATTTCACACTTTTTTACAACCCTAAAAAAACATCAAACTCAAACCCTAATTTCAACCCTAATCAAACCCTAAACCTAGCTTTAGGAATTCAAAACCCCAAACCACCACAACTTAGCGTACATACTCGATACTCCCGTGCAAGCCGCCACTACGAGTCCCGTCCGAGCGTAAGAAACATGTAGGTTGAGGGTGCAAAAACCCCTTTTCATCTCCCTTCTCGTCTTCCTCGCGTCTTTTCTCGTTATTGTCGTTTTTTTTTATTATTTTATTCGCGTCATAATACCGTTAATATCATTAGTATCAAAAGACATTAAAATACTCGTAGATTTGTGTCGAGTGCGAAGGATGTCGGAATAAGGAAACCCGAATATACAAGTGTACTGCACACAGCGTTGCCGGTCGCTTATCCTGACACCCTAGAACTTGATTATTGAAACGAGTCAACTTCAATATTAATTTTTATTTCCGTTCGCGTAGATTTCGTTCAATCGCATATTTCGTCAAATACAAAATTATTGAGCATCTTTTAATAAGGGTCGAAACCCGTTGATGTGGATCCGACATAAAACAATTCGCAAGAATTAATTATGATGTCGGGATGCGGAGGGAATCAAGGCGAGTTTTTTTAAGGTGTCGATCTATTAGATTCGATACAAATTCCATAATTGGATGTCGAATCTAATGATTTAGTCAAATAAATTAATTAACACGATTTTCGTTGATGCTTATATAGATGTCCTCTAATTCAATTGAATTAATTACGACATTAATAAACGCGGAAAAAATTTATATCGTGCTAGTTAATTTAAAACGACTTATATTATTTTCTTCAAGTTTTCGCTCTAGCATTTCATACCGATTCAATAATCGGATATAGGATATGACGAGCATCGACCAAAATTAAAATCGAGTATAAATTATTTCCAGTATTTAATATCGATCTCATAATCGAATATTGAATACGACGAATATCGAAAATATTAAGTCGAGTGCAAATTACGCAATATTTGTACGCGATTTAATAAAATCATCAATTTTCCGAAGAAAACAATTTCGCTCTTTTTTTTTTATTATTATTCTTCGAACATCATTTTTTTTAGATCTCGATATATTTTTTTGCTTGACCTCGGTCAACACGTGTTAATCCATCACGTGACCTACTATTCTTTTCAAAACCATGCATCATGCTACATTATTCGCAAACTGTTATTATCGTTATACCGTTACTAACAAGTTTGTTATTTTCTTGTCAATTTATTTTTGTTTATTTTATTGTACTAAAATGAACTCACATGCTAAATTTAACTTCGACGTTAGAATTAGTTGCATTAAATTGACATAGAAACCCTTTCAATTTCTCGCATGCTTAGGGAAAACAATGTTTGCATAACATTTTCCTGTTCAACTAACGCGCGTATTAGAAAGTCTTTCGATATCCTAGTTGAGGCCGCTAATGTGCGGGCGGGGTTGGGTTTCCTTTGTGGGCTTCCCAACACGTACCCTCACCCCTTACTCAGAACCTCGATTTCCGGATGCCCGAAACCGTTGGCGCACGAGAGTCATTCAATACACAATATCCGATAATGTCGGTATTGGTATCAAATGCAAAGGGACGAGCCCAATAAACTCTGACATCGAAAATGGGCCGTATTTTGTATACGGACCACTACGGCATAGAGCGGGCTCGAATGGTTCCGAATAACCACAAAAATCGGTGGCGACTCCACATAGACCTAAATTTCAATTTGATCCGTTTCATATGGAGATTCATTCGCCTACCCAAACCCGCGCGTGGCCGCGTCGGGGTGGACCTATGTCATGTCCACACTATGTCATAGTGGGCCGTGTACAAAATACGGCCCATTTCCGATGTCAGAGTTTGTTGGGTTCGTCCCTTAGCATTTGATACCGATACCGTCACTACCGGTTATCGTGTATTGAATGACTCTCGTGCACCAACGGTTTCGGGCATCCGAAAACCGAGGTTCTGAGTAAGGGGTGAGGGTACGTGTTGGGAAGCCCACGAAGGACACCCAACCCCGCCCGCACATTGGCGGCCTCTATTAGGATATCGAAAGACTCTCTAATACGCGCGTTAGTTAAATGGTGAAAAAATGCTATGCGAATAGTATTTTCCCTAAGCATGTGAAAGAATTGAATAGGTTTCTATGTCGATTTAATGCAACTAAAATCTTAACTTCGAAGTTGTATTTTAGCATGCGGGTTCATTTTAGTACGATAAAATAAACAACCAAAATTGACAAAAGAAACAACAAACGGTTAGTAACGGTATAACGATATTAACGGTTTGTGCAAATATTGAATTGTGTAGAATGATGCAAATGAGTTAATGCATGGTTTTTGAAAAGATGTTTTTACGTGATGGATTAACACGTATTGACATAAGTCATAAAAGACACTATCGAGACTAAAAGAGGATGCAAGACTCACGGTATTGTCGTGATAAGGGGCCACTCGACCGAGTCATTGCGAGACTCGACCGAGTGGTCCCTCGAAAGGGGGTTCTGTCTCTGATTTTGGACCCTACTCGGCCGAGTTACTGACGGACTCGACCGAGTACGTTGCCACTCGATCGAGTCATTGCGAGACTCGACCGAGTGGAGGTCAATCAGACCCTTCTGTCTCAGTTTTTGTGATGTCACTCGATCGAGTGGCGTAGGCACTCGATCGAGTGGCACCTGTATGAACCAGGTTCGTTTGCAATTTTGTTGTCGATTTCGAAATTGCTTTTGATTTTTGCTAAATTGATGACTTTGTTGAATCGGGCATAAATATTGATTAATTTGTACTCGACTCGTGTGTATGATACTCGTCGTATCCAACATGCGATTACTGAATCGACATCGGGTATTAGAGCGAGATAAAGAGAAGTTGCTATAAGTCGTTTAAAGTTAACTACCGCGATATGAATAGATTTTATCCGCGTTTAATAATGTCGTGATTCCAGCGAATCGTATGACTATTATTTTAGCATCAACGAAAAAATCGCGTTAGTTAATTAAACTGACTAGATCGTTAGATTCGACATCCAATTACGGAATTGGTATCGAATCCAACGGATCGACACTTTACTTGAATTAGAGGACTTGATTCCCTCGGCTTTTCCGACATCGAAATAAATCCCTAGAGATTGTGATGTCGGATCCGCGTCAACGAGTTTCGACCCTTATTAAAATAGAATGCTTGTTTTGGAAAATCGATGTGAATATGCGATGCAAACGAAAATAAACGAATTATTGTTTAGGTTGACTCGTTTCAATAATCGAGCGATCGGGGTGATGGGATAAGCGACCGGCAACGCTGTGTGCAGTACACTTGTATATTCGGGTTTTCTTATCCCACCATCACTTACACTCGACACAAATTCACGAGTATTTTAATGTTTTGTAATACTAGCGATATTAGCGATATTAGGACGCGATAATAACGATAAAGAAAATAAGAAAAAAAACGACCCTTATGACGATGAATATGCGAAGAAGACGGGAAAGGAGAAGAAAAGGGGTTTTTGCACCCTCAACCTACATGTTTCTTATGCTCGGACGGGACTTGTAGTGACGGATTGCACGGGGTTTCGAATATGTAAATTGAGTTGTGGTGGTAGGGATTCGATTCCTAAAGCTAGGTTTAGGGTTTGCAAGGTTGTTGAAGGGTGTGTTGATTAGGGTAGAATTAGGGTAGAATTAGGTCAAAAAAAGTTGTTGTGATTGATGTTGCATGGGGTGTTTATATAGGCATGGCCTAGGACCCCGGTTAGGGTTACTCGACCGAGTAAGTGGCTGACTCGGTCGAGTGGCCCAGCGCGTCAGCCGTCGGGCTTAGGTAAGGGCCTACTCGATCGAGTGGGCTGGGCACTCGATCAAGTGGCCCAGCTGGATCGCATGGGTCTGGTGTTTTGGACCGTAACTTTGGATATTTGATGGGTTTTGTGCTTGAATTGGACTTTTGATGTTTGAATGGCTGCTTTGTATGTCTCGAAACGACTTTGACCGGGGTTGACCCAATCGCTAAAAGTCGGTTTTATTTCCGGTGTGGGTTTTGACCCAAATTAGTCTTGTTTGGCTGGAAACGACCCACTGGGCCTGAATTTGAGGTCAGTTTTATGAGGTTTGTACTGCGTAAGTGCATTAGCCAGCAACTAATGGTTTTGAGCCCATATCCGAGCGCGTAGAAACACGTTAGCGTCCGATCATCATCGGGTGTTTTTTGGAAACTACCATAGACACCTGGCAGTCAAAATGCGGGTGTCTACAGAGCCCCCACTCTGACTGAGGCTTGGACAAGGCGAAAGTCAGAGTAGCCACCAGGCCAATCGAGGATAGAAACCTGGCGGACTTCCGGTCGGGTCGTTTATAGTTCATTAGACTCGCGTGAAGGGCTCGCCAGCCGTAACCTAAAAGTCATACCTGAGCTGATGACGATAACTCCGTAGGGAATTGGACTTGTTGCATAAGTCCTGGATGCGCCCGTATGTAAGCTCATCTCGTGTTATTCCGGGGAAATGCCACCTAGGGCCTTCCGCTGGGGAGATATGGTGGGCTGTATGTTCCTGTTTAAGTCGTACCTGTATAAGTCACATAAAATTTGCGTGCAACACTTAGGTAGTAAAATGACTCGCGCTGGGGAAAAAATGTTTTTTGAATTTTTGAAAATTTTGAAATTGGCCATTTTTGAAATTTTGACTCCTAAAGAAATTAGGAAAGTTCGGGATGAATATTTTGTGCTAGTATCAGGACTAGGCTTGTGGGTTGATTCCGTTTAGGATTAGGAAACTTTTGTGATATGGAAAGAGGGTTTATATTTTAATGCTATAAATACCCCTTCTATGCATTAATTTTTTCTCACAATTCCTCCCTTCTTAAAAGAAAGTCTCTTTTTCCTTTCAAGAAAATAGTCATGGGAATCGACAGGTTGACTGTGATGCTGCAGGAATGGTCCCGACACTTTAGGGACGGGGATAGAGTGGCTTTGAATCAGACGGATATTAGTCAACTGTACACATTCCGTCAGATGCAGGTTGATCGATATTTCCTGGATGCATGTTTGGCATATTGGGATGACATATATCATGTCTTCGCCTTTCCTCGGGGCGAAGTCTGCCCTTTACCTGAGGAGATTGCAGCTATAGGAGGATGGAATCCGATACTTCGTCTCGTCGTCCCGTACTTGATTTATGACCCAAGGAGGAAGCTTCGAGAATTTCTAGGGCTTTATCACAACGAGGTATCCCGTATGATGGAGGGTGATAATATTTCTCTGATCGACTTGGCTGAGAAATTTATGAATCCTCTCGATGTCCGGGTCAGACCGGCTTACAGCCGTAGGGCTTTTTCTTTCTGCATGCTCCATCTTTATGCTTTCGAAGGTCACATGGATTTGCTATCATGCATGGGAAACACCCGTCTTTTGACCGTAGTGGACTTGATGGAGACTGAACACAGCCCGGCTTGGCTGATCACGGGTGAAATCATCCAAGGATTGGATAATCGCAAGAGGGATTCGTCGGTCCGTCTCACTGGAAGTACCCGTTTGCAGCAAGTATGTTACTTTGCATTTTATTTTTCCCAATTTCTTGATTTTTTGATTTTTTTTGCGACTTTTGCTACAGCAGTGGACATTTGATCGAGTCACCCTGGCACTCGATCGAGTGCCTTCGTAAAAGCTTCCTGATCTGCCCTCAGAGGTACCACTCGATCGAGTGTCCCAGGCACTCGACTGAGTGCCCTTAGGCGGACGCCTATTTCACCTCGGAAACTCATGTTTTTGTTTCTTTTTTTTTCAGATTTGGCTATATGAGAGGCTATCACTGATAGATCCTCCTCTTGATGTGAGCAACTACCGTCACAACCAAGTGATGAGGAGGAGGCGGGCCATTGACTTTTCTCGTCAGATTACGCAGAAGTACTGGGACGAGGTGTTGTCTTTTCACAGCAGCCCGTTAATTCGATGGGTAGTACCATGGTGGCCCATCTATCTTTGGACTGGCCTGGACCCGAGGGACAGAGCCCGCTATCAGGTAATCCTATCTTTCAGGCAGACGGTTCACCTCTACCCGGATCGCATACTAAGGCAGTATGGATGGACTCAGCGAATCCCAGAAGTTGAAGCAGTTGTGAATGACCCTACCCAACTGACCGATGTAATGTGCGACAATTGGATGCAAAGATGGTATACCCGGCACACTTGGCCCGTCACCAAATCTCGTCACTCGACTTGGGTTTCAAGCTCTTACATGAAGTGGACTAAAGCGGGTGATGCTAAAGCCCGAGCTGCTTTGAAGGTTGATGAGGCTTTTGACCTGCTGCGAAGGGAGAAAGCTAAGGATAACGGGGGATTCTTTGACGAAGGTGACACCCCGGCTACTATGGTCCGATTAATGTCAGGCCAAAAGAAGAAGACCAAGACTCAAGCTGGACGATCCGGTGCTAAAGGTGCTTGGGGGGAAGTGAGCCCTCAGATTGACCTGGAAAGGAGACTAGGCACAAAATTACCCGTGCAGGACCGACTTGGCCCACGAGATAGGTTACCCGAGCACGTACGGGCTCAACTTGGGCCAAAGACCGTGGTAGAAGACCCGCCGTCCAAGAAACGGGTACGAGCTAAGGAGGTTCCCCTCGTGATTCGGGAACGTTCTTCCCCGCCTCAGCGTCCTCGGGCTCCACGCGACCCAAAGAACAAAGGATAGGGCAAGATGCCCAGATATTAGTCTCCTTGTTCTTATTATTTGAGCATTATTATTATTTTCTTGGTGTGATTTTTTGTGTATGCCGTTTTGGTGTTTTTTTTTCTTTTTTTGTAATTCCCGAGTTTGTCGGCTTTTAATAAAGGACATATTAATGAATACCGTTCCCGTCTTTTCGTTTATTGCAGTGGTTGTACCCTTTTGAGGGGTTGCCTCCGTATCCACAATTAGCGGAATCAAACCAAACGTAGTTCAAAATCGATTTTTTTTGCAATTTTTCGAAATACATCAAGATCATTAATTCGAGATGTGCAACAGTAGAATAGTTAGTTCTAACTTATTGACTTGTCTATAATTTTTGAAAATTTATAAAAAAGATAAATTTTTATAAACTTTTTTGCAAATGACATTGAGATGGGGTTTTAAGGGTAGTAGCGCTTCAGCTGGTCCAAGTTGGTTGGGTTGACGAATTCGTTCCCGTCCAGGTCTGTCAGCATCACCGCTCCTCTTGATAGGACCTTCTTGACTAAGTATGGCCCAGCCCAATTGGGTTTGAATTTACCCCTTGGGTCAACCGGTAGTAAGGCACGAACCGATTTTAGGACCAGATCCCCTTCTTTGATGTTTCTGGGCCTAACTCTTTTGTTGAAAGCCCGTTGGATCCTCTTTTGATATATCTGAATATTGTTGAGGGCCCGTGATCGCCGTTCGTCTAAAAGGACTAGCGAATCGTATCGGGCTTGGACCCAATCTGCCTCAGGTACTTGGCTTTCAAGTAAATTCCTGAGGGATGGCACTTCTAGCTCAACCGGCTGGACTGCTTCCATTCCATATGTCAAATAATATGGAGTTGCCCCGGTTGCGGTGCGGATTGAGGTTCGATATCCCCATAGGGCAAGGGTATTTTGTCGGGCCAGTCCCGGTAATTCTCAGCCATCTTTTTAAGTATGGTGACAATTGTTTTATTGGCCGCTTCTACCGCTCCATTTGTTTGGGGTCGGTAAGGTGAGGATGTATGCCTTTGAATCTTGTACTTTGCTAGAAACGTAGCGGTTTCGGCTTGAAAGTGGGTCCCATGATCACTGATAAACTCGTGTGGAATCCCGTATCGGCATATGATCTTATTCTGGATAAACTTGGCCACGTGCTTGGCGTTCAAGACATGGTATGACTCGGCTTCGACCCATTTGGTGAAGTAGTCGATGGCCACCAAAATGAAGCAATGTGTGGACATGACATAGGTCCACCCCGACGCGGCCACGCGCGGGTTTGGGTAGGCGAATGAATCTCCATATGAGAATAGATCAAATTGAAATTTAGGTCTATGTGGAGTCGCCACCGAATTTTGTGGTTATTCGGAACCATTCGAGCCCACTCTATGTCGTAGTGGTCCGTATACAAAATACGGCCCATTTCCGATGTCAGAGTTTATCGGGCTCGTCCCTTTGCATTTGATACCAATACCGAAATTATTGGATATTGTGTATTGAATGACTCTCGTGCGCCAACAGTTTCGGGCATCCGGAAACCGAGGTTCTGAGTAAGGGGTGAGGGTACGTGTTGGGAAGCCCACAAAGGACACCCAACCCCGCCCGCACATTAGCGGCCTCTACTAAGAATTCGAATGACTTTCCAATACGCACGTTAGTTGAACGGGAAAATGATATGCAAAGATTATTTTCCCTAAACATGTGAATGGAATTGAAACGGGTTTCTAAGTCGATTTAATGCAATTAATTCTAACGTCAAAGTTGAATTTTAGCATGCGGGTTCATTTTAGTGCGATAAAATAAACAACCAAAAATTGACAAGAGAAACAATAAACGCGTTAGTAACGATATAACGGTTTATGAAATATTGAATGATATAGAATGATGCAAATGAGTTAATGCATGATTTGAAAAGATAGTAATACGCGTGATTGATTAGGCACGTGTTGACCTAAGTCGTAAAATACTATCGAATTTAGAAAGAAGAAGAATGTTCGACTCACGGTTTTGGACGTGTTGAGGCCATTCGATCGAGTGGTCGATGGACTCGATCGAGTGAACCTCTAAAAAAATGTTTCTGTTTTGCGTTTCAGACCATACTCGGCCGAGTTATTGGCCAACTCGGTCGAGTACATGGCCACTCGACCGAGTCACTGTGAGACTCGACCGAGTGGGGATCGTAGTAAGCATTCTGATCCGATTTTGGGGTGCCACTCGACCGAGTGGGCTAGGCACTCGGTCGAGTGCCCCCTGTATGAATTATAATTCGTTCGCAATTTTGTATTGATTTAGAAATTGCTTTTGATTTTTGATAATTCGACGGTTTTACCGAATTGAGCATAAGTATTGTATGACTTATGCTCGATTCGGGTTTTTTATAAATCATCAATTTGATTGAACCGAATATAAATATTATTGAATTTATACCCGATTCTAAATTTAAATACTCGTTATATCCCGTATTCGATTATTGAATCGATACGAGATACTAGAGCGAAAAATAAAGAAGATTGATTTAAGTCGTTTTAAGTCAATCAAAACGATATGAATTTCTCTCCGCGTTTGTAGCATCATAATTACAACGTGACATCTACGTTAGCATCAACGAGAAATCGAATTAATTGAATTAAAAATTGACTAGATTGTTAGATTCGACATCCAACTATGAAATTGGTATCGGATCTAACGAATCGACACTTTGCTTAAATTAGAGGACTTGATTCCCTCGGCTTCTCCGACATCGAAATAAATCCCTAAGGATTGTGATGTCGGACCCACGTCAACGGGTTTCGACCCTTATTAAAAATACGCATCTTGAAAAAGGTTTTAAAATTGATGAATGCAAGATTAAAGATGATGCCAACAAAAATAATAACGAATTATTGTTTAAGTTAACTTATCTCAATAATCAAATAGTAGGGATACTGGAATAAGCGATCGTCAACGTTGTGTGCAGTACACTTGTATATTCGTGTTTTCTTATTCTGATATCCCTCTTATTCGACACAAATCGATAAGTATTTTAATGTTTTGTACTAGTTATTATCGATATTATGATGCAATGAATAAAATAAAAAAACGAAAATAAGGACGCAAAAAAAAGGAGAAGGACGACGAGAAGAGAAGGAGAAGAGAAAGGGTTTTGACACCCTCAACCTACATGTTCTTGTCTCGGACCGGACTCGTAATCGTGGCTTTAACACAAGAGCTTCGAGGTGTTATGAAGGTTGAGTTATGGTGGCTCGGGTTTTGATTCCTAGTGCTAGGGCTAGGGTTTGATTATAGAATTGCTTAGTGTAGAATTAGGGTTGAGTTTTAGGGTTGCAAGGGTGCTAAAGTTAGGGTTTGAAAAAAGTGTAAAAAGATGTGAAAGATGTGTGCATGGGGTTGCTTATATAGGCAATGCTAGGGCACCCGGTTTAGGGTTACTCGACCGAGTAGGTGGCTAACTCGGTCGAGTGGCCCGTTACGCCTGCAGCTGGGCTCGAAACAGGCCCACTCGATCGAGTGGCCCAAATGGGTTGTGCGGATCCATTGACTTGGACCTTGACTTTTGATGCTTGATGGGTTTTGTGTTTGACTTGGACCTTTGATGATGTGAGGGGCTGTTTTGTTTGTCTCGGAAACGACTTTGACCGGGGTTGACCTAATCGCAAAAAGTCGGTTTTAATTCTGGTGTCGGTTTCGGCCCAAATTAGCCTTATTTGATTGGAAACGGCCCACTGGACCTGGATTTGAGGTTGATTTTCTGATATTTGTACTCTGTAAGTGTGCTAGCCACCAATTAATGGATTTGAGCCCGTATCCGAGCGCATAGAAGCAAGTTAGCGTCCGATCATCATCGGGTGTTTTTTGGGAAACTACCATAGACACCTGGCAGTCAAAATGTGGGTGTCTACAGAGCCCCCACTCTAACTGAGGCTTGGACAAGGCGAGAGTCAGAGTAGCTACCAAGTCAATTAAGACCTGGTAGACTTCCGTTCGGGTCGTTTATAGTCCATTAGACTTGCGTGAAGGGCTCGCCAGCCATAAGCTAGAAACCATACCTGGGCTGATGATAATACTCCGTGGGGCATTTGGACTTGTCGCGTAAGTCCTAGGTGTGCCTGTGTGTAGACCCATCCCGTAAAAATGCCACCGTTGGCCTCCGCTGGGGAGATATAGTGGGTTGTCCGTCCCTGCTTGAGTCGTACCTGTATAAGTCACATAAAATGAATGCAACACGTAGGTAGCAAAATGACTCGCGTTGGGGAAAATGATTTTTGACAACTTGAATTTTCTAATCTTGAAAATTTGAGATTTTTGAATTTTGGAAACTTTGAGATTTTTTACTCCTAACAAAGATTAGGAAAGTTCGGGATGGAGATTTCCGTGCTAGCATCGAGACTAGGCTTGCGGTTTGATTCCAATTAGGATTAGGAAATTTTCCTAAACAGTTTGCAAGGCTAATGCTATATATAGCCCTCTCTTGCTCTTGATTTCTCCATAATTCTCATCACAAATCAATCCCTTCTTTAAAGAAAGTCTCTTTATTTCCCTTAAGGCAAAAAGAAGATCTCTTTATTTTCTTAAGGAATTTAGCCATGGGAATCGATAGATTGACCGTTATGCTGCAGGAGTGGTCCCGTCGCTTTAGGGACACGGATAGGGTGGCTTTGAATCAAACGGGTATAACTCAGCTGTACCCATTCCGTCAGATGGTGGTTAATCGTTATTTCCTGGATGCATGCTTGGCTTACTGGGATGACATATATAATGTATTTGCTTTTCCCCAGGGCGAAGTTTGCCCTTTACCTGAGGAGATTGCAGCTATATGAGGATGGAACCCGGTACTTTGTCCAGCCGTCCCGTACTCGATCTATGACCCGAGGAGGAAGCTTCGAGAATTTCTAGGGCTTTCTCACCACGAGGTATCCCGCATGATGGAAGGTGATAAAATTTCTCTGATCGACTTGGCTGAGAAATTTATGAATTCTCTTGATGTTCGGGTCAGACCGGCTTACAGCCGTAGGGCTTTTTCTTTCTGCATGCTCCACGTATATGCTTTCGAGGGTCACATGGATTTGTTATCCTGCATGGGAAACACCCGTCTTCTGACCGTAGTAGATTTGATGGAGACTGAACACAGCCCGGCTTGGCTGATCACGGGCGAGATTATCCAAGGATTGGACAGCCGCAAGAGGGACTCATCAATTCGTCTTACGAGAAGCACCCGATTGCTGCAAGTATGTTACTTTGCAATTTATTTTTTGATTTTTTTTATTTTTTTCTTTGCGGATGGTTTACTGCAGCGGGCACTCGATCGAGTCACCCTGGCACTCGACCGAGTGCCCTCGTAAAAAGCCCCATGTTTGTGTTCAGGAGTACCACTCGATCGAATGTCCTAGGCACTCGATCGAGTGGCCTTGGGCGGACGCCTATTTCTCCTCGGAAACTCATGTTTTTGTTTCCTTTTCGCAGATTTGGCTATATGAGAGGCTATCAGTGATAGATCCTCCTCTTGATGCGAGCAACTATCGTCATAACCAGGTGATGATGAGGAGGCGGGCCATTGACTTTTCTCGTCAGATTACGCAAAAGTATTGGGACGAGGTTTTGTTTTTCCATGGTGGCCCGTTAATTCGATGGGTAGTTCCGTGGTGGCCCATCTACCTTTGGAGTGGCTTGGACCCGAGGGATAGAGCCCGCTATCAGGTGATCCTATCTTTCAGGCAGACGGTTCATCTCTACCCAGATCGCATACTAAGGCAGTATGGATGGACCCAGCGAATCCCTGAAGTTGAAGCAGTTGTGAGTGATCCTACCCAAATGACTGATGTAATGTGTGATACCTGGATGCAAAGATGGTACACACGGCATACTTGGCCCATTGTCAAATCTCGCCACTCGATCTGGGTTTCAGACTCTTACACGAAGTGGACCAAAGCAGGGGATGCTAAAGCCCGAGCTGCTCTGAAGGTTGATGAAGCTTTCGACCTGCTGCGAAGGGAGCAAGCTAAGGACAACAGGGGCTTTTTTGATGAGGGAGATACTCCTGCTACCCTAGTCCGTCTCATGTCAGGAGAGAAGAAGACCAAGACTCAAGCTGGAGGGTCTAGCGCTAAAGGTGCTTGGGGGAAGGTGAGCCCCCAGACTGACTTGGGAAGGAGACTAGGCCCAAAGCTACCCGTGCAGGACCGACTTGGCCCACGGGATGGACTACCCGAGCAAGTACGTGCTCGACTTGGACCGAAGACCATTATGGAGGACCCGTCGTCAAAGAAACGGGTTCGAGCTAAAGAGGTTCCCCTCGTAATTAGGGAACGCTCGCCTCCACCTCGGCGACCTCGGGCTCCGCGCGACCCGAAGGACAAGGGAAAGGGGAAGATGCCCGGATATTAGTCTCCTTATTTTATTATTTGAATATTACTATTATTATTTTTTGTGGTGTGATTTTTTTTTTGTGTATGCCGTGTCCGGCATTTTTTTTTTCTTTTTTTTCTTTTTTTTGTAATCGAGATAAAAAGACATATTTTTGAACACCGTTCCATTCTTTCGTTTATTGCAGTGGTTGTACCCTTTTGAGGGGTTGCCTACGTATCCACAAATAGCGGAATCAAACCAAACGTAGTTCAAAATTGATTTGATTGATTTTTGCAATTTTCGAAATACATCAAGATTATTAATTTGAGATGTGTGACGGTAGAATAATTAATTCTAACTTATTGACTTGTCTATAATTTTTGAAAATTTATAAAAAGACGAATTTTTATAAATTTTTGCAAATGACATTGAGATGGGGTTCATGGGTAGTAGCGCTTCAGCTGGTCCAAGTTGGTTGGGTTGACAAATTCGTTCCCGTCCAAGTCTGTCAGCATCACCGCTCCTCTTGATAGGACCTTCTTGACTAAGTATGGGCGTTCATATGCGGACCGTTTTCACCGTCGTGCACTTCGGCCATAACCTTTTCGGCTTGTATTTTGTCGATACATAGGAGAAGAGCCCCCTGTGCCGTCTTTTTGTATAATTGCCCGTCGTCCGTGCGAACAAATTGGGTTGCCAATCTCCGCAGGGCCTTCTTGGCCCGGTTTTCAGTTCCCGGGGGATATTCTCCCGTTGCCAAGTAAGTTAGGACTGACTGATACCAGGGTTCTGGGTCAGCTAGCTCGATGTCCTGGATGGCGTGTACATACGCCGGCTCGGACCGTCTTTCGACACAGATTTGCATGCTGGTCAGGTGATCCGGGATGTTCAGTAGAGATGCTAATTTGGAAAGTGCATCTGCAAATTGATTTTCTTCCCGGGGCAGATAAATGTATTCTATCTTTTGGAATTGTTTCTCTAGAACCCTTACCCGTGCTTGGTAAGCCACGAGATTGGCGTTCCGAGTTTTCCATTTTTGGAGAGCCTGATTGATGACCAATGATGAATCACCGTGGACTCGGAGGTTTGTTACCCCTAAATCAGCGGCGGCTTGCAACCCGTGAATGCATGCTTCGTATTCGGTTGCGTTATTGGTCACGTCAAAGTCCAATTTGATGGATAAGGGGGTGTGTTCCCCTCGTGGTGAAATTAGCAGAATCCCGACCCCGAATCCTCGAAAGTTGGATGCTCCATCAAAATACAAATCCCATGTCTCGGTGTCAGTATGGAATATGTCTTCATCAGGAAAGGACCAAGTATTGGTGTGTCCGTCTTCGGATATTGGGCTATCGGCGAGGAACTCGGCTACTACCCGTCCCTTGATGGCTTTTAATGGTACAAATTTGAGGTCGAACTCGGATAACATTAAAGTCCATCTGGACATCCTGCCGTTGAGGATGGGCTTCTCGAACAGGTATTTGATGGGATCCATTTTGGATAACACATGTACCTCGTGACTAAGCATGTAGTGTCTGAGCTTTTTAGTGGCCCAAACCAGAGCTAGGCACGTTTTCTCGAGCATTGTGTACTTGCTTTCATATTCAAGGAACTTTTTACTGATGTAGTAAATAGCCTGTTCTTCTGAATCGACTGTCTGGGCCAGCATAGCCCCCATGGCTGTCTCGGTCGTTGTTAGGTATAACGACAAAGGCAAACCGGGTTGAGGTGGCATTAATACCGGCGGGGCAGACAGGATCTCCTTGATTTTATCGAAAGCCGCTTGACACTTGTCGTCCCACAGTACACGTTCCCCTATCTTCAGTTTCTTGAAAATGGGCTTACATACCATGGTTAATTTTGAAATGAACCGGCTGATGTATTGGACTTTCCCGAGAAACCCCCGTATTTCTTTTTCAGTCTTGGGAGGTTGCATCTCGGTGATGGCTTTGATTTTAGCTGGGTCGACCTCGATGCCGCGTTGGCTAACAATATGGCCCAGTAATTTGCCCGATGTTACCCCGAAGCTGCATTTTTGAGGATTTAGCCTCATGTTGTATTTGCGCAGTCGGGTGAAAAATTTTCTTAGGGCCGCGATGTGCCCACTCCGGTCCTTGGACTTAACGATCATATCGTCCACGTAGACCTCCACCTCTTTGTGCATCATGTCATGTAGTAAAGTAGTGGCGGTCCGTTGATAAGTGGCCCCGATGTTGATAAGCCCGAATGGCATAACGGTGTAACAATAAGTACCCCAAGGTGTAATGAAGGTGGTCTTACTCATATCCTCTTCTGTCATTTTAATCTGATTGTATCCGGCATACCCGTCCATGAACGATAGAAGGGCATGATCGGCCGTGTTATCCACCAGTATGTCAATGTGTGGTAACGGAAAATCGTCTTTTGGGCTGGCCTTGTTGAGGTCCCGGAAATCCACACATACCCGCACCTTGCCGTCCTTCTTGGGTACCGGCACGATGTTTGCAACCCAGTCTGGATATTCAGACACTTGTATAAAGCCCGCTTTGAATTGCTTATCGACCTCTTCTTTGACTTTGAGAGACCATTCGGGCCTCATCCTTCGGAGTTTCTGTTTTACCGGTTTGAACTCATCTTTGATGGGTATTCGGTGTTCCGCTATTTCCCGATCTATACCCGGCATGTCCATGTAGGACCATGCAAAAAAGTCCTTGAACTCTTGGAGGAGGTCTGTGAATTGTCTTCTCTCCTCTGGATCTAAGGATAGGCCCAACTTAAGCATCTGGGGTTCTAAAGTGGTTCCCACGTTGATGGACTCGGTTTCTTCGATTACCGGATCCCGGGACTCCCTTTGTTCGAGCTGCTCGATCAGATGCGAAGGCAGAGGTACCTGTTCGTCGGGTTTCTCAATGTCATTGCATATAAAAATTTTGAAATTGAGAAAATTTGGAAATAAGACAAGTCGTAAGCAGAACGGTTTTCGTTATTATTATTAATGGTAAATTTTGTGAAAAGCTCGAAAAGAGCGGCCATCTGATCGTTGGTCAGTGGCGGGAATAGGAGAGGTCTTGGGACAGGCCCCGAGACCTCAGTGGATAAGGGAAGAGGGGTTACAGACTCGACTCTAGCACCAGACCCTCTAGACTCAGACTCAGACTCCGACTCTGACTCTGACTCTGACTCGGTATCCGGCATGTCTCCCTTGCCGGTGGTTAGCTTGTAGGTCCGTCCTCGGCCATCAGTCCACTTGATGGTCTTCCTCTAGGCCCTTTTTCCTGTATCTGCACCAACTTCGGTGATCAGCCTGGTTGGGTCAAACCGATCTCTGCGGAGGATCAGATTGACCAAATCATCCTTTGGAGCGGGGACGGCTTTGTCTTCCCCAAATAGAAGCCCCAGCACGGGCTCGGAGTTATTTTCCCCTTCCCTGGACTCAACTTGAACAAGGGTGAATATATCATCAGGGATGAAATTGCATTCCCGAGCTGTTTTGGTCTTGGGATATGTGATAGTGGGTTGGTAGAGACCCACTTGTATAGCTCCGAAAACTGGAGTGACGAAGTAGTCAGTTAACTTCGGGCTATAAAGGCCTATGTAAGTACCCTCGAAAATGTCAATGGCCATGTGAATACTGGCCCGAACCACGTTTTCTGGGGTTATTGCATAACCCAATCCGAATTTTGATTCGCCATCATTTAAGACCTCAATGATCTTCCCAGCCGGAAGATATGGCCTTGAGGTAGCCCCCGGTAAGTAGCCTAGATTCTGTAGCATCGTGTCGATGCTAGTTGTGAAGTAGGGCCTAAAGAGATACTCTTCTTCGATCATGCCCGCGAAATCAAATTCCTGTGGGTTGGCCCGGCCCGTAGCGTTGCAGCTTGCCACGGTAATAGGAGTAGCCTCTAGTGTGATGACACCATCTTGAAGTGGCATCTTGACTTTTCGATGGAGAGTAGAGGATACGGCCTTGACCGCGTGGATCCAAGGCCTTCCTAACCTGAAACTCTAACTCTTTTTCGATTGCGCCCGTTATGATTTTCAGTTTAACGACCCCGGCAACTGGCTTTGGGCTTCCGTCGAAAGCCTGAATAGTTTGCGCCGTCGGGAGATAGTCGGCATCGGTGATGCCGAGGGCTTTAGCGGTCCTTAGGGGAAGGACATTTACAGCAGATCCATCGTCGATAAGGGTCATTGGGAGGTACTTCCCTCGGCAAATGACCGTGATGTAAAGGGCCAGATTATGATTGGGCCCGAATGATGGAAGATCAGACTCGGAGAAGGTGATAAGTGGGCCTTCTTCCTTGGACTTGCCCTTGATATAAGGCATAATAGTGGCTACCATTTCAGTGGGGGTAACCTGTGAGTCGACCTTGATTTCATCGAGAGCCTTAGTCAGTGCCTCTCGATGTGCTTGTGAGCTAACCAGTAGTTGCCATATGGTTAGGTCAGCTCGAACCCTCTTCATTTATTGGACCAAGGCCGTGTCGTTGCTTGGTTCTTCAAGGGTAGGTTTCATCCTGAGAGGTTCAGTGACGGATGTAGGAATAGAACGCCCAGCTGTGGCGAGGTGGTTGGTGGCTAAGGCTTTGGACTTAGCATTTCGGACCTCTTCAAGGGTGATGGGGACAGCTTCCCCTTTGGCTAAGTACACATCATCCTCGTCATCGAACCATATCCCGATAATTTGTGGGATATAGGGGGAGATAAGGTGAGAACAGTCAATTACCTCACCGGTGAATATTGCGTGGGCACTGAACGGGTTTTCTTTGTTGCTCGGCTTGTACCCGGGCAACGGGATCTTCCCGCTCTCAATCAGGTCCTGGATTAGATGCTTCAGTTTTCAGCACTTTTCAGTATCATGCCCATTACCACGATGATATTGGCAGTAGGCTTGGGCGTTATAACTTTTGGGCCTCTTCTCCACTGGAAGCTCGGGCAACGGGCCTATTGGTTGGATCAGACCCTTTGAAGATAGCATTTGTAAGGCATAAGTATAGGTAGTCCCTATATCTCTGAATACCCAATTTGGTGTATTCTTTTTGGATGAGGTGTCGAGCAGATTTACCTCGCCAAAGATGTTGCGAGTTGCAGCTGCAGGTGTGGGCTTGCTCGTGGATGAGCTTGCCCCTTGATAGCCCTTAGTAGAGGCCTTAGTCAGGCTCTCTAACCTTAAGTCGTCCTCGATCCTTGTACCTATTTCAGTTAGAGTAGCAAAATTAGGGATAACAGCATACCGGAGGTGGACCCGGTAGGACAGGAGGAGGTTCTTGACAAACGCCTCCACTAGCACTTTCTCGTTGGGCTTATCGACCAGCTTCACACTCTCGGCCCTCCATCTTTGTAGATATTTGGTGAAACCTTCTTTAGGCTCCTGGGCCATTACTTCTAGAGTACGCATTGTAGTCTGGATCTCGGTATTATCAGCGTAATTCCGAGCGAATTCGGTTGCCACGTCATCCCAAGTTTAATAATTCTTGGAATCAAGCCTGTAGTACAAGGCCTTAGGATGCTTCTCGAGGGAAGAAGGGAATAAGTGCGTAAACATGGTGGACTTCACCCCCTTTACCGCCATAAAGTCTTTGAAGGCCCGGATGTGATGGACCGGGTCTTCGGTACCCTCAAACATTGGAATTCCCGTAAGGTTGAGGTTAGCGGGTAGCTCGTCATTCAAAGGTGAATAGGAACGAGCAATCTCAGTGTGGATCGAGTTGTTCGTTGACAGGTGAACTTGTTCCTCGAGCCTGCGGACAGCGCTGACTAGTTCAGCTATGGGCCCAGTGGGCTCCGATCCAGGAGGAGGGGTTCCCTTCTCCATTGCGCCCACACGAGTTGCGAGTGCCGTTTGATCCTTCTGGATGGCAGTCAATTGGGCTTCGATCTTCTCTAGGGCATCCTTCAATGCGTCCATCTTGCGTTGATATCTGGTTTCGGGTGGCCTGTCTGTAAGAACACCGCATAATCAGAAACTAGCCCGAATCCCGGAATAGAAAGTACATCCCGAACAAGACTAAAAGGGAAATGACTCGAGAAAAGACACCTAGACGGGTGACTTGCGAAAAGTGGACCTTCCTTAGGATTCGGCGGGTGGGCCTAGTCCTGTTCGAAGGAAGGTTCACGTGAGACATCCCCAGACTTTTGACTCGATTGTGTAAACGGGCCATCCTTCGTAGAGGTTTGTCCTACGTAGGTGGGCCTTGCCTTAATCTAATAAGGCGGACTGGGATAGGGAAGAAACTTGTGATGTAAGATCGACAGTGTTTCGACGCTAAAGACCTTGATAACTTTAAGACACGACCCGACACTGCTAAATACGGGAAGTCCTAAGAAGAAGAAGGTTTTGAAAATGGATTGTTTTTTGAAGAGAGTCCGAGAGAACTCGGTGGAGGGCCGAATTTTCGAAAGAAAACGAAAAGAGTATTGGGCCACGGGTTTTGAAAGTTCGAAAGTAATTTCGAGTTTTGAATTGGGCAGCATACCGTCTAGAAAATAGGCTAATTTGAGTAAAATCATAAGTCCTAAATTCGGCATGCGACCCGGGTTTTGAAAATTGAATATCTTGAAAAAGATGTATTTTTGAAAAGTTGATGTTTTTTTGAAAACGACATGGAAACCAAGTAGCATGTAGTCAGGCAAGCATTATAACGACGCCATGTATGCTTTACACTAAGTCTCGGTCGGTCTAGAGGGTCTATACCAGTGTGCATAGTCTAGACGTTGATCGGGACGGACTCTCTAAGTCGAGTTGAACTTAGAACATGCCGCAAAACCCACTCGAATCGACTATGGACACCTTTTGACATATCCATGTTGGAGTATATCAACGGTATAGTGGGACGTCGGACACTAGTACCGGCCCGGGAAAATATGGGTTATGCATGAACCGTAAAACTAAAACGCGTATTGTACTAGACAAACGATTTCTATTCAAGTCTCATCCTGAGGATGCCTATGGTAAGTCACGCATCAGTTAATCTCTAGCGGAGTCGCCAAATTGTGGACATGACATAGGTCCACCCCAACGCGGCCACGCGTGGGTTTGGGGAGGCGAATGAATCTCCATATGAAAACGGATGGAATGGAAATTTAAATCGAAGTGGAGTCGCCACCGAACTTTGTGCGAGTTCGGGCCCGTTCGAACCCACTCTATGTCGTAGTGGGCCGTGTACAAAATACGGCCCATTTCCGATGTCAGAGTTTGTTGGGTTCGTCCCTTAGCATTTGATACCGATACCGTCACTACCGGTTATCGTGTATTGAATGACTCTAGTGCGCCAACGGTTTCGGGCATCCGGAAACCGAGGTTCTGAGTAAGGGGTGAGGGTACGTGTTGGGAAGCCCACGAAGGACACCCAACCCCGCCCGCACATTAGCGGCCTCTACTAGGATATCGAAAGACTCTCTAATACGCGCGTTAGTTAAATGGTGAAAAAATGCTATGCGAATAGTATTTTCCCTAAGCATGTGAAAGAATTGAATAGGTTTCTATGTCGATTTAATGCAACTAAAATCTTAACGTCGAAGTTGTATTTTAGCATGCGGGTTCATTTTAGTACGATAAAATAAACAACCAAAATTGACAAAAGAAACAACAAACGGTTAGTAACGGTATAACGATATTAACGGTTTGTGCAAATATTGAATTGTGTAGAATGATGCAAATGAGTTAATGCATGGTTTTGAAAAGATGTTTTTACGTGATGGATTAACACGTATTGACATAAGTCATAAAAGACACTACCGAGACTAAAAGAGGATGCAAGACTCACGGTATTGTCGTGATAAGGGGCCACTCGACCGAGTCATTGCGAGACTCGACCGAGTGGTCCCTCGAAAGGGGGTTCTGTCTCTGATTTTGGACCCTACTGGGCCGAGTTACTGACGGACTCGACCGAGTACGTTGCCACTCGATCGAGTCAATGCGAGACTCGACCGAGTGGAGGTCAATCAGACCCTTCTGTCTCAGTTTTTGTGATGTCACTCGATCGAGTGGCGTAGGCACTCGGTCGAGTGGCACCTGTACGAACCAGGTTCGTTTGCAATTTTGTTGTCGATTTCGAAATTGCTTTTGATTTTTGCTAAATTGATGACTTTGTTGAATCGGGCATAAATATTGATTAATTTGTGCTCGACTCGTGTGTATGATACTCGTCGTATCCAACATGCGATTACTGAATCGACATTGGGTATTAGAGCGAGATAAAGAGAAGTTGCTATAAGTCGTTTAAAGTTAACTACCGCGATATGAATAGATTTTCTCCGCGTTTAATAATGTCGTGATTCCAGCGAATCGTGTGACTATTATTTTAGCATCAACGAAAAAAATCACGTTAGTTAATTAAACTGACTAGATCGTTAGATTCGATATCCAATTACGGAACTGGTATCGAATCAAACGGATCGACACTTTGCTTGAATTACAGGACTTGATTCCCTCGGCTTTTCCGACATCAAAATAAATCCCTAGTGATTGTCATGTCGGATCCGCGTCAACGGGTTTCGACCCTTATTAAAATAGAATGCTTGTTTTGGAAAATCGATGTGAATATGCGATGCAAACGAAAATAAACGAATTATTGTTTAGGTTGACTCGTTTCAATAATCGAGCGATCGGGGTGATGGGATAAGCGACCGGCAACGCTGTGTGCAGTACACTTGTATATTCGGGTTTTCTTATCCCACCATCACTCACACTCGACACAAATTCACGAGTATTTTAATGTTTTGTAATACTAGCGATATTAGGACGCGATAATAACGATAAAGAAAATAAGAAAAAAAACGACCCTTATGACGATGAATACGCGAAGAAGACGGGAAAGGAGAAGAAAAGGGGTTTTTGCACCCTCAACCTACATGTTTCTTATGCTCGGACGGGACTCGTAGTGACGGATTGCACGGGAGTTCGAGTATGTAAATTGAGTTGTGGTGGTAGGGATTCGATTCCTAAAGCTAGGTTTAGGGTTTGCAAGGTTGTTGAAGGGTGTGTTGATTAGGGTAGAATTAGGTCAAAAAAAGTTGTTGTGATTGATGTTGCATGGAGTGTTTATATAGGCATGGCCTAGGACCCCGGTTAGGGTTACTCGACCGAGTAAGTGGCTGACTCGGTCGAGTGGCCCAGCGCGTCAGCCGTCGGGCTTGGGTAAGGGCCCACTCGATCGAGTGGGCTGGGCACTCGATCGAGTGGCCCAGCTGGATCGCATGGGTCCGATGTTTTGGACCGTGACTTTGGATATTTGATGGGTTTTGTGCTTGAATTGGACTTTTGATGTTTGAATGGCTGCTTTGTATGTCTCGGAACGACTTTGACCGGGGTTGACCCAATCACTAAAAGTCGGTTTTATTTCCGGTGTGGGTTTTGACCCAAATTAGTCTTGTTTGGCTGGAAACGACCCACTGGGCCTGAATTTGAGGTCAGTTTTGTGAGATTTGTTCTCCGTAAGTGCATTAGCCAGCAACTAATGGTTTTGAGCCCATATCCGAGCGCGTAGAAACACGTTAGCGTCCGATCATCATCGGGTGTTTTTTGGAAACTACCATAGACACCTGGCAGTCAAAATGCGGGTGTCTAAAAGTTGGAATTTAAAATACACTGATGTACTATACGTTATTAATATTAACGATGAGTTAATAGAAATGCCACTTTTTAAAAAAAAATGACTAAATTAAAAATCTACAAAAAGGATTTAAATTATCCATAAATAAACATAAGTAAATTAGAGTACGATTCATGCCACGTTAGCTCATACCCAAAACCCAACAACAAAAACATTTGTCCTATTATAAACATATCAGCCACAATCAGTGGAGAGTACGTAACTCGGTCGTTCTCTCAGCCATATTATATTATATGAAAAGCAATAGTAATAATATATTAAATTAATTGAAAACAGAATTATAATAAAATATGCGTTGTGATAAATCTTAAACCCGTAGCTGATAGCCTGATAGTCGTGTTTTATGACATATTAATTAGATTCTGTTCCGGTTATTGGAATCAATTAACCCGACGTGGAATTCGGGTTTGAATCGTTCGGTGTTGCTCTGAATGTTCACTGATCAATCTTGACACTCTCCTTCCTCCTACTCCTTCAGTCGGACCTTCCCGGCGGATTGGGCAGGCTCCCTGCACAGAGAACGCACAGGGCCTCGGAGGTTGTCCGAGGAAACCCTCTCCGATGCCTAAGTTAGTCCGTGAATGTCTTAAGAAACCCAGCTCTTGAGGAACTGGGCGGCAATTTTAGAGTAAGAGTTCTAGAGAGAGAAAATCCAACCCCTTTCTTGTGGGAAATGGAAGAGTATTTATACCTTCTCACAAGAGAGGGGAGTAGAAGGAGAATGGGTGGATAAGGAGGTGACAAGTAGCGTCTTCTTATCCACCCACTCTCAATTACCTTAGGCAAAATGACGAGAGGGCCCCTGGGGATCCCTGCTCTGCCTGCGGGGATCTCCCCAGGGGGTAGACGGGTTTTGAACTGTGAGAGTTGGGCTCCAGCAGGCTGCGTCACCCTGCTGGCCCGGCGGTCGGCTATTTTCCTTAGTAGTTCCTCCCACTTATATGTTCTTCATTTTGAGTGTTTGCCGGGTCGGTTTCTGGGCTTAATTGACAATCCTCTGGGAGCCTGCTTAGCAGGCCGCTAGTGTCAGGCTGCCGACCCCAATCAATTGGCCCTCGCAAGCTGGAGGGGAGTAAGGCTTCCCTCCGGCTGGCGACTTTTACTTGGAGGGAGATTGACTTATTTCCACTTTTGCTGCAGCATTTAATGCTTGGTACTTTCCCGAGGAATGAAGCTCAGTTTGTGTCAGGTATGCAAAGGGTTGAGGGGTTTCTTGCAATGATTACCCTTCTTTGCTCGGTGGATTTTTGGGAAACGTGAAGGCCTCGTGATTGGTGGTTTCCCCTTCCAGGGCGGTTGGGACACCATTTAATGCTGCGTTTCACTTGTATAAATTCCCGCTTTCCTTGCCATTTTTCTTTTAACTCGTCCTCAATCCTTCCACTTCTCTCTGTTGAATTATGGTTTGGATCAAAAAGTCCATTACCCGCCATGGGGTTCGTACTGTCACCTTTCTTTTTAGAGGATTTTGGAGACTCCGGTATGCTCGGGCGGCTTACCGGGCCATCTGCCGCAGCCGTCGTTCACGGCCACACCCTCGTCGGGGTGGTCGGAAAGCTTCTATCAGGTCGGGCAAGCGCCCCAAGAGATCTTTGCCTCCTGCTGCTTCCAGATTTAGGCGCTGTCCTCAGGGAGGTGGGTGCTTTGATCGGGGATGCCACGAATGTTTTCCGTGGCTGCACCCTGAACAATTTGACCCCGACTGCTCTGATGCGGATTCCTCCCTGGGGTCAGGCCCCTCTTCTTCTGTGAAGAGAACAGGTTGTCGTACTTGTGATGAATCCCAAGTTGTTCCCTATGGCAGGGATTGGGATGACAGCAGCCAAGACTCCGATGACAGTGAGGGTCTTGGCTGTTTGAGCGACAGGGATGAGAATGGACTCCCTGATGACCCTTTCAAGGACTCCCCAGACTGGGATTGGGGGTCGGACTTCGGGGGTCAAAGCAGCCCTGAAGACCATTCTCCAGGTTTAGATGATGATTAGGCCTGCTTAGCCGGGCATAGGTGCGTCGAGCCGGAAATTTAGGCTCTTTATGTATTTTCTTATGTATATTTTTTATTTGCCTGGCATGATATGTAACCTGCCCATTTTCCATCAAGGCTAATGAAAAAATCCGAGTGACTTGGCTATTCTCTTTGTTTTTTTTTTTTGAATGCGGGGATGACGTTGTCAGTCGACTATTCCCCTGACATTTTTCATTTTTCGAGGCCCTTCTTGGGAAGGAGTGAACAGTTTGTGTTCAGCGCGCGACACGTGGGAGGTTGTTGGGGGGGTCTTGTCAGAGAGGTAGCCTTTTAGGCTTCCTGGGCTTTATATAAGCCCTTCTCCTCCTCCATTCTTTCTTTTTACTCTTTTTGAAATTCATAACTCCCCTCATACTCCCAAACCGCCTTTGTTGCTGAAAATTTCGTGAGGAACAAGAAGTATCTTCTGTCACTTTTTCCGGCGACTATCGACATTCTAGGTTAGAAGCTTTTCTTTAAATCTTTCCCCTTCTTTCCCTTTCATTGGTATTTCCCTTCATAGCCAGTATGTCGCGAGTCCGCCCCCTTTCTTTTAATTCTTTGCTTGAGAGGACTGGGGATGGCGACGGTGATAGGCGTGACCTAGCCTCCTCTTCTGGGGTTGGCCCCAGGGGAGAGGATGACCATTACAGGGGGGAGGGTGCTGAATCACCCGAACCTGCTCCCTCTGATGTGGTTGATTCTGATGATGAGGCCCTGGAGGTGGATCCTTCCAGGATTGCCGGCCCCCTCATCCGTAGGGAGAGGGGGAAGACTTATTACTTGGATAAGAAGAAGTACTTGGTTCCCCTAAAGACCTACCCTGAGGCCAAGAACAGGGACTTGATTCTGGAAAGCAACGCCGCCGGGGCAATCGAACAGTTCTATAATTTTGGGGAATGATATACAGTCGTAGTCCCAGGGGAAAAGGACACGGTATGCTGTCCCCCGGAGGGTTGTGTGGTTGTCTACCACAAGGCTTTAGAATTCGGCCTGCGATTCCCTCTTCATCCCTTCCTGGAGGAGACCTTCAGGAGGATGAATGTTGCTATTGCTCAGCAGACTGCTTCAGCTATTAGGTCTTTGATAGCTTACACTTGGACCTGTCTTTTTCATGGCGAGGGGCCTTACATTAATGCCCTTCATTTCATGGTTGGTCTCCAAATGGTATCCTCCTCAGGAGGGGACGGCTCCCCTGGTTATTGGTCTCTGCAGAGACAAAAGAAATACGCCCTGGTCTGGCCGGCTTTGAGCAGCCTGAAGGACTGGAAAAATAATTTTTTGTACGTACATAGCGCGTCAGGGTGGAGGATTCCTAGGCATTTTAGGAACCATGTTCACACCCGTATGGAAACTCGCGAGGAATACCACCCAGGCGTCGGGGGGAAGGCCCTGGAGGTTAAGCTAAGTCCGAAGGAGGAGACTTTGATCAAAAAGTTTGAAATTGTCGCGGATAAACACGACGTTTTTGGCCCTGCTTTCTGGCTTCCTCACGCGGAGCTTATAGCGACAGACGAGTATTTGCTCCCCTTGGGCCTGATTCCCGGCCTTGAAGGTAGTTCTAGGGGGTTTTTACTGTCGCGATTTTTCAGAGACTTTATTTCTCTTTGTTTTTTAGCTGACTGCCCCTCCTTTTCTGCAGCTTCCACCTCTTGGTGCTGGACAAGGAAGCAGGTTAGGAGATTAGGCTTGAGCGGGGAACTTGTCGTTCTCTCAAAGCGCCCTTCCCTCCCTGCGAATTTCAGGAAAGGGAGCAAAGGCTTAATGAAGCTTGTGAAGGATTTCGCTGCTGGTCGAAGACTGCCTCTTCCCCCTCGACTGTCGTCATCAAAGCCGGCGACCCCTACTCCCAGTATTCATGAGGGGGAGGCTGAGGGCACCTCAGGGGCCACCCCTTCCCCTGGTCCGAAGCAGGGTGTTTCTTCAGCTGGGCCCCGAACTTCTCAGGGAGCGCGCCCTGTAAACTCTGAGGGGACCGGGGAGAGTGTCCCTTTGGAGCTGAGGAGAAAGAGGGATAGAGAGCCTTCTGGAGCTGATGTGGTGGATTTGGAGGCGGATGTTACTACCCCTGAAGCAAAGCGTCCTGCTCGCGAACTTCCGAGTACTGCTTTTCCAGAGGAAAACACGGAGTTCCACTATACTGCTGGTGATAGTGTGGACGTATCAGGTCTACTTTCTGACTCTGGCGTTGTCTTGGCTGATCGCCTCACAAAGTCTGCGACTTCAACTTCTCACCAGGTGCTTCAATATATCCAGCGCACCTCTAAGGTTTTGCTGGCGTCTGCCGAGCTGGCGGCTCTCAGCCGCCTGAGTGACGAAGAATTGACTGTCACACCAGGGGCTCCTCCTGACCGCCTGGCTATGATGGAGAGGGACATTACCTTGATAAACAACTTGAAGGATAAGCTGGCAAGGCTGGAGGGTGAGCTGGAGGAGGCAAAGAACCAGGCTGGTCAGTGGAAACTTCAGGGAGAGAGAGCTGTGAAGGAAGTAGCCAAGCTGGAGGCTGATCTGAAGGAGAGCCGTTTGTCAATGGAGCGGGCTACCCTCTCTCTGGCTGAGATGGGGCATCTGAAAGGAAAAGTAGCTGACTTGGAGGAGCAATTGCCCAGAGCTGACTCGGCCTTTGAACAGGCCAAGGGAGAGTGGAAGAAGGAGAAAGAGATCCTTGCAGAGGAGACCGAGGCTGCGGTGGATGCCAGCTTCGTGAGTGGTGTCAACTCTTCCCTGGAGTTGGTGATGGAGGTGATTGGGGAAATGTTCCCCGCTTTTGATGAAGAAGCCTTCCGGAGTCTCTACTCTGCTAAGAATGAGGCACGGGCGGCCAGACCACCTGAGGCAGCTGCCGGCCCCAGCCAGGATGCTCCATGATGCTTTTTCTTGTAATAGTCTTATTTTCTGCGCTGAGCCTTTGTCATGGCCAGCTGTCTGTAATATTTGCTCTCTTGGATCTTTGCCTTAGTTACTTTGTAAAAACTTTTCCACCCTTCATGGGTCTTTTATGGAATACTTTTCCTGGTTTGTTTTTTTTTTTTATACAAGGTTGGGGGAGCTGCCCCCAGTCCTTGTCAGTTGTTTGTAGCCTGGCCTGTCCTGGCCTCTGCTCGGAGTCCAGGGGGCCTGCCCCCTGCCTGCCCAGGGGTAGGCAGGGAGGGCTTTTTGCGTTTTTTATACAAGGTTGGGGGAATTGCCCCCAGTCCTTGTTAGTTGCGCGTAGCCTGGCCTGTCCCTGGCCCCTGCTCGGGGTCCAGGGGTCCTGCCCCCTGCCTGCCCAGGGGTAGGCAGGGAGGGCTTTTTGCATTTTTTATACAAGGTTGGGGGAATTTCCCCCAGTCCTTGTCAGTTGTGCGTAGCCTGGCCTGTCCCTGGCCCCTGCTCGGAGTCCAGAGGGCCTGCCCCCTGCCTGCCCAGAGGTAGGCAGGGAGGGCTTTTGCGTTTTTTATACAAGGTTGGGGGAATTGCCCCCAGTCCTTGTTAGTTGTGCGTAGCCTGGCCGGTCCCTGGCCCTGCTCGGGGTCCAGGGGGCCTGCCCCCTGCCTGCCCAGGGGTAGGCAGGGAGGGCTTTTTGCGTTTTTTATACAAGGTTAGGGGAATTGCCCCTTGTCCTTGTTAGTTGTGCGTAGCCTGGTCGGTCCCTGGCCCCTGCTCGGGGTCCAGGGGGCCTGCCCCCTGCCTGCCCAGGTGTAGGCATGGAGGGCTCTTTGCGTTTTTTATACAAGGTTGGGGGAATTGCCCCCAGTCCTTGTTAGTTGTGCGTAGCCTGGCCTGTCCCTGGCCCCTGCTCGGAGTCCAGGGGGCCTGCCCCCTGCCTGCCCAGGGGTAGGCAGGGAGGGCTTTTGCGTTTTTTATACAAGGTTGGGGAATTGCCCCCAGTCCTTGTTAGTTTGGCGCGTGAGGCTCGCTCTCCTTTCCTTGTTTAAATTTTTGTTGGGGGGTCCATTTTTCTTGGTTCTGGCAACAGGGGGGCCTCCCCCTATTGCCCCCTGCTCGTTTGTGTGTGTGAGCACAAGCTTGTACAGACAACGAGTATGATTTCTTTTATAGAAAAAATATAAGATTGGTCGGAGCCGTCGACATTTCTTTTTTGATCGTTCTCCGCCAGTACCTTTTCCTATAGACGTGATTCTCTTAAGACTTAGTTACACATAGTACTTTTTTAGGGTGTCGGTATTCCAGTGTGTGTTCAGCTCTTGGCCAGTCAGGTTGGCGATTTTGTATATTCCTGTTCCCAAGATCTGGGTTACTTGATATGGGCCTTCCCAGTTAGCGCTCAGTTTGCCATGTTCCCTAGACTTTCCAACAGCCTGTGTTTTCCTTAATACCAGGTCTCCTACCTGGAATCTTCTCTCATGCACCCTCTTGTTGTATGCCTTCCTCATCCTTTGCTGGTAGGCTGCTATGTTGGTGCAGGCTTCCTCCCTGACTTCCTGGACCAGGTCAAGAGCTTCGGCCATTGCTTCGTGATTGTCAGCCTGGTTGTATTGCTGAGATCGCAGGGTAGGAACTCGCACTTCGATGGGTAGCAAAGCCTCTGCTCCATATACCAGACCAAATGGTGTCTGACCTGTTGACTCTTTTCGGGTGGTCCTTATTGACCAGAGGATACTCGGCAGCTCATCTGCCCATCTTCCTTTGAGGTCATCTACCATTTTTCTGAGTCCATTCAAGATCTGTTTGTTTGCGGCCTCAGCCTGTCCATTGGTCTGAGGGTGGCAGACGGCGGAATAGGCGACGGCTATCCCATGCCCCTCTAGCCAGGTTCTTAGGGGGTCATTATCAAATTGCCTCCCATGATCAAATACTAATGTTTTTGGGAGGCCAATTCTTGTTATAATGTTCCTCCAAATGACCTTCCTGACCGCCGGCTCGGTGATGTTTGGGACTGCTTCAGCTTCAACCCACTTTGTGAAGTAGTCTATCCCTACAATCAGAAATTTTTGGCCCCCTGTAGCCGTGGTAAATGGACCCAGTATGTCCATTCTCCATTGGGCGAAAGGAATGGGAGATAGAATCGGCCTGAGTTCTTGGGCTGGGACATGGATTGATGGAGCGAAGAGTTGGCATTTTCTGCATTTTTGGGTTAGGCTCCTGGCATCGGCTAGCATGGTAAGCCAGTAGTAGCCTGCCCTTAGAGCTTTGTGGGCCAATGACCTTCCTCCGATGTGATGTCCGCAGATCCCTGAGTGGATGTCCTCTAGAACTTCTGCGGCCTGGTCTGCCCCTAGGCATCTGAGCAGGGGGTAAGTGAAAGATTTCTTGTAGAGCTCCTCGTCAATGATTATGAACCAGGCTGCTTTGGCCTGAATTTTCCTCTTCTGTACCGGATCAGGTGGTAGGATGCCGTATCTTTTGAACTAAATGAGGGGGGTCATCCAGTTTTCCTGTCTCTCCTCAATGGTGCTGACTGCCTGAAAGGGAGTGGTGGACTTCTCATGCATAACATCAACCCAAACTGACCTCCTTATGTCTTGTAAGCTGGAGCTGGCCAGCTTTGACAGAGCGTCAGCCCGATTATTCTGTGATCGGGGTATTTGCCTGATTTCATAGGACTTCAGGCCCGATAATTCCTGTTTTACTTTTTCAAGGTAGGTGGTCATGGTCTGATCTCTAGCCTCATATTCTCCATTAATTTGATTAGCAATGAGCTGGGAGTCCGTTGCTAGTACGACCCGCTCTGCCCCTGCTGCCTTGGCCAGATTTATCCCTGCGAGTACGACCTCATACTCCGCCTCGTTGTTCGATGCGAGGAAAGTGAATCTGAGCGCATGCTCAAAATCCACTCCCTCAAGGCTGGTCAGTACAACGCCTGCCCCTGCACCATTGGTTGTTGAGGATCCGTCAGTGTGCACGATCCATTCTCCGGCGGGGGGCTCTTCTTCCCCTGAATGGGAACATTCAGCCAGGAAGTCAGCCAAGGCTTGTGCCTTGATGGTTGTCCTTGGTTGGTATGATATCCCCTGCCCGCTTAACTCGACCGCCCATTTCAGCAGCCTTCCTGATTTCTCAAACTTTTCCAACACTTTTTCCAGCGGCTGGTCGGTGAGGACCACAACGGGATGTGCGTCAAAGTTGGGTCTGAGTTTTCTGGCTGCGATGATGACTGCATAGGCGGCCTTTTCTATCAAAAGATATTTTCTTTCGGCTGTCCCCAGGGCGTGACTCACAAAGTAGATGGGTTGCTGTGAGTTTGCTTCCTCCCTTAGGATGACTGCACTTACTGTCGTGTTGGTGACAGCAATGTATAGGTACAGTTTTTCTCCGGCTACTGGTCTTGCCAAGGTAGGGAGTTTCTTCAGGTGCTCCTTCAATTGTTCGAAGGCTTTCTTTTGTTCATCCTCCCATTTGAATTGCTTGTTGCCCTTTAATACTTTGAAGAACGGGGTGGACTTGTCTGTCGACCTGGCGATAAATCGGGCCAGGGCGGCCATCCTGCCTGTAAGCCGCTGAATGTCCCTGATGGTTTTAGGCTCCGGGAGATCTAGGACCGCCTGAACTTTTTCGGGATTGGCGTCTATCCCCCTGGAGCTGACTAAGAATCCCAGGAATTTTCCGGACCGGACCCCGAATGTGCACTTCTTCGGATTCAGCTTCATCTTGTATGACCGCAGGGAGGAGAATGTTTCCTGAAGGTCTGTTAGATGCTCCTTGTCCCCCTTGCTATTGACAATCGCATGATCGACATAGGCTTCCAAATTTCTCCCTTTTTGATTTTCAAAGACTTTGTCCACCAACCGCTGATAGGTGGCGCCTGCATTCTTCAGGCCTAATGGCATCATCTTATACATGTAAGTGCCATGGCTGGTTATGAAGGCGCACCTCACCCTGTCTGGCTGCCAGAGGTACACTTGATGGTACCCTGAGAATGCATCCAGAAAACTTAGCGTGGTGTATCCACTAGTGGCATCCACCAGTTGATTTATCCTGGGCAGAGGGTAGCAGTCCTTTGGGCAGGCTTTGTTAAGATTTGTAAAGTCTACGCACATTCTCCATGCACCTGACGACTTTTTTACCATCACAACGTTTGCCAACCATTCAGGGTAGTCACAGACTTCGATGAAATTTGCCTTTAGGAGTTTGTCTATTTCTTCTTTTATCGCCGCGTCTTTTTCTACGGACATGTTTCTTTTCTTCTGCTTCACAGGGCGAGCCTCCGGATTAATGTTCAGCTTGTGAACAATAAAAGCCGGGTCGACCCCTGGCATCTCATCTGTAGAGTAAGCAAATACGTCCCTGTTTTCTCTCAGGACTGCAATTAACTCCCTTTGGTAGGACTCCTCCAGGTCGGCCCCTATGAGGACCTGCCTTCCTGGTTCTAAGTCCACCAGCATGCTTTCCCCTTCAGGCTCTAAGTGGGCTGATTCTTGCTGGGCAACCGGGATTTCGCCCTCCCTGCTGGGAGAGCTCTCGGCTTTTCGCTTTCCTTTCCTTTCTGTCTCATGGGCTTGCAGGGCCACGGAGTAACAGTGTCTGGCCGACTCCTGATCCCCATGGACCTTCCCCTCCATGCCAAAGTCTGTCACATAGGCTATGGTGAGGGCCCTGATTGACACAGCAGCTTCTATTTCATCTAGGGTGGCTCGCCCTATCAGGGCGTTGTACGCAGACTTGGCATCCACCACAACAAATGATGCCCTGATATTTCTGGCCGAGGCCCCCTCCCCGAATGTTACTGGCAGGTCGATAACTCCCATGGGTAGCACACCTGCCCCACTGAACCCATACAAAGATCTAGGGGCCGGCTTCAGATGTCTTTTTTCTAGATTCATTTTCTCAAAAGCGTCTTTGTACAAGAGGTTTATATAGGCGTCAGTGTCCACCATGCATCTCTTGACAATGTGATTGCTAATTTCAAGAGTTAAGACCAGAGGGTCACTATGCGGGTACACGACTCTCCCTGCATCTTCAGGGGTGATGCTTAGGGTAGTGCCTCTTGGACTTCCTGCCCTCTCAGCGTAGCAAATTTGGTTCCGCAATTCGCGGATCTGCCTTTTCTGGCCTCGTCTTCTGGTCCGCCCCTCTGCATCTCCTGACACTACATGGATGATCATGCGATTTTGGGCTGAGCCTTCAGGTTTGTCCGCCGCCTCCTTTTGGGGTTTGTTCCTTGCTGCATAGTTACTCAGCCAGCCGTTTCTTATAAGTTTCTCTATTTCATCTTTTAAGTGTCGGCATTCCTCCGTGGTATGGCCTATGCAATCGTGGAACATGCAGAATTTTTTGGGATCCCCCTTTGGGCTGCGCGGCTTGTTTGGACGAGTCCATTTTGCTGTTTCTTTTTCCAACTCGAAGATTTCTGCTCTCGGCCTATTGAGGGCCGTGTAGCTGTCAAATCTTGGCTGGTATGTTGTGCGTTCTTTCTTGGGGATGTCCCCCTCTTCTCTCTGTTTGCCTGGTTCGTTTCTGCCGCGTCCACCCTGCGGTCCCCCTTGCGGCTTTGTCTGGCCTGCAGGGGTGTCCGGCAGGCTGTGAAACTCTTCCTGCAGAATAAACCCTTCAGCGATTTTTCTGGCTTTGGCCAAAGTTTCTGGCTGGGCCCTGATCATCTGATTCTTCATTTCCCCTGGGAGCAGGGAGATTGTCAGGGCGTAAGCAGCGGTGGAATCATCGATCCCTCTGACTTGCTGATAGGACAAGTCAAACCTCTTCAGGTACTCCCTGACGCTTTTGCCCTTCTTCTGTTTCAGGGTCATGAGATCGAAACGAGTGAGGCGTCTCCTTTTGTTCCCTGCATATTGCTCAAGGAAGGCCTCGGCTAACTCTATAAAGAAGCTGATCGATCCCTGGCGAAGGTCCCTGAACCATCCTTGTGCAAGTCCTACCAGGGTGGTTGGGAAGATTTTACACCAGATTGCGTCATCCACGTCATACATGCCCATGTGACTCTCAAATGCCGCCAGATGATCCTCTGGGTCTGTGGTCTCGTCGAACTTGACGGTAGGCATTTTGATTTTTGGGATGGGGAATTCTTGTACATCAGGATGAAGAGGGGTTTTTGTAGGCCTGCCTACCACTCGTGACCTGCTTTCCCCAGACTGGTTACCATGGATATCCCATTGTCTAGGGATCGGTTTCCTTGTACTGGGGGAGCGGTGCCTCGGTGGCGGCCTGCTCGCTGCTTCGTCCTCTACCTCAGGGGAGATTTGTTTGGGTCTCTTCCTCTGAGACTGGCAGAGGTTGTCATCCTGGTGGTATCTGGATTCAAGCGGCTGCCCCCGGTTAAGCCTAGACTGCAGGCTTTGGGACAACCCTGGGGCTGGCTGTCCCTTGGCTGCCGGCGTTAACCTGGAGAAGACTCCGCCCTGCTTTTCTCCCAGGCGCTTGGATGCAGGTTTCTTGTGCCTCATCCGCTCCCGC
This sequence comes from Agrostemma githago, assembly GCA_958450325.1. Classification (NCBI taxonomy): domain Eukaryota; kingdom Viridiplantae; phylum Streptophyta; class Magnoliopsida; order Caryophyllales; family Caryophyllaceae; genus Agrostemma; species Agrostemma githago. Next base: position 56,987,157 of record OY288243.1, read on the forward strand.
AATCCCTGGGATAGACCTCTCTGCTCTCCAGACGCGGATTCTGTTGTGTGAATGGAGAACGCCTGTTGTTGGGCAGGTGGCTCTAGGCTGCCTATTGTGATACGCTTCTGCACCTGCGCGTATATTTGAGTTGTCCTTCTTGCTTTCCTCTGGGTGTTTCTGGCGACGGTTCGCTTCGTGCCCCCAGCTCCATCCCTGTTCATTGAGGGTGGCTGCCTGGGGGTCGTTGCGACCCTGCCTACCAGGTCCTCAGGAGTGAACTCCTGGTTTAGCATTGCAGAGAAGAAGGCAGCTGTCTGTACCATATGAACTGGGGTCAGGTTCAGAGTGTGCCCTGGGTGTGCCCCCAACTCTGGTGCTACAGCAGCATTTGGCATGCCCAGGAGGCTGGTTCCTCCCATCCCCAGGGTCGTGGTGGGAGGAGCCCTCTCTGGCTGCGGCATGCCGTATAGGGGGGTCACCGGTGGGACCGTTGGACCTACCCCTACACTGGTGTCAACGATTTCCGGCATGATTACTTTGATTGGTTTAGTTTTTGTAATTGGGAATGGTTGATTTTTGTGGGTAATTCGTGGATACAACCAGATCTTCCCCACAGACGGCGCCAAATTGTTCCGGTTATTGGAATCAATTAACCCGACGTGGAATTCGGGTTTGAATCGTTCGGTGTTGCTTTGAATGTTCACTGATCAATCTTGACACTCTCCTTCCTCCTACTCCTTCAGTCGGACCTTCCCGGCGGATTGGGCAGGCTCCCTGCACAGAGAACGCACAGGGCCTCGGAGGTTGTCCGAGGAAACCCTCTCTGATGCCTAAGTTAGTCCGTGAATGCCTTAAGAAACCCAGCTCGTGAGGAACTGGGCGGCAATTTTAGAGTAAGAGTTCTAGAGAGAGAAAATCCAACCTCTTTCTTGTGGGAAATGGAAGAGTATTTATACCTTCCCACAAGAGAGGGGAGTAGAAGCAGAATGGGTGGATAAGGAGGTGACAAGTGGTGTCTTCTTATCCACCCACTCTCAATTACCTTAGGCAAAATGACGAGAGGGCCCCTGGGGATCCCTGCTCTGCCTGCGGGGATCTCCCCAGGGGGTAGACGGGTTTTGAGCTGTGAGAGCTGGGCTCCAGCAGGCTGCGTCACCCTGCTGGCCCGGCGGTCGGCTATTTTCCTTAGTAGTTCCTCCCACTTATATGTTCTTCATTTTGACTGTTTGTCGGGTCTGTTTCTGGGCTTAATTGACAATCCTCTGGGAGCCTGCTTAGCAGGCCGCTAGTGTCAGGCTGCCGACCCCAATCAGATTCATTTTATCAATTTTTGGATTATTATTATTATTGTTATAAAATGGATAATTTTATTGATGGATCAAATGGTAGTTTAAAAAAAATTGGTGGGCAGCCAAGATGCAATCCGGGCCCCCACCCCATTAGTTATAGCAAAGTTAAGCCGAGTAAAAATAAAAGGAGCAGCACATGGTCCAACATCCTGAGCCATTGAAATTTTTCAAATTCATCTAACTAAGCCAATAGCATCCGCCTCCAGCTCTCCTAGCAAAGAAAAGAGAAAGGAAAGAACCCATAACCAAGCCATGCACACAGACCCCGATACTTAGCGCACTTGCGCCAACGCTCCACAGCACTTATTATTATTATTGTTATTATTATCATTATTATTATCATCATTATCATTATCATTATTATTATATTATCCATTTCAATATGAATTCATGTTATCTTCCCGGTGTCTTCTTAACTCGTAATTATGAGTAATTGGATCCGGGATTTCATTTATGTTATATTTGGAATGAGCTTCCGATTTCCAAAACATTCATGAGGTTGCTGCCTCTTTGTTGTTTTTGGTGCAATATGATGTTTCAGCACTCTAGGCATGTGTTTTACTGAATGAAAATACAAGACAAACTGAAGAGTACGTGGTGCATTTCAGTTTGTACACATGCCTGTTGAGGTATGAGACTTTTTTAAATAAATCTAGAATATTCTAGAGATATTCTAAATATTCCAGAATAGTGTAGAGTCGTCTAGATAAGTCTAGCTTATACTAGATTATTCTAGTAAATTCTAGAAGGTTCCAAAATATTAATGTATGTACTAATATGGCCTAGTAAAGTTGAGTTAGGTGTTGTTCTTTTGGACTGAAGTAAGTTGAACTAAACTGAACTGAAATGAGCAGAACTAAACTGAAGTGGGCTGAAGTACTGAGATAAAATAAGGTTTCTAGGGCTGAACTGAACTGAAGTGAATTGAACTAAACTGAGCTGAGTAGAAAAGAAATTGAAAAAAAAAAACAGGGCCTTAATGGTGGTCGAAGATGGAGATGCGCGTGGTAGTGCAGATCTTGTGGCTCGAAGTGGCGCTGGGTGGTGAGTGTTAGACCTAGCCCAATTTAAAATATTTTTAAATAATTAATGTTTTGATGATACCAAGTTGTTATAACAATGAATATGCATATGTGTGTGATCGTTTGCTAAGTATGTAGCTATCATCGAAAGAATGATGTCAAGAGCCTTGTCAAAGCAAGATCGAGTGTTGAACGAGGGATGGAATCTAAAGAGTGGAAAGAAGACTCAAGAGAAGATTGAAGATCAAAGATCGAAGATTGAAGAGAAGAGAAGAGAAGACTAGATAGAGTATAGTTTAGTTTTGTTAACGATTAATAAACAAAGAATCGTTATAGTAACAATATGATAATATTGTTAGTATAATGACAATGCAACAAAATTTTCTCTTTCGAAAATGTTCAATCTTATCTTTCTATATTTAGATATGATTAAAACATGATTAGAAAATATTACGGATTATTATATAAAGGTGTCATGAAATTATTATTTATTGATATGGGTAAATCTCTTAAGCTAGTTGAGATATGACTTACTAGAATATTAAAAAATAAATATATTCCAAGCACATATATAATTATATAATTGATATTTTTCATCTAATTATTTCTAAAGTAGAGAGAAAGATTTTGGAGTCTCCTAGACCCTAATACCCTATGGGTGTCGTGTGACACGCCTATGATGAGCATTGATGTGGTTTGGTGGTATACTACCACTTAATCAAGAAATAAAATATTTTGAATGATTTTATCTTATTCTACCAGATACTCCCTCCGTTTTTTACGAAATTAATTTTATCTTACCAAGAACAACTTTTCTCTCAACTTTTCAAACCACGATTATGGATCAATCGTGAGAACTAATTCAATTAGGGATGAAGTAATCACCGTTTTTCTTAAATGACTTGTTTGGTTACGGTAATTACTTTTTCTAATTAATATTTAATTCAAGTTGAAGGATTAAATTAGGGTTTTGTTCCTTTTTTTTCCAATTATTGTTTAATAGAAATTGGTGGAGTAAATTAGGGGGGTCGGTCATTAGCCCTAATTCAATTAATGATGAATTAATCGCCGTTTTTCCTAAATTACTTGTTTGGTTACATTAATTACTTTTTCAAATCAAAATTTAATTGAAATTGAAAGATTAAATAAGAGTTTAGTAGTACTTTTTTTCTAACTATTGTTTAATTGAAATTGTTGGAGTAAATTAGGGTTTAGGGAATAAATGGAGGGTGGTCGGGGTGGTCACGGTGGTGGTCAAGGTGGTGGTGGTGGTGGCCGGCTGGTTGGGTTATTGGATTCGATTAGGTTGAATTTCTATTAAATTTGGATTTTTGTTTTTCAAACGAAACAGTAAACTAAGATCGAAATTAGATGTGAAATAAGAAGGGTAATATCGTCTCATCACGTTAGGATTGAATAAAACCTCGTTAGGAAAAACACTACCCAATTTTTATGCTACTTCTCGTTTCAATTAAATACTTCTCACAAATCTTAAAAAATGGGAAAAAACGTAAAAAAAACACGGAGAAACTAATATTTAAGAAAATATTTTCCTATTCTACTACATCTACACGTAATGTTGTAGTATCATTAAGAAATTAGTAGTTGATTTTTATCGTACTTCCTAATGTAGATTAAGATATTTTGGGAAAACATTTTCCAAATCTACTGCTACTTCCACACGTGTGATTTACCTTCATTAGGCAACTAATAGTTGATTTATATCCTACTTTCTAATATGGAAGAAAATTATTAGATAAAATATTTTTTTAATCTTATAAGGATAGTATTACATCAAAGATATTATTCTAGTATTCAAATCTATCTTAATTCTTTTACAAGATTACAAACCTATTTTATTTCTTATCTTTTGAAATAAAATATTTGAAACACATTTTTTACTAAAATCTTATTCACACGAAATAGGCAATAATCTTGGATCAAATTTTGATTTCGGAATATTCCGGAAGGGCCTAGAATTTCATGTGACTAGGAAGATGCGTTAGGGTTTCGACATAACTCTAATTCTCATTTCCTATAAATAGTGGTTGATTTCTCTCACAATTAATCATCCAACTATTTCATCGGAGAATTCTTTCTAGTATTAATAAAGGTTTTTTGTGTCAAAGTTTATAAGTTTTATATTTTGAAAAAGCTTTTTGTTTAACAAATTTTTAATGAAAGAATTGAGCTTAAAGCATTTTTCCTAAAATCCTTCCGTTGAAAAATTGTTTGCTAATCTGAGTCAATTGGAGCATGTAGTTGCTTATTTACGAGTGTAAATTAAGTAACAAAATCAAGCGCTTAACAGCCTCAAAATTAGTGGATCATTCGAGTAATAGTTTGATCGTGGGTCAATTAATTTTTAAGTCGGAGTTTGATTTTCAACCAATTAATCGAGTGATAGTGGACGTAGATATCGAGGTGTGATATCGAACCACTTCAAAAAGTCTCGTGTCCCTTTACATCTCTGTTATTTATTTATTGTTCGATTTTAATTGAGAGTTTAAGCTTAACCGATAAATTTACAACGATCAAAATATCTACACGCGTTGTTACTACAACACGACTACGATACATCGTTACTATAACGAAAAACAGGGATACGTTACTATAACGGAAAAGGGGCATACTCAATTCACCTCCCCCCTCCTCCAAAGTATTAATATACGATTCTCGATCCTTGAGTGAGAGTTTGTCAAAGGAGTGATTGCCAGATTTTGAAGAAGGGGGTACTTGTGATGGTGAATAGAAGAATGGAGGGAGTATTATCTGGGCTATTGCGCACGACATTGTAAGATTAGGTGGTTTAGTTAGTACAGGAGGAGTTGCAAGATGAACGAAGGTGGTGCATCTAGGTCGGAGTTGTTGTGGGTGAATTGTTCGAACGGAAATGGTGGGAGTCTGAGGCATGCTGTTAATGGTGCACGTCGGCTACCAGAGGTGCGAGTAGGGTTGTGTGAAGGTCAGGCGATGAGAATAGTTATGGAGGATGATAGATGAGGAGAGGCGCTCCGGAGAAGCTTGGAACTGAGAAGTTATGGTGGGTTGATGAAGCTTGAAGAGGATGGCTATGGAGGATGAGTAATGAGGGAGAAGTGAAGGTCTTGGTTAAGGCTGACCTTGACTTGGATGAATTATTTGGGTTTGGTTCAAATGAAATTGGGTTAATAATGTGGGTAATTGATGTGGGTCATGGACTCATGGAGACAAATGGGCTATTGAGGGGGTTGGAAATGTGTGATTATATGGAAATAGAATTATTGGGTTGAGAGAAGTGAATGATTTTGGCGAGTAAATTAGGTTAATGAATTGGGCTTGTGAGAGGGAAACTGGGCATGAATGGGGTGAGTAAATGGATTAGGGGCTGAAAATGGGTATATGGTAAAGTCGGATTTGACTCGTATCGCTTGACTCGCCTCATCTTTATTTGCTTTTCTCGACTTCGAATCCTACAAAATGTAAAATAACAAAAGTAGCATCAAAATCTAGGAAAGTAACGATAGTTACTACTCTGTAATAAACTAATTAAACTAAAACTAGAAAATACTCAATTATACTCCCTCCGTCCCTAAAAGGTTGTCACATTTTCCTATTATATGTGAGGAGTATTTTAATGAAACGTGACAATCTTAGTGGGACAGAGGGAGTATACAAAAATGAGTTATATAATCGAGTATGCACACAAAATTGAGTCAAAGATGAGGATAGACGAGGAGAAAAACAGTCTAAATCTGCGTGTTATTACAAGTCAAGACGAGACACTTTTCGAAAGTATGGATGAAGCTAGCATGAACGCTTTGGTCCAGACATCGGTTAACTGAGGCGCCTTATACCAGGCGCCAAACAGTTGCAGCACTTGGTGTCATGCGCCTATCCCTGTGTTCTTTGGTCAATTCGAAGAGCAATACGTACTTTATCAGAGTATGTTCGATTACGATTCTTCCATATTCTAACTACGAGACTGCACCATTTTACGTAGCTTTCTAAATTCAATATTCTTGTAATAAATTTTATGCCATATTGTGAATTCTGGGTTGTATTCCGTCCGCGTAACTTATAATTTATATTTCAATTAAGTACCTTTATTTCACTGATTGGCAATTTACGAGTTTCTAATGACCATGCACATCGTAGTTACAACTTCGAAAATACAAGATGCATTAAATGACGTAGTACAACATACAATTCACATATCTATATTCAAAATAATGCTTATCATGCATAATCGTCTTACTAATGCGCACACTCAAGCATAAATCGATATCTTAGTAGAGGTCGCTACGTGCGGACGGGATGAGTATCCTACAAAAGGGATTCCCAACACATACCCTCACCCCTTACTCGAATCTATGGTTTCAGGATGTCCGAAACCGTTGGTCACGAGAGTCACTCGAAATCCAATACTTGAAGTGCTTAAGGGACGAACCCCCTAAGTTCTACTACTATAAGGCAAACCTTGTTTTGTGCTTGGTGAGTCTAAGTACAGAGTATGTTCCAATGGCCAAACTCCCATAAAATTTGGTGGCGACTCCTCTTCCCCGATTTTGCTTCAATTAGAAATCAATTTTACCATGTGATTCATTTGTCAGCCCAAACCTGCGTGTGGCCGTGCAGGGTGGACCTTTGTCATGGCTACAAAACCTAAATATAGTACACAATCATTGTAGAGAAAATATTTTACATTTCGGTTGATGAAGCGAGATTTATTTCACTCTTGGTTAAACTTAAGAAGTTGTAAAAAGAAGAATGAATGTCTCACATAAAAAAGATCAATGCCATCATAGGATTGCATTATGAAAAGGAGTGTTCAACATAACAAGTACAATAACCATAATACTATCGGAAATTTCCCATGGTACCCTCGAACTATGTCACATTACACATGGTACCCCTGTTTTTAAGTTTGTTCACATGGTAACCTTGAGTTTTATAGTTTAGTTCCCGATTTGCCCTTACCCAAATTTCTGTCATTACACCGTTAAATTATGTCATCACTCCCAAATTTCCCATATTCATTGCTTTCCTTTCAGGGGTACCATGGGAACAACTATGAAAAATTTAAGGGTACCATGGGAACAACTATGAAAACTTAAGGGTACCATGAGAACAATTATCAAAACTTAGGGGTACCATGGGAACTCCTCTCCTTTTGAAGAAAAATAGTTGTTGAGTAATGTAATTAATTTTGGTCATAACTTAACGGCGTTATGATAGAAATTTGGGAAATGTCAAATCGGGAACTAAACTATAAAACTCAAGGTTACCATGGGAAGAAACTTAAAAGCAGGGGTACCATGTGTAATGTGACATAGTTCGAGAGTACCATGGGACTTTTCCCTAATACTATTCAGCACCAATGAGCCCTTATTATGAAGTCAATATTACATCTAAAAGAGAACTTTTTCACTGAGGAAGCTTGTTAAGCTTACAATACTTGTAATCAAAAAAATTCTTAGTCTTATACAAGGGCGAACTTTCAATACTGATGAGTTTCGGAATTGGGCCGACTCGATGATTTGATGGCGGTTCAAGGAAGACAGGCCATGACATCCTTGTTCTATCTTTGTCCACTATTGTTCTATGAAGCACAGCCTTGTATTTTCCATTGCTCATTATCTGAAAAACTTGCGGAAAAATGTCAGTGTATGATGAATGAAGTGATTTTTTTAAATTTATGGAAATTGAGAGTCTCGTATCACTATTTTGCAAATTCGCCAAATGAAACATGACTTATCATTTACCAACTAGCTTTTCACCCATGAAAATCATGGTTACCTTTTAGATATGTTGTGCAATTTTTCGTCGAATGAAGTATAACTTTATTGACAAATTATATTGTGTGATCAATACCTTAAAAATGTTTTTTCATCATTGATTAATGTTTGTAATATCAATAGTAGTGTTATAATGTGACTATTGTACAAATTTTAAAATATTTACGATCAATGTTTACATAAATTAATACTCCGTATGACTTATTTTGTCAAACTCTTTTTGTTTAAATACATACATTTTGACTTAAATAAAACAATGAAACTAATTCTTTGAAATCACTATCGGGTATTTGATTCACTTATAAGAAATTATTGATCAAATTAATATTTTCATTTTTTTGATAATTTTTTTTGTTTAAATGAGTATTTGCGAGTTTTTTTAGAGCTCGTAATGTTATATTACCCTTGCGTTATTATGAAAATAATCAACCTAAATACGTTATAATAAATTACATACAATAGTAGGGAAAAATATCGTTGTAGTGGTGTGTAACAGAGTAGCAGGTGGCTAGGCGCGACGGTTTGATGTTGTGGCAAGAGATGTTGAAGGACGGATACAAATTTTTTTAAACCCAAAAACTCATATGAGACCGTCTCACGGTAATTTACTGTGAGACCTCTCATATAAGAGGTGGTTACTAAATTTGTAACCACCTCCTATGTGAGAGGTCTCACGGTAATCTTACCGTGATACGGTCTCACATGAGAGTTACTGTTTTTTAAATATCTTTCACATTTTAATACTTATATGTATTCGGTTCATTGTAATTGAGAAAAGATCGTAGACAACCCAAAAGTTAAAGTGTTGTAATATCTTATTTGTTGTTCGATTTATTCTAATAATATTTTATGAAAAAAAAATCAAAATTTAATACTTTGGTATTTATTTTATTTTAAGGAAAAAAATGTTTACTCTTATTATTACTCGCTCCATCCAAATGAATTGTTTGCCTATTTTATATTGGGGCGTCTCAATGAATTGTTTGTCTATTTCATATTGGGGCGTCTCAATAAACTATTTGTCTTTCTATTTTAGGAATGTTTTTTATATGTAATTTGATCTCCTCATGAGTTTAGTTCCACATGTGAGCCAATCATTGGACATCTTTCCCTTTGTGCCAAAAATAAAGGCAAATAATTCATCGGAACGGAGGGAGTAGCTTTTAATGTTACATATTCTATTCACCTGTAGTACAGTACTTCTTTTATAAATAATGAATGATTATGTGACTTTTTTTAATTATTTTAAAAGTGATGAGTGGTGTATTGTGATAGTCTTACTATATTTTTATTATTATATATAAATAGATAGATATAAATGAGTAAATTAATATACCTAAGATCTCAAATCCAAATAGACATGATTCGACTCAAACTTTTTATGGACCTAAAGTGATCCTTACCCCCAAACTTTTCTAAAATAAACACTCACACAAATCCAAACCTAAAGAAACCTAATCCAAACTAACACCAGTTAAAATGACATGACTCTTATCTAACATGAATGGACTAGTTGGCAAAGTCTAGGAGTCTCATACTCTGCTCACATTAGAAGGGTATGTTTGGATTAGAAAATACTCCGTAGGAGTGTAGAAATCAAAATCAATATATATATATATATAAAGGAGGAAGTTTTCGTGCGATATGATTGGTCCGTTACATCTAAACTTAATTTTGGAAAGTATCTTCAATAATAAAAAAATCAAGTAGTGAATCTTTTAATTATTATAATAATATATTTAATCTATCATATTAATGTGATGTTTAATTTTCATCTTAAAACCTTTAAATTTTGTTTAACAAAAAATTATCGTAATTTTTTTTTTATAAAAATGATATAATTGGAATCTAGGGAGAAAATGCTTTCATTTGAGTATAAATTTCATATAATTTGTTTCATATTATTTGCTCGAAAAAGTGATGAATTTATTACATATAAAAATAATAAGGTTATCCCACATCGACAAATTATAATAAGCAGATGAAATTTCATATTATATATAAGAGTAATCATCTGTGCTTAGATATCCACCAAAAATCTTTCGAGTCTTGAAGAACTCTTAAGATTAAGATTCTAAACTTTAACTAATTATCTCACATCGAAAAATATTATGAAGTTTTATACTATAAATAAGAGTAATCATTATTTTTAAATATCGACAAAAAAACTTTTGAGTTTTAAAAAAACTCTTAATAAGACTACAAACTTAAAATTATCCCACATCAAAAAAATTAAAATAAGATGATGATTCTATATAATAAATCAGAGTAATCATGTTTTCTTTATTATAAATATCAATAATAAGACGATGAAATTCTATTATGCAAATAAAAGTAATCATTCCTTCAAAATTTTTATTATACTCCCTCCGTTCCAATGAATTGTTTGCTTTTGATTTTGGCACCAAGGGCAAGGGAGCCAATGAGGGAGTGCCATGTAGAGCAAAACTCATAAGATTGATCAAATTGCATATAAAAAGCTTCCTAAAATAGAAAAGCAAACAATTCATTGAGACGCCCCAATATGGAATAGGCAAACAATTCATTGGAACGGAGGGAGTAAATAAGAGTAATCATTCGTCTTTAAATATCAATAAAAAACTTCTTAATCTTAAAAAAAACCTCTTAGTAAGATGGTACCCCATCAAAATTTTTTGGATATGCTATAAAAAAACTATAATAAGATGTCACTAAAAAAATTCAGAAGACTATAAACTTATGTAAGATTTATTCCACATTGAAAGATTATAATAAGAGATTTTATACATGGAACCCCCATGTTTTTAGTTCTTCTATATAGTACCTCTCCACTTTTATAATCACACATGGTCCCCCTCACTTTTAGTGTATTATGTCTCTATACCCTTAAACGTCTTTAAAAGTGAGGGGTACCATGTGTGATTATAAAAATGCAAGGATATCATATAAAAAAGCTAAAAACATAGAAACACCATTAGAAAATCCCTTATAATAAAGTGGTGAAATTAAACCTAAGTATATTATCCCACATCGAAAATTTCTATTATAAATAAGAGTAGTCATTCGTCAAATTATGATGTGATGAAATTCTATATTATAAACAAGATTTCATATTATTTTCTCGAAAAAAAAGTGATGAATTTATTACGCACTCCATAAAAGTAAGTAAAATTACCTCACATCGAACCATTATAATAAGGTGATATAAACAATATATATTTAATATAAAAGAGATTTTTTCAAAGAATTTTTAAGATTATAATGTTGAGGTGATGAAATTCTATATCACAAATAAAAGACATCGTTCATTTTTAGATATCAAAAAAAAATAGTCTTATAAGTTCATATAGTTATAAATTTAAGTAAAATTATACCACATCGAGAAATTATAATAAAGTGATGATATTCTACTATATAAATAAAAGTAATCGTTCATTTATAGATATCAACCAGAAATTTTTTGAATCCTAAAAAATACTCTTAAGACTATAATTAAATTCAAGTAAAATCATCCTACATCAAAAAATTATAAGTTGATTGAATCAATATATGTATATATAAAAGAGGAAATTTTCGAGCGATATGATTGGTCCTTTATATCAAAACTCAATTTAGGAAAATATTATTAATAATAAAAAAATTCAAATAGAGAATCTTTTAATTATTACAATTAATATATTTTATCTATTACATTAATGTGATGTTTTATAAATTTTCATCTAAAAATCTTTAAATTTCTTTTAACAAAATGTTATGGTAAATAAAATTACAAAAATGAATTAATTAGATTCATGGTAAAAAATACTTTCATTAGAGTATAAATTTCATATTATATGTTTCATATTATTTGCTTGAAAAAGTGATGAATTTATTACATATAAAGATATTAAAGTTATCCCAAATCGACAAATTATAATAAGGTAATTAAGTTCTATATTATAAATAATAGTAATCACACATCGACAAGTTATAATAAGGTGATGAAATTATATATTATAAATAATACTCCAGTAATCATCTGTCCTTGGATATCCACCATAATTATCCCACATTGAAAAATTATTATGGGGTTATAAAAACTTTTGAGTCTTAAAAAAATTCTTTTATTATTATAATTATCCTAACGTTGTCTCACATCGAAAAATTATGATGAGCGGATGAAATTCTATATATTATAAATAATAATTATCATTGTCCTTGGATATCGGCTAAAAAAGTTGAGTCTTAAAAACTGAGTCTGTAAGCTGATGGAAAAGAGTCATCATTTGTGTTTAAATATTAACCAAAAATTTGAGTTATTCTAATTTTTTTTTAAGACTATAAACCTAAGTAGAATTATCATGTGATGAAATTCTATATCACCAAATAATTAGAGACATCATTCGTTTTTAGATATTAACAAAAAAAAATTGTCTTATAAAAGCAACTATAAATTTAAGTAAAATTATCCCACATCGAGAAATTATAATAAAGTGATAGAATTCTACTATATAAATATGGAGTAAAAGCAATCATTCGTCTTTAGATATCAACGAGAAATACTTTGAGTCCTAAAAGAACTTTTTAAGACTATAAACTTAAATAAAATTATCGCACATCGAAAAGTTATGATAAGGTGATGACATTCTACATCATCAATAAGAGAAATTATTCGTTTTTAGATATTAATCAAAATCTTTGAATCTTTTAGATATTAATCAAAAATCTTTTGAATCTTATAATACTACTATAAGGGTATAAACTGAGGTAAAAATTATCCCGCATCGAAATATTACAAAAAAGTGATGAAATTTTATTATATAAATAAAAGTAATCATCGTCTTTAGATATCAAACAGAAATCTTTTGAGTTCTAAAAAGTTCTTAAGACTATAAACGTGTGTGAAATTCTACATCATCAGTAAGAGAAATTATTCGTTTTTAGATATTAATAAAAAAAACTCTTGAGTCTAGCTCTTAAGGCTATAGATTGAATTAAAATTATCTCACATCAAAAAATAATTGCATTAAGGTGATGAAATTCTATTATATAAATAAAAGTAATCATCGTCTTTAGCTATCAATCAAAAAAATTTTGAGTCCTAAAAAAAGTTCTTAAAATCATAAATTTATGTTGAATTATCCCACATCGAAAAATTATGATGAGCTGACTTAGAAAAATCTTTTGAGTCTTATAACAACTCTTAAAACTATAAATTGAAGTAAAATTATACCACATCTAGAAATTATAATAAGACGATGTAATTCTATTATATAAATAAAAGTCTATCAACCAATAGTTCCATAAATTTATGCAATCGTCTAACCTGGTGTCATTACCATTTGCACTAAAAATAGGCTCGTGCATCGCACGGGCTTTCCAACTAGTTGTATATATTTCGGTATCTATTTATTAATAATATCTTTAATATTTAGAGAATATTATCAATAAATATGTGATAATATCTTAAGATGCTCTAGAATATTCTAACTTGTCCTCTAAGCTACTAGCTATAAATATATGTCTCGTTGTTAGGGTTTAGAGGAGATCAGATGGAATAAGTCTCAAATGACCCCATCATTCTACTAGTGGTTCCAGCATTGAAGATCAAATCTTGAATCTGACCAAGCCTGTTGAAAACATGCAAAATGACAATGAAGAAAAGAACAAGAAGATCGATAAATATTGTGTTGTTTCACGGAAGAACTGAAGACATGCCTATGTATATACAACAAGTCTCCCTTGTGACGGGTATATCCGTCACAAGCTTGCGACGGGTCGAATCCTACCCATGTGGGTAGATAAGACAAAGCACATTGTCATTTCCAAGGCATTTTGCTTTTGTCTTATTACCCCACATGGGTACTACTTGACCCGTCGCAAGGTTACGACGGATATGTCCGTCACAAGTGAGAATTTGTGATGTATATATAGGTAGGGTTGACTCCAACCCAAATTCTACAAGGAGAGTAAGCTAGGAAGATCATACAAGAAGGAAACTTAAATTGATTTCCAAAAAGACGATATATTTGTTTCCTAAAAATTGCTCGTCGTTAAGAGTATTAATTTCCTATGAATACTTCTCCAAAAAGTTGGGTACCAAGTTTTGGGTTTTCCAAATTTGAGGTGGTCGTAGACTTCAAAGTCAAGTAATTCAAGAGCTCCCTTGATCACCCATCAAGTCAGATAATGACCGGGTGACAAAAAAAATGTAAAAAAAACTACTAGCACGACAAATCTGGCACCCGTCGAATTCCAAGTCAAAGTCAAACAAAACGTTCGAGACCCTGCCACTCCAAAACACCCAGACGGTGCACATGACAAGGTCTCGAGAGGGCAATTCAAATTTGTAACGACAAATTTTGTATCGCAGCTAAATGAAATACAAAATAAAGAAACAAATAAATTTTATTAATATTTATTAAAAAGTTCGTGTACAATCTCTAGTATATCCTCTGATTCTAATGCGTCGTTTAGAGAACACGTGTATGCGATACACGTGAGGGACGCGTGCGTAGCGTAGGTTTTCTTGGGGGTGTTGAAAGTGTTGCTTTGTTGGGTACACATCTTCTCAAAAAGTTGTCTTGGTTGCTTCAACGGTAGAGATGAGGTAGAGATTTTCACGTCGGGTTCACCAAATTTGTAACGACAAATTTTGTATCGCAGCTAAATGAAATACAAAACAAGGAAACAAATTAATATTTATCAAAAATTTCGTGTGCAATCTCTAGTGTATCCTCTGATTCTAATGTGTCGTTTAGAGTACACGTGTATGCGATACACGTGACAGACGCGTGAGTAACCGACTTGGGCTGCTTTGCGCGCGGTGTAACTTGACGTTTTTGAGAGGGTCGCGATGACTTGAATCTCCCTTGAATGTTTGAATTTGTCTTGCATCTTCTGAGCAGGCGGTACGGTTTATCGTGCTTGTTGACTGCTTGCGACGAATTTGATGGAGAGCTTGTAACGACTTGTGTCTTTTCTCTCTGGATCCTTTGTTTTGGAAATTTTCCAATTTCCTCAAATGAATGAGAATGACTCTATTTATAAAGATTTTTTATTCTCTTTGGTGGACTTTTGTAGTCACAGACCTATTTATGGGCTTATTTGTGACATTGACCTAAATTTGTCTTCTTTTCGGGTTTAATGATCCAAACAAGTCAATTTGTAATTCGGATCGATCCATATTTTCTTTACTCGGGACAAAATAATTAAATTGAGCTAAAATTTCGTATTAGCTCAAAATAATTAATTAATTTTATTTATTCGACACTTTAATACTCCCTCTTAATTTGAGTATTCCTCCCCAATTTTTTTGGGGGGAAGGCAAGGAGGGAGTAAAGTAATAATAAATGGTGGAGATAAAGTAAGAGAGATGAATAGAAAGTGAGGTATGAAGTGTGAAAGGTGGGTATAAAGTGAAAAAGTGTTGAGTTTAGGTGGGGAGGAAAACAATAAAGAATTGAAGAAAGAATAAAGAATGATTAAAATTATATCCAAAAAAGGAAAGTGGGAAGAAAACCAAAATAAGCTCAAAAAGGAAAGTGGGAGGAATAATCAAACTAGGAGGAGTACATTTTTAGTGCCTACAAGGAGAAAAAAGGATTATTTAATATCAATAATACTGACTATTGGACGTAGGGCTGTTCAAAAACCGGTCCAGACCGACCAACCGGACCGAACCGGACCGGTCGGTCCAGACCGAACCGGACCTACCTCTAACCGGTCCGGTCCCCGGGTCTTCTTTCTCTGCAAATCCGGTTTCCGGTCCGGTCCGGGCTAAAACCCGGAAAAACCCGGTCCAGACCGGAAGACCGGAATTCAATAACCGCTAATCCAATTTCCTAACTTTGAAGTGAACGCAAGCGCAACTCATCAATTATTCAAGTAATCAAGTCAGTAAATTTGATTTTCAAAAATTTCCAAAATCCCAAAGTTTGACTTAGTAAATTGTTATATTCTCAAAATATAATCAACCTAATTCCTAAATAAATTCTAACTTCTAAATTCCTAAACAGCTAAATATACTTAAATAATTGAAAATACTATACAAAAATAACAAAATTACTAATTCACTAATATACAGAATTACTAATTAGTCTCGTCAATTCGTCATTATTAAATTTTAAGCATACATTATTAGTTTCGTACTTTATTTTTATCTAGGACTTTGCTATTTACTTCTCAATTTTGATTACGTATTCATGTGTAAACATTATACGTTGGCACGTTGCATCTTAACCAAATTCTTACAAGTTACAAACGTACAAGTTACAACCATTTACGAGTTAGTCGGGTCGACCGGTCCGGTCCGGGTTCAGACCGGTCCGACAGGTCCGGTCCGGTCCCGGTCCGGTCTGACACCCATCCGGTCCGGTTTCCGGTTCTGATGAATCCCTTCGACCGGTCTTCGGTCCAACCGGTTCCGGACCGGTGAACACCCCTAATTGGACGTATTCCAATAATAATACCAATTACAGTTAATCTCAGAATAATACATTGAATTGAAGTATTCTAATGATAATGGTACAGTGGACCGGTTACTTGAATAACCGGTCCACCTCCCCTTAAGCGCCTCATTTAATTCCTACTATCACCATTACCATGTACTTCACTCCCCATTTACTTCTCACTCTTCCTTGAGAATGAATATAGACCTGGTAAGAGGAAGAAATCTGGTACAACAATTGTGAATGACAAAACAGATTTCACAAAACTTAGTGGACGGTTTATTAAAACATAAACATAAACTCCCGAATTGAACCTAGAAACCATGATCAAAACACTAATCGAATAAATATAAACCCAGAAAATAAACCTAATTAAAACAAAACTCCAAATTGTCGAAATTTGCAAAAAGATAAAATAGTATTTGATTGACCAAGTGAATTGTGCTAAAATTGGAAATTAAAAGCGAATCAAGTCCCGAATTGGACCCAGAAATCATAATCGAAACGGCAATCGAATAAATACGAACCCAGAAAAAAAAAACTGATTGAAACCAAAACCCCAAATTTGTACAAAATAAAACAAATTAGCAATGCTTAAAATCGAAAAGAGAGTACCTGGGAGTTGAAGGAGACAGAGAATCAGAGATAGGACGATAACCAATTTCGATGGTTTGATTGATTATCACATTAGATAATGCTCCGTATGTTTTTTTTAATTAATGAAGTTTAGGTTTATGTTATCTTGATGGAGAGCTCATTTAATTAGGAGACGAGGGTAATGGAAATCAAGATATTTTTAAATTTTTTGCAGAGTAGCCACTGAAGACAAAGAT
The DNA here is from genome assembly GCA_958450325.1 of Agrostemma githago. Taxonomy (NCBI): domain Eukaryota; kingdom Viridiplantae; phylum Streptophyta; class Magnoliopsida; order Caryophyllales; family Caryophyllaceae; genus Agrostemma; species Agrostemma githago. The sequence goes on from OY288243.1 coordinate 57,004,528, forward strand.
TTAAGTAAGAGGGAGATGAAAAAATAGGGTAAAGAAGGAGGGTGAGTGTGGATTGAATAGATTGAAGTAGCAGGCTATTTTTCAGGAAGGTTACCTGCTGTTGCAGGTAACATATGCAAATGCACCATTATCATTAGAATACTTCAATTCGATGTATTATTCTGGAATTAACTGTAATTGGTATTACTATTGGAATACCCTCAATAGTTAGTATTATTGCTATTAAATAGCCTGAGAAAAAAAGGAGGGGAGGGGAAAAGAGAGAAAGGAAAAGCAAGCAAGGGGAGCAAAAGACATGAAATTTTTTCTCCAAACCTTGCCTATTTAGATAGAGAAATGAATTAGCTTGGATAAGGGAAATGGAGGCATCAATTTTTCTTTTCTTTCCAAAAACCGTTCACCTCATTTTGTTTTTGTTATCCAAACAAAGGTTATCATTTCTCTCTCTTTCCCTCCCCTCTTTTTCCCTCTATCCAAGCATGTGTTTGGATAGAGAGAAATGGAGAAAAGAGAGGGTAGGTAAATGGAAGAAAGGGAGGGAAATGGAAATGACACATTGCAAAAATAATAGAGAAACTATTAAGTATGAACATCTAAATACCTTTATAACCTTATTAAATAAAATTGGGTAATAAAAACAAAATAGAAAATGAACTACTAAATGCTCTTTCCTGATGAATTATTTCCATTTGTTTTTGGTAAAAAGACGAAGAAGGGGGAGAGAGGTACAACAATAAGGTGACATGTAGAGCCAAATTCATGGGGAAGATCAAATTACATTTAAAAAATATTCCTCAAATAGAAAGACAATGAATTAATTGAGACACTCAAATATGAAATAGACAAAGAATTCATCGGGACGGAGGAAGTAGTAATAGAAAAATTAATACTCCGTATCATTTTGGATCGTATCGAATATATGAATGTTTTAAGACTAATATCCATATCTGATCCAAATAAACAATTAATCGAATTAGATAACCAATATAATGGATCGGATTCGAATCGCATGGGATGTACCTCCAATTGGTCGCCAATATGGATGATAAGTGCATTAGGAATGTAGTTGACATCATACCAAATTCCATCATCCCTGGAGACTTGAAGGCCGGGAACCTCATTAGGGAGAAGAATGGTAAGTAGACTCAAGTCAGTGTGAGGAAGCAACCCAAGAGCCAAATCGGGGCGATGATGATGAGGACAAGATGACGATGACGATGAGTAGTAATTAATTTTCAGAAGGTACACCAATTCTTCACCCCCACTTGTCTCTTTAATCTCATCTTCTTCCAAACCAAGCCCCTTCGACATACACTTGAGGATCTTTTCAACAACTCCTCTTAAGTGCTTTGTGTACTCTTCATTTGCCTCCCTATACCCCCACCCGAAGTCATATATACATTTAGAGCAGTCTAATGATACGTATTTTTCTTTGATTAAATAAAATTTATTACTGTATTATTTTTTAGAAGACGTCCTGTAATTGAATTATTCTAATTAAGTAACCCAAACTCTTAATAAGGGATACAATTGAAGAAGAAAAAAAACGTCATTTAGAAAAATGGGACATTATTTGCTTACATATTTAGTAATAGTTGCATTTTAGAGAGACCATTTTAAAAATTGTTATTCTGTCAGTATATGGGAAGATTCCAAATTAATGTGTGTCTATGATGATTGATGAGGGTAAAAGTTTAAAGGAAGTATGTACCTGTAAGAGGCGGGGTTGTTGGGCCAAAATTGGTAGTTGATTAGACTAGGAGGCCAAACCTTGTGGAAAAGATGATCGACCCAACCTGTTTTGCCATGAAACTGTTTTTCATAATAACCCTCATCACACCCTAAAGGTTTTGCAAGAAGCTGCTTTTCTTCTGGGGGTAGCTCAAAAAATTGTTTCCCAACTTTCTGCAAATTTGCAATGACTTCATTTGGTATTCCATGGTTTACAACTTGGAATAAACCCCATTCTTGGCTGGCATTAGCGATTAAATCCACTCGCTTTTCTTCGTTGTCAACATGAAGATCAATGGTTGGGACTCGTAGGATTGATCCTTGTGATCCATGGACGGTTGCGATGGCAGAAGCTTGCTCATCATCATAATGCTCTAACCTTAACAACTCTTGTGGGATGCTGCTGTCTATGTTTTGCACTCTCCCAACCTGCAACGTCTTCTCCATGTATTATGAGGGTATGTATGTGTCTGGGGGCATATATCAATTATATATAGTCTCTATAGCAGAGAAGCAGAAGATATGGGTACATGATGTTACGGGCGGGCAGTCTCACCATATTAGGTAGGTTGTTTACGAGAGGTGTTTGATTCGCCGTGGATAATTATGGGATTCAAAGCTCCGGGCCAGGCCATTGTTTGTTAACAGTCACATCAGTTGTCTAAATAATGCACCATAAACGTTCTAGAACTACTGCAAATTGTTTCGTATCTTCAAAAAACATTCTGTTAGGAATCCAATTTCTATTTTACTTGTAGTTTCTTGTTTCACATCATTCAGTAGCTAGCTAGGGTCACGATCGAGTTCAAATTGAAATCCCCTATAACCAACCAACCATCTAGGAGACTAGGACCCTTGTAAGTTGTAACCATCAGCATGTGCAAAAAGAATAATATAAGAGGGTCCAGCATATGCATGCAATCTTTGAATCATTAGTATGTAAATAATCCTAGACAGACACATAATAGGACATATATACGCGATTGTGAACATAACGATAGAGGTAATCGCAAAATGATCTAAGCTAAGGTTGGCAGACCCGAATCATCAGGCACAATAAGAAACATGAGAGCCTCCGATTAATGCAAGATTATTATAGTTCAACATCAAAGATTCAACGCGGCCCTTTTTTAAGAGTAATTAAGACTCTCGAAAAACATCCAACACTATTTTACAATCAGCGGTATAGTAGTATTGGACAAGAAAGTTTAGATAGATTTACAGCTAGTTCTAGCTGGGCGTGGAAGCGCATTTGTAGAATTAGAGACAAAATTATTGCAAGGTACAATGGCAACTGGTGGATGCAATACTGTCACGCAGGGATATGCATGGCTCCAGCCAGCAAGAAGTGAAGTAACTGGCATACTTTCATATGGCATGAATGGGTCATTCCTAAACATGCTTATATTGGTTGTATTGCAATGCATAGGAGACTTCTGACTAATGGTAGATCGACTGCAGCGAATGGGGATGAAAGTAATTGTCAATTGTTGTATTTGTGGACAGGAGGAGGAGAAGGATCAAATGCACTTATTTTTTTCATCGTTCGTATAGTAGGATCTGTGTGCAGTTGGTTTCAGATTGGGTGAGGTGCAATATTCCTGTTCAGATCGAATGCCTGGAGTTGGTGGTTGCACAGCAGAGATTCATTGGATGCACCTTGTTGGCCCTTTTATATAATACTACTTCCACCGAGTCTGAATGATCTTCTCTCTTTCCCTTTTCGGCAGAGTCATCTTTTCTTCCCCTTCCTTTTTAAGTCATTAATAATTTAATATGTGGTCCATATTCACTCTTATAGTTCTCTCTCTTTCTCTTCTTTTTGAGCTACACATTACTCCTTATTTTTGTCTCCAAAACCTTAGGGGAACATCATTCAGACTCGGAGGGAGTACTACGTATATGGATTGTCCATAATGTCAGTAACCATGGACACAAACTGAACATTTGGTGAAGCGACTACGAGCTGAAGTCAGTACTAGAACTAAATTTATGCTTAATCAGCAGCAGTAGCTTAGCATATTAGACGGCATAGTTGATTAAATCCTTGCTTGGTATTGAGAATGTCGTTGTTTGGTGACATTGCTTTGTATTTCCTATATTTTGATTAATATAATGCTTAACTTTCATAAAAAGAGAGAAAAAAAAACTTTAGATAGATAGCCGAGTCCTCAATGGATTAGCAGGAACCAGAAGCTGGAAGTGATCGGCACCACCCGAGGCCACATACCTCAATCCATGAACATTGTCTAAACCACCACGTTGTACTGTGTTCCAGGTGCACCACCGCTATAAGGACCCCTTGCATCACCACTCACCAGGGCCACCACGCACCATCCCATTTCTTGCTACATCCAGATGACTTGTTATAAGCATCTGATTTCTCCATCTGCAGCAAAAAAAAAAATTAAAGAAAAGTGAAAGAAAGAAACCTTGCATTAGGTCGCCAGATCATTTTGCGTACGTGTGCTCTAGGGTTAACACTTAACACTAAAGCAAAAATAACTAGTAATAGGTTGGGTTTTGATAATTATTACTGTACAAGTTATATCGGTTAGCGTCACCCGGAATAATAAGGGGTGCGTGTATGTGAAAGGGTGGCGCCGTATCGTTATCCTTTTTGGAACCTGTAATTCTGTCCGTACATATTGACAACTGTTTCTCTGTGGACGTAGCTATCGAACCTCGCACATTCTTGTGTTCAATTTTTTTATTATTGATATCGTCTCATGATAACACAAACAATATTTTAATGTCTTGTACACGTACGCTCGCTGTAATTTGTAAGTTTCTAATGCATGATGATTGATGAACTGTCGTGGGAACTTAGCTTCCAGGCGTGCTTTTTAGAAGCATCGCGGTCTTAATCATTGAATGAGCTACTTCCAGAAACTAAGTACTCTGATATTTGCATCAGTAACTCAGTAAGTAATGTATTTGCAATCAATTCCATACAGAAGAAGACAACATTTCTACATGAAGTTAATCTTAAAATAAGTTTATATTTGCTGAAGCTACATATAATAAAACACTTCTGTTAATCACTTAAATTTCAATACTAATTACATTAAAACTCACTGGGTTGTGTTACGTTGTAGTAGGCCACGTTACTCCCAAACTTCCGCCTCATCCAAAATTAATTATATCCGACACACCTCTTGTCCCACACTGCACACAACCATGTTCGACAGTTCGACAATACTTGCGTTCAACACCCTTACACACAAGCCTAAATAAGGCTCTGGCAGCCTGAGGGATTCATCACCAACACCAAGCATTGGCTTTACCTGCTAATTCAACACATAACAGTCGACCCTCGACTCAGGCAACATTGGTTTTAATTAAGATAAGCTTTGGGTGGAGAAGTACAAGTTATCTAGGACCTGAAACATCCTGAGAAGAAACATATGAACCAGAACTACTATACATTGCACCTCTTATGCTTGTACCTGAGACCCGACCACCATCACTTTCAATAACCGAAGGTTCTGCGAAACGACGCCCGTAAAACCTCAAAAAGTTCAAGGACTCCAGCCTAGGCCGGCCCAACTCAACCCTGTCTTCAAGCATCCCAACTATATTAACCATACTAGGCCTCAAACCCGGGTCCTCATGAACGCAGCACAAAGCTATCCGAACCAATTTCTCTACATCATCGCTTGTCACGCGACCCTCTAGTCTCGGGTCAGCCAGCTCCATATACGACCCTTGTTCGTGCATCTCCAGTGCTAGCATCGGGAAATAAATAACCCCAGAACGTGAAGACCCTGAAGAGTTACCTGTACTGGTGCTATTGTCAAGGCTATGACTATGTTGTCGGAAGGAGCAGTTTTTTCTCCCACTAACAAGCTCAAGGAGTACCATACCATAACTGTACACATCAGTTTTCTCTGAGATGGCCGAGCTTGTAAGCCACTCTGGTGCAAGGTAGCCACGCGTCCCTCTCATCGTCGTAAAATGGCTAGATTGCTCCGGGTTTAGTAGCTTTGACAGTCCAAAATCAGCAATTTTGGGCTGGAAATGATTGTGTAACAGAATGTTTTCAGGTTTCACGTCACAATGTATAATCTTTTGGTCACAGCCACTGTGTAAATAAGCAAGCCCGCGTGCTGTACCCAGAGCAATATCGAATCTCTCGAGCCATTCTAGTGGAGGCCCACTACCAAAAAGAATCCGGTCCAAGGAACCATGGTTCATGAACTCGTACACCAATAGACGTTTACTCCCTTGAGCACAAAACCCTCGTAGTTTCACCAGATTCACATGATGAATACTTCCAATGACTGCGATTTCTGTGCAGAATTCTCTCTTGCCTTGCACACCAAGATTCGTCATTTTTTTAACTGCCACAAGACTATTATCAGGAAGAATTCCTTTATATACTGAACCAAAACCACCCGAGCCAATTTGGGTCCGGAAATTACTAGTAGCTTCCTTGAGCTCTTCGTAATCATACCTTACAGGTAAGCCACGAATTGAAAAGGCCTCCATCTCTTCAGAAGATGGTGAATTAAGATGGCTAGATTTTTCTTGACTAATTCTTGATTTCCTCCATTTTCTCCATCCGCAAAATGCTACTACTCCGGCTAGCGAAACCCCTACAACAAGAAGGATGACTAAGGCAACCACTGATAGATGTTTTCTCCCGTTAGAGCTTTTGATGTTTCCATCACTCGGATCGATTGACAATTGAGCTTTAATATAACCCATTCCATTACTTGTACCAGAAATACTAGACATAATGGAGCCGAACTGGTGGCGAATCAAATAACACAAGCCTGACGAGTTTTTGTACCAAATTCCCAAGCAGGAACAGTCAATAGAGCAGTTGTTCTGACAAGTAGACAGTTTTATTCCGTATTTATCAGGATTCAAAAATGCAGTAGCAAAATAAGACTTGCCAGGACCCAATTCTAAATAAGAGAAGTTTTGGGATTTCACTAAAATTCCATTCTTTGAAGAATTACAAGCTGTTGGGAGGCTAAAGGAGGCATCATTTGGAATGCAACCCGCTTTTTGATGTATATCAGCGCGAAAACCAGTAGGGCACGAACAAGCAGGAGTACTGGATAAGGCACCAATTGGACAGAGCCCAATTGTACCGCAGATAGACGGAATTCTACAAGAATCAGCCGGGCCTACAAATTCTTGAGTCAGACTACTACCGGAAAACCTTTGGACCGTGAATTGTCCGTTCGTATCCAATTTTGCAATCCGGAATTCAGAGGAGGTTAAGCTAAGCTGAAGTACAATTTCAGATCCATTTTGACTAAAAAGATACAAACCTGTCTCATCCATCATCAAATAATCGACAGCGAGATTTGAGTTGGGGTTTGCCTGAAGATCCATTGACAATTTCCAGTACTTGGATCCAAACCATTGCAGCAAAACATCAGAAGTTGTTACTGTCAGACTGTAATTCCCTTGAGACAGGTCCGTTTCTGACACTGAGTTCATTAATGAAACACCAACTGGTAACTTCTGCTTAATCACAAGTGTGTCACTAGGATGATCAAAACTGTCCCAAACAGAAACATTGTTTTTGTCAAGCAACAAGAGATTACCAATGTCATTCAAAATCATGGTCGACACCGGCGACACCAGTCCCGGGGTTGACCACTTCAGGGTCCCATTGTCATCAGAGACTAGAATTCCATGAGAAGACAGCTTCATCTCACCAGAATTCGATATGGGAGCGTTTCGATTAGCTGCCCATGTAACCGTGTGTGAGTCGATATGAATGACGCAAAAATAAAAATGGGTGTGTTGATTAGCAGGATTGTAAATAGCAGCTTTGAAGGTATTATTTGGTGAATACAGGAAGGCACCATGGTCCTCTACAAACTGGAGGTATGAAGCACTGAAGTTTGGGGTAATGGTTATGGTGTAAGAGAGGGTGGTTATCAAACAAAATAAGATCAAGATTAAGATGGTAATGACATGTAATAAGAAACCCATAAAGGAGAAAGAAACATACTCTGGTAGACAAGAAAGAAATGTGATGAAAACAAAGTGAAGCAGGTTGGTTGGATTTAGTCAAGTAAACTGCTCCCTATTACTGTTGTGCAGTCTGCGATGCGATGTACCATGAGAAATAAGATATTGTTAAAGGATGGGTCATTATGCATTAATTCGTCCAACCTGACATGAGGTGGTATGTTGACACATTCTCAATTGAATAACAGCCAGCATAAATCATGCATAATCGTCATGTTTGACTACATACTGCAACATACAATAATATTAATATAATGGAGTAAGCCAATAATATGTTGCCACCTTGGCTCCATACTTCATATGTTTCAAATTTCAATAGACAGTTTACATATACGGAGTATTTTATATGTACTCCCGTTCCAATGAATTGTTTGTCTATTCCATATTGGGACGTTTCAATGAATTGTTTGGTTTTCTATTTTAGAAATGTTTTTTATATGCAATTTGACCCTTTTGATAAGTTTTGCTCCACATGTCACCTTCTCATTGGATCCATACCCTTGAAAGACAAACAATTAATTGGAACAGAGGGAGTAAAAATTATTATGGCAGAGAGCTAAGAGAATTGCTTATAGTATTATTAAACGATAAAACTGACACAATAAAACATATACTCCGTACAAAGAAAAATGTAAATTATCGACTAAAACACATTATTATTAATTTATTATTATTATTATTGACTATGACAGAGGAATTAATATTTTAAATTGGAAAAGGTGGATGTTTCAACTGCTGCTACACCTACTTTTTTGGGAAGAACTCTGCTACTTGCTTACCATATCACCATTTTGTGCCATCTTTTTCAATATTGGAAAGAATTAGCTACGATTTAAACTTACATGATACTCAGTAATACGGAGTATTATAGAGTATTATTTTCTTATGAACCATGGAATGCTAAATTACACGGCTAAACTTAACAGCACTTTTTTTATTCACCTTTCTCAGATCACCTTGCATTTTCTCATAAGATCAGATCCTTTCATCATGATCATCGTTTACATATATAATGCGTAGACGAGAGGCTGTTTCCAGTTTCCACAAGACTCGATCACAGAATAGACGAGGTCCACAAGGATTTACCTATGTTCGCTGATATGCTTAATCAACCCACAAATGAACTAGTCCATGAGCTAAGGGCGATAGCATTGGGGAGATTATTAGTATATAAGAATAATGAAAAGCTTGATTAATGTTATTGATATGATGAGCAATTTATGTTAGATATACTTTATGATTTCGTTAATGAAATCGATTCCAAATTGATTATAGATTCTAATCCTTCTTCTTTATATTAAAGCAAAGACCATTTAATGCTACATGACACTACCCATTGCCCCCCATTTGAGAATAAACCCCTTTTTTTCCACTAAGTTGCTTCATAGTTTAGTGAGTAAGTTTAGTTGATATCAGTGAATGTAGGTACTTTGCAATCAATGCTGATTTGCATTGAATGAACCTTCATTCATCTCGGTGGCAGTTAATGTTGTCCAACATTATTCGAGGTAAATATTACCAAAGCAAGATTGAAGTCTTCTTCACATTCCAATGCTCATTCAAACAATCTTCTTAATCATCATAGGGAAGCGAGGACTGCGCGGCTACACATGTACATAAATTCTCGAATGCATCTCACTCAAGGCTGCCTAGGTAACTGTCTGTTCATTGTTCCAAGATTGAATTCAAGGCTCTTCGTTTCCATTGAAGATGTACATTGATTCATCATCTGATTTTGGCTATAAAACGGTGCTGTGGCTATCCAATGGATTCATCATTCTCTTTGCGCCTTTGGCAGAACTTATTTGAACAACTTAATACCAAATCTGGTCATCTCTTTCTCTCCCTCATTATGTCTACATCCATGCGTGATTTGACCAAGGAAACATTCTCCTCATTATGTCAAGGTGTGCGGCTGAGAGATATTGATGTTCGGGTCATCTATAGGTGGACCAGACCAGAGTACATTGACAAGACGAAGGTTGAAGCTGTTGAGCTGCTACTCATTGATGCGAAGGTAGTGTTTGATCGCAAATTAACTGTTATGTATTTGCTGTTGTTTTTCAGTTTCGTATACGTTTTTGTTGCATTGACGTTCCTGATCTCATGTCTTTGTTCTGTTTGTTCTGTTAGAATGAAGTTGTTCAAGCTTCAATTAAGAAGTCGTTGCTTCATAAGAATAAATGTTATTTTGTTGTTGGTGAGGCGTACAACATTAGAAGCCTCACTGTTGTGTCTAACACCGGCAAAGACAAGGCAACATTGCATCCTTGCAGGCTGAATGTGGAATTCTCAACCAAAGTTACCCATCTTCCCAACAACGAATTAATACCCACCAATTGTTATCGTTTTGTAAGATTCGAAGACATTCTTGGCGGTAGAACTCCGTCCGGGGAATACATTGGTAATTTTTGAATCAATCTCAAAAATCGTGCATACAATCCATCATATTCTTATTCATCAAGTCCAAATAACAATTTCCCTCATGTGTTTAGATGTTGTCGGTAAGCTTTATGAGATAGGTGGTATGATTGAAACCAAAAACGGGTTCAAATGCAGGAACATCAAGCTAGAAGATGTGGAGTAAGTTATTTTTGACATCTGAAATCTCATTCACTCAATGTATGTCAATATTTTTACCTATAGATGTTAACAGCTTCGTTGCATCACCAAATATTTCTGATTTTCCAGCGGCGACGTTCTTATTTGCACTTTGTGGTTACCTCATGCTACCGATCTCCCGGATGCTTTGCAAGTTCTTCCAAACCCGGAGCAGTCAAAGGTTATTGTCCTCCGCTGTGTCGAGCCCAGGATTTATGAGAGTAAGCTCTATTGTTTTGTTTTGACCTTGCAAGAACACATTCCCACTAGATACGTATTCACCTCCATCTCTCCTCCACCAAATGATCAGATTCTTGGCGTGTTCAAACCACGTTCAACGCAACTACTTTTGAGGTTAACCCAAACATACCCGAAGTCGACGCATTTCAGGAGAGGTTCGCAGTGCTTTGTTATTTAATTCGTTGTTTTGTCATCCTCATTTACTGTCGTATGTTCGCACTTAATGATGGATCTTTACATAAATTTAACCCACATAAGTACACAGTTTGTCTTCGCAAGCTCCGAGCAATTCCCTTCAGATTTTGGAGGACTCCGGGGAGCAAAAGAAGGAATTTCAGTTGAAGGCCAGTGAAGTTCTCACAATCAAACAGCTTTGTAGCAATGAAAAGGTATTTCATCTCGCACATATTTGTAACTGTTATTCATCATTCATTCCATTTTATTTCCCTGTTTTCACTCGATTTTATTCACTCGACAGGCTGGATCTTTTTACACTGTCGCATACATTGTTGACCTTGACAACACTTATGGGTGGTATTATCACAGTTGTAAGCAATGCCGTTCCAAGGCCGTTCCTAACGAAAGAGGTAATTGGATCTGTACCAAGACTGGCTGCGATGGCCACAAATCAGGTCGCACAACAATGGTAGACAGGTATTTACTTTTTCCCCCTGATGGCAGGTTGTTCTCACCTTCTCAATTTAACTTCAGTATGTATTAATGCATAGTATTTTTTCCAGATATCAGTTGAAGTTTGTTGTCAGAGATTTCACTGGCATTGAGTGTCAGTTCTCCGTATTCGACTCTCAAGTAACTGAATTCATTCAACTAAGTGCCCCTGAACTGCTCGCGAAGATACAAAAGGTTGCCTCCACTACCCTTTTTTCTTCAATTAAATTCACGAATTTCTAGGATTATCAAGTACTTATATTTTATCATTGATGCAGGATGGTGTAGGTGATTCATTTCCTGACGAGTTCAATGTCTTTCGCGACAAGCGATTTCTTTTCAAGGTGAAGGTTGATCAGAGGTTTAACGTAGAACACTCTTCAAAATCATACACTGTGCAGTGGATGACCGGTGATGCAGACAAGATATATCAATGGAATATGGCTTATGAAGTTGCGTTGCAGGTTTCGACTAATCTCATTTCATTTACTCTCGCCATCATCATGTTCTTTCGTAACTTTGACAAGTTTATTAACCCTCTTCTAAATATCGCAGCTCGAACTCTCCAATTACGGTTTGCCCACGAGGAACTTAGAAATTATGAAGGTATCCTGTATATATGTGTGTTTTATTTTCTTCTAATACTCTTCTTAGTTAACATTTTCAGTTTCTCATATAATTTTGTGAATGTTGGGCACCAGACAAACTCAGCGTCGACCTCTGTGAACATGGATAACGATGCCCATTCCAATCAAAAGGCCACCGAGGTTCATGCTGTTCATCTATCACATTTATTTGTCTTTGCTGTGATGTAGTTGTAAACACTTTACCAACCCATTATTACCTTCATCTTCTAGGTCATCGACTGTGAAACAGATTCTACGTCTTCTGCATTCACTCCATCAAAGCGTAGTGCTGACCGATTGGATTTTGAGCTCATCGATGCAGTGGACTCTGAGTCTGCGACGAAGCATTATTCCTCTGTCAAGAAGGAGAAGACTTCGTGATTATTTGGCATCATATTAGCATACTCATTCTCTTAAAATATCTACCATTCTTTTGCACTGCAAACTCATTTGTATTGGATTTTCTATTATTTATCGATTCCATCACAGTCTCTGTTTTGTCTATTTACGACTATTCTATCTGGCTCGGTCCTTTCAATTCGATACCCTTGCTCCATCAATATCCCGATGATGCATATTTCTAAAAAATATAAAAATTTGATATTCATGATTCATTCAATTAGACAATTTAAACAATATTTCACATGACTATATTTTATCATATACATTAAAAGTTATATCTATAATTCTACTCATTTATGAATAGCGCATAATATCCAAATTTACGGAAATGATCGGAACAGAGAGAGTATAAGTTCGGCTCACCATTGCCATCGTACTATTTACCAATATTGTCAAGGCATCTCCATCCCGTCACAATGCCAAATAAATGAGTAGCATAATGTCGCTGTGTTTGTTTTACGTAGCTCAACTTAAAGAAAAAAGGGTTGTTTATATGCTCCTCTTTGAATAAACCTTGACTTAGATCCATGTACCTAACCTGTCAATAACTGAAGACATCTTCCTATCGACCTTCAACTATTTTTACATTCTTTACATCAATCATCAGTCACGCAATCGCTCATGCTTAGACGATACCTATACATTAATATAACTGACCCTATCATTTTGGATATTCAAGGCAATCTGTATTCTACCATTGAGTATTACAGAACGGTGTTATAACTGTCTCAATATGTTACTAATTCGTGGATACCTTTGTTATTGACCATCTCATAATTTCAAGCAATTACAATTTTTCATCCCTCCTTATAAATTAGTCAGTACGGAAATTTTTGTTATCATAATTAACAGCATACGAGTTCCCATTATCAGAATTCTAATAATCACTTACGTTTTCATGTGCAGGCCTTCCAAATTCATTTCGCGTCTTCCCTAGGTCAAGCTTTTTATATGGAGATATTCATAACTCTTTGCTCCTACTCTGTTTCCATCAATATCTTCCAGTCATTCTTTCTTACTAATCCGTCAATTTATCAATACTTAAGCGCCAGTTTGGCTGACCGTGTTATGGCTAATATACGGGGAAAGAAGAAACAAGTTGGAGGTTTCCGCCTTTAGGCTATATTCCGTCTTCATGTCATAGCGAAAGAATTAAGTACGTACCTTTTTGTGCGCCTGATGATTTCTTAATTCTTACTCTCTGCAGGTAGTTCACGTATACCATTATCTGATATCACAAACACCAGTAACAATGATCAACAGAGCACACAGATTGGATATCCCCATGGTGTTGTCCCCACCCCAGATTCTCATGTCGTCGACGATCGATCGAGGCAGTTGGTATTACGTAATTCAGGTAACTGGAAAGGCATTTTAATACTCTTATTTACATTCCGGCTAGCTCATCATGTTGTATATTCTGAACATTATAAAGACGAATTTTAGTGATTCAATTGTTCTACCAATTCAGGTAGTCAACTTTCGACTGTCAATAACGAGTCAGAAAGTTCTTTTCAACAACGTGTTCAGTCACAACTCTCTTCCGAGGTTCCTCCATGTAATGACATTGTTTATCCTTTCAGTACACGTGTTTTCGTCCTACTTCTTTATTCAATTGCTGCAACGCATGTATCCTTTGGTATCTCAATTGATATTTCTTTCCTCAATGAGCAGCTGTGGCTTATCAGTTAGCACTGTTCGACAGGAGCAAACGTAGCCTTGATGATGGTAGAAGTCATTTATGTCATTCAGTCTTTGTTATAATGCCTCACCTCTGCTGTATAAAAAGTTTCATATCTGTATGGTTACAGTTTTGATGTAGCTGAGTTTGAATTTCTTTTTTAGCTCACAAATTGGAGACATATATTATAAAGTTCCTCATTGCTCAACAAGCTCGAAGGGACCGTAAAATTATGTTGTGCAATGAGAGGTCTGGCAACACTGATCATGCTGATAACATGTGGACCGAGAGTGACCCGTATCGAGATTGTCGGTCTAAGCTTACCAGACGTAAGAATATGATAAAGATTCGTCAACGAAGAGCCCGTCACTTAGTGGGAGGATCGACATCGTCTTCGGCATCCACTCAGTTCACTGAACTCACAAACGGTAGGCCACAATTCCTACCTGCTGAATCCATGTTGTTCAATTACCTTTCCAGATTTAGGTTATATCTACTATTATTTACACGTGTTGTATGTTAGAAACTCTGACCCGTGTCCTTGATGATATCCGAGAGGCGACCTCCATTAACCCGTCAACCCCAGTTAATCTTAGGAGTAGCAAGAGGTTCAACGAATCCTCCCACAATCCTACAATCATTGAGGGTCTTTCCCGTGATCTATTTGGAGCTGCATCTGCCGATGTCATCGAAAGTTGTACAAGTTTGTTTATCGCATATTATACATAGAGTTGTCCCTATTATATACTTGACTGTTGAGATGTGTCTTTTTTATTATTCAGACTGGCAAGGTTACGATGACATAGGCGATCCCGAGTACCATTGCCAGAGATGTTCTTCTCAGATGTGGTACGGTGAGAGGGACAGGAAGGCCCGCAGGCCGCTTGTGCCAACGTTTTCATTGTGTTGCAGAGACGGCGTCGTCCAGCTGCCGTACCTTACACAGCCACCGCAACTCTTGAAGCACTTACTCGAAGGATTGCATCCTAAAAGCAAGCATTTCAGCGACAACATAAGGTCGTACAACTCGATGCACGCCTTCACTTCTAGCGGCGGTATTGTTGACCACACAGTTAACCAGGGTCGTGGTCCGTACACATATAGGATTGGTGGTCAGAATTCGCACAGAATAGGCAGCTTAATGCCTGTTGGTAACCAACCCCCAAAGTTCTGCCAACTGTATATATACGATACGGAGGATGAAATCAACAACCGAAAGAGAGCTATCAGGTATAATATCATTCCAACCACTCTTCTCATTCCAACCGAAAGAGAAGATTTTTCCAACTTACTATTACTTCTTCCTTTTTTTTGACGTAGTACTGTAATTCAATTTAACTTCAATTTCGTTGCTATACGTAGGGGCAAGTCTCAAACAGCTGACAACTTCGATGACAGTCTTCTCACTGATCTCAAACATATGATAGACGAGTACAACCCTTTGGCCAAGTCTTTTCGTATGGCAAGGGACAGCATTCTCAATTCAGTGGACAGGTGCGAGGTTCGTTTGAAGTTAGTAAGTGGGAGGAATACCGATGGTAGGATCTACAATCTTCCCAATGTTTCAGAAGTTGCAGCTGTTATTGTCGGAGACATTGAGGACACTGTCGTGGGTAGGGACATTGTGATCGAGCAGAGCAACGGTCGACTACAGAGGATTTCAGAGTTGCATCCATCCTACCTAGCCTTGCAGTACCCGTTGTTTTTCCCACGTGGTGAGGACGGGTACCGTTTAGGAATATCGCACTGCCAGGATGTTGTGACATCCAGCGACAACCCAGAAACTGTACGCAACAAGCTCACGTTGAGAGAGTGGTTTGCTTTCCGTCTGCAGGACCGACCAATTGATGTAGAGGCCGACACATTGCTGAGAGGCCGCAGGTTACTGCAACAGTTAATCGTTGATGGGTATACAATGATAGAAGCTCAGCGTCTCACTTTCCTACGTTTCAACCAACCTAAGCTTAGAAGTGAGAACTACAAGCGTCTAGCCAACGCTGCTGCAGATGGTCAGACGGATGCTTCTCATGTTGGTGTTAAGTACTTCATACCGTCTAGCTTCGTCGGGGGAAAGGGTTATGTTAGGGAAAACTATCAGGACACCATGACTATATGTAGGTGGTGCGGATATCCTGACCTATTTATAACATTCACCTGCAACCCTAAGTGGCCCGAGATAGATAGATTTGTAAAATCTAGGCGTCTAAATGCTGAGGATAGGCCGGACATCGTTGCCCGTGTGTTCAAGCAGAAACTCGAGGCGCTAATGAAAGATTTTAAGGAGAACCATATTTTTGGGAGAACCAGAGCAGGTTATTTAAGTTTGTGTTGCTTTTGACAAAATATTTTTCGCACTGTTTTCTCAATTTTTCCCCAGCAATTTACTTACATGTACCCTCTTAATTTTATTTTTCAGTGGTATATACAATTGAGTTCCAGAAACGCGGTCTACCCCACGCCCATATTCTTCTCTTCCTTGAAAGGGAAGATAAGTTTCCCGAGGCCTGTGATGTCGATGGTATTATTTCAGTAGAAATTCCAGATCCTATACGTTATCCTTTACTGCATAAAGCTGTAAAGGATCTCATGATTCACGGCCCATGTGGACACGCCAACCCGAAATCCCCTTGCATGGTTGGAGGTGTATGCTTCAAGAGATTTCCGAAAGCTTTCTCCGATCGTACAACTGTTGACGGCGATGGGTATCCAGTGTATCACAGACGAAACAATGACATTACCGTAGACAAAGGAGGTGTTGGTGTTCACAATGGTTTTGTTGTCCCGTATAACGCTGAACTTTTGCAAAGGTATCGTGCCCACATTAATGTTGAGTGGTGTAATCAAGCACGTTCTATCAAATACCTATTCAAATATATAAACAAGGGATATGACCGTGTTACCGTTGGCACTGCCACAAGGAAGAACCCCGAAGAGATAGACCACATCCAGGAGTACTTGGATTGTCGATATATTTCACCACCTGAGGCTGCGTGGCGAATATTCTCATTCGATATTCATTATAGGACGCCACCTGTTTTAAGGCTTGAGTATCATCTCCCTAACGAGCAGAATGTTGTTTACAACGATGACGACCCAATAGAAGATATTGTAGCACGTTCCAATGGTGCTCGAACAAAATTCACTGCTTGGCTTGAGTACAACGCGAACAACGAAGATTCTAGAGGGTTGACCTATGCTGAGTTCCCAACGAAGTACGTATGGCATGCGAAAGAGAAGTCATGGGCACCGAGGAAACAAGGTTTTACATTGGGCAGAATGTTTCACATGTCGCCGAACGGTGGTGAGCGGTATTACATGAGGACTCTACTAAATTTTGTTAAAGGTCCAACTTGCTACGCCGACATTCGTACCGTCAACGGCGTTGTTCATGATTATACAAAGATGCATGCTATGCGTTGGGTTTACTAGGCGATGACAAGGAGTACATTGAAGCTATTGACGAAGCGAGTTATTGGGGTACCGGTTCATTCCTTAGGAACCTTTTTGCAACATTACTCTACTCGGGTAGTCTCATCAAGCCTGGATATGTATGGGAGAAGACATGGCACCATCTGTGCGATGACATACTAGCCCGTCGAAGGAGACAATTACTTAATTTTGGTTAGCTTTCCTATTATCTTTTCCTAATCACAACCAGTTCCTTCCTTGCTACTGTTGTCTATTGTTTTTACAGGTGACATTCATTTCGTCCTTATTCTAAGCAATTTTTGAACTGTAATTTCCCTTGCAGAGTTGCAGATGACAGACGGTGAACTCCAGAGTTATGCTTTATCAGAGATTGAGCTTCTCTTGCAGGGCAATGGGAGTTCTCTCTCGAAATTCCCTGATATGCCCATTCCCGATGACAACCTTAACTCGATGCACCTCAACAGGCTCATAGCTGATGAGCTTACCTATAATCGCGAACAACTACGCCTTGACCATGATCGATATATGTCAACAATAACTGTTGAGCAACGAGCTGTTTATGATGAGATAATTACCGCTGTTAGCGGATCAGGTGGTGGTTTTTACTTTGTGTACGGATACGGTGGCACCGGCAAAACATTTATTTGGAATGCTCTTTGCGCCGCTTTGAGGAGCAAGGGTGATATAGTTCTGCGAGTTGCATCAAGTGGTATCGCTGCCATCTTACTACCTAGGGGACGCACAGCTCATTCCAGATTTAGTATTCCTATCAATGTGGACGAGAAATCCATCTGCCCAGGCATCAGGCCAGGTTCCGATCTAGCGGAGCTAATCATTAAAGCGAAGCTCATAATCTGGGATGAAGCTCCCATGCTAAGTCGGTACTGTTTTGAGGCTCTTGATAAAAGCTTGAGAGACATAATGCGCTGTGTGAACCCAATCAATACCGACAAGCCTTTCGGTGGGAAGGTCGTTGTACTTGGTGGTGATTTTAGGCAAATACTACCCGTTGTTCCCAAAGGAAGTCGGGAGGACATAGTGCACACTGCTGTTTGTTCATCTCCAATTTGGAGAGACATAAAGGTCAGCATAATACATTTTCAAATCTTTATCGTCAGTAACAAAAAATTTATGCACCTATTGTCTACCTATTTGGAACTTTATCCAACTCGCTTTTATGCAGGTTTTACGGTTGACAACCAATATGAGGTTGCAGGTAGGATCTGCTGATTTTCACTCCGAGGAAATTAGGTTGTTTTCCGAGTGGTTGTTAAGTATTGGTGACGGATTAGCCGGTGGTCCAAACGATGGTGTGGCCAATATTGAACTCCCACCCGATGTAGTCATACAAGCAGGTGACGATCCAATAGCATCCATTGTGGAGAGCACTTACCCAAATTTGTTAAATCACTACAAGGACCCAGATTGGCTTCAGAACCGCTCAGTCCTCGCACCGACAAACGATGTGGTTGAAAAGGTTAATGAGTATGTACTATCCCTTCTTCCTGAGAAGGAAGTCGTCTATCTTTCTTCAGACGAAATAAGCAACGACGAGAATAGCCCTCATGTTCTCGAAATCTATTCTACAGAATTCCTCAATTCAATTAGTTGTTCGGGGCTTCCTTCTCATCAATTGGTACTTAAAGTTGGTGCCATTGTTATGCTATTAAAAAATCTTGACCAGGCTAATGGACTCTGTAATGGTACTCGATTATTGATTTCCAAATTGGGAGATCGGATACTGGAGGCAACGATCATAACTGGTAGCAGGAAAGGTGAGCAGGTCTATATACCCAGGATTAAGATGTCACCCTCCGACGAGACCAAGTTCCCCATTCGATTTGATAGAAGGCAATTCCCTATATCTGTCTGTTTTGCAATGACTATCAACAAAAGCCAGGGTCAGTCGCTCTCCAGTGTCGGACTATTTTTACCGAAACCAGTCTTCACTCACGGACAGCTATACGTCGCTTTGTCCAGGGTCACGCGTAAGACTGGTCTTAAGGTTCTAATTGTCGATGAAGATCATTACACTTCCTACACGACAACTAATGTTGTTTACAAGGAAATCTTCTCCAATGTCAGATGAAATCTGCTCTATCTATTATTTCAATCTAGGTCCTTATATAACGTTTAGATAGGCTGAACTCATGTAATTAGACTAAGTAAGTCACATACTCTGTTACTGTCAATTCCGATACGATTTCTAAATACTACTTGGCAATCGTACCTTCATTTTCATGGTTATATCTCATTGCTTACTACTACTTCAAACGACCAGTAACTTAATAGTGATCTGCACTTAGTTAGAGTCCAGTTTCCTAACACTAACAAACATCTTCTTGCAGTCCATGTAACATTGGGAATGCAAGCAGATTTGCTGAATACCAGCTTCAGTACGCAAAGATAGTTCATGGATGCACATTAAACCGAAACTGTACACATTCTACCATAATTAATAACTGTTGTTCAAAGTTTTGGACAAAATACTCAGGTGTACATGCACCCGAAAGATTGTTTAACAGCCATACGTAGCAATATATCATCGATTACAAAGCGCACATTAAATTGCAATTCAAATTTACACACCAAAGACAGTTGAAATAGTAATTAAAATAGGTACTTTAAGTTTTTTGTTAAAACCATAACACTGATTCAGGGATCGGGAGGTACCTTCTAGATGTAGAATCCGGGGCAGTGGTTCTTCAGCAGATTGTAAATGCACACGTACGTTGAGACGCTGTCACCGGCTGCATCTCCGTATCCCAGTGCTTTCCAATCAGGCCCAACCGATATGCAGTTCCTACCCTCTTTGAACAGGCCGATGTCTGCAGAAGTTGCCACCCACAAGTGAGGCCCCGACATTCTGTCCACGCTTTGCTCGAAATCAGATCTCCCCCTACCCACTCTGTCGAAGCATTTCTGAAGCTTGAATGCATCTCTGTACCTTCCCTCGCCAGTCACGAACTCTATTGCTATTGCTCTCTTGAAATTTCCTGGTTTCCCTTTCCACACGTGGAAGATTTTCCTCACAGGAAACCCCAGTCTAATAACCTCATCCCTCACACATGTGAAACTTTTACCGATCACCTTTCCTTCTACCGTTTCGTATGGTAGGTTGTGCATGATGCATGTTGGTGGATACACCAGTTTGCAAGCCATTGACTCTAGATTGTCATCCTCCACTCTGTTGATCGAATTATTAGTTGCAGAGTTCATGGTTTCTGAAATTTGATGTTATATTTGAAATTTGAAAACCTATTGATCTTCGATTATTATTACGTAGATTTGAATGGTTTGCTTTGCAAATTTACTGAATTGGTGATGGGAGTTGAGTGTTGGGGTAAACTTGGTGCAAGTGGTGGAAGTGGTAAATGCAGTAATTGTGGGTAGTTACTGCGTGAAACGTGTCAGAAGGTAACCCAAAAGTTGAAAAATTTAGTGGATGTCATCATTAGTTTTGTGTCTTAATTGTTTTAGTAGGGTGCTCCGCAAATTTTGTTCACCCGAGTAACTGCATCGTCGTAACTGCAAACGTATTTCGTAACCCGTTTAGTTAATTGCACTATGATGTAAGCGTACGACTGTTTAATATAACAGTCCCAATTCGTAAGTTTTTTTTATTTCCAATTAATGATGCGTCTCCTTTCTATGTTCCAATGTACAATAAAGTTACCACCGTCCATATCCCACAATTACGTACCCAATTACTACCTTAATACGTCGCATTTACCTACACTCTAGTCGTTCTAACGCCACAATTTCAAACGTGGAAATTTAGCGTTGAGTTCAACAATTGTTAATGGATCGCAATATGAACTAATATTACCAATACGTCGGCAACTATTTCCAACCGATTCTTCTTCCAGTTAAGCAAACGAAATTCAAACAACGTACAATTAACCCATATATTCCACTGCAAATTACAAAGAAAAAACATATTTCGCAAATTACAAGTTCTTCTTCCAGTTGCATGCAAATGCCTATGCACTACAATTAAAAAACATATTCCTATTATCTTAATCCACATAGAAATCGCGGTAGATTTCGTTCAAAGCGTCAATCACATGTCCATACGTCCCAAACTCTTCCGCCTCGCCCAAATATGTTCCAACGTAACGGCACCAGATTGGCACCATACGGTAGTCAGTGTCCGTCGAAACGTACTTTTCGTCCTCCCAAGAAGCGACCCAACAGTGCGGCCCGGATTGGTGATTCAACTGCCCCACCATATCCTCCTTCGTCTTCCCTTCATTCTCGAACTCCTTTTGAAGTTTGAAGGCCATGAAGTAGTTTGGTAGCCTAGCTCCGAACTCAACGACAACCGCCCTTTCAAAATCAAGTGTCGGCGATATACATGGACCTAATCTAACCACATCATACCCCAAGTATATTAGTCTCATTTTCAAAATGTGCAAATTTTGGCAAATGTACCACCCGTCTTGCACGTCGTACGGCATGTTATCGATATGCATCTAGGAGGCCACATCAACTGTCTATACATGTCTATTGATTATCGATAATAATTAACAATAATTTTCCACGTGAGGTATCTCTTCCTTTTTGAGGTGGAGAATGTGGATGGGCATGCAAGTTAAATTATTTTTACTCTTGGTTAAATGAGAAGCTCAATTGATGGTTACTCTTAAATGGACTTATGCAAACTTCAAGTTACCCTTAGATTGGTTGTGACTATTCGATTGACTACATGTGGTGCATTACTGTAGGTGCAATTATTTCTGACATCAGTTAACTTAAGTACGTATTTGGATGCACTCCTTACGAACCCGGAAAAACGGTTGACGTAAAGGTCCTTTTGCGTTTGTCTACCAAAATACTTACGAAGACGATTTATTATAGTTCAACAATTCTGGTCATTCGAGAAATCTAATAATAAATTGTAACCGCCTTTATTTTCACGTCAATAACCGCATACTCGATGTTGTGGATTTTCACAATTACCGTTCTGTTGAAGCAAATTATCTACGTAGGGGATGCATTTGTGGACAGGTTCTCTTTGGGCCGAATTACTTGCCAACTTTGTTACTAAGCCCATCCCATTTCGACGTTTGACCCATTAGTAACTACTATGATGCATTAATATGCAGTTCAGCCCAGAACACAACAGTGCAGAAACAAATATACGCATTACTTTTAACGAAATCTACTAAGTTCCGACACTTTATTCCACGACACCCATGCACTTCAATATTTCGCTTACGATCTAGACTGAGGAATTAATACGTGATAAAACAAAGCATGTTCAATTTTGTCCGTACTTATATATAATCCGCAGTACATTGTTAGAACTAATTATTCAAAACTAAATGCCCCGATTACTCAATGCACTTCATCATAATACTTTTTCACAAATGCGTAAAGACTCTCCCATGTAAACAATATTAGAACCACAACCCGTGAAATATTTCACGGGTATAACACTAGTTATATATTAAAGTAAGCACCGGTGCCAATGACGTGGCACTGCTTATTGTTGAGCATTTCAGAATACTCAATCCTCATTAACCCAAGTTAATTATGGTAAATATTTTCTTTCATAAGAAGAAAATTTAAAAATCCACTTCAAAGATTTGTATCAATGGATTTTGAACCCATAACCTTCAAACCAAAATTTCAACACCTTAACCATTGCACCATTCCAATATTCGTTGTTAAAATTGTATAAAAACAATACATATACTTTGTAAGTTTAGGAGAATTACAGAGTAATTAATTCAGGTTTCCTTATAATTCATATTTGAGACCTATACTGCATCTCTATATCTAATTAATTGAATATCTAAATTCGAAAAGTAAATCTTTTACGAATAATTTTCGAATAAGTCATATCTAATTAATTTTCGAATAAGTCATATATCGTTCATTCATTTACGTGTCATTACAAGTAAATCTTTCGCCAACATTGTTGATTATGACAGTTACTAAATCAAAAAAATGTCTTAAACGAAATCGTCCAACAAAAAGTTGTACATAACCCCGTGATTATTCACGGGTATTACACTACTCTATTTCGAATTCATTTTGTACATGAATAGGGAAATACTACTCCTGTAAAATACTCAACAAAAAAGGTTACAGGAGATCGTCTGACAATATGTACTGGGACGGGATATATTTATCTTTTACACTTTGTTTTAAAAAATTAACAGAGGGTACAAAAAATGGGTGTAGAAATAAAAACACTAAATTAAGTAATAATGATAATATTTTAGGGTTGCAACCCGACCCGTTGAATCAACAAAAATTAAAATTGATAAATTTATATTTATATACTTCGGTATAGTTATCTTTGAATTTATAATTAAGCAATTAATATTTTAAATTAAAATATACTCCGTAATAAAATTTACAATTTAATTAATACATTCGAGTATGTTTTTATCATTTAATAATAAAATAATTTAAAATTTGAATTTAATTTTTTTTAAATATAAACATTATACTTCGTAGTTCAAGAGTATAAAAATAATGCTATACTCTTAAATAAATAAAAATTTGATGAGAAAAATATTTTTTTGAGCTTAAATCGTCAAAAGATTTTGTATTTTAATTGATGAAAATATGTCGTTCAGTATTTAAAATTACTTTAAAGTAATTCACGGTCAAGTTTTTCATAAAACAGACCGTCTCTAAACTATTAATTCTACGTAACCTATGTTTTTTCGTTTTTTCAAGTCAAATTTGTGTTCACGGGCCCATATGAGTTCTTAAACTTAGATACTGACCATACCGTAAAAATATTATTTCTCTAAATTCAATAATTTCACAAATGTATCACGCAACAATGTCTTTTTGTTATACTGCTTATTAATTTTTTTCTATATGTTCTAATGACAAAGAAATGACCTCAACCCCGTGAATTTGCACGGGTTAGTACACTATCCTTTATATTTATATATTAAAGTAAGCACCGGTGCCAATGACGTGGCACTGCTTATTGTTGAGCATTTCAGAATTATCAATCCTCATTAACCCAAGTTAATTATGGTAAATCTTTTCTTTCATAAGAAGAAAATTTAAAAATCCACTTCAAAGATTTGTATCAATGAATTTTGAACCCGTAACCTTCAAACCAAAATTTCAACACCTTAACCATTGCACCATTCCAATATTCGTTGTTAAAATTGTATAAAAACAATACATATACTTTATAGGTTTAGGAGAATTACAGAGTAATTAATTCAGGTTTCCCTATAATTCATATTTGAGACCTATACTGCATCTCTATATCTAATTAATTGAATATCTAAATTCGAAAATTAATTTTCGAATAAGTCATATATCGTTCATTCATTTACGTGTCATTACAAGTAAATCTTTCGCCGACATTGTTGATTATGACAGTTACTAAATCAAAAAAATGTCTTAAACGAAATCGTCCAACAAAAAGTTGTACATAACCCCGTGATTATTCACGGGTATTACACTACTCTATTTCGAATTCATTTTGTACATGAATAGTGAAATACTACTCCTGTAAAATACTCAACAAAAAAGGTTACAGGAGATCGTCTGACAATATGTACTGGGACGGGATATATTTATCTTTTACACTTTGTTTTAAAAAATTAACAGAGGGTACAAAAAATGGGTGTAGAAATAAAAACACTAAATTAAGTAATAATGATAATATTTTAGGGTTGCAACCCGACCCGTTGAATCAACAAAAATTAAAATTGATAAATTTATATTTATATACTTCAGTATAGTTATCTTTGAATTTATAATTAAGCAATTAATATTTTAAATTAAAATATACTCCGTAATAAAATTTACAATTTAATTAATACATTCGAGTATGTTTTTATCATTTAATAATAAAATAATTTAAAATTTGAATTTAATTTTTTTTAAATATAAACATTATACTTCGTAGTTCAAGAGTATAAAAATAATGCTATACTCTTAAATAAATAAAAATTTGATGAGAAAAATATTTTTTTGAGCTTAAATCGTCAAAAGATTTTGTATTTTAATTGATGAAAATATGTCGTTCAGTATTTAAAATTACTTTAAAGTAATTCACGGTCAAGTTTTTCATAAAACAGACCGTCTCTAAACTATTAATTCTACGTAACCTATGTTTTTTCGTTTTTTCAAGTCAAATTTGTGTTCACGGGCCCATATGAGTTCTTAAACTTAGATACTGACCATACCGTAAAAATATTATTTCTCTAAATTCAATAATTTCACAAATGTATCACGCAACAATGTCTTTCTGTTATACTGCTTATTAATTTTTTTTCTATATGTTCTAATGACAAATAAATGACCTCAACCCCGTGAATTTGCACGGGTTAGTACACTATCCTTTATATTTATATATTAAAGTAAGCACCGGTGCCAATGACGTGGAACTGCTTATTGTTGAGCATTTCAGAATACTCAATCCCCATTAACCCAAGTTAATTATCGTAAATCTTTTCTTTCATAAGAAGAAAATTTAAAAATCCACTTCAAAGATTTGTATCAATGGATTTTGAACCCATAACCTTCAAACCAAAATTTCAACACCTTAACCATTGCACCATTCCGATATTCATTGTTAAAATTGTATAAAAACAATACATATACTTTATAGGTTTAGGAGAATTACAGAGTAATTAATTCAGGTTTCCCTATAATTCATATTTGAAACCTATACTGCATCTCTATATCTAATTAATTGAATATCTAAATTCGAAAATTAATTTTCGAATAAGTCATATATCGTTCATTCATTTACGTGTCATTACAAGTAAATCTTTCGCCGACATTGTTGATTATGACAGTTACTAATTCAAAAAAATGTCTTAAACGAAATCGTCCAACAAAAAGTTGTACATAACCCCGTGATTATTCACGGGTATTACACTACTCTATTTCGAATTCATTTTGTACATGAATAGTGAAATACTACTCCTGTAAAATACTCAACAAAAAAGGTTACAGGAGATCGTCAGACAATATGTACTGGGACGGGATATATTTATCTTTTACACTTTGTTTTAAAAAATTAACAGAGGGTACAAAAAATGGGTGTAGAAATAAAAATACTAAATTAAGTAATAATGATAATATTTTAGGGTTGCAACCCGACCTGTTGAATCAACAAAAATTAAAATTGATAAATTTATATTTATATACTTCGGTATAGTTATCTTTGAATTTATAATTAAGCAATTAATATTTTAAATTAAAATATACTCCGTAATAAAATTTACAATTTAATTAATACATTCGAGTATGTTTTTATCATTTAATAATAAAATAATTTAAAATTTGAATTTTTTTTTTTTTTAAATATAAACATTATACTTCGTAGTTCAAGAGTATAAAAATAATGCTATACTCTTAAATAAATAAAAATTTGATGAGAAAAATATTTTTTTGAGCTTAAATCGTCAAAAGATTTTGTATTTTAATTGATGAAAATATGTCGTTCAGTATTTAAAATTACTTTAAAGTAATTCACGGTCAAGTTTTTCATAAAACAGACCGTCTCTAAACTATTAATTCTACGTAACCCATGTTTTTTCGTTTTTTCAAGTCAAATTTGTGTTCACGGGCTCATATGAGTTCTTAAACTTAGATACTGACCATACCGTAAAAATATTATTTCTCTAAATTCAATAATTTCACAAATGTATCACGCAACAATGTCTTTCTGTTATACTGCTTATTAATTTTTTTCTATATGTTCTAATGACAAAGAAATGACCTCAACCCCGTGAATTTGCACGGGTTAGTACACTAGTTTAATTCAATCCAAACAATACTGAAAAAGAAACCAATAGTACATAACTTGATCCGTGATAAAGTAGGTTAATTGTGATAGTAATAAGAAAAAATGAAGATCCAATATGATTTTCCTCCTTTACCTTTTATTCTACTCCCTCCGTCCCAATGAATTGTTTGTCTATTTCATATTGAGGCGTCTCAATGAATTGTTTGCCTTTCTATTTTAGGATTGTTTTTTATATGCAATTTGATCATTCTCATGAGTTTTGCTCTACATGTCACTCCCTCATTGGTTCCTTTAACCTTGGTGCCAAAAGGAAAGACAAACAATTCATTGGAACGGAGGGAGTAAAGGTTTTACTTGGGATGAAATAATATTAGAAAATAAGTATTTAGCAAGTGTCTTTTTTTATCTCGAATTGATTTGTCCCTTGATATCTTTTGTAGAATTGATCTTGTTGTTTTGGTAACAAGATTGAATTGTTACATAGTATCATTTTGTTTTGGATAGCTCTTTCAATCTTTTGTTTGTAAATAATAATCCTAGAACAGTCCACCACTGAATTAGTTATCTGAATCGATAGATCGTTTTTAACGTAAGTCAAAGCCAGCTTCTCAACACTGCACATTGTATTAGTTCACAATCCGAAACGAGGCTAGAGTCATTGATAATCGCAATCTGAGCTTGAAGAAGGCCATTAAACCAAACCTTGAAATCTACATGCCCTGGAATTGTGCCTTGTTACGAGCAATCCAAATCGTCCAGAGAATGTAGATAAAAAGAGGAACCTGAGAATGGTCTTTGTCGAGCTTCCATAGGTAGACAATCCAGTTGACAGTCAATATTAGGCGTGATAGTGGTTCTACTACCAAGATTCGAGCCCATCCATAATCAGGAAGAAACCGGGAAATCACGAAAGAGATGACTACGTGATTCTCTAGCATCCATATCGTGACACAGGGTGCATCCCGGGAAGAAGGCCACACCACGCCTTTGAAATTTCATACCAATGGGAAGAGCATGGTTGAGAATTTTCTAGAGAAAAGTTCTGAATTTTGTTGGCCCCTTAATCTTCCATAGGTACTTGCAGCAAAAGTTTCTTAATTTGTCCTCAAGCGAGAACCCCATAGGGTTCTCCCGAAGGTGCAGATTAAAAGCAAGGCGGTACACACTTTTGACCGTAAATTCTCCATTTGATGTTTTACTCCAGTAGAGGTTGTCTTCACAATTCTTGAAGGGTAGTTGGGTAGAAAGGATCTTATTAACCCATAAATTCGAGAAGTAGAGAGTGATTTTCACAAGGCTCCATGACAGGCTAAAGTCGTATGCCTCAAATTAGAATTTATAAACACTTAAATCCAAATACTAAAACGTAGTATAGCAGAAATAAGGGTCGAACCCAAGAGAATCAGATTAACGAAATTATGGTAACTAAGTGTAGACGAAATCAATCCATATCTAATCAAATTAAAGATCGTAGTAACCGGAGGGGGGGGGGGGGGGTTATGATTAATTATCTAACAAACTAAAGTAAAATAATATAATAACTTGAGATATCAAATGATGAAAAAGAACTTAGGCACAAGCACAAATTCACACTCAATAGCGATTGATCATCGTAAGACGGTTTCAATTAATAACCTTGACCACTCTATCGTGAACATGAAATTTCAATTCTCTTAAGAATAGTTAACTAAAACGAATCTCGTTCTTAATTAACCCTAACAGTAAAACAACCTAAACAATCCAGTTCTAGGTTCAATTAGATGGAATCAATATGGATCTGAGAATTCGATAGAGAATAAATAGCACGTACAATCCAGTCGCGCCTTAGATATTTATATGAATCGCTTCTAAGTACTAATATCAACGTATCCCGTTCAATATTAATTCCTAGTTGTTACTAATGTAAAGTTAATCAGTAAATCCTACTCAATTAACGATACTAACGATAGAACGATGCAATTAAATACTAGTTGTACACCTAGCAATCAACAACAACATTCATGAAATTAATAACAAAGCAATTCATAATAATCAAGGTTAATAATCAAAACATTCAAACTCACAAACGTTTCTTGAGCGTTTCAAAGGCTTGAATCTAAGTAGAGAAGATTAGTTACACATACTTTGAGGTGGAAAATTAGGGTTCTTCCAAAATTCTCCCTTTTCTTCCCTAATTACGTTCAACTAGTAGATGTGACGAATGATGTGAATAATAATAATCTCCAACTAAGCTTAACCTAATAATAGTTTACTAATAATAATAAAATAAAATATCCTAGTGATACTAGTAATACTAATAATAAAAACTAGTAAAAAAAGTTTCCTAAATAAAACCAAAGTCTTAAAACATAGCAAAAATCACGAGATAGGGACGGAACGTGCAAAGAGTTCCAGGCCTCCGGGCGACCCGCATGAGTGTGGCGTGACTCGCGTGGATTCTGGGCGACTCGCCTGGGCAGCTGCTACTGTTTCGTGCGATTCTTCGATTCCGTCGTTCCGGGTCTTCAAGTGGTGTAGACACCCGCATTTTGACTGCCAGGTGTCTATGGTAGTCTCCCAAAAAACACCCGATGATGATCGGACGCTAACATGCTTCTATGCGCTCGGATACGGGCTCAAATCCATTAATCGTTGGCTAACACACTTACGGAGTACAAATCTCACATAATCAACCTCAAATCCAGGCCCAGCGGATAGTTTCTAACCAAATAAGGCTAATTTGGGCCGAAACCGACACCGGAATTAAAACCGACTTCTTAGCAATTGGGTCAATCCCGGTCAAAGTCGTTTCCGAGACATGCAAAACAAACCCTCAAACATCAAAAGTCCAATTCAAACACCAACCCATCAAATATCCATGATCACGGTCCAAAACGAGTGACCCGCGTGACCCAGCTGGGCCACTCGATCGAGTGCCCCACACACTCGATCGAGTGGGCCCTTATTCAAGCCCGACGGCTGACGCACAAGCCCACTCAACCGAGTCAGCTGCCTACTCGGTCGAATGACCCTAAACCGAAACCCTAGCTTTTCCTATATAAGCAACCCTTTGCACACACTTCAAGGGACCTTCTTTTCAGAGAACGACTTTTCATAACCCTAGTAACACCCTAAGCAAACCCTAAGCAAACCTTAAGCAATACACTAGCAAAAAAACCCTAAACCTAGTTTAGGAATCAACAATCCGAGCCACCATAACTTAACCTTCATCTACCTCGAAGACTCTAGTGTTAAAGCCGCGATTACGAGTTCTAATCCGAGACAAGAACATGTAGGTTGAGGGTGTCAAAACCCCGTTTCTCCTCTTCTCTTCTTCCTTCTCGCGTCATGTTATTATACGGGTCGTTTTTTATTTATTTCGTTTTATCGTTATTATCGCATCACTAATATCGATAGTACTAGTATCAAAGCACTAAAATACCTATCAATTTGTGTCAAGTATGAGTGATATGGGAATAAGGAAATCCGAATATACAAGTGTACTGCACACGCGTTGACGGTCGCTTATTCCGATATCCCGATTACTCGATTATTGAGATAGGTCAATTTCAACAATAATTTTCATATCGTTTGTTATTCGCGTATCACATCAATTTTTCAAAAGAAAACATTGTATTTTAATAAGGGTCGAAACCCGTTGACACGGACCCGACATCACAATCCTTAGGGATTTATTTCGATGTCGGAGAAGTCGAGGGAATCAAGTCCTTTAATTTAAGCAAAGTGTCGATCTATTAAATTCGATACCAATTCCTTAATTGGATGTCGAATCTAACGATCTAGTCACATAAGTTAACTAATGCGATTTTCCGTTGATGCAAAAATAATTGTCAATACAATTCAATAGAATTACGACATTATTTAACGCGGAGGAAATCTACCATATCGCGGTAGTTAATTTAGGTCGACTTAAATTAATCTTCCATTATTTTCATTCTAAGTATTCCATGTGGATTCGATAATCGAATATGGGATACGACGAGTATTCAAGTCCCGAATTGAGTATAAATTCCGCTATATTTATGCCCAATTCGTCAAGTCATCAAAAATCAAAAAGCAATTTCAAAATCGACATTTAAAATTGCAAACAACACGGTTCGTACAGGTGCCACTCGACCGAGTGCCTACGCTACTCGATCGAGTGACATCACAAAAACCGAGACAGAATGTCTCTTACGACCTCCACTCGGTCGAGTCTCACAGTGACTCGGTCGAGTGGCAACGTGCTCGACCAAGTTGGTCCATAACTCGGTCAAGTAGGGTCCGTAACACGAAACAGAATGCCTCTGTGACCTCCACTCGGTCGAGTCTCACAGTGACTCGGTCGAGTGGCGATGAACTCGGTCGAGTTGGTCGGTAACTCGGTCGAGTTGGGTCACAAAACCTGGACAGACCATTTTTCAGATGTCCACTCGGTCGAGTCACACAATGACTCGGTCGAGTGGCCCTTAATCACGTCAAACCGTGAGTCCTACATATCACATTCAAGTCTCGTTAATCATTTTCGTGACTTAAGTCAACACGTGCCTAATTAATCACGTGTATTACTATCTTTTCGAACCATGCATCATCTTGTATATCATTCAATTCAATTCATTATTTGCTCAAACCGTTAATATCGATTTACCGTTACTAACCGTTTGCTTGTTTCTTTTGTCAATTTAATTTTTGTTCGTTTATTTTACTAAATGAACCCGCATGCTAAATTCCACTTTGACGTAGAATTAATTGCATTAAATCGACTTAGGAACCCTTTCAATTCAATTCACATGCCTAGAAAAACAATGTTTGCATAAGCATTTTCCCGTTTAACTAGCGCGCGTATTGTAAGTCATTCGAATTCTTAGTAGAGGCCGCTAATGTGCGGGCGGGGTTGGGTGTCCTTTGTGGGCTTCCCAACACGTACCCTCACTCCTTACTCAGAACCTCGGTTTCCGGATGTCCGAAACCGTTGGCGCACGAGAGTCATTCAATACACAATATCCGATAATGTCGGTATTGGTATCAAATGCAAAGGGACGAGCCCAATAAACTCTGACATCGGAAATGGGCCATATTTTGTATACAGACCACTACGACATAGAGTGGGCTCGAATGGTTCCGAATAACCACAAAATTCGGTGGCGACTCCACTTCGACCTAAATTTCAATTCGATCCGTTTCATATGGAGATTCATTCGCCTACCCAAACCCGCGCGTGGCCGCGTCGGGGTGGACCTATGTCATGTCCACAAATGGGCTTTCTTCTTCTTCATGTTTCATTTGCTCTTGGCCCCAATCGACGGTCAAATGATTAGCATCCTCAAAATAGCCTATATTACATTTATACCAAATTGACACAAATGCGATACAAGACAACCGATTTAGCTCACAAAATATACCAAAACCGTCGTAATAACTACGACTAAATACGGCCCATCAAATATCCCCACGCTTGAACCTTTATTCGTACTCGGGTAAAACTCGAAGAACACCATAACCACAACCATCACTGATTCAAAATACGTGAGAATAACATTACACACCGCCCCTCACTCGTCTTCCACCAAACTCCCTCATTATGAGTTAATGCACCTGCTAATCCAACATTCTCATGAAACTCAGCTCAAATGCTCAATTGAATTAACATGCCCAATATCAAACTATTATCAACGACCCAATTCATCAAAACAAGGAACATTAGCAAATAATTATAAGCAAAAATTCACATCTAACGCCTCTTATTTATTTCTCCAATCCTAGAACGGATCACATGTGCTACAAATGTCACCGGTGGTACAAGTTTATACCACAATATTCCACAACCCACACATGTGATCAATCCTAAACGCCTCTAATAGTTCAATATACCAAAAAAAACATCACCAATCGCATAGAATATAGTGCTACAACTACATCGCACCGCGATTCTTCTCACCTTAGCCAACTATCCTACCCCTCCGACCTTCTATGTCACCCTTCTTATGACGCCAACACCAAAACATGGAGTTATTAGTAGTGATTTTTTTTCCTAATTCCCTCATTTTGCCTAGACTGTCCGCCCTTGCGGATTTTCACTCTAGCTTTCATTTTTTTCCTCACACTACTCTCGTGGCACGCAACTCGATTTTTCTTTTTACCCGGAGCGCCCTTTCGGGTTTTCACTCCGTCCTCGGCCACATTCCCCATTCTTGCCTAGGCGCCCTTTCCGGGTTTTCACCTAGCCGGGTTTATTTATTTATTTTTGTTTTTTTTTTCATTTTTTTTTGAAGTTGAAATAAAAGACGTAATACGAAATAACTACTATATACAACGAGATAATTTCCCTCCCCACGCTTGAATAACACATCATCCTCGAATGTGTGAACTAAGGACCATAAAAGAAATGGGAAGAGAAATACCTCGAGCTCAAGAGTGAGAAGAGGAGCCGGCGTCACGTGACTTAGCCTCACGTGACGCCCTCCTAGATGATCTCGCTTGCTCACGGGCTGCAAGCTCTCCATAAAACTCGGAAGATGGTTCCGAGTAGTCATTAGGATGCAACTTCAATTGTAACCGATTCATACACCAACCGAATTCAGCGGCCAACCTACTGTTGTCAACAGATTCTTCCACTCGATCTTTTATTGCTTCGCGCCAATCGCTCCAACGATCAAATCAGACGTACCCTCGGGCTCCTCCACAATCGGGGCACTAGGCTTGGTAGTTGGTCTAGGAAATTCCTCATCACAAGGAAGGTAAAACGCAGCCGCAGTAGGCCCCAACGGTAACGGTTTCCCATCCGGACGAGGCAAAATCATGAAATGACGGTGGGACGTGCCGAGCGTCCAGATTAGGTGGTGTTTAGCAATCGGTCGCGAAATCATAGAACAAATCTCCATGAACTTCAGACTAATAGTAGTATAACCTACGACAGGAGAATCCGTCATCTTGGGTAGGCCAAGATACTGAGCTAGAAGAGTAACCATACCACCCATCGGAATGTTCCCCGAGACCGCCTTCTGGTGCTTCTCATAACAATTCAAGAATATATCGAGCCAATCCAGAGTTCCCAAGCATTCGGGCATCATGGCCCACAAATACATCAAATCCGCCCTAGGTAGATGTGTCGGTTCACCTTTGCAAAGAAATGTGGAGTTCAAAAGTCGGTGAACATAACGAAGGGCAGGATGACGAATATCAGCATTCTTAGCCCCCTCATAAGCACTCCCAGCTATTTTCAACCAAAACTCATCCATCATACGAGTAGTCGGGGTCAGAAACTCCGTCCCCCCTCTCGGTGCTGTACCCAACGCCTCCCTCAATTCTGTGAAGTCTACATCTCGTTCTGAATCTCCGAGATGAAAAGTAATGTGAGGGGGGTTATCATCACGATGTACTTCTAAGGTGGACAAGAATTCAAGTGTGTAACGCTTATACGTGTTCGTGCACATATCGTAAAAGTTTGGTAACCCAATACGAGTCAATAACGTCAACACCTCATCACTAATCCCGAGCATCTCAAATGATAAATTATCAACAAACTTAGTCGATATAATAACTCGATCAAATAGTTGGCGCCATACCGATTTCTGTTTCGCACTCAAATTCTTACACCCATATAATCAACCGCGGTCGTCTTTTGCTTCTTTGGGGCCATGACTACACAGACTGAGACAACCAATACTAACCCGGGACAGAACCACTACCGAAACTGA
The DNA here is from genome assembly GCA_958450325.1 of Agrostemma githago. Taxonomy (NCBI): domain Eukaryota; kingdom Viridiplantae; phylum Streptophyta; class Magnoliopsida; order Caryophyllales; family Caryophyllaceae; genus Agrostemma; species Agrostemma githago. The sequence continues at coordinate 57,039,328 of OY288243.1, forward strand.
CCAACTAGACAAAGATATGGACATTGACTATGACTCGAATCAACAACCAACAACTCACAACACACAAACTCGATAACTTACGAATAACAACTCACAAACTGCGTAATCACACGTAAACAGCAGAAGAGAGTGAGAAGAGGGTTAGAAACTTACAAGACTTGGACGAAAGACAGCACCGGACGAAACCCGACGGAACAAATATGAAGACAGAACACAACCCACGACTTGCCTATTACCGGAGCCCTATCATCGGCGACCAACTGACAGATCAGGCGACAGACCCACGCGCGAGTCGCCTAATACCCACGCGACTCGCCTGATCACTCACCGGACCACGAACAGCGACGACAAACTGACGGCGACCGACGACGACCACGACTGACGACGCACCAACCGACGACGCACAAACCGGGATTGCGATTAAGGTTAGGAGTTCTTGGGGGAAAATTGAAGGAGTATGAAGTTAGGAGTTTGGAATAATTTGATTAGGATAAAAAGAGATTAGGGTTTTAGAATTTGATTTGGGGTAATTGAGATTGAATTGGGAAAAAGGGAAATTAGGATTTTGAATTTGGGGAAGAATTAATTTGGGGATGAAAAGGATTGAAGGGGAGAGAGGGAGTCGGGTAAGTTGTATTCAATTTTTGATTTTTGATTTTTTTTAAAAAATAATAATAAAAACTGACCTGTGTGAGTATCGGACGCGCGAGTCACATAGGGTCCGCGCGACTCGCGCGGATGCCTGTAAATTCGCTCTTTTTTTTTTTTTTCAATTTTGCTCAGATTTCGAGGGATCTCCATGCTAATCGCCCAGGACCCATGCTAGTCGCCCAGTCTCCTGGAAAATCGACGCTCTTCTCCTATTAAAACATCAAAAGTTAGTAATAAAAAATAAGTTTAAGGAAAACAACGATTATGGAAAACAACGAAATAAATACTACGACCTATGACCCGTAAAATAAAATTTTACAATAAAAATCTACAAAGCGGGTTGCCTCCCGGAAGCGCTTTTGTTTAAAGTCGTTCGCTCGACTGAGACGGAGGTTAGGTAGAAATCGTCATGTCCGAGAGCTTGCTTCTCCCGACACCCGATTCATTACTCCTTTCACGAGTCGGCTTATAATTAAGCCTTATGCCGACTACATCTTTTACTTTTCCATTTTGAAATTGTAACACCGTTGGACGCTTGCTTGAGCTCTTTCGAACCATCCATTGATTGAACCACGACCTTGGTTTACCTTTATTCAGCTCCGCGTCTTTACGCGACTCCCAAAGAATGACACACTTGGGTCCCTTAGAAGGAGATTCCTGCACATCTTTAAACAACAATTCCTTGCTAGAAGAGGTAGACAAAATCGGTTTAGGAATCGATTTCACCACTTCTTCTTGTGAGTTAGGAGATAAATGATCAAAAATATCAACACGACACAAGGTATAGTCTTTCGGGGAGTGGGGAATAGGTTTATTTATGTCGAATTTAACGACCCTCCCTCCAAACTCCATACTCAGTGAACCATTAAGGACATCGATTTTTGTTCCTGCGGTCTTTAAGAAAGGTCGTCCTAGAATGATAGGAGTTGCGCTATAATCGTGTTCTATGTCTAAAACATAAAAATCGGCCGGGAAAACCAATTTATCAACTTTTACTAGGACATTCTCTACAACTCCCTTAGAATAGACACTCGATCGATCCACTAATTGCACTACTTTCCCGGTTCTCTTCATAGGACCAAGTTTAAGAGATTCATAGATGGTAAGAGGGATGACATTAATCGAGGCTCCCAAATCTAACATAGACTTGTCAAACAAGGTATCTCCTATGGTGCAGGGTATAGTAAACATGCCCGGGTCGCCACATTTAGGGGGTAATTTTTTTTGATAAATAGCTGACACATATTCACTAACCTTCCCTTTCTTAGTTCCTTTCAATTTATTATTCCTTTTAATAGTACATAATTCTTTCAAGAATTTAACATATTTAGGAATACTCTTTAAAAGATTAAGAAGGGGAAAGTTTACCTCACACTTTTCAAATACCTCGTAGATATCTTTGTCGTGCTCATAACGTCGGGTCCTCTTGAGTGCCTCGGGAAAAGGAACATCCGGTTCCGCCACCGGTGTGGTAGGTGTAATCAACTCTTTCTCTTGCACCATCGGAGTTTTCTCACCTTCCTCGATCATTAGCTCCTCTTCTTGAACCATAGCCTCCTTGGCCTTCCTCTTCGGCTTGTCGGCCTCCACTAATTGTCTCCCATTCCTTAAAGACACCGCACTCACATTTTCCTTCGAAAGAATGGTTTGACTAGGTAGTTTCCTCGAATCTCGAGCCTCCAACCTACCAATGGCGGTCGCCATTTGGCCCATTTGAGTTTCCAAATTTTGAATGCTAGCTTTGTTCTCCGTGTGATTTAGAAGAACCGTAGCTTGGAGGTTGGACATTTGACTGGTAACTGTAGCTTGATTAGCAACTAAGGCACGTATCATGTCCTCGGTGGACATTTGACTACTAGGTGGAGGTTGAGTGGGAACCGTGTTTGCAACTTGTTGCTTAGTAAAGAACTGTTGATTCGATTGACCAAATTGATTACCTTGATTAATTTCTTGGTCGCCTTCCCGATTCCTTCACCTCATGTTCGGATGATGTCTCCATCCGGGATTGAAACTGTTAGAGTATGGATCCCATTTTTTGTTTTGTCCGGTTTCCCACACTCCGTTCACCTCCTCTTGACCTTCATACATTTGAGGACAATGCTCACTCGGATGTCCCTCGTTCGAACAAATATCACACACCATAACTTGATTTTTTTTCCCCGACATCATATTTTGGACAAGAGCCGTTAAGCTATCGACTTTATGCTCAAGACTCGAGGATGATGAATTACCTATGGCATGAACTCCTCATTTGAGATATTTTCGAGAAAAATCCCTAGAGCTTTCAGCTAGCTCCTGGATAATTTCTATAGCAGCATCTGGGCTTTTGTTCACGATCGATCCCCCACATGCCGCATTCACACTGCGGGCATCCTCCACACAAAGACCTCCACAAAAGTACATCACAAGGTCTTGAGGATTGTAGCCATGATATGGGCATGTAGCACATAGCTTCTTAAAACGTTCCCAATATTTGTACATCGTTTCACCATCCCGTTGCTCCTCATTACTAATTTGCTTCTTCAATTGGAAGGCTCGAGACGCCGGAAAATACTTTTCAAGGAACGCCTTCTTCATCTTCACCCACGTATCTATACTTGCCGGTGGCAAGTAATACAACCAATCCCTAGCAGCATCCTTCAACGAGAAGGGAAAGACCCTTAGCTTAAGTTGCTCATCAGTGATAGGAGCCGGTTTCATACTCAAGCAAACAATATGAAAATCTGACAAGTGCTTGTTAGGGTCCTCGTCGCTTAAGCCATGGAATTTGTGTAATCGATGGATCAAACCCGACTTCAATTCGAAAGTGACATTTGCACCCAATGGTGGGTACGTGATGCACAAAGGTTGTTGTGCAAGGTCGGGTGCTGTCAGTTGCTTAATCGTGTTGGCCATGATATTCGACTCGTCGTCGGATTCGGAAGAAACTTCAGTATTCACGGGAATAATAGGAATATCGTCGTTAAACTCTAGATCCTCGAATTCTCGTGTTCCGATAACTATTGCTCCCTCTCTGACTCTTCGTGACCTGTTAAAGGTGCGTTCAATCTCTGAGTCGAATGCCTCGAGGTTCAAGTTAGAAGAACGAGTATTATACATAAACTACACAAAATAAAATAAAATAAAATAAATAAAATTAGCTATAAAAAAAACTACACTAAAAAAACACAAAAATAAGTAATACTGAGTCCCCGGCAACGACGCCAAAATTTGACAGGCTAAATCCGTATGACTCAAATTGAAATTTATAAACACTTAAATCCAAATACTAAAACGTAGTATAGCAGAAATAAGGGTCGAACCCAAAAGAATCAGATTAACAAAATTATGCTAACTAAGTGTAGACGAAATCAATCAATATCTAATCAAATTAAAGATCGTAGTAACCGGGGGGGGGGGGGGGGGGGGGGTTATGATTAATTATCTAACAAACTAAAGTAAAATAATATAATAATTTGAGATATCAAATGATGAAAAAGAAATTAGGCACAAGCACAAATTCACACTCAATAGCGATTGATCATCGTAAGACGGTTTCAATTAATAACCTTGACCACTCTATCGTGAACATGAAATTCCAATTCTCTTAAGAATAGTTAACTAAAATGAATCCCGTTCTTAATTAACCCTAACCGTAAAACAACCTAAACAATCCAGTTCTAGGTTCAATTAGACGGAAGCAATATGGATCTGAGAATTCGATAGAGAATAAATAACACGTACAGTCCAGTCGCGCCTTAGATATTTATATGAATCTCTTCTAAGTACTAATATCAACGTTTCCCGTTCAATATTAATTCCTAGTTGTTACTAATGTAAAGTTAATTAGTAAATACTACTCAATTAACGATACTAACGATAGAACGATGCAATTAAATACTAGTTTTACACCTAGCAATCAACAACAACATTCATGAAATTAATTACAAAGCAATTCATAATAATCAAGGTTAATAATCAAAACGTTCAAACTCACAAATGTTTCTTGATCGTTTCAAAGGCTTGAATCTAAGTAGAGAAGATTGGTTACACATACTTTGAGGTGGAAAATTAGGGTTCTTCCAAAGTTCTCCCTTTTCTTCCCTAATTACGTTCAATTAGTAGATGTGATGAATGATGTGAATAATAATAATCTCCAACTAAGCTTGACCTAATAATAGTTTACTAATAATAATAAAATAATAAAATATCCTAGTGATCACTACAAGAGTTAAAGTCATTGGCGACTGATTTTAGCTACTGACATCTGTCGCAAATAACAGACGTGCGACCGTCAGCAGTCGCTAAGCGACAGTAGCTACAGTTAGTCGCTGAATAGCGACTTATTTCAGTCGCTGAATAGCGACTGATTTCAGTCGCTAAGAAAGCGCGAGACTGAAATCAGTCGCTAAAATTAGCGACTGAAATCAGTCGCTAAACGAAGCTTTTAGCGACTGATATCAGTCGCTAAAGCCGGCATTAGTGACTGATTTAGCGACTGATATCAGTCGCTAAAAATTCATTTAGCGACTGATTTCAGTCGCTAAATATAAAACTTAGCTACTGATATCAGTCGCTAAATATAAAACTTAGCTACTGATATCAGTCGCTACCGTGCCAGAAATAGGCCGGTTCAATTTATTATTTTTCTAGCCAAAATCTGCACAATAAAACAAAACAACAACTACAATACATCCCAAACATCATTCCAAACGTTATTCCAAACGTTATGCAAGCTTCATACTCCAAAATTGTCAACCAAGTACGCAAACGTCGTGAATACATACACTACATTAAAAGTGTTGTTACAAACAGTTTTTTCAACAAGCATTACTCCCACTACAAATTGTTTTCAATAAATCAACTCAGCCAACAGGAAAACTGGCGGACGCACCACTATTACCGCCGAAGGGGTCTCTAGGATCCGGGAATCGGGGAGTGGGGCCGGAGTTGCAATTATATTGCTGCGTGTTTCTAAGACGCCGAATCTCTTCCAGAATTTGCAGGTTAATGGACTCCTGCGTCTTCAACCTCTCATTCTGCTCCTTCATCTGCTCGGCCATAGCTGCCCGTTCCGCCCTCTCCTCTTGAATTTGAGCCCTCATCTCAGCCATCTCGGATGGCACACACTCGGTCGTCGTAGAATGGGCCCCCCGAACATTGGGTGGTGTCCAATACAGGGAATGAGCGTTCCCCGTACCGTACACCGCTCCCTTGCGGTATCCCTCGGCGACTCTAAACCAAATTGTGCTCGGGTCCACACCTTCATTTTCGGGCGCTCTAGTGGCCGCCAAATACGATCTCTGAAAGAAATAGAAGTCATGATTAGGTTGATTGTTTGAAGGAAAAAAGTAACAAAGTATTGTGTTTGAAACTTACCCAAGTCTCCAAATCCTTCTTCGTGGCGAATGATCGACCGGTCTCATCGTCCCCCTTACTCTTCGATTCGAGAAATAGCTGAACAGGAGGAGGGAATTCTCCGGTTTTCTTCTTCGCCTGTTGACAGTACATGTAGATTATTCATTTATTTTTATAATGAAAACATTAAATAAGAATCCAATATAATAATCAAAGGAGACGAAAATACTAACGTTCATGGCCCGCTGGTGCATCGACTGCGACCCACCGTAGTGGGTGCGCTCCGCCTCTGTCTCGGGATCCCCTCCCCGCCTCTTGTTCTTCTTAGCCTGGACGGATCTCTTCAGGAACTTCGGGTCGGCTCGCGCTGTTTGGAACTGTTGGATCGCGTCACCTACAATTTATACACTTTGATATCAATAAATGTTTTGAATATATATACGACTTTCTGTTCAGGTACTAATACCAATTTAGTAATCGAACCTCTAAGTGTTTGCTGTAACTTTCCATCGCTTGCCAGCTTATACATCATGTCTTTGTATCTTACAGTTGCGACATCCATGTATCTGTCTCGAACAGCCACCTCGAGACCATCGTTGTAGAAGTGTTTTATCTGCAAGATAGTTTGTTGTCGTTGTATAAGTAATCTGTAAACAGTAACAGATAATTAATAAAAATCAGAAATTGGTGTACCTTGAAGTTGGCAAACCACTTCTCCCGTTGCCACAGAGGCAACTTAGTCCAGCTCGTGCAGTAAGTAGTCAAATCTTCCATGAAACTGTCCTTGACACCTGTCACCGTCGCACGAGTACGAAACCTACATGTAGGTATACACCAAAGAGTGAAATAAGATGATGTCTCACAAAAAAAAAAGAAATACAATGTCTCACCATGTGCCCTCGGGGCCAATGATTAGGCGCCCGTCGTGTGTGTATTGCAGCCCTTCATCCTGGGGTGGCTGCGGTTGTTCTTGTTCCTGATCATTGCCATGCACCTCCTCGTCCTCCACTTCCTCTTGCCTGTTTTCTTCTTCGCCTTGCTGCTGCACCCGATCCCTGCTCCTGCTGCTGCCGCTGCTCGAACTTCCAAACCGCAACCTGCTGGCCAACGTCATATCTGCAGACATGTAATAGTTGAAAGTTAGGAACTGACATCATAATATTGAAATACACTCGAAAAAAAATCAAGGTTTGCAGATTACTATGTACACATAATATAACTTACTGAAACTCAAGGTTCTTGTCTCTTCATTTTTTTATCTAAAAAATTTAAGACAATAACCACATACAAATTATTTTCTCTAAAGTAATTTACTAATATATATACACTAGTCAAATATTATGTAAAACTCTCAATTCACCTAAACATAGTACTATTTCCACCCAATTCGTCCATAATTACATCACCAAATCGACATAATTGTATTTTATTTCCAAATTCCTAACACATCAAAACAACCCAATTCAATCAACTACTTAACCGCAAACCCTAATTTTATACTAACAATCTACCTAATTCAAATTGGGGAACCTATTGGGCGATTTAAATCCTAACTACACTAAATATTCCAACAACTAAGAAACTATCCAACCCAATAACTAATTTATTTAAATCGATAAAAACAGAAATTAACAAATAATTGAAACCAAATAAAGATAGATAAACATACCTTAAGGAAAATGAGAAAATTGAAGAAGGAATGAAGAGGAAAGGAAGGAGGGACGAGTGTTAGAGAGAGGGGGAGGGTTTTAGAGAGAGAGCGAAATGAGGGAATGTTTCGGAGGAGGGGGGGTGTTCGTTTATTTAAAAAAAATTAACATGTTTAGCGACCGAAATCGGTCGCGCGCCACTCTCATTAGCGACCGATTTCAGTCGCTAAATCTGTCGCCATTTCATTAATTTAGCGACCGAAATTAGTCGCGCGCCGATTTTTTAGCGACTGATTTCGGTCGCTAAAGTTAATTAATTTTTTAAAAATTCCGTCTCCTCGTCCAGCTACTAATTTCGGTCGCAGTATGAACTTTCAGTCGCTAAATTAGCCACTGAATTTATCAGTCGCTAGTGATTAGTAGCTACATGCAGTATTTCTTGTAGTGGATATTAGTAATACTAATAATAAAAACTAGTAAAAAACGTTTCCTAAATAAAACCAAAGTCTTAAAACATAGCAAAAATCACGAGATAGGGACGGAACATGCAAAGAGTTCCAGGCCTCCGAGCGACCTGCATGAGTGTGGCGCGACTCGCGTGGATTCTGGGCGACTCGCCTGGGCAGCTGCTGCTGTTTCGTGCGATTCTTCGATTCTGTCGTTCCGGGTCTTCAAGTAGGATTTCTTCTTATTCATGTTTCATTCGCTCTTGGCCCAAATCGACGGTCCAATGATTAGCATCCTAAAAATATCCTATATTACATTTATACCAAACTGACACAAATGCGATACAAGACAACCGATTTAGCTCACAAAATATACCAAAACCATCGTAATAACTACGACTAAATACGGCCCATCACTCCACAAGCCCAAATCATCCAAGAGCTCACCAATATTAGATGGAGGTGACACTATTTAACAATGCAGAGACGATAACTATCGAGTTAGGCCTATAACTCCACAAAGACGATTGAACTCAAGACCTATTGAGGACAACCAAGTTAATATCCAAATACGCGTTTCAATAAAAACGGAAGGTATTATGCTAATCAAGCAAATAACGTTGACTTTTATATTAATCTCTAAGTATCTTACTCCTCTTCCGACAAGGCTTTATATAGCCAAAACAAAGAAGGACAAATAAGGCAGAAAATAACTCCGAATTGTAACAGCTAAAATAGACTTAATTAACCAATTAAAGATAATTATAATCTCTAATTAATAAACTACTTTATTCCATATTTCTCTAAGAATTAATCAAGCAAATAAACTATCTTGTAACAGCTGACCCCTCGCCTCCAATGCTCGAGCTAACAGTATTCGAACAAACACGTAACCAAACACATACTCTGATGCACGAGTTCCCCAAGCCAATTGACCTATTTTGCCAGCAATTGAGCGTGGGTCACATCTTGGTTCAAACCCTTCACAACCGAGTTGACCACTAACTCCTCGATGTTATCTATATTTGTATCATCCTCTCCCCCTTGAAACGGAATTGACCTCAATTTAGAAATGCCATCATCATCGATATATGGAGCAAGGTCACCAATGTTAAATGTAGTGTGAACGCCATAGTCCCCCGGAAGTTCGACCTTATAAGCATTATCAATGATTTTCGCAACCACCTTGTAAGGACCATCCGCACGAGGCATTAACTTATTCTTGCGCTTGCTCGAAAATCTTTCCTTCCTCAAGTGCACCCAAACCAAATCTCCCTCATTGAAAGCTCTAAGCTTACGATTCTTGTTCGACTTACGCTTGTAAGCTTCATTGATGGACTCGATCCTACCTTGAACTTGTTCGTGAAATTTCATCATGAACTGCTTTGGTTACTTAAGGCGAGTCTGGATTTGAGGTTGGTTTTGAGAAATTTCTACTCTGCTGAGTGCCCACGTCGGATACTATTGATTTTGAGCCTGTATTCGAGCGTATTGGTGCATGTTAACGTCTCATCATCATCGGATGTTTTGTTGGAGACTGCTACAGACACGAGCAAGCAAAATGCGGGTGTCTACATTTGTGTGTTCATAAACATCACATGCGTGAGCTACTGGTTCGTGAGGCACATGGGGGCGGACCTTCTACTGGTTCTTGAGGTTCTAAAAGAGCATTTTCATTGGCCTCAGATGCAAGCAGATGTGCAAAACGTGATTCGGAAATGTGTCACTTGTCATTTGTCCAAAAGTTCGTTCAAACCCCGGGAGTATACGCCTCTACCAATTTTAAAAAGGCCATGAGAGGATGTATCAATGGATTCATCGTAGTTTTGCCTCATACTTAAAGGAGTAAGGATGTGATAATGGTTGTGGTTGACCATTTTTCTAAAATAACTCACTTTGTAGTATGTTAAAAAACTGATGATGCAAGTAACGTAGCTGACTTATATTATCGGGAGGTGGTTCGTTTGCACGAAATTCCGAAGACTATTGTGTCCGACCAAGATTCCAAGTTCCTAAGCTATTTTTGGAATACATTATGGAGGGAGGTGGGTACCAAGCTACTACTTAGTACGTCACACCACCCTCAAACCGATGGGCATACAGAGGTTACGAATAGAACTTTGGGCACGTTGTTACGTGGACTCGTAAATAAGACTCAAAAGGATTGGGACTTAAAGCTTTCTCATGCCGAGTTCGCTTACAATAGGTCACCCACACATGCTACTAATCATTCACCTTTTGAGATCGTCTATGGTTTAAACTTGTTCTTACCCTTAGACCTGATTCCATTACCAAGGGATGAACTAGTTCACAAAGATGCTGATTCTAAACTCAAGTTCATGATGAAATTTCACGAACAAGTTCAAGGTAGGATCGAGTCCATCAATGAAGCTTACAAGCGTAAGTCGAACAATTCTCGCCTGGGGGAGGAGTCCAAGAGAGCACAGCAGGCCTTTGCTGAACTGGAGCAGGCCAGAAAGGCTTTGGCTGAACTGGACCATGCTAAGAAGAGCGTTATTGACCTCAGGGAGCGCCTTTCCAAGGCAAACTCTGATCTGCAGGCGGCCCTCGGCGATCTGGCGGCGAAGACCGAGGATTGGAAGAAAGAGAGGGGTGAGATTCTTCAGGAGGTGGAAATGGTTGTGTCGGCGGGCTTCGTTAATGGTGCTAACTCCTGCCTGAAGGTTGTCATGGAAGCTGTCAGGGAGATGTTCCCGGGTTTTGACGAAGATGCTTTCCGGGCCCTTTACACTGCTAAGGATGAAGCTCAAATGCGCAGGCTGTCTGAGGGAGATGCTTCCGGCCCAGACGCTCCCCCTGCTTAACATGGAGGGCAGTCTTCCTCAGAGGGCTCTTGCTCGTCCCCTGCTGCGCCTGTGCCAACGTTTTAGTTTCCTTACTTCTTTGCGCGCCGAGCCCTTTGGTGGCCGGCTGCCGTACTCTTGGTTGTAATCATTTTTTTTGAAAACTCTTGTCTTGTATTCCCTTGACACTACTTTTTCTTTTATATGTGAATTTTCTGTTTGCTTTTGTATATTTTGATTCTTCATGAATTTGATTCGCAGTCTGCCTGCCTGTAGGTAGGGGGGTTCCTGTTTGTTTTATTTTTATACAAGGTTGGGGGGCCTGCCCCCAGTCCTTGTTAGTCTGGCCTGCCCCTGGCATTTGTTTAAAGTCCAGGGAGTCTGCCCCCTGCCTGCCCAGAGGCAAGCAGGGCGGCTTTTGTGTTTTTTATACAAGGTTGGGGGGCCTGCCCCCAGTCCTTGTTATTCTGGCCTGTCCCTGGCTTTTGTCCAAAGTCCAGGGGGCCTGCCCCCTGCGTGCCCAGAGGTAAGCAGGGTGGCTTTCGCGTTTTTTATACAAGGTTGGGGGGCCTGCCCCCAGTCCTTGTTAGTACGGCCTGTCCCTGGCTTTTGTCCAAAGTCCAGGGGGGCCTGCCCCCTGCCTGCCGAGAGGTAAGCAGGGTAGCTTTCGCGTTTTTTATACAAGGTTGGGGGGCCTGCCCCCAGTCCTTGTTAGTACGGCCTGCCCCTGGCTTTTGTCCAAAGTCCAGGGGGCCTGCCCCCTGCCTGCCCAGAGGTAAGCAGGGTAGCTTTTGCGTTTTTTATACAAGGTTGGGGGGCCTGCCCCCAGTCCTTGTTAGTATGGCCTTCCCCTGGCTTTTGTCCAAAGTCCAGGGGGCTTGCCCCCTGCCTGCCCAGAGGTAAGCAGGGTAGCTTTTGCGTTTTTTATACAAGGTTGGGGGGCCTGCCCCCAGTCCTTGTTAGTATGGCCTGTCCCCTGCTTGCCCAGAGGTAAGCAGGGTGGCTTTTGATTTGCGTTGGGGGGTTCACTTTTCTCAATTTCGGCAACAGGGGGGCCTCCCCCTATTGCCCCCTGCTCGTTTGTGTGTGAAAGACGCGAGTGTGAACAGGCAACGAGTATAAATCTGTATCTTCTCATTTCTCTTAAAATTTTCTTTTTGACATTGGGGTGGTCGAAGCCGTCGACATTTTTGACCGTCCTCCGCCTTTTTTTAGTAAAAGTAAAAACTGCCTGTATTCTTGTTCAGACGTAATATTTCTTTAGTGTGTCTGCATTCCAGTGAGCATGTAGCTCCTGTCCCTCAAGGTTGGCTATTTTGTATGTGCCTGGTCCCAGAACCTGAGTTACTTGGTATGGGCCCTCCCAATTGGCACTCAGCTTTCCATGTTCTCTTGACTTCCCAACCGCCTGTGTCTTTCTCAGAACCAGCTCGCCCATCTGGAAATTCCTTTGTCGTACCTTGCTGTTGAAAGCTTTCCTCATTCGCTGCTGGTAGGCAGCGATGTTGGTACTGGCTTCTTCCCTTAACTCGTTCACCAGGTTCAAGGCTTCGACCATTGCAGCTTCGTTGTCAGCCCGGTCGTACTGCAGGGAGCGCAGAGAGGGGATCCTTGTCTCAATTGGCAATAGTGCCTCTGCTCCATATACCAGACCAAATGGGGTCTGGCCTGTAGACTCTTTTCTGGTAGTTCGGATTGACCAGAGTATACTGGGGAGTTCGTCGGCCCACCTACCTTTGCAGTCATCCACCATTTTCTTCAGGCCGTTCAGGATTTGTTTGTTGGCTGCTTCTGCCTGTCCGTTGGTTTGAGGATGACAGACAGCTGAGTAGGCGACTGAGGTGTTGTGGCTTTCCAGCCAGATTCTTAGCAGATCATTATCGAACTGCCTGCCGTGGTCAAATACCAACATCTTTGGTAGGCCGAACCTGGTGATGATATTTCGCCAGACCACCTTCCTGACCGCCGGCTCAGTGATGTTGGGCACTGCTTCGGCTTCCACCCACTTGGTGAAGTAGTCTATGGCGACAATCAAGAATTTTCTGCCCCCTGTGGCCACCGTGAAGGGTCCTAGAATGTCCATCCCCCATTGAGCAAAGGGGATGGGAGATAGGATTGGCCTGAGCTCCTGGGTCGGGGCATGGATCGATGGGGCAAAGAGTTGGCATTTTCTGCATTTCTGGGTCAGGCTCTTGGCATCTGCCAGCATGGTAGGCCAGTAGTAGCCTGCCCTGAGGGCCTTGTGGGCCAGCGATCTCCCACCAATGTGATGTCCACAAATCCCTGAGTGGATATCCTCCAATACCTCAGCGGCCTGATCCGCCCGTAGGCATTTGAGCAGGGGATAAGTAAAAGATTTTTTGTAAAGTTCTTCATCTATGAGTATGAACCAGGCGGCTTTAGCCTGTATCTTTCTCTTTTGTAACGGGTCTGATGGTAAGATACCATGCCTCTTGTACTGGATGAAGGGAGTCATCCAGCTTTCCAGTTCTTCTTCCACGGTATTAATCGTTTGACAGGGGTTAGTGGACTTCTCGTGTAAAACGTCGACCCATACTGATCTCCGGATGTCCTGTAGACTGGAGCTTGCCAGTTTTGACAGGGCATCTGCTCTGTTGTTCTGGGATCGGGGGATTTGTTTGACCTCATATGATTTTAGGCCGGATAGCTCTCCCTTCACCATCTCTAGGTATGTGGCCATTGCTTGGTCTCTTGCTTCGTATTCTCCATTGATTTGGTTGGCGATGAGCTGGGAGTCTGTTGCCAGGACAATCCGTTCTGCTCCTGCGGCTTTAGCTAGCCTGACGCCTGCGAGTACTGCTTCGTACTCTGCTTCATTGTTTGATGCTGGGAAAACAAATCTGAGAGCATGCTCAAAGTCAGTCCCCCCTGGGCTGGTTAGCACGACGCCTGCGCCTGCGCCATTGGCTGTCGAGGATCCGTCAGTGTACACGATCCATTCCTGGGCAGGGGCTTCTTCCTCCCCTGAATGGGAGCACTCAGCCAAAAAATCTGCCAAGGCTTGGGCCTTGATGGCCGTTCTCGGCTGGTAAGATATACCTAGCCCACTCAGCTCAATTGCCCACTTCAACAATCTCCCTGATTTTTCAAATTTTTCCAACACCTTTTCCAGGGGTTGGTCGGTGAGGACTATAACTGGATGCGCGTCAAAGTAAGGTCTGAGCTTCCTGGCAGCAACTATGACCGCGTAGGCGGCTTTTTCGACCATTGGATAATTCTTCTCAGCTGCCCCCAGTGCATGACTTACAAAGTATATAGGTTGCTGGGCGCCTGCCTCTTCTCGTAGGATGACTGCGCTGACGGTTATATTGGTCACTGCAATGTAGAGGAAAAGTTTTTCTCCTGCTACTGGTCTTGCCAGGGTAGGGAGCCTCTTAAGATGGTCCTTCAATTGCTCAAAGGCCTCTTTCTGCTCGTTCTCCCACTTGAACTGTTTGTTCCCTTTCAGTATCTTGAAAAAGGGAGTGGCCTTGTCTGCTGATCGGGCGACGAACCGTGCTAAGGCGGCCATGCGGCCCGTCAGGCGCTGGATGTCTCTAATGGTCTTGGGCTCAGGAAGGTCTAGAACTGCCTGAATTTTTTCAGGGTTGGCGTCTATCCCCCGAGAGCTGACCAAGAACCCCAGGAATTTGCCGGAGCGGACTCCAAATGTACACTTTTTCGGATTAAGTTTCATTTTGTAGGCGCGTAGGGAGCAGAAGGTTTCCTGCAGGTCTATCAGGTGTCCTCCGTCTTCTCTGCTTTTCACGATGGCGTCATCAACGTAAGCCTCGATGTTTCTGCCTTTTTGTTTCTCGAACACTTTATCGACTAACCGCTGGTACGTAGCCCCTGCATTTTTGAGCCCGAATGGCATCATCTTGTACATGTAGGTGCCTGAACTAGTGATGAACGCGCACTTCACCCTGTCCGGTTGCCACAAGTATACTTGATGATACCCTGAAAAGGCGTCTAGGAAGCTCAGCATGGAGTAACCACTGGTGGAGTCTACCAGTTGGTCGATTCTGGGGAGCGGATAGCAGTCTTTCGGGCAGGCCTTGTTGAGGTTTGTAAAATCGACGCACATTCTTCATGCGCCTGACGACTTTTTAACCATGACTACATTTGCCAACCATTCCGGGTAGTCACAGACCTCAATAAAATCTGCTTTCAAGAGTTTGTCAATTTCTTCCTTGATTGCTGCGTCTTTTTCCGCAGACATGTTTTGTTTCTTCTGTTTTACAGGGCGAGCATCCGTGCTTACATTCAGCTTGTGAACGATGCACGATGGATCAACGCCAGGCATTTCGTCTGCAGAATAGGCAAATACGTCTTTTTTTTCTTTTAGCAGCTTGACCAGTTCATCCTGGTAGGATTTTTCCAGGTCAGCTCCTATCAGGACCTGTCTGCCTGGTTCCAAATCTACCAACATGCTTTCGCCCCATGGCTCCAGGTGGTCGGGCGCCGGTTGTTTGGCTGGGATTTCGCCCTCCCTGCTGGGGGAGCTGTCAGCCTTCCTTTTTCCTTTCCTTTCTTTTTCGTGTTCTTGTAGGGCCACGGAGTAGCATTGTCTGGCTGACTCCTGGTCCCCACGCACCTTTCCTTCTAGCCCGAAATCAGTGACATACGCTATGGTGAGAGCCCTGATGGAGATGGCCGCCTCGATTTCGTCCAGGGTGGCTCTGCCAATTAAGGCGTTGTAGGCAGATCTTGCATCCACAACAACAAAGGTTGCCCTGACATTTCTGGCAGTAGAGCCTTCTCCAAAGGTTACGGGCAGATCTATGACTCCCATGGGCAGCACGCCTGCCCCACTGAATCCGTATAATGATCCGGGGGCAGGTCGCAGGTGCCTTTTTTCCAGGCCCATTTTCTCGAAGGCGTCCTTATACAGCAAATTCGTGTACGCGCCTGTGTCCACCATACACCTTCGCACAATATGGTTGCTGATCTCTAGGGACAGCACCAAAGGATCACTGTGCGGATATACTACGCGCCCTGCATCATCAGGGGTGATGCTTAATGTCACTCCCCTTGGACTCCCTGCTCTCTCAGCATAGCAGATCTGGTTCCTTAGCTCGCGCATTTGTCTTTTTTGGCCTCTTCGACTGAGCTGGCCCTCAGTGCCCCCTGAAATTACATGGATCACCATGCGGTTTTGCACTGACCCTTCGGGTTTTTCAAACACTTCCTTCTGAGACTTATTCTTAGCTGCGTAGTTGGCCAACCATCCGTTCCTGATTAATTTCTCTATTTCGTCCTTCAGGTGACGGCATTCTTCGGTGGTATGGCCTATACAGTCGTGGAAAGTGCAGAATTTCTTGGGGTCTCCTTTTGGGCTGCGAGGTTTGTTCGGGCGATTCCACTTAGCAGTTTCTTTTTCCAGTTCGAAGATCTCCGCCCTGGATTTGTTCAAAGCAGTGTAACTGTCGAATCTGGGCTGGTAGACTGTGCGCTCCTTCTTGTGAGTGTCTCCCTCTTCCCTTTGCTTGTCTGGCTCACTTCTGCCCCTTCCACCCTGCGGTCCCCCTTGAGGCTTTGTTTGGCCTGCAGGGGTATCCGTCAGGCCGTGGAACTCCTCCTGCAGAATGAACCCTTCAGCAATCTTCCTGGCCATGGCCAGGGTTTCTGGCTGGGCCCTGATCATCTGGTTTTTCATTTCCCCTGGAAGTAGGGAGATTGTCAGGGCGTAGGCGGCAGTGGAATCATCGATCTCCCTAACCTGCTGGTAGGATAGATCAAACCTTCTCATGTATTCCCTCACGCTCTCACCCTTTTTCTGTTTCAGGGTCATGAGATCGAAACGGGTAAGGCATCTTCTCTTATTTCCGGCATACTGTTCGAGGAAAATTTCAGCCAACTCTATGAAGAACCTGACTGACCCCTAGCGGAGGTCTCTGAACCATCCCTGCGCGAGTCCTACCAGGGTGGTAGGGAAAACTTTGCACCAGATGGCATCATCTACGTTATACATGCCCATGTGGCTCTCAAAGGCTGCAAGGTGGTCTTCAGGATCTGTCGTCCCGTCAAATTTGATGGTGGGCATTTTGATTTTTGGAATGGGGTACTCTTGTACCTCAGGGTGCAATGGGGTCTTTGTGGGCCTGCCTACCAGTCGTGACCTGCTTTCCCCAGACTGGTTACCGTGAGATTCCCATTGCTTATGGGTCGGTTTCCTCGCACTGGGGGAGCGGTACCCTGGTGGCGGCCTACTGGCTGCTTCATCCTCTGTTTCCGGGGAGGCCTGTCTGGGCCTCTTCCTCTGAGAGTGGCAGAGGTTCTCACCCTGATGGTACCTGGACTCGAGTGGTTGTCCCCGGTTGAGTCTGGATTGCAGGCTTTGGGATAAGCCTGGGGCCGACTGTTCCTTGGCTGCAGGCGTTAGCCTGGAGAAAACTCCGCGTGGTTTTTCTCCCAAGCGTTTCGACATGGGCTCCCTGGGCCTCATGCGCTCCTGTAATGCCCGGGATAAGCCTCCCTGTCCTCCAGACGCTGATTCTGTCGTGTGGACGGAGAACGCCTGCTGGGCTGGTGGCTCTGGATCGCCAGTAGTAATGCGCCTTTGCATATGCGTATACGCTTGAGCCGTCCTCTTCGCTTTCCTCTGAGCATTTCTGGTGGCGGTCCGCCTCATGCCCCCGGCCTCATCCCTGCTGATAGGGGATGGTTGCCTGGGAGCCGACGCGACCCTGCCTACCAAGTCTTCAGGAGTGAAATCCTGGTTTAGCATCGCAGAGAAGAAAGCGGCTGCCTGTGCCATCTGAGCTGGGGTCAGATTAAGAGCGTGTCGTGGGAGTGTCCCCAGCTCAGGGGTCACCGCAGTGTTAGGTCCACCGAGGAGACTGGTTCCCCCTACCCCTAAGATCGTGGCAGGAGGAACTTTCTCCGACTGCGGCATACCATACAGGGGGGTCACCGGTGGGACCGTCGGACCCGTTCCTGCACTGGCATCAACGATTTCTGGCATAATTGTTTTGATTTTGTGATTATGAGTGGTTGATTTTAGTGGGTAACTCGTGAGCACAACCGTAAGTTTCCCACAGACGGCGCCAAATTGTTCCGGTCACGGAAACAATTCACCCGGCCTAGGATCCGGGTTGTATAATTGGGTAAATGATGAACAAATGATCGTTTGATTTCCCTTGGTCTCCCCTTTCTCTCACTCCCTAGATCGGACCTTCCCGGTGGAAATGGCCTGCTCCCTGCACAATGAACGCACAGGGCCTCGGAGGTTGTCCGAGGAAACCCTCTCCGATGCCTAAGTCAGTCCGTGAAATGCCTTGACGAACCTAGCTCGTGAGGAACTAGGTGGCATTTTTTAGGAGTAAGAGTCTAGAGAGAGAAAATCCAACCCCCCTTATGTGGGAAGTGGGTAAGTATTTATACCTTCCCACAAGAGAGAGGAAAAGAGAAAGAAGAGGAGGGAAATGGGTGGATGTTGGCGCGACACGTGGACTTACCTTGTCCGCCCATTTCCCCTTACCTTAGGCAAAATGACGGATGGGTCCTCGGTTCTCCTTCGGTTCAGTTCAGGCGGGAACGCCCTGGAAGCAGGCGGCAGGCCTGGTTTGCTCTGTTTGGCGGATGGCTCAAGGGTTTAGGGCCACACTTGGAGATTTCAGTGACTTTGATGGAAAGGCTGCTGGGCAGATCTTTCTTCCTTCTGGGACTGGTCGCCCTGGGGCCTGATTGGCAGACGGCCAAAGGTTGGCAACCGACCCTCATCATCTATCAAGCTCGGATCTTGCCTACCCACCATCCGACCTTGTCCTCCGAACTTGGCGTTCAATAGTTTTTTGAAATCTAAAGAATCATCATGTCCAACACTACTAGCCACACCATGTGTACTCTCATGAGTCTCATCATTTTGAGGAGCCAAAGGAGCATATAGACATTCAATACTTGTCAAATTTCTTTTTCATAGCACATGACATAGCTGTAAAGTCATCATCATTGCTAGTACTAAATTTATTTAACTGATGAAGTGCACGAGCAATGAAAAAGAAACTAGAATCACTAGTCACATACAATGAAGCAAAAACTTTTTCAGTTAAAACTTTAAACTCCTTCAAAAATTTCATCAATGATTCAACTACACCCCAATCATGGTCACTAGGAGCACCAGAATGTTCTACCTCAATAGGATTCCCAAACTCATCAACATCATATAAACCTGGACCAAGTTCATTTCCTAAAGGGTTAACTGGAACATTTACATCACCAAATACATCCTTAAATTTCAAAGCGGTTTCTAACATATCAAATGTAGAGTTCCATCTAGTAGGCACGTCAAGAGATAATGACTTCTCAGATTGTGTATACCTCTTTGCAACATCCTTAAAGAATTTCACTCTAGCAGGAGAACTTTTAACAAATTTAACCGCATACCTAACCCTACTGATTGAGTCTTTGTTCTTTTTCAAACCATCCCACACAATACGGTTGATAATATGCGCAACGCACCTCATATGCAAATAATCCCCCTTCCCAACTGTATTAGGCTTATTTTGAAGAATTTTTCTTAGTTCCAAACAAGTAGTGTCATTAGAACTAGCATTATCAACAGTCAAAGTAAAGACTTTATCATCTAAACCTCATGATTTGAAGCAACCATCAAGAAGGTTTGTTATATCCTTACCCTTGTGACTATAGATAGGACAAAAACAAATGATCTTCTTATGCAACTTCCAGTCATTGTCAATATAATGAGCAATTACACACATATAGTTGATTTTCTGAATGCTAGTCCATGTATCAGTGGTAAAAGATACCCTTTGACATGAAACTCTAAGACACTCGGTCAATTTAGTTTTCTCATTACAATAGAGTTGATAACAATCGCGAGGTATAGTGACACGAGATGGGATATGAAATGTAGGGCAAGTCACATAAGACGTTTGAAACCAATTTTCTCAACAAACCGAAATGGTAACTTGTCCACTATGATCATGTAAACAACTGCATCTCTAATCCACCCTTTCAATTGACCTTCCCCTTCATTTTCACTCCTATAAAAAATTAACTAAGTTTGTTTCCCTTTAAACTTGTTTATAGGAGTATCAGGATTAGCGGGGCATGCAAGCCAATGATTTTTTACATTTTTGGAACCATTTATACTACCATCAGCTGCAAAAAATTTATTTTCACAATAGATACATTCAGCTCTTTGCTTACCTTCCTCGTCGTCATACTCACGAAAATGCACCCAATAAGCAGCTCTTCTAGTTTTAACATCGACGTATTGGCGTCCTGGGACTTTAGGCCTGACAGGCAATAAGGGTGTTTCTGGTTTTGTCTGAGAAACATTTATATTCTCGTCAACACTAACGTCAAAGTCCGATGTGAGCGACTCTTGCGTTAAGGCCTCTTTCAAATCAGGTTCAAGCCGTCTTTTTTTCGAAACCGAGCTCCTCATTATTCTAAAATAATAAATAAATGAATAATTAAAATAATATTCAAACGAATAATTACAATTTAAAACTATTTAAAAAGTAAACTCATACTACGATTTAAAGTAAAAAGTTTACAAATAATCATTAAAGTACTTTGCAATTCTGTAAAGCATTAAGAATATACCATTATACTTTAATACTTACTACTTAGACACAATCACAATTCACACAATTCACAATTTCACACTAAACTGACAAACTGCCATGTTACGGGTGAGCCACAAGTAATTCATAAACACTAGTTACACTGCCATGTCAATTCACAACTCACAAGTATATACGATAATATAAAAGCAAACAATCAACAATCAACACTGCTTACGGGTTATTCCACAAGGGTTAAGGTCCAGTAATTCACAATAATCACAAGTCACATACACAATTTCACACTACTTACGAGTTTGATTTTATAAAATCAAACATCCAACAATCCACACTGCCATGTTTATTTAAACCTTGCTTACGACTTTACGAGTATATACGATAATATAAAATCAAACAATCAACAAACAACACTGTCATAACTCGTAAACACTGCCATGTGCCATGTTTAAAAATCAAACATTCAACAATCAACACTGCTTATGGGTTATTCCACAAGGGTTACGGTCCAGTAATTCACAATAATCACAAGTCACATACACAATTTCACACTACTTACGAGTTTGATTTTATAAAATCAAACATCCAACAATCAACACTGCCATGTTTATTTAAACCTTGCTTACGACTTTACGAGTATATACGATAATATAAAATCAAACAATCAACAAACAACACTGTCATAACTCGTAAACACTGCCATGTGCCATGTTTAAAAATCAAACATTCAACAATCAACAATCAACCGTTCAACACTGCTTATGAGAATACAAATTATGAACAAAATACAAAAATACCTGTTCGGCTGTTCCCTATTTTGCCGTTTCAAAGTAGTGATGTATTGATGATGAATGATGATAGCGAGCCAGCGAGGAGTCGAGGAAGCCTTCAGGTCATTTACGTCAAGAACTCGATTTACCCTCAAGATTCAAGAACTCGGTTTGTAATGTGAACTTGAATGTATTATGTAAAATAGTAGTATTTAGTATATTAGTAACTTAGTATAGTATTTTGAATTATTTATAAATTAAAAATTATTTAGGAAATAGAAATTACTAGGACTTAGAAAATGGAGTTATGGGAAGTTGTGATTTGGGAATATTACAATTTACGAAGTTAGGATTTGAGAATATTGGGAATTTGAGTATTTGAGAATATTGGGAATATTGGGAAATTAAGGATCAATTCCGGTCTTCCGGTCTACTCCAGGTTTTTCCGGGTTTTAGCCCGGACTGAACCGGAAACTGGAGCATGAATGGAAGAGGAACCGGGGACCGGACCGGTTGTGGGTAGGTCCGGGTCGGTCTGGACCGGTTTTTGAACAGCCCTAATTTCGAGATTGTAAAATGCTAAATGTTTGAACTACGTCTGGTTTGATTCCACTGACTGTGGATGCATAGGCAGCCCCCACAAGGTCACAACCACCGTAATCGCGAAAAAGGACAGAAATGGTTTAAATAATGATTTTTTTTTTATTATTGCCAAAATCCCGATAAATTTGGGAAATAAAAGTATAAACATTCAAAAAGCACACACGACACTACAAAAATAGTAGTATTACTTAAATAATAATAAATCTAAGAAACCGGTTATTCAGAGCATCTTGCCCTCACCCTTATCCTTTGCATCCTTGGCCGTCCACCTGCAACGAGGCGGGAGCGGACGTTCCTGAATCACAACAGGGACTTCTTTAGCCCGGACCCATTTCTTTGGGAGTGGGTCTTCAACCACATTGATCGGCCCGAGTCTGGCTCTCACATGCTCTAGCAGCCTATCACACTGTAACACCCCCGTTTATCCAAGAGCCTTAACTAGGCCTTCCCGGATAAATGGAAGTGTTACCAACTCGGGTTAACCGAGGCAGTAGTCCCATCACAACACAATACTGAAACACAATCGAGTTTAATAGATTATTCAAAAGACGCAAACCAAGTTCGAGAACTAAATACGGTTACAAAAGCCCAAAACGACTTCAAGAATTAAACGGTCTATTACATACTAATAACGAGAACATGCTAAGAGTATAACGGTGATGGACGCGCACTCCCTTCCCGAACAACAATTCCCTTCAGTTAAGCACACATCACTGGTCCATACCTGCATCAATACTCTGCTCCCCAAAAGACCGGAAATGTCAATTGGATCGTCGCAGGACCCCAATAAAGTAGGGTGACAATTTAGACAGAGGGAACGGTTAGAACATGCAAACATTAAAATACAAGCACATAATATAAAACATTCAGTCTCAATCATCTCTGTACCAATCAATAATATCATCTCCCTATTCTCGGTACTATACTGTACCAATAAATTACGCTATACTACTCAATGGACCTCCCGGTCAGAATTTCGCTATACTACTCAGTGGACCTCCCGGTCAGGATTTCGCTACACTACTCAATGGACCTCCTGGTCAGGATTTCGCTACACTACTCAATGGACCTCCCGGTCGGAATTTCGCTACACTACTAAATCTCATCCATATCAATCTCATATCATAAATACGTAACCCGTACGACATTATAATATTAACATATTCCAAGTAAGGAAAAACCTTACCTAATAAGCAGGTCACCACAGTGTCGGTAGTATATATATCACCACGGAGATTCTACGAAGTCCGAACCTAATGAGATATTATATACATAAATTAATATCGATAATAACGCATGTGGTTTATAAAGCGAACCGATACCGTCTAAATAACGTGACCTACAACAAATTATTATCGTTAGTATACTAACGACACCTATTATTATTAATATTATTATCTTTTACCCAACTGATAGAATTGAAACTAAATGTTTAATGTCCCAATGTGCTGACCCACGAGAATAATAATCTTTTGGTGCGTTTGTAAATAAACACATATCAGAGGCTATGCAGCATAGCCGTAAAATGCAGAGCTTTACCAACTTTACCCCACTTGCCCAACTTCTGATTTAGATATGTATGCAAGGGTATAGGTATTATTATTATTATTATTATTATTATTATTATGGTCATCATCATCCAACCACTGAACTTTCATTACCACGCACAACCCCTCCAAAATGAAGCACAACTCATAACCGTTATATACTGCTTCTTCCTCCAACATGCACCCAAACTCTCCCTCACAACAATGGTGTTACATCTAATATATAACCAACAGACCACAACCACAACCACAATATGAACAAAAACACTTTAAGTAATAACGTAAACAACCAACACGGTAACTACAACAACACTCAACTATAGCATGGTACAACACGGTTATACCCGACCCAACTACCGTAACAACTCACTAATGGGTACCCGACTCCGTGATAAAATACCGACGTCATTGACACGACCCAACCACACTAATGACAATAACAACCCTCGACAAAGCCAATCCCGATGCCGGAACATTAAAACTCTATAACGACGTAAATAAGCGGGGAAAGAAGTAGCGTGGCATACCTAGGCCGTGCGCACGAGTCTAGACTACCGACGATCCGATCCGACTCCTAGTTTCACCCCTTAGCTTCTTCTTCTTTCGAGCGGCGATTCACCCTAATTCTATTGTAAGTGTCGAGGTATGCAATGATGCGGTGTGGCAGATTGCTTAGAAATAAATAGGGTGTGCGTGCTAGGTTAAATAGTACTCCGTGTATTTAAAAAAAAGGAAGGAAACGTGGGTTTGAGGTGGAATCATGGGTTTGGGGTATAATTACCACTACTTTAACTAAGACGTGGTTGCTTGGGTCATACACCCATTTAATTGGGCTGGGTCGAGTAGCTTATTCTGTTTTTATAACTTATTACGATGGTTCGGTTTGACTTATGGTCAATTACTGACTCGGTTTTATCCACTATAAAACACAGTATTACAATCTACCCTCCTTATAAGGAACTTCGTCCCGAAGTTCGCTCCCTGACACAAAACATTAATGGAACTCCAAGAAACTACCCTTCTAATAACGAAGCAATAAAGTTTAAATATATAGCATAAGTCAGGATGTAATAAAGTTTAAATATATAGCATAAGTCAGGCTGTTACATCCTACCCTCCTTATAGATAAGGTTACGTCCCCGTAACCGAAGTAATTACCTGATCGAAGAGATGAGGAAAACGTTTCTGCATCGACGCTTCTGTTTCCCAAGTGGCCTCCTCGACATTGTGATTGGACCACAAAACTTTGACAAGAGCTGTTTCTCCTCTCCGAGTTTTCCGGACTTTTCGGTCTAAAATTTCCTTTGGAATCTCCTCATAAGTAAGAGAATCATCTAGCTGGATCGTCTCGGGTTCAATGATGTGAGACGGGTCACTCAAGTATTTCCTCAACTGGGAAACATGAAACACATTATGAACTTTATCGAGAGTTGGGGGAAGTGCTAATCGATACGCCACCTCCCCTATCCTATCCAGAATTTCATACGGCCCAACAAATTTTTGACTCAACTTGCCCTTCTTCCCGAACCTCATAACCCCTCTCATAGGTGACACTTTCAACAAGACCTTATCACCCACAGCGAACTCAACCTCTCGGCGGTGGAGATCAGCATAGCTCTTCTGACGATCCTGTGCTGCTCGCATCTTCTGTCGGATTACATGTACCTGCTCGATCATCTCCTGAATTATGTGAGGCCCCAGCACTACCGCGTCGGCCTTCTCGTCCCAACATACTGGGCTCCTACACTTCCTCCCATATAAAGCTTCAAACGGTGCCATTTGGATGCTAGCGTGGTAGCTGTTGTTGTAAGAGAACTCAATCAAATCCAGTCGATCCTCCCACGAACCCCTAAATTCCAAGGCACAAGCCCGCAGCATGTCCTCCAAAGTCTGTATGGTTCGTTCTGTCTGACCATCAGTCGCAGGGTGAAAGGCTGTACTCATCTTCAATCGTGTACCCAAGGATTCTTGCAGCTCCTGCCAAAAT
Organism: Agrostemma githago; assembly: GCA_958450325.1. Classification (NCBI taxonomy): domain Eukaryota; kingdom Viridiplantae; phylum Streptophyta; class Magnoliopsida; order Caryophyllales; family Caryophyllaceae; genus Agrostemma; species Agrostemma githago. The sequence continues at coordinate 57,064,676 of OY288243.1, forward strand.
TTCGATATGAACCTCGAATCACGATCTGACACAATGTCCTTAGGTACTCCATGTAATTTTAGGACATGCCTCCTATAAGCCATTGCTAGCTCAGCCTTACTCCACGTATCCTTCATTGGCACGAAGTGAGCCGACTTGGTGAGTCGATCTACTATCACCCAAATCATGTTATTCCCCTTTGGGGTTCTCGGCAAACCGACAATGAAATCCATGGAAATGGAGTCCCACTTCCACTCAGGTACCTCTAAGGGTTGCAGCTTACCCTGTGGTCGTTTGTGTTCACTCTTGACCTTCTGACAAGTCAGGCATCTGGACACAAACTCGGCCACCTCTCTCTTCATATTCTCCCACCAAAACGTCTTCTTCAGATCCTTATACAACTTGTCCCCTCCTGGATGTACCGAGTAAGGACTACAATGCGCCTCGGTCATGATTTTCCTCCTTAATTCTCCTCCTTCTGGTACATACCACCTGCCATTGAACCTGAGGCTCCCGTCTGGGTGAATGGTGAGATTCGAGGGTTCACCTCTCTCAATGCGGGCTCGCCACATTAGATATTTCTGATCCAAAAACTGCTCTTCTCGTATTTCGGCGTACAACTCCGGTTGAATCGCCAAGTCCGTCATTGCTTCCCCTTTCCTTATCATATGAATTCCCATCTGTTGCACTTCATTCCTTAGCCTCAATCTGGACATATCCAAACACAGAGAATGCACCGATTTTCTGCTTAGAGCGTCGGCCACCACATTTGCCTTTCCCTCGTGGTATAAAATCTCCATGTCATAATCTCCGATCAGCTCTATCCACCGCCTCTGCCGCATATTCAACTCTTTCTGAATGTAGATGTACTTCAAACTCTTGTGGTCTGAAAACACCTTGAATGTTGCCCCATATAAATAATGTCTCCATATTTTCAGAGCAAACACCACTGCCCCAAGTTCTAGGTCATGAGTCGGGTAGTTCTCTTCGTAAGTCTTCAACTGACGTGAAGCATACGCAATGACTTTCCCATTCTGCATTAATACACAACCCAACCCATTTTTCGATGCATCAGTGTACACCTCAAAATTTTTGCTCCCTTCGGGTAAGGCTAGGATTGGTGCTGTAGTCAGGCGCTCCTTCAAGGTCTGGAACGCCCTCTCACAGTTTTCGTCCCACCTGTATCGAATCTCCTTCCTCATAAGGTTAGTCAACGGTCTTGCTATCTTTGAGAAGTCCTTCACAAACCTTTGATAGTACCCGGCTAACCCTAAGAAACTCCGAATCTCTGCCACATTCTTTGGCGCCTGCCACTTTGAGACAGCTTCGATCTTGCTCGGGTCTACAGATACACCCTCTTTCGAAATCACGTGTCCCAAGAATGCGACCCTCTCCAACCAGAACTCGCACTTTGATAGCTTAGCGTACAACTGGTTGTCTCGAAGTAATTGCAATACGATCCTCAAATGCTCTGCATGCTCCTCCCGGTTCCTTGAATAAACCAAGATATCATCGATAAACACCACCACGAACTTGTCCAAGTAGGGTCGAAAAATTCGGTTCATCAAATCCATGAAGACAGCAGGAGCATTTGTTAGACCAAACGGCATCACCACGAATTCATAGTGGCCATACCGAGTTCTGAATGCGGTCTTAGGAATATCTTCATTCTTGACCCTCAACTGATGATAACCGGACCTCAAATCAATCTTTGAAAATATACCAGCCCCACTCAGTTGATCGAATAAATCATCAATACGAGGCAAAGGGTACCGATTCTTCACAGTGACATTGTTCAGCTCCCTGTAGTCAATACACAATCTCATGCTCCCATCCTTTTTCTGTACAAACAAAACAGGAGCACCCCACGGCGATACACTAGGTCTGATATACCCCTTATCCATTAATTCTTCCAACTGCTTCTTTAGCTCGGTCAACTCCTTAGGCCCCATACGGTATGGTTCCTTAGAGATCGGCCCCGTCCCTGGCTTCAGCTCAACACTGAAATCAACTTCTCGCCTTGGTGGTAACCCCGGAATCTCCTCCGGAAATACGTCTTCAAACTCGTTCACTACAGGTATTGAATCAGAAGAAAACTCCTCAGCCCGAATGTCCCGTACATGGCACAAGAATAACGGACTTCCTTTCTTCAGGTGGGTCTTCAGAGTAATGGCTGCTATGATCTTCACAGCTGGCTTTACCGCAAATCCTCTATAAGACACTCTAACTCCCTTCGGGCCTCTTAATGACACTTTCTTGAGGTTGCAATCAATCTGGGCTTTAAACCGTCCCAACCAATCCATCCCCAGGATAATGTCAAAGTCATCTAGGGGAAACTCTATTAAATTAACTGGAAAATCAACCCCCCCAACTATCAAGGACACATTACGAAAGACTCTTGTACACCTAACCAGTTTCCCCGAGGGTGTGATTATATCATCAGCTATGTTTTCAAAATCTACTAACCCCAGACTCGATACATGATTACAGGCTACAAATGAATGAGTTGCACCAGAATCGAACAGGATGAAAGAAGGTTTCGAGTTAACGAGAAAGGTACCCGTGATAACTTGTGTCTCCTCCTCTGCAGCTTGTTTCCCCATAGCGAAGAGCTTCCCAGTGTTTTTACTTCCTTCAGCTGCTCCATTAACAGATGTAGTTGGTTTGGTGGCTGCAGTTGACGGATTAGTGCTCCCAGATCCCTGATTGTAACTCCCTTGTGGCCGATTCCAGTTCCCCTGTGATCGGTTCCAGTTCCCCTGTGATCTGCTCCCGTTTCCCTGGTACCGATTCCCTTGGTTAACACTTTCCGACCTTGTTACTGGGATGGAATTAGGGTTGCCCTGCTGTTGTCCTCCCTTCAACCGACATTCGTAAGCTCGGTGTCCCAGTTTTCCGCAGTGGTAACAGGTTATTAGTTGTCCATTGCAGTCCTTACCAGGGTGGTTGTAGTTGCACCACTTACAGTTGTAGTGCCGAATATCTTTCTTCCCGGTGTTGTAACTACCTCCTCTATAACTGTTCCCACCTGAGTATTGGGATCTCTGCCATTGAGATCGGTTATTTCCCCCTCTCTTTGCATCCCCCTGCACAGCACTCTCGGACTCGGCTTTCCTCTTTTCGCCTTTCTGACCGTTCAGCTCCTTAATGCGATCAGCTATTCGCTCGGCATGCCCGGCTCTCAAGTATACATCTTTCACATCAGCATTATCCCCCATGGGTAGCCTTTCCAGGATTCTGATAGACAAGCCCCTCTCGAAGCGGGAAGCCAATAGTTCAGGACTCAAATTGAGGTCAGCAGAATAAGTGGCCAGCTCCATAAACTTGTCATAATAGTCCTCGACAGTCATGTCGTCTGTCATGGTGAAACGATCAAATTCAGCTCTTTTTGCACTACGGATATGTTCCGGAAAGAACTCCACCCTCAGTGCTTCTGCGAGACTCTTCCATCCAAAGACATCCTCCCCATAATCCCCTTCCTCATGCTCTGCAATAAGCTTGTCATAGTTAAGGTGCCACCATAAATCGGCCTTGCCACTCAAATAGAATGCAGCTTGACCCAGTTCCAGATTCTCCGGACAACTCACGGTCTGGAACACCTTCTTCATTTCTCTCACCCAGTTCTCTAGCTGCGACGGTCCACCAGTCCCGTCATATTTACTGGGACGAAGGCGTGCTATCGCAGCGCTGATGGCGGCCGCGTCTGTCACTGGTGGTTTCGGGACGTGGATGTTTCTCAGAGCTTCCAAAAGTGCATCGTTAGTTTCCTTTAAGCGCGCCATTTCTACGGCACTCGGAGTGGTTGGGGTAGAGTTCGTAGCTGCTTTCTTTGACATGATTACTTCAAAACAACAATAACATACACATGAGCCTTAAATGCTCATACATCATAGCAGTATATTAGTATCAACGTTGTAACTACTCATAAATTATGCAATTCAAAGGAAATTCATATCATCATCGCGGGCCCATCCTATTCTACCCCCTCTCAATCTCACACGTAGTTACCGGGTCCAAACCAAAAGGGCCGGAGGTTGGTATGAGGACGTCTCCTCAACCAGAGATTTTAAGTGGGCTCCTGATGGTCTATCACCGGGGTTCATTTTAATTCCTATATTCACTTATTCAGGCTCCAGAATCGATCGCTCTGATACCACTTTGTAACACCCCCGTTTATCCAAGAGCCTTAACTAGGCCTTCCCGGATAAATGGAAGTGTTACCAACTCGGGTTAACCGAGGCAGTAGTCCCATCACAACACAATACTGAAACACAATCGAGTTTAATAGATTATTCAAAAGACGCAAACCAAGTTCGAGAACTAAATACGGTTACAAAAGCCCAAAACGACTTCAAGAATTAAACGGTCTATTACATACTAATAACGAGAACATGCTAAGAGTATAACGGTGATGGACGCGCACTCCCTTCCCGAACAACAATTCCCTTCAGTTAAGCACACATCACTGGTCCATACCTGCATCAATACTCTGCTCCCCAAAAGACCGGAAATGTCAATTGGATCGTCGCAGGACCCCAATAAAGTAGGGTGACAATTTAGACAGAGGGAACGGTTAGAACATGCAAACATTAAAATACAAGCACATAATATAAAACATTCAGTCTCAATCATCTCTGTACCAATCAATAATATCATCTCCCTATTCTCGGTACTATACTGTACCAATAAATTACGCTATACTACTCAATGGACCTCCCGGTCAGAATTTCGCTATACTACTCAGTGGACCTCCCGGTCAGGATTTCGCTACACTACTCAATGGACCTCCTGGTCAGGATTTCGCTACACTACTCAATGGACCTCCCGGTCGGAATTTCGCTACACTACTAAATCTCATCCATATCAATCTCATATCATAAATACGTAACCCGTACGACATTATAATATTAACATATTCCAAGTAAGGAAAAACCTTACCTAATAAGCAGGTCACCACAGTGTCGGTAGTATATATATCACCACGGAGATTCTACGAAGTCCGAACCTAATGAGATATTATATACATAAATTAATATCGATAATAACGCATGTGGTTTATAAAGCGAACCGATACCGTCTAAATAACGTGACCTACAACAAATTATTATCGTTAGTATACTAACGACACCTATTATTATTAATATTATTATCTTTTACCCAACTGATAGAATTGAAACTAAATGTTTAATGTCCCAATGTGCTGACCCACGAGAATAATAATCTTTTGGTGCGTTTGTAAATAAACACATATCAGAGGCTACGCAGCATAGCCGTAAAATGCAGAGCTTTACCAACTTTACCCCACTTGCCCAACTTCTGATTTAGATATGTATGCAAGGGTATAGGTATTATTATTATTATTATTATTATTATTATTATGGTCATCATCATCCAACCACTGAACTTTCATTACCACGCACAACCCCTCCAAAATGAAGCACAACTCGTAACCGTTATATACTGCTTCTTCCTCCAACATGCACCCAAACTCTCCCTCACAACAATGGTGTTACATCTAATATATAACCAACAGACCACAACCACAACCACAATATGAACAAAAACACTTTAAGTAATAACGTAAACAACCAACACGGTAACTACAACAACACTCAACTATAGCATGGTACAACACGGTTATACCCGACCCAACTACCGTAACAACTCACTAATGGGTACCCGACTCCGTGATAAAATACCGACGTCATTGACACGACCCAACCACACTAATGACAATAACAACCCTCGACAAAGCCAATCCCGATGCCGGAACATTAAAACTCTATAACGACGTAAATAAGCGGGGAAAGAAGTAGCGTGGCATACCTAGGCCGTGCGCACGAGTCTAGACTACCGACGATCCGATCCGACTCCTAGTTTCACCCCTTAGCTTCTTCTTCTTTCGAGCGGCGATTCACCCTAATTCTATTGTAAGTGTCGAGGTATGCAATGATGCGGTGTGGCAGATTGCTTAGAAATAAATAGGGTGTGCGTGCTAGGTTAAATAGTACTCCGTGTATTTAAAAAAAAGGAAGGAAACGTGGGTTTGAGGTGGAATCATGGGTTTGGGGTATAATTACCACTACTTTAACTAAGACGTGGTTGCTTGGGTCATACACCCATTTAATTGGGCTGGGTCGAGTAGCTTATTCTGTTTTTATAACTTATTACGATGGTTCGGTTTGACTTATGGTCAATTACTGACTCGGTTTTATCCACTATAAAACACAGTATTACACACACGGGCTGAGCCGATCTTTAGCCACCAAATTCTACCCAAGCCTCTTCTCCAAATCAGTCTGGGGACTCAGTCTTCCCCACACACCTCTAGAGCCATTATCTCTGGCCTAAGTCTTAGTCTTTGCCTTAGGACCCAACTCTAGTCGCACCAAGCTAGCAGGGGTATCTCCGTCATCAAAGAAACCCCTATTATCCTTAGTCGTCTCCCTGTGAACTAGATCGAAGGCTTCATCAAACTTCAAAGCCTTACGAGCTTCCTCCGACTCTTCAAAACTCCATTTCCGATACGATTTGGAAACTCAGACCGAGTGATAAGGGTTGGGAATTGTCCAAATGACACGTGTGTACCACCGTTGCAACCAGGTGTCACACATCGCGTCCGTCAGCTGAAGTGGGACGCTGATTATGGCCTCGGTGTCAAGAATCCGCTGAGTCCATCCGAACTGCATCAAAATGCGATCCGGATATATGTGAACAAACCAATAGAGTGACAGGATCACCAAATATCGGGCCTGATCCCTCTTGGCTAAACCCATCAACGTGGAGAGAAACCGCCAGGCAACGGTCCATCTGATTAAGCGACCTCCGTGGAACACAAGCTCCTCCTCCCAGTAAGCCTAATTTACGTCATGGCTCCGGCTCAGGCACCTCTTCCTCAAACTCACTTGACTGTTGTGATATTTATGTACGTCAAGCGGGGGCTCCATGATCGATAAACTCTCGTATAGCCAAATCCGGCAGGACAAGGTCTCGTAAGAAAAAAAGCGAGACGAGAGATGTATATCTGCAAAAGTTGGCAGCTGCCTGCCAGAGTCAATCCTCCTAGTATCATGGCTCATGATGATCTCCCCGGTTATCAGCCAAGCTGGACTCTGACCAGTCTATGAGAAGCAATAATCCTCAAATCCTTCTCATTCATGAACTTGTCAGCTAAATCAAACATGGACACAGAATTCTCCTGCACCATTCGATCTACCTCAGCATAAGACAAACCAAAAAATTCCCTCAGCTTCCTCCTCGAGTCAGGATAAAATGAAGGAATAGTAGGACACCATCCACCAACAACAGCTACCTCCTTAGGGAGAGGATAATCTCTCCTCGAGGAAACATAAAAACATGACGGGTCGTATCCCAAAAAGACAGACAAGCGTCTAAAAAATAAGAATTAACCTTAAGACGTTGCAGCGGAAATAGGGCAAAAATTCCCATATGATTGAGATGAACCTTCTCTTCATCCCTGAAACTTCGGGACCATGCCTCCAGCAGCACAGTTAAATTTGCGATACCCATGACAAAATTGCTCGGATTTCTTAGGAATTTGAGGGATTTTTGAGGAATAATGCAAAGACGAGTGAGAAAATATGAGGTAGAAAGGGCGTGTATATAAACATAAAAACCCTACGACACCTCGGGATCCGCGCCACAACGCGAAAAAGAGAAATTCAAAAGACTCTGGTTGTAATCCTTGATTGACCCAATCGAAAGGTTGCCAGGTTGTAATCCTTGATTGACCTGGTGGTTACTCTGACTTTTGCCTTGTCCAAACCTCAATCAGATTGAAGGCTCTGTAGACACCCTTATTTTGCCTCCTCGTGTCTGTAGCAATCTCCAACAAAACACCCGATGATAATCAAATGTTAACATGCATCAATACGCTCAAATATGGGGTCGGAATAAATAGTATCCGATGTGGGCACTCTGCAGAGTACAAATCTTTCAAATCCAACCTCAAATCCAGACTCAGTGGGTCATTTCGAATAAAATAAAGCTACTTTGAGCCAAAACTGTCACCGGGGGCAAAATTGTCTTTGTCGACCGAGTCAAACCCGGTCAAAGTCGTAACCCGAAACGAAGGAACCAAATAATTTCCAAATACACAAATCAACTGTTGGGGTTTTAAATACCTCTGTCGACACCCATATTTGGCTGCTAGGTGTCTATAACAATTTCCAAAAAACACCCGATGATGATCGGACGCAAACATGCTTTAACATACTCGAATATGGGCTCGAAATCATTTGCATTTGGCTTGGGCTTTTTACGGAGTACAAATCTCACAAAACTAACCTCAAATTCAGGCCCAGTGGGTCGTTTCCAATCAAATAAGACTAATTTGGGTCAAATCCGACACCGAGGGCAAAACCGTCTTTTAGCGACCTGGTCAAACCCCGGTCAATGACGTTTCCGAGACAGAAAAATATGTCATACAGCTTTTAGAAATCCGATTTGAAGTCAAATACCACAGAAAATCAGCCATGGAGAAGAATTAAGCAACTAAACTCTCCCTTAAGGATAAAACTCGATCTCCAAAAAGAGATTCCTACCCGGCCCAGACCCATCGATCGAGTGGACCGGCCCACTCGGTCGAGTGAGCTCAAAAAAATCACTAAAATTAACGTCAGACAAAGCACTAGATCGAGTGCTATGCACCACTCGATGGAGTGACCCTTTTTCCAGCTCAAACCGGATTCCTTTTTCCATCCAAAAACCGGATCCTACTTCACCCCAACCGGTGTTTCTTCCCCTCCGAGCAAGATTTTCCTATCCGAAAGCCAAGTACCTTTCTTGGTCAAAGCCGGAAACCTCTCCTATAAATACACCCCTTTGCAACCTTCAAATCACAACACAACACAATTACAACAACAACGACACACACAATTCACACACAATTCATCCCCAAAAATTTCAGCAACCTTTAGCAAACTCGAGATCAAAACTCGTCAAAGACCCGAGAGCAAAACTCGTCAAATCCATTCCCAATTATAAACTACCATAACTCTTCCTATATCATCTCGATGCTCCCATGCCTAAGCCACAACTAGACGAGCCCCGTTTCGAGAATATAAAGCATGTAGGTTGAGGGTGCAAATTCAATCCCGTCTTCTCCTCTCTCTCTTTCTCTCTCTCATTTTTTTCGGCCGTCCGTCTTCATCGAGTCGTCGTCACGTTTTTTTCTTTTCTTTTTCATCGTTTCTAATACCGATATTATCGCAACAACTATCTAATCTTCACAAAACAGTCATTCTTAAAATACGTTACCGACTCTATAGTCGAATATCGTATCTAAAAGAATAAAATCAATCTCATTGATGCTAAGATAATCTTCACATAATCCTAAAAAGATAAAATACGACGTTTTCAACGCGGAGAGAATCTGTTTCATCTTAGTTCAATTTTCAAATAATTTATAAACATCTTTTCTAAAAATCACTCCGAATATTCGATATTGATTCCATAATCAAGTCTCGAATACAACGAGTATCGAAAATTTAAGTCGAGTATAAATCATATTATATTTTTACGCGACTTAGCGAAATTATCGATTTTTCAAAAAACAATTTAGAAATCAAAAACAAAACGAACCATAGTTCGTACAGGGGGCACTCGATCGAGTGCCTAATCCACTTGATCGAGTGGCACCCCAAAAACCGAGGCAGAAGGTCTTTTTGAGGACCACTCGACCGAGTCCCTCAATGACTCGATCGAGTGGCATCTCAAATTCTGGGCATAAGCTTTTTCCGAGGCCCACTCGGTCGGGTCCTTCAATGACACGATCGAGTGGCCTTTATCACGTCAAATCGTGAGCCCTCAACACGCGTCAAGCATTATCAAATATTTTTAATGACTTCGGTCATCACTTGTCGAGTCTATCACGTGATTCATCCTTTCGAAATCATGCATCGTATTATATTCACATCATTTATTCAATTTACAAACTGTTATCATCGTTACTAACTCGTTTGTTTTTGTCTTTGTATCTTATTTTCGTTGTTTGTTTTATTATACTAAAACGGACCTCGCATGCTAAATACAACTTCGACATAATTCAAAGATGCATTAAATGACGTAGATCAAACATAATTCACATGTTTAGTCAAAACATTGTTTGCATATCATCTAACCGGATTACTAACGCGCGTATTCTAAAATCAAACGATATCTTAGTAGAGACCGCTAAGTGCGGGCGGGGTTGGGTGTTCTTTGTGAACTTCCCAACACGTACCCTCACCCCTTACTCAGAACCGTGGTTTTCGGATGTCCGAAACCATTGGCGCACGAGAGTCATTCAATACACGGTATCCGATAATGTCTGTATCGGTATCAAAATGCAAAGGGACGAACCTAATAAACTCGGAGATCGCAATGACCGTACTTTGTGCGCGACCCACTAAGATATAGAGTGGGTTCGAATGGGCCCGAACTCCCACAAAGTTCGGTGGCGACTCCATTTTGATTTAAATTTCAATTTGAGATTCATCACACATGAGATTCATTCACCTCCCCGAACCCGCGCGCGACCGCGTCGGGGTGGACCTATGTCATGTCCACAACCTCGCAAGCGCACGATAGAATCGTTGCACTAGAAGGGGTCGGTCCACAAAGAGTGTAGTGATTCCTAATCGTTTTAACTTTAAGTGTTTATCTAAGTTGATAGAAATGAGGTGAAGGTAAACTAAAACTAGATGAATAAATGATAACTAAAATAAGGAATGACAAAAAGGAAAATAAAACTAAAATAAGAAAAAGCGATAACTAAAGGAATAACGATTGATCAAGAATAAAAAGGGTCTATGGAACGATGTCGTTTCAATCCACCTAAATCCCACCAAAATATATCGAGTATTGAAGGAATCAGAGTCAAGGGCGAAGTTGTATGCGTTCTAGGTCGGCCACCTCCATCCCGGGTTCGTGTCCGGCTAATTTCCCCATTTACCTCCCTCTCGGGTTCGTAAGACGGAATCCTAAAGTCAAATCCGAGGGTCACTACTGTAACACCCCTGATTTTATAAAATAATTTGAATTAAAATTAAATTCCTATTTTTATTGTATTTACAATTTAACTCGTAATTCTTAAAATTATTATAAAACAAATTTATCGTTTAATCGTTTCGAACTCCTAAAATTCTATTTGACTCGGAAATTCTTCTTATATTTAAAACATATTTTTATTTCGGTTTCGATTCATTTTATACATTTAATTTAATTCTTATCGAAAGTGTATCTCGACGATTTAAATTCTAAATTCTTTTTATTTATTTTTACTTACGCTCGAATTTCTATTTTCGGCTCGAAGTATTTAGTTTAAATTTCATCGAAACATTTATTACATTTTCTCGAGAAATCAATTTAATTCACTTCATCGAAAATTTATTATTTATCGGGAGTTACTATTTCATCGTCTAATTATTTATTTCTAAAAAAAATTGTTTTCATCTCGAATAATTGATTTACTCATTTCATTTAGCGGTCCGATTCATTATTTAACCCGTTTCCTTATCTCCTTTGTATTTACTCACTTGATTATTTTCATTTTCCCTAGTATTACATTCATCCCACTTGTATTCAACATAGGCACCCCCTTTTCATTTTCTGATTTTTATTCCACCGCTTCCCCTCACTCATTCACATTCAATTCTTTCTTTCATCCCCTTTCATTTTCTTTATGTTTACACCGCTCACCCATCTTCATCATCATCAATCCCTAAGCTGCTGCATCTCCTCGTGTTGCCGCTGCTTTGTGCTGCTGCCCGTAGGTCTTTTTCTTCTTCCTTTGATTCCTTTTTTCTTGTCTGTTGCTGCTGTCCCCTGTTTCCGACCTCTGTCTTCACCATTTCAGTTCGCTGCTGCTGCTGCCACGAACTGTTGCTGCTGCGTTCTGCTGCCGTTACGTACTGCTTCTGCGGTTTTTCATTTCTTCTCCCTCGTTTTCCCCTTCTTTTCTGCATAATCTTCGACTCTCCTCCTGCACCCGCTGCGTGCTGCTACCGCTGTTGTGCTTCGCTGCTACTGCCGCCGCTATTAGTCATGGTAGTCTCCCTCTCCTTCCTCTTCTTTCTTCCTTTTCTTGCATCGATGTAATTGCTGTTGTATGTTGTATTTGATCAGTCTTCCATTTCTTTGTTTTCATCTGTGTCGCTCCTGTCTGCTGTTGGTTCTGGTCGGGATTTTGTTTTCGTTCCCGCCTTTATGTTCGTTTGTTTTTGATAAGTGTAGTTTGTAGTGCCAATTTTGCTGTGTTTGGTACCTATTTCTCTTGTGAAATCGCTCTTTGGAGCGGTTTCTAGGCTACTTATGCTTCTTCTAGTTCGTTTTAGGTTCTCAAGACCATTCATGGAGAATTGGAACATTTCCGACTCGTTTCCTACACTTTTGGAGCCAACGAAGAGAAGGAACATCACTCGGTGCCTTAGTTTCGATCGCGAGACCTTGGGACCCATTCCCGAGCCCCTTAGACTCGATCCCGAGCACCGAGAATCGATGAGAAGCCCATGAGAAGCATGGAGGGACCTTAGAGATCATATTGGAGGCCTACAAGAGCCTTCCCGGCCGAGAACAAGTGCTTCTCGGTCGGGAAGGAGTGCGCGTTTCAACCGGCTGCTGTTATGGGCCGTCTCGGGCGAGACCATCTCGTCTCGGCCGAGATGAGTCCCGTCTCGGGCGAGACCATCTCATCTCGGCCGAGATGAGCCACCTGCAGCTCCGCTTCGCTTCTTTTCTTCTCCTTATCCATTGTAACCCTATATATACCCCCCCTCTTAATCTTATGAAATGTTCTTCATTACCCACCAAACCCTAGACTACTTTAGCATAGATTAGCTTAGATTAGAGTAGATTAGTCATTAATTAGTCCTTAATCTAGTTAGCTAATCTTGTATTAAGGGATCTCTTGAAGAATCCATCCAATCTTAACAACATTGGTGGATGTTTTGGGTCTTCTTTATATACAAGTTCTCATCTTTTCATTCTCTTGTTTGTTGGTATAGTCTTCTCATCCTTTTACTCTTAATCTTTGTTTAAGTTATTCAAGTTTCAATCTTTAGCTCTTGTTTATTGTTTTGTTCATCATCCTTGTTAGTTTTACATATGTATGCTCTTGTTTTTGTGTTAGTTTCTCTTGTTCTTGTTAGCTTTCCTTTAGATATGTTTGAGTAGAATCTTGCTAGGGTTATTAAGGGGATTGGATGTGATTAGGGATGATTAAGGTGAGATGGGTGGTATTAGATGTTGTTTTTGTTGTTTCCCATTTACCTTGCACTCCGCATGTTTGATGAAATGCTTGTGAGACTAGAGATGATCAATCCTTGTTTTTCTTGCCTCTTCTCTTGTATGTGTGTGTTTGGTTGTAGGTTTGGTTCCCTCATTAGTAGCGAGAGCGTGGTGAGGATGACCCCTAGGTCGTTTAAGTAGCGAGAGCCCGAACGTGACCTAGTCTAAGAAAGCACGCTAGTAACCCCGTTTTTTCCCTTCTTATGCCCTTGACATCCATGAACCCGACCAAGCCCTAGTTTCTTCCTATCGATTTATTAGCTTCCTTTTGTCTTTAGTTATTTGTTTAGCCTTGTTAGTTCGTGTTTTAGACCTTAGCTTAGTCATTAGTCTATCCCCTAGATTAGCTTGTCTTGAACCTAGTCTTTGACCGTAGCGTACCTTAGTCCGACACCCCGTCCCTGTGGATTCGACCCGAATTGCCCTAGCTACCCAGTTAGGTTAGTTGGTTATTATTTGACCGGTAGGATAGATGACAAACACTACCCATCAAATTGGCGCCGTTGCCGGGGACAGCGTAGTTTAGACTTTTGTGTGCTTAGTTTTAGACTTTGTTCTTGATTTTTGTGTTTTCTTCTCCTTGTGTATCTCCGTTCTACTTCTTGTGTGCTATTCTCCCTTCCTAGTGCCTCAAAAGCACTAGGCTACTAACGTTTGCTCAAGTGCTTCTAGTTCATCCTAGGTATCAAAGCAACGTTATGGAAATGGCACGTCCTAGCTTCCATCAATCGTCACGGGACAACTATGGAGCAAATTGCCAAGTCCCAAAATTTCACCAACCATATCAACCTCATCAACAATCTTACGAACGCCCTCCATATGGTTACCATGAAGGTTTTCAAGGATCTTTCCAACATCCTAACAACTACCAAATACCCCCACGTGACCCACAACCGAAAATCCCCAACTTTGAGACTTGTCAAATGATGATTCAATTGCTAAAGAGTCAACAAGAGGCGATAACTCTAATGCAAAAGAGTCAACAAGAGATGATGATTCAATTACAAGGGGTTAGGGAGGAGCTTAGGGCCCAAAAAGTGGTGCAAGATGCTCGAATCGATGCACTCATGGCTCGCATCATGATGTCGGCCACTCGAGCTCCACAAATTGTTGGGGAAGATTCATTTGGGCAAGAAGGTCGGTTGACTCTACATGGAAATCAACCCGACCATGAAGCCACGAATGAAGAAGAGAGGGTAAATCGAGAAATCATTGTTGAGTGTTGCTTGGATGGTGAAGATATGGGAAGAATGGAGGAAGTTGAAGCTTCAAGGGTCGACAATGAGGAGGGGTGTGAGCATGATTCTCAAGGTAACTCTTGGGGAGCCGATGTATTGGCTATCAAATTGGATTTGTACGATTTTCTTCGTGATGAACCGGATCTTGACAATCCAAAGCCAAGTGAAGACAAGACTCCTCTAGGCCAACTAGACAAGGTGAGTTAAAAGGAACGTAATACTTGGGAAAAAGAGATAGATGCCTTGGAACTTGCCTTGAATGGGAAATTGGAGGATCCTAAAGCCTCCAATGAAGAAAACTTGATGCCTTCACCTCCTTTATCGCACTCGATTCCAAGTCCCTTGTCTTGTGAGACGGTTGATGAAGAGGATACTTGTCGGGCGGTGGAAGAGAACTCTACTCTCGACCCCGTAGAAGAAGCAACCCCCTTAGGGTGTGATCTCCTAACTCATAATGTCGAGCTTGACTCTAGACCACTATACCTACCGGATGGTCATAAGAGTCGTTGCTATCATGGTTTGGAAGACCCGGAAGATCACGAGAACCCCGAGCATAGTGAAGATGATCGCTTCTTGCCTCCGACTTGGAAGCTCTTGAAAGTAGCTAGGCTTGGCCATGTGAGCCTCAACGAAGATGTTGCTAGAGCATTTGACTTACTCCTTCGAGCTCTTGATGGCTATGGAGGCGTAGATGGTGAGAGTATCTTATTGTAAATATCTTTTTCCTTTTCTCTTGAGCTTTTGTTTGTGTATATGTTTGTTTGGATAGTTTGGTTTCTAGGATTGTTAGTTTTTGTGGAATTCTTGTAATTTGAAGTTTTCTTGAGTGATGTGAGGGAGGGATTTTGATGGTGTTTATTGAGTTCGCTTGTTAGGTTGATAGTGAAGATGAAGTTTTGAGAGGAGTTGTCGATGATAGAAGCTTCAAGGCTTGGTGGAGGAAGTCGGTTTTTGAGCTTTATGCAAGCTTTTGGGGACGGGATCTTGGATCCCGAAGTATTGGTGGCCTTGTGGGTGAAGAGATCAAGGAAATGAAGGGCTAGAAGACTCTTCCCGGCCGAGAAGAAGGCTTCACGACCGGGAAGGATGAGTCATCCTGACCGGGAAGGAGTCATCCCGATCGAAATGAGGGTACCAAAAATGGGGTTTACTGTTGTGTCATCCCGACCGGGAAGGGAGCTTTCGGACCGGGAAGGGTGTGTCATCCCGACCGGGATGGTCCCCTGCTCCTTCTTTTGCCTCTCCTTTGTCATTTGAGCCCATCCTACCACTTTACACCCCCTCCCAACCTCCCTACCTACCCTTGCACCTATCATATGACCCCTACACTTCATTTACATACCCTCACCTCATCTCACTTTACACTGAATATACCCTCAAATCCCAGCCTCATTACACCATTCCAAGCTTACTACATCAACCATGCGATCTTACCAAGTATGAAGTGGGATGAAAATGAAGAAGACAAGCAAAGTGCCGATATTGATTATCAAGACGATGGAGTTCGTGAGTTGCTAACCGATTGGTAAGGCGACTCTCATTTCTTTTCCGTCTTTTATTGCTTGTCTCCCTTTGTATGTTCCCCTTCCCCTTATCATTTGTGTAATGGTGGCCCTTGGGGCCTTGGTAACTATTGCTCTCGACTCTCGATGACATGACTACATCGAGAGTTGTTTGAAAAATCCAAATTTACAAGATTTTCACCTTTTTAGTAGGGTTTAGTCGGATTTGGGCGGAATCCGGGCTAGGTGACTTGATTACACCTAGTCCTCCCCTCCCATTTCCTTTTATTTCCTTCTTTTTGTTTCTCCCCATCCATATCTTTTCTCGTCTCGGCCTATGGTGACTTGACTACACCCCGGCCGGACACATTCTACCCTTTCTTCGCTTTTCTTTTTGATTTTTAGCTTCATTTTCGTAGTTTCTCTTCTTTTTAGTGTCTCCACACACTACTGATCGAGCATGAGGACATTGCTCGTTTAAGTGTGGGGGAGCGATATCCTAGTGTAGTTAGTTTTATTTTTGTAGTTTATTCGAAAAATCTTTAAAAACCCTAAAAATTTGAAATTTTTTCACAAAAATCAAAAAGATTTTCTTTTGTGTGTTTTCCTTTTGTGTCGTTGTGTCGTATATTTGTTGTGTTGTGCGTGTTTTGCCTCCCTCTTCCCTTGTAGGTAGTTTAATCACCGTTAACTTTGGAGGGCTTTCAAGACATCCGATAACATCTTTATCCCTTTTTCCTCTTTGTCTCTCTTGGAGTTTGGAGGAGATTTTGCGATGATGTGTGCTCGGGTGGAGCTTTTTGGAGTTTGTTGTTGATGTGGTGGCTTGCTTGGAAGTTTCGGGGTGGTGATTGTTTATTTTGTGTGTTTATTTTTCTTGTCTCTTGTCTTATTTGATTTTGTCATGTTTGTCTCATTTTCTATCGTTTTTGTTGTGTCTTTGTTTTGTCTCGTTTAGTTGTGTCTAGTATGTAAAAATGTTTTCGAAAATCCGGTTTTGAGGCTAGTGCGCAAGTGTTTACTTTCCCTTTCTAGTGATGTGAATCGATTCTTGGACTTTAGTCTAGTAGAATGACCCTAAATCAATAGTTTCATTGGTCCTTTACCTTGAGTCCACCTAGTCTACTAGGGATTTACTACGGGATTTGCATTTCGACCATTATGACCACCCACGGTGTGAAAAGGCCTTGGTTGCCGAGTCCCGTCCCTTAGGTGACCGTGTACGAATTGTTTGATTAGTCCAAGTTCTCCCCTTTTTGTGGGTTTGAAGGGAAATCGCGACCCCTGACTTACCCATTTCCCTACCTCTCCTAGACACATCCACAAAATAAGTTGCAAATTGTTGAAATTTCTTTCTTAATTGCAAAAAGAAATGCCTACAACACAAAATCTAGCCAAAAGGGCAAACAAAGAAAATGAAAGAAAATGAAAGAAAGAAAAGAATGAAGAAAAATAAAAGGCACAACAAGTCAAAAGAAAATACAAAAGAAGAAAAAAAATGTCATAGCAACACAAAAATTGAAAATGCAAAAGAAAGAAGATGCCAAGGAAAACCGTCTCACAAAAAGAATCCCCACATCTAAAAAATAAGCCTTTTTCCGACTATTAACGTGAAGAGCCTACCAAAAGACCGAGTCCCTATGAAGGATGATAGCGGTAATGGTCGGTCTTCCTTCATTTTGCAATCATATCCACCTTTTTACTTGGGCTAGTTAGACGATTTTTGTACATGGGACGACCATCTTGGCTCATCGCTAAAGGGGGCGAGTTTTCACTTTACCTACAGTGTCGACTAACTCCGTGGTTCATCACTTTTCCATCCCGCCTATCGTCCCGTAGTACGTTCTTAGAAGGTTAGGAGGAACTAGGTAAGTTATCAACGTTTTTATTGCTTTGTTGTCATACTATTAGGGTTTAGTTCATATCGGTTTGTATTATTAGCTTGGGAACGTTGTCACTTGCCTTGAGTCCTTAACCGGTGTTTCTTTCACCGCTTTTTAGAGGGAAGCGGTATTTATTTCATTTTGGGTGAAACCGATTACTTGTTTGTTTTTATGTTTGTTTGTTTGTGTGTTTTTGTGTCTGGTTGCATCCACGATTTTGTCGCAAGACCTCACTTGCCTTGCGGAGTGCACTTTTCCTCTAAGTGTACTCGCGTGATTTGAAAAGGCGTAGGGTGTGCTAATACCTGCTCGGCTAGTATATTAGTTTTTATTAGTTGAATAGTTAGTTCGCGTTTACTCGAGGGCGAGTAAGGGTTAAGGGTGGGGGAGTTGATAAGTGTAGTTTGTAGTGCCTATTTTGCTGTGTTTGGTCCCTGTTTCTCTTGTGAAATCGCTCTTTGGAGCGGTTTCTAGGCTACTTATGCTTCTTCTAGTTCGTTTTAGGTTCCCAAGACCATTCATGGAGAATTGGAACGATTCCGACTCGTTTCCTACACTTTTGGAGCCAACGA
Organism: Agrostemma githago; assembly: GCA_958450325.1. Classification (NCBI taxonomy): domain Eukaryota; kingdom Viridiplantae; phylum Streptophyta; class Magnoliopsida; order Caryophyllales; family Caryophyllaceae; genus Agrostemma; species Agrostemma githago. Next base: position 57,083,137 of record OY288243.1, read on the forward strand.
AGAGAAGGAACGATCACTCGGTGCCTTAGTTTCGATCCCGAGATCTTGGGATCCTTTCCCGAGCCTCTTAGACTCGATCCCGAGCACCGAGAATCTATGAGAAGCCCATGAGAAGCATAGAGGGACCTTAGAGATCATATTGGAGGCCTACAAGAGCCTTCCCGGCCGAGAACAAGTGCCTTCTCGGTCGGGAAGGAGTGCGCGTTTCAACCGGCTGCTGTTATAGGCCGTCTCGGGCGAGACCATCTCTTCTCGGCCGAGATGAGTCCCGTCTCGGGCGAGACCATCTCATCTCGGCCGAGATGAGCCACCTGCAGCTCCGCTTCGCTTCTTTTCTTCTCCTTATCCATTGTAACCCTATATATACCCCCCTCTTACTCTTATGAAATGTTCTTCATTACCCACAAAACCCTAGACTACTTTAGCATAGATTAGCTTAGATTAGAGTAGATTAGTCATTAATTAGTCCTTAATCTAGTTAGCTAATCTTGTATTAAGGGATCTCTTGAAGAATCCATCCAATCTTGACAACATTGGTGGATGTTTTGGGTCTTCTTTATATACAAGTTCTCATCTTTTCATTCTCTTGTTAGTTGGTATAACCTTCTCATCCTTTTATTCTTAATCTTTGTTTATGTTATTCAAGTTTCAATCTTTAGCTCTTGTTTATTGTTTTGTTCATCATCCTTGTTTGTTTTACATATGTATGCTCTTGTTTTTGTGTTAGTTTCTCTTGTTCTCGTTAGCTTTCCTTTAGATATGTTTGAGTAGACTCTTGCTAGGGTTATTAGGGGGATTGGATGTGATTAGGGATGATTAGGGTGAGATGGGTGGTATTAGATGTTGTTTTTGTTGTTTCCTATTTACCTTGCACTCCACATGTTTGATGAAATGCTTGTGAGACTAGAGATGATCAATCCTTATTTTTCTTGCCTCTTCTCTTGTATGTGTGTGTTTGGTTGTAGGTTTGGTTCCCTCATTAGTAGCGAGAGCGTGGTGAGGATGACCCCTAGGCCGTTTAAGTAGCGAGAGCCCGAACGTGACCTAGGCTACGAAAGCACGCTAGTAACCCCGTTTTTCCCCTTCTTATGCCCTTGACATCCATGAACCCGACCTAGCCCTAGTTTCTTTCTATCGATTTATTAGCTTCTTTTTGTCTTTTGTTATTCGTTTAGCCTTGTTAGTTTGTGTTTTAGACCTTAGCTTAGTCATTAGTCTATCCCCTAGATTAGCTTGTCTTGAACCTAGTCTTTGACCGTAGCATACCTTAGTCCGACACCCCGTCCCTGTGGATTCGACACGAATTGCCGTAGCTACCCAGTTAGGTTAGTTGGTTATTATTTGACCGGTAGGATAGACGACAAACACTACCCATCAGTTTTGATTCCTTATCGATGCTAATTTAATCGATCTCAATCTATTCGTTTTTATCATTTCATCGATTTTCACTCCGCTATTATCTGTCGTTGCGTTGCTGCTGACTTTTTGGTTGCTGTTGCCGTTTGATCATCTCGATCCCGTTGTATGAAGTTGTTCACTGATACTTGTTTGATGTTCGTGTTTCGTATGGCTGCTGCTCTTTGTTTCCGTCTCATGTCGTATTGTTCTTGTTCACCGCTTCTGCTGTCTTCTTACCTCCTGTTCATATTCTAATATCTAAAGTTTATCGATTTCCTTACTCCTGCTCGTTTCAATTTCCTTTGGTCCCGTGCCTATATCTTTTGCTATCTCGTTTCGTAGTCGAGCCTTTATAACTTCCCCTGTTATCCTAGTCGTGTTTTCTGTGGCACCTCTAGTTCCAACATTCCTCAATCCCGATTCCTTGTTTCAGTTTCTATACGTCTCGAATTCCGTTGGAGTCTCGAAGTTGTTTCGTAAGACAAGTATCAAGAGTAATTGGAACTTGGTCAAGTGTATGGAAGGGAGTACTTTGACGTTTTATCACGAAAGGTAACTTTAGGACGTTACTCGATTTTATATCGTATGTTTGAGTAGTAGTATGTAGTAAATATTTTAACTTCGGTTTTCTAATTTTAGCTATTTATTACTCTCTCCGTCTCAATGAATTGTTTGCCTATTCCATATTAGGGCGTGTCAATGAATTGTTTGCCTTTCTATTTTAGGAATATTTTTTATATGCAACTTGATCATTCTCATGAGTTTTGCTCTACATGTCACTCCCTCATTGGTTCCCCTAACCTGGGTGTCAAAAGTAAAGGCAAACAATTCATTGGAACGGAGGGAGTATTTGCTAAAAATATTATTTAATAAATCGTATGCTTTTTAAATATTTTACGATTTTCGATATAGTTTTATAAATCGTTAGTAATTTTATTATTTGCGATCGTTATAATATTTTGTCGGTTATCGTGATACTAGTAACTAAATAATACCGATTTCATATTTTCGTCATATTTTGTTAATTTCTAATTTTTAACTCAAAATTGTATTTTTGATACTATAATCGAGATTTGTATACTCGTTCAATAAATTGATTTTCATTTTACTATTTTTACTAATAAATGAGAAAATTGTCGATTTAGTTTTAAATATATTTTCAGTCGAGACTATTTTCACTAATTATTTCCGATTGATTATTTTTATTGAAACCCGTGTTATTTATTAATAAAAGCTATTTATTAAAAATAATTTGAAATCTTCGTAACTCTTATTTTATTATAAAACTCGTTGACTCAATTAATTTTGATATTGTTTTTCTTAAAACACCTCTTTTCTAAAACATATAGTTTTAACTCGATTTCCTAATTATTTATACTATATATTGACTTATTATATTTTAATTACATTTTGAGTAACGAATTTAGAAATATAATAACGTTACGATAACAACGATAATAATAAAATGTTAATTTAGTTAGAAATGCCATTTTTATACATTTCACTTATTTTAATAACTTACGTATTTTCTATAAGACTTTCTATTTTAAGTAAGTTTCTAAAACTAGTAAGTTTCTATTTATAGAAAATTTCTCCTTTTAATATAAAATGTATATTCTTTTTATCCTCATATAATTTATAATGATTATATCATTTGTATATATCGATAATGGCTTGTTTTGGAGTTATGGAATAAAGATAAGTGTGGGGTTAGAGTAATATAGTCTGAGATGTACGTTTTGCCATCAGCTATAAAGCCGGTGTGCCTATTTGGGGCACATTTGGTTGTTGAACTAGGCGTAGTTTCGCCCAGGAGAGTGTATGTTTTGACCTTAAGCTAGATATCGCATCGTGTTAGTCGCCGTCAGCTGAACTAGACATATTTGTTGTCTAGGAGGGGTATGCACTACTTAAACCAGGACCTCGTTGCACGCAGTCCTGTTATAGTTGAGTTGCCTAGTTAGAGACTGAATTCCGTTATGAATTTAGTCTACAGTTCTCGAAGCTAGTTTACAGTATTATCCTAGTGAAAGTCTAGCCTTGTGCACACTGATCGAATTTCCATAACGCCATTTTTGAATATTATTATTATCGATTGATTTGGACTTGCAGGTTGGCAAGTACTTTAAGTTTCGCTGAAAACTTATTTTTATTATATCGTTTTAATGTTTTCAGTTTTGAAATATTTTGATATAATAATACTATTATTTTTCCATATGATATAATATGGCTGGGAGAACGTCCGAGTTACTCCCCACTGACGTTGCTGTTATGTTTATAACATGACATGTAATTGCTGCTGGGTTTTGGGTGTGAGCTAGCGAGTAGCGTGGATCCTACTCTTTCTTCATTTATGTAATTTATGGATTTGTATAACCCGTTTGGTGAATTTTCTCTTTAGCCCTTTTGTAAAAAGAGGCCTTTGTATTGACTTACCATTTCTTTTAATAAGATATACTACCTCCGTCCCACTAAGATTGTCACGTTTCATTAAAATATTACTCACATATAATAGGAAAATGAGACAATCTTTTAGGGACGGAGGGAGTAGTTTGTCAGTGTGTTTTAATCCCAACTCTACAGTGTTTCCGCCACTGTATTGCGTTAGAATTTCTAGGGGATTACAATTACCGTGATAAATCCCAAACCAACTGTACTCAAGTCAAAAGGGTACGCATACTAGTGTGAAGGATACCATGCTAGACACCACTCCCGTGTTCGATCTAGTACGCTAAGGCAAGATAAAGAGGTCAAACCGGTCACCTATCCTAATCGACTCCCATCGATGACCAAGGGACTAGGACCGTCTCAAACCCCTAAACCAAGATAATCCAAAATCCTGAACAACAATTCACCCAATCACCCAATTCAATCAATACAAAACATACAAGAGACGCAATTTAGGCGAATTTAGGCTTCATCGACCCCTAGTGGGTGACTATAGCTACTCACTAATCATGGATAAATTAGTAGAATTAAGAGTAAATGTGAAATCTTTAACTATCAACATTCTTAATAATTGAATTTTACTATTAATCATGCAAAGGTGGTCAAATTTGAGGATTCTAATTAGATGAAGGAAATATACAAGGATGAAGGGGGGGAGAGAGGGGAGTTGAATCAAAGATAAGGTAAGTAAACAAACAACAATGTAAAAACTAAGAATTGGAGGAAAACAATAAGGGAAAACAAAATTAAACTAAAGATTAGAGATTACCCGAAGAATGGGGAGACAAGGAAGAATAATAATAATAATAAAAGAAAATAATATAAAGATTGAATCTTGAACAAAGAAGATGAAGATCTTCAAGGTAAAATACAACTTCTCTCTAGAAAACCCAAGATATTCAAAAGTAGATCTAGAAAATGATTAAAGCTTAGAGGCAAAAGTGAGAATTAGGTTATTTATACATCCTAATTAGGTTACACAAAAACCGAGTCGAAAACGGAGGAAAATAGAATTCTGGAGTTGCGCACGGTTTGAGTGTTACGCCCGGTGACTTACGCAAGGTCGATGCCCGCCTGTCGGAGTTACGCACGGTCGACCGTTCTTAAATCATTCATCCTATATTTTCTCGTTTTTGATCTTCTACGCGCTTGTTTGGGCTCGAACTCGGTCCATGAGTCTCCTTTTGCTCGGGCATGCTCGGGTTTCATCGTTTTCGACACGGAAATGCCTAAAAACAAACGACAAAAGCAAAAACCCGTGTAATCAATGGAGCTCTCAAATTACTTTCAACTAAGTGAATAGCCTTTTTGGTTTAGAACAACAGCGGAGCATCATAATGGAGTTGTCGATCCGGTGGCCAGCGGTCACTCCTTTTGTCCAATTTGCATCTTTTTGACCCGTCTCGACTCATGTTAAGTGCCTGCTCAGCTCGGTTCTCACCCTTCGGTACCTGTAAGACAAAAGAGACGGAAGCAGTACCAAAATCTTGGAATGTAACAATTATTACGATAATTATAACTAGAACGACTAATTAACACTTAATACCACAAAATGAGCTATTCAACAGTTAACGTACACAAAATCTGAGTAAATAACGGGTGAAAGTAGGGACAAATCACTATTAAAATATCACTTATCAATTGGCAAGGTAGGAGGTGTTAATGTAGGCGCTACCTATGGCTCTAGGTTCCGGTTCTCTATTCATCCCTACCTCTTGGGCAATCAATGTCACGAGGCCCCCACACACTATCATTGGAGGGGTGACTAGTGTCATGAAGTAAAGGTGCGCGACTACGGCCTTGGTAAAGTCTATCGATAGAGGCCGGTTGTTCAACTCTTCCATGAGCGATTAACACGCTATAGTACTCACCCGGTGTTGGGATTCATAAGGAACGATAAGAATGTTCGAAAATAGGCGCAACACATAGCGGAGGACGGGATTACGTACCGCACTATGTGTTGTTGACCTAGCCCCGTAAGGTAGACCGGACCTAGATATTTCTTCCCAAAACTCTTTCCTTTCATTAAGTATCGCCGTTTTTCTAGAGGCCTTTCTTTTGGCAAGGTGGATGAAGTTTATACCGAACACTTGAGCGAACCGTTCTAGGCTTAAGGTAATTTGGTTACCCAAGATTTGGAATGATATGGATGGGTTTGAGCGCGAAGTATCGGTGGTAAGGGTGGCTAGGAATTCACAAGTTAATGACATATATGAGTAAGTGTAACACCCGCTATTTTCCTAGCATTTGTATCATTTTCGTTATGACTTCGTCATAACTCTGTCAAATTTCGGCCCGATGTTTCATCATTATTCCAAGCTCTATTTTCATTTTTGAGTCTAATTTATTTTTATTTTAAAAGATTTTAATTCTTTTAAATCTATTTATTTGATTTTTTTTTTGCAAAAAATTTATCATTTCATTTCAATTGAAGTGAAATTACAATTAGTGCAAAAAAACTACCACTCTAGAGATACATCATTTTGCATCTAAGTAATCTAAAATCCTCAAGACTTTGGGATTATCAGATTTAGCCTTCAATCTAGTACAAACAACAAAACAGGTTTGCTCAAAAATAGTCTCAATTGGTGAACCACAATCAGTGAAACTCCTCTTATTCCGCTCCTTCCAAATGCTGTGTACTGTTGCTGCAATGCAACTCTGAACCAGAGGTAACTTCCAATGCTTCCTATGACTTGGATGATGATTCCACTTAATGGCCTTCTTGAGGTGAGTACCAGGTATTATCACTCCCATCCAACTCTGCATGGCAGTCCATAATTGAGAAGATAAAGGGCAGTCAAAGAAAAGATGCTGATGATCTTCAGCAGCCAAAATGCACAAGACACACCTATTAACCATACAAATCCCCCTCCTTGCATACTGGTCCACAGTGGGGAGCTTCCCTTGATAGGCCAGAGAAAGCACCACTTTACTGCTCGGCAAAATTATAGATGAGCTAGCCATGGTTTTTGGGAAACCAGGAGATAAACTTCCTCTAAACTTCTCATATGCTTTAACAACTCTGAATAAGCCATTAAAACTGCATGATTGCAGAAATATTCTTGCATTCTGAACAGATCCCAGCAATTCTATACAATGATCCTTCATGGCAATGATATTTTTGATAATAGACGGATAAGAATCCCTGAAAGAGAGATTCCAAACAGATGTGTCTTGCAAAATGTAATCCTTACACCAACGGATAAAGATCCCACCCACACCTTCAGACATTTGCCAAACCCATTTAGCTATCTGAGCTTTGTTCCATGCCTCAAGATCCTTAACATTAAAACCACCCTTTTCCCAAGGAGAACAGATATCCTGCCATTTCTTAAACACCAACTTCCTGTCACCAGTCTTAATCCCCCAAAAAAAATCTTTACAGAGCCTGTTAATAGTTTTGATTACAGACTTAGGAATCAGAACACATGAATACCAATAGTTTTCCATGCCAAAGACAATAGAGTTAATTAACTGAATTTTCCCAGCATAAGAAAGACAGATATTAGACCAGTGAGATATTGCTTTCTGAATTTTAAGAACCAGAGGATCAAAGAGCCTAACAGTTATTCTTGAATCATTCAGAGGCATACCAAGGTACCTAAAGGGAAAAGCTCCAGGACTAAACCCAGATTCTTCCAAAATGAGCTGCTGCAACTCAACAGAAACACCACCAAAATAGATGTTTGTTTTCTCTTTACTAGCATAAAGACCTGACAAATCACCAAACTCATCCAAGACCTTCTTAACAACCATAATAGAGGGAAGATCCCCTCTAGTGTAGATCATCAAGTCATCCGCAAAAATTAAATGTGTAAGATTAGTCTTAGTACATTTAGGATGAAAAGACACATTGGTACCTTGACAGATAGTTCTCAATTTTTTAGACGAGATCTCCATGCTGAGGACAAAGAGGTAGGGAGAAAGGGGATCCCCTTGCCTAATCCCACTCTTCCCCTGGAAAAACCCTTCAACCCCACCATTTATCTTGAAAGAGAACCAAGGGTTCTGAATGCACCCCATAATCCACTTGACAAAAAGAGGAGGGAACTTCATCTGAGCTAGCATTTTCTTAATAAATCCCCATTGAAGAGTATCAAAGGCTTTTCTAATATCCACTTTGATTAGACTTCTAGGGGTTAAAAACTTCCTGCCATAACCTTTAACCAATGACTGAGATAGCAGAATATTTTCAAAAATAGTTCTATCTTTAACAAAAGCTGCCTGTTCCTCCCCCACCAAATAAGGCAAGACTATTTTCAATCTATTAGCAAGGACTTTAGAGATGGCCTTATAGAATACAGTGCAGCAGGAAATAGGCCTATAATCCAAAACACTGCTAGCATTAGGCTTCTTAGGAATAAGAGAAATTAGGGTAGAATTTGCTTGCTTAGACATTCTTCCAGACTTGAAAAAGGAGTTCACGGCCTTGCAGAAATCATGGCCAACACTGTTCCAAGCAGTTTTGAAAAACCCCACAGAAAACCCATCTACCCCAGGGCTACTATTTGAATCCATGTGAAAAATAGCATTCCTGATCTCAAGAATGGATATAGGAGCAATTAAACCTTCCTGTAACTCAGGTAAGAGACCACCAGAAAGTTGAGGCAGCTCACTTACAGGAGAATCCCTCCCTAAGAGATTAATATAATAATTTTGGAAAGCTTGAGTAACCTCAGCAGGCCCTTTGTGAATCTGGCCATTTGCATCAATTATAGATCCAATCATTTGTTGAGATCTCCTCTCAGAAATCTTTGAGAAAAAATACGTAGAGGAGCAATCAGCATGTTGGATATGTTTGACCTTAGCTCGTTGCTGAAGCATAGAAATTTCAGCTTTCACTACAAGAAAAGGTGCCCCAGGCGTCCACCTAGTGGCCACCGACAGTGGACGTTATAAGCAAACGGGCGTCCGCAAACAGACGTTAGAAAGCGGAAGCCACGACCCCTCGCCTTTTTTAAAAACGGGCGTCCATTATTGGACGCCAAGAGGAATGGCGACCGACATTCCACGCCGGAGATGGCGTCCGACTGTGGTTGCCAGAAGTCCCCAGATGGCGTCCACAGTCGGACGTCAGGGGCCTTAAGTTGACGTCCGACTGTGGACGCCATCTGGGGACTTCTGGCAACCACAGTCGGACGCCAATCGAGCTTCACCTGGCGTCTGTTATGGCGTCCGTTATCGGACGTTATTTACGCTGTTGCATGGCCGTAAACATGCGTTCAATGTCTAGCCAAAACCTGCAATATAAACGACATCCACAACACTCAACCAACCACAAATGTGGAATATCCACAATACCTCAACCTCATTCACTCTCAGTCAACCAAAACACTTCATCTCTCGACTCATTTCTGCTGAAAAAACTTATATAAAAAAAATTTAACATACGGTTTGAAGATACACAAATCTAAACTAGTTAGAAGATACATAATCCGCAAATTAAGTTACAACAACAGCAACAAAAAACAATCAGCAAACTGTGAAGCTAGCTGTAGCACCAGAGTTACCACCACCATCACCAAATGGGTCTCTGTCGTCTGGAGGGGATGGGGGACGACCTTGGTTGCAATTTCTGAACATGGCCTGAAACATGGCCATCTGTTCCTGCATCTTCTTTATGTTCTCGGCCTGGTCCTTCAGCTGCTGCTGCTGGGCCGTCAGCTGTTCCTTCATGGCGTCCTTCTCCGGGTCGGGTTGCTGAGATCCAGCCGGCGTGTACTCCATTTGTGTGCAGGTGCTGACACGCGGTGTGGGAGGTGTGAAGTACATACCGTGTGCATTTCCTACACCGTACACACTACCTTTCTTGTAACCCTTGGCGACCTTGAACCAAGTCTCATTCGGGTCGACTTCCTCAACATCAGGATCAGCCTCTAGTCTCGCTAGCTCTTCTTGGTAGGCGTCCTGCGTCGTACAGAAGAACGATTTCAATTGAAGTTATTATTAGATGAGACCATCGAAGATAGTTATTATCTACCAACTTAAGATAGTTAGTACTTAACCAGAGCGCCTGATCCTTTTTCGTCTTAAAGGTAGTCCCTTTGTCGTCGGTCTGCCCATGCATGTCGATGAATATCTCCGGCGCGGTTGGCAGCCTCCCGAGCTCAGCTTGCATCTATTAAATGAGTACGAATGTTATTAGGTGAATATAAATTATGCGAAAATATTTTCCGATTATTCAAGTAAGAGTACGGTATTAATTAGTGGAAATCATACCCTCTTGGCACGACTGAAAGAAGACTGAGAACCACGATGATGTGTCGGGTTTGCGTGGCCCTCATGCTCACAGTCGGCAAGTTTGTTCTTCTGGGCCCTTTCAGACCTGACCTTAAAGTCCTTCTTCTCGTGGTACGCGACCCATCTCGCCAATGCTTCACCTAAAATATGACAACCCAATATATTATTTAATACAGTGAAATATTGAAGTTAGATTGTTTGTTAAAATTGATTACCAAAATAAAAACAACACCTGTAAGGTCCTTTAGCGGAGTCCCCCGCGTGCGTCGTTTATTCATCACACAAGTGAAACGTCGTGTGCACGCCTCATTGTACCGGCTCCAGACCCTTCCCTCTAACTCGGGTGCCCAACTGAACTTCATCTACACAATCAAGGAGGATTAATAATTAGTAGCAAAATTATTTACAAAGTCGTCATTATAAATTAAAAACTCGGTAGCAAAACAGTCGGCCTGAGTTTTGTCCTCCCAAAGTGCAATCGGACGCCAATTTTAACGTCCGACTGTGGACGCCCGTATGATGTTTCCGACGCCATGTCGGCGTCCATATGCCAAGGACGCCAAACAGGTGGACGCCCGGAACAGTTTTTCTTGTAGTGTTTCTTTATGTTAGAATAAGATTCAGACAAGGCTGCCTCCCTTGTCATAAGGTCTAAGGAAAAAGGATCCAGCTGTAACTGTCTCTGGCAATCCACCAGAGCCCTCTTAGCCTCAACAACGTGAGAAGAAATATTAGAGAAATGTTTCTTATGAAAAACTTGCAAAGCCTTCTTAATCATTTTTAGTTTAGAGAAAAGTCTAAACATAGGGAATCCATTAATCTTTACATCCCAAACTTTCTGAACTACTGAAAAATAATCAGGATGATCACACCAGTAGTTCAAAAAACTAAACCTCCTCCTAACTACTTTATCTTTAGAGATATCAACAATGATAGGGGAGTGATCTGAGATCCCAGGTTCATCCATAATTGCTATGGACTCACGGAAAGTATTACCCCATTTAGGATTAATAAGAACTCTGTCAAGCTTAGACCAAACCCTAGAGATAGGTTCTTGCTTATTAGTCCAAGTCATATCACAGCCTGAACTATGCATATCATCCAATGAGCAATTCAAAAGGCAGGCATTAAAATCAAGCATGTCCTGCAATAAGGGAGGATTAGGGCCCCACTTCTCCTCAGGACACCTCACCACATTGAAATCCCCCAAAACCATCCAAGGATCAATAGTAGAAAAGGAATTTAGGAAATCCCAAAGCCCCACTCTATCCTTACCATCATTCATACCATAAATCGTACTAAGCCAGAAATTACTTTGAGAGATATGGTGTGAAACCAAACAGGTGATATGTTGAGCATTACTAGAGACATGAGAAATGGAGACCTTAACAGGATTATAGAACAACCAGATTCTCCCATTATAATGGGATGAGTAATTAGTCACAATCTTCCAATCACTAAACTTTTTATTAATGAGTTTAGTAGCTTTACTGTACTTAACCCTAGTCTCAAGGAGAGCAAACACATCCGGACAATGGAAATGAAGGAAATCCAAGACCTCACTATGTTTTATTGGGTTATTAAACCCTCTGATATTCCAAGAAATGACCTTCATTTATCAGGAGGTATAGGATCAGCCTTAAGAGCCACCATGGAACATTCTTGGTGCATTTCAGAGAGCTTCAAAGTGCTAGCATCAGGGGAAAGAGAGGGGATCCGTTATATCCCATAACCAGATACCACCCTCCTTTCTAGACCCTGAGATACACTATGAATATCTGAGGTACCACCTAGTTCCTCACCACCACTAGTCACCTGACTCCCATGGAGTATCTGGAAAGTGTTTTCCAGAACTAAGGGCTTCAAAATAGTCTCCTTAGATTTGAAAGAGGAGGAATTCCTCTTAGAAACAGGGATAAAAGTGTCATCCTGGTAGAACTTCTGAGGCTCTGCAGGCTTAGGAGTTATCTTCTGAGACTCTATAGGCTTAGGAATTGGACCAGAAATCTTCTGACCCTCATCCTGAGTCTCACTAACCACCACACTAGGCTCCTTGTTCCCTGAAACTGCTGATTTCTTCTTCTCCCATTTACAAGAGTCAATGGTATGCCCCAACTTCTTGCAACCATGACAAAAAAAGGCACCCACTCATATTGAACCTTCTAAAAAGAGTGCTCATTATAAGGAGTGTTAATAACAATTGAATCCAAGAGTTCTTTTGAGACATCCACCTCAACATGAACCCTAGCAAATGACAGCTTTGCTTTTGTTGTGGTAGCCATATCCGCACAGAGGGGAGTACCAATTTTGCCAGCCATTTTGCTCAGAACAGAATCAGACCATAGATAAGGATCGAGGTCAGAAATAGCACCCAAACAGGTACCACAGATATCCTTTCCATCTCAGCTGAGAAAGAGGGAGACCATTCCTTAAGAATCAAAGAGTAAACCCCAACCCTCCAAGGACCGTCTCTCAAAACATTATCCATGGCTTCTTTTGACCCAAAGCGAAATGAAAACCACCCCTTCTTATAATACTGAACAATAGGCTTATCAATGGTAGTCCAATTAGCTTGAACAAATTTCTGCATAGTTTGCAAAGAAGGCTTTGACCCAATGACATTCCCCATTAAGGTATGTTCCCAAATTTTCAGTTCTTTCGCAAAATCATCCAATTCAATATCAATTTCTGTTGAATTGACACTAGCATCACAGTAATACAGACTCATACCAGATTTCTTATGCTTACTAGCAATTTTAGACCAATTTGAATCAAGTATTTTTGGCGGTAAAACGGGTTCATCCATAATCTGCTCTTTGAGCGATTCCTTAGGATCAATATTAAGAGTAGAGTCTTGTAAATCATTAGTACCGGATGTGGATTTAAGAAATTTACCAGAAGCTGCCATGGCTGAAAGAATCACCTCATTAAGAGAATTTTGGTGCGAAGAGCTCTGCAAATCCGATTCCTTCTCTACATCGTCAGCCCCCTCACGAAAATCCTGCTTATGTTGCAGTGATTTCTTGCTGGGCCTCCCCGGACCTCGCTTAACCGGAGCTATGGAAGCCATGGGAGTGAGCTCGCCTAACAGAATTAGAGAGAAACAGATTTTTAGAGAGAGAAAACTTTCTCTCTCTTCGCGTGATATTATTATTATTATTATTTCTATTTATTTATTTTAAGAGAGAGAAAACTTTCAACATCTATTTATTTGATTTTCTTCGTAAACTAATTATTTTTCTGCGATTAATTCTTCTTCTCTACGAATTAACGTTTTTAAACTCGGATTTAAGTTATTTCTTATCCTACAAATGTCTACATATATTTATATAATATTTTCAACTAAGAAATATTTTTATTTACGAAAATTTGGCCTTTAATGATTTTATTACAAAGTTTCGTAAATAATTATTTTCGAACTCGCGGTTTATTCAAATTGCTTTGAAATTCTTTTGATAATTTTACGATTCTTATTTTTAAGCAACCTACAATTAAAAGAAACACTTTGTACTCCTTTTTGGACTGTGACACCCTTGGTCAAACACTTTCACATTTTTTTAACACTTGGTTTTATAACTTGATTAAGGCCTTAGATATTTTATTTTCCTACAATTATTTTTGGACTTATTGCAAGACTCTTCACACTTCCTTCTTATTCATTTTGGCTGGTGGTTTTGGAGGGATTTAACATATTTTTATCATTTTTTTTAAAAAAGTCCACATTCATTCTCTCATCTCATCATTTTCTTTTATTCATTCATTCAACCACATTAAACAAAAATACTCTTCATTTCCTCCATATTGGCTGTGAGTTTCAGCCATATTTTCCAGCCAAATTTTGTCTCAAATGGAGTCTTGATCGTCTCATTTTCATCTCCGAATTACTCGTTATTTCGTTCCCTTCGTTAAGGTAATAATCGATGTTATTTCCGATCGTTATTTACCTTGATTCTTTTAGTTTTCTCATGGTATTTTTGTACCATGTATGTCGTGTATTGAAGGATCCTTGGACGACCCCGAAGCCAAAGAATTTATCGTAGACTCGGATTTGGATTTGAGGTAACGTCGATGTTACTCGGTATTTCATGATTTTAATTGTTTATTTGCATGTATATATTTTTATGTTTTATTTTTGACAATATATGTATGTCATAAAATCTGGAAAATTTTTAAAAGTTGAAAATTTGCATGTTTCGGTATTTTTATCGCTTTTACGAGATTAACGATTAAATCGTCATATTAATTTGTAAAATCGTAATATTCGGCCTAAACATGTAATATATGTTAATATTCTGTAAAAATGATGTTTTTGATGATTTTTAATAATTTGGTATTTTTCTGATATTTTTGTTATCGATTATCGAATTATTACCGTTTACGGACAAATACGATTAAAAGCTGATCTTTAGTTCTAGTATCTAAACATTTAATTTTAACCTGATTTTTGACGTGGTGAAACTTTTTGATGAAGAGTTTTATTAATTTTTTCATAATTTTTCGGAATTGTTAAGTGGATGAATTAATTAATAACTTTAAATCATCGTTTATCGTTAAAACCGTGTTTGTCGTTTAAATTCTCGATTTCTGGTCCTATGATTAAATCTGGAAAAAAATGTGATTCTGATGATTTCATATTAAAATGTAATTTTATGATTTTTAGTGCCTTAATAAATGTTCGGAACGATAAGTTTTATTAATGGAATCGTTAATTGTGAAAACGGGTTTTAAAGACGGTTTTGACGGGATTTATTAAATCTGGAATTTGTAGAAATCTGGAAAAAATGATAGATTCTGGAAAATCATGATTTTTAGGTTTAATAATAATTTTTGGATATTAATACTTAAATCATTTTGTAATTACTATTTTTATCAATCGTTATTGTCGAGATTGGACGATTTACGAGAAAACGCTTTAAAAACCGAGTTTTAGGATTCTGGAAAATTTTCTTTTCTGGACAGAATGTCCATAAATATATTTTAACCATTTTACGTAATTTTTGTACTATTTATTAAAGTCTTTAATTAATAAGTATTGATTTTCGGACAAATTGTGATTTATCGTTAAAATGCTTCGTTTTACCTAAAAGAATTATTTTTCCAGCAATTTTGAAAGTATTTAAATCTGAAACTTTAAGAGTTAAATCATCCCTTAACATATTCTAAATATATTCAATGGTTTAATTAAATAAAAGACGTTAAAAGATTTAATTTGACATTTGTCGTAAAATCCTATTTATAATCGTATTGTCGAAACTAATAATAATTAGGGAATTTTAGTTTTGTAAATTTTGGAAACACCCTAATTAGTAGTATTTAAAATGTTTAAAACATTTCTAAATCATTTTATAAACACTTGTATGACGTTTCAATATTAACTCAAATGTTCTCGTTTTGAGAATTAATATCGTTAAGGCCGAAAGTACTAGTTTTATAAATCTATATTGTTTACTAAAAATGTGTTATTTGTATAAACTAGTATTTTGCTATTTTGATATGATGCTATTTTTAGTAAGTTTCTAAAAATAGAAGTTTCCTAAAATAGAAAGTTTCCTCTTTTGGAAAGTGATTCCTTTTTCTTTTGTTCTCATATTGTTTATATTGAATACATCTTTTAAATATCGATAATGGATTGTGTTGGAGTTATGGAATAAGGATAAGTGTGGGTTTAGAGTAATATACTCTGGGATGTATGTTTTGCCATCAACTATAAAGCTGGTGTGTCTATGTTGAGACACATTGGTCATTGAACTGAGCATGGTTCGTGTTCAGGAGTGTGTATATTTTGACCTTAAACTTAGATATCGCATCCTGTAAGTCGCCGTCGGGTTGAACTGGTTTACGGTTGGTGTCCAGGAGGGGTGTACGTTACTTAAGCCAGGATCTCGCTGCACGGAGTCCTGTTATAGTTGAGTTGCCTAGTTAGAGACCGCAGTCTGATTTGTTTTGACTAAGTTCTCGAAGCTAGTTTAGAATTGTCCTAGTGAAAGTCTAGATTCTACATTAATCCTATCCATAACATCGTTTTGAATATTTTTATTATTATCGATATAATTTTGATTTGCAGGTTGGCAAGTGTTTTATGTTTTCTCCGGAAAACTCATTTTTATTATATTGTTTCGATACGTGAAGTTTTTCACTGAAAACTTATTTTCATTATAATGGTTTACTGTTTTCCGTCTTTACTATTTTTCCTATATTAGTAATTACTGTTTTAAAATCCTGTTATATGGCTGGGAGAACGTTGACGTTGCTCCCCACTGATTGTGGCTGTTATGTTTTTAACATGGCAGGTATATGTGTTTCCCTTCGGGTGGGCTAGCGAGCAGTTATGGATCCTGCTTGTTTTGATAAGATCGTTGTATTATGGATTGTTAAAACCCTATTTATGGATTCCATTTTATTTTTATTTTGTAGCCATTTTTATTTTATGTCTTATTTATTGACTTACCATTTTTATTTAACTAAGACATAGCTTCAGTGTGTTATAATCCCACTTCTACAGTGTTTCCGCCACTGTATTGCGTTAGAATTTCTAGGGGATTACAGTTGGTATCAAAGCATCACTGCTCCCGACGCTTACACCTGAAATAGGGAAAAATACCAGTAAATTATTTAAACAGTAAATAAAAATATTATTAGAAATGGGTAGAAACAGATAAGGACTTAACTGTTAGAATTATCTGTTCCTGAAACTCAGTGATTAGTATTGAATATTTGTTTTTTATGTCCTAGAAGAAGATGATAAGTGGACAAGATGTTGACGTGATGCTGCTCCAGATCGAGACAGGACTTACTTAATACTCTCATCAACTGCTGACTCGAGTGGACAACTTGGTGCTCCAAGAAAGATGTCAATGGTGACTTTTCAGCTCCGATTCAGTTTGCTCAAGATACAGCTAGATGATCAAGAGTAGATTCCAGTTCCATCACGGTGCAGCAGACTCAGATGTGAAATCACTTTGGATTCAAATGGAGCGACCCAATGCTAGTGTGCTTGTTCCTCTACTTGAAGTTGAAGAAATTCAGCTAGATTCCTTTGTGATCTACGGAGGTCCGAAGATTCTCTTCTAGTTTAGGATCTTAATTATCTAGGATCATTGATTCTTTTCTTTCATCTTCCACCCTCTGATTCTTCCAATTCTTCTCTTATATTCTCATCTTCATTCTTATGGTGAGTCCCTCTTCTATTATTCTACTTAACCATCTTCCTCTTGAGATTCTTTGGTTAGACCGAATTCTGTCTTAGTGAACCCGTGTTATAGATGTTTGAGGTTTAGTAAACCCTTGTTACATGGTTTGAGGATTGTGAGCGATACTCTGTTATCTATCTTAGTAAGCTTTTGAGGATCGATTTGAATGATAAAATGTCAATTAATGGAATTAGGTTGGTACTTAAGATTTTGAACCTTGGGTTATAGGTTACTTGATTTTTTTTGGAGGACTTAGAGTTGAACATATTTTGGAGTAGTAAGAATATATCATATTTGATGGTTACCCAGTACCTAGAACCTATAACCGAACTAAGTGTAATTGATAATATTACTTTGAGATTCCTACCTAATGTTGACTTAATAGACTAATTGTGGAATTTTGGGATCATAAATCACTGTTTAAGATGTTAGGCTGAGTATTGTGGTACCATTTCAGGTCCTCATTAATGTTTAGTAAATTTTGGTTGACATAGATTACTCGTATTTCTTAAGGATTAGATCGTTGATCGTTGTTTAAGGTTGTAACCTATGAACTTTGGAGTTGAGTGATCTAACTTGGATAAATTGTTGTTGTCCCTGGAGAAGAGAACTATCTTGCACAATCACAGTTTGGTTTTATTGTGCTGTTTTGAGGAATACTATTATATGGATCATCTTATTGGGACTATTATAACCCTAGACCAACGAAATTGTGGCTTCGTTGAGTTAATAAATATTTTGGTGGTTTCACTGATACAATGTGAAATTTGGTGGAATTTTTAGAAATCTTAGCCCAATGACGTGTTTGAAGATGTGAGTGTTTGCGCTATTACCTATAGGTTGAGAGTATTTGAGGATTTGTTATACTTTCCCCAACTTCTTTACTTGTGGCATTATAACATGTTGGTGATCATTTTGAGGATTCTGTGCCCGAACATTGTTAATTGGTGGATTTTATTTAGTGTTCCTTACTCGAGAAATTTGAAGTATACCTCGAGTTCAGACCTTATGAGCTTTGAATTACGAGCCTTAGTGATTACAAGTTTGGGTATGTTTTGATGACCGTTGGAATCTTAATTAATGGATTAGTCTAAAGCATTTGTGGATTAGTATCGTTTCGCTTGAACGATTGGATAGTCACGTAAGACTTAATTTTGGAGGCTATGGCAGTTGATAATTTTGGAGGTTGTAGATTGAGTAGGACTACCCTGTACCGATATTGGACTTAGCGTTATTTGATAGGCCAATTAGGAACCCGTGTTTGTGAGAGTCGTGCTAGGAATCTCGAGATTATTCATTTCTTCTATAATCCTCGAGAGGTCTGTTTGACTCTCAACTTCGTCCTTCTTTCTGCTTCTCTTGAACTTTGTTACCGTAACTGCTGCCAATCCCTTTGACCTTTATCGATTTTGAAAACTCTTATTTTAATTTATTGTTTACCCTTGTTCTATTTATCCGTTAACCGTTTTTCGAACTTCCTATTTTGTAAAAAGTTTGACTAGTTTAAAAAAATGGATTATCGTAAAATTTTAACATTTTGAGTTATAATTTCTAGTTGTGAAAATCCCCATTGTGTAAAAAGTTTGACTAACTTAAACTTTTCGGATATCGTGAAAAATATTTTTGAATTATAATTTAAGAACTTTATACTTCACTTTTGTTTTATCTTTGGTTGATATTTATATTTAGATTTGTTTCAAAATGCCTTAATAATTTATTTTAAATTATTACGAACTTTTTTCAATTTTTGATTTTCAAACGATCGGAATTTTATAAAGACTTTCATATTTCCAAAAACTTCGATTTCTATATGATTATGACATAAAACGTTTTAACATTGTCGAAATTATTTTGTATGTTCAAATTTGATAACATTTTTGAAAACTTTCACAATTACTTTGATAACATTTCCGAAATATTAACATTTTGAAATAAGTTTCCGTTTTATTGTTGGTGGACTTTTGAATCTGTTATTGAAATTTTTTGCCGATTGGTTCGATTTTTACTGACTACTTTTGATTTCTCATAACTAAATTTTGTTTCATCAGAAAAGGAATATTATCGAATTTCTTAATCAAAATATTTTACTTTTGTTTTGAAAATATTTTGGTTATCCTATTTCCTTCGAGTTTGTTTACAAATGTTATTTGACATCATTGTTTTATCAAATAACTTTACTTTACGATTTTATTAATTAAGAAACTTTAAACTTCGGGTAGCTTAGCCCAATTCCTCTTGGAATAAATATTTGCATTCGATTTCGTATCACTTTGAAAGTAGTAAAGTTTTCTTTCAAAGTAAAATTTTTATGCGAACTTTGTATCCCCATTTTTTCGAGTGTGGTAATTTCTGTTACTTTCTACTTATCCTTAGTTTCGAGGACGAAACTTTCTTTTAGTGGAGAGGATTGTAACACCCGCTATTTTCCTAGCATTTGTATCATTTTTGTTATGACTTCGTCATAACTCTGTCACATTTCGGCCCTATGTTTCATCATTATTCCAAGCTCTATTTTCATTTTTGAGTCTAATTTATTTTTATTTTAAAAGATTTTAATTCTTTTAAATCTATTTATTTGATTTTCTTCCTAAAATAATTATTTTTCTGCGATTAATTCTACTTCTCTACGAATTAACGTTTTTAAACTCGGATTTAAGTTATTTCTTTTCCTACAAATGTCTACATATATTTATATAATATTTTCAACTAATAAATATTTTTATATACGAAAATTTGGCCTTTAATGATTTTATTACGAAGTTTCGTAAATAATTATTTTCGAACGCGCGGTTTATTCGAATTGCTTTGAAATTCTTTTGATAATTTTACGATTCTTATTTTTAAGCAACCTACAATTAAAAGAAACACTTTGTACTCCTTTTTGGACCGTGACACCCTTGGTCAAACACTTTCACATTTTTTTAACACTTGGTTTTATAACTTGATTAAGGCCTTAGATATTTTATTTTCCTACAATTATTTTTGGACTTATTGCAAGACTCTTCACACTTCCTTCTTATTCATTTTGGCTGGTGGTTTTGGAGGGATTTAACATATTTTTTTTTTTTTTAAAAGTCCACATTGATTCTCTCATCTCATCATTTTCTTTCATTCATTTTCATTCAACCACATTAAACAAAAATACTCTTCATTACCTTGATGTTATTATCGATGTTATTTCCGATTGTTATTTACCTTGATTCTTTTAGTTTCCTCATGGTATTTTTGTACCATGTATGTCGTGTATTGAAGGATCCTTGGACGACCCCGAAGCCAAAGAATTTATCGTAGACTTGGATTTGGATTTGAGGTAACGTCGATGTTACTCGGTATTTCATGATTTTAATTGTGTATTTGCATGTATATATTTTTATGTTTTATTTTTGACAATATATGTATGTCATAAAATCTGGAAAATTTTTAAAAGTTGAAAATTTGCATGTTTCGGTATTTTTATCGCTTTTACGAGATTAACGATTAAATCGTCATATTAATTTGTAAAATCGTAATATTCGGCCTAAACATGTAATACATGTTAATATTCTTTAAAAATGATGTTTTTGATGATTTTTAATAATTTGGTATTTTTCTTATATTTTTGTTATCGATTATCGAATTATTACCGTTTACGGACAAAAACGATTAAAAGCTGATTTTTAGTTCTAGTATCTAAACATTTAATTTTAACCTGATTTTTGACGTGGTGAAACTTTCTGATGAAATAGAATTTGTGAATTATTTCATAATTTTTCGGAATTGTTAAGTGGATGAATTAATTAATCACTTTAAATCATCGTTTATCGTTAAAACCGTGTTTGTCGTTCAAATTCTCGATTTCTGGTCCTATGATTAAATCTGGAAAAAAATGTGATTCTGATGATTTCATATTAAAATGTAATTTTATGATTTTTAGTGCCTTAATAAATGTTCGGAACGATAAGTTTTATTAATGGAATCGTTAATTGTGAAAACGGGTTTTAAAGACGGTTTTGACGGGATTTATTAAATCTGGAATTTGTAGAAATCTGGAAAAAATGATAGATTCTGGAAAATCATGATTTTTAGGTTTAATAATAATTTTTGGATATTAATACTTAAATCATTTTGTAATTACTATTTTTATCAATCGTTATTGTCGAGATTGGACGATTTACGAGAAAACGCTTTAAAAACCGAGTTTTAGGATTCTGGAAAATTTTCTTTTCTGGACAGAATGTCCATAAATATATTTTAACCATTTTACGTAATTTTTGTACTATTTATTAAAGTCTTTAATTAATAAGTATTGATTTTCGGACAAATTGTGATTTATCGTTAAAATGCTTCGTTTTACCTAAAAGAATTATTTTTCCAGCAATTTTGAAAGTATTTAAATCTGAAACTTTAAGAGTTAAATCATCCCTTAACATATTCTAAATATATTCAATGGTTTAATTAAATAAAAGACGTTAAAAGATTTAATTTGACATTTGCCGTAAAATCCTATTTATAATCGTATTGTCGAAACTAATAATAATTAGGGAATTTTAGTTTTCTAAATTTTGGAAACACCCTAATTAGTAGTATTTAAAATGTTTAAAACATTTCTAAATCATTTTATAAACACTTGTATGACGTTTCAATATTAACTCAAATGTTCTCGTTTTGAGAATTAATATCGTTAAGGCCGAAAGTACTAGTTTTATAAATCTATATCGTTTACTAAAAATGTGTTATTTGTATAAACTAGTATTTTGCTATTTTGATATGATGCTATTTTTAGTAAGTTTCTAAAAATAGAAGTTTCCTAAAATAGAAAGTTTCCTCTTTTGGAAAGTGATTCCTTTTTCTTTTGTTCTCCTATTGTTTATATTGAATACATCTTTTAAATATCGATAATGGATTGTGTTGGAGTTATGGAATAAGGATAAGTGTGGGTTTAGAGTAATATACTCTGGGATGTATGTTTTGCCATCAACTATAAAGCTGGTGTGTCTATGTTGAGACACATTGGTCGTTGAACTGAGCATGGTTTGTGTTCAGGAGTGTGTATATTTTGACCTTAAACTTAGATATCGCATCCTGTAAGTCGCCGTCGGGTTGAACTGGATTACGGTTGGTGTCCAGGAGGGGTGTACGTTACTTAAGCCAGGATCTCGCCGCACGCAGTCCTGTTATAGTTGAGTTGCCTAGTTAGAGACCGAAGTCTGATTTGTTTTGACTAAGTTCTCGAAGCTAGTTTAGAATTGTCCTAGTGAATGTCTAGATTCTACATTAATCCTATCCATAACGTCGTTTTGAATATTTTTATTATTATCGATATAATTTTGATTTGCAGGTTGGCAAGTGTTTTATGTTTTCTCCGGAAAACTCATTTTTATTATATTGTTTCGATACGTGAAGTTTTTCACTGAAATCTTATTTTCATTATAATGTTTTACTGTTTTCCGTCTTTACTATTTTTCCTATATTAGTAATTACTGTTTTAAAATCCTGTTATACAGCTGGGAGAACGTCGACGTTGCTCCCCACTGATTGTGGCTGTTATGTTTTTAACATGGCAGGTATATGTGTTTCCCTTCGGGTGGGCTAGCGAGCAGTTATGGATCCTGCTTGTTTTAATAAGATCGCTGTATTATGGATTGTTAAAACCCTATTTACGGATTCCATTTTATTTTTATTTTGTAGCCATTTTTATTTTATGTCTTATTGACTTACCATTTTTATTTAATTAAGACATAGCTTCAGTGTGTTATAATCCCACTTCTACAGTGTTTCCGCCACTGTATTGCGTTAGAATTTCTAGGGGATTACAGTAAGCATGCATGAATCCAATCAGACAATTGAACCGATCAAGTAAAGCATCTAAGTCGTCATCTATGCCCATAGCTATGGTAGTCTCTCGGTGGGAAAACTGAGCGGGTTCGAATGCCGCTTTAAGAAGTGTCCATCTAGATGACTACCATAGCTATGGTAGTCATCTAGCACCCTGTTTTTCTAGAGGAAAACTCACATTGTCACACTTGTATTTGTATTGACTCACTTTTTGCCTAGTGATGGCGGGATTAGAGGAGGAAGAAGTGTCCATACCTGGTAGTGGTCTTTTTGGTGCCATGAGTGAATATGAACTAATTAGGCAGGCAAAGGAGCTCGTTTCCAACCCGTCTTCAAACAGTAGCCAACCCGGAAAAAATTTTCTCTGCCCGGAACCGACCCAAAAAGGTCTCAAAAGAATCACAGCAGTTCAAATAACTTTCCTTTAAAAGCTGAGTTGATTTGAAGGTGGGGAAATGGGCTAAAAATCAGATCTAGGAATTTTTTGTTGGTGAATTTTTGTTGTTTAAGCTGGAATTTGTATAGTGGAGAGTGATAAGGAAGCAATATGGAGGAGAATGGTGTAAAAATTAGGGAATTTGGATTGATTTTGGGTATTTTATGGGAAAAAGAGGTTGGGTTTTAATGGAGGATGGTTGAAGGTATGAGGATGTAGGTTGGGAAGATGAATATGGGTTTGAATGTATGAAGGTGGGTTATTAATATGTGGTAGTAGTATTAAAAGTAATAATAATAATAATAATAATAATAATAATAATAATAATAATAATAATAATAATAATAAAAATGAGGAGGTGAGTTAGTATTGGTAGTATGATAGGTGAGAGAGAGGGGAGGGGAGTCGGGTATGATAGGTAGCAATAATTTTTTTTAATAGTTACGCACGGTCAGTGCGTTTGCGCCGGTGACTTGCGTACGGTGACACGCCCCCTTCTGGAGTTACACACGGCCGACCGTGCGCAAGTCATTCTTCCTATATTTTCTCCCATTTTTGGATTCTAAGCTCTCCAAATCGATCCCAAGGTGCACCAAACCCTCAATTAAGCTCCAAAGATGATATAAATCATCACAAAAATGCTCCTCCAAGAAAATCCAATAAGAAGAAAAAGATCAATAATCGGGGTTGCCTCCCTCGAAGCGCCTTTGTTTAAGGTCGTTGGCTCGACCGAATCAAGTTGTTGACAATATACATAGCAAAGTTCTTAAGAATTGAATTAATGAAGTTTGAGGGAAGCAATCTCCCTTTGAATTGGTTGGCCGGCAAAATAATGCTTAAGTCGGCTACCATTAACCTTGAAAGTCTCCTCATTTCCATTTATCTAAACCGAGCCATAAGGAAATACTTTTACCACCTCGAACGGTCCCGACCACCTAGACTTTAGCTTCCCCGGAAATAATCTCAACCTTGAATTGAAGAGGAGGACCGACTCGCCTTCCTTGAATTCCCTCCGCACTAAATTCTTGTCATGAAATTTCTTTGTTTTCTCCTTGTAGATTTTTGCATTTTCATAAGCATGGAGGCAGAATTCATCAAACTCGTTTAGGTCGAGTAGCCTCTTTTCACCGGATTTCTTCAAATCCAAGTTAAGATGTTTGATTATCCAATAAGACTTACGTTCCATTTCAACGGGGAGACGACAAGCCTTCCCATATATGAGACGAAATGGGGAAGTTTCGTCAGTGTCTTGAAGGCCGTGCGATATGCCCAAAGGGCGTCATCAATCTTCAATGCCCAATCCTTCCTAGACCGGTTGACCGTCTTCTCAAGAATCGCCTTGATTTCACGATTGGAGATTTCCACTTGTCCATTTGTTTGCGGATAATATGCAAGCCTTTTACTGTGTTGAATTCCATATTTCTTGAGCATGGTGGTCAAGGTTTTCTCAAGGAAGTGAGTACCTCTATCACTTATTAAGACCCTTGGGACTTGATGCGAGGGATTTGCCGTGGATCCCACCGATCAAATAATAACCAACTAATCCTAACTGGGTAGATAGGGTAAGTCGGGTCGAGTCCACGGAGACGGTAAGGAGGATTTCGACTAGGTTTCACCAAAAGACTTGACTAGGTCTACAAGCTAAACTAAGCTAAAACTAAGAAGGGGGAGAAGACGATGACTAAGACCAAACTAAGTATGACAACTAAATCTAAAGGATTCAACTAACTAGAGAAACAATGACTAAAAGGATGGAGAAAACAATATAAAAAGGACTAGGATTAGGTTGGGTTCAAGGGT
This sequence comes from Agrostemma githago, assembly GCA_958450325.1. Classification (NCBI taxonomy): domain Eukaryota; kingdom Viridiplantae; phylum Streptophyta; class Magnoliopsida; order Caryophyllales; family Caryophyllaceae; genus Agrostemma; species Agrostemma githago. The sequence continues at coordinate 57,108,466 of OY288243.1, forward strand.
GATGAAATGATCAAGGGGAAGCGAGAATGAATGGGTAGTCAAGCTATCTAGGCATAGTCCGGGCTCTCGCTACTTAAACCGACCTAGAGGCTCATCGCTCTCGCGCAAGAACCCATCCTAGCAACATACAAGACCGCAAGAAGAAGGCAAGAAAACATGCATTTGCAACTACAAGTCATTCAAGCATTTCATCAAACATGTTCTATGCATACAACTATGAAGCAACCCAAACTTCCACCAACAATCTACAAAAACCCTTAATCACCCATTAAGCCACCCAATTCCCCTACTAATCCTAGCAAGAGACTACTCACACATATTTAAACTTAAACTAACACAAACATTATAAACAAACACAAGAATAATCACATACATGATGAAGAACAAGGATGAACAATGGACAATACAATGAACAAAGAATGAAGCTTTAATGATAAAACAAGATTAAGAGAAGGTAAAAGAGAGATTATACCAAACCAGGGAGGAGGATAAGAAGAAATCTTGCATACATAGAGAAAAACCCAAATACATCAACCAAGGTTGTCAATCTTGGTGGAGATCTTCAAGAATTCCCAAAATACAAGGATTAAACTAAGATTAAGGATTAACTAAGGACTAATCTACACTAATCTAAGCTAATCTAACCTAAAGTAGTCTAGGGTTTAGTGGGTAATGTAAAATAAAGCATAAGTCCTTCAACAATACAAGAGGGGGGGGGGGTATATATAGGGTTACAATGAATAAGGGAGGGGGAAAAGCGAAACAACTCTGAACTGAGCCCATACCGGTTGGGAAGGAGGTGATCCCGGTCGATATGAGGTGGTCCCGGTCGGGATGGACCTGGTCCCGGCCGGGATGGACCTCTAGTGGCTCAGTTTTGCTTGCTTCTTCATCCCGATGGTGATGGATGTGTTCCCGACCGGGATGAGTCTTGTAGGCTTCAAATAAGGTCTCATAGGTCCCCACTTGATCTCCCTAGGCTTCTCATCAATTCTCGGTGCTCGGGAATGGGTCCTAAGGGCTCGGGAATGGGTCCCAAGGGCTCGGGATCGAGTCTAGGCCACCGGGTGATCGTCGCTTCTCTTCGTTGGCTCCAAATGTGTCGGAAACGAGTTGGAATCGTTTCATCTCTCCAATAATGGTCCTATGAACCAAAAACAAACTAGAAGAAGTGTAAGTAGCCTCGAAAACCGCTCCAAAGAGCGATTCCACAAGAGAAACCGGGACCAAACACAAGGGAATAGCACTACAAACCACACTTATCAACTCCCCCACACTTGACCCTTAGTCGCTCTCGAGTAAGCACGAATTAACTACTAAACTAAAATAAAATACTAGCCAAGCGGGTATTAGCGTACCCTACGCCCTTTCAACTCACACGAGAACACTTAGAGGACAAGTGCTCTCCGCAAGGCAGGTGAGGTCTTGCGACAAAACTGTGGATACAACCGAGCACTAAAACACATAAACACACAAACAAACAAACAATCGGTTGCATCCAAGACAAAACAAATACCGCTTCCCTCAACAAAGCGATGAAAGAGACACTGGTTAATGACTCAAGGCAAGTGACAACGTTCCCAAGCTAGCAATACAAACCGAAATAGACAAAACCCTAATAGTATGATGACAAAGCAACAAAAATGTTGGTAACTTACCTAGTTTCCTCCTAACCTTCTAAAAACGTACCACGGGACGATAGGCGGGATGAAAAAAGGATGAACCACGAAGTTAGTCAACACTGTAGGTAACTGAAGCCCCGCCCCCTTTAGCGATGAGCCAAGAGGGTCGTCCCATGCTCAAAATCGCCCAACTAGTCTAAGTAAAAAGGTGGATAAGGTTGCAAAATGAGGGAAGACCGACTAATTACCGCTATCATCCTTCCTAGGGACTCGGTACTTTGGTAGGCTCTTCACGGTAATAGTCGGTAAAAGGCTTATTTTGAGGGGTGAGAATTCTTTTTATGAGATGATTTTCTTTGGCATTTGGCTTTTGAGTTTCTATGCCCTTTCTTTTTCTTCTTCTGTATTTTGTTTTTCTTTTGTTGTGCCTTTTTTTTCTTCTTTCTTATCTTTCTTTCTTTTTCTTTCTTTCTTTTCTTTTCTTTCTTGGTTTGCCCTTTTGGCCAAATTTTGTTTTGTAAGCATTTCTTGCAACCAAGTAAGAGCTTCAAGAATCTTGCAACTTATTTGTGGAAAATGTGTAGGAGATAGGGAAATGGGTAAGTTGGGGGTCGTGATTTCCCTTCAAACCCACAAAAAGGTGGAGAACTTGGACTAATCAAACAATTTCGAACATGGTCTCCTAAGGGACGAGACTCGGCAAAAAAGACCTTTTCACTCCGTGGGTGGTCATAATGGTCAAAATGCAAATCCCGTAGTAAATCCCTAGTAGACTAGGTGGACTCAAGGTAAGAAACCAACGAAATCATTGATTTAAATTCATTCTACTAGACTAAAGTCCAAGACTCGACTCATATTGCTAAAAAGGGAAAGTAAACACTTGCGCATTAGCCTCAAAACCGGGTTTTCGAAAACCTTTTTACACACTAGACACAACTAAACAAGACAACACAAAGACACAACAAAATGAAAGGAAAAGAGACAAACAAAACAAAACAAAACAAAACAAGAGAAAAGAGAACAAGCACATAAAGAAAACAAACACCACCCCGAAACTTCCAAACAAGTCACCACATCAACCACAAACTTCACAAACCTCCACCCGAGCACACCATCACAAATCTCCTTCAAATTCCACAAAAAAAGGGAAAAAGGAGAAAGAATTGAAGGGGTATTACCGGATGTCTTGAGCCTTTCGAAACTCACGGCGAAGATCACGCAACCTACAAGGAATGGGGAGGCAAAACACACACAATAAAACAAAAATACGACACAAAAGGAAAAGACACAAAGGAAAAACTTTTTGGTTTTTATGAAAATTTTCAAATTTTTAAGGATTTTTAAGATTTTTTCGAAAAAACTACAAAAATAAAGCTAGACTACACTAATATATTGCTCCCCCACACTTAAACCGAGCAATGTTCTCATGCTCGATCGGTAGTGTGTGGAAGACACATAAAAAGAAAAGAAAAAAGGAAAATAAAAGTAAAAATCAAAAATGAAAGTGAAGAAAGGGTAGAATGTGTCCGGCCGGGGTGTAATCAAGTCACCAAGGGCCGAGACAAGAAAAGATATGGATGGGGGAAGAAATAAAAAGAAGAAAATAAGAGGAAATGGGAGGGGAGGGCTAGGTGTAATCAAGTCACCTAGCTCGGATTCCGCCTAAATCCGACTAAATTCTACCAAAAGAAAAAGAAAATAAAGAAAAAGTGAAATTACTTGTAAATTTGGATTTTTGGAATGACTCTCGATGTAGTCACGTCATCGAGAATTGGGAGCAATTACCACACGGGCCCCGAGGGCCACCACGATACCAAAAGGTAAAAGGAAGGGGGAATAAGGGAAAACTAAGCAAATAAAAGACGGAAAAGAAATGAGAGTCGCCTTACCAAAGGTTAGCAACTCACTAACTCCATCGTCTCAATGATCATTAATGGCACATTGCTTGTCCTCATCGATATTCCTCCTCTTCCTCAATGTAGTCTCAAGTACCGGGCTTGCATTGGTGTAATGAGTGAGGGATTTGAGGTTAAACTCGGTGTATAGTGATGGTAAAGGTGTAAATATGAAGTGTAAGGGTAAGATGAAAGAGGCAAGGGTGAGTAGGGAGGTTGGGAGGGGGTGTAAAGCGGTTGGGTGGGGCTTAAATTGGATAACAAAGGCAAACGAGGTTGCTGCGCACCATCCCGGTCGTGACAGACCTCATCTCGGTCGGGATGGTTCCTTCCCGGTCGGGATGACCATGATCCCGTTCGGGATGGACAGGCAGTAGCTCCAGATTTCGTGCACACATCATCCCAGTCGGGATGAAACTCTTCCCGGTCGGTATGACTCTTCTAGTCCTTCAATCCTCTAGTAACTCCACCCACAAGGCAACAAATACATCGGAATTTAGAATCCCGTCCCCAAAAGCTTAAGAAAAGCTCAAAAACCCGACTTCCTTGCTCAAGATCCAAGCTCTATCAACAACCACTCCTCTCTAAACTTCATCTTCACTTCACACCTATCAAATAAGCTCAAAACATCCATCAAAATACCTCCCTGACATCGCTCATCAAATAACCAAACGACAAGCAATCCACAAAACAAACAAATCCTAAAGAAATCCACAAATATCCTAGAAACAAAATCACAATAAACACAATTATAAACACAAAAACTAAAAAGAAGAGAGAAAAGGGAATATACAACATGACGGTTCTTAAGGAACTCCGTCAAACCTAGGATGGTGGACTCTTCATTCATAGCCATAGCCATCAAGGGCTCGGAGGATCAAGTCAAATGCTCGAGCCACATCGTAGAGAGGGCTCATTGAGTACCCGAGCCATGCTATCCTATAAAGCCTCCAAGTCGGAAGCAAGAAGTAGTCACCTAAAGACCCAATGTCATCTTTCACGTGGTCTCCGGGGTCTTTCCAACCTACAAGCTTTATCGACTTCTTCCTCCCTAAGCATCGTCTCCAATCACAAGCAAGCTTCATATACTTGACATGAGACACAAAAAGTGGTTTTGGCCCCGCTTCCTTATTGCACATCCTCATATCTTCATCAAGTTGTGGTTCCCCATCTTCAAGTCTCCAAACATCATTTGGCCTCACATCATCTTGAAGAGGAGAGTTGAAACTTCTACCGACGGTTCCAATCTCTTCCAAACCATTGCTTCGCTCACTTGCAAGAGGCTCATGATGTTCTTCCACATTTTCACACAAGGGCAACTTGGGCTCATCATTTTCGCCCAATGACTTCACAACTTGTACCACCTCATTCAACTCATTAACCTCCTCCAATTCTTCACCAACAATTCCTTCATCAAGGGTCATTTCCTCATTCGTCTTGTCTTGGGTAGACAATTGAGGTTCTTCATAGCAAGTCTCGCTTCCCAAAAGGACTTCATCGGCGGCTTCATGATTGGGTTGCTCCCCTTGCTCAAGTGAGCACCCTTCGTTGAGTTGTGACGTTCGGGTTAAAAACATTACGGTTTAACCGATAACGCATTTAATTGAGCATCCATCGCCTCATTTTCCCTTCGATATTGGGCCATGAATTCATCTTGTTCTTTTTGCATTTGGATGACCATTTCTTTTTGGCTCTTTTGCAATTGAAGAATCAATTGAAATAACTCCAAGTTGGGCATTTGGTCATTGGGGTCTAGTAAAGCTCCTTGAAAATCTTGATGATGCCCAAGGGGTGGGGCATCATATTGTTGGTAGTGAAGTTGAGGTGGTTGGTAATATGGTGGGTTTTGGGGAAATTGGCTTCCATAAGGAGAAATATGATGAGGCATGGTGGGTTCATGATGGTAATTTGAGTAATAACCACCACGATCACAAGGTTAATAATCCCTCACTTGATGGAAGCCGTTTCCATATCCCTGAAGCTCATACCCACGGGTTTCTTGATTACCCGATGAAGCTTGATAGTAGTAGGGAGACATCATGTCATATTCTTGATTCATAGAGGGAGAGAAGTAGCTCATGGTGGCTTCTATGGGTGGGAGGTTTAGATCAATCCTCGCGTTTTGCTCGAAAACTAGGCTTGTACCCGGTTGTAAATATCTCAATCTAGCAACCGTCCATTTATGCGGCTCTGAGTCGTAAGGAAGAGGATGGTCACCACCTCTAGGCAAAAACTGTAGACTAGGAGCAAACGTGAGAAGTCTAGTGCTTTTTGGGCACTAGACAAGAAGGAAATAAACTTCACACACACAAGAAGCAAAAAGAAAACAAAAAAACTACAAAAAGCGAAGACAAAGTCAAGTAAATAGGAAAACGAAATCTAAACAAGCACCGTCCCCTGCAACGATGCCAAATTGATGCGAGGGATTTGCCATGGATCCCACCGATCAAATAATAACCAACTAATCCTAACTGGGTAGATAGGGTAAGTCGGGTCGAGTCCACGGGGACGGTAAGGAGGGTTTCGACTAGGTTTCACCTAAAGACTTGACTAGGTCTACAAGCTAAACTAAGCTAAAACTAAGAAGGGGGAGAAGACTATGACTAAGACCAAACTAAGTATGACAACTAAATCTAAAGGATTCAACTAACTAGAGAAACAATGACTAAAAGGATGGAGAAAACAATGGAAAAAGGACTAGGATTAGGTTGGGTTCAAGGGTGATGAAATGATCAAGGGGAAGCGAGAATGAATGGGTAGTCAAGCTATCTAGGAATAGTCCGGGCTCTCGCTACTTAAACCGATCTGGAGGCTCCTCGCTCTCGCGCAAGAACCCATCCTAGCAACATACAAGACCGCAAGAAGAAGGCAAGAAAACATGCATTTGCAACTACAAGTCATTCAAGCATTTCATCAAACATGTTCTATGCATACAACTAGGAAGCAACCCAAACTTCCACCAACAATCTACACAAATCCTTAATCACCCATTAAGCCACCCAATTCCCCTACTAATCCTAGCAAGAGACCACTCACACATATCTAAACTTAAACTAACATAAACATTATAAACAAACACAAGAACAATCACATACATGATGAAGAACAAGGATGAACAATGGACAATACAATGAACAATGAACAAAGAATGAAGCTTTAATGATAAATGAAGATTAAGAGAAGGGGAAAGAGAGATTATACCAAACTAGGGAGGAGGAAAAGAAGAAATCTTGCATACATAGAGAAAAACCCAAATACATCAACCAAGGTTGTCAATCGGGTGGAGATCTTCAAGAATTCCCAAAATACAAGGATTAAACTAAGATTAAGGATTAACAAAGGAATAATATACACTAATCTAAGCTAATCTAACCTAAAGTAGTCTAGGGTTTAGTGGGTAATGTAAAATAAAGCATAAGTCCTTCAACAATACAAGGGGGGGGGGGGGGGGGGTATATATAGGGTTACAATGAATAAGGGAGGCGGAAAAGTGAAACAGCTCTGAACGGGGCCCATCCCGGTCGGGAAGGAGGTGATCCCGGTTGGGATAAGGTCGTCCCGGTCGGGATGGACCTGGTGGCGGCCGGGATGGACCTCCAGTGGCTCGGTTTTGCTTGCTTCTTCATCCCGGTCGTGATGGATATGTTCCCGACTGGGATGGGTCTTGTAGGCTTTAAATAAGGTCTCATAGGTCCCCACTTGATCTCCCTAGGCTTCTCATCGATTCTTGGTGCTTGGGAATGGGTCCCAAGAGCTCGGGAATGGGTCCCAAGGGCTCGGGATCGAGTCTAGGCTACCGGGTGATCGTCGCTTCTCTTCGTTGGCTCCAAATGTGTCGGAAATGAGTTAGAATCGTTTCATCTCTCCAATGATGGTCCTAGGAACCTAAAACAAACTAGAAGAAGCGTAAGTAGCCTCGAAAAAGGCTCCAAAGAGCGATTCCACAAGAGAAACCGGGACCAAACACAAAGAAATAGCACTACAAACCACACTTATCAGGACTCCAATTCTAGGAAATATTATCTTGGTCAAGAGCTTTATCACCGATTTTGCATCACAAGTTTTAGTGGGGATTGCCTCCACCTACTTACTCACATAATCCACCGCTTCTAATATATACTCGTTCCCATAAGAAGAGGGGAAAGGACATTGGTAATCTATTCCCCACACATCGAAAAGCTCGACCTCGAGCATATATTGTAGCGGCATCTCATGGCGCCTTGATATGTTTCCAGTTCTTTGGCATTTATCACAACTCTTGACATAGGCGGCTATGTCATGATATATAGTGGGCCAATAAAATCCGCATTGTAGAATTTTAGCGGATGTCTTCGATCATTGAGATCGCGTGTCCGCCACAAGGCATGTCATGACAATGCATGATGATAGACTTGGCTTCTTCATAAGGGACACATCTCCGGATTAGACCGTTGGCACATGACTTGTACAGATTGGGATCATCCCAAGGAAATTGCTTCACATAGTGGAAAAATTTCTTATTCTTGTGAGAGTCATAGTCTTGAGGCACAATTGCTGACACGATATAATTCACATAATCGTCATCCCACGGGGATTCTACCATCGATAGTGCTAGGAGATGATCATCTCGAAGGGAGTCATTGATGGGAATTTCCGAATCACGGTCATCAAGGACTAGACGAGATAAATGGTCGGCAACCACATTTTTCGTACCCTTCTTGTCCCGAACCTTAATGTCAAACTCTTGGAGAAGTAGAACCCACCGGAGTAGACGAGCTTTAGAATCTTTCTTGGCCATAAGATGTTTCAAGGCCGAATGGTCTGTATGGACTGTAATCCCCTAGAAAATCTAACGCGATACAGTGGCGGAAACACTGTAGAGTCGGGATTAAAACACACTGTAACTATGTCTTAGTAAAATTAAAATGGTAAAGTCAAACAATAGGCCTTAAATAAAATGGCCAAAATTTAAAACAATCCATAAAAGAGGTTTGAACAATCCATAAGACATAATTACTGAATTAAACAAGCAGGATCCACACTGCTCACTAGCCCACACCCGGAAACACGTATACCTACCATGTTAAAACATAGCAACCACAATCACTGGGGAGCAACGTCAACGTTCTCCCAGCCGTATAACAGGATTTTAAAACTGTAAATACTACTAGAAAAATAGTAAAAATGGAAAACAGTAAAACATCATATTAAAAATAAGCTTTCAGTGAAAAACTTCACGCATCGAAATAATATAATAAAAATGAGTTTTCCGAAGAAAATATAAAACATTTGCCAACTTGCAAATCAAAATTTGATCGATAATAATAAAAATAGTCCAAAATGGTGTTATGGATAGGATTAATGTAGAATCTAGACTTACACTAGGGTAATATTAGAAACTAGTTTCGAGAACTGTAGACTTAACTCATAATAGAATCTAGTCTCTAACTAGGCAACTCAACCATATATAACAGGACTGCGTGCAGCGGGGTCTTGGTTTAAGTAGTGCACACCCCTCCTAGACAACAAATATGTCTAGTTCAGCTGACGGCGACTAACACAATTCGATATCTAGCTTAAGGTCAAAACATACACTTTCCTGAGCGAAACTATGCGTAGTTCAACAACCAAATGTGCCCCAAATAGACACACCAACTTTATAACTGATGGCAAAAATGTACATCCCAGACTATATTACTCTAAACCCACACTTGTTCTTATTCCATAACTCCGAAATAAGTCATTATCGATATTCAAAAGCTATATTCACTATAAACAATAAGAGAACAAAAGGAGAAAGGATCATTTCCAAAAGAGGAAACTTTCTATTTTAGGAAACTTCTATTTTTAGAAACTTTACTAAAAATAGCGTCATATCAAAATAGCGAAAATATTAGTTCATACTAATACAACATTTTTAGTAAACGATATAGATTTATAAAACCAATACTTTCGGCCTTAACGATATTAAAAGTGAGAAAATTTAGTTTTATGAAATTATTGAAATATCATACGGTGTTTATAAAATGATTACCGAATATGTCTTAGCCTAGTGGTTAGGACTGGGTGCTCTGAATAGGCCTCAGGTTCGAATCCCCTCCCCCTATATTGTAATGCGACTAAGTGCGCTCTTCGTGGAACCAAAAAAATAAAATGATTAAATATGTCTTAAACGCTTTAATACTACTAATTAGGGTGTTTTCAAAATTTACAAAACTAAAATTCTCTAATTATTATTAGTTTCCACAATACGATTATAAATAAAATTTTACGGCAAATGTCAACTTAAATATTTTAACGTCTTTTATTTAATTAAACCAATGAATATATTTAGAGTATGTTAAGAGGTGATTTAACTCTTAAAGTTTCAGATTTATATACCTTCAAAATTGTTGGAAAAATATTTCTTTTAGGTAAGACGAAGCATTTTAACGATAAATCATAATTTGTCCAAAAATCAATACTTATTAATTAAAGACTTTAATAAATAGTACAAAAATTACGTAAAATAGCTAAAATATAATTATGGATATTCTGTCTAGAAAAAAAAAAATTCCAGAATCCTTAAACACGATTTTTAAAGGGTTTTCTCGTTAATCGTCTAATCTCGACAATAACGATTAATAAAAATAGTAATTACAAAATGATTTACGTATTAATATTCAAAAATTATTATTAAACTTAAAAATCATGATTTTCCAGAAACTACTTTTTTTTTTCCAGATTTCCAAAATTCCAGATTTAGCAAATTCCGTTAAAACCGTCTTTTAAAACCCGTTTTCACAATTAACGATTCCATTAATAAAACTTATCGTTCCTAACATTTTGTTAAGCACTAAAAAATATAAAATTACATTTTATTATGAAACCATCAAAAACATGTTTTTTTCCAGATTTAAACAAAAGACCAGAAGTCGAGAATTTAAATGACAAACACGCTTTTAACGATAAACGGTGATTTAAAGTGATTAATTAATTCACCCACTTAACAAATCCGAAAAATTATGAGCAAATTCAGAAAATTATATTTCACCAGAAAGTTTACCCACGTCCAATTTCAATTTCAGATTAAAATAAAATATATAAGTACTAGAACTAAAAATCGGCTTTTAATCGTTTTTGTCCGTAAACGGTAATAATTCAATAATCGATAACTAAAATATCAAACAAATAACAAATTATTAAAAATCATCAAAAACCTCATTCTTACAGAATATAATCACATATTACAAGTTTAGGCCGAATATTACGATTTTACAAATTAATATGACGATTTAATCGTTAATCTCGTAAAAGCGATAAAGATACCGAAACATGCAAATTTTCAACTTTTAAAAAAATTCCAGATTATATGACATACATATATTGTCAAAAATGAAATATAAAAATATACA